>JAMRYC010000005.1:3750000-5000000 GCA_024447225.1 Panagrellus sp. LJ2284 | reverse complement strand
AATACGAGCAGAAGGTTGAAGGCGATGGAACGCGATTCTCGAAGCCGCATATCACATTGCTGAACATTCAGTCTTTAATTCAGCTTAAGAACTGCATTCGAAAGGGGACAGTCTTGCTGGATGAAAAAGTTTCAACTTTCGTCCAACTTGTTGAACGTGTGATCCAGGCATGGACGGATAATGGCACCCTTATGCCAGATCAGAACAACTATGTGAAGGATGTGCTTTACGCTTCGAAATTGCATCTGATTGATGGCAAATTGCGGCGGATTAATGAACTTCAGAATGGTTTGTTGGCTTTTTTTGAGATAAAAACTGCCATTCTTATGCATTACTTTATCTTTAAACTTTATACTTACAGACGACCAATTCAACCGTCGTGGAAGCCACCTGACAGCAATCGACTCCGATGTTAGTCACGACCCGAAAGCCAATGGCAATGGGGATAATCTTTCGATGACTAGTGAAAGTTCGGAAAAGTTTGAGAGTGTGGGTTTGGGATTTTAAACTGGCTCAAGCAGCTGCAACTCCATCTTTACAGGCAGATACGCGTCTCCTCAAAAAACTGCCGTCCGACACGAACTCCGCCGTCATTCTCGTCGCTACCGTTGACGCGTTGGAAAAGCCACTGACAGCTTTTATCCGTCTCGCTAAACCGACTTTACTGTACCCGGAAATCCCTGATCACCCAGTCCCGGCCAAGTTTGTCTTCATTGTCCTGAATCCGCGGGACAATTATCAAAATGAGACTGTCGGGATTGGACGGACTATGGGGGCTCTTTTTGCTGATGAGGTAATGAAAACTGCCAAATTTCCTTCTTCATATAATTCCAAAAATTGCAAAATTGGCCTTTTGACGCTAAACGTAAAATCTCAATTTCCAGATCTTCAAAAAAGTAGCCTTCCACGCGCCCCAAAAATTCACCATCGGCGATGCCATTGAAGAATTCTTAACCCAAGTCGTGGCCATCCCGCCCGGTAAGTGTAGCACGGATACACGTTGGGAGCCCCATGAGGAGAGCGAGCACACCCCGAGAAACATTGGCATGCTCTATGCCAATTACGATGACCCCTTTGATGACAGTTTGGACGAGAAGCATCACGAGATCAACATTGTGAGGAGTGGGCGCTTCTGTGGTGGCTTGGTTGATGATATTAAGTGAGTTTTTGAAAACAGGCATTTTTTGTATCGGCCGAACTTTTCAGACGCAAATCAAAATGGTTCGTCTCCGACTTCACAGACTTCTTCAAAGGCCGTCTGTCGCAATCCTTCGCCGTCGTCGTTTTCATGTTCTTTGCCAACATCACCAGTATCATCACATTCGGTGCCGTCATGGAGCGCGCGTTGAACCATCAAATCGCTGCTATTGAGAACATTGTTTGCGGTGGCATTTCTGGAATCATTTTCGGCATGTTTTCTGGACAGCCTTTGAACATTCTATCCGCTACTGGTCCGACACTGGTTTTCGAAAAGATTTTGTATGATTTCTGCACTGGATATCACTGGGAATTCTTGCCCTTCCGATTCTGGGTCGGTGTTTGGGTCGCGATCTATTTGATGATTCTGGTCATGTTCGACTTCAGTGCCCTTGTCGGTCTGATCACTCGATTCACGGAAGAAGCTTTCGCGACTCTGATTTCTGTGGTTTTCATCATCCAGGCGTTTGAAAAGATCTACGAAATCGGCTACGAAGCGCCGATTACGATCCACCCCGAAGAGGTCCTCCACAGTACTTGCCACTGTCTGTTGGAAGATACAGGCCCCAATGGAAGCAGCATTGTCCGAAATCTGTCCGTTGGCGTAACACGCTGCCAAGAATTAGGCGGCAAACCAGAAGGTCTTCAATGCTTCTTCAAGCCCGATGTTTACATGTTCAGTATCGTGCTCATGTTCGGCACTTTCGTCATCGCCTTTGCCTTGAGCCGATTCCGCACTTCGAGATATTTCAGCAGCAAGATCAGGAACAGTGTCTCCGATTTCGGTGTCTTGATTGCCATCGTTTTGATGACCGCTTTGACACATGTTATTGGCTTGGAAGTGCCTTCTTTGAAAGTTCCTTCATCTCTGCGACCCACCCTTGACCGTCCTTGGATTATTGACATCACAAACGTCGAATCCATCAGTGTTTGCTTCATTGCCGCTGTCCCGGCACTGTTTTATACTATTCTTATCACTATGGATCAGCAGATCACCGCTGTCATCGTGAATCGAAAGGATAACCTCCTGCGAAAGGGCTATGGCTACCATCTGGATCTGTTCGTCATCGCCATTTTAGTTATTACTTGCTCGCTTCTCGGTTTGCCGTTCTACGTCGCTGCCACAGTCTTATCAGTCATGCATATCGACGCTCTTAAACTGCAATCAGAATGCGCTGCTCCTGGTGAAAAGCCGACCTTCTTAGGCGTCAAAGAACAACGCGTCACAGCAGTCTTGGCTCATGTTATCATTCTCTGCTCTGTGTTTTTGACTTCGCTAATTAAGCTGGTCCCCATGCCCGTTTTGACCGGCATCTTCCTGTATATGGGTGTGGTATCACTTCTCGGGCAACAATTCATCCAACGAATCATGCTGGTGTTTATGCCGATCAAGCATCAACCCGATTACACTTGGCTTCGGAATGTTAGAATGAAGCGGGTGCATCTTTTCACGTTGATCCAAGCGTTGAGTATTTTGGGCTTGTTTGCGGTCAAGTATGCAAAGACTATTTCGATGGTTTTCCCGTTGATGGTAAGTTGTAATTTAAAAACTGAGGAAACAAAGACGCTCCTTTTCAGTTGGTCTTCATGGTCATCATCCGCATGTTCGTCCTGGAACGCCTATTCAACCATCGCGAACTTCTGGCCCTGGACGACGATGTCCCGACCTTCAGCGAGGTTATGACACCTCCAAAGAAGGCCATCAAATCGACCAAACTGAAGACGCTCAATGAATCTGGCACTGAAACGACAGCCTTGAAGGGCGCTGATGATGATAGCGCTTTTGCTTAGATTAGACAAAAAGCAAAGACAAATATATCAAAGTTTTTAAATTTAAAACTGGCTTCAATGCGAATCCTTGTAACACTTATGCCTTTTCAAAATTCACTTTTATCGTAAATCGGTTTGTTTTTTGTATTACCTCAAATCAATCAATGAAAAAAAACAAAATTATGGTTATACATTGCCAAATGTTGGAATAAAAGTGTTATTGATTAGGTTTTTGTTGGGGGGAAACAATCCTGTGGGGCGGTAATCGGAGTTTTGGAGGATAAACTGCTGAAAGAATCTCAGAGGAATCAGCTTAAGCGCTAGATGCCGACGGATCCTTGATGATCTTGCGGGCACGAAGACCAGACAAGTTGCACGTCATGATTTGATCCCATTTGGCGAGGCATTGCACCAAATCCTTTCGCAGCGATCGGGCGCCCCAGAAGGTTCGGGGATTCTGTTGAGGGCGGCAGAGGTTGGCACAAGTGGGGCCGGCTTCATCGACACCCATGTCCGTGCAGCATTCGGTGTTGTCGTGGGTCTGGGCTGCGCAGTGGACGACTCCGGCGAGGTACTTGTAGAGGCGGCATCGGGAGGGTTGGATCGTGTGCATTAGCTGGAGATTTATTGTTTAAACTGCGGTCTGCTTCACGGAAAAATGTCAAACTTACAATAACACGAGCTTCGATTGGGTGAGTCTCATAGATGCAGAGGCCCCGGCACTCTGGCGGCACAAACCGCTCACAACAAGCTCCAAAGACTTGATCGGCAATCTTGCGCTCAATGCAGGGCTTCCAGTCATTGGCCTTGTTGCCGCAATCGGTCGGATTTTCGAACTCACTGACTTCATTCTGGGAAAGAACGGCACCCACGAGACAGGTGGCTAGGAATAACCTGTAGATCATGGTGACCTGAAATGGGAACAAAACTGATATAGTGTTCGCCGATGTTAAAACTGATTAGACTTTGTTTCAGGGTAACAACGCAAAGCTCGACTGCCACTGGACATCAACTTTTTCCACGCACCCTACCCTATAAGTCAAAATCAGAAGAGTCAGACGGAAGCGATTGCGTAAAACTTGCTTCCAAGCAAAAGTAAGAAAATGGAAAAAGACAGCCGCGCAATACCTATCTTTTTTAATCTGACAAAAGTGAAGAATGGATTTGCGCAACGTGAAGAGGGTCGGTCGGAGTTGGTATTTTTTACATTCAACCTGATGTGAAAATCATGGGGGAAGCGTGTGACGTGGGGGCGCTCCAGGGGGTATACTTAACTTATTGGTTTTCGAATTAGAGGGCATTTGGGGTTTGGGGAAGTGGAAGTTGGAGTTGTTTTGGGGTTTTGGTGGTGAAAACTGCGTCTAGGTGCATTTTGGTAAAAAATTAAAAACGTTTTAATACTAAAAATTTGTAGAAGCCAAGACCAAAAAGCTCAACTGCACTGTTATGATAACCAAAAACTGCCCATAAAATCTCCGAAGCCCCCTCCAATCAATCAGTACCTACCCAACTCTCACCATAGCAATCCCAAACTATCAAACAATCTAAATGAATCAGTCGTAAGACAGATGTATCACCCCGCAAAAAAAGCAGAAGCAGAAAAAGTCGTCGACAGGAGAGAGGGGCACTTTACCCACTTCCAGTTGGTTTCGAGCATTCATCCGCCATCACCAGCCATGACCAGTGGCGATGGCGAGGTGGGGTTCTTCTTCTGATCGCCTGCGAAGATGCGGTAACCGGTTCTCATCGGAGGCAAGACGGACGACGACAACATTGCACGTACAAGGGGAAACAACTATCGAAGTTGCGTTTGCAGATTCTTTTGCGTCTTCCTCTCTTCGATTTGAGCTTCCGCGAAGAGGGGTCTGGGAGAGGAGAGAGGATGGCAACCCCGCGCAGGAGAGACATATCTGTCATAATTTGGATCAACAACGATAGGGACAAGAGCTATTAGGGCGAAAGAGGATACAGATGGCCAGCTAGATGATCAGCATTGTTGGGAAAGTTTTTTGGAGGCGGATGTTGGGGTGATTGTTTTGGGGTTTGGTATATAAAAACTAATGGTTGCATTCTTTTGATAAGCCTCAATTGTGTTATAAAAAAACTGCCGATTTTCGATTTGATTTTACAGTAACCTACAGTACAATACAACCGTAAAAACAAAAATTTCAAAAAAGTACCAGAACCTCAAAATGCAAAAAGTCACAAATTTGTGTTCTGGTACTTTTTCAGAGCAAAATAAAACTGAACAACTTTCATGGTTTGTGTCAAAATCTTTATCCACAAGTATCAATACCCCATCAAAACACCCCAAAAACTTCTCATTTAGGAATCTGGCCCATCTGAGTGGGTTGCACCGTCGGTGGATCCTTGTCGTTGTTAGTGGCACCGAAGGCCGTCACTCCGACAATCTTGGTCGGCGTCATCTCCTTTTCGGGGATCGAGAAGAACGGGTCTATCACCTCCTGTTGGCCCTGGTTCGGCGCTCCGAAGTTGTTGTTACCCATGCCGGGGTTGTTGTTTGCCTCGGGGGTTGCCATTGGCACTGCGCTGCCTTCGCTTGGTGGCGCACCGGAGGCCAGGGCTTCGGCCTTCTTTTTGCGTTTTTCTTCTTCGTCCTGTGGTGGTGAATGTTTATGAGGTAAACTGTGGCAATTAGAAGGAAAAAAAAAAAAAAAGGTTCACTTACGGCGACAAACTTGCGAAGCATGGCATCGTAGTCATCAACGAATTCAAGGTAGCGTTGTGACATTTCGATGGATTTTCGTTCGATGAAATAATGGAGGAGGAAGCGGTGGACGAAAACATATTGCTATAAAACTGTTGATTAAACTTTTCGCTACTACTCAGATAAGTTACCATATCAGTCTGAACACTTCCAGCCCGCTGTCTCCGGAGTTCCTTCAAAATGTCCACAGTATCTTCGCTGTGCTGACCGGAAAGCATTTTTTCCAGGATGTATTCGATGAGAACTACAGTACCCGTTCGACCAATACCGGCGCTGCAGTGGACGACAATAGGCTTTTTAGAGCCCCGGACCGAGGAAAGCATATTGGTTGGAGTCAGGTTGATGTCGGGGACGCCTTTGTCGGGCCAGTTTAGCCTGGAATTTTGATGGTTTTCGATAAACTGCAAATAGTGCGATCTGGTTTTTGTTAAAACAGCCTACCAATGAAAATGCTTCACAAAATGCTTCGACCCATTGGGCCCCTTGACCCCCAATGTCGTGATCTCAATGCTCTGGTCATCTGGCTGCAAATACTGCTTCACCGCCTTGATAGTGTAGTCCCCAAAGGTGCATAACTGTCCAGCCTTCTGAGGATAGTACTCCGAACACTTTTTCTGGTTGCATTCGACGATATTGCACAACATCAGGATGGCTTCACACTCCTCGTCCATGATCATTTGCCAGAAGGCTTGGCATGTGTTGTCCATTGGGCCCTTAAATATTGATTTTTAAACTGAAATTAGGTTAAACAGATACCTGTGTACAGATAAACCGCTTCGCGCCATACGGCGTATTGACATAATTGGCATGGATATACGTGTCATTCTTCAGCTTGACCCTGCTCACATCCAAGCACGGGATGTCCTTGTACCGATTCTTGGGCTGATTCTCACCCGCATTGCCGATGACAGCCTCAGGCTTTTCTGGCACCCATGTTTTGAGGCTGTTGAAGTCATCTCGGAGCCCCTTGACGCCCTTGTCGAGGGTTTTGTTCGACCATTTGAGGACCTCGTCATAGGCATTCGGGGCCTTGTTCAACGCGTTCTGCGTCTTCTTTTTGCACTTTTTCTTTTCCTCCTTGCCCTCCTTCTTGTCTTTCTTCTCGTCCTTGTCCTTCTTCTCATCCTTATCCTTGTCCTTATCCGTCGGCGGCTTCGGATCCTCAGCCTTCGCCTTATCACCCTTTTTGGGCTCCTTATCCTTCTTCTCCTCCGCTTTTGCCGCGGCATTCGCTGCTGCGGCCGCTTCGGCTTCATTCCCCGCGAAGACGGAGAGGAATTTTCGTTTTAATCCACCCTGAACAGGCATTTTTTAATTATAAACTGTGAGTTTGTCGAAGTAGTCAAAACTACGGTACTACAGTACACCCAAAAGCACTCACATCCTCTTTCTTCTCCTTCTTGGTCTGTGGACACTTTTCGACCTCGGCAGCAGCGCCACCCTCGCCCTTCTTATCCTTATCGAGTTTATCACGGAACTTGCCGAACATGGATCAGTCGCGGAGGGAGCTGCGTCGCCGTAAATGCGCGCCCGAGGCTGTCAGAGTGTCCGCGCGCCGGCTGTTGTTGCGGCGGGAGGGGCTTTTTTGGCTTTGAATTTGCATGTAGGAATTTATTTTCTTTACAGGATTTCAATCAATCAACAAATAACAAAACAATGAAATGAATCAACAGGTTATTTAACAATAAAGTTAGAGATTTGGCAAAACTGTGAGCCCGGACTGAAGTTAGGATTGGCGTTTGAGATCGAATACGGTTTTGGAGAGCTGAAAACTGCTTTGATAGACCGAATAAACTGAGAAAATATGGACTTACATTGTTTAGCCTTTGTAACGCCACATCGAGATCACTTTGGGCATGCATTTGTTGAGTCAGGAGATCCCGTACGACAGCCTGTTTGGTCAAAACTTCTTGCTGGGCCAACATGAGCTCATTTTCAAGGGCATTCAACATCGTTGCTTCGGTCGACGGAGGATCTTCGTAAGGTTGATAAGCACTTCGATGGGGTTCATACCGGTGGTTGTTTTCTCGAATCGGCGAAGATTGTTCCGTCTTGAATCGCGATGAAGATGCGACGTAATCCGGAACCGCATCATCGTTGCTTTCTCCCGTCGGCGGCGAGGCCCCTGGCGACGATCCTTCTCGATGTTTGACCGGCGAAACGGATGGAGCAGGCTCGATCGGCGGAGGAGTCACGTCTTCATTAATGAACTTATCCTGGTTCTGCTCGAAAAGCGCCATCAACTGCTCTGTCGTCGGCTCGGCGGACGCGTAATCAGGGGGCTCGGACTTGACTCGTAATTGGGGCTCCACAGGAGACAGACTGGCTACTGGCGGGCTGAAGAACGGCCTAGACGAACTGGATGGAGCGGATGGCTTGGAAGATGTAGTCATTGTCACGAAACTGTAAGTTTTTATATATAATTTTCGAAAATTCGACCTTCAAATTGAAAATGCAAAAACTCACGGCACGGCGACATGCGCATTCGATCGTAGCGGCGGCAGTGGCTTCATAATCGGGTGATTAACGACGACTGGTCGCCGCGCCGGTGGTGCTTCACTTTTTTCGGCTTCATCTTCATTATCCGACGACGAGGAACCATTATTAGCCGGCCTACGATGGATGAACTTGCCGGTGGGCAACCGATTCCCTGGATAAAGCACTTCACAGGGTGGTTTTCCATCGGCATACATCTTCTGGGTGAGGCTCTTCTCCTTGTCGGCTTCATTAGCGTTGGCCGGTTTCTGGACGACGACGGTCTTGCCATCGGCACCGACTTTGAGACTGCCGTTGCTCCTGGCGCCAGTGGGTTGTTGTTGCTGCTTTTTGGTCTGCCCGAGCATCGCATTCGCCACCGCACTGACAGTCGCGAGCTTTGATCCTGGGGAAGATGAGCTGGGCATGGAGAGGATGGACGAAATCGGCAGTTTTGGCGTCATCGGGGTCGGAGGCTGGACAGCATTCGTCTTCGGAGAATAGATTCCCTTCCGCTCCTTCTGGACAGGCCGATTGAGACGTTTGACGCCGCCACCGCGACCCCCTGGAAACGCTGGAGGCGGATATTGCAGATAATTGAACGACTGCGGCGGGTATTTGCTCGGCGGACCGCCAGGGGCGTCGAATCGGGGCTGATAGCCGTACCACTGGTACCCCATGTCTCGCGGATAGTCTCCTGGCGGGGGGAACGGTCTGCCGCCATTGTTCGGGTAGCGTTGATCCGCATTTCCGTGAAACTGGTGGCCGTTGTTGTGGTCGAAGCGGTCGCCATAGGAATCGTACGCATCCCAGCCACGATCGGCTTGACTTTGCGATGGAGCCGCTGGAGGGTGGTCGGGATAGTCATGGGGTCTTCTGTGGGATGAACTGTAAGAAAAACTGTTGATTAACACGTCTTTTTCAAACACAAAAAGCAAATTGAAAGCCAAAAAATATATAAAAACTCACTCTTCGAATCCCGGCGGCCTTGGCTCTCCACCAGCGTCATAATCACGAGCGTCATAATAGGTACGCTTTCTGGACATTGTGTTGGAGCATTTATGACTACGATAAACTGGGCATTATCAGTGGAAAGTGCGGATAAGAACGGGAAACTGTTCAAACGGATAAATGCAAGTGTAAAAGTGTTTTGCTCGAGGATGCTTGGCAAAGTGTGGTGAACGCACACAGCAAAAATTGGAATTGAGAAATTTGAATTTTGAAGCAAGCAAAATCCGTATTTTTGACGGCAAAAGATAGCATTTTACGTGGTATAATGAAAATAATAATAAACTGGGGTAACATCGTCAAGATATATGACAAATTTGTGCAAAATTGGACGTTTACATCGAACAATGACACTTATTTTACGTTTGAGCGGATTTTAGCCTTGATTTAACTCAAACGAACAAATGAGTATTTTATACAAAGTTGACCACTTTTTGCTTGTTTATTGAATGAATTTGGTGCAGATACTTGTAAACTGATTGTGTTTTCATAATAATACGTTGTCGCTGCCAAATTCGTTAGTTAAGTTCTATTTCAATTTCAGGATGTTTTCAACCTTGATTTGACTCAAACGAACAAAAAAAATAAACAATAAACTGTACAAACCATTTGTATCATAAAAATGTGATAAAATTCTTCATAAACTGCACCAGAATTCTCGAGATTTTATTTGTACTACTCTAAATACGGTTTTCGAATAATTCTCTGATGTCTATTTTTTGTTTGAGTCAATTTCAACCTTGTTTCAACTCAAAACAACAAAACTGTTAAAACATTCTGGTAGTAGCATATTAATGTTTTACTGGGTCTGGTGGAATTGTTAATACGTTGCGCAAGATACAAAACTGTCCGTCAGATAGAAAAGTGGCCAAATTTCTTCAATGAAGTCTAGTTTTCCGTTTGAGTCAATTTCAACCTTGTTTTGGCCCAAACAAACAAAATTTAACTGGAACTTGTCGGTCTCTAGTTTCTAATCATTGCTTCTAACTCGGTCACAGTTTCATTTTGCAGACACGTCTCAAACTTATCTCCCAACCATAATGAACATTGCCCTTGCGATCATCTACTTCCTTTTAGCATCACATAGCGCAGACGCTTTGAACTTTGCAGCAGCCGAAACCAGTTTGGCGTCAACAGGATAGCCTATTGCACGGTGTTTGCTTGCCGTTATCAAACTTCTGACATCGTCGTCGTTTTTTTGTTCGTGCAATCGAAAGAACACAGCGGCGCTCCTAAATCAAGTGTAAAAAAGTCGGCTTTCACCCCTCCTACGCAGATCGCCTCAGGGGTGGAGCGTGAAGCGTGACTTTTTGGCGGGGGTGTATATAATGCTGGGGCGTCGGCGTTAGATTCACCAGAGTGCTCGGGTCCCAAGCTCAGTACTCGATCAACAACCATGGATTTGGAGAACAGGATAAAGGCTTACCGCTTCGTGGCCTATTCGGCCGTCACCTTCTCGGTGGTCGCCGTCTTGTCCGTTTGCGTCACCCTGCCGATGGTGTACAACTACGTTCATCATGTTCGCCGTAGCATGCACAGCGAGATCACCTTCTGCAAGGGTTCGGCCAAGGATATCTGGGCCGAAGTCAACACCCTCCGCAACCTTCCCGTCGCCCCCGCTGGCAACCGTACCGCCCGTCAGGCCGGTTACGGCGAAGACGCTGGTGTGAGCGGTGGTTCCGCTTCCGCTGGTGGTGGTGGATCTTGCTCCGGATGCTGCCTTCCCGGTCCTCCTGGCTCCGCCGGTACCCCCGGTAAGCCTGGTCGTCCCGGTAAGCCTGGTGCTCCTGGTCTTCCCGGTAACCCGGGCAAGCCCCCGATCCAGCCCTGCGAGCCTGTCACTCCTCCTCCGTGCAAGCCTTGCCCGCAAGGTCCTCCCGGCCCCCCTGGTCCTCCTGGTCCCGCCGGCGATGCTGGTGCCCCTGGTCAGCCCGGCAGCCCTGGTACCGATGGCGCCCCTGGCGAGCCTGGCCCGAAGGGTCCCCCCGGTCCCTCTGGCAACCCTGGTGCTCCCGGTGCCCCTGGCGAGCCTGGTGCCCCCGCTCAATCCGAACCTCAAGTTCCTGGTGCCCCCGGCCCTGCTGGTAAGTTCCTTCTTTCCCTTTTCTTCCAACAACCTCTAAATCAACCCCCCTTCAGGCGACGCTGGACCGCCCGGTCCCCCTGGCCCGCCCGGCGCCCCTGGCAACGATGGTGCTCCCGGTCAGCCCGGCCCCAAGGGTCCCCCCGGCCCCGATGGTCAGCCCGGTCCCGACGGCAACCCCGGCACTCCCGGCCAAGCTGGTCCCCCCGGCGGCGCTGGCGAGAAGGGTATCTGCCCCAAGTACTGCGCCATCGACGGTGGTGTCTTCTTCGAGGACGGAACTCGCCGTTAATCTCCTCTCTCTGGTCTCACGGCCATCCTCCGATGTCCCCCTCCTCCTCCAATTGGCAATCCTCGTGCTCGGGATGGGTCCTGCCATCACTGGCAAGAATCACCTGCACGCTTCAACGTAACATCGCCGAGGTCCTCGTGGCTTCTTTGAATATTGCACACATTGTTCATTTGTCCCCCTTTTTCGTAACACCTAAAAGACTCGGAATGGTTCGTCAATAAAAATGCTTTCTTGCTGTGATGTGAATACGAGAAACTTGAAACAGGGGAAACGGGTTTGGGTAAACACGTCAAGGGGTTTAGTTCTGGGTAGCGGAAGTATGGTGGCTTGGCTGGGGTGACATAATAGTGTTTCAAAGTGTCTTGGGTGTCAAATATAGACAAAAAAAGTAGAAACATTGCAACAAACAACCTCGGAGGTAAACAAAAAAGCAAAAAAACTGTCAGAATGCGGTAAGGTAATTACCATAAACCTTCAAAACACCCAAAAATCACCCAAAACATCCATACTCGGGTGCCGTGCCGTCGACAGGCCCTCCCTGCCCGAATTCAGGCCCCAAGATGTCCCACTCAAGCCCCTTTCTGACCCTCGTCCAGAATCTGATTTGCGTCCTGCTCGTCACCGTCATCACCTATGTCGTGTTCACGCTGTACGTCGATTACGAAGAAAAAGAGCGAACCCGAAAGATCGAAAGACGGATCGCAAAACGCAAGATGCGCGAATCTCGACAAGCCAGGAAGGCTCGATCCACGCGTTCGTCACGTTCCGTAGCGACTGCCGTGGAAGCCCGTTCAACTGCGACTGCTATTGATGTTTGAAAAACTGACATCCATGTTGTTTGACTGTACATTACGCTCAACTGATAAATACTGATATCTTTCATGACGCATGCTATTATTTCCAGTTTGTTTTTATCGTTTGATTTTTTTGTTTTTACGTTATTGAAAACTGCGATTGGTGTCTAGGTGACAAAAAGTCAACATGATAAAGCTTATGCAATTCTCATAATCAAAATGTGTCACACACTGTTGCCAATTCAAAAAACTGCATTTGTTAGTTCCAGTTCATTCTTTATTCACGTATGTACAAACAGGTGCATATAACTGATAAATATTGATTGCACACACTTTCCAATCGATAAATATTGATTGCACTAACAGCATTTCATGGCAGCAGCGATAAATAATTAGTATTTACAAACACTTATTTAAAACTTAAAGTTCTTTGGAAGAACTCCTCAGATAATCGGCACATTGCACCAGACAGGCTGTGTCTTTGGAAACTTCGCTCAAAGAGTACTGTGTCAGCAACTTTTCGCAGTTTCGCACTTGTCGGGGGTGACATTCCATGCCTTCACCGGTGCAGGTGCATGTGACACATGGAGTGATGGCTTTCGTCTCACCGAGTTGGACGCGTTGACGATTCATTTCGCAGTAGGCTAAAAATAAAGTTTTAAACTGTTCTGCTCATCGTAGGCGGATGCTTACGCTTTTCTCGCCATTCCTCCAAATTGATGCCATCCAAATCAGAGCACTGAACTTGGGCATTGGTCAAATCATCAGGCATGTCGAAAACGGCTGGCTGGATGGTTTGAATGTACTTGCTGGTTTGGCAGAGGATCTTGGCCAGAGTCATTTTACGGATTTCTTGGAGCTGGGCATGAGTGAATCTGGCAGCGGTGTTGGAGTTTTCGTAGTAGAAACGGTCGCATTTTTTGAGGCGACGGAATTGTTCGGCGAGGAGGCAGGACATGGTTGTTCCGAGCTAAACTGACAGGTTGAAGATTTACCGTTGACAAAAAGAAACTCACCAAAGCGCCCTTTCTCGGCCGTTCACTGGTAATTCCCGGAAATAGATCAATATCATCCACATGTTCATACACCTTCCTCAAAGCAGCGATGGCTTCTGAATCCATCTCCGTCAACAGGTCCTCAAAACGGGTAGCCTGTTTCAGACCGCAAAGTGATCTGAAAGCGTTGTAGCCAGGGACGCCATGATCACGCGCACGCAGGATGTTGACCGAAATCAGATCCAATCCTGATTTGGGTTGCCCGCGGCGTTCGAACAACTGATTACGTAAAGCGTTGGTGATGTGGCGATCGAAAGCCATGGACGGGGTTCCGAGCAAGCCCATGAGCATGGTGTCAATGCCGCCGGCGGAGTGGTTGTAAATTGGGCCGACGTGGCCAAAGTGTTGGGACAAGTCGACCGGGGCGGCGGATGTCTTACGGTAATTGAAATCCATTCGGGGGAAGAGTTGTCGGACCAAAGTGTGGCCAAAACGGTAGGCTGCCGTGGCAAAGGGGTGGGAGATAGCGGCATCACAAGTGGGATCATAGTTTTCGTAATAGCCGGTTTTGAGGGTTACTAAATCGTATTCGTGGAGAAGGTCCCATCCGATGAGCTTTGGCAAAAATTCGCTGAATACAATGTGTTGGAGTTGAGCGACATGGATTCGGCGAGTTTCTTGATAGAGCTTCTCATCGTTCCAATGGGGGTTGACTAATGCCAATTTCCGGGCGATTCTGTTGTGTTCTCTTACGAAAAGCGTGTGCATGACAGTCAAACCAGGCTGGTGAGAATTCCGCTCATCACCAGCGACGAAGCAAGGCTGTTTCGGCGCAGATCGGCAATCTTTTTCCTGGTTGCCCTGAGGCAGGCCATGGTTGTGGTTATCGCCGAGCAGGTCGGTGTAATTCATCAAGCCACCAGTGAAAAGGCGGAGATTGTTGGCTTCACAGGTTGTGGATCCGTAGATGACGCTGCCATCGATGTAGGCTGTCAATTGGTTAAGCTGGTTACGGTAGCCGAGGTTTAATTGACCAAGCAGTGATCTCGCGAATGGGAGACATCTGGGGGTGCCATCTGGGTTCTCGCTCGGGAAGTAAGGGTCATCGGATCGGACTCGCAGGGGCTGGCAGTGGACGGAAATGGTTTCAGGCGAATCGCATCGAGTACAATTCAGAATTTCGTCATTAGGCCCTCGGGCGATAGGGGAATGGGTCAGTTCGTGGTCGATGAACTGACCGAATTGCATGACCATGTGTGTGAATTTGACGTGATTGACGTCCTTGTTCTCGTGGACAGTGTTGGAGATTACTCGGGCGTTAGGGAGTTGTCTTCCGGAAACGGCGATGCTGCGTGGCTTATCGAAGCCGTCTTCATAAACTGGAGGGATGAGATGTCTCAGGGGCGTGAAGGCGTTACCGTAAGCCGGGTATTTCAAGTTATTACACCATCCTGAGAAAGTACGGTATCTCGAAGTATGATCACATGGCAACATTTTCGGCAGACATTCCTCCTGAGAAGCACGGCCGTCATCGGACAAGAAAGCCGTGTAATTGGCTACAAAACTGCTGACGTCAATTGTCGGCAAAACCTGCTGAAGGCTGTCAATATCCAAAGAAGGCAGCTTCTCGCCATCGGGAAGTGGCTCTCCCCGGAGCAGAATCTTTGTTGTTTCAAGCAAAATTGCAGAAACACGGCTAACTTGTTTCGATTCCGGCTTGGCACGCATCATGTTACTGTAGGCAAACAAGGGGTCGCCTTTTTGGAAGACGTTTTGGTTCTTGCGGATGTTGCTGACTTCGCGACGGCTCTGTTCTTCGAGGTTGAGTTCGGCGAGTTTGACGACCTTTCGGATCGTGTCTTCGGTGACGGGTAAAGCGAGATCGGCGGAGGCGTCCTTCCAGGCTGACATGTCCATCGGCGGGAAAACAGAGGAATCACAGGCCACTGGGGAGTTTTCAAAGTTGTCGGGAAGCATGAAAGCATTGAGTTGGATGCGTTCGGGATGGACAAGGTCGCAGATAAGGCGGGAGAGGGTCGTTCGACGGATCTGGGTGAGCTGTTCCTCGGAGAAGGATGATGGCGGGATGAAGTTTTCGTACCAGTAGCGGTCGCCGGCACGGGTCTGAAATTTGGGGGATATAAACTGTTGGTCCGTTGTTTTTTTTAGAAATTTAATAAATGGCAAAAAAACTGGCTATTGTTTGAATCATTAGAAAAAACCAACCCTAAAGAACTGATTGCCTAAAATACAAGCCAGCGTCGGCCCAACAAAGCTGCCCTTCCGCGGCTTCTCGGCCAACACACCGACCAACAGATCAATATCATCAATACCTTCATAGAGTGCCTGAACTCTCGCAACAACGCTATCTCCAGCAAAGTCGGCCTTCAAATCTTGGAAGCTGAACACCCTAGGCATTCCACAGTGTTTCCGCATTTGGGTGTAAGTTGGAAGACCGTGATCACGGCCTTGTTTCAGACCCATGGCAGCGAGATCGAGACCAATCTTGCTGGTGGCTGATTTGAGGAATTTGCCTCGGAAGTCGGAACTGAGTTTAAGGCCAGGTTGTTCTGCTGGGTCGTTGACCAGGTGGCTAAAATTGGGGTTTTAAACTGGAGTTTAGGATAACTCATGGCATACTTAAAAATCTTTTCAACACCATCAATAACATAAAGTTCATCAGGATTGTTGAACCGTTCACTCAGCGATTTCCGACGGTCATTGCTAAGCAAACTGAAGGCGGCCACCGTAGCGATGGAAGCGAATTCGTTCAACGCGGTGGCATCGATGGTGACATCATAATCACCGGAGTAGCCGGATTCGCGGGTTTTGAGCTTGTAGTCGCTGGAATTTAATTTGATAAACTGGGGCTTCGTCTATATGAACCAAACTTACCGAATATTATCATGTCCAATCAAAACAGGCAAAAACTCGGTGAAAGTAATGTGCTGAATTTGGGCAACGACAATCTTTCTGGCTTCATTAAAGATTCTTTCATCGTCCCAGTGGCGGTTGAGGTCCTAAACTGTCCGTTGTAGAGATTACTGTTGTAATTTGGGTCCTAATGGCAATGAAATGCAAAAATGCTCTCCCACAAGATCCATTTATCCAAAAATCTGGATGCATTCGTGCATTTGGTGGCGCCTCTCGGCTCAGGGGGCCAACACCATCTCGAATTCCGAGGATCGACACGGCAGATCGGCGCCATGAGCAAAAATAAGAGGGGAAAGGATGATAAGAAGAAAGAGGCGCTGGTTGAGGATCAGGTATGGTAAAACTGGAGCGCTAGCCTCATTATTTAAAACTGGATTTCCTAAGACGGTGATCATAAACTTCAGGAATATTTCCACGGCTTTCTGGACCGCCAAGATCTACCACTACTAATCGTCGAAAATGGCGACTTTCTCGTCCGAACTTCCGAAGCAAATGCCAACGAGAAGAGGCAAAATGTTGTCAGCGTCATGTATGATAAGAACGATACTAATCCTGAAGTGAGTTGATAAAAACTGGACCCATTCTTTCAACCGCTCTATACACACCTCTGCAGAGCCGAATCCGGCACTTTATCATCCAAAGAACTGTCAAAAACAAGCAACCGAACTATAGCATCGACACCTATACAGCCCACAGTGTGCCAGACCTCATAGACCATTACGTCAAAAATAAAGAGGCCATCAACATAACAAATATGCCTGCACCGTGTTACCTCAAAAATGCCATCAACAGACAAGCCTGGGAGCTCAGCCACGACGACATAACCCAGCTTAAAAAGTTGGGGGAAGGCGCTTTTGGCGAGGTCTGGAGCGGGAAATTGAGGCTGAAGTCGAAGAGGAAAGTTGATGTTGCCATCAAGATTGTGGGTTTTTGGGTTTTAAAACTGTGAATGCAGCGGTTGATTTTTGTTTTAGGCAAAAACAGAGCAAATGACAAAAGAAAAGATCAAGGAACTGATGAAAGAAGCTAGATTGATGCGTAATTTTGAGCATCCTAATGTCGTAAAAGTGGGTTTTAAACTGTTATCGTTGTCGTCCGTCAAATTAAATTTAAGCTCTACGGGGTAGCAGTCGAACAAGAACCCCTCATGATAGTCATGGAGCTCATCGATGGCGGCGCTTTGGACGAGTATTTAAAAAAGAATCGAGGAAAGGTGACGGTTCAGGAAAAGACTGATCAAATGTGTATGGGAGCGGCTTGGGGGGTCGAATATCTGCATTATAAGGTTGGTGGGGGTTGATTTTTGTAAACTGTTGTGACATGATTAGGTTCCAGCTATGTATCCATCGCGATCTCGCAGCGAGAAACTGCCTCTACACGAATAATACCGTCAAAATCAGCGATTTTGGCTTATCACGTGAAGGCAATATTTACCAAATGACGTGTGCGAAAAGGTTGCCAATTAAGTGGTTGGCTCCGGGTTGGTTAACTGTATGAAAACTGTGGAAAAATGTTCGTGTTTCAGAAACTTTGGCGACTGGCATCTACACCCAAAAGACGGATGTTTACAGTTTTGGCATTTTGGTATGGTTTTTTTCTAAACTGGGTTTCTCGATAGTTTTAATTTTAGTGCTGGGAAATCTTCGCCAACGGAGAAGAGCCCTACCAAGGCATGTCCAACGCCGAAGTCCAAACAAAGGTCGTTGAAGGCTTCCGGATGGAGTTAAACGTCGAAACGCCTGAAGCTGTCGTTGAGCTGATCAATCAACACGCCTGGGACGTCGATCCGGAAACTCGGTATTCAATGTCACAAGTAGCCCGAGAGCTTGAAAAGATAACCGGAGGGACACCGCCAGCGGCAAACAAGGAAGCCGCAAAGAAGTCTAAAAACAAAAACAAGGGCACGGTGGAGCAGACGGTGGACAAGGATGCCACTGTCGAGAAAACCATCGACCAGCCGACTGTGGACAGTCCGACGCCGGGGAAGAAGGATGCAACTGTCGAGGAGAAGGCGAAGGAAAAGGAGAAGGATACAGGCACCAAAAAGAAGGGCGGCGCCGCGTCGAAACGGAAGGGCCCGACAAAAGGCGCTGATAGTGCTAAAAATAAGAAGGGCACTGGGCCGAGGAAGAAGAATTCGCGGGAGAGGAAGTGAAACTGCCTTGAGATTTTCGAATGCCATACTGATTATGTAATGAAGACCTCTTAAAAACCACTTTTGATAACAAACCTTGAGGGCAGTGGCGACATGGTTGTGTTGTCGCACGAAAAGCGTATGAAGACCACTGATTTCCGGAAGCAAATTGACGTCATTAGTGCCACTGAGGAAGCATTTTCGTTTAGCCGAGAAAGGATCGTTACTCCGACCAGATCCTGCTTGGCAATAGGCATTCGAGTTCGGATCCAGCGGCAGAAGGTCCACAACGCCTCCAGAAACAGATGTTTGCATTAAGCCACCGGTCTTGGCACGAAGTTTGTTCGTCTGTTCGGCACTGCTGCCATAGATCGGGCTGCCATCCAAATAACTTGTTACAACACTGATTTGCTCACGATGGCCGAGTTTGCAAAACTCTCTCGGCGCTGGAAGGGATCTCACATAAGGCAAGCACGTAACTCCGCTCTTCAAATAAAACGTATCAGAATCCGGGATCGAAATAAAATCACAATCGGGATGCAAAAACCCGGGATTGCAGCACGGCAGCGGCGTGTATCCTCCATCTGTCTTCAAAGCTTGATTCGGGATGGACTCCGAGATGTCAGAAGCAACAAAATACAACCAGAAAGCTGTCATTTCGTTGACGATTTCCTGGTTTTTTGATGGGTGGTCAAACAGCTTCAAAGAAACTTCACGGGTGTTCGGCAAAGCTTGATTGGTTTTCGATTGTCGCGGAACCATGACACCGTCATTATACGTCGGCGGCAATAAACGAGCTAACGGTTCGTAAGCGGCGCCCCAGAGGGGGTTCTTAACGTTATTGCATCCGCCACCGATGGGTCGGTATTCGGAATTCGGACAGGAATCGGATGCGGCTCGAGGGCAGATGTCGCCGAGAGCGCTTTTGACAAGAATTTCAGGGTCGAGACCTTGGGTGATTTCGGCATCACGAAGGCCTAGGCGTTTTAGGCGGAGTGACATGACGCCGGAAACGTAGGCCGATTCGGAGAAGGACTTGGCGCGTTCTGTCATGGGGTGGAGGTGGCAGTATTGGCGGAGGGGTGAGGAGAGGGGCATTTCTGGAATTATGGGTTTAGAAAACTGTGCGAAGTTCAGCTATTTAACAAACTTGAATCAATATCACTAGTTTCTGTATCATTGAAGAATCCATGGACCTCACGCATGGCCTCATTAGCCGTCTGAATCACCAGGGGAGCTGGAACTTGCTGGCGAGTGAATTTGGCGCTGGAGATGCCGTAGATGCGTGGGCGGACATCGGCAGCGGCGATTTCATTTTCGCAGGGGATGAACGACTTGCCGCAACTGATGTGGGCGGTTTGAAATGGCGGGATTACTGTGGCCAGGCAGCTGATGGCCAGTAGTGTGGCCAGTTTTGGCCGGGACATTCTGAAATGTTTGATAAACTGATACAACTTTGAACCCGAAAACGTCTTAAAATGAAAAACTGATGCGATGTTTAACTTTCTGAAGGCAAAATCCACCCGCACGAACCCCTCTGGCCATCCTGACCAACGCCCAACTGACTTCTCACGACATCTTGCAAAGCCTTCACACATCCACGAAATCAACTGCCCCAGACCCAAACGAAAAGGCGGTATCCATGAAGCCCTTTCACATCATCATTCAGAGGCAAACCAGTCCCCCCTTGCAAGTCGATCAATGCCACTTGCCCCTGGGCAAAAAGGCATCAAACGACCGCATAACACGCTTGCGTGGTTCGGCTGTGCCAGAACGACGTCAATCGCCTCCCATGGATCCAGAAAAAAAGGAAAAAGACCACCGGTCAGTCATCATCCTGTTTCACTTTCTCGCGCAACGGGCTTCAACGTCCGAGCCAAGCAAGGCCGGTTTCGAAGACTGGTAAAAAAACATGTTTCAGCCCGAATGGGGCGCCGAAGACAACGCGTCGATTGCGTCTCGGACGGCGCCATATCAACGCAATTGTTTGATGGGCCTCCAATCAAGGCGATCTCGTCACGATGACGAATACGGGCGCTCACATCAGACCAGTCGTGATTGCGAGAGATCCTGACATTGAAGACGTCTCATCTTCGGAGGCGCTTATATTCTTGTTCGGCCATGGAAAGCTTCCTGGAATCCGGCGAAGAGGGGGCCGATTTCGTGGACTTGATGTTGTGTGGGAGGCGGGATTCTGCCTTCAAGGGTGTCATTTCGAAAGCATGCTGAGCCCAGATCAAAGTTGAACGGGTTTTGGTGGGTTTTGATCGGCGACTAATATGCTTTAAAATGATTTAAGACTAGTGATAAGTCATTTTTGACCGGGAATAGACGCACTGGTCAACGGATATCCGCTAGTCTTTGGTTATTTAACACATGTGTACCGGGGGTGCGTTGGGGTTTGCGTTTTCGAGCTGGAAATGTTAAATTTAGCCTTTGATTGGGGTGGGTTTGGGGTGGTGATGGGTTTGATTGATGATTTATAAAACTGGTGACAGAAAGACAATCTGGTAGAACACAAATTTGCTAAAACCACAGTTTTCATGCTACACTTACTAAAAACTGGCGAGAGGGTACGGTATCTTCTGTAATCAAGCTTTATTTACCACATTTACATTTACACAATCTGCAAAACTTAAAATTTACAAATCTCACCCCCTCAAAAGTAACCCCAATCCCCATCAAGCTCAAGTATCAATCAGAAAGCAACCTTGGGGCGCTCACTCAAGTAAGCCCGAACTTCCGGAATACTGTTCACACGCTGGATCAACGCTTCAATGTGCGGGAAAGCCTCGAGAATGTCGCTCTCTCCATATTCGGCGAACTTGGTAAAGGTCTCAGCCGCGAAGACATCCAACCATGTCAGATTATCGCCTAGAGCCAGGCTTTGACGGCCGTGTTCGACGAGAAACTTCTCATAGAGGCCAGCATATTGAGCCAAAAGCGGGCGGACCTTTTCCTTGAAAAGTGCCGGGGCATCGCCTTCAAGACGGCCGATGACAGTGTAGACCCACTGTTTGTAGTCGGGTTCGTTTTGGAAGTCTTGAAGGTGGTCGGCCAGGGCATCGATGAGGGCGTTTTCGATGGGGGTTTTGCCGGTTAGGCCTGGAAGGGGAGTTTTAAACTGCAGTATGATTGAGAGAAGGGGAAACTTACCAAATTGGCCACCAAGATAGCGAAGAATAGCAGTACTGTGGGTCAGCTTCTGGCCATCGACTTCAAGGACCGGGATTTGGCCGAAGGGGGTTTCTGGAAATTAAAAAAACTGTAGGGACCAAACGCCGTTGCTGACATACCATCTTTGTAAGCAGGCCATTGCTCAGCCGCAATACGGTTGTCCTCAAATGGCACTTTGGCAATCTTGAAGAGGATGCGGATGGCCTCACCACGGCCGCGAAGGTCAAAGTAGTTTAGCTTGTATTGAACCATTTTGGGTTCTAAAAACTGCGCGTTGACGAGTTAAAAATTTTGTCAAAAAACACCGCCAAAACACACGAACACGCTCAAACCCAAACCCCAACCTTGAAATTTATCAAAATCAAACCAAATTCCATGCCTCTAAACCTCTAACAATGACAAAGTCGAACAAGACACACTCAAAAATGTGTGCAAAACTTGTCGACACGTGGGCCCAATACGCCCAAAAGGGACCTTTTGTATCAAAACCGTTGTGACTACCGACCCAAGGCAAGGCCCATCACCACCGCTGCTGTGGCTGCCGATAAACCTTGACGGAAAGCGCCGCCGAACGAACATCGACGACTGTCAACGGGGGCCTCGGGGCTCCATGTGAGCGCGGAACGAGCGAAAACCAATGACCGAACTCTAGTCTTGACTGGCGGAAGAGGGGATATACTACACAATACAAACAAACGTGCAAACATGCATGGACTTCTGCCTTGCTTAATAAGCTTGTATGAACACTATTTTTGTTTTTGTGGCCTCGCAAGGGGAAGTTTGCATTGAAAAGAGGGTTTAGGCAAAACGTTGGTTGTTTATGGTACTGTAAACCTGAATGTAATCCCTTAAACTTGAAAAAATAGTTGGACCCATATCACGAGGTATAAATGAATTCAACCGCAAAAAGCATCAGGCTGGTGTAAGGCCATGATCTATTGCCCTAGG
Organism: Panagrellus sp. LJ2284; assembly: GCA_024447225.1. Taxonomy (NCBI): domain Eukaryota; kingdom Metazoa; phylum Nematoda; class Chromadorea; order Rhabditida; family Panagrolaimidae; genus Panagrellus; species Panagrellus sp. LJ2284. The sequence continues at coordinate 4,977,465 of JAMRYC010000005.1, read as the reverse complement.
CAAAAAATGCTAAACTGATGTTGTTTTGGTCGCAAACATCGTTCTACGTTTTTTCACGTTGCAGTCCAATTTCAAGAGCACACTGCAATTAACGTACACATACGAGCATGCACTGGACTGGACCTTTTAAAAGTTGTGTATGAATGCGTGAAAAACGAGCTGGCAAACAGGAAAACAACCAAAACAACGACCTTTCTTCTGGCAATATTGAGCGTGGCAGTAGCGTGGACTTTGGTCTTTCTTGAAAGGTCCGGAAAAAAGGGCTGCTTGCGGATGTTTGGTAAACAAAACACACTTCTAGAAGGACCACATGCAGACGTTGAGACGGCCTATCTTATCATGTTTTTGATGAGCCTATCAAAGGTAATAAACAATGTTGGCTACTTGAATGTAGGCAAAATTTTTTAGCTAAACTGACATCCGGGAAATGCATCTTCGATTTTATAAAATCAATGTTTTGTGGCAGTGCAAATCAATCAATATTTTGGTGCAATCAAGATTACAGTTAATGAATAAATATTTTTTTAGTTCGCAGATCACATCCATCGGGGTCTAAAATACTTCTTCAATACGGTTTTGTCAAAACCGCTTGCCATTCGTTGAAAAAACACTGGCGTATAATATAAACTGTAGTGAACGAACTGAACACCAACTGCAATTTAATTTATAACTGAAAATCGCTTTGAATTAGCAAAATTATGGCAATCAAAACCATCCGAACAAAAGAAGAACAGCTCAAACTCATTACAGCCAAAGGTACCTAATGCTCTGTAAGTGCCTATCAACGCCAAAAAACGATTGTAAACTGGCCACACGCAGTTGTGCTCATTAGAAAATGCTTTACAACTTTTTCCAAAAGCGTGCACGTTTTTACACTTTGATCCCCCTTTGCCGGTCCCATAGCGAAAAGGGGTACTCGTCCGAGCAAATGTGACAGCCGCTGCTGATCGCACCTTTTCCCCTCTCACTTTCCGATCTCTATCACAACCTTTGTGCCGTGCCCTTCTCGCCACCACCTTGTGAAGTTTGTGCCACCGATCCGGATTGTCTAGGGCTACATTCTAGCGCATTTCGAAAACAAATTAGTTGTTTTTTTTGTTGAAAAACTGCACAGATGAGTACCTACTTGTTCAGTAAGTTTTGAATTTTATATATAATTTTTCATTCAGGTTTACATTGCGACACTTTTTCAGCTCACAACAACTGTTAACAGTCGTCTGTACACATTTTCATTGCATGTCAGTCCAGCTGATCCCATCCATAGTCAAATTACTATGTCGGGCGAAAATTTCATGGTACTTTATTCATTATTCAATCCTAGTATTCCCGGCGGTCTTCTTTACAGATTTACCGATTTTGTCGACAAACTAGGATCGAATTTCCAACAGAATGGCTTGATTGCGAAGAGGAAAAAGTGCTATGTAAAGTTTTTGACGGCGGTTACGACAACTTCCGATACAAGATCACTTGTAAACCGAACAACAATGGATATATTTCCGTCTCCGTTATGACGAGTCGACGAGTGGATTTCAGTACCAGGTTTTTGATCAAGAACACAACCGTCGACGGTAAGTTTGTTTTTTAAACTGGCCATATTCCCTTCTGTATTTGGATAAATTTGTTACAGTTTTCGTCCCCGCCGAGCCAGTACAATACAGAGCCGCCGAGCTAAGCCCGTTTTGCCCTCATTTGGTAGGATGTGACCGGCTGGCTTCACGTGAAACATTGAATACCGAAGGCGCACTGGTGTTGCCGACCATCGAAATCACTTGTATCTCAAATTTTTGGCTCCAGTCCGAGATTCCGTTGCCGAGACCGCCATCGAACGCAAGATTATTCGGCGACAAGGATCTGATAACATTGAATTTGCGGGATGGTTATTTGGATGTGAGTTTTAGCACTTTTTGGATGAAATTTTATATATAAACTGGGAGCACAATCGTAGGTCAATCGCTTCCTCCTCCGATCAATCTCCGAAAAGTTTCGCGACGAATTGAGCTACAATGCTCCAGACCATGCCGAATCCTTCGCCATTCCCGACTTTCGGCACGAAATTGTCAATCGATGCGTGGATATCGCTCTGGGTCGAAGGCCAGATGATTGTACGCTTCGACAACTTTTGAAGATGCTGCGGTTTAGCTATGAATTTCAAATCATTGGGCTTCAGGTATGGTTTTTTGTTTGTTTAAACTGGTATATGTTATATATAAGTGTAATGTTTTAGCATTATCTCGACAACTTCCTATCAAAACAACTTAATCTCGATAACTTTAACTCCATACTTACAAATGCAATCGAATGTCCGTCAGTATTTCTTCTAAAAGCTTGTTACGTTTTGGCCAATAGTGAGAACATCTACAACAATTGCTCGTTTGAAGAACAAGGAGCGATGGAGTATGGTTTCGCAAGTTTTCCGGAGGATCCAGAAGTCGATGAGGCCAATGTGGTAGGACAAGTAGAAGATACGAATCTGAATAACGAAGATCGGGCGGCATTTGTAAGTTTTTGCGTTTTTAAACTGGTACTAGTGAATTATTTGCAGCTGTCAACGTATTCAGCATCCATCCAACTCACAGTAAACGTGAACCAAGACCAAGATCACTCGACATCCTTCCCAGCTTGTCGCAACCCCGACTTCGATTTCTGTGTTCAGCACGTAGTTGAACGGGAAACCGATGGGCGCCAGAAAGTCAGTTTCGTTTTGAATGTTGATCGTGAAATCATGACACATTACACTTTGAGAACTGAAGGCGATGAACGTGAGCGTGAGTTTGGTTTATTTTTTTAAACTGCATATAGGATAGGCCGCCGTGTTTCAGGAAGTCGCTGCATTATGGCCCATGCTACCCGAGGCAATCACTTGTGCACCATACCCCTCGACGACCAGACTACATCCTTCAGCGTCAATTATGAATGTGAATTTGAATTTGCCTATGAAAAGATTTGCGATCTGCCGCCTCTGCCTACGAATTGGGAACTTTCACTATGTGATAACAGGGCTGTCGTTGTTGGCACGTTGGAAACGCTTATTGAATCTGAAAAGGTAAACTGTCTTCAAATGCAAGAATGTATTTACTTGTTGATTTCAGATCAATCGCGATCTCCTCTGCGGAATTTCGCCTCTCTTCTGTGAACTCTTCAAAAACCCAAAAACAACCGGTGTCAACTTACAAAACGTCAAATTCCAAGTACTTTTCCGAACTATTCGCTACATTCAGGGCGTGAAGCTGAACGAAATAACCATCACGGAGGTCTTGGAAATACTGTACTTGGCACATTCTTACAAAATCTATGGTTTGAAAAAGCATCTGGAGCAGTGGATCGACGAAAACCTAACCAAGGAAATGCTTTGTGATGTCGCGGCGTACGCAGAATACAGTAACAACGACAGATTGAAAGAGCGATGTGCGCAATGCTACGCTAAAGTGCCGGCTGTGGTGGAGCAGCAGAAAGCAATACCTGGTTTCACAGGATTAAGCCGGGAAATGATGCTGTTTTTGCAGACGCGGTCTGTTGACATTTTGAATGAAGTTGGCCATGATGACGAGTGGATTTTATAGTTTTTTCTTGTCTATTTTTTATTTTGAACATCCGTTTTACCTTTTTTTACTTTTCTATGCGTATCTCATTTTAAACTGTCGCAAAAATTTAGGTTTTGTTTATAGAACATAATATAGCAATCTGAAAAATAATAATAAAGTTAAAATAATTGTGTTTTGGTACTTTCTATTCCGAGTTTTCGCAAATTTGCGTATTTATCAATCACGAGTAACATTTGCTTGCACCAGGATACGTTAACATAACCCACGCCGGAAATCCTTTGATGTTGATGAAGTTATTATCAAAGCAATAGCAGGCGAGAGTTTATGGACCCCTTTGTGGTTGCTAATACCGCGTTTTTTTAAACAGATGATAGGCAGGAACGATGGCCTTTATCTGGGCGAGGGTATGTTGTTTACCATGATCCATTACAAAAAAGTTCAACGATGCGGTGAACCAGGCACAATGGGGGCACTGATAATGGAATTGGATTGGGGCTGTAAGCACTCAAATCAGTTAGTTGATCGGCTGAAATGCGGTTAAACCAGGTGTTCCTTGTTATCTTTTTGGCTTTTTTGAGGGGTTCGTTTAAGGTTTTTGGAAGCTTTAGGAAAAGTTTTTGGTTGCAGTTGAAGCGTTTTGGTGGAGCGTTGATGTGGAAGATGATGAAACGAATGGCACGACGATCCAAGTGCCGGAAACAACGACGACATTGCCACCGACGACTGTGACGCCGTTGCCATCTACGGCGAGGGTAACAAATGCGACGACAACTACTTTGGCGCCGACAACAACGACTCCGTTGGCATCGACGACGAAAGTAACAAATGCAACAACAACGATTTCTGCGCCATCGACGGTACGTGTCACGAATGCAACGACAACGACTGTTGCGCCGACGACTTCAACAACAATACCGGATACAACTTCACATAATAGAACTATGGCTCCGACTACTGTAACGACGACCACTGTGGCGGAGATGACAACAACGACGACCACAGTGAAACCGGCGATAACAACGTCAAATACAACTGCTAAACGTAAACTGACTTCTGAAGTATGTATTAATGTACTTAAAGTTATCCGATTACAGCTTCCACCACGACTACATTACCTCCAGCACCGACAACAGCTTTCATTGACCCCCAAGAAAACACAACTTTTCCGGATTTCAATGTAACTACCACGACGCCAGTACCAATCACAATAACTGTGAACTGTTCTGACCCCCAAACAGAATTGGAAATAATCTACTGTGATGTTAATGTTGGTTTGAACTAAAAACTGGCTTTATTTTTGCATTTAAGGATGTTTAGACCACAACATTAACCCCCTCCAACGTAACCCACGTAGCTAATCAAACAACAACCACCTTCAACACCACCACAATCACACCACAACAGCTCTACATGGTCAGTACTGTCATTCAGAAGTGCAGCCAAGTCAAAGATTTGACGCCGGATGTATGTTTTTCAAAACTGTTAATGAAAAACTCGGACACAGCTTTAGAATTCCATTCAAATCAGTGAACTGACAGACAAAGTCCTCGGTGGCTCATCAGCCGTTTTCGAACGAGCCGAATCCGGCGGCCTTGGCACGAGTACGACAATTTACAACAGCGTTTCAAATCTGTTACAAAATTCAAAACCCAATATCACTTTTTTGACTGGTAAAAACTTTGGTTTCATCAGTCATCCAATCGATTGTAGCTATTTGGATGCTAATGGTGGTGGGATGGGGTATTCTGGAAGCAGTTTCGATACCGATCATAAGAATAGTGATGCATCTATTTCTGTGAAGGGTGGTACGGCTTGCGGGAACAAAGGTAGGAAACTTGAGCTTTTTTGTTTTTAAACTGGGCAAACCCGTAAAGGCGTGTTTAGCAAATCATGTCTACTACACAATTTATCGATCTCTAAAGTTGTTCGACAGCGCAAACACAACTTTCGATGAGTCGGGCACCACCATTGTTTCTGGCTGCCAAAGGGGATATCACTCGACAGACGAATCCGTTTTGTCGGCGACGGCAGTTCGAAGAGATCAAACTGGCTTCTACGAGGATATAATTGTGTCGAGGGGAGCGAAGAAGAATGATGAAATGGTGCAATTGAGGTTTAAAAAGAATAAGGTTTGACAAAACTGTGGAGTCGTGGTGAAATGGCGTTTTCAGATCCGAATTGCCCTCCACGGAAAATACAAAGTTACCTATTGGCTACCAGAAGACCGCCAATGGGCAACAGATACCTGCAGTGTCACCACAGAAGACAAATATTACGTTTCTACGTGCACACATTTAACCGATTTCACGCTAATTATTGACGGCGCTTCACGGGATCCGATTCTTTGTGATACTGGGCTCGAAGTCGTCAATTATATTGTTGCCATTGGGTCTATTTTGTCTCTATTTTGTGTGATTGTGGTTCCTGCCGTTCGGTAGGACATTTAAAAGTTTTTTGAAACTGAACCAGGTGTTGTATATAGTTATTGTTTTTAGATATGTTCCATTTAACTTCGAAATCATTTCTAACATAAAACAAATGTTAGCCGAAAGATCTCAACAATTCGAAGAAAAAACCTTCACTACAGAATATAGAGCAACTTTATTACTATTTTTCATTATTTACATCATTTTCACCAAAGAAAGCCACACAACTGGTCGCCATGGATGCATGTTCGTCGCTGGATTTACGTATTGGCTACTAATTGTGTGTATATTTTTGTCGATATTCCAATCCTGGATACTCATGAAGAAGTATTTGATAAATATTACCTTTGAGAATATTATGATTGATTTGACGCAGCCTATTGTTGTTTATATTGGATCAATTGTTGGTGCTACAGTGTTGACCCTTGCTTTTGGGCTGGGTTCACATGGAAGTTTCTTTTATAGAGATGATTCATTGTGAGGTTTTATTGTTTAAACTGTATTATCCATGTTCTTAGGTTTTAGTTGCTGGATCCGACCCGACTATGTAGTTGGCAGCGTCGTCATCCCGACAACTTTTCTCATCATAAACTCTTTCATCTGCGGTATTTTTATGCTTATGAGTCTGTTTCCGCGACTATTTCCAATGCTAAGTTATGCTAGAAGTTTGACAAGGCGCAGACGCAGTGTTAGGGATCGATTGACGCTGGTTTTTCTGGCGCAGTTTACAATGGGATTGCCTTGGGTTAGTTTTCAAGTTTTTGGTTGGCGGACAAGGTTTTCGGGCGGACAAGGTTTTCCATTTGGCGCCAGTTTGAAAAAACGGCGACAAACGGCCAAACAAATGCCGTGTTCATATCACCTGTGCCGCACGACTCATCTTTTTTCAAACGCGCGCGGAATGGAAAACCTTGTCCGCCCGAAAACCTTGTCCGCCAACCAAGTTTTTTGGTTATAAAACTGTTAAACGCATTTTTAGCTCTTCCAATATTTTACTCTCATGCTGGATAAAGCCTCAGCCTGGCACTATCTGTTCGCAATCGTCAATGGTGCTCAAGGAATTGTTCAATTAGCTGGTTTTTGCTTTGATTACATGAAGACTGTCCAGCGCATAAGCATCAGAACTGTTAAAAGAAAAACTGTAAATGTAACCCCAGCGACGGTGATAGTCATTGATGGTAATGACGAAGTGATGCAATATGTTACCAGAATATCCATCAAATCCACAAGTAGTTATTCAGACAGCATTACCCAGGACTCTGGTCTGCCATCATCAAATTCTGAAGATGGGTCTGTGGATTCTGTGGGTCAAAGTAGCTTAGATGAAAATTTGATGAACTTTTTGTTGCGTGCGCGAATTGCAAGGCGCACGCTTTGATGTTATGTTTTGCTGTGTTTGAATTTTGCATGTATAAACTGTAAACGCGTTATTAAAACTTAAAAAAATTTATTGGTTTTCACCGATTATTAAACTAAACTGACGTGATGTGGGTTTCAAAAAAAAGTAAAACACCACAGCTTACAACATCCCAGGCTTTGTTGTCCCCCAAATCAGCTTACCCCCAAAAACTAACACGTTGTATCTACAACCCAAGCTTCTAAGCCGCCGCGCCACGGAACCCGCCTACCAAATCAGGTAACAAACAAGCCCAAGCCCAATGACCCCGGCAGTCGACGTTCATCTCGCGGTCCCGAACAAAGCTAGCTTACAATCACGTCGTTTGTTGTTGCGCGATTGCAATCCCTCGAAATTCGTCAAGTCCGATCAGCGACTGCCCCCAAAATGGACACTGACCAAGAAAAGATTTGGTCTGGTACCCTTTATGTGTTTGCTTGCTTTTATCCTCAGGGTCTTTCGATGATGCGTGCAATGCGCTTGCTCGGCTTCACGAACAGAGGCGGGCTGGTTGCATCTAGCTGGTCAGCAGCTTCTCGGAGGAACGTGTCCGTGCCGAGCGGATTGCAAACACGGAGGAGTTGCAAGTCCCGAAAAAGAAGGATGGGATCGAGGGTCTTTGGACTAGAAGGACACGATTGTCAATGTTAGGGGGCTTTGATGTCGAGGCTATGGTGGTGTTTTTTGTTATTTGATTGTTAAATTTTAAGTTTTAAACTGTGGCAAGTACTGTAAGCGCCGTCTATGTAAAAAAAGCTCAAAAATCTCGTGCTTGACCATCTGATTATCACGTTCTTTGATACAAGTGATTCCCAAAGCCTTCCAGCTACCAAAAATACTTGGCGCCAACCAGGAATTCTTATCAGTTGTACGTTGGACTTGCGAGGTTCCACTGTCAGTAGCATGATTTTTTTTTTAAGCATAGTATCTGTCAATTTTTATTGTCCCCAATGTAGTATACGCCCTATAAACTGTCTTCTTACTTACATTCCTCAAAGTACACTTTTGGCACCTTTTCAACTATTCGTACAACCCTTCCATCTGTTTACATTGCACCTATCTCGTTAGCATTCCTACTACTCCACGGCGCTTTCAATTTGTAACGTTTTTCATGTACTTTTTACCATTTTAAACTGCTTTGTTTTTTACCTTCACTTTTGATCACTCTCGCGCATCCGGTTTACCCCCGATCATCACCGTAAGCCCGAAACTTCAGTCCGCAGAATCCTTTTTTTCACTCCAAACGCCTGTCGTTTCCGATCTCCGAGACTCAATTGAAAAAACGGAAATCGCTCACCGAAACCTGTCATTGCTGTCATTTACGATGACGGTCCTTTGTTTTTCCGAAGAAGTGCACATCGTTGTATGCTTCATCAGTCGTTTGAAGGGGCCCCTGGCTAAATGGTTTTGAAAATGTGTTGTAGCTCGGATGTAGCCTATCGACAAATGCAAGTCCCATAGCTATGGATCTGAAACCGAAACACATTTTTCGATTTGGAGGTGCATCGGAGGCGCTGATACATACACACAGAACGGGAGCAAGCGAGAGGGGGGTCAGGAGATCGAAGGCGACCCTAATCGTGGGTCAGTCTCGACGGATTTTGTATTGACCGATCGCATCTTTTGTGCGGGTTTTGATTCAAATCGAGTTCTTTACATGTTTGGGTTTCTTGGGGTTTTTTGATGTTTCTTATTTTTGAGTTTTTATTTAAAGTTTAAACTGCAAGGCGTTTAAAATTAAAAATGTATCCCAACACCCAAAAACAACCCCAAACCACATTCCCTGAGGGCCTCCCGTCTCCCGATTTATCCCATTTGCGCGACTATTTTAAAGACCGTCACAGCCTTTATTGACCCGCTCACTTTGAAGTGTTTTTATTACGTACTTGCTTCTCGAGGACCCCGTAACCTAATGTAAAAGTTAGTTATCGATCTTATCAATGGCTAATTGTCTTGTATAAGACTTTTTTCATTGATCCATGACCACGGGCCACACCTATATTGTTAGTTCCACTCGAATTTGATGTCCTTCAAAGAGTTAGAGGGGGTAAACATTTCCATGCTTTCTTTCACGCGTTGAAGTAACGCCTTGTTATCAGAGTAGGAGCATTTGGGTGTGATAAGAAGTTTTTTGGGGTGGAGGGGTAGGGGGTTTGAATGGGGTGGAATTAAGTTTGAAGTTTTACGTTTTGGGGGGTGTAAACTGTTGAGCCTTTTTGCTGGTGGGTGTTCCACAACGTGTAAATTGTACAAAACTACAAGATCGAACTGCCAATATACATTCAAACTAACATAAATCACCCTTTAATCCCGATCTATCTCTAACCCCCGAATCCTTCTGACAGTTTTCTCTATTTCCGCCGTTCATGTCCCCCACATCTCCAGTTCCATTCCCGGGTTAAAGAAGGAAAGTCACTCTCGCCTGACCCTTCCATCTTCGCCTCCGGGGCTCCGGTCACTACCACCTGGTGAACTGTCGAGATACGCGCCGCCGTTGGCCTAATTTCCCGAATCAATGTCAACCCCCACGTCGGCGGCGGCGTCGCGCATTCGGCATTGAAGCCGCAACGGAACGCAAGGGTGTGGAACGGAAAAAGGAAAGCCATGTACATGTAAGATTTTCTCTGTACATTATTCGCTCCTGCCTTCCTTCCCGCCAGCCAGCTCGGCTTTGAATTACAACACCAAACAACTCCTTGTCGCCAGCCGGCTGCCCGCGCAAACAAACCAACAAATCGGATTGCCTTTGGCGATAGATACATATCCACATGCACACTTCAACCTTTTTTGTATTCTAAAACTTCCTTGCTCATTTGCTTGGTCACTTTTTATGTCTCCCTTTCTCCGGATTTGTCTTTACGTTCAGTTTTTCCGTTCCAACTTCGACTTTTTTTGTCAAATATGTCCGGTTTCGCGTGGATGCGCAAAACTTTTGTTTCCATTTTCGATTGTTCTTGTTCGTGCAGTTTACAAACTATTTCACATAAATTAAAGTCGGATGGGATGTTCTGCCGATTTCGTTTTCACTTCTTTGACAGATTAGACGCGTTGGACTGTCGGAAGAAACACTATCGCGTTCACTTTTTGGTTTTATCTTTGTTGTTTTTGCCGTCATTTGACTGTTCGTGTTTATAATCCGCAGATAATACAGATATTTTGTAATTTTAGCCATGGGCTGTCCGCACCAGAAACACTGACGCTTCCTGTTAGGTGCTTCTGTTTCACTGTCGTAGAAAGTGTCGGGCGACTCCGAGTGACGCGCAAGGTCACTACGACGGTGGCATAACGGTTCCTTCTGACGACATTCACACGGTGCCTTTGTTTTGATCGTTCTGCGTTTTTGCGAATTCCAAGAAAGTCGCAAGTGACTGGCCGTAATTAACCTTGTCGATCGATTGTTTGGTTTTCGATTGAAGTTTGACTTTTTGACCGCGTCAAAAATATTTGAACTGACTGGAACAAGATGGTTTTTATTGCAAAGGTTGGTTTGGGGTTTTGATTGGGATTTTTTAAACTGACAAATACTCCGCCCGCATTTAGTTTTAATTTTAAATAATTCAATTCGCGCCAAAATTTATATTGAAAATTTGAATAACTTTATGCATTGTTTGTCCTTCCAAGTGCGCAAACAAATACTACCAATTTTCATGCCCAAAATTTTCCTAACTTGCAATTTTTGTTATTCTTTTTTAAACTGATATGTTGTACAGTTTGTCTTTCCAAGTGCGCAAACAAATGGCATAGTTACCAATTTCCATGTCCAGAATTTTCGCAGCTTGCAACATTTGTCATTATAAAACTGTTCTATGCAAAAACATGATCCCTAAAAATAGCCACAGTTAAAATTCCTAATTTTTATTTCCACTATCCCACGCCGACATCACTCTCCCGGAACGCTGAGCCGATCTTTTGAAAGAGCACCGCTCAAAAAACAATAAATTTCCAAAAGCATCGCCTCGGGCCACGTTGCCCCCCTTTTTCGGGGCTCATTGCAGCTGATGTGAAGCTATTAGAGAGTGATAGCGTCGATTTGCTTGTCCTCTGGCTTGCTTAACACTCAAGGAGCTTCATTGCGATACTGCTTGCTTTTGACTTTATCGAGAATCAAGACAAATCACAACATTATTGAATGTTTTTTGACTGGTCGGAAGAGTGTTTTTGTATGAAAACTGGACCGAAATTAGACCTTAAACTATGACGGAGCTCATATTGATCCGAGGGGTAGGAATTGATAAACTGAATGCGATGGCCCCTTTGGTTATGTAATGTGAACCATTTCAGGGAGACTTTATTTGGATTGAACCTTTTAATAAAGGTCAATATGGCGCTCCGATTGGGGCTCGAGTCATTTCTTCTGAAGCGGGACGGATTTTGGTGGTGGATGATCAGGGAAATGTAAGTTTAATTTAAAAAACTGAGAATTTTGTCTATGAGCGCAAAACCGTTTAACGTTGTAATTGTTATCGTTTAGGAACAATGGCTCTCGGCCGAACAACGCATCCGAATCATGCACCCCACCTCGATTCAAGGCGTGGAAGACATGATTGAGCTCGGTGATCTGCATGAGGCTGGCATTTTGAGAAACCTTTTCGTCAGATACAAGGAGCGGTTGATTTATGTAAGCATTGTAAACTGTCACTATATTGTTCAAACTTAATGTTTTGCAGACATACACTGGCTCGATCCTCGTCGCCGTGAACCCATACACCAACCTACCTCTATACACCACAGAATTCCTGAAACTGTATCGCAACAAACGCATTGGCGAACTTTCACCTCACATTTTTGCCATTGCCGATAACGCTTACGCAAATATGCGTCTTAGCCAACGCGATCAATGTGTCATCATCAGCGGTGAATCAGGTGCTGGTAAAACTGAATCCACAAAACTGGTGCTACAATTCTTGGCGACCGTATCCGGTCAACACTCATGGATCGAACAACAAGTTCTCGATGCTAACCCGATTATGGAAGCATTTGGTAATGCGAAAACTGTGAGAAATGACAACTCGTCCAGATTCGGCAAGTACATCGACATCCACTTTAACACGAAAGGTGCCATCGATGGTGCCCGAATCGAACAATATTTGTTGGAAAAGTCGAGAATTGTGTCCCAGGCAAATGAGGAACGAAATTATCATATTTTCTATTGCCTATTGGCTGGGTTGAGTGAAACTGAGAAGGCTGAACTGAAACTTACCAAAGCAGAAGATTATCACTACCTCAACCAAGGCCGATGCTTTTCGGCTGATGGCAGGGATGACGCGAAAAACTTTTCTGAAATACGGTCAGCTATGAAAGTTTTGAACTTCAAGGATACAGAAGTCTGGTCGATTTTTAAGATTTTGGCGGCTATTTTGCACATGGGCAATGTTAAGTATCATGGTATGTTTTTTTAGTATTTTTGATAAAAACTGATATTGGTATTTTTAGCGTCAATGGAATCAAATCTCGAAGTCACCAAAGTCGTCGACAACAACGTCATCAAAACAGTTGCAAAATTGCTGGAGTTCGATGAATCTGAACTGATCACAGCTTTGACAACAAAGTCCCTCGTCACGAGAGGCGATCATGTCGTTAAAAAACTGTCGGCTGGTCAGGCGCTTGAAACACGTGATGGTCTTGTGAAACATATTTATGGCCGGCTTTTCGTTCATATTGTTCGAAGGATCAACGATGCCATTTATAAGTAAGGTTTTTTTAAACTGGACGCAATATTCTACAACTTAACATTTTCAGACCCCACAAAGACAACACAACCCATTTCCGCACCTCTATCGGCATTTTGGACATATTCGGTTTTGAAAATTTCAAGAAAAACTCCTTTGAACAACTTTGTATTAACTATGCTAACGAGCATCTGCAACAGTTCTTTGTCCAACACGTTTTCAAAATCGAACAGGCTCAATACGATGGCGAGGAAATCAATTGGAGGAAGATCGAATTTGTCGACAATCAATCGGCTTTGGATTTGATTGCAAACCACCAATTAAGTATTATGGCTCTTATCGACGAGGAATCCATCTTCCCGAATGGCACTGATCAGACTTTGTTGAACAAACTGCATCAGAATCACGCGAGGAATGAGAAACTGTACGTCAAGCCGCGCGGAGATTTGAGTCGATCTTTCGGCATTCAACATTTTGCTGGCGAAGTACTGTATTCGACAAAAGGCTTCCTGGAGAAGAACAGGGATCATTTTGGAACTGACTTGGCTTTGGTTGTTCACAGCAGCCGTTTCAAGTTCCTCCGGTATTTGTTTGATGAAACTTTGGACGCCGAAGCGACGCGTGGGCGGACGTCAAAACAGACGGTTGGCAGCAAATTTAGGAAAAGCTTGGAAGCGCTTATGAATCAGTTACATAATTGTGAGCCGTTTTTCATTCGGTGCATCAAGCCTAATGAGTTTAAAACGCCGATGGTGGGTTAAAAAAGAAAACTGAAAACTCGGACTACTCATACGTCAATTTCCAGAGCTTCGACCGCGACCTCGTCCTCAAACAACTCCGCTACAGTGGCATGATGGAAACCATCCGAATCCGCAAAGCCGGCTACCCCATCCGTCACGATTATTTCGATTTCGTATCCCGCTACCGTGCCCTTGTCCCTGGAATGCCACCAGCTAACAAAATCGACTGTACCCAGGCAGCTCGGACTATTTGTGTCCGTGTTTTCGGCCCTGAGGGTGATTATCAACTCGGAAAAACAAAAGTCTTCCTCAAGGACAATCAAGACCTCAAACTCGAACAAGAACATGAACGCTATTTGACCCGTCAGGCCACTTTGATCCAGACGACGATGCGCGGTTGGCTTCAACGTCGAAAGTACGAACGCATGCGGTATTCTGCTATTATTGTCCAGAAGCATTGGCGAAGATACATCCAGCATAAAAAATACAAACAGGTCAGGATTGGTTTCACTTTTTTGGCTTAAACTGAATTCTTTTCGATTTTTTTGTTTCTCCGGTAGCCGGTATGTGTTTAGTTTGACCGAGAAGAACCGGGTCCACTCAAAATTCGCACTTGAACGCATCCCTGCGGCTCCAAATGGGCTGTCAATAGCCAGGGGACAATGAGTGCAATGGTCAAGCTAAAAACAAGCATTCTCCATTAACGGGATGCTACCTGCTTACTTGTAACTAGAAAACTGGTGCGAATCTTCAGGTTCAAATAAGTACCCAAAAGTGTGCGGACATCACTAATTTTAACAACTTGTACCTAAATCTCAAGTGCCCCCAAATAGCGCGAAGAACCAACCCCGTCCTATCCCCGAAAAGCCTTGAATCCTTGAAATTTCGAGCATGGAACGCCCCATGAGGCAGGCAAGGATAGAATACGAGTGGCTTTGTCTTATCTTTTCGCTCCCGGGATGATCACGATCACCGAACAGAATCGCGAAAATGAAAGGGGAACAAAGCGCGCGAAATCGTTTAGTTCCAGCAATGCGGATGTGCTTAATTGGGTTTAAATTGGTTTTACGGGGTTAGAATGTTGTCTTTTTTCGGATTAGATTTGATTTTTGGTGGGGGTTATTAGAGGATTTTTGTTTGATTTTGGTTTGATTTTTAAACTGTACGCTTTGCTGTAATTGGTATCAGTGTTTTCAAACTTTGTAGACTTATGTTTTGCGGTTTTTGAAAGATACATTTTCCATCATGTTTCCATCGATTGGGCCACCGTTTTAAGACCATTTTTCCACGACACAGATGCTTTTCCCCATTTTTGTCCCAGCTCAGCTTGAGAGCGTCATAAAAATTCATGAGCCTGACGATGGGCAGCCTTTTGAATTGTCCTTAAATGGTGATTGATTTAGTGGGGTGAAAATAATTTTTTTAAACTGTCACACTTCGTTTTGACTGAAAATGCGTAGGTGTGAAGCAATGCGTTGGAGGCGGCTTCATTGTCATGAGGCTATCCTTGTTTTTCAATAGCACGTCTTGGTTTATTTTCGTTTGCTTTGGAATTGATTTTAGTTTTATTTTGGTTTTGAAAAAACTAAACTGTTCCTCGTTTTAGATCTTATTAGGAATTGCTCGCTTGCAAGCCGTTCTTCGCAGCAAGCAACTTGCAGCCCATTACCGCCGTCTACGTGGCACCGTGACCGCCTTCCAAGCCGCGTGCCGAGGCACGTTGATCCGGGACGAATTGAGGTCGAAACGCTCCATCGACGAACGCCGGCAGGCCATGCTGGCACGCACGGAGGAGGAATTGGCCGCCGTGAGTGAGAATGGCACTGCCGGAGGCACTGATGGTGGCACAGAGGATATTTTCAATGTGAGTTTTTGGGTTAAAACTGGAGTCTTACAGCGTTCTTCTTCCTTTATTTACGCACCACTGAGTTTAGATCGATCCCATGTTCGAATTTCTCCAATCCGATTCCGCGAACGAATCCAACCACGCGCCATCTGCTTCCATGTCACCAGCCACAGCGACCTCCGGAACTGCAAATGAGCCCCCTCCGGGCGAAGAACCGTTTGTCGATGAAAACTTGGAAGGCTATCAATTCGCCAAATTCGCAGCAACCTATTTCCAAGGCCAGGCTTCCGCCCAACACATCCGAAAGCCACTTCGGCAACCATTGCTGCACCATGAAAATACTGGTGATCAAGTGGCAGCATTGGCGGTTTGGGTTACGATTTTGAGGTTTATGGGTGATTTACCGGATCCGAAAACTGGAGGCGACCCCGCGCTCGACAAAGTCCCTGTCATGGCAAAGATTTATTCAACTCTTGGACGGAAATTCTCCCGCCGAGACGTCGAATCTGCCACAGGGTCAGCTTTCGATGTCGAATCTAATGGCAATGTTCACAAATCCCGGAAGGGTAGTGTTTCCATCAGCAAGAAATTGATGGACATGACGATTAGAAAGAAATCCAACGCATCGAATTCTATCAATGGTGCAGTTCCGGAAGATCGGGAACTCGATTTAGTCGCAAATGGCCTCCTCGAAAACCGACCAACGACGACTTTGGACAAGTTGCACTTTATCATCGGACATGGCATTTTGCGCCCTGCTTTACGAGACGAAATTTATGCCCAAATCTGCAAACAATTGTGCCACAATCCGTCCAAGAACTCCTACGCTCGTGGCTGGATTCTGCTGAGCCTCTGTGCCGGTTGTTTTGCTCCCAGTGAGCGATTCATCAAATACCTGTACTGCTTTATCCGTGAACATGGCCCTCGTGGACAGACCAAATACAGTACCTACATCGAGCACCGACTTCGAAGAACCGTCCAAAACGGCACTCGCCACCAGCCTCCGAGCTACATTGAACTTCAGGCTACGAAATCAAAGAAGCCACTCGTTTTAGCGGTGACCTTCATGGATGGCACTGTCAAAACTATGAATGCTGATTCTGCCACGACGGCTCGCGAACTGTGCACATTGCTTGCCGAAAAGATTGGTCTAATGGAAAACTTTGGCTTTTCGCTCTACATCGCCCTGTTCGACAAGGTTTCATCACTCGGCGCCGGCAACGATCACGTCATGGATGCCGTCAGCCAATGCGAGCAATTCGCAAAGGAACAAGGCCGCGAAGAGCGGAATGCGCCATGGAGACTGTTCTTCCGGAAAGAAATCTTCACGCCATGGCATGATCCGAAATCGGATCCTATAAGCACGAATTTGATATATCAACAAGTCGTGAGAGGTGTCAAATATGGCGAATATCGATGTGATCGGGAAGAGGATTTGGTTCTATTGGCCGCGCAACAGTTTTACGTTGATCAAAATGGGCCGGATTTGGATGTTGATAAACTGGAGGGCGCGCTGCCTGCTTATTTGCCTGATTTTGAGAGCGGTAAAAGATCGAAGGAAATTACTGAGAAGTGGCTTCAGGCGGTGATGCATGTCTTTAGGAAGGTTGGTTTTTTTAATTTAAACTGCTAGGATTTGGCAGATATGAACATCAAAACAAACATAGTTTTTTAATAACACTGAAAACTGAATGAATCGGTTCAGAAATTCCTCACCTCAAAACCCACAACCCCCGACCACGTGAAAGAAGACGTCGTCACATTTGCCCAATACAAATGGCCACTTCTCTTTTCACGGTTCTACGAAGCCTACAAGTTCTCCGGTCCACCCCTCCCACGCAATGAGGTCATTGTTGCCGTCAATTTTACTGGTATTTATGTTGTGGACGATCAGGAACAGGTTTTGGCCGAATTTAGCTTCCCTGAGATCAGTGCCATCACGTGCAGCACGTATGTTTTTAAACTGCCTTCTGTTTTGGCGTAACGAATAAGTATAATTTCAGCTCAAAACGCCTGAACACCGACACCTTCACAATCCAGACCGTCCTCGGCTTGGAATACACTTTCCAATCACCCAATTCTGAAGACATCCGCGAACTTGTTGTCTACTTCCTGGCTGGTTTGAAGAAACGCTCTAAATACGCGATCGCCACGACCGACCAGAAGCATGATGATCGTCAAACATACCTCGAAGTCAAACGCGGCGATTTGCTTATCCTCGCGGAGCCACTGGGTGCTGATTCGACGGCACAGTTTGTCCGTGCCGAAAGTACGCGTACCAACGCCCATGGCAATGTCGCTGTCGAAGGTATTTACGTGCTTCCGACGTTGACGAAACCGTCTGTCGATGTTGTTTCCATGTTTTCGAGACCTACTGGAGAGCTGGTTCCAATCAATCACTCTAATAAGATCCTTGTATCGAATCCTGATGCCGGAAAGCCGTACTCTTTGGAAAGATTTGCCGTCGATAACTTTAGGCCCCCAGGAAAGCGCAGCGTTTCCAATGGTCGGCGACCTGCTGAACTGTGGCGCTATTCTCGTGAACCGTTAAAGGCGCCTTTGTTGAGGAAGCTTGAAGGCCGCTCAGAACCGTGTGCCGAAGCGATTGCAAGCTATTTGTCCATCATGAAGTACATGGGCGACCACCCAACAAGACGAACTCGTCACCCAGTGGAACTGACCGATGCCATTTTCCGTGCTCCGTTGCAGTATGAAGTCCTTCGGGATGAAACTTACTGCCAATTGATGAAACAGCTCACAGATAACACCAACATGTATTCTGAAGAGCGTGGCTGGGAACTTTTCTGGCTCTGCATCGGCCTGTTCCCACCATCCAAGTCACTCTATAAGGAGGTGTTGCAGTTTTTGCGATCCCGTGTCTTCCCTGTGACGGCTGATTGCGCAAGTCGTCTTCAGAAAACTTTGAAGGCTGGCCAGAGAAAGTACCCGCCGCATTTGGTGGAAGTCGAAGCGATCCAACACAAAACGACGCAGATTTTCCATAAGGCATTCTTCCCTGATGGGTCCAATGAAGCCATTGAAGTCGAATCGTCGACTCGGGCGAGAGACTTCTGCAACCGAATCGCGACAAGATTGGCTCTACATAGCGCTGAAGGATTCAGTCTGTTTGTTAAAGTTGGTGAAAAGGTCATCAGCATGCCAGAGAATGAATTCTTCTTCGACTTTATCCATCAATTGACAGACTGGGTCAGCCAGAATCGCCCCGGCAAAGACGGTCTTCCACCCAATTTCGAGTACCAAATCTTCTTCATGCGAAAATTGTGGATCAACGTCACCCCAGGGGATGACATCAATGCCGATCTTATCTTCCACTACCACCAAGAATTGCCTAAATACCTCCGCGGCTATCACAACTGCGGCCGACGCGATGCCGCCCACGCAGCTGCTCTGATTCTCCGGGCCCAAACCCGTGATGATCGGGAACCACCATTTGCTCAATTCAACCAAGTTATCATCGACATACTCCCGAAAGACCTTCTCAAACAGCACAGTGTATCAGAATGGAAGAAGCTCGTTCTTGCCGAGTACAATCAACTCGGAATTAAGACAAGTTCCGAAGCAAAGATTGCGTTTTTGAAGTTTATCAGCACATGGCCGACGTTTGGATCTGCATTTTTCGAAGTTAAGCAAAGCAGTGATCCGACCTTGGCTAGCAGATTACTAATTGCTATTAACAAAAATGGTGTAAACCTGTATAATCACGATACTAAAGAGCATTTGATCAGCTATCCATTTAATGTTATCAGTAATTGGACCAGTGGCAATACTTATTTCCATATGACGGTCGGAAATTTGATGAAGGGTAATCGGTTGTTGCTGGAGACTACTTTGGTGGGTTTTTTGGATTGTTTAAACTGAGTTTGACATACAAAAATGCGTTTAAATTTGTGAATTTTTTTTGAAAACTGACTGTCTAATCGAAATAACTTCAGGGCTACAAAATGGACGACCTTCTCTCCAGCTACATCCAATCCCTGCTGTCGGGTATCGGCCGTAATGCCCCTGTTGAGCACGAAATTTAAACCTTATTCCAAAGTTATATTTGTACAGATACAAAACAAAAGTTATCCAAATGGTATATTCAAAATTATTCTTACTGCCATGTGTGCCACAAAGATTCAATACCCCGAGTATAAGTCACTTACAGATGTTATTTTTCTACTTTTTTCCATAATGACGTGTTTCAGTTTTTGGTTTTTTTTTACTTTGAACTTGTTAATTGAAGGTTTGATAATAAATTATTTTTTAAACTGTATTTGGGATCTATGGTTCGTGGCAGCACTAATTTATGAATCCGTCTCCTCTCCCAAAAAGACGAGAAACATCAAACACCAAACAAACATCTCGTTTTTGCTCTCTGGAGCGATAATCAATCAATAAATCAATATTTTGTGAGAAGATAAAAGAAAACTGCATGTTAAAAGTAAGTAGAGTCCGACGATAGAATTCTGTTGCAAAAGAAAAAAGACCAATTTTGAAAGATAAAAAATGGAAATAAACAAGTCCAGGCAAAAAGGCTAACATTAAAATTGGACGGAATCGAATCAAATTCCAGTTTTTTTGTCAATTTACTCAGTTTCAAAGGGTTCCGCGGCTTCCTCATCGGCGGCAGCTTCTTGGTATTGTTGATACTCGCTGACGAGATCGTTCATGTTGGATTCGGCCTCGCTGAATTCGAGCTCGTCCATGCCTTCGCCGGTGTACCAGTGGAGGAAAGCCTTGCGGCGGAACATGGCCGTGAATTGGACGCTGATGCGCTTGAACAGCTCCTGGATGGCGGTGCTGTTGCCGATGAAGGTGCCGCTCATCTTGAGGCCACGCGGCGGGATGTCGCAGACGGCGGTCTTGACGTTGTTAGGAATCCAGTCAACGAAATAGCTTGAATTCTTGTTTTGAATGTTGAGCATCTGTTCGTCGACTTCTTTCATGGACATGCGGCCACGGAAGATGGCGGCGGCCGTGAGGTAGCGGCCATGGCGCGGGTCACAGGCGGCCATCATGTTTTTAGCGTCGAACATTTGTTGGGTCAGTTCGGCGACGGTGACGGCGCGGTAGAGTTGGTTGCCTGGAATTTTGGGGGTTTAAACTGACACCATTCATGAATTTTCTGAAGTAAACTCACTTCGCGAAGTCAACGGCGCAAATCCAGGCATGAAAAAGTGCAAACGCGGGAATGGCACCATATTAACCGCCAATTTACGCAAATCAGCGTTCAACTGACCCGGGAATCGCAGACAAGTCGTGACTCCCGACATTGTGGCGCTCACCAGATGATTCAAATCACCATAAGTCGGTGTAGTCAGCTTCAAGGTGCGGAAGCAGATGTCGTAGAGGGCTTCATTGTCGATGCAGAAAGTTTCATCGGTGTTTTCGACCAATTGATGGACGGATAAAGTGGCATTGTAGGGCTCGACTACGGTATCGGACACTTTTGGTGATGGAACAACCGAAAAAGTGTTCATGATCCGATCCGGGTATTCCTCACGAATCTTAGAAATCAGCAGCGTGCCCATGCCGGATCCAGTGCCACCACCGAGAGAGTGGGTCATCTGGAAGCCCTGAAGGCAATCGCAGTGTTCGGCCTCTTTACGGACGACATCGAGGACATTGTCGACGAGTTCGGCACCTTCGGTATAGTGACCCTTGGCCCAGTTGTTGCCGGCGCCAGATTGTCCAAAGACGTAGTTATCCGGACGGAAGAGCTGGCCATAGGGGCCGGCGCGGACGGAATCCATGGTTCCGGGCTCCAAATCGACGAGGACGGCGCTGGAAAAGCCATTTTTATGATTTTAAAATGGTCCAAACCGCTTACCGTGGCACATATTTCTTCGCACTGGCCTCATTGTAGTAAACAGAGATGCGTTCTAGCTGCAAATCCGAATCCCCGACGTAGGCGCCCTCAGGGTCGATGCCGTGTTCGTCCGAGATGACTTCCCAGAATTTGGAGCCGATTTGGTTGCCGCATTGGCCCGCTTGGATGTGGACAATCTCGCGCATGGTCGGCGGCCTGGAATTGGTTTAAAACTGAACGGCTTTCAAAATAAGCTCAAAATTCCCTAAGGGCATATTCACGCAAACGCGGTCGGAACGAACAAACAAATGTCGCCGCCGAGACGAGACTGGGTTGTCCTTGCCTTTTCTTAAAAATATCAAAAACTGTCCCTCCTAGTGGAAAAACCGAAATACACAATTTATGCAAAGAATAAAAGATCCAGTTGCAAAATGTGGCAAAAAGCACATCAAGCCATGACACTCCATTTTCACGAAAAGAACAAAGCCATAGTCGATCTAAAAGGCCAACATCCACGGCACAAAAAGGTTATTTCCACACAGACCAATGCTTGTCTTCATGCATCTGGAGGCAGATGCGATGGCCAGCCCTACTTGACCCTTTGCAATACCCCTGCAGGATGGGCCGGAATGGCACACGCAATTTGGCTATGCATCGGTAATGAGTTTTCGGACGACGGCTGTCTCAGCTGTCTCGATGGTCCGCCCTTCCTGATGCCATTGCATTGAAGAAGACACTATTGCCATCGGCACGACCAAGACCAGTCTCAATGGACATGCCCAGTGATGACGAAATGGGTGTCGGGCACATCGTCGTCGGCTGCCACTAGTAGCATGTTTTGGAAGATGGAGGGAAGACACTGCTTAGTCGCAAGTGCCAAAGTCGCTAATGGAGATGGGGTGCCGCTTTTGAGTGTATTGTTAACATTGAAAACTGTGCCTAGCGCTGACAATGTTTACGTAAACATAAAACTGCGATCCGTTTGAGCCATCCAATTTATACGAAACACAAAAAAGTCAAAATTAAAATTTAGCAAGTGCCGGTGGATGATTATCAGTAGGGCCATTGGCAATTGTTTTGTCCTCGGAAGTCTCGACGGGTACTTTTGGGAACAGCACCCCGACTTTGAGCAAGATCACGATGAGCAGGGCTTCAAGGAAGAAAATAAGGGAATTTCCGAAGACAAAGACGAGGACGCGGTTTCGGGCTGAAGTTAAACTGCGGGTTAGCGTGGTTAGATGAAAAAACTTACTGGCTTTGTCTCCAATCCATTTGCCTTTGAGCTTTTTCAGGTTTTTACCGCCCTGTAATGGTTTAAAACTGTATCCGATGATTGACTTATTAACCTTACGCAAAAGATGACACAACTCGAGGCTTCAGCGACATTGGCGTCGTCTTCACTGTCGGATTCGGAACTATCTAAAACTGAAATAGTACAAGTGTTGACAAATCAAACGTTTACAACCTTCGCCGTCGGCATCTTCGCCGTTTTCATTGTTTTCGACATTTGGAACACCGGTACCTCCTACGCCATCGCCACCGCCACCAGTACCTCCATCGCCACCGGTACCGGAGCCACCACCGCCATCGCCGCCGCCGCCACCACCACCGGCACCGCCATCACCACCGGCACCGCCACCGGCACCGCCACCGGCACCGCCATCACCACCGGCACCGCCACCGGAGCCATCGCCGCCGCCGCCACCGGAGCCGCCACCGCCGCCACCACCGCTACCGCCGCCATTGATAATTGACGTAGTAGACTTGACAGTACCGTCATCGCCACTGCCACCGCCACCACCACCGTCGCCGCCACCGCCACCGCCACCGTCGCCGCCACCGTCGCCGCCACCGCCACCGTTGCCGCCACCGCCATCGCCACCAGCACCTCCATCGCCACCGCCGCCACCTGTGCCAGTGCCAACAGTTGTGCTTGTTCCGGTACCACCAGTTCCAGTTCCCGTTCCAGTACCTGTTCCTGTGCCCGTCCCAGTCCCTGTGCCGGTTCCAGTGCCGGTTCCCGTTCCAGTTTCTGTGCCCGTGCCTGTTCCTGTGCCCGTCTCAGTCCCTGTGCCGGTTCCAGTGCCCGTTCCAGTTCCCGTGCCAGTACCAGTTCCTGTGCCTGTTCCGGTGCCCGTTTCAGTGTCCGTTCCTGTGCCTGTTCCAGTACCAGTTTCAGTTCCGGTGCCATTCCCGGTGCCTGTGCCCGTTCCAGTGCCCGTCCCTGTTCCAGTACCAGTCCCAGTTCCCGTGCCAGTACCAGTTCCGGTCCCTGTTCCAGTTCCAGTTCCCGTGCCAGTCCCGGTGCCAGTTCCAGTACCCGTTCCAGTCCCTGTGCCAGTTCCATCACCACCCTCAGGCTTCGTAGTCGCCGTAGTCACCTCAACCATCGTAGTCGTTGGCTCATTCGGATCCCTCGTCACCTCCGCCAGGTTGTAAAATTTGCGTTCCGCGGCTTCACCTCTGCGCAAGTATTCCCTCAATATGGGGCTGACGTTAGGCTTATCTTTTCGAAGTGTAGAATCGTAGTCTTCTAACCGAAACTTGATAATCTTCGGGCATTTCGGATTATCACACGTGCCGAATTTCATTCGAGTAACTTGTCCCAGAATATCATCCTTCATTTCCATTGTCGCCTGGATTTTGAGGGTTGATAAGCTAAACTGCAAATCAAACATTTATTACATCAGTAAAGGCAACAATGAACTCACATGACAAGTTTCCTTTACTCCCGTCACGCACACTCCGGCATCAGTACTCTTAATTCCGGCAGTGTTAGGGAGAAATGTTTCAATAAGGTTGAAGAATTTTTGGTCTTTGCTACTAAAAACTGGTAATTTGTGTCTTGGTCTTTAAATAGACAGCTTACATATCTGGCAATTCAACATCAATAAGCCAATGGGGTGCTACGTCTGTGAAGAAATGTAAGTTAATTCTGAAAAAATAAACTGCGACAACGCTTCCGAAGAGAAAATCTTACCGAAAATCAAATAAAGTAGCATTGAAGTTCTCAGGATAAATAGCGATAACATCGGTAGCTCTCAAGCCAGTGGAGAAGTATCCATCTGCGTTGTCCATATGAACAGTGCAGTAATCTTCATTGTTTCTTTTTAAGTCTTCTGATCCGCATAAACTCTGTAATGAGATTTTAAACTGATGGTATCTTTCGTTCGCAGAACTAAGCTAACCCAATCCGTGTAACATATCGCCGTCCGAAGCATAGCAAAACATGTTAGAAGAAAAATAGATCTCGTAAACGCTAAGGATCCGATGAAATCTGATTTTTGTCGCATGATGGAGCCTAAAGACTGCCAAAAGGCGTTGCGAGACGCGTGGGACTTGTGTTTTTGGGAGGATTTGCATGGGTGAAAAACTGACAATTGTTAGGTAATTCGCGCGTGTACAATAATGACCCTTTTTGAAAACTGTTTGAACAGTTTCTAAGTTACATTTTTATTGTTTAACCACAACATAAAAACTCAATCAATAACCAATCGATATCCACGAAAACCAAAAAAAAATCACGCATTTCGATTGCTGGGCTCATTGGGCGTAATCGAGTCTCCACCCTTGTCGGCCACCTGCGCAGACATCCGCTTATCCGACCGGCTAACATTGATATTGCCGCCCATGGCTTTCTCGACGCTGTTTTCATTCCGATGCGAGCGACGTGAACCCGATCTGAACACGAGTTCGGCGGTTTCTTGTTCTTTTTTGGACACATTTGAGGCGTTACTTTTCTTATTGACGGGATCCGACTAGAAAACAGCTTTTTAAAATAAAACTGATTGTCGGGCGATAAACCTTAAGTTTAATAGGGGCCATCGGCTGTTTCGACTCAGAGGGCTTCGTAGGCGTCTGTTTCGGCTCCGGTGGCGGCTCGTTCGATATGACCTTTGACGACCGTGGCATCGGTGAACGCGGCTTTGGCGAAACCGGCGGGCGTCGACTTTTGCTTTTCTCCATGGGGGATTTTTCCTCTTTTTTGAAAGACCGTTTGCTTTTCTTAACGTTGAATTCTTTATTGGCCAGAGCGATTGGAACGGCTTCGGTGACAACGGCTTCGACGATAATGGCCGATTGGGCGTAGAGCTTGTAGATGGTGAAGGCAAAGCCGGCGGTGATGAGGGCCACGGTGATGCTGGCAAGGATTATGACGATCCTGGAATAAGATAAACTGAACGGCACGCATAAGATCGATATGACTAACCATGGACCGAAGCCTGTGATCCCTGTCGAAGCGGTGGCGACATTATCGTCATCATCATCGTCGTCATTGTCACTTTTTTCGGGTTTGGCAGTCGTAGTTCGATGTCTGTGGTGATGACCGGGGTAGTAATCGCCGTCTTCGTGACTGTCATGAACATCGTCGGCGCCGTGTTTGACAGTGGTGGTCGTTTCAGATTGAATTGTGGTTGACTTGGTGGTTGGGACCTCGGTGGTGGATTTTGTCGATACCACGGCACCGCCGCCGCCACCACCACTGCCTCCGCCGCCGCCATCGCCGCCACCATTGATAGACGTAGTAGATTTGACAGTACCGTCATCGCCACTGCCACCGTCGCCGCCACTGCCACTGCCACTGCCACCGCCACTTCCACTTCCACCGCCACTACCACCTCCTCCAGCCTTTGTAGTAGTAGACACTTCACCACTAGTTGTCCCAGAATCCGTCGTCGTAGACTCCGTTTTCGGCTTCTTCGTAGACGTTGTACTCGTAGATAGCCAGAACATTGACCCCAACGGCGGCATTGTCCCTTCGAATTGCGATTGCTGTTTTGTCCCTGACACCACTTTCTGTTGTTTTTCCAGCTTCGGACAAGCCCTTGCGCCTTTTCGTTCCAAAAATTCGGGGGCAAAGTATCTGAATTGACGTTCGCCCAGATAATCAGGGTAATAATACAACTTCACTCTGTAACCCTTTTCGTTTTCAATTTCGTCGCTGCACGCTCCAATAAAAGCGCTTCCGTCTTCATTATGTAGCCACATAAGTCGAAAGCTAAAGTTGTTAGTGCATTTAACGGGCTGAAACAAAATAAATTTGCAAAAAGACAAAACAATTGATAAAACTTGCCTTCAAACTAGTCTTAGCACGATAATAAAGCCGCGTATTGTCGATATATCCTCTCCAATCCCGCAACCTGCCATCCCGTTCGAACTTCCGACCATAAATCGCATACATTAAGACAAGTTCACAGACGTCTTTTTGGAATTTTGTTTCGATCGTTATTATGCCATCTTCATTTAGGTATAAATGATATTTTCTGTCGTAATGAGAAGATTTGTCATCCCAAAGACATTTCAGCATGTCTGAACTAAAGTAGGGGTGATAGTTCAAATCGAAGTTGTCACATTGTACCGGGTCGCTTCCGGCGAGATTCTTCCACTTCATGGCACATTGGTTTTTGGGCTGGTCGGTGGGGGCGGGCTTTACGTCGTTATCGTATAACTTTAGTGGCTTTAAAACGTAGGCGTTGTTGTAGTCATTGTGAGCTTCTTCAAATTGGGCGATACATGTGTGATTGATGATAGCGGATATGAAGAGGACCCATATTAGGTGCATGTCCTGAGGCTATTTGGGGGTGGGATGGGTTGGTTCGATGGGTCAAATAGTTTATAGGCGTTGAAATTGATTTATGTTGATTTTTTGGGTGTTTTTTTAAATATTTAAACTTTCAAACTTACCCTCCCGTGCAGCGACAAAAAATTTTCTCCACCCAAGTCCACCTAAGTCCCAGTGAGAAACTTGTTTGACCGATAAAGTTTGTTTGGCCCCATAAGTTTTGATAAATTTTGAACTGAAGCCGGGACTTACTTCTGGCTATCGATAGACACCAGAAGCGCCCGGATTGGCATCCGAATGGCTGAGAAATCGGCGCCAGAAGCCGGGCGACTGCTCGGTCAGTCAGGCGCAAATCTGGACGTTGGTGACCCTTTGCCAGAGAAAAAGTTTTCATTCCCGCGCAGTTGGTCTTTGAACCCTTGTTTGCCCGGCTTCAGACGACGATTTCTCGGCCATTCGGATTCCGATCCCGGTTTTTCTGGTGTCTATCGATAGCCACAGGTAAGTCCCGGCTTCAATTCAAAATTTAACAAAACTTATGGGGCCGAACAAACTTTATCGGCAAAACAAGTTTCACCACTGGGACTTACGTGGACTTGGGTGGAGAAAATTTTTTGTCGCTGCACGGGAGGGTAATAGATTTCTTAAATTTCTTGATTTATCTAACATAAAGTTTAAAAAACTGCACTGGACGTCGTATTGACAGTTTCTAACATGTTTTTGTCCCCCCAAAACATGATGTGAACAAGTACTGTCAAGTCCTCCCCAAGTGTCCGCTGATCTCCTGGAACAACACCCTCCCATCCATCCGGAACCACCCTCCAAAACCTAAACAACATTCAATCCAAGCCAGGCCCCCCACTGGCCAACACCCCCTGTTTTTGTTTCTTTTTCGGATCAAAACCGCGAATCAGAAAAGTTTGACAGATTCCTGTCCGCCCTGAACAGTTTTCCTTCCCCTTCCTTCCGGCCCGTTGCGCAACAGTCACTCCCGACGGAAATATACTACTATCTCGAAAAAGTGAAAGACCACAGGGCCAGGAGAAAGGTGCGCAAAGCCTGCCGGGCGAGTCAGCTGGCTGGATGGAGAAAGCTGTTTGCTCACATTTGCTTCGACTTGGATTGGGATCCATGCAAGCCTGGCGGGGCTCGGAAGTTCTCGCAATGAAAGCGATACGCTTCATCGACGGCTGGAAAGCGGGGAGAGAGGCGTTCAGGAAGCGGAGATGAGATGAGTAAGCTCATCGAGCTTTTTCGATTCGGAGGTGATCGAAATTGGTTGGAATGTGGCTTTTGTAGGGTGGGGGGATGGTCGGAATGGTCAGGTTGGAAGGGGGATCGTGTTTTTGGGGTTGGATGGGATTAAGGGGGTATGATAGGTTGGTTTTTTTGATTTTTGATGGCTTTTGGACGCTCTGGGTTTGATTTTTTCATAAAACTGTGCGTTTCTTGACCATAAACATTATCGATTTTTTATCTTAAAACTGCGTGAACCACGTACTTGATCACAAATACCGTATTTCTCAAAAACTGTACAGTTATCGCATACAAGCCAGCTATCACCCCCACTTCGCCTAAGCCCTCTTACCTCTCAACGGATTTAACGTTTCCCCCAAGCCTAATCACCACCCTCTCCCATCAGTTTACTCACTTTCCCTTCCCGTCTTTCTTTCGTAATCATTGCCTCAGGGCCTCCAGCTTGTTCTCCCTACAGCTTTAGCTATCACTCGCTTCCAAGTGTATCTCCTACCTCTTGGACAACGTCGGCAAACAACCACCGACTTACTTTTTCTGATTGCCTCCCCCAAGAACCTGAATACCAGTTACGTACTGGATAGTGTATTTACGGGGGTTCCGGTACCACGCTAGCCCCGGCGTGAAGCAGGTTGACTCGATGTTTGAGTTGTTGACTCCGGCCGTGTCCCCGGAGGCCCTCCTTTTGCGCTGCGAGCTCCATCCGACGTGTTATCCGCGCCTTTTCACTTTACCATTGCGTACTCAATCGAAGAAAGACTGTGTTCATTTTGCAGTCTGGATAGATTGGGCTTTCAGTGAAGTGAAGAGAAAGTGATTTTTGTTTATTAAACTGAACTTTGTTAAGCCAGACGTGCAATGGCAACTACATTGGCAACGCTGCCAGCCACCGTGCGGCAGGTTGATCCCGGATATCGGTTCAAGGTTGGTTTTGATGTTTTTGGTGTTTAAACTGGTGTCATTGTTGAGTAATGTTTAGAAAATCGGCTCCGAAGAAGTCCACACAGTCGAATCCTTCGAGCGCAAGGTTCACGGCACTCCATACAGCGACGTATGTTTTTTCCAATCCACCACCACCCCCACCCGTCGACCCCACTTAAACGGTCTCGTAGCCCTTAGCCTTTTTTTATTAGCTCAGCTAACATGAAAAGACTTGCACAGACCACTCGACCCGGGCCTAGGTCCTTAAAAAACCCCTTCTCTTTATCCACGATTTGGACTCATACCTTGTTTGTGGAGTGATTTTCAGCCGAAACGCGAGTTTTCAACCAACCAATACACCGAGCGACGAACCTATGGCCGCGACCAAAACGGCGAGATTGTCGTAGCGATCGAGAAAGATGTCAGTTTTCGCTTTCTTGGTTGGGTCGACGTAACTGTCTCTAATTTCAGCCCAAGGAACCCGTGACCCCAGTCCGGCCCGTAACCCCCGTCGGAGGGCACAACTACGAGGATACTTCATCGGCTCCACATTTGTTGAAGCCGTTGCCCTACGTCGACACGGCGCCGTTACACATTCCCCGTCCGAAGTCGTCGCCTTCTCGAAGTTCGGCGAATAGCTTCGTCGATCAACAGAATTCGCCGTTATCTTACGGCCACAGCCCGAGATCGGGACGTTCAAGCGGATTCGGGTCGGCTGGCACGCCGGCCCGGGCCCTCAGCCCTGCGGGGAGCCATGTTAGCACGATAAACGGCGTCCCAGTGAAGCGGGTCATCAGAAAATCACGCCTAGTCAGCATCCATGACGGCCGTCCGGTTAGCCCGTACGTTGAAACGGTGACCTATGAGCCTATTGTCGCCTTGCCCGCTCCCACCACGACAATTCTGCGTGAAAACGACGACTATGGCGACGATTATGACACCGGATCACGACGACATGGAGGTCGTCGGGCTGACTTCAGAGACAGACGCGGGTAAGAATTTTTAAATTTCTTAGAAATTTTACAAACTCTTTCAACTTTTTCGTCATCAGGAACAATGTTTAACCCTTTTCTGTGTTCATTGTTTTAGACATCATGACCAGCTGTGGTCATGGTAATCGGTCCAAAGGGTGCCATGTCACATGGGCCGTGACTCGGAAAAATGCAGACTTTTTTGAGCTGTTTCATAAATAATTAATCCTGCGTCATGTTTGGTAATAGCTATAGTGATAGTCTTTGGTTGGAAAGGGCTAAAATTGACGGAAGTACATTGCAAAACTGCAATTACTTCGGTTTAAAACGGTGTAAATAATACAAATTCCTTTCTAAAGATCTAATTTACTTTGGATGTTCATGTATTGTCAATTTTAGGTCACCAACTTCACGTAGCCTCCACTATCAAGAAGACCTGGAGCAACTCCCTCTAACTGCGCGACGCTCAGCGGAGCGTAGCTTCAGCTACGACCAACAACAGCCCATCAATGGCAGCTATTACAACACCCAGCGATCCCGTGGCAGCTACAATAGGGCCGCGTTTGATGATTCATCGAGCTACTATGACGATAACAGCCGCTATGAAACGAATTCGACCCGCCGGGGCAGGCTTAATCGCGTGCGTGAGGAGTACATCCCGGCGCAGTCTAGCAATTACGATCATCAGCCGCGCCGTCGGAGCTACAGTGAATCCGGTCGGCGACACCATCATCAACACCAAAACCGCGAAAAGGGCGCTATGATCATTGAGAATCCGCTTTTCCGGAACTATTGATTGAAAACTGATCCATCCGTCGGCGATTAAAATCAGCATCTTACTTCGAAACTTCAAATTCAAAAAACACGAAAATTATCATAGCATCGACCCGAAAAAGCTCATCTATCATTTATTTGTTCGAATTTTTACAAAAATTATCTTCTAACCATGATTGTGAATACTGTAAATCTCTTAATCTTCTAAATTTTCTTAAATGTGCCAAAAATATAAACATTACGAACCCCCGTTTCGTGCAAAATTCTGGGTATTGTACAATTTTGGAATGAATTTTAAGTCAGAAATGTGTGTTCTCTGTGTAGATATCTTAGATAATAAGGTCATCGAAACTGTGCAGCTCCTGTTCCTCTTTGGATAAGAAGCTTTGTGTCGTGATGAGCCGGTATTGGAGGTCAAAAGTGCCATCTTTGGTCGACATGTGGTCGACGCCGCGAAGGACTTTGGATGCGTTGCTGAATGGGATGAAGCTTGTGGGCCGGCCGAAGACACTGTCATTGCTGCCGATTAGGTCGTCGTCTGAAAATTTGGAAGTTTTTTTTGTTTTTTTAAAACTGGATAGAATAATTCCCTACCGTAACTCCAATAAGAAAACACATTTGTGCCCTCATTCTTCGGGTCCTCATTCATTTCCTGGAGCAACTTGGCATACGATCGCTGACCACATTTTGATTTCAAGTTCCCACATACTGCCAAAGCATTTGTATTCGACGAAATGTAGCATGGCTCTCCGGGCCAGAATCCATTTTTCTTGCTACATGTGGGATAGATGGCAGTGGCATTGCCACCAGTGCATTGACACATACCATAATTGGCCCCGGAAATGCCGATAAATGTGTTGATTCGGGATCGTAGGGATGGTCCAATATTGCAAAAGCCGTCATCACCGTCGATAATTCCGCCCCGGATGGCCTTTCTCGCGATTGCGACGCCCATCGAATGCGAAATCACATCAATCTGATCCGCATCGGTATACAGTATGACAGCCTCGAAGAAAGTCCGTGCCCGAACGATAGTCTCACATGAATGGGTCCTCAAATACGCGTTGGCAGCGACCCGATCGCCCCAGGTTGTGGCATAGAGCTCGTGGCGACCGTAACCTTTGGCCATGAAATGCTTGATTGAAGACGACCAGCCAGTTCCCCACTTTGAGTTATCACTGAGGGCGCCGTCTGAGTTGCCATGGACGAAAACGATGGGTCTGTGGGTCAGTTTTTGATCGGGTTTGTCTTTGCCGCCAAAGGAGCCGATTTGGTTGAAATCTTCACGAGGGAAGTCGAAATCGTCGTATTCGTTTCTAAAAACAACAAAACTGTCACATATTTCTTCGCGTTTAAGTTAGTTGACCAAATTTAAGCGTTTTACCCCCGATTATCATTATAAAAGACAAACATGCACCGTATTAAGCCTACAATTCAAAGCCCTGCAACAATGTCAAAATCCGCTTCGGCCAATCCCCGGCTAACAACTACAAATACCATGTCTACGTCTTGGGTTGTTAAGTAATTGTACCTTTAAATTTGGGCTTTCTACGTCAACCGAACAAAGACCGGTGTCAAAAAGAGGAGTAAACCATGTTAAGCGGCTTAAGTTCGCACCCCACTACATAGGTTAACTCAACAGGGGCCCAGAGGCCAAGGGGAGGCCAAGGTGTTCAAAATAGTAAAAAACTCACGCGACGAGCCAATCGGAAAAGTCATTAGTCAGCGGCCCCAGTGGGGTGGTATCACCATGACTGAAGGGGGTCCGTTTTCGGAGGGCCGTGGCCGAGATTCCGGTGGTGATGAGGACCAGTGTGATGACCGCAGTGATGCAGAAGCACGCCATTTTCAGGCTGATTTCACGGACCAGACGTGGCGATCTGTCTAGCTTGATCAAAGTAGTCAAAGTGATGAAAGGCGTTGTCTAAGCTGGGCCTTTTTAACCAGAATGAGCAATGCAATGGGTCTGCCTTTATCAGTCGAAGGATAACAAAGCTGTTCTTTCGTCGAGTAAGCTGAGAACGCCAACACCACGTTTTTAGAGCGTCTTCCTTGGGTTGAAGAATGCTGACTGATGAAACTACTGGATCACCGTCAAAGAGGTCAATTCAAGCTCATTATATAACCCATGTCTGCAACATAACTCCCAGGGGCAACCCCGCCCCATTTGAAGCTTCAAAAAGTTATTTCAAACCCCACGCGTGTAGCAAAAGGCGTGCCCAACCAGACACCCAAAACACAATCAACACACGGATTGCGGTCCCTGCCCTTCTGAAAAGACCACACTTCTTCACATGCTTCTCATGGACAAAAAAGGAGACCTGTGTCTTGAATTTCCGCCGTGGCTGAACCTTTTGTACCATAACCGCCTGTGAAGTTACAACTTTTTAGACAGATTTTCCCACATTCCTACATGTTACATGTTCCTAATCACATTTTTCATCAGCCTAATTTGATGGGAAACGACTTTAGGAGTACAAATTTGCAACACAAATCTGACCATAATCACGTTGTTAAGCTATTAGGCCGTTTTTAATAAAATAACTTTACAAAATATGCGTATTTTTTAAAGACCACAGCCCAATTTGAAATCACAAGCTACGAATTTAATAAGTTTTTAGTTAACATAATGTAGCCGGGACCACGTTTTTCGACTTAAGGGTACTGTAGCAAAACTGAGTTTAGTTTTTTATGTGTTTGTAACCTTGCGGGGGTACTTTATCACATTTTATTTAACTGTGTTTATCAAACTTAATAAAGTCCAGCGTTGCAGATGTCATCCAAAAACGGATACTATTTAATAGCGTCAGAATCCTACCCAATGACGTCTACCAATTTTAATTGTGTTTTGATCAAAATCAAAATAGTGTTTCCATGACATTTCCATTGTTTTTATTGTCGAAATTCCAAGCTGCGTAGCCAAAGCGCCCAGCCGCAAACGCACGTTTGATATTTCGAACCGGAAAGTTCAACATTAGAACCATGCGGCCTTTGTATTTATTCGGTTGAAGCTAATGCACACAATTATGACATAATTTTCAACTGGCTTCTATGAATGGAAGAACAAAACGGAAATATGTACAAGCCGCTGCTACACTGCTACCATACACCGTAGCCGTGTAGCAGCGGCTATTACGTTGTTTTCGACCCGGTTGAACTTTGTTCAATGCGCGGGGTAATATTTATTATGACATGGTAATTTAGCAGAACGGAATAAATATGTGTTTAAACAACATTTTTTAATTGGCTAAAAAGTGGCGACTTGGGAAATAGGATGGAAAGCTTGTTAAAAATACAAAATTGTGTGAAACATGCACTATTACGGTAAAATTACTAACACACGTGGTCGTAATTACTTTATTAATGTGGGTAATAAATATGTAATTGCTTGAGGATATTAAAGTTTTTACAAATGTGGCAGGTGGTACTGTAAACTGGAGGAATTTGCGTTTAAATATTCATGATATTAGTGTTATTTTTTGCTACTTAAATTTGCATTATTTTTTGATCAAGTCAAACGGCATTGCTATCAATAAATTCTCATAAAGCAAAATACGTTGGTTGTTTTAAATTTAATTGTAAACTGAAGGTGTCGTCTGTATGTTTTTTTATCAATGTTACCTATTTTGATTTGCAAAAAAATTTTGATTTGTTAAGTTTATCATGTTTCAGATCAAATAAACAACAATGACCATGAGCAGTGGCACCATCTGCAAACCGAAATACGGCATGTGCACTAAGCATCGGATTTGGATTTGGTCGAGCGCCAGTTTGATCGCTGCTAATCCGCAGACATCGGCGGCGTCCGTTTTTCTGACCGGTGGGGTCTTCAGTGCATGAATGACCATGACCGTTATGTGTTCACGAAAGTTTGATCAAAAATAAACTGGTGCATTTTCTGGATACAATTCAAATTTCATTTCAAATTTCTAGTTGTAGTTTCACGCTCTCGATGATGTAATAAAACTGTTCGGTCCCTTCTTTTGTGGAAATCACTAAAAGCACACCCCAATCAGCTGCACCCTTCTTCTCGATCAAGCTGCCGACGATCGACGACGACGACTTGCTGCATCGGATATACCAACATATCCGCCCTCCTTCCCTACTCCCGCTTACAAAGCAAAGCTCAATGGTCGTGTTTGTGTTTTCCTTTTCGGAATGAACCGACCGATTTCGGGCACCTCTTCAGACTTACCAGTGTCGTCCTCTTGGCCATCGGGTACCTTGTTAGCCAAAGGTTGTCCCAACCGTTCGAAACCACTTCATTTCGGATGGAGGGGCCATCGGTGAAGGACAGGGTGAGATCAGTCGGCCTTGCTTAATGTAAGCTGTCTTTATCCCGTGGGAGCCCAGACAGGTAAACCCATTACGAACTTGAGTCATTTTCAGTGAGATTAAGTAGATTTGAACTTTGGGATTTGGCTTCCTAGGGTCTTCGATGTGTTAAAACAACTTTTTAACTAATTTTTATTTAAACTGTTGCGATAGTGTGCTGCATATCTCCAAATCCCATCCTCCAACACCCTTTTAGTCCCTCATCTCCACCGACTTTTCCATCATTGCCTTTTTTGCCCGATTTTCGCGCATCACGCATCCGTGGATCTGCGTCTGTTCCGCTGACTTTTTCCAAATTTATAGCTACTTTTCTCTGCGCATTTCACGGATCTTCTTCGCTTTGAAAACAAAATTGCTAGTTGCAAGCTCTCAAAGCCATCAAATTGCCTTTTTTGGCTGTCCAGATATGCGAAAGTTTGTCACACCCACGCTAGAGTTGCCATTTCGCTTTCGATTGGGATTCCGACGGCCATCATGTTGCATGTTTGTGTTTCGAGGCCCCTTTCTACGAGGGAGGTTCATTCATGACCAGAGTCTCCGAATCAAAAAGGCCAGCCAACCGTTGCAATCAGGTCAAACAAGGGGCTCCGATGGAGAGCTGCGCCGAAATTCCGCTACCTTGCATTTGCACTCGATTCGGCTCGACTGGCGGTTGTTTCCCGCAAATGGCAAATCGGCTCGGGGGCGCCTTTCCGGAAGTGCCGTGCCTGCGCGGCTCGTATTGTTGATTCATGATTCCTTTGTTTTTGGAGGCAGTCATCGGCGGAGAGGTTGAAAGTGGCACCAATCGGGACAACAGATGTAGAAGTGCGCCGAATCGGGTGCCTTTCGATGAATGATCCGATTCCTATTGTGGGCATTGTAAAAGTCCCGACATTGAGACAACCGATTAAATGTACTTTTATGTTGAAAACTGTGAGGTCGGACGCGGTTGTATCCTTATTTCCATTTAATGACGACCTTTGCCAATATCCGCTGCGCGTATTGTCCCTAGCTGGACCATGCTATTATAGGCTAAAACTGGACGTGCTCATTCAGGATTCTAGTGCTTTTGCCAGCTATAATGAACCGTTTTTCGGATTATCCGAACCGCCCTCCGTTTTTGGAAGCGGTTTGAAAACTTGTATTTTTCAAAACTGCCCACAGCGTGTTACTCAGCTTCCGGATTCCATGTCATTGACCTTCAAAACCTCAGTTGAACTCTCACTTTCCGTTACCGCTATTTGTTGTTACCATAAGAAGAGGGGCTTCATTTGCATAAAAGCCTCGCAACAACACCTTTCACCTCGCGCAGCAGGGGGGTCGATGTTTTGCGGGCTGATACGGACACCTGGCGCCGTGGCTGTCTTCATCGATGTCATTTGATTTCCGTTCTTGCACGCTTTTACTGTCTATTTTTATTGACATTTGGGTTTGGTGGTGTTTCTTTTTGGTTTTTAGTGGTTTTGGGGGTCAGAGGTGATAAGGGTGATGGATAAACTGCATCGTAGTGTTCCTATGCCTACTTCTGTAGTACTTACGTTGATTTTATAAAAAAACTGATGATAATTCAAGCAATTCAAATCTAAAATTTACCAATTGCCACTCCAAATCCCCTACCCAAAACCCCTCTAATCCATTCCATTCCCCCATCCATCTGCTTCTGACCGCTCCTACTGGCCAACCATCAATTTAATTTCACACCATCTAAATAAACTCATTCATCCAAAAGTCACCACTCAACTTCTATTGTTTTTTCCGACTTCAAGTCAGTCTCCACTATTCTCAGCCCAATTCGAGTTATTTTCGTCGTCCTTCTGATTCGAGTAAGCAAGCATGCCTACAGTAGTCCTACTCCGACGACTCGTTCTCATCTTTGTTCGACTATTTGCAGTGCCTCCAAAATGCTTGAACACGAATCCCATTCCGTACTTAATGAAATCAATTAAAAACATCAAGCGGAACTGTATGTAATTAGCTGCGCTTACTTTAGTAGTTTTGCGAAAATAACCTTGATGTGAGTGCGCGGCGGCGATTCACTGCTTGTTTGACGGCTTTTTTTATTGGGTAATAATTTTTTTTGTTTTAGACTCGCGAAGTGTGTTAATGATCGGCACTTTTCCGGGTTCGAGATATGGGTTGACGAGTTAATGGGGCATTAAACTGGCAAAAATTCGTATACGTCGAGATTGTTTATAGCGGGAAAACTGAGTAGCTGGCCGGTGTAAAATGTAAAAGTATCATAATTTTGTTTAAAACTGGAAGAGGTGAATTTTCTTGCATGAGTCAGCCGTTTTCGCCCATAGGCACTCTCCTGTCAGCAAATCCCGACTTGTTAGGGGGTCATCCAGTCGAGAGTGATTCGCAGATGCGCGATAACGACTCGAGTCATCGCGCAACCGAGTTTGAAGGGCGGCGTCAACTGGCGTCAGACAGCCTTGACCCCTTGTTTTAACCTTTCACTTACCGTTGATATACGCTTGGGAAACTGTTTTTTAGTTTTTTTTTCACATTTTTGATCAGGCAGGGTATCATTGACTTTTTATAGCTTTGTGTTTTTGGGTGTTAAAACTGCGCCACTTCATCTCAGGGAAAACCATTATACTACGACTGTTTTATAAATTTCTTTCAAAAATTTCAATTGTATTATCGATTGATTGCGTGGTGTGATAAAAACTGTTATAACCGCAAATATACCGTGTCGTCGTAATTTTACCAATAGAAAAACTTTCCAAGTCAAAATTCCCTCCAATAACTAGACATTCCATTCAAAAACTGTCGGTCTCCCCGTCGTCCACATTCCTTACAACCTAAACATCCCTACCGCTCACCGCAAAGGTGTCAAATAAAAAAGTGATCCACCTTTCGGTCACTACCGGAATTCGGTGCATAGAAAAAGTGGATCGCACCCATGTCCGTAAACAACCATTTCCCATGTTCACATTTCAAATAGGCATGTTCATATCCATCAAATTCAGCTCAATGCAACTTCAAATCCCATCCTATCCTCAACCCCTCCATTTCAATGCGAGGTAACGGTTATTATGTGTCTGTACGCGGGAGAGGATTGTCGGGGCTCTTATCGATCCTTTACTTCCCATACATGGGAAATTGTATACAATCAAAGAGGCGGCTCTGCCAAATCTGTTCAGAATGCGTAGATGCGTAGGTACTTTTTATGGGGTTGCATCCGGAGAGGTTGAAAGTTTTGAATCGAAGCGGTTGAAATTAGGGGATGCATTAAGGGGTGGTGCGGGGGCGTGTTTTTTAAACTGTGATTGATCGTCTAAATCTGTAGTTTTTAAGCTTGCTAGAAGGTTCTTTGAATGCATTAATTTAAAAAAACTGCGGGTACGTTAGTTTGAGGAATACCCTTAAGAAGCCAATTACCATTTCCAAACACATTTTTTACGCATTCTGTTTTGGGTGGAGAAACTCGCGCATCTCGAGACCCAAAACAAGCTACGATTTCGTCGATCCACTTTGGACAACTTGTAAATGCTCCTTCTCTCGGATCTCGAGAGCCTTTACCCCTTCTCACGGTATGGCGGCCGTTAGCGGCTAACTTTTTCGCACGGATAAATCTTAGCTTCGGTCAGTGGGGTTACGCGAGAGGTACCTTCAAATTGGGGCCGTTTTGAGGATCCTCGTGTTTCTGGAGGGCTAAATGCGCTTCTGGACATGCAAGTTTGAACCCGAGAGCCTTGAAGGTCATCATTGCGCGTTCGTTTTGTTGTACCTACCCCCAGGGTGTGGTGTGCTCATTGCCTCGAGGCGCATCAGCTCACATTTTGAGTCAAGCCCAATTTCAAAAGAGAGTGAGATGGGGTAGCCTGGCCCCAAACAAAGACGCGATTCCTACAGGCTGGCTTTGATTGTTGCTCGATCCCAGAAGTCGGACTTGACCTGACCGACCGACTGAGGGGTATACCTTACTTGGACATAGAAAACTGTGGGTTGCAGAGAATCATGGGTAACCAACACCTGGAACCAGAGCAGAGTTCATCCGACTCGACGCCGACGCATTCTCTTTTTTACTTCTTGCTTCTTCGGGGGTGAAAGGATGCGTAGCCGCCAGCCGGGAGCGCCCGATCATCCGGCTCGCAACTCCTTGATTGACCGCGGTGATTCATTGATTTCATTTTTGACTATTATCAAGTGTTTTGTATTGGTTTTTTTTAAATCGGGAATGTTTTGCGATCTGTTTAATCTTAAACTGTTCTTTTTTCTTTAATTTTTATCACTAAAGCCCGCATTATTGACCCCTGTTCTTTCTACTGTCAACATTTGACTTTGAAAACTGTATTCTTTCGCTTGCCGTTTTCAGTTTCTAGTTTCATCAAATTTACGCGTTTCCGCATTATCTCACCCCTAAATCCACGTAAATCCGTTATTATCCACCCCTTTCACCACGCACTTTCAGACTACCTCATCACCAACAAACAACACATATGCCCATCTTGCCACCGTCAAGATGACTCCGGGGTATCAGAAGAAACGCAGAAAGCGTTTAGAATTTTTGGGTTTTCAAAGTTTTTGCATTTCTAAAACTGCCGCTTTAACCTTTCTACTATCACTTTTTATCACAGGTCTGTAGTTACAACTTTTTCAATTCATCTTCAGCAACTTCATCTTTCAGTAGCCTCAGCCCGTCGCAACTGTGCCAGTAATGTCTGCTTCAACGGTGGCACTTGTATTGTCGATGATTCTGCTGGGATATTCCAATGTGAATGTCGACCTGGATTCAGTGGCACGCTCTGTGAATCATCAGTAACGTGTTCACTCGAATGTCGAAATGGAGGCGCTTGTGGTTTTGATGCATCGAATCGGGAGCGATGCGAATGCCCAGAAGGTACGGTTTTTTAAACTGACATGATGATAAATGCAAGGACTGCGGTTTTTCATTTTTTGTATTGAAAACGTATTTGATTTCATTTCTTTTTAACGTTTTATTACCGTTTTGATTGAAAAATTTGTCTTTTTATTCGCTTCTCAAAATTCAGATGGAGTAAGCTTGCCAGAGGGAATTCGATACGGGCTTTGATTTTCTTTTTCCGTCACTTTTGGATGCTGGTCAGTAATGTTGAACTTTGGCTAGCTCCGTTGCAACTTTTGGCTCGGTAGCGAGAGGGGAAGGGACGTTATAGTCACGGACTTAGGTAAACATTATGTTTTGTTGGTGTTTTTCGGCTTTGGGGTGGGTTATGTGGGTGGGGGTTGCGGATTTTGACGGTTTAGGGTGCTTTGGGGTATTGATTTATGGGTTTAAAAACTGCCGTATGGTAGTTTGCGGATTTTTGATGTCAATTATTCCAGGTTTCACCGGCGATCTCTGTACAGCAACCACCGACTGTCAAGAAACAGGCTGCTCCGACGGCGAAGTTTGCCTCCTCGACGCACGAACTTCCGAATGGTCATGTAAGATCGACTTCTGTGCGCGTGATTCGCCGTGTCTTCACAATGCTACCTGCCGTCCGACGGCAAATTCTTTCCTCTGTGAATGCCCGCTCGGCTTTTCTGGCCGAACCTGTGCCAATGATATTGACGAATGCACCGCCAATGGCATCGATCCCTGCCAAAATGACGGCCTCTGCATCAACACGCCCGGCAGTTATCGCTGTGAATGCGTTCCCGGCTTCAGTGGTGAGCGATGTGACGAAAAAGTCGGATTCTGTCAACAAAACCCCTGTGGCCAACGTGGCGATTGCATCGAGTTGCCATCATCCTTCAAATGTGAATGCCATCCAGGTTGGGCCGGGAAAATGTGTGATCGTGAAGCTCCGGTCTGCCAGTGCGAAAATGAGCGACAAGAATGCGCGATTAGAGATGGACAAGTCAAATGTGCATGCCCTGAGGGTCTGACTGGAACTGATTGTGATCAGCCGATCGATCTTTGCGCAAAGGTGAATCCGTGTGTTAATGGGGGCCAATGTATTGCTAATGGAAATGCTACTTTTTGCCTTTGTCCATCGCAATTCACTGGTGGAAGATGTGAAACACCGCTAGATGAATGCCAAGTCGAAGGACGAGGCTGTCTAAATGGCGGCAAATGCATGCGAGATGAATCGGTGGACACTGGGGACACACATTGTGAGTGTTCTGGAAAGTTTTTTGGAAAATGGTGCGAGCAAATGAGGCTCAATCCGACTTTGAACACGTCTAGTTCGTTGCCGAAGGCGTGTCCGAAGGGGTACTGTGGAAAAGGGGGTGAGTTAATTTTTTCCAAAAAAACTGCATCAATAACGGATCAATGTTTAGGTGTCTGCAAGATCGAAAAAGGCAAGCCCAAATGCTCCTGCGACACGACCCACAAGGGGTCCCGCTGCGAAAAGCCAGTCGCCACTGACCCCTGCCATCCGAACCCCTGCCTCAACGATGCTGAATGTGTTGTTGAAAACAATCAAGCCGTTTGCTACTGTCCAGACGCCTTCACAGGCCCCAAATGTGAAATTACCTGCAATTGTGGTCCCAATGAGTTATGCCGCGCAAATCCTGCCGTCGCTGGTGCCGCTGAATGCATTCAGGTACCTGAGCCAGAAGTTTTGACCCCTGATAATTTGAGTGAAGTGGAAACTGATAGTGATGTCGATAAGTTTTCTGAAAATCCAGAACCCCTAACAACCCCAACTTCTCGAGTGACAGCCTTTGGAAGTCAAACTTTCTCAATTGCATCCATAACCCAGAGTGGAAGTAACAATAACAATGACCCCACCGGTCTGTTAGCCTTGACAAACAGCCCGTCTACAGTAACCGCTGCATGGCCAACACGGGCTCCAGCGGTTGATGACGGCATTTTTGTCACCGAAACGACGATTGATGTGACTCCAGCCTCGACGCGGCCACCAAAGATCAAGACGACAAAAACGGTGATTCCGATGTGGGGGACTTCTAAAACTGGACAGTCTGAGTTCATGTCGACAACAAGTTTCATCTCTGACATTGAAAATAACAAAATTACAACAACTTCCGATTTGCGTGATGTGACTTTGCCCCCGACTGACTTCTCAACTCTCACAACGAAAACGGTTTCGAAGCTAACATCATTGCCGCCTCTAATTGGCAATGTTAAGGAGGGTGATGATGGCCTTCTTGTGAGTTTTTGGTTTGAACTAAACTGTTATAATTTGAAGTCGACAACACAGTCTTTAAAATTTTCAGAACGTCACCTCTTGCGAAGACTGCGTCAACGCCCACCGCTGCATCGAAATGGACGCTCGATTCGTCTGTCTCTGTGAATCCGACTACACTGGTGCCTATTGTGACGAACCTGTGACTCCGTGTTCTGGTGTATCCTGTCAAAACGGTCAAATTTGCCGAATCCAACGTAGTGGCCGAGCTGATCTGCCAGTTTGTGGCTGCCCGCCTGGCTTCTACGGTCCTGGATGTTCGACGGCGACGACAGCTGGCTTTGGACCGGCTAGTGCTGTCATCTATCAGGTCCCGGATGCTAAGGGAAAGGTCTCTGATGGATTTAGTCTGATTTTCTCAGTAAGGACGACCTTGGCAGAAGCGCATATTGTCTCTGGAGAGAATCTTTTGGGAAAAACACAGTTTCGTCTTGGGTTGAGAGATGGAAAACTGCATCTAAATTTGCCAACTGTCAGCAGTGAAATCATCGACATTTTCGACTTCGCCATCAATGACGCTGAATGGTACACTATCTGGTTGAATGTGTCCACAGCGACCAATACGGCGACCGTCGAAATTGAAGATGCGACATCTGGATATGTCCTGACACGAAAGCCGATCCCATTGCCAAAGCAGCTTAGAATCTTCACAACCCGTTTTGGCAAAGTCGACGAGAAAGAAGTGCTCACTGGTTGTCTTCGCGATGCTTCTATTAATGGCGATTTTGTCGACTTGATGGATTCTTCCAGATCGGTGGACGTCGCCCAAGGCTGTTCTCGACGTGTTCAATGCACGGCAACTACCTGTGTCAATGGAGCAACTTGTGTTGATCTATGGGATTCGCACAAGTGTCAATGTGTTCGACCTTATTTGGAACCAAACTGC
Source organism: Panagrellus sp. LJ2284 (assembly GCA_024447225.1). NCBI lineage: Eukaryota > Metazoa > Nematoda > Chromadorea > Rhabditida > Panagrolaimidae > Panagrellus > Panagrellus sp. LJ2284. The sequence continues at coordinate 4,934,224 of JAMRYC010000005.1, read as the reverse complement.
GCTCAGAAACTGCTAGAAGTCACCTTCGGTCATGATAATGCGTCATCGTTTTCTGAATATGCCATTACGAGCGATGATTCGCAGCGGATTCGTGAAAAAACTGAAATCAGCTTTATACTGAAGACAAACAGACCCTCAGGCGTCGTTTTTTTCATTGGAAACAAAACTGACGATGAAGACAGTGTTGGTACTTTCCTCGGAGCAGAACTCATCGACGGCAAAATTGTTGTGTCAGGACGTCTTGGCGGGAAGAAGGCCGTTTCGGAAGCATCGACGATTGATGTTGCTGATAACAAGCCACATTTGGTGGAGTTGTCACGGTCTGGGAACTCAATGCGGGTTAAAATTGATGGAAAAACTGGCGGATCTATCATCTTTCGTCATCCATTTGAACACCCTCTCCTCGCCGATGCCCTCATTCTCGGAGATCGCTCATCTCTCCAAACTGAAGCATTCTCACCAGAATCCGGCTATTTCAAAGGCACTTTACAAGACTTCCGCATCAACGACAGATCTGTCATTCTTGCCGATGATGCCCCAATGCCGTCAGACATCGAAACTTTTGCCGAGAAGCAGATTGATCAAAACATCCTCGAAGGGACTGTCAGTGATGATGTTTGTGCGTCATGGAATCCGTGCCAACGTGGAAATTGTTTCAATACGTTCAATGACTACGAATGCCAATGCGAACCTGGATGGATTGGCCGAAACTGCGCTAAGAAAGATTACTGTGCCGATTCGCCATGCCCTGGAGGCAGTGATTGTGTCAATTCCCATGGCGGCTTCGTTTGTGTCTCCACTGCTACATTTGCGCCGACCAGTGTCGCGAAATATGGCATCTGGCTTCCCGAGGGTTCTGGTTTGACGATTCCAAAAACTGAAGCGAATTTCACTTTGAGCATTAGAACGAGGAGTGTTGAAGGCCAAGTTTTTAAACTGCAGTCATCGACAGACTCTATCTCTCTCCATCTGACACCTTCTGGCATCGACGTCGTCTACAGCAACTCCTCATCGACTCTACATGACCCAATTGCCGCTACAGTATCCAATGGCGTCTGGCATAATCTAACAATCAGGGAATCGCTTGAAGGCTCCCAGATGGAACTCGTTTTTGACGGAATCCCGATGCCATTGTTGACACCATTTGCCATGGGCCAGTTCCTCCGTGACAGAAATGCTCGAGTAGTCCTTGGAAAAGGCTTCAATCAAACAGCTGGCTTTAAGGGGTGCATCAAGGACGCATCTTTCGGCCCAATGCCGACTTTGTCCTTCCTCGGCAGTGAAAACTTTGGCGGAAATCTCCAAAAGTATGCCCACTTCGTTCCTCAGGGCAGGGAAAACCTTCGCACCGACGGCTGCCACGGTAGTGACGTCTGCGGCGCTGTGAATCCGTGCCGAAACGACGCTACTTGCGTTGATATGTTCAATCTACGGCATTGCCGTTGTCCTCCTGGGTTCGAAGGCGATCTTTGTGAGATCAACATTGACGAATGCTCATTGCTGGCGAATCCGTGCCATCAGAATGGCCGTTGCGTCGACGGCATTAACTCTCACTCATGCGTCTGTCGCCCTGGCTTCACTGGGGACGAATGCGCCGAAGCTATCGACCATTGTGCATCAAATCCGTGCCAGAATGCTGGTACTTGCTCAAATCTGGCTAATGGAACGTATTCCTGCAATTGTGATGTCGCCTTCTTCGGCAGTCGATGCCAACAACGGAAATCTGTAAACTGCGCCGCTCGTCCCTGTGAGAATGGTGGAAACTGCTATGAAGGTAACGATAATGACGACCATATTCGTTGTACCTGCCCAGTCGGCTTCACAGGCCCACTCTGCGAAGATGTCATCGACCCCTGTGAAAGCTTACCATGCCTCAACGGTGGTAAATGCCTTCCAGCCGCCGGCAATGAGCTCGGCTTTGAATGCCAATGCCCATCCCAATTCACTGGAACTGTCTGTGCCGACTTTGCTGATGCATGCCATCCAGGATCGGAAACTTCGTGCATCCACGGAACTTGTTCCAACATTTTCGGCGGTTCTGTTTGTACTTGTGAACCTGGCTACACTGGACCACGCTGTGAAATCGATATCGATGAGTGCATCGACTTCCCTTGCGAGAATAACGGCACTTGTGTCAATACCGCTGGCGGATTCACGTGTAATTGCGCTGAATTCTTCCTCGGAGACAAGTGTGAAGTTGTCGGAATCTGTGCGACGTCGCCATGCCTTCACGGAACCTGTTTACAACATTCAGCGACGGATCACACATGCAGTTGTGATAAGGGCTACAAAGGGCAGCATTGTGAAGAGCAAATTGACTACTGTCTTGGCGAGCCTTGCCTGAATGGTGCTACTTGTCAAAAACTGATCGGTGCCTTTGCATGCAACTGCATTGCTGGCTTCACCGGCGAGACCTGTGCCACCGACATCGACGACTGTGTCCCCGGGTCCTGTGCCAATGGCGGCAAATGCATCGACCGAGTCAACGGCTTTGAATGCGCGTGCAATGGCACTGGATTCCGTGGCGCACAATGCACCGAAGACATTGACGAGTGTTCCGCTCAACATTTAAGCAGCCACTGTATCCATGGAGTCTGTTCCAACGCCCCTGGAAGTTATCGTTGCCAATGTGAAGATGGCTACATTGGGCCGAAGTGCAATATGGTCAATCCATGCCTTCGGGATTCGATGAACAGAACTCTGCATAACTGTGTTCATGGAAAGTGCGTTGAACCGGTAGTAGTGACTTTAGCTTCAGGCCGAGAAGTCGCTCAACATTCCTGTGAATGCACAGAAGGCTTCACAGGGCCGCAATGCACGCATTTAGTGGAAAAGCAGAAAGCTATTGCGCTCGGCTATATTTTGGGACCAGTTGCGGCGATTCTAATTATTCTGCTACTGCTGGGTTGTATGCTATTCTTCTTCGTGGCCAGGAATAAAAGAGCCAATCAGGGCCACTATTCACCTTCAGGGACGGAAGTCGTCGGAAATGGAACCGGATTTGGACCGGGTGGTCCACGGATGCAGGTGCGTTTGAGTCAGGGGGATCGGAAGTGGGGTTGGCTAAACTGCAGGATCTTTTCGACGTTTAAGTCCAATTTGCAACTTTCCCATGCTTAAAATTCATAAAAACTGTTTTTTTTTAATTAAATTTTTCTCGCAGAATCACCAAACTACCCCATCCACAGTAACCCACCCCAAATGCCACCCCCACACCGATCCCCTCCATCTCCCATTTCCGCACTATCCCTCAGCTTCAAAAACCAAATACCTTGAATCTTACAGCCGTTTACAGATGTACACCATGGAGGCCCAAAAAATGCCCCTGCCACCAAAAACAAAACGCTTGCCGGAGAGACTTATCTGAGGCCGCCAGATCGCCCCAAACGCACCGCTCCCCCGCCACCACCATCCATCGAGGATCGCTCCAGTGACGTCATTCTGACTACCTCGGCGGCTGGCCCCTCTGCGTGGAGCTTCGTCATCCATAATGATGACGATCCTGCCGATGATCTTCTTTAGTCCAATTTTCTTTCATTTTTATCAGCACAATGAATTTACGGGTTGGACATCTCTGGATATAAGTATGTCTTTGAGGAGTCACACAGAGTTACATGAACTTACTTTTTATATTAGAGATTTGAGTTTTGGAGAGTTTTTTATGGTTTAATAAAACTGAAGGAATTATCGTCGGTGACATTGTCGTTTTGAAAAATGGAGCGTAAAAACTGAAAATAAGGTGCGTCAAATTACCATACCCGCCAAATCCCATGAGATCCAAATCACATCCAAAAAAGAGGACCCCTTTAGGCCCCTAGCGCCAAGGACTGAACTGACCGGCATGAAACAGGCCTCGAAGGCCTCGTCCGAGGAGCCTGAAAACTCGTGCGCTGACGAAACTGATGGCGTAAACATTAAGGATGGCCAATACGTCACTACGTTAGTCTATTTTTTTTAAACTGTCTTCTTGATCAAAGCATATTTTAGTAACACCAAAAAGTACAGACTAATCGAACTCCTTGGCAAAGGCGGCTACGGCGCCGTTTACAAGGTCGAAACCGAGCCCTCAGATGGCCGCCATTACGCGATGAAGATCGAAAAGGCCCGTGAAAAGGCACATAACAACAAACTCAAAATGGAAGTCAGTATCATCAAACAAATCGCCTACTACGTCACTGAAACGAAGCAGAAAAGCCATTTCGTGCAGATTTATGACCGCGCCAAAAAGGCTAAATTCGCGCTAATTGTGATGACGTTATGCGGTGATTCACTGGCGGATTTAAAGAAAAAGCGTCCGCGACAGATGTTTAGCCTGGGGACGACATATGGCGTGGGCTTGCAATGCTTGAAAGCGATCGAACAACTGCATGGGATTGGGTATATCCATCGGGATATCAAACCGGGTGGGGTCATCAAAATTATAAAATTTTTAAAACTGTCAAAATTAAAAAGTAATTTCTGCAGGCAACTATGCAATTGGCGTCGAAGACCGTCGATGTGTGTTCATCCTCGATTTCGGTATTGCGAGAAACATTTTCAACGCAAAACGTGAGCTGAAAGCACCGCGGATAAAAGTCCCATTTCGAGGGACAGTCCGTTATGCTGCGATAAACTGCCATAAAGGGATTGAACTGGGCACGAAGGATGATTGCGAATCTTGGTTGTACATGATAACTGAAATCTGCACAATTGACGGACTACCATGGCGAGGAGAGAAAGATCGGGAACGAATTTTGCAGATGAAAGTCAATGTAAGAGCGCCGCAGACGTCGAAGAACATGTTCAGAGCGGTGAGTTTTGGCATTGTGTCAGCAACGCTTTTTGCAAAGCCAGTCGATAAGGTATTGATTGTTTGCACCACAGTCAACGCTATCAACTGACTTTGGCCAATCAATACGTTATTGATTTTTTGCACCCAAGTCAACAAATGGATAAAAGTGGTTTTTTTATAAACTGCGTGCTAGGAGCGTATGCTTTGCGTCAATCAACAAAATTCGGACTGTTTTCACATCAATCAATACAATATCGATTACTTTTGCATCCACATCTTATCTCCTCTCTTTTGCAGATGCACCCAGCCAACATGGCGGCCATCCTAAAATACGTGGACAGCCTCACGTACGCTGACGAAGTCGACTATAATTACATCTACACTGTCATCGAAGAATGTGCACGCGTTGGTCGGCTTGATCTCACTGCACCCTATGACTGGGAGCTCGATGACGACAAATACGATCGAACAACGACAACTACTACGACTACGAATTTGTCTGTTTATAAGTCTACGTTTAAATAAAAGTCGTTTTTTTGGTCAAATATTAAAACTGCGAGCACAAGTACCAAGCCATCACACTTCCAACTCCGTTTTCTACTTGTGCGCATGGCCCAGTGGTTTAGGGCGCCCGCCTACAATCTACGAAGCCTTTTGGTTCAAGTTCCCTTGCGTTGATGACACAAATTCGAAAAAGCTTTACCGAGTGCTGAACTCTGTGATGTGTAAAGAACAGATATCTGAGCATTTTTCTCTTTTTTTCATTATAGAACTTTGACTGCAATTATTTTCATAAAACAAATACTTTGTAATAGCACAATAATACAACTCATAGCGCCGTAGGGGGGAGTCATGGCGACGAACAACATTTTACACTTTTTTACAAATAGTTTTGGTAGGGAAACTATTGGCATAACGAAAACTGATTTGGATTATTGCTGGAGTCAAAACTGGCCTCGCAGTTAGGACGAGACTCGAGATGGCAGTTGGAAGGCGAAGGAGAAGGGTGGCGAGAGGGCTTAGTAGCCTGGGGGTGTGCGGGGGGTTGGGCCTGGAAGGTTTGTGATTAAACTGGGATTTATAGAAATGGTGACTTACAGTGTCCGCAATCGCCAACAGCACCAGGAGGACCAACAGGGCCGACGGCGCCAGGAGCACCGGGCTTGCCGTACGGGCCGGGGTTGCCTTGTTCGCCAGTTTCGCCTTGAGGGCCAGCTCCACCAGCCTTGCCCTTCTCTCCGGGCGGACCAGGAGGACCAGGGGGACCCATCTCGCCGGTACGGCCGGGAGGGCCCGGGGGAGCGACACCAGGAACGTGCTTGCCGGGTTCACCCTTGTCACCAGGTCGGCCGGGAAGGCCAGGAGCACCAGCGGGACCTTGCTTGCCTTGAGGACCGGGAGCGCCTTGCTTGCCATGGGTACCGGGTTCACCGACTTCTCCAGGGTAGCCGCGAGGGCCTTTGTCGCCGGGGCTGCCAGGGGGACCAGCGGGGCCGGTCGGGCATTCACGAACGCAGGGAGCGAGGGATTTGACGTCTTGGGGAGCGTCCTGGCCGGGGGCACCATCTTCACCGGGCTTGCCATCCTTACCGGGTTGACCGTCTTGGCCGGCATCACCGGGAGGACCAGCAGGACCGACTTGGCAGCCGCAGCATTCGTCGTTGTTCTTGGAGGCTTCGATGGCAGCGCTTCCAGGGCCGTAGCCAGCAGGGTTGGGGGAGACACCATGGCCAACACCGGCAGCGGGGCCGGCGCCGGGAGCGGAGTCGTAGGTGTCAGCGGCGGCAGCACGCTCTTCAGCGTAGGGAGCCTGGCGTCGGACATTGTGGCTGTAGTCAGCTTGGCCAGCAATGGCAGATTCACGGTTCTCATGGGTCTGGATGAAGTGGCCGAACAACCAACGACCATTGCTGTTACCCGTAGCAGATCGGCGGAAGCGTTCGGCACGGTCGCGTTGACCCTTGCCGAGCTGGACGGTGACGACTTCGGACCAGAGGTCGCGGTTTCGGGACTGAAAAACTGAATTTATGGTGGCAATCGGGTTACTGTAACTCACCCGACAAAACTCGACATCACTGGTCATGCTGCTGTGAATGCGTTGAATGTACTGATAACTCAACGGCAACAACACAATGCATGCCAGCATCGTCACGGTCGACAGGGCGACGGCGACGAATGCCACGCGTCGGAAATGGCGCAAGTCCTTCTCGGTGAACTCACCCATGAGTTGGGCTTTCTCGCTCATCCTGAAATGGGTAAAACTGAGCATCTAGCTGTAGATATGCTATATACCACGCAATATACTCCCTATCGACGACCGCCCTCAAACTACGTCATAACTCAGTCACGGTCACCATAAAAACGTCGACAATTACGGTTTTTTGCAGAAAGAGGAGTCAAAAGTGTTCCGAGTGACCATCATTTGTCGGAAGGGAACGGGTTTTTCCGTGGATTCCAGAAGACGGAAAAAACACAACCGTCAGCTTGACTAATTGAAGCCGGTGAGCGACTGTTTCATGACTTTGACTGACAATCGCGGAAAGATTTGACTGTTTTATACAAAAATCGCCTTTTGATGGAATTTGCGGCATTTTTGGGATGAAAAATGTCAAATCGGATTATAACGCGGCGATGGAGATAGAGATTTTTGATCAGTATCGCCTGAGGGGGTCGGGGATGGCACGCTGGGTGGGGATTGGATTAAAAACTGGCGAGTTTGTATTTGAATGCGCCGAAGCCACGGAAAAACACCTCAGAAGCGAGTAAGTTGAGTGAACGAGTCAATCGACAGCGTCTCGTCGTGCCTTTTATCCGATGGCTGCCACCGGCGCGGCGGATCCGCCTGCGAAGGCGGGTCGTCCCCGACCGGCGCTGGCCTGTTTCGACGTGTCAACGTCGGTTGCCACCCGGAGGGCGTCGACGGCGGCAGTCAATTGGAATTACAGACTGTGTTTGCAGCATAATTAGTCAACAAACACACTCCACACAAACATGCTTAAGGGAGTTTTTGACACCCTCGCTGAGTGACCGGTCCAGCAGAGCCCGCGTACATCCAGAAGCCATCCATCCATCCGTCATCGGATTTTCTCTCTTGAAAGTGCCACGAACCGCCGAACAGATAACCATCTTGAAACAACCAGCATGATGATTGATGGCTACTTTACTCCCTTCTTTGAGGGCGACGGATTAACACCCTTTCTCTTCCGTGTGAGCCTCAAGGGCAACGAGTACCGCTTCTTTGCAGTTTTGCCGATCAAAGGCCGTGATAAGCGTTGAAATTGGCGGATTTGCGCAGATTTCGCAACAAGTACACCCGTCAAAAAAGTGATGGATCAACGTTTGCAAGAGCATCAGATGGCGTTATGCCATGTATTTTTTTGATGGGGACGCGAAGTCATTTGAATCAACCGGCTTTTTTTGTGCCTCAGCGTAGATTCACTGATTCACTCATGTCACGCAGATGGATAAACAGATTCCTTCGAAGGTGAAGGAATGTGGTCTTTTGTTATTGTTGCAATTTGGGCATGTGTAAAACTGATCTGAATCTGTGCTATGAGGGAAGAAGCCTTCAGAAAAAGCCTCAAATATGAAAAATGGAAGTCAAATGTGTGATGGTTATCAAGTTGGGGGTGTGGAATGTGGTCTTATGTTATTGCAACATGGTGCAAAGTTGGAGTCATTGAAAAACTGGCGATATGGCCTCAGTCTTTTGATATCTCATTGGAATTTAGCAAACAATTTTTTGCAAAGCCATAAAAAAGAGCATGACATCTGCAAGAACATAGCAAGTTGCAATAAACCTTAATTTGTAGTTTTTATAAACTGTATTTTTGGTTAGTCTCAAAAAGTTGAACATCCTCAATTCCTTGTTTTATTGCATTGTCAAACTTTTTCAAAGTGTATGACAGACCATCTGCGGCGAGCGCATTAATCCGACCACCCACAAAGAAAAAACAACAATTATGTTCTTTTATGACTTTGGTGTTCCTTTTTTTGACTTTCTTTGCAAATTAAACTGCTCGAGGTGTGCTTTTTTACATAAATAAAGTTACTGTCAAAATCAAAACAAGCAAAACTGTCATATCTGAATTCTATTTCTAGACTTTGGTTACTTCTGCGCACTCTTACTTCAATCTGTCTATAATTTTTATAATAATGTTTTCATTTTCATTCTCCCGTCTGGTTTATCTCACCCAAAACGAACATCTGTTTACATTGCATTCAGGGCCGTATGCAGGAAAAATTTTTACAGGGGGGTGATGGTAAGGGGGGACCAAAGGGTGATTTTTCGGCTTCTAGATTTTGAAAAATCCAAAGGGGGGACCAAAGGGCATTTTTTTGCTAAAACACCAAAATTTCGCCCAATCCCTTTGGTCCCCCCTTACCCTATTTCAAAAAAATTTTTCCAAAAGTTCCATATGGGGGGGCGCTGCCCCCCCTACCCCCCCCCCTTGGATACGGCCCTGATTGCATTCCCTCACATTCTCTGACCTATCTCATCAAAATCAATCCATTCCATCCCAACTTTCGCGGCACTTTCCAAAAAATAACTGTGAAGTTGTTTTTAGTAGTTGCGACGCGTTTTTTGGGCGCGAGATCCGACGTGACAATGTGCAATTGCTTCCGAGGAGGAATGTGACGCTGTCGACCCAGATCGGCAGCAGTAGAATCCTGACGAAATAAAAAATTAAGCTTATTCAGAGTGAGGGATGGGAGAGGGAAAACAATGGGCGAACACTTGCTCATATATCAGGTGCGGCAAGAGTGTCAACACCGGAGTGGCGAAAAATTGAAAGTATGCGCGACTGCAGACACTTTTTGAGCTGACCACCGACGCCGATGCAATCTGAGACTTCGGCGCGGGAGAATTCGGGAATTGCTGCAAAATAAGTGAGTGAAAGGGGGTGAGGGTGAACTTTGGGTGTACTTTTGGGGGTGAGATGGGTACTGTTGGGAGTGGGGGAGTTTTGTTTTTGGCATTTAATAAACTGTACTTTACAAGAATACACAAGAAAGAAAATGTTCTTTGATCAATTTTAAGAAATTTACTATACTCTCATAATTATTTTCAATAAACTGCATGATTCATTAGTCTCAAATCCGCTTCCAAAACTCAATCTACAAACTCCCAAAGCATTTTTCTGCAAATTTCCACCCATGCCACCCGCACCAAACAAACTCCCACGTCTAATTCCCCAAAAAATCCGGCCAGACGCCTTCTCAATGACTCCCTACTCCCACCATTGCAGTATGCGATTATCTGGTTTATCCGGTGCCGGCACTTCGCTCCGAAGTCCGAAGCCGATCTCAAATGATAGACGTCGCCGCCGAGGTTTGACAACTTTGCAATCTTCAATTCCGATTCGGTTTTTACTTTCTTTTCTTTTGCAATGTTTACGGTTTTTGTCAATTGAGTGAACGACTGCCGGCGATGGTGGTGGTCAGATGTGAGTCAGCGGCTATCCCGGCGAGGAATGTGCTTCCGGAAACTGGTTTCGGCGTTGCAGAAACAGAGGCGAAACACGGAAGCAAGAGGAGACTGACGGGAAATAGAACATTCGGTGTGCCAATTATGCAGTGGATTATTGGGTTGTGAAAAACATTGGTGCCAATGAGGAGATGGGGTGGTTGGAAGTTTTGAGTGGATGAGGTCTTTGGTAATCAAATACAAATTAAAGAGTACTGTATCACAATTTTGGTAAGAAAAAAGCAACAAATCGACAAACATCAAAAACTATTGCTTAATTTTGATAAAAATTTAAAACTGTGAAGAAGAATAGCATCCCCCAAATGTTGTTCCCTAAAAAGACCTCTAACGACCCCCAAAATGCTTTAATGATGAGAATCACGTCCTCTTTGCCTCTCTCGCCCGAGGACACTGTCCTTCACCAGGACCGATGCTATCCTATCGATCGAGACATCAATGGTCTTCCTGCCAGAGGGCCATAAGCAAGACGTCGACACCATCAACAGCAAAAACAGCCTCTTCCTGCCTCCTGCCCAGCGGATCAGTGACGGTCGTCGTCCTCCAGGAACAGAAACAGACAGTCCTCGGATGGGAGACGTGTTTATTGCCGTGAACAAGACGTTTTTGTTTTTGTGCTTTTTGCTTTCAGGTTGACTTTGAATACAGAATCTTAAAACTGCAAATCGACGTGCTAGATTGAATTCAGCTAACTTTCAATGTTCTGAATGCAGCCTCCACACCTTCTCCGCAGCTTCCGAAGCAAAAAGCTGCACAACACCATTGTCCGTGTTTATCAACGCTATTTAGGCCGATTTATTAGTCGAGGAGTCACGCGGAGCGACAGTCGAGTCCACATGACTTCCGAGAGTGCGCATGTGGTTTCGACGGGGCGTCGGACGCCGAAGAAGAGCAATGCCATTCTTGTTAAGGTTTGATTTTTGGGGTTCTGATAGGGTTTTGAATTCGAAAAACTGTTAGTATTTCAGTACATCTGCTGCGGTTTTCTGGCATTCAACATAGTCTACTCCGCCACTTTGCTCGTTGTTTCACCGTCATTCTTGAAACTCTTCCTTGGCTTTACTCCATTTTTCATTGCTTTTTACACGTCAATCGTTATCGCGGCTGTTGGCATCTACGATCGACAGTACATTTTTCTTATTCCGATCTTGGTCATTGATGTGAGTTGGTTTTTTACAAAACTGCGCGGCATCTTAGACTTGCTTTCTAGGCTCTTTTCGTTATAATTGCGCTAGCCCTGGGCACGTATCTGCTAACCAATATGCATTTCTGTCTGAATCATCGGGACGCCTATATCGCCCATATTGAAGGTAAAAAACTGAACAAGATTATTGGTGATCAAAATAAAAAGTCTGTTTATAGATAACAAAACATCCACCCATCAATTCAGTCGACGTTTCGGCAAGTTTCAAATATTCTTAAAACAAAACTGATGACACTGATTTTATCCGTCGTTTAGACTGCTCGCTCCTCGACATGTACGCTACCGGCTGGGACTCTTACAAAATTTCCCTTCTCATAGCCATAGCAATGTTCATGGTAGCTATTCAGAAGTTTATTGAGTCATACTACTTGGTCCGCATGCAAATCCACTTCTACCGAATCCGCAATCCGCCAACAACAGTGGCACGACGACACACAACTTCGAGAGTCAGTGAAATTATGGATGATGGTGGAATGCATCAAGAGACTGAGGACGAGGATGACGTAATCAATGTTTTTGACGCTTTTTCCTTTTTTTTTAAATGCGTTTTTAGATGGTTATCTATTCAAAGTCAGCTCAAGAGGTCCGCGAAGTAGCTGCTACAGCGCCGCCGTTTGGGAAGAAACTTTATCGATCGCGTACGATTACTTAATTAACTTGCTACTTCATTTATACATATAAAGTTTGTAATAATTATAAAAAAAAACTACATAGAAATGAAACTAAATTCCGTTGTCATGTATGTTTAATTAATTAACTAAACTGGTAATCGGTGGAATACTGTAAAACATAAACATAAAAAAGTCTATAAATGGTGTCACATTTCATCAGGAAGAAGCATTTCCTTGTCCTCTTTGACCGAAGACCTCCGACGTGCGAAAAGCGTCTTTGATGGGGACGCTTTTCCTGGTTTAGGTGTTTTCGGCTTCGGTAATGCTGACGCAGCCGCTGCAGTATGTGCCAATTCGTTTGTATCCGGGTGCTGATGGATGTGTTCATTCAACCAATATGTATTGACATCGCCTTTACCCTTCACTGTGACAATGCCGCGTTTTGTCAACTTGTACTCATCGACGACCATCAATTGGAGCGCAGTCGATTCTGACATTTGGATTTGGTTCGGAGGGCAGTTGGACTGCATCCGGGATGCGAAGTTTACCTAAACTGACAAGTTTTTGGGAACAAACAAATCAACTTTTACTATACTTACGGTATCCCCAAACAAGCAAAATCTCGGCGCTTTCAGTCCAATAACGCCAGCGGCAATCGGACCACAGTGATAACCAATCCGAATTTGGAGCTTAAATTCCGGTAATGCAGCTAGCTTGTAGCTGTATGACCGTTCACGGAATTCAAGCGCGACTTCACTGATCTCAAAGACGTGCCGATTCTCGTTTTCATTCGGAACCCCTGAAGCGACCATGTATGTTTCTCCAGTGGTTTCGACCTTGTAGGCGTCGTGTTTGTTGATAACTAGATCGAACATTGTGAAAACTTCGTTGAGAAATTCGACGACTTGGACTGGGTTTGTGTTTTCTTGGACGTAAAGGAAGTCGACCAGCTGGCAGAACAGAACTGTCACGGCTTCATAGGATCTGGGTTCGATGATGGCGCCGCTTTTTAACTGCTCGGCGATGGTTCTAAACTGTCCTGAATTTTTCCGTTGGATTAAACTAAAACAACTCACGGTGGCAGAATCTCACACAAAAGCCTATCCGTCTGCTCCTGGGCCTCGACCAACATGGCACCCCTTTCCGCGACAATGCTTTCCAAATTAGCTGCGTGTTTTTCGTTCATTCTCATCATCTGATCCACCAGATTGCCCTTCGTTGATTGGAAGGCGCTTGCTAGGACTTGATTTAGAACTCTAACTTTTGGGCGTAGACTCGGATTGTGTTTCCAGCATTGCTCCATGATTTCGATCAGTGGCTGATCCTCTGGCGCGTAATCAGCCACAATGGGCATGATTTGCTGCAATCTTATCTTTTCGAATATGTCCTTGTTAATTTTGGTGGCTTTCATTTCTTCGCCGGTAAATGGCCGTGTTCGCATGATGATCTGATACAGAATCATGCCAAAGCTGTAGACATCGCCTTGTTGGTCGCCCATGGGATAGGCCTCGCCGAGGGCAAGGTTTTTGAGGAATTCGGGCGCGATGTGTTGATAGACTGAAAACTGATGGACTTGATGAAAACAGATGATTTAAAAGACTGAATTTGGCTAAAGTTTGTGTAAACTGTGATGCAGATTTGATATTAGGTTGACTTTTGATGATTTGGAAAAACTTGTATACTCACGTTCACATTTCATATACGCGCCACTGAGTCTCAAGACCTTCTCCTCCTGAAGCTTATGCAAAAAACAAGTAATGCCGAAATTGGTCAACTTCAAGACCCAATTAGCGTCAATCAAACAATTATCCAGCGTCAACAGCCCATGATAACCAACTGGTGACCGATGTAGGTAGTTCAGACCCTTCAAAATATCCCTCAAAAACGCGGATTTGAACGTTTCATCTAGCCGGAAGTCCATATCAAATACAAAATCCGACAGACTCGCGCGTTCGACCAAATTGTACATTAAGTAAAAGATGGGGCCATCATTGTAACAAATGCCGATAAAGTTGATCAAATTGTCGTGATTGAGTCTTTTGAGTTCAGTCAGGTACTGTAGCTCATCTTTCGTCCAGTTTACCACCTCAGGGGCGTGTAGCATTAGAACATCGGCCTTTGTTGCTTCGTAGATGGCGTATTGCTCAATTTGTCGGCGCTTGGAAGACAAACCACCGCCCCCTGTATTTTCGGCGACTTTGGTACCTGGCCCTTTTTCGATAACTTTGACCATGGATCGGGGGATCTTCCAATGCATTTTGTATTGATTCATGCGTTTTCTAAAATTATTTTCAATTAAACTGCTGTTTATTCACACATTTAACCTACGCTCGTTGTCGCCTGATGATAAAGATAACCATAGCAATCGCCATGATAACACCACCAGCAATAAAAACAATAAACATGTAGCTGGTGCAGCCTCCACTGTAAACGCATTCTTTAAGGATTTGGTTCCGATCCCTGAACCAGGTTGTGCCATTGACAGTCACCAAATTAGCTTCATAGCATCGCTGATTTGCACATGCTGCTCGAGTTGTTTGGACCACATAGCCTTCCACAAGGGGTTCATTTTGACTCGGTTTCCATGCGAAGATGGTACTCGGCAATCTGACTGCGTTGGCATCGAACAAAAGTTCCCCAAACGGGGCATTTGTGAAAGCAGCCGATTTAAAGGCGTTTGCTATCGTTTGGCCATTGGCGGATCCTGTTCGTTGATAGGCAATGGCTATGGTGTAGCAGGTTGTGTAGGTGTTTACGTATTCGGTTATAAACTGCTGTAAGGATATACCGCTCAATAAAAAATGATCATTGAAATTTGCTTACGTTTTCATAAACACCGCCCAATTTGGTAACCATTTGAGCTACAATAGCATCCCAGTTTGGGTAGTATGGTGACATCTAAAAACTGGTTGTATTTCTGCTTTGAAACATCTAAACATACCAGTAGTATCTTTGTATCATAAGCCCGCTCCTTCAAATCGGCCTGACATTGCTGAACCGCGTTTTTACAGATCCAAATGACCAAATAGCCGTCATTCACGATTCCCCTGACGTCCATTTTGTCAAATGCTGTGTTTGGGTTCTCAAAGTTGCCGTCGATAACAATCACTAAAAACTAGTGGATGTCATGTCGAGTATAAATAATGTCGAAACCCACACTGAACCGGTGTCCGAATGCGCAAGAACTGATCTCCCATAGAACCCCAGTTGTTTTCATCCAAGTCGACATGGGTCGCATTGACCGTGTTCAACAATGTCAAATAGTTGTAAATCCCGATATGCAGCGATTCGGATTTCTGATTCTGGAGATACGGTCCAACTAACGTCAGCTCCGAGCGTCCCAGAGCCTCGGCCACTTTTTCGATGGCCAAAGCCGCCGAAATGCAAGTCATGTCGGCCATGTGGACGACCGTCGGAAACATGGTTGTATCAAACAGGGTCAACGCGAAATCTGACCGGAGAAACACTGGTACGTTCCAGAATCGGGCCAATCTCGAAATGCCAAAGTTTTCAACCGAACAACTGTCCGTGATAAACATGTTGACATTGCGTTTGAAGTAGGATTCGGCGGCCCAGGCGGTGCCATCCGATTTGAGGCCCTCTGAGCAGCCGGAACTGTTTGATAAACTAAAACTGGAGATATCGCCTATGTTCTTTTCAATCAATAAACCTACACAATGGATGACGACACAACTCCATTTGCAATGGCATCGTTAAACCCAATTTGGCATGCCGCTACCGAAGATTGGTCGTATTCGAGGATGCCAACATTAAGTTGAGCTATTACAAAAGTCAGAAAAACGTTGAAAATAAGTAAACGCAGCATGATAACTATGTCAATGTGAAGCGTTACTGAGTAGAATAGAAACTGATGAGGGCTAATACGCGAAGGGACGCGTAACTACATTCCATTGGGTGTTGCCAGCGGCAACTGATGCTCCAAGGCATGGACAGCTTAGGTAAGCCCCCTCATTAGAGGTGTCGCCCGCACTCAGGTGACTTCCGCTCGTTTGTATGAAGCTTTCAAGCGGAGGTAAAGGGTGCCATTGGGGGTTGAATGACGGATGGGCTAATGGCGTGCGCTATTTTTATTCGTTTTGAATCTTTAAAACTGATGTGGTCAAAAAATAGATGTACAACAACTTTATTCCAATCATTGACAATCAAATTCAACACTGTTTAACTTCAACAACACCAAGATCCCAGGGATTCATCCGAGAAAACGTTGCATTCGTGTTTACCACCCTCATAGGACTAAATTCGGTTTTGTATTGATGCCAAGGACAGCAACAGGATCCGGGGTGAATATAAAAAGCAATTCGAGGTGGATGTGCTATGTCGAACGGGTGTTCGATCTCATAAGTATAGTTCACCATGCCAGCTATCATGATGACATCATATAGTTTTACAGGAACGTTCCAAAAATTGGGATAAAGGCCACTGCGGATCACTTCGGCTCTGAGATCGGTGGGCATGCCGCCACAGCGGAAGGATGCTTGAACAGTAATGAACCACGTTACATCAGTACCAAATAGCGGCCAGCCCCAAACCGCGCTTTGCTGGAGAATGCCGATGAACAGTAGAACGGTTGAGAGCTGCATTATGATGTGTGAAACTGTAGCGACAAACTACCGTTTTATAGGCTTGCAATGCTAGTTGATGTATCACACTTTAAATTAGTAACAAAGACATTTTTTGTTAATTATTAATGGAATTTGACATTTAAATACTTCTGTGGAATTACAAAACTGCCCATTGCGGTTCAAACGTTTTCAATGCACGATTAGTCATGAAGTCAAATTTTGCAAATTGAAATGGTATGTACTTTCGAGTTATTTAAGTCAGTCAATATTGACATCACTTTTTATTTAAAAAAACTGGACACTGCTTTTTTAACAGCTGTATAAAACGTTGATTAATTTCAATAACTTTAAATAAAAGTCAAAAGCAAACATTTAAAATCAAACCCAGGCAAAGTTCGTGGATCAACATCATTACAAAATGATGTTGTTGTTGTTTTCCACTCGAATCAGATTTGAATCAGAGATTGCCTTTGTCTCGTTTCGCGGGTTAAGCACCTATTTACCATTTTCGCTGTTTTTGGAACTCGCATTTGGAGGTTGTTGTTGTTTCCGTTTCGAAAGTTCGCGCGGCCTGAACGTGTATAAAAACTGAACTCTGCGATGTAGTTGATGCAATTCTACCTCATTTTAAAACTGCTGTCTTCGCTTTTCGTTCTCCAATCTCACGATGACCGACCCGAAGATGCACGCCCGTCACGCTTTGCTCTATGAATTCCAGCTCGGCAACAACGCCACTGATGCTCACCGCAACTTGGAGCGGGCATTCCGCGAACACGCTCCGGCCGTTTCAACCTGTCGAAACTGGTATCAACGCTTTGCCGACGGCGACTTTGACCTTGAAGACCATCGTGGTCAGCACAATACATCTAGCTCGTCGCAAGGATCCGAGTTCAACGGCCCTATCGGACAGCCCGGCCCTCGAAAGTTTGACTTGGACGAGCTTCGTAAACTTGTTCAAAAGTACCCTAATTACACGACACACGACCTTGCCAATGAACTCGATTGTGCCCCAAAAACCGTCCTTCGTTGGCTTAACGAAATTGACCCGAACCATGCCCACAAGGTAGATTCTGCCCATGCTTCTGAGAATGCCAATGTAACCCCATCCCCGCGTTCCGGCTACCACAACTCGCCGATCGGTCAGCCCGGACCTCGTAAATTTGACCTGGATGACCTTCGCCGTCTGATTCAAGAACATCCCGACTTTACGGCCCATGATTTAGCCGACGAACTCGACTGTGCTCCAAAGACAGTTCTCCGCTGGCTCAATGAAATCGATCCCGAACATGCTCACAAAGTCGATTCTGTCCATGTTCATGGAGGTGCTAACATGCCGGAGCCAATGATGACTTAAATATGTACTTAAAACCTGGCCGTTGTAATGGCGTCTCACACTTCATAGTATTATTTGTTTGTTTTATTTTGCGATAACGTTAAACTCAAGTATTTGTCAGTGAAACATTTTTATACGCTTTTCTGATGCACATAGACTTTTAAACTTGTTATTTGTAGTCTGTTAATTTGTAAATAAACTGTGAGGTTTTAAGGACTGTGTTTTTTCTTTTTAAAATCAACAAAAACACAATTAAACAATCGAAAACTGTACTTTGAAAAACTTAGAACTGTGAATTAACAATCAAAGTAGAACACAATAAACATGATTTCACATTTTAACGATCGATACCCGCAGCCATTCGCATAAGCCCATCTTTAACGTCATGCGGCAGGTTCACAAACTCAGAATTCAGCGTAACAGTCAAGTTGTTCTGGTAGAATTCGGCGCAGCGTTTTTTCAAATCGATGTTTTCCAGCTCCCAGGCAAACTTCAAAACCTCACAGAACTCAGCTTCGGACATGTCAGGAATAAGGTGATCCTAAAGAACAAAGCTTGTAAATGACATTCGATAAATACTTAAAATTCCCTACCAAAACTGCCTTCATGTCGTATACGGCAGCAAACTTGATCATATTCGTAGAATTCGTTGAAAAAAATTCGTAGTTGTTAACAAAGTCGATGACGGCACGCACTGTCTGAACGGTATATCCTTCGATTTTAAGTTGAGCATTCTCGGTTTTCATCGAATCTTCCTGGAGCATGGTCTTGAAGACGGGCGAAAGCAGGGACAACAAATGACGACTGGTCTGAAAAACAACAATTATATTATGATTTAAAACAAAACAACTGAAACTTACACGAACAATGCTACCATCGACGAGAAGGCTAACATCGTAGTTGAAGGCGGCCGGCGGTTTCGGTGTCTTCAAGTATCCCTGTTTATAAAAATAGGCTCGCAATACAATTTGCTCGTTATCGCCAACATGGTCCGTTGTTAAGTGATCACAAAGACAGTGCTCTTCAGTCTCATTGTGGTGGTCGAGACCTATGAAAAGGCATGAAAAATGTAAAAACACGCAAGAAAACATTAGTTCTATATTTAAAAATATATAACTTACAAAAGAAGGTGCTATTGATACGGAAAGAGACACAAACCCAGAAGCGATCCACTCGATTAGGCGAAATCCACAGAACTGGTCGGATCTTGATGTCGTTCGGGTTACGATACAGACGAAGAGCCCATCGGACGCCTTTGAATTCAACCATCGGAACTTCGGGGCTGGAGATGAAGCCGTCAGAGATCTGTTTGAGAGTGTTTCTCTTAATGTTGATGACAGCGACGTGTGGATCCATCTGTAATCGTAGTACGTATAACAAAAAACTGTAGCCCACAACTACGGTCGCAAAACATTGTAGAATAGAATCGCAGAAAAGATTTGCTACAAACTACGAAATTAGAAAAGAATTGAGGGAAATTAACATAAAAAAAAAACTGACTATGTAATCGCAGGCGACAAGTTTCGAAATCCCTTGGCGAAGCGTGTCTAATCGTGATCTTGTTAATTTCGAAGATTTTGTTTTTTTTTGTAAACTGCATCCCAGGGTCTCGGAGCACGCAGACTATTGCAGACTAAAATTGCAGACTAAAATTTTTAGCATTCTGTATCTGCACACTTGAATTTCCCGCGCGCGCGTCAGCGAATCATTACGATCAAAAAAACCTTTATAAAGGTAATCCTCGTCCGAAGCTGGATCGATCTTAAAAAACCCGATATTTTTACGTTAAATATGCGAAAAGTTAAAAAAATTCGAAATTCCTTCAAAGTTTAGCTGCATACTAACTGCAGACCAAATGCAGCCTAATTTAGGCTGCATTTGGTCTGCGCAGTCACAGAATAGCAAAATTAGTCTTTTTTAGTCTGCAATTTTAGCCTGCACTTAGTCTGCCTGTATTTTCTATCCTGCAGATCTGCAGGTAAGGGACCCTGGGATAGCGCGCTTTCTACTAGACACTAAAACAACTGCAGAATCAATTTGCTTTCTTCCATTCCACGTATTATAGACGTTACCCATCGCAATTAGAAAATCTGTGTTTTATTTTTCATCCAGCAAAAAGCTCTTTTCAAATCTCAAAATGACACAATGGACAATAGCGATAGGCCTGAATCTCTTGTTCATAAGCCCGATGCTTACATGAAGGGCACAACCAAAACTGATAGTCCAGCAATGGACGTCCGCTTACGATACACGTAGGGAAGCGTGTATTGCAGCTCGGATTTGGACAGACGATGGAGCAATCTGAAATGACCGCTTCACAGGTGGTGCATTCCATCTTGGCTTCGCGGGTGTCAATTGGCGGGTTTCTGAAAGCCAAACAAAAATTAACATTAAACTGTTCCTGTTTGGGTGTAACGAACTCTAGAAAGATTTTGATAGCAAGTTGCTTGTATCGATCCCGTTCGTCATCGCTCAATGAAGGCATCTTTTCAAGGGTCATGAAAGCCTTGCTACAGGTGGCGTATTGGCCGGCGTGGATGCTTACGAGGGCTGAAATATGAGATGGTTTTAAACTGACAATATTTCGAAATTCGTACCTAACATGCAATTAATCTCACAAGGATCGACAATATCAGTGTATTCGGCGACGATCAAACACGTCTTCAAAGCGGCATCGTACTGTTTGTCGTAAAGTTGTCGATGTGCAAGCATCAAAAAGTGCCACGCTTCCGCGCCGTGCCATGCCGTATCCATCAGACGGGCATCAGCCATAGAGAGTGTTTTGTCTTCTTCGAGAAGGCCCTCCAAAGCGCCAGTGGCACTGTTATCACCAAGTTTGGATTTGCTTCTTTCACGGTGCATCTCGACGAGTAGGGCACCCAAAACGTACAGCTTTTTGAGACGCTTGGCCGTTGAGTGCTTCGATTCCTCTTTTGCAATATCGAATACTTTTCTTGCGCCTTGAAGGTATTTTCCAGCTTTTCGGAACAGCTGCACCGCGGCCAAGGCCTTTTCATTGCTGCCAGTCAACTCATCCGTGTACTTGCTTAGAAGCGATTCGACATCTCGGAGATGGTAGATTTTGGAAAGCTCGACAGCCTTATCCCATTGATTCAGGCGGATACAGGTGTCTAGGGAGGTTTCCATCATGTCGCACTAAAACTGGAGCTCGTCATTGCGAGTTTTGATACAGTAAGACCCACCCTAACAAAACACTCCACAGCCAATTCACACAATCCAGCCGACGCAAAATGCTCTGCTAATCGCTTCAGATTCTCGCTCCCATCCGGTAATTTGCCTGCCAACTGCTCCATCTTGCCGAAATCGTCCAGCCTAATGTAGCAGTCGACAAGTCGATCATAGTGATTAGCGTATTCGTAGTAGATGGCGGCATCGGACCACTTTTGCCGATCAACGTAATGGTCTCCAACTCGCTTGTACGCTTCCATCAAGAAGCTTTCATCATGAATATCAGCTTTCTTTATCAACTCCAGAACTTTCTGCCAGTTATCACGTCGACGATACATATCGATTGCCAGATCGATTCGATCGTTGGTTATGTAAATCTTCTCGGCGGAATCGTATTCGCCGTAGAAAGCGTGAACTTCAGCGTGTTTGAAAGCGTCGCTATGGATGGTCGATAACTTTCTTAGGAATGATATCCCGAGAAAGTCCTTCAATCTCACGAAAGCAGTTTCTGCCGTTTTTAAATCAAGGTTGTTCATGGCATGTTTCGCCAAAAGCGCCCACAACTTCGGATGGCTGTTCTGCTCAATGAATGCACTTGCTTCACCGACTTTGGATGCTAGTGAAACCGCCCCCAAAAAATTCTTAAATTACCCCCAAAAACTGCCAACCCCAAAATTTTTACTGACTTCACCCCCAAAAAGTTTAACCCCCAAAATAATTGCTGAATTTACCCCCAAAAAATCAAACCCCCAAAATTGTTGCTGAAACTACCCCCAAAAACGGTCACCCCCAAAATTTTACTGAAATTACCCCCAAAATAAAAAGCTACAGAAATCAGTCTAAGTCTAAGAATTCTAAGTCTGAGCTAAGTCTAAGTCTGAGAAATAAGCGGGGGCTCCGCCCCCGCACCCCCGGTAAGTTCAAAGGGGTCGGGGTGCGCAAAAGTGAAAGCCTAATAGGAATTCCACAAATCAGAATTTTTGGGGTAATTTCAGTAAAATTTTGGGGGTGCCCATTTTTGGGGATAGCTTCAGCAACAATTTTGGGGGTATGATTTTTTGGGGGTAAATTCAGCAATTATTTTGGGGGTTAAACTTTTTGGGGGTGAAGTCAGTAAAAATTTTGGGGTTGGCAGTTTTTGGGGGTAATTTAAGAATTTTTTGGGGGTGTTTTCAATTTTACCCCACCGACTTTTCCTCCATCTAGAAGTTCTTTCGCTTTTTGTAGCGATTTTACTTCGATATCAGTGATCGTCCCAGGTTCGACGTGTTTGGCATCAGTCTGCATAAGTGCATGCAAATCGACCATACGCACGGTCAAATCCTGGAAACTGGCTATATAACCCCGATGGATGACCCTTTCCTCGACGGTATTGTCCTGGACGATGCAGAGCCGTGATTTATGCATGATAGCTATGAGATCATCTCTATGGCTGTCCCATTTCATGTCCCAGACGTCGATCTTCTCGAGCTGGGGCACGACTTTGATCGAACTGTCTTGGATGTCGAAGAATTTCAGCGTGTTGTGAATGGTAATAATGGCGAGACGGGTATCAGAGCAGTTGAGGGCCATCTGTTCAACAACAAGGCCAATGTTGAACTTTGATTTGTGTGTTAATTGGGGGAGGAGGTTGAAACGATGCACCATTTGGTTGTCACGGGCCTGCAAAGTGTAAAGTGGCAGGTTTTGTTTCGAGAGAAAAACATTGTCTTCCAAAAGTTTTTAATGAATAAAGATTTGGTAAACTGGATCAGTTTTGTTTTATTGTTCTAAAAACTCACAATAAGGAAGAAAGTCTTCCCAACACAGATACTCCTGATGTTATCAGACTCCTTAATCGTGCCCCCAATGCTCCTTCGGGATGTCATCGGTCGGCCAGTAGCGGTTTCTTTGACCATGTCAATGTTGTAAATTACGCTAAAGATTTTAAACTGTTTACGAAAATCACCTGTTGCAAAAAAACCCACCACTTCTGATCAGCACTAATATCATCGCCATGGTTCGTTTGAAACCCTTCCAGCCCAGCCCCTCGAGGCAATGAGTACGACCAAACGATGAAACTATTATAGTCTGCAGCCACGATGACGGAATCGTTCATGCCGATGACTTTTGGCTCAATCGGGATGTTGATTTGGTCCAGTGGGGTGCCAATGCTGTTGCACAGTTGGATTTGGTACTGAAAAGGAAAAAAAACTGGGATTGTGTGGTCATCTCTTTGTCTGTTCGTAAAATTAAAACAGTCTTATTATGCCAAAAAAAATAAAAACGGGATAGACAAAACGACCATCAACTTACAGGACCACCAATTTCCCCAGTATACGAGCAAATAATACAAAATTCCTTATACGACGTTACAGAAATTATGTCCCTGGCAAATCTTGGGTGATAATCGTTCATTTTGGTTTCATAAAAGACCAAAACATCATCCTGGTAATCCAGCTTTTCGTAGAAATAGACCAAAGTATGGTGGCAATAGGCCCATTTGTACCGCGGTTTCACATTTGCCAGATACAGATTGTTCTCCTGGGCACAACCGATCATGAGACCATCAGATTTCCATGTAAACGCGCTGAATTCCGACTCCACCGGTAGAGTTATGTATTGTAGCTTCTCCCCATACGGTGTGTACAGAAACAGGACATTGTGCGTGGCTGATGAAGCGCTAACGGCAATGATGGTGCCGTCTGGGGACCAGTGGCACTGTTTGAAGGAAGTTTCTTTTTCACGGATTACGATGGGTTCTGGAAAGGGTTGGGTTATTGTAGATTGTGCAAACTGATCGGACTTTCGTACGGGTATCCATTTCGTTCTTCATCAACTGCATGGTGCCAGAATGGTAAATCACAGCGAATCTCGGTCGATCCGGATGCGGCCGCGCTCGGGCGATGTAATTTTTCTCGAAAGTGTCAGGTTTGATGACGCTTGGCAAAACAGAATCGTTGCCAAATGGGACACCCATACTTCCACGAGGTTCGGGGTCTTTGGCCACCATTGGCGGGGCGTAGTAGTCCATGCCGACGATCATGTCTTTTCGGTGGTCTGAAGTTTTGTTTTTGGTTTAAACTGAAAGCAGCTCTAGGTCAGGCTTACTGTTACTCAATGCCACGTCTAAATCGACACTCTCAATCGCTGCCATCATTACTTTAAACTGAAACTTGATCACGTCTTTGTGTAAGGGTTTCAATGCAAAACTTACAGAAAAGTTTCCAACGGAATCATACGCATTGACTTCACCGTCATTCAAGCCGACTAGCAGAAGGCCGTTATCTGGGCTGAACTAAAACTGTGATTCGTTATATTTTGCTTAAATCAACTTCACTCACAGCACAAGCACACAAAGTCGCCGCGGCATCTTTCGAATAGATCTTTGTGCCGTCTAGAGATCCAACAATTATCTCGCCTATAACGCATCAAAACTATTAAAACTGCCGAATCTATCATAGGAGTCTTACCATCTTCATAAACAATCGCAACCCTATTGCCATCGTGCGACCATTTCATATCCACAATGACGGACTTGTTCCGATTGTTGACCATCTCCTCGCCCCAGGTGTTATCACTTTGAGGGCTCCAGACGATGATCATGCCATTGTCATCGGATGTGGCCAACTTTTGGTAGTACTCGTTCCAGGCTGCGAGAACCACAGTCGCTAAAAATGAAAGTTAAGACGGACTCCGTGAGAAAATAACGGGACCTCAACAGGTCGATGGTGACTCTTTTTTCGATTTTCTGATATTTGGTAGGGACCCATCAGAAAGTGTTGCATGCCAAACATGAGGGTCTGGGGCGGCCTTCTGAAGGAGTTATGATTTTTCGAAAATTGGCTTCAGAAACCACCTTAAAAATACAAAGTCGCTCAGTTTTGCAGATATCGGTACGAAAACGATTTTCCAGGGTCAACTTTTGATGCTGAATCCGATGGTGATATGCAAATTTTGTTATCACTGATAAGAAAAACTGATAAGATTTTTTCAAAAAATCAAAATTTGACTTTTTGCCCGGGGAGCTCATTTTATTGCAGAAAATCATACTACATTGTTAGGAAACATAAAAAAAATTTTTGCCTCAGGGATCGGAGACATAGAAAGTTACCATTATAGCCACCAAAGATGACCCAAACAATAAAAGTTGATCCAATCGGAAAACCGATTACATATTTGGAATCAGCGTCAAAAATGAGTATGGACAAAGTTTTAAAATTACTGAAACCTAATTGTCTGATTTTTGTAGTTTTAATCATAAAAAAGAAAAAAGTGCGACCGGGGGTCGAACCCACGCACGCGGCGTAGTGGCTCCGGTCGCCCACCACCGCGCGCGCAAGGTTCGACACCCAGCCGCGTTTTTTTCTTTTTTTACGGTAAAACAAAATAATTTGAAAACTATTATTTATTGTTTTTCTTTTTTCGAAAAATCATGGTGTTTTACGCTGATTCCAAATATGTAATCGGTTTTCCGATTGGATCAACTTTTTTTGTTTGGGTCATCTTTGGTGGCTATAATGGTAACTTTCTATGTCTCCGATCCCTGAGGCAAAAATTTTTTTGTTGTTTCCTAACAATGTAGTATGATTTTCTGCAATAAAATGAGCTCCCCGGGCAAAAAGTCAAATTTTGATTTTTTGAAAAAATCTTATCAGTTTTTCTTATCAGTGATAACGAAATTTGCATATCACCATCGGATTCAGCATCAAAAGTTGACCCTGGAAAACCATTTTCGTGCCGATATCTGCAAAACTGAGCGACTTTGTATTTTTAAGGTGGTTTCTGAAGCCAATTTTCGAAAAATCATAACTCCTTCAGAAGGCCGCCCCAGACCCTCATGTTTGGCATGCAACACTCTCTGATGGGTCCCTACCAAATATCAGAAAATTGAAAAAAGAGTCACCATCGACCTGTTTTTTTCTCACGGAGTCCGTCTTAAACTGTTTCTTTTATCATGTTTAGAAAAAATCATACAAGTGCCATAACCATCGAGTGGACTATTCATATAGAACGGGTTACTGTTGCTCTTATCAGCAGTCACATTATCAGCATGAAGCTTGAACACTCTAGCGGTGCCATCGACGCCGCCGGCACAGATGAAGCCACGATTGTAGTTCCAGGCGACGCATTTGATCTCTTTGGTGAAGGGGACCGAGAGCTGGAAGTGGGAGGTAAACTGTGGCGAATTCGGATCGAAGTTACCTTTTTGCTGAGAAAGATGAACGCTTTGAGCTCGGTTCGGGGTGGAGTGGATCGGGACATGGTTTTAAACTGGTAGCAGGGTTATGCCGTCGGTGAAATGCGCAATGCCGACGAAACCCATGCGCTTCGTAGCCATGGCAACTTGCATTAGGCGGTGGTTGGATTTGGTTTTTGGTGAGGGTAGAAAACTGAATGCAGGTGTGCTGAGATACGAAGTTTGGTTTACTGTTGTTTATTTCAGATTCTTAGATGCCTTTTTTAGTTTCTTTCTTGTTTTAAACTGATTCGGGGATTTCCATACTTAGCAGCTTGCACTTCCACTTCCAACACCCTTTTTGCCTTCAACCATCCATCCTCATCACCCTGCACCCTCTCTATTTATCCAACATTAGTATACATTTACACTTATTTCCCCTCTCCATCGAGTCATAGTGACAGTGACGATCAATTGCGTGACCCCCGCAGGCAGTCGTGCCTCCATTTCGCGCTTTTGTTTACCCACCTCACAATGCCTTTTTTCAGTTCAATTGATATTGCCCCGGACATGGAAACCAGATCTTGCATCCACCCCTTCACTTCTGCCTCCCAGAGACCCCGGCCCTTCCGACGACATGCCTCCAGGGCCAACGACAACGACATTGAATGAATGAAGAATGCTTGCTTTGGCCATAAATACAAACCAAGTGCTGACATTACGGACATGCCAAATCTGAGGCACAAAGATAGCAAAGAATGCAACAAATGTTGGGCATGGCAATGGCAAAGATGGCAATGTTAGCTTTATCGAAGGTCTTTGAGAGCGAGCTGGGCTGATGTTAGCTTTATCGGTCAGCGCAATCGGGGTTTGATAGGAGATGCCCTGAGGGCAGAGAGGGCGATGGCAACAAGTTGTATGGGATATTGATAAACTGTTGCATGTGTCGACTATAAAGTTCGATGGTAGCGCTCATATTTGTGTTTTAGCCAAGTGCCACTTTTGAGAGGCTTACTTTTTCTGGGCCAACACAAAGTCCAAAAAGTGGTGGTCATTGGCGCTCAGGGTGCCGTCGTTGACGACGCTTGACTCAACGACCGCAAAAGTCAATGTTGCCAATCGGGTTTGTCATGGAAACAGCCAAAATAGAATAGAATTGACAGAAAACTGCAAGGAAAACTTTCAAAACTGCAAGCGATCATTACAAAACACAAAGCTTGAAACAAAATAGCCGTAAAAATCAATTTAAACCTAAATTTTCTAAGAAAAAGATAAAACTGAAGTCGACAACGGACTAGAATCCCGCAAATCCATGACTAAAACCAATCTCAAATCCCATACTTAACACTTTTCCACCTTCAAACCCACAAAACTGAAAATAAACTCCCGCCACCCGCAAAAGGCCCAAGCGCGAGGCCACAATGACCGGCAGTCTTGCAAGTTTCTCTGATTTCTTCCCTCGAAAGCTCTCTTACATGTATGGTTTTGGTTTGGTGCGTTAGTACTACTCTAGTACTTCAACTACTACTGATGTCTGTTCGCCATGTGTGAGTACCTATCTGTGTTCCATCCAAACTTCGTGTGAGTACCTCGTGTGTGCCACACTTGCTTCTTGTTTGCCTCTGGGCGTCAGCAGGTCCCCCGAACAATCGCCGCAAGCTCCATCCATTGAAATGGTGTGGGCTTCCTTCGCCTTCGACAACGTTGAGTGTAAGTTGTTTGTTTCGCTTTTTGCGACAGCAGGCCGACGACTGTTGTGCACTGGCTGCTGCACACAGCCAGCCGTCAGGCGATATGCCTGCGGCGATGAAAAATGTTGAAGTGGGGAGGGGGTTTGGATGGAAGTGGCTTGAGGGGAACAGGGGAAAATGCGCACGGGGTATGGAGATGGGGATAGTGTGCGGGCGGGGTGGAAGAGAAAAAGGAAAATGCTAAGCCGTGAGAGAGCCATTGAAAACTCTGCGGGGTCTGTGGAGATAGTGTAAAAGATGCGAGTGCGTATGGGCGGAGTCGGTCGGTGTCGGCGGCTCTTTTCTTTTTTTGTGAGGGGGGAAAAAGCAGTTGCGACTCACTCGCGCGCAAACAACGCAGCGAAATTAATCGAACGAACAGACGCTGAATGAACGCACAGGCACTCTTTGCAGGGCGAGCAGTCCCGCGTTTTCTGCGCCTGAGCATGCGTCCGTGTCGTCATCGCCGCTCTGCGTCGGCCCGTGCATAACAAACTCTGCATTATTCGTCGTTGTCGAGCGACGCGACGCCCCGCTGCTCTCTGTGTATGCACAGCCCCACCATTCTTCATTCGCCGCCACCCCACACTAGTCCTGTCGTCCTGATGCTGCCTCGGGCTTGCTCACATCCATTTCCAACCATATAGCCGGTCCGAGCGCGTTTTCCACCACCGTTAAGAATGGTGCGGCCCCGCGCCGTCGACCGTCATCGTCGTCGTGTGGCGGTGGGCCTCCTCGCCCGTGTACGTCGGGCCTATCGAGATACACGCGCTTGCTTGCTTCCAGAAGCACTCCTTCCCTACCCGACAAACCCCCCTTCTGAATGTCCCGAGGCCCCTAGCGTGTTCTTCCGCCATCCCTATAGGGCACCAACCACCATCATCACCGTGGCGGCTTTTTGTGCACATCGGCCGAAGGGCCCGAAGGAGTGCGTATGCGTGTGTGTATTGTGTGTTATATCGTGTGCCCTTCCTGGATCACCCAACCATCTACCACCCTCGGTAGGGATGCCTTCAGGGTGGGCGCCACCGGTAAAAATCGCCATTTACAAAAATGAAAAACCCTTTTAAAATTTTGATTTTTCCGACTTTATCCAAAAGTGTTATGCGTTTTTTTCGACACTTTATCCATTCCCAGAGCCCTTTCATCTCGAATTCCAGCCTCTCCATGCAAAAATACTATACCGTAAACCAATTTATTTTTATTCACAGCGCACCCCAAAAAAGTTGTTCAAAATTGGTTCATTTTGTTGAAAAAGTGTTCAACACCTTCCTGAATAACGACCAAAAGCAAGTTTTAAAATCGATCAGTTTTCGATGAAAGCAGAAATAAGCGCCTTCGTTGGTGGTGCAATGCTTTTAGGCGCTAACATGGCCGAAAATGTATCATTGTTTTCGGTTTTTGCTTTTATTGGCGCAAAAGCAAAAATCTATAATAGCTAAGCATGCCTTAATCTTACCCGTTGTTGTTTTGATTCACAATGACTATTTTTTCATCTTAGAACCGAACCGTCTTTCTTTCACTTAGTTTTTTGTAAAATTTTTCATCGAATAGAGTTCCTATCTGCCTAAAATGAGATAATTGCGTCAAATCTCGTCTCACAAATTTGCCCGAGAAGTTGTTCGCACTTTTGCGGGCTCTGATTCTCTGTCTTTATTAGACTTTTAATTTTTTAACAAGAAAAGAGCGTAAAATGCATGTAAGTTTTGAATTGAAAAATGAGAAAGAATAGAAAAAAGCACAAAACGGCCCGTATTGCAATATTTGAACGACTGACTACACTTTCCATCTACGAGCCATGCGAGAATTCACGCAAGAATTCGCAGCCATTTTGCCAAAGTTGCACTTTTGCCCACCCCAAATTTCGAAGTCACTCATTCTCGCCGCGATAAACCTGCCCCTGGGCCGAGGGGGCCGCTGGCTGTGATACACACAACTATTTTAGCTTTGATCGATGTGGGTAACGCACGTATCAGGAGAGGCGAGTCTCGACATCAACGACGACCGGGTTGTTGCTGCTGACAGCGACGTGTCTTTCCCCCCTGCTCTTTGCTATTCCGACTTGCGTTTTTCGAAGTTTTGCTCGTCTCCGTTCGTTTGTTCGTACTACGTGTGCGTGACCCGTTCGTTCCGCGGCTCCATCCTCCAACTGTTTTGGTCGTTGTCGTGCGCCTCGAAGCCGGTATGTCGAGATGGTGCGTTCAAAATGGTAGGGCCGAAGTGAAAAGGTTTCAATGATCAGCTGGGTGTGATGGATGCTTCGTTTTGGCCATCAAACTCAGCTGATCTGAGAAAAATCTGCCATTTGGAGCACGATGACGACCAATCAGTTGAATGGTAGTGGTAGCAATTTACGATCTACAAACTGTATAAAGTCAAAAAACAATGTAATTGAAAGAAAATCCAGTAATTACAGACCGATGGCTTCGCAGTATCTGCCGGCTCGTCAGGTTGTCAGCTTCTCGCCAAGCAAACAACCTAATGGCACGGCACAACAGCAAACCCCGGCGACTTCGATGTACACAACCTCGTCGAACAACTTTCAGACCTTCCAGACTGTAAGTTGGACTCAGGCCAACGGCAACCCAAACGAGGATTACAATTTACAGGTGTTTGCACCGTCTTACACCGATTCGAATGAACAGCCTAAAATGGAACCCCATAATGAGGCTGAAGCCTCCCCAGTCCGAGTTCTGTACTCGACAAACTCGAACAACTCCGGCAATACCATGATCCCGATCAAATTTGTCGATGCAGGCAACCATCAATTGATCCTCTCTTCCGCGAATGGCACATACGCCCAGAATGGCATCGTTCAACACCAACAACAGCCGCAATACATCCAAGTCTCCTCAAATGGCCAACACGGCCATCAACTCGTCAATGGCCAGA
Organism: Panagrellus sp. LJ2284; assembly: GCA_024447225.1. Classification (NCBI taxonomy): domain Eukaryota; kingdom Metazoa; phylum Nematoda; class Chromadorea; order Rhabditida; family Panagrolaimidae; genus Panagrellus; species Panagrellus sp. LJ2284. The sequence continues at coordinate 4,903,268 of JAMRYC010000005.1, read as the reverse complement.
TCCTGAATGGCAATCACAACCAATTCGGCAACCAAGTCCAGTATATCGTCGTCCAACAGGCCCCGAATGGCCAATCCGTGCCGATTGAGATCAAGAGCGAGATTGAACCCGTCATGAGCAATACAAGCCAGGATGGCGTACGAGATGCACGTCGACAGAAGGATGCGAGTCGAAAACGTCGACGGAGGCTGACCGAAAGCGAGGAAGAAGCTATGGCTCGACGACAGAAGAATTTGGAAGCGAAACGACGACGATTGGCCCGGGAAACCGAGGATGAGAAGAAGCGGAGACGGCAACGTGATGCTGAAGCGAAGCGCCGACGCCGTGAGCGGGAAACGGAGGAGCAGCGTCTTGCGAGACTGGCTCGCGATTCGGCTAGGATGCGACGGACACGACGATTGAAGAAGTAAGTTCATTTTCTGAGGGTTTGGTTGGCGAGAAAGATGTTCATAAATTTGCATATTTGGGGTCTTTTTTGGAATTTGGGTGAAATTTGATCGAAAAATGATCAGCGCACTTTTACTGTAGGCTTTCTTTTTGAAGTTTATTGCGGAAATTATAAACTTTTACATTTTGGAAGATTTTTATCGATTGATTTTAACGTTTGGCCTAAAATACTAAATTCTGTTAAAAAAAATATAAAAATTTCCCTGAAATCCCATCTCGCTGACCCCCTTTTCTCGCGCTTACCCTCCTGAACGGCAAATCACATTGTGATTAGGTGCGGTGATTACAGGTTGCAATCGAAAGGCGACACTATCATTGATTCTAGCCAACTCGGGTCACCCTCGCCGCCACCGCCTCAACCCCAGCAAATCCAGCAGCACCAAATGCCTGGTCCATCCCGGCAACAACCCCAGCAACATCAGCAGCAGGTCCAACAACAAATGACGACCCGCATCATCCATCAGCCGAAGCAGGAACCTGGCACTTACATCACGTCCAATTCGGTCCCCATGAACCAGGTTACTGTCGTCGACAAGCATCAGAATGTCGTCCTAATGGATCAGAAGCCGATCCAGCAGTTCATCACGGCCGGCACCGGCCAGCATCCGCATGCGATCCAGTTGTCGGCGAATTCGATGGTCCAAACTGTGATGCCCGGCGGTATGATCACACTCCAGAATGGACAGCAGCCCCAAGGGCAGGTTCAGCAGATTATTTTGCTCCCGTCGCAGCCTCAACAGCAGCAGCAATCGGCTAATAACTCGTTGTCGCTGCCGTCGGGAAGCCAGATCTTGACGCAGAGACACGCGGATTCGAGCGCGAGCTCCGTCACGAGCAGCTGCTTCCTGGGCGAGAGTATGATGATGCCGGAAGACCCGAGTGAACGACAACGCATCCGGAACAAGGAGCGTGCTCGCAGACGACGTGCCAATGAAACCCCGGAGCAGCGTGCCCTTCGGAATCAGAAGACGGCCGAGCGGATGCGTCGACGACGAGCCCAAATAGCTCAGGAGCGTGCCCTGGCCAATGGAGTGCCTCAAATCGTCAAGGTTCAGCTGACTGAAGAGGAGCAGGCTGTTCGATTTGATGATATTTTTAAGGTTTGTTGATTTTTTTTGAATAAATTTGACAGTTTTAAAGTGGTTTCTTTCAGTGTGTCCTTGAACGCGTCGAATACGAAGTCGAAAACAACGGCCCCATCGTACCCCGAGCCAAGCTCCCCGCCGGCTTCGATGCCCGCACCGGTGCTCCCATCTTCGTCGACGACAACACCTACATCGTCGAAGAAGTCGAACATGGCCACGAGCAAGACATCATCGAAGTCGAAGACGACGACCACATCGAAATCCTCGATCACGGCTCCCCCGTCCACGACGACACGCACGGCCTCGAGGAGCAGGTCTCCCACGACAGCCATGATTCCGGTGTCAGCGATGAAAACCTCCACCACCAGCACCATGATCCCAACGTTGTGGCCCAGCAAAACATGCTGCAAACTCTGTAGTGAGCCGCCCGCCTCCCACCCATATGAATGTATTGTGCCTGTGTCTCCCTACACGATGCCATGTTATTTTGTTTTGCCTTTATCTCCCTTTTCCACCGCTGAAAATGCCTTTTGAAATCTCCCCCTTCCCTTCAAAATTCAAAGTTTTGTCCAAATTAGCCTCAAGTCTCAACACCATTTTTCAAAAGTCAGAGCATAGAAAATTGTGTTTACACTGTTCTCATTCTCAGGAACCGCCGCGTTTTTACTTTCTACCTTTTTTAGTTTTCTGAATTTTGTATTGTTTTTGCATACCTTTTTTTGTGATTTTGTTTTGTAGAATAATAATTATTCAGTTGAACTTTTTGTGTTTTTAATTCGTTTGCTTATTAGACGCGTCGAAGCACACCCACTGCTTCACAAACGCCAATTCGTCGGGTTCTAACTTTTTGTTTTCGGCCGATCCAGTGCGTATATAAGTCTAATGTTGTCAATCTCATGCATCTATTTTATACCGTCAAATCAAACCCAACGGAAACGTTCAGGATTCTCGTTTTTTCTCGGCCCGGCAAAACACACACCATCCACAACTTCTAGCTCGCCTCTTTTTTGATATCAAAGTCTGATTTCTTTTGAAAATCCCACAAATTCGATTGAGACATGTTTATTGATTGATGCACCTTCTTTTTGAGTGTTTTGAGCCCGGGACTAACCTACATTGCCCGTTTTTGGCGGATGCAATGTTCATCCCATTTGTATCTATCTATCCATTCATATAAGCACTTTGATGTGTTCTTCTAGTTTTTTTTGTTTTTACTCTTAAATTGTTTAATTGATTAGTGTTTTGTGTTTAAATTGAAAAGAAAGAATGAACTCAATACCCTTATGACGTTTTGTGTTTTTAATTGGGGTTTTTGTACTTTGATTTACAACTGATTGATGTTTATGATTTGTCGGAGTTGCACAAAACACTTTCGGAGCGTACAGTAATCTCAATCACGCACTAAGTGAAACAAAAATGTCAATTTTTTTATGAAATGTGTTTCCGGTTTTGATGTTGTCGCCTTTTTGAAAAGTCACAACTGATTCAAATGTTCCTCATATGATTTCAGGTTGATTGGAAATAACAATAAAGTTGAAAATGAGCAATGGAATATTTGTTTTTTTAAAACGACATTTTGAATTGTTCGATCTTGGTGTTCAATTAAAAAAATTACAGCGCGCAAGAAGAAATCCAAAATCTCTCTTTAAGTTTATTTTGTTAAACGTTGCTCTATAAGATTGGAAAATTTAAAGTGTTAAAATCACATTTCCAACGAGTTAATAAAGAATAAAGGTTCGCAAAAAATGTCGCCACCAACCCCCCCACAATCTACAAAAACCCTGCGCGCAACATGCGCCTCACAGCAACCAACAACCTTTGCCCGGGCTTTTTTTGCTTTTTCTTTTCTTTAAAGCCATTTCCTCCACCTTCTCGCTTCTTTTGTTTTCCTCCTTTTTGTAAAATCCTGCCATTCTTTACATTGCGTGAGCCGTCTACTACAATGTCGACCATTGAACTTAACCGGTATGTGGTCGTGCGGAAGCAGAGTGGCGACCTCCTTCGCCTCGTCAAAGTGACAAAGGGCGCCTACGTCGTTATCGAAAAGCTCCGCTTCAGCCTGGCCAATGCCATTGGGAAGCCGTTTGGATTGTTTGAGGTTCGAGGTGGCGAGATTCGAGAGTCATTGACGCCACAGGCTGCTGCAGGCGGCGCTCTATTGGGTTGGTTTTTGACGTTATATATAAAACTGACAGTTGTGAATTTATAATGAGGATTTTTAGGCCTGAACAATTTCCGCCCTCAAAAGCGGTCCGCAACAGAGGAAACGGGTGATGAACCGCCGGAGAAGGTCGTCCAGAAGCTCACCGAGGAGGAGATTGTCGCGTTGAAGGAGGAAGGGACTGCGGTCGATCATTTGGTGGGTTTTTGGGGGGTTTTATATATAATTTTTTAAAAGGAGGGTTTCAGGTGACTCAACTGGTCGAGGGAAATGTCAACTTTGATAAGCGGACTAATTTCTCGAAGGAAAAGTACATTGCCAAGAAGCAGAAGCACCACAGCGACAAGGTCTTTATTATTGATCCAACTTTGAGGCTGATCGCGACGGCGCTGTTTCGACGCGGCCCGGAGCACATTGCTTACCTTCGACCGGACTTGCTGGCTCAGATTCTGCATCATTCTGCCTTGATCTTCGGTGGAAAGGCGCTGGTTTATGAGGAATCGAGTGGTCTCATCGCAGCCGCCGTGATGCAGCGATTTGAAGGCAAAGGCGAGATGTATTACTTGCATAGGGGTGTCAGTCCGACGACTCATCAAGCTCTTCATGCTATGAATTTCAATCCATTGGTAAGCCCCTTCTACAATGTTCATTTTTAGAACCAATCCAACCCCGTCAGTTTCAGGAAACAGCCGTCTTCCGCCCGATCAAACTGTCCGTCTATCTCGACCTCATCAACCGCCCCGCCGACACCCCGATGCCCACTGCCGAAAGCGAGCTCACCAATGAATCTACCACCCATCATCACCACCACGCTTCCGATAACAACACCCCGACGAATTCGCATCAAGATCTCCGAGAAGCCGAAATCGCTGAACAGCTCTTCTGGATCCGCGACCGCCTGATCGATTCCGCCGTCATGGATGCCCTAATCCTCGCTGGAGATAGTGTCAGTGTTGCCCAGCTCCTCGAAAAGACCTACCACTGCCTCCGAACCAGCGGTGCCGTCGTCGTCTACACGAACATCCAGGAAGAAGTGATCCAAGTCGTGCAATACCTCGAAAAACAAAACGCCATCTGTGTTCTCGTCCAGGAGCAGATGTGTCGCGAAGTTCAAGTGTTGAAGGATCGCTGCCATCCCGCCTTGCAGACGCCAGTCAGTGGCGGCTACTTTGTTACAGCTTATAAGACGTTGTGATTGTTTGTTGACTTTTGTTGTTGATTTGACACATTTTTGAGTTTAATAACTTTATTGATTTTTATAACTGGCCGTTTTCGTTGAGATAAATTAAATTAGATTTTAATACCCTTGAGGTTCTGAAGTCCACGTTGAGCACATTTTGTGGCAGCGATATGATTAGCGACTTCGAGGGCTTTGTGGAATTCATAGCCGTTCCAAAGTGCCCAGATGCATGCACCAATGAAGCAATCACCGGCTCCAAGGCTGTCGACGACATTGACTTTTTCGACGGGGATGTGGATGATGTTGTCGCTTTCCTGACCGTAGACTCCCTGAAGGTTTTGATCAGTTTTGAGTATTGATCAAAAGTATAGTACCTGTTCGCCCCATGGGCAGATAATCTTCAAACTCGAAGCATCTTTGGCGTAAGTCGTTTTCAAAGCTTCGATGGCCGTTGCCGCATCGCCCCAGCCCTTGTTCTTCGCGAAATCCTTCGACATGAAGATGACATCGGCGTGTTTGGTCAGGCGCTCGAAATAGTTGAAATCGCGAATCTTTTCGAATTCCACACTGATGACAGGCTCTTGACGACTGTTAGCATGCTTCCATTCGCGGACTTTCTGCATCATGGTTTCGAGGTGATCGAAGTTGCGTCCCTCGAAGTGGATCCATCCCACTTTTGACAGGACTTCATCTTTGACAACACGTTGCACGAATTCGTCAGTCTCAATCTCCGGCAAGTTTCCGCGGTAATGGAATACCGTCCGGGATCCTGTGGTTTCATTCAGAATACAGGTCGATACAGGGACTTCCGTTTTAGGGTCAGTTCGAGAGATAGACAAACTCGTATCGATCTTAGCGGCTTCAAGCAAGGCAGAAAGCTGTGGATTCGCTGTCGGCAGTGAAGCGCAAACTTGAACTTGGCTCGTCAATTGACGCGCAACGACGGCACTGTTAGCGACGTTTCCGCCAAGGGTCGAATACTGTAACAATACCGTAACCTTTGCATCAAAAACACTGTTTTATCAAACCTTTTCAAAGATTCTCGTTTCAGAATCCTCATTTGGATACTTTTTAACAATGTTAACCTCATCGATGCAACACAACCCGACAAGAAGAATGTTTCCTTTCTCAACTAATGCTGATTCATGCCCGTTTTTCTCACCCATGTCGATCGAATTTGCTAAACAGTGAAAATGTTTCTGCTATTGTCTTGTTTTTGCACAAAAGAAACGCTAAACGACGACGCTTGCAAACGTATAGAAGTAAAAAGCGAAAGAAAACAGTCGATTTTGCAATATATTTATTTTTATTACAATTCACATGTACAAATCTTGGGGTCTATAAACAACCAGAATGACAACTCACCAATGAAAGAAAGCAGAAACAACGCGATATCACGCAAAGCAGACAAAAGTCGAAAGAACGCATAAAAGCACACAAAAAATGAGCTTTGGAAATAGATTTGAATGGACTGCCATTGTGGCAACGTCAAATCAGAATGCTAACAATGTGGATTTTGAAAAGTGGACAAAAGTTGAAAGTGAAAAAAACCAAAGTTTCTAGGTTACTTTTGAATGAATAATTTAAGTTAGGTTAGACTAGGATTAGATTAAATTGGGTTAACATACGGAAAAGTTTACGTCTTCACTTCCTCTCATTCTCGAAAGCAACCATAGCTTTGTTCAATTCGGTGAAGATGGCCTGTGCCAGAGCATGGTGCGGCTTTCCGACCTGCTTGTCAGGATGGACGAGTAAACAGGCTCGGTGGTAGGACTTCTTGACGACAGAATCACTCAACATGTCGGTGATGGAGGGGACATTCCAGTTGCCAGCGCCTTCCCAAAGGACTTCATTCAAACTGGATAAAAGAGCGCGGATATTACCATTCTTGTCGTGGGTCCAGTTTCTGATTTGAATGCTAACAGGATCCATGAACTTTTCCTCCTCTGTGCGGATCATCTCGCCCATCGTGGCCTTCTTCTTTTCAGCAATGCCGTGGTTGGCTAGGAGGTCGCCGAAGAAGTCGTTTGTGTTTGTAAAGCCTGCAAAATCATTCTTCAAATATTGAAATTGGAACTCAAAACCAACCGGTAGCCTGTTTCGGCTTCGAAATCGGCGGCGTCTCTCTTGGCGGAAGCCCTGCAGCAGCTGGATGCATTCCCGCGGAGGATGCCATCGGTGTCGATCGGCCAGAATTGGCTTGACTCGTCGCTGCCGACTTCGGAATGTGCTTGAAGATGTCGCCAAAAGGATCGGCCAGCTTTTCGCCCTTCTGTTGATCCGGGAAAACTGGCGCCGAAACATTTCGGTGCATCGGAACTGATGGAGCTGGCGCGGCTCCGCTGAAGAGGTCGTCGAGAAAGTCGTTGGATTGATGTACTGGCGGCTTCGGGGCGGCAGCGTGTTGATGCGGTGGCGGAGCTGGTGCTGATCCGAAGGAAAGGAGATTCTCCAAATCGTCCACAATCTTATCAGTCTCCTTCTGAGCTTGTTGGGCCAGTGGCGGCGACGGCTTTGTTGGCGTCGGCTTCTTTTCATAGTCAAACTTGTACTGATCAGCATCGTCGTCTTCGACTTCATCGGTGACTCGAATTCCGGCGGCACGCTCCCAAGCAAGCGCATCATCGTTAGATTTTGACGGCTGTGGTTTCGGGGCGGGTTCGCTGACATCAAAAAAGTTGTCCGTTTGAGGTCGAGGAGCTTGGACATGGCCAGAAGAAGATGAACCGCCATCATCCCACGCCAGGGTCGAGAAGAAATCATTCTGCGGCTGGACGGACCCTGCCGATTCGAACGGATTGTCGAGGGGCTCTGTCGCTCCAGGGGCAATCAACGTCACCGATTGACCATCAAAACCGCCAGGTGGAGGCGGCCTTGGTGGTGGAGCTCTTGAAATCCGCCCCTCTGCCGAAGAAAACGTCTGCAGCAACCGATGTTCATCGTCATTACAGCCAATCAGCCATTCCCGCTTCACAGCGTCGCCATTGTACGTCAAAAACTCTGGCAATCTCTGCGGTCTGAAGCCTCGATCATCTTGATCCACTTGAAGACTAAGAAGCGTCTTGAAGTTCCGTGGCAAGAGCTCCTCCGCGTCATTAGCGACATCGACTTCATCGCGTTCAAAGTTCAAGTGATCCGTGAAACCATCAATAAAGTTGCTATGGAATCCGACGGCGAACATCAGCACCTTCTGAAGCCGATTGTGCATTCTTGACCATCTCGCGTGATAAACGACGATTTGAACGTCTTCACTGACGAGCCATCCATCAAGATTCAATGAAATCGACTTGTCTTTGAGCTCATATTGCCGCAGGTCTTCGTAGTTCTTGTAAGTCGACCAGCTCAGCTTTCCGCCGCAATAGATCTCCGCAAATGGCCGACAACCCGTATGAGCATTGTTGAATGCCGGCACCGGCTCAATGTACAGACAATTCATGCGTATCGGCATATTGTGGACCATGACGCGGAGCTCCTCGGCGCGGCCGCATGAAACGATAGTCGAAAGGACTTCGACAATGCGGAGATAGCTCGGCGGGAAGTAGAAGTTGGACCCCTTTCGGAATTCACGAACGGCGGCGACAGTCCTTTTTGCGTTGTCGGAATGCTTGCAGTACGTCAGAAGACAGGCGACGGCGAGAGCGCATTGTGCTTCAGGGCCGGTGAAATAGACGAGGCCACGGGTGTCGCGCTTCAGGAAGGTGATGGCATTCCGGGTCAGGCCGATCATGAAATCGAGCGAGGGCGCCACGCCAGATGAGATGGGTGGGAGGGCGTATTCGGAAGCGCATCGATTGTAATCGCAGGATAGGTTGCGTTCGCTCAAATTGAACAAAACAAAGGGACGCTTGGCCGAGGTTTCGATGATGTAGTTTTTGAGCTGTTCTTCGGATAATTGGGCGATGCTTTCAGGGATGTTTTCGAGGACTGGGGCCATGATGAGTCGGGACGTGATCCAGGTAATGTCGGGGCCTTTGGAGCCGTAAGTTGTCTGGAATTTAACCAATTAGCGATGAAATTTAATCAAAATAGACCAACCTGTACAGTCTGAACAACAGCAGCCGACTTCTCCTTGAAATTCTTGAAAATACTCATGCCTTGGCCCTTCAATTGGGCAAACATGTCGCTACTACCGGCTGGACCATTCTGGGAAGGTGGTACTTCATGGTTGGTCGAAGTAGGATAGGAGGATGGTGACGGGAAATCGGAGGGTGCAGACTCCGGCACAGCGGTAGATTCAATGCCAGCAACGGGCTTGCGAACATCAATGTTAAGACGCGCGGTCAAGGCTTCCAACTGGTCGCAGAGTTCTTGGACGGAAGGGCGACTGTAGGGGTTGGGTTGGAGCAGGCTTTCTGGAAGAAGTTCGATGAAATGGGGGAGGTTGTAATTGAATGAACTTACTTATCAGTGGATGGAACCCAGAATAGGAGGTCTTTTCCTCTGGCAAGACGTATTTGGCATTGATGATTCGGAGTTTGGCACTGTCTTCGAAGGGGTGGGTTCGGTAGCAGAGGTAGAATAGGATGCAGCCTAGCGCCTGGAATAAAAAAAGTAAAAAAAAAACTTCAAAGAAAGAAATTTGTGCCAAAATACCAGAAAAAATTGGAACAACGCATCCATGGACGACAAATTCGAAACTTTTTTGGTTTTTACAAACATTAGGATCCATAAAAATGCAAAAAACCCACCCAAGTATCCTGTCCCGGTCCAATCGGCCAATTCTGATAAGTATCCAGAATCTCCGGCGCCCTGTACATCGGGGTCGTGATCTTCTGCCATTCTTCTTCCAACAGCGACCTCTTCAGTGCATTCCAGTTATCGTCTGGCCTCCAGACTTCCACCGTAGCCGATCCGAAGTCGCAAAGTTTCACCTGACCGCTCGCTGTAAACAACAAGTTTTCGATCTTGATGTCTCGATGGGTCACAGGTGAACCCCGATCATGCATGTGTTTCACCGCTGCCACGGCACTGTAGAAGATTTTGAATACATTTTCCGTGGAAAGGGGGCCTCTTTGGATGTAGTCGAAAAGGTTGCCACCAGAACACAGCTCTGTGAGAAGCAGGAATTCAGCCCGGCCATGATTGGTCTGTTCCGGGGATCGGCTGGCTGCGGCGACGAATTTGACGATGTTGGGATGGCCGGAGAGCTGAAAGATGGGAATTTGCAGGGAAAACAGGTGGAACAGGTGGTTTTGAGGCTTACTTCTTTCTGGAACTTGATTTCGCGAAGTGCGGCGTCGGCGGCTTCTTTATCGGCGGCGATGAGGCGTTTTAGCGCGTACCATTGACCGGCGGAGTCCTGGGCTGAGAAGACGAGACCATAGCCACCTAGAAATGGGTTCAATTCGATCAGAATCAACGACAAATTTTATAAAATGGACTTTTAAAGCTTAAAATTGATCAAAAACAGCCCAAAAAACATACCTTCAGCCAGTAATGCCCTCAATTTGACCTTAAACCCGCCAACATCGACCGTCGATCCGACTAACGCATGACTGCCACCCGAACCCGACGCGGTCTGCCGTAACGGAGCCGCTTGTTGGATGTAGCTGAAGGCCGACCGGAACAGATCCGCCATGCCACTGTCTAACCCTGAAATTCCTTTCTTATCTGATACCTTATCGACAGTTTTCATAGCTCTGTCAAATCAAGTTCACGCAAGACTCGTAAAACTGCGCGTCATCGATTCAAAGAAACACGAAGGACGTCCGAAACCGGATTACGCGAAACAGCGATAAAATCCACTATCTCATCGGAAAATCAATGACTTTCCAAACGGAAAAGGTGGATGAAGTCATCTGTTTAAACAAAAAATGGTTGAAACACGATTTGGAAAGAGATGGATATAAAAAAATGTAATCGAAAAGAGAGGATGTAGTCAGATGGCATTGTTTTTCGAGTACATCTAAACTATACAACTCATTACAGAGATCATATATACGAACGGCGAACGCCTGGGGGTAGAGGTCGGATCGAATGAAAGTTGCGCGGAAACAGCAGCGATGTATTGAAAAACGTATAAACAGTCAAGTTCGACGACGTCATGTGCATTGCCGGCGGCGGTGGAGTTGGACATCACGGGATATGGTTTGACCAGGGCCTCCACGCATGAATTGATCGCAAACTACTGGGAGAGGGGCTGGAGATGGGGTCTAGACATGGGGCAAGGCGATTGGAGTGGATTTGGAAACGTGGGAAATGATCGATGATGGTTTTTGGACGTCATTGCCGGGGGCGATAAAAAAAGTGGATTTGGTTTTGGTGGATTTTGAAAGGTAAAAAATAGAATTTGTAATGAAATTGAAACAGATAGTTATTACAAAAATGTACGTCCTTCCTAGAGAAGTCAGAAAACTTTGCCAGCAATAAAGTGTCAAAAAAGCACGTGAAACTGCGACCCATCTGATTCAGCAGCCAGCTTCCACAACTCAAAAACAAAGTACACTTCACTGACCAGTGGACATTACCCGGCCAAATTAGGTCGCATTTTTAAAAATGCAACAACGACGCACACTTTGTTCCTTTGTTTTTGCTACTGTGTGTGTATTGACTGGCTACTCCGTCGCGCGTATCGAGCCACTAGACAGCCATTGAACTTGACTGCATGCGCGTTCCCATAACGAAAGAAAAACCTATCTGTTTTTTATTCTCGCTTTGAACTTTTCCTTTTTCGTTGAATTTAATCTTATTCACCCATTATCTCTTTCAAACTTATCTTTCCTTGCCTTCCGGGCCTTCAATACCGTGCACCTAACCACAAAGACCATCTTGATGTCCCCTAAGTTCGTCATTTTCTTCCAGGTAACCAACCATGGCCGAATTCGTCCAGCAACATCTCGAAGAGCTTCTCGACGTCTTCACAGCCCTCCGAAAGACCAAGTATTTCACCGTCTCGGAAGTCAAGTCCGTGATTGAGCGTGTTCGGCAGTTTGATTACAGCATCAACAAGCGTGTAAGTTTATATATAATTTTTGACCTTTCCAATGACAAAACTGTTTATTTCAGACCAAACGGCCCAAAGACTTCCTGAAGTACGCTGAATACCTTGAAGATGTCGTTGAACTCATCCACAAACGCCGAGTCCTACGGCAATCGAATAAACCGAAGGATAATCTCGAGGATCCGTTGAGAAAGCACATCGCGCATCTTTATCGGATCTGTGCTGATCGATTCCGGGTTAGTTTTTATATGTTTTATATTGAATTGGGTTACATTTGATGGTTGGCATTTCAGAAAGTCGAATACTTTAAGAAAGAAATTGCATTCTTGAGGAAGACGCATCAAAATCGGCTTTGCAGCATGGCCTATACTCGACTTCTGCAGGTTTGATTCGCACTTATATTATTTTGGGTTACTTTTAACTATGTTGGTTTTAGTTTCACGGCAACGATCCCAAAAACCACGCAGAAGCCGGTCTTTGGGAATTCTTCGACAACAAAAGCGCTGAAAATGCACGAACGATCTTCCAGTATGCGATTCGCAAGTTCAAGCAGGATGTTGGGCTTCGAGTCGCTTTTGTCGAGATGGAGGCTGGCTTTTTGAATGTGTGAGTTTATTTTACTCTTTTTACCAATCATTTATTTATAACGAATTGCAATTTCAGCATGAACGAACGCCGATTGATGCTTGCAGCCATGAAGGACACCACCGATGAACAGAATGCCATTCTCATGTCGATGGAAGGCGTTAATGACGCTGTTTTCGAAGGCAAGTTGATTGAATTGGTTGTTACCGATGCTCTGGAGACTCTTGAGGAGAACAAAGGCGGTACGTTTCTTTTTAGCTTCATTTTTGCATGTATAAAGTTCCATTTTTAGAATTCCTCCTGAAAGCGTACCTTGAATTGCGCAAACTCGGATCTATCGTCGAGAAGGCCACCGAATTCGTCGTTGAGCAGTTTGAAACTGTTGAAGATGTCAAGGAAGAAAAGAAGATTGTGGAAATCATCCAGGATTGGCCGCAGGAATTTGTAAGTTAATTTCGAAGACATTTGAAGTTTGAGGTAACCATAAGTTTTCAGAACATGCTGGACGCCTATCTCGAAGCCGCGAAGAAGATCAAAACCCCCCGGATGTACCGTCTGACGGCTGAAGTTGCCGAAAAGGCCTTTGAATCCACTGGCGATGAACGTGCCAAGTCTGTTCTGATTGATCAGCTGGAGAAGTTGCACAAACTCGGCGAGGCTAAACAGTCAGATTACGATTGGCTTTCTTCGAACCTTGACGCCACCGATGAAGCGTCGGCCAATGTGTTCAGTGCCATGCTGGAAAATGACCCGACTAATGCGTCCATGTGGGAGAAGGTCCTTGCCTACCACGTCAACAAGCACATTGACGATGCCAAGAGTACTGATTCTGAGAAGGTTATGGCCCTGTTTGATGATGCTCTGGAAAAGGTCCACAACGACGAAAGCCTTCCCATCTGGCGCCTCCTCATCGACTTCACCATCAACAAGTTCCCGTCATCCGTCGTCGATGCCGCATTCCACCGCGCATTGCTCCAAACCCGCGACGTCGTCCATGCTGAAATCAAAGAAATTCGGTTGAATTACATCAAGACAGCCTACCCGAATGACATGGACAAGTACGAGGAAGAATACAAGAAGCTCGCGCGTACTCGGCCCACATCGATTCACATGCATCTGGATTATGCTGCGACAGTGTCAGACCCCGAAAAGAAGAATCAAATCTTTGATAACCTGGTGGCCGAACACGGAAAGTCTGTCGTTGCTTGGTTGGAATACGGTAGAGCTTTGATGTCGACGCAGCCTAATGCTCTTAGCCGGCTTTACATGCGTGCCTTGGCCAACCTCGATGCCACCGAGAAGGACAACTTCAACGAAGAATGGACCCTCATGATCAGAAGCGATCCGTCGTTGGAAGCGTGATTAATTGATTTTTACCACTGATAAGTTGTTTTTGTTGAGTTTTTTGTTGCCTTGTTTTGTTTTCTTTCGATATTTTGATAAATCCAAGTTAAGTACAGGTTTATGGCAAAAGTGATATAAGCTACTGTAGTAGGACATGCTTTGTATGTATATTAACAGACTTTGGTTTAACAATTCTTTGTAAACAGATATGACCCTAAGGATAGTCCAGATTGGCGAAGGTTGTAAGGCAAGTGAAGGCGTTCAGATGAAGACGTCGCCGTCGTCGACATCCATACTTCCGGAAGGCACTTCAATGGTTGGGGTCGGCGTGGGTGTTCGGGGCGAATTCGGCACAGTGCCGTCCAGGGCTACGTTGTTCAGCGATGTTAGGGCCTGCATGGGCGTCTTTTCAATGACGATAAGCCCAGCCCCGGCTGAATGCTGCTTCAGAAGCGGCGCTTTCCCCGCAAAGCCATTGATGGATTGAATGCCGCCATTCTCTGAGGGCGGCACTATCAGATGCTCGTTCGAATGGTGCCGATAAGCGTTCCATCGGGTCACCAGGGTTGGCAAGAGTGTGTGGGCACGATGCCGTGGGCGACTGTTATCAGCATCATCGAGCGGCGGCAACGGCGATGGCGCCAAGGATAAGGCGGACGTCGAATTGTAGATGCCGATGCTGTTGGGTGATACGACCCGGGTGAAGCGGGTTGCTGTCGAGAATTCGGAGGTTGTAGTGCTGTGGAACAGGCTGTTGTTCATCAGACGGTCGCTTTGGGAAGACAGTTTGGCGTAGGCCCCAATGTGTTTGCCCATCGGTTTGATGGCGGTGTTGCCGAAGACGCGACTTTCCTCGACTTCCGTCGGCGACCGAACGGCGCGACGAAAAAACAGGCTTTTGATGGCGGCGCGGAAGTTTTCGGCGTGGGCGGCGTACAGTAATGGGTTTAGGGCGCAATTGAAGTATGGGAGCAAGTGTCTGAAATCGAATTCATTAACTTGTGGTCTCGCAGCGAAACTTTTTCAATTTTGGTCCCGACACGAAAATGTTCAAATTTTAGTCCTAACACGAAAAAATCTCAATTTTGATCCCGACACGAAAATATCCAAATTTTGGTCCTGATTAGAAAAGGTTCTAATTTTGGTCCTGTCACGAAAATATCACAAACTTGGTCCCGCCACGAAAATGTCAAAATCAAACTTACAAAAAGTTAACAACAATCCGATCCAGCGGCGTGATAACCCTCAGCCCAAAAACACTGCTAAACACATTGAACAGCCAGAACGGCGACCAACAAATGACGTGAAAAACGACGACCCAGAGGACGAGTCGCGTGACCCGGTGGTACGGTGCCCGTGAAGACGAAGTTCGCCGTAGCCGTTTACTGCCTTTCAGGGCTTCTCGAAGCTTATTTAAGATATGATAATAGCAAAATACGATGATAACCAGTGGAATGGCGAAGATAAGGACCGATGAGAACGTGATATACCTAAAAAGAATCAATTTTATAATGATGTTTACTGTATTCGGTTGGGTTTAAAATTGCTGTCTTTTTTTTGTTGTTTTCGCCATGTGTTTAAAATTGTAAGTATGGCTGCATTTGTAAGTCTGATGTTTTTCGACGCTCCTGTCGGGAGCGAGGCTGACTACATTCATGCACTTTGAACGAGAAGGCGTAAACAGTTTTAATTGGGATCTGATTTTTGATTTATCGCGATAGAGTGCGTGAAGAAAACATTTTTTTTCAAATTTTAGACGCAGTTTCAAAAAAGTAGAAAAAAAAAGTTGAAAACTTACCATTTAGCCGATTCACTGCTAGGCCATTTAATAATGCAAAGCTTCTGAACGATACCATACGCCTTGTATCGTAGCTTCACAACCTCACTATAGGCGTAAAGCGGTCCTGCTGCCGCGATGGCCAGCACCCAGGCAACGCACGAAATGCCGATGGCCCAGCGATAGTTACGGTACCGGGTGCACCAGTCGGACTTGCACATGGCACAGTATCGGTCGACTGCGAGGAGGACCACGAAGATCACTGATGCGTACTTGCCTGGAATCAAAACATAGTTAACAAAACTTTAAATTTAACGGATGTTTTAAAATTTGACAATTTTTGTAAACTTTGACATCATTTTGTAAAAACACCAAAAACCAAACTTGGAAAAAAAAGTCTAATCCCCCCATTTTGCAGACACCCTGGGTCTAGGATCAACAAGCACCCGTAATACGATAATTGAAACCGGAAAAAACGAGCTAACATCGTAATCGCCACCCACAATGCGCCAATGTACGCAAATTCAAATGAGATGCCAACGATGGCTTCGGCTCCTGGGCTAAGACTAATGCATGGAGCTTGTTTCCGGGCGCAATGACGTTAGCTAACATGGAGTAGCTAGCTATCGAAGGTCAATGAGCTTTGCATTTTGATGGGACTTGGAAGCCGAAGACAAACCGTGTCTTCGATTTGGTGATGAAAACACATTTGGTTTGAATTTGAGCTGCATTTAAAACGAAAAAGTTTTGTATGTTTAAAACGACGTCAAAATTTTTCATGTATTGAACATACTTTGAACCCAAAATCGCCACAAAAACAATTGCACTGTCTCAAAACCCCTATTTACAGGAAGGGAAGATTTCTGGTCAACTTCCATGTGCCGTACAGCCAACTAAAGTAAACTGCCTGTGGTTTCAATGGCAAGGGCGCGCAAATAAATTGTTTCACAGAAAGCGGAGTGTAAATGTATACAAAAAGTGGTGTTAAAATTCTTAGAGGTCACGGAGATTTGCAATTGCAACTATTGGATACAATTTTTGTTGTTTGTTTAACTTTTAAAACTGTCAATATTGAAAATTGCACAGTTCCAAAGACCAAAATGACTTCACTTACCAGTACTCTCGGTGCCGTGGTACGTCGTACACATGAACGATCCAAACGGCCAAGACTTATTGTTTAATTGGGTCGCTGCGACCAGGGTCAAATTGATGAGGTAGAGGAAATCTGCCATGCACAGGCTTATCATGTAGACATTAGTAATTGATCTCATGTATGGTCGAACGATTATGATGAAAATTACGAGCAAGTTGATACTGCCGATTGAGACCAATAATAAATGGATGATAGTCAGCGCCAGCCTGAGGGTATATACAGATGAACTACTGGCCGGTAAAGTCGCATTCATGGCAATTGCCGGTCCTGATGACGCTGCCAACATGGGCATCGATGTGCTCGCCTGGATCATGGCCGTCGTTAGTGACGATGCGGCGTCGCTGAAGTTCATCTTCATCACAGCCATGAAGATTTTCGGGGTTAATTGGACCGACCCATGGACCGGACTGTCGAAAAACCAATGGGGGTCTGCAAAACACAACTGTGAAAACGTTGATATGTATTATTAATGGGGAGTTACTGAATGTAAAACTAGGGTGTAAAAAGCACACGCATAACGAGGGTGGTCGGCTTTTTCACGTTTTCGCGGAAATGGACGGATTTGGTAAACAGTGCGAAATCTCATCTGTTTTTATGATTGATTTGGGCAAACTATATGACGGTTTTGGATGACATAATCGGAATTTCAACACTTTAGAAGCTAAAAATCGGAGTAAAAGCTACAAAAAGGCAAAGAAAACCCTTGAAACACACAAATACCACAAATGGCATCACAGAAACCGCCAAGATTCCGCAAAAACGGCGTAACTAAGGCACTTAACTGGCCTCTGTCACCAATTTCTGGCATCTGGCGGCTAAAGACCGATAAGACCGCGGATAATTGTCGGATTGCAGGAAGGCTGGGACGTCTTGCAACTAGATTTAACTTAAAACATTGTAAATTGCAGCCAAAGGGAATAGAACAGCAGAATCGCATATTTGAATTGCCAATGTTCACGTTCAAGTTGAGAATTTTAACCTTTGGAAGCGTTTTTCGGCAAAATTCTTGAAATTTGGGGCCCTTATGAACACTTTTCCCACGCTTAATGAACATTGACTACATAACCGAGTAAAAACCAGCTTGTCTATGCATAACAATGGGCAAGTTTCTTTTCCATGAGTGGAACAGATACAATTCTGGATACAAACCACCCTCAAAAAGTTTTGTATAAATACAAATTGTGGAACACCGTTTTTACGGGAATTAAGGACATTGCACTAATGCCCGGAGACAGAGAAAGAATGACAGTCATATGAAAAGCGCCGCCTTCAGTCTAACTTACTCATGGGTAGCAAAGATGAAAAAAGAAAAGAAACTTCTTACCCCTGTGATGCCACAAGTGGTTGGTGTTCGCTTTGAAAGAAAAGGCGAAGTAAAAGATTCCATGAATGCCCTCTGGCGATGGGGCTGTGATGTCGTCTCTTGGCTAAACAAACCTCCTACATGCTCCAGGGCGGTAGGCGACACTCTCAAAGAGAAGGAGGTGCCGTAATTGTCGGAGAATGGCGATGCCGTCTAGTGTAAGCCGGAGCAACAAGTGTTGCAAAAGTAAAGGGCACAAAGCCGTAAACCCGAGGCTATCTATATCCGAGCTGATGTGAGCTTTGAATGCGATTTTGACGTGTTTGAAGCCATTCAGTAAGACACTGATAAGCGCGGGGGTTACCTTAACCCACCCAGCTTGGGCTAGCTTACAAATTACATCATAAAACCCTTATTAATGATAAATTCATTCACAAAAAAAGGAATGTAGCTGCAACTAGAATCGGTACAAAACAGGTGTTCGTGTTCGAATTTGTACCACCTTCGGCGGGTGTTATAACATGTTTAAGGTTAGCACAACACTGACTAATGACTTTTTCATTTTTACTTAATATTTAGCTTGGTTTGATAAAAAGTTAGAATTACAAATATTTTTACCATTTGAATTCATTAACCTTCGCGATATCAGAAAAAAGGCAAAATATTGATGCCATTCGCCATTTTTTCAGATGCTGATGCCGTCAAAATAAAAATACCCTCCTTACAAAAGAATCAAAGATTGGTCATAGTAGCCCGAAACCGAATTCGAATTTGATTCAATCAAGCTTGTATAAACGAACAAAAGCCGGAAATGAACACGGAACACGCAGAATAGGGTCTGCAAAGGCAAAACTTCCGTAATCGGCATGCTGAGACGGTTGCTTGACAACTTTGTGATGGAAATGTTGACATGTCAGGTCGGGCTCATCTTTGCCATGACGAGTTACAATATGCGATGGATGCAATAACAAGCATGAAGGCAAGGCAGACAATGGCATGGATGGCTGTGGGCATTTTTTAAGTTTTATTATTGACAAGGGATCGGCACGGAGTCGCCTCGGCGGATCGGGATGAGACCTATGCCATTCGAAAGAGCGTAAAATTCTAAGCCGAAATGTTTAATTTATTTTTGCTGAGGTCAACGGCGAAAGAAGTTTGGCATTTTTGCGCATTTTTTATCATTTGTGTCATCAGGTCTGAAGACGCTTCAAAACCAGCTGGGATAGTCTAGTGGTTAGCGCAAACCACTACGACGCCTCCTCTCGCTGGTTCGATATTTCTTGCAACCATTGCTGTCGAAAAGCGCTCCTGCATCACGTATTTGCACGTGATAAACCTTTTTTATTTTAACTAGTGCCACCAAAATTTTTGTAAGTGGCAAACTAAAAAGAACACGAACTTATTTCTAAAAATGTAGCTTTTATGGCGAAAAATCAAAATATTCGAACACTTTGTGAAAAAAAGCGAAGTCATGCAGAGTTTGATTTATCGTTATGTGCGCACCGCATAAACACGAATTTAGCGCACTGTCAGATTCGAAGTCCACCATCCAAGGTTGATGGCGGGCCGGGTTGATAGCTCTACGACCTGGGTGAGGTGGTGTCAACATGTTCTGCCCGCGATTTTAGGCATTCCATATCTGGTCAGTCTAAATCGGTTCGACCGCAGGCCACGTTTATATTATAAAGGTCGAAGCCCGGTCGCAAGATTCTGACCTCAACCCTAACCACGTTAATGATGCACGAAACCGAATACTTCAAAAATTTTACAAAATACCTTGAGTGTTCGTCGAAGTCGAATAAATACTTTTCTGTCTTACCTCTGGTTCTACGGTAAAAATTTCCATAGATACGGTAATTTTAATTAAAAACTTTAAAGTTATAAAAACAAAAATTTTTATCAATCATTTCCACCACCGCAATAACTTCGAGGAAGTGGACATAAACCGAAGGGAGTCGAACCCGAGAGCGAAACAGTCGTAGTGGCTTGCGCGGGTGCCGCGCGTTTCTCCTACCCGAAAAACCGAACAAACTTTTTGCGTTTTTTCAACATTTTATGATGTTTTCTGTGTTGGAATTTAACTGTAGACTCCGTTGCGACATCAATTAAAGCGATTTTATGCGAAATTGCAAAGTTACGGTCTTTCGAAAGTTCGAAGTTTCTTCATGCCCCGGACTTCGAAGATTCTTCGAGCCCGGTTTCCGAGTCAAGCTGGCCTTCAGGTCTCGGACTTCAAAGTTTCTTCAAAGCCCCGGACTTCAAAGTTTTTTCAAGCCCCGGACTTTGAAAATACTTCGAGCCCGGACTTCAAAGCTTTATCAAGTCACGGACTTTGAAGCGTTTTTGAAGCCGGAAGTTCCAATCAAGGTGACCATCGTGTTTCGGACTTCGGAGTTTCTTTGAGCTCGGACTTTAAAGTTTCTTCGAGTCCGGACTTCAAGTCGAGCTGACCTTCAAGCCCCAGACTTCGAAGTTTCTTTGATCTTCAAACTTTGAGTCAAGCTGGCCTTCGAGCCCCAGACGTTGGGCTTCAAAGGTTTTTCAAAAGCAAGTCTTCGAGTCTTAGACTTCAAAGATTTTTAGAGCTGGCTCCGAGCCCCGGACTTCGAAGTTGTCTCTATCCCCGGATTTTTTTGCCCCAACACTAGGATTAGTGAATTAGGGCTTTTGATTCTTGTTTAGGACGGGTAGATTGAACCTTCTGACATGTTAGAACAGCTAAGTGTGGGGTTTTGCTCGTGCCCCAACTTTGGGATCGGTGAAACTGGGCATCCAACGGGATCGCGCCTTCGCCTTAACGTCAGAGCGGCTGAAATGAGCTTCTGACGAGCTTCAATCCTCATCCCGATTTTAGGGCCCCCGAACTTGATCCGACTGGCGGTTTAGCCGACACCGCAACAGTGGAATAGAGTTTCTAACCGGCGTCAACCCTCGCCCTAAAGATTGGGTGGGTAGACGGAAGTCTTCTGATGGGTTAGAACGTCTAAGTATCGGTTTTTGACCTCGCTTTAACTCTGTGGCGGGTGATAGCGAGCCACATGACTCATTCAGCCATAAATTTAACATTGGGGTCGCTGGATTGAACTTTCTGGTGTCATCAGTCTTCGCCTCGAAGTTAGGGTCGATAAAATGATGTTTTCTGCCGAATAAAAACGTCTAAGTGTTGAGGTTTGCCCTTGCCCTAACATTGGGGCCACTGAACTTGAACCTTCTGGTTGCTTCACCCTTTGCCCTAATGTTGGGGCAGTCTTCTAAATCTCGCCTTCACTTTAGAACAAGTACAGTACTATGTTTTTAGAACGTCTTC
Organism: Panagrellus sp. LJ2284; assembly: GCA_024447225.1. Lineage (NCBI taxonomy): Eukaryota > Metazoa > Nematoda > Chromadorea > Rhabditida > Panagrolaimidae > Panagrellus > Panagrellus sp. LJ2284. The sequence continues at coordinate 4,881,986 of JAMRYC010000005.1, read as the reverse complement.
TGGCACTAACTTTGGGGCAGGATTGTTGAAGGCTTCTGACGACTCGAATCTTCTAAGTGTTGGAAAACACCCTCACTCAAACATTGGGGCTAGTGAACTAGAGCAACCGGCTTCAACCCGCCCCCAAGTTTAAAAAACAATAGACTGAAGTCTTCTGACAGATAGAACGACTAATTGTCGGACTTTGGCTTCGCCCTAACTTTGGGGCTGGTAGACTTAGGCTTTCTGGTGAGGGACAGCCTGCTAAAAAACTCAGCTCTTGCCTTAATGTTGGGGCCGGTGAATTGGGCTTCTAACAGGCTTCAACCCCGCCCTAACATTGGAGCGGGTGAAGTGCGCTTCTGACCAACCTCAACCCTGGCCCTAAGTATAGGGCGGGTGTACTTTAGTCTTAAAAACAGATAAAAACGTCTAAGTGTTGGTTTTTACCTCCGCTCCAGCTTCAGGGCTGCTGGGCATGAACTTTCTGGTGACTTCAGCTCTCGCCCTAATGTTGGAGAAGCTAGATTGAAGCTTCCAATTGGCCTCAACTCTAGCATGAGGTATAGGGCAGATAGATTCAAGTCTTCTGACTGGTTAAAACGGCTGTGTCGGCCATTGCCCTAGCCCTATCATTTGAGTCATTGAACTTGAATCTTCTGGTTGCTTCAGCCTTCCCCTAACTTTGGGGCCGACGCGATGAATCTTAGCTTTCAACCAGCCTCAGCCTTCGCCCCAAAGTAGGGCGGACAGACTGATCTTTTCTGACAGGTAAAATCGTCTGTGTCGAAAATCGCCCTGGCCCTAACATTGGGGCTATGAGACTCAGGCCTCAACCTTAGCGCGGATGGTGACAAGCTTCTGAAAGCTAAAAGCGTCTAAGATTTGACCCTAGTCCTATTTCTGGGACAGGTGAACACGAGTTCTCAACCTTTGCCCCAACCTTGGGGCATAGGTAAACTCTCGCCCCAACTCTGGGGCTGCTGGACTGGTCTTCTGAATAGTGAAAATGTCTAAGTGTCGGGTTATCCCCTCGCCCTAACATTGGGGCCACTAAGCATGAACTTTCTGGTGAGTTCAGCCTCCGCCCTAACTTTGGGGCGAAAGGTCAATGCCCGCTCCGACTTCGGGGCGGGTAGACCAGAGCTTCTTACCCGCACGAACCCTCGCCCCTAAGTTTGGGCTGGAGGACTTAAGCTTTCTGGTGTTTGGGGCACCTGCCTTGACTTCAGGGCAAGCGGTAGCACTATTTTTAACCGTAAAAAACGTCTAAGTCTCCAATATTACCTTAGCCCCAACTTTGGGGTGGGGGGTCGTCTTCGCCCCAACCTTGGGGCGAATAGTTACCCCTCGCCCTAACTGTGAAGCTGATGGTAACTGCTCGCCCCGACTTCAGGGCGAGTGAACCCGGGCCTTCTAAGCCACCCCAACTCTAGGGCGAGAGACTTCCAGTCACCCTAAACTTGGGGCGAATGTTGAAGTCGCAAGTCGAATGAAGTTGAGCGGCACCAAATTTAGGGCGGGGGTGAATTCCGACACTTAGATGTTTTGGGTTGCCCGAAAGCCTGCCCTATAGTCAGGGCGGAAAGTTAAAGCCGGTTAGAAGCAGAAGTCCAACGGCCCCAATGTTAAGGCGAGCCCGACTTCTAGACGTTTTCACCAGTCTGAAGATTTTAGTCCAGCAGCCCCAAAGTTTGGGCGATAGTAAACCTTCACCCTAAAGTTGGGGCGGGAACGGTAACTATGCTCCAAGGTTGAGGCGAAGGTCAATTCAGAAACTTAGACGCTATTAACTTTTAGAAGCTTGCCACCACAAAGGTTGAGGCGAGTGCTATAACACCCATAAATCCTGTCTCCAACATAAGTTCTCAATCTTCGTTCAAACCCGGGAGCAGCGGTTCACTCTTGCTCCAACTTTGGGGCTACTGGACTCACTGAGAAAAAAATAATTACATTTGGCGCTTGCGTTACAATTTTGTTATGCAAATTCACAATTACGCGCATTTGCGTTACAAATTGTAATGCTGATCAGAATTACATTGCATGCATGGAAAAATGCAATGCGGATTTGATTGTGCGAATGCGTTTTTGGTGCAATCTGAATGTAATTTTATGTAATTCGGAAAAAATTGACAAGCGCCGATTGTAATCCCGCGCGTTACTCTCGGTAACGGAATTGTAACTATTTTTTTCTCAGTGCTGGAGTCTTCTGTCTGATGAAAACGTTTGAGTATAAGGGCTTTGCCCTCACCGCAGTGTTAAGGCCGCATGCATTCCAAACGGCTTTTACTTCGAGACCCGCGTTTAGAACAGGTTGACCAGGGCTTTCGGGCAACTAAAAACGTCTAAGTGCCGACGCTGGATCCTTGCCCCGACTTTAGGACGGTTAAATGCTGACTGTTTAAGACACGCGAACTATGGGACGAGAGCACGTTTCCAGTAGCCTTTAACTTGGCTCGAGCTAAAGCCGCAAGTCGGTTAAAGTTCAGCAATCCTGAAGTAGAGGCTAGGGTTGAAGTTCGTATGAAGCTGATTTCACTAGCCCTAGAGTTCGGGCGAGTGCAAACGCCGACACTTAGACCAGCAAGAAGACTTCAGTCGGGGGGTAATATTCTGTCCCAAGGTTGGGGCAAATGCGAATTCCCGCTCTTAACTTGGGGCAAAAAGTTGATGCCGTTCGGAAACCTAAATCCATCCGCCCTTCAGATGGGATGAGCATTAACCACCAGCTCCAAAGGGGTAACCATCTGCCCCAAGGTTGTGGCGCAGGCGAACACCGACACTAAAGTTGGGGCGAGGGTTGAAACCCGTCAGACGCTCAATTCAGTCAGTTGAGGGTTTTACATTCGTCCTTACTTCGAAGCGAAGGCTTGGGACATCAGAAGACTGAATTTTCTCGGACCCAAAGTTGGGGCGAGAGTAAACAGCACTTCAAAGTTTCTACTCAGCGGAAAGCCATGGCCAACCTGCCCTAAACTTCGAGAATGAGATTGAAGCCCTTTAGAAACTTAAGTCTAACGACCCTAACATTGAAACCACCAGAAATTTTATGCTCAGCGGCCCTGAAGTTAAAGCGGGGGTAAAGCCAAACACAAACGTATTTACCCATCAGATGACAAAAAGTACACCCGCTTCAAGTTGATGCGAGTGTTGAAGCCAGTTAGAGTCCCTATTTTACTGACTCTGAAATAAGTTTGAGACAAAAGCCAACACTTCGACATTCTTACATGCCAGTAGATTCAGTCTACCCTGCCCTAGACTTAGGGCCGGAGCTCACTTCGAAAGCTGGCGCCGAAGTAATGATCTTCTTGAATCCAGGTCCCCATCCAGAAAGCACTGATGTTCTCGTCTTCACTTCACTTTGAAACCTGGATGTTAAAAACCAATTTAAATTCCATACCTCGAAGGCTTTCAACTATTTCCTTTAAAATACTGGAGTCTAATGATATGGTAAACTCGAAAACCACAAATGCATCCAACGTTGCGGCAAGACTTGACTTGAAGCACAGCTGACCTCGAATTCACGTCAAAGTTTCGTGATTAAATTTCTGCCAAGCTGCCCCGAGCTTCAAACCTGGATTTCTTAGCCTGACATGATGAAAGTTCGAAATATAAAAGCACGTTTATTACGAATAGGCCTGAGGTTCGCGAAGGCCAGCATGAATTCAAGTCTGAACCTTGAAGTTTAGCTCGGTTTGAACGTTAAAAAAGGTTAATTTGAATCGAAGCCCGACGTTCGAAGGCAAGCTCAACGAAATGAAGGGGCCGGAAAAACTTTGAATTTTTTAAGTCCGGAAGACATCATCGAGGCAGTTTTGTAAGTCTAGGAATTGCCTCAGGGTGTCACAGTTAGCATCTGCTTCCACATCTGCATTTGTCTATGTAGTACGATCTCCCATGTTCAGAAAGCATAGCGGCGCATAGGGGATAAAGCTAAACATAATCATTGTGTAAGCATCAAACACGTTGGAAAGCTCGAAGAAACTCCGAAGTCCGAAACACGATGGTCACCTCGACTCGAACTCCCGGCTTCAAAAACGCTTCAAAGTCCGAGACTTGAAAAAGCTTTGAAGTCCGGACTCAAAAAAAACTTCAAAGTCCAGGACTCGAAGGCCACCTCGACTCCAGCTTCTGGCTTCGAAAAAGCTGTAAAGTCCGAGACTCGATGAAACGTTAAAGTCCGAGACTCGAAAAAAACTTCTAAGTCCGGGGCTTGCAGAGACTTCGAAAACCAAGACTTGATGAAACTTTAAAGTTCGAGACTCGGACTCAGCAGTACTCGTCTTCGGTTGACCTCGATTTTGAAGTCTGAATCTCATGTTTTCATTGTAGATGGCATTCAAGTACCGATACTACCGTAACTTCGAACAAATGTTTGTTCGGTGTTCGGTCGGAGTGAAAAGGAACACAACGCCAACTTGTTCGGTGTTTGTTCGGTGTCGAAACTTGTTCGGAGCGCAGAATTCCGGGGATTCTGAGGCTTTATTGTTTGTTTTTCTTCAAGATCGAGATTTTCCCCAGGCCGTACATTGATTAGCTATTGATTGATGTAAAAATTGAAACAATCGATAACAAATTGATCGAATTATGCACTGAAAGCGTTTCTCCTAAAAAACCGAACAAACATAAATTCCAGAATTTTTGATTCAGCCTTCAGAAACTTATGATAAGTTGTTTTGTGAAGCTCATCAACATGCTTAGGGGTAGCCAATTCGAAAAATAGCTATATCTTAACGGATTCTGCGAATTTTTACTTTGTTCGGTTTTTGGGTAGGAGAAACGCGCTAGAACCGCTTGCGCTAACCACTAGACTGTTGCAGCTTGAAATCTGGGGCTTCTAAATGTGACCACACGCATGCTAAACCAGCCAAAATGCCAAACCCACTTTGCCGTTGACCTCAGCAAAAATAATTTGATCATTTCGACTTAGAATTTTACGCTCTTTCGAATGGCATAGGTCTCATCCCGATCCGCCGAGGCGACTCCGTGCCGATCCCTTGTGAATGGTAAATGACTGGCTAGGCAGGCAGGCGGAAGGAATATTATCATGGAAATAGCTAATGATAAGGTGGATAAAACATGAAAATACAAAAAAAACAGCATTAATAAGAAAGCTGAACGTGATTATTATATAAAACAACAATTTTGTGGCAAAGATCAACATAGATAAACCATTTTTAAATCGAATGTAGCATAAATTTTGTAAGGGAGATTCATCCGGTCTAAAAACCATGAAAAAGTTTATCTCATTGCATCCAGATAGTTGGAAAAGCGGCTACAACTTCCATTTGATGCGTGCCGTTCAGGCATTTGCACGAACGACGCCGCACCGCCTTCTGAGAAGCTTGCTGCGCATTTGCACCACTTTTTTCCGGCCGATTGGGTCTCAAACGGAAAATTGTTGACTGTAATTACACTTCCTAGACAGAGTGTAATTATAGCAGGTTTCAGGGGCTGGGATTTTGCCATTTCACTTCACGGTTTGAAAGTCTGAGCACTTTTCGGGTGTGATGGATGGATGGCGTGATGCATTGCATTACATTAGTTATGAAGTTTAAAAATTTGAACGGATAAACATGTGGAAGTGTAGGGAATCGTGGGAAAAATGATGCAGGGTTCTCATTGGGAATTGATGTGGAACTGTTTTTTGAGACATAGAACGGGGTTTTGCAAAAAAAGTATTTATAAAATTTAAGCCAAAAATGCGATGCCGATCGAAAAACGGCAAAAACACACGCAAAATGGGCCAAAAAAATTCCGGCATCAAAAAGCCTACACGTCCTCGGGCACAGGAAGCCCATCTCGTATCCCACCGTTGAAGACATGCCAACTTTATAATGCGTCTCAGGCATGCCGTTTCGCTCCTTCGCAAATGAGATAACCCCGTCGGGCAGCATTCCTGCATCCATCCATCCTCGAGTCTGAACCCTTGGCTTCTTGGCATGCTTTGAATGACGACGACAAAGAAGTTTTACCCTCTTCCAGGATCTTAGCAAGCATCAAGAACTCACGAAATAACTCAACTCATGCCAGCTAACCTTGTAAGACAAGACAGGCTTCCAAATGCCGTCCAAACTGGTATATGCATTACATTACTTACTCTTTTGCCGGATGGTAGGGTTCACAAAGCTAATTTTCTACGTTCTATCTTCATCTCGAAAACGAAACATAGTATGAGGGTGGGGAGGGCGGGTGAACCCCCACTTTGACGATTCTTGTTGACCTTTGCCGACTGGGGCTTCCCTCCCGTCCGCCCTCCGGCGACATGCAGTCATAAATTGCCACTTTTAGGCAGGTAACACTAACACGTGTTTTTTCAATTAATTTTAAGTCGATTACGAGTGACTGGGGAAGGAATGCGTAAGCGAGGGTGTGAGGACAATACAAATGATGCCAATCCAGGAAACCAAGAAACAAAAACACTGAAATTGCTTATCTAAATGATCAAAAATGAAAAAAGGGAGATTCGCTTTGATAGGAAATCTGTTCCAATGCATGTTTGATGTGACTTCAATAGCAGAAACAAAACAAATTCTAAATTTCAGCGCTAAAATGTAACATTTGAATGGCACCAAATACACTTAAACTAAGTATTGTTCAAAGTCAAACATCTAAAGTTTTAAATTTTAATAATGTATAAATAACAAATCAAAAAATGTTTACAGATTCAGCAAAACCATATCCGCCATCAAAACATAGTCAAAATTCAACACGCAATCCGGGGAAAAAATTCTGAATGAGACCTCCCGTGGCATGAATGAATATGGTAGTTAGACCTTGATGTTGTCATCGAAGACGTACATAGTGCGACAGAATCACGACATGCTTCTGAAGGCGATGAAGGTGGTCATGAGAGGAGGCCATTTGCATTCTTTTGAGGAAGTTTTTTATGAGGGCATGAGGCCACCGTCTCGTTAAAATGGCGTCAGGGTGGCATAGAATAACGACAGCGCAATGATTTTATATGATTAAAGTTTATGTTAATAAAAACAGTGAAAGTCGTTACGCTAACAAAGTTAATTTGCGTGCCGTTGAAGGAGTCTCGGGGAAACGCGGAAAGGGTGAATAATAGCTGAGTGTGTTTAACGGAAAAGATGGGGAAGGGGTGTTACAAATACGATCAAAGGGATTAGGGATGGACTTTATGGGAAGTTAAATATGGCTGGCGGTCTGGAAAGGTCAATGGACTATGGTTTTCGCAAGATTTTGCCGGATGAATGTGAAGACGAAAAAACTTTTTTCAAGAAAAAGTTTAAACTTTGCTATTAACACTTTTAAAGACACTCCAATGCCAAAATAGCCTACCCTGCCGCTTCACTATCGCGCTCTTCATCTCAAAAGTGTGCCGCCGTCATCGCCTCCGGGCCCCTGCTGACGCAATCTCGCCATTGCCTATTTAAAAACATCCTTAAAAGACCCCTCCTTCCCGCCTAATCTATAAATGTGATAATTACCATCTCTGATTATTCCCCTTTTTCCATTTTGCTGATGTAACTTCGCGCCAAACGCATAAATTCCAGCTTCCGACCCCTTCTCAGTCAGATCAGCCTGAACGATAAGCCAGACGCCTTGGCCCATGCCTGGGTGAACCCATGACGCCGACCGACCTCCGCCGCCAGAACCACCGTAATTGCATTTCGTGAAGACAGGAAGAGCGGAAAAGGCAAACTTCCGACAAAAAAGGCCTGTGCCAATCGGCCGGTCGTTCGAAATACAACAAGTGAGAGTAAAAAGCAAGAAAAAAGAAGCAAATTTATTATGAACGGAATTGGAACGCTGCGTCGGACGTAGTAAACCTTTTTTCTTGCCTCACACTTGGGAATGGAATTCATTGTGTTGGAAACAATGCCGTGGAGGGGAGAGAGACTGCTCACATCCATCCCCTGGGGGCATGTACGCGATGGAAGTTGGGATCAAATGTCCTTAACGCTTAAGGGTATTGTTATAATGAGGAAGTTGTCTACTTCGAGGCTTAGAGGGCTTTGAGATGTTCAAAAAGGGTGAAAATGGCTGAAAAAGACGAAATTCAAAGGCGGAAAAACACGCATACTGTAAACATTACGTGAAATTTTGGCTGTATTTATACAGATTCTGTTAAGACAGATGAACCCTTGACATTGACATCAAAATAAGAATAAGTCAAATAAGGATAAAAAAAGTCAACCAGACCAGCCCGGATTGGAATAGCTCAAAGCCGGGCTGCGCTGGCTTTCAAGAGATTCGCAACGTCACAGAGCTTATCGAGTCAGACACCGACGTACTTTTTTACTCATGTAGCTGATTCAAGGGTTTCCGGAAGAAGGGACAGGATCCATTGGCACCGTTGCAAAGCCAAAGCCGAAACGCTACCGAATAATTTGGATGGATTAGAGCATTGCAAGGCAGATGAGTGAGTGTTCGTAAAGGGATCATCGGCCTGCGGAGGTTCGGTGTGTCTGATTACGTAGATGCCAGATGGCGGGTTTTTGTTGGATTTTCGTGTTGTTTAATGGAAGCCAGGATGTTCGAGGTTTATAAAAATACGTCAGGGAGCGGTTTGGCTACATAATGGGTACAAATTTTTTGTTTTTGGCCTACTTTAGTAAAATTATTTTGTTAAAATGGTAGAAAAGTTCAAACTTTCTTGTAAATTTAACCAAAAAAATTCCAGATTTAGTTTACCTCATCAAAAATTCCAATGACCAGACACCCCAAATTCGCGGTTTCAAACACAATGCCCTCAAACAAAGAAGCTTCGCCGAAAGAGGTCACAGTACATTCTAAAAACTGGTGACACTGAGCTTTCTTTGTAATCCGAACATGCATACATCGAAGTCGACGTGCCCAAACCGCGAAAAATGTAAAAAGTAACAAACTATGAAAGATACTCGGGAATTCTCGCGTCAAAAACCGATTCACCGAAGCACAGTAAACAATGCATGCCAACCATCGGCCAAAAGATTACGTTTCAACGGCAGTCTGCCTCCCGGGTAGCGAATAACTAATTAGGCAATCGGATTATCTCAACTCAAGGCAAATAACTAAATAACAAAGCTCATTGATAAGGCGAAAAGAATTATTTGGCTTATTATTTGGATTCTAGCAGTGTCGTCGTGGACATGTTTACTATTGTATTTATCGAAATATGTGAGTATGTTCTCATGTTTTGCCTACTTCGCCAAAAATCGTAAGCTACTTGTAGGCATTGGTTCCGAGGGGTCAGTTTGTAGTTTGACAATGTATCCATGGAAGGCATCATATAAAATGGAATACAATTTCAATGCGGTGATTAGGGTGCAAGTTGTTGTTGTAAATAGGTACTTTTTGCATTTTGTAGCAATGCCATTGAAAAGTTGTGTTAAGGAATGTGTGAAAAGCGTGATCAGGCATGGATGGGTAAAAATGGAAATAGTTGAAATAATTTTGGCAAAGTAAACAGGGAAAACAAATAGAGGTGATGGCGGGTACGCAAAACAAGCATGCAATTGTAATAATACATTTTTAAATGCCTGAGGGCATTTGAATTACTAAAAATAAATATTTATAATGTCCTTGGTCGCGATGGAGCTAGTATCAAAGTTTATAATTAAATAGGGCTATAAATAACTTTTTAAAAGTGTAAAATTATTCAAAAAAACGAAACTTGACTAATTGTTTTAACAGAAAAAATTTGCACAGTTTCGCGGTAAAACAATACCCAAAAAATTAAAACAACACAACATTGTGAGCAAAATTGTCACCAAAAGCAGGATCCTGCAAACGCCATTCCATCCCCTGCAACAGATAACCCCACAAAACACCCCCCAAACCCATTCAAACCATAATAACCGTTTGAAAGGACAGCGGAAGTGGTCCAAATTGAGAGTCCATTGACTGCCTTCAATCTCGCCCTAATAGTTAGCCGACGACTCATTGACAACCATAAATTGACGTGTGTTCCGGAGGGTCAATTATGTGCGTCGTCGCTTCGGAATGCGTAGGCAAAAGAAAAATTCTGTTCTGTTTAAAAAAAGAACCGCCTCCCTGGTCACCGAAGAAGTTACATCAGTTAACAAACGTGACAAAATAATGTCCCAAAAGCCTTGGCATTCAAAATTTTGCAAACCACCACTGCCACAATTCTATTGAAGCCATGACTGTACGTTCTCTGTATGCATTTTCGGCATGAAAAATTGAAAATGCAACAATGGAAATCCCAAAAATAAGTTCTGTCATGCTTTTCGGTGTTTTAATAATAGATAGATGGCGGCTAAACATGGAATGGTATGCTCGCAATGTATCAAACGTGTTTCCTTGAATGAAAAAATAAAGTTAATTAATAACTACCGTTTTGAAAACGTTAAAAACAACTTGATTAATCGCATAAATGTAGCCCGCAAATAGCACCGCATAAAACCAACAAGATTAATCATACATTTTACATGATATCATATCGGCAAACGCGTGAAAGAAGGAAATGAGTGACATTTTTGAAGTCGTGACAAACTATTTATATAATCATTCAGAGTGAAAGTTCATTCATTTCCGGGATTTCAAGGACTTACATTGGCGGGGGTTAGTACTTTGCCGCTTCTGCGCGATTTCAATTTCCAGTTTGATTCAGCCGAATTTGTTATTTACGTTTTGGACAACTTGTTAATCCGTTTAAATGAGATAAGTACTTATTGGTAAATGAAGATTCGAAGATTCGACAAACAAGTTTTTATAACGATAGATAGACTTATGTGAATTTGCAATTAAGGATTGTAGGGTAAACAGAAGGAAATGCCCTGTTCTATGAAAATGGGAAATGCTACTTGTTGTATTATAACACATAACATTCCACATGTTGACATTGACCAGAGGGGATATTAAATAAAATCGGGACAACTGAAATGCTTTTTCGGAAAGCCGTTCACGGGCACATTTTGATGGGCCTCCGGGCGGCGATAAAAGTTAACCGCCGGTTTCGGCCGAGATTACATGTGTTTTCGATGGCTGTAGTCGACGAGCCGTTGCAGTTAGGGGTTTGGTTTAGAAGCGCGGCTATTGGGAGAAGGAAGAAATGTTTGCGGAATCAGAGGCCACAGTCGTAAAAGTTATGTATGCGAAGTCGAGTGATGGGACGTGAGGGACGTGGGCGCGGATCGGGGGTCAAAGAATAGCAAAAAGTGGAATTGGAATTGGATTTGGAAGTCGAACGAGCAAACAACGATGTAAGCAAAACTGGTGAAAGCGGGTCGTGATATGTTATGGCAGATGTGGGGCCGAGATTTGGCCTTGTTGCTATGGATAGGCCGTCCGAGAGACAATGGGGTGGATAAGATGGAAGGCAATGGACTGTGGAAACATGGTTTTGCACTTTGCTTTGACAAGATAAATGGTGGAATTTTACATTTTAGATTTCGAAACTGGTAAAATTCTTTTTGAAATTAAAAATTTTTCTTTCATTTTATTGACTTCTTTCAAATTTTTACAAAAATAACAGAAGCGTTGAAAAATCCGACAAAAATAAAACCATTTCCATCACACCCGGCCTCCGGTCACTCAAAAACCAAAAACTGCCCTCATTCCCAGCTTCTACCCGCCTATAAGTAGCATCCTTTGCACCCTTCAACCAACCCTGACATTCTGAAACACCGACACCAGTCAGCCCTGAGAAACTCCAATCTGTCTTGTACCCTGTTTTGTTACATTAGCTGCAAAACAGCTATCGACCAACGAATCTAACCAATGCACGCAATTTATCAAATCGTCTTGAAAACACGCGGAAACAAAACCGCTTCAACCCGTGCTACAGTACCGTGCAGTGAAGTATGCGTTTATGCGTTTTTGGTCATAACTTTCTTTAAACGCAAGCTTTTGGGCTCAAATTTTAACTATATATAGTTTAACTGATTAGTAATATTTACATGGTTTTTGTTTGGATTGTTAGGTGGTCTCACAACGAAACTTATGGTCCGACGCCCAAATTGACTATCAGCGCATATTTTGAATTTTGACAATTTTGGCCTATAAAGTTGCCGAATGGGACCGCTGTAGGTGTTTTTGCACTTTTTTAATGTTTTCAAGTGTTTTTACGTCCCTCTGTTTTGTTGTAGCAATAATCGAATTCGTTGACCTTAATTTTGCTCGCCTTGATTTGGGCACCCGCAAACATGGTGTCGGTCGAAGCTTTTATACAAGTTTGATAACCCCTGTCAACCAAATCGCGTTTATAAGTTATGTAATGCATATTTAACAAAATTCAAGTCAAATATTGGCGGTTGTCACCATAAAAGTATGACATTCCACATCTTGGGGTATAGTGGCGGGGTGCTCGATTGCATTCCTTGGTGAAAACATGAAGCTACAATTTTTTCTATTACGGTTTCTAGAAGTAAAACGTATCTAATAATGTTTTACAATCATTTTAAGTTAATAAAATGCAATGTAACGATGTAGATGCGCATCTGTAGAGCATTAAAGGTGGGATTACCTGAGTACAGTCGGATACGGTATGTAAAATTGATCATAAACAGCCAAAATCAACAGCTTGACATACAATATCATCAAACTGAGTTATTGTATGCTTGTTTACTTAAAAAGCGTTTTATCTGAGGTTAATGGGCACATTTCCCACTTCCCAATGACTTTTGCCAATATTCATTGTGTACGGTATGTGATAATCGCCCCGAAAAACGTTTTCAAAAATTTACTGCAGTTTCAAAAATAAACCAAAAGATAACCTACAAACATTAGAGTCACTTTTGAACATTTGTGTCGTAACAAAAAATTATTGACTACTTGTATTCACCAAGGAATGCAATCGAGCACCCCGCCACTATACCCCAAGATGTGGAATGTTATACTTTTATGGTGACAAACGCCAATATTTGACTTGAATTTTGTTAAATATGCATCACATAACTTATAAACGCGATTTGGGTGATGGGGGTTATCAAATTTGTATATAAACTTCGACCAACACCATGCTTCCGGGTGCCCAAACCAAGGCGAGCAAAATTAAGGTCAACGAATTCGATTATTGCTCCAACAAAGCAGAGGGACGTAAAAACACTTGAAAACATTAAAAAAGTGCAAAAACACCTACAGCGGTCCCATTCGGCAACTTTATAGGCCAAAATTGTCAAAATTCAAAATATGCGCTGATAGTCAATTTGGGCGTCTGACCATAAGTTTCGTTGTGAGACCACCTAACAATCCAAACAAAAACCATGTATTACTAATCAGTTAAACTATCTATAGTTAAAATTTGAGCCCAAAAGCTTGCGTTTGAAGAAAGTTATGACCAAAAATGCATAAACGCATACTTCACTGCACGGTACTGTACTATCATTTTAACATTCCAACATTCTGAACCGCTATGAGCAATAGCCAAGCTCTGTAATGTTTCACCGAATTCTGTGAACAATGTTTTTTTTTCCTTTCCGGTTAGTAAATCGAAGATTGGTCAAATTTGTAAACGAAAACGCCGTCAGTCTCGCCGACGAAACACATGTCAATATCTGTTTCACCCGCCAGATGCTTCATCAAATTTTGAGCTGATTCATGGTTTGACGGCTTTTTGGGGCTGATGGACAATGACAAATCTAGTCAAATATGAGTTTGTTTATGGCAATTTTAAGAATAATTGGCACAAGCCTCATTTTTTTGTTACAAAAACCCATACAAACGCATGTTTTGATCATTTAAACGAAGTGTTTAACAATTTCCGATTACGATTAGCGACAAAACACTCCAACAAAAAACCAAAGTGCATTGACCATTCAAAATGAGAAGCAAAGGCTTAAACCACTGGCAATTGTATTCAAATGGCCCACGGGCATCGACACAAAGACCTTCTGTTGCCAATTAAGTAACTTTTTTCCGTCATTCAGTCGAAGTCATCATAGTTTGGAGCGGGGTAGGCGGGCAATTTTGCCACGGTAAAAACGTAACTTATTTATTATTTTAATTATTTTGTTTACACAAACTTATTGAAAGCTGGATAATGGAAACGCGGCACTGTGGTGGTGGTGGAAAAACTTCTCGGTAGTCGGCACGGTTAATGGAGGCATGACGTTGGAATTTTGTTTTTTCTTGTTAAGGAAAAACGAACAGTTTTCTTCTGTTTTGACTCTGTGAAAGTTGACAATTTCTAACTTCGGAGCCATACGTAATGGTGTGAAAACACTTGAGATTGGTGATTAGCTTCCTGGGTGGAGAGATTTGGCTACGTAGTCGGAGGATTTCGGGGAATTTCGGTAGGTTTTTAAAGTTTTCAATTACAAAAATTTTTGTTGAAAAATTATCAGTTGTGTTTGAAAACTAAGTTTGGTGAAAAAGGTTAAAGCCACGAGTTCCTTCTTCAACATAGTCACCAAAGAAGGACATGAAAGTTCAAGCAAGTTGCAGCTTCATTCGCACTTTCAATTTATGCCAAATGTAGTCGGAAATACAATTTACACAAGTTCAAAGACTCAAATTCTTGAAGCAACTTCAACTGTGGGAGATTTTGTTCCAATTTTCATGAGAAAAACAAAGTTTGTAGGTTAATTAACAGTGGCTTGTTTACTTATCAGGGGTAATCCGTACCAAGAAGCAGGTGGCACCGTTAATTACGTGTTTGCTACATTTTTGATTAAAAAATAAAAAGTTTGAAATGATTGAACAACGAATTTATAAAATAAAAATATACCAAACAACGAGCTTGCGCCAAGTTGATTAATTCTTATTTAATGTAAAATGTTTCTAAATCCAAACTGCAAAAGTGCATCTCTGATATATCTCTAAACATTGCACGTTTCAGTCGTTTAATGCCAAGCAATTTAGTGTCATAGGATGTGTAATTTACTTCACGTGCCGTTTTGGAACGCAGAAATCGCAGCGTGTCATTCGACTTACGCATAATTGCCTTTGTTAATCGGTCAGAGGGCATCTTTACGCGGTTAACGAATACATGCGACCAAAAAGCACAACTATTGATGCAAAATAATGACTGTTGATGCGTTTTTAGACAGCATTTTTTGCAGAGTGATAATTGATTGCAATTTACTGTAAGTGAATCACTTTGTTTCTGGTCGCCAAGCTTTCCTCTTTTCTTTAAACGCACTTCATTGCTATTGTTTTCAAGTCAAAAAAATCTTCATTGTTCTTTATTTTTCTTTTTAACGAAAAACAATGAAACAATGGCAAAGCACTGTCACTATTAACAGATCATGCTCATCAAAATTGTTATAAAATGGACAAGAAAGTTAATGTTTTCAGCTTTCCTGATCATTCCGAAATGAAGCTGTTGTTCACCTTGTTGCTGATTGCAGCTTGCTTTGCATTTATCGCGACCGCGCCCCTCGATATTGGCCATGGTGGTCGTTTTCACCTTCCCTCTAACGTCTTCGAAGCCAGGTTGGGGGCTCGTCCATTTGAAGTCTCCGATGGAGATGTCATCGTGAACTGATGTAACTTTGTTACTGTGATTTCTGTAAAACGTATCAATAAATCTGTTGCAATACATTGCAAATGACATAAACATCGAGTTTCGAAACGTCAAAACACCATCAAAGTTTAAAATAAAAATACAAACGAAAATAAAAGTAAACATTAATTGAAATAAAACAACAATAATGCTGTGGTACTCTAACTAAGCCACATCGCCAAAGGCTAATACACCCATGGTTAAATAACGGTAACAAAAGTGTATAACACATTCAGCTTGATGCTAATGATACAATTTTAATCAGATCAACCATTTACTAGTGGAAGATTTCAGTATGTGTTAATTCTTTTTTTAACAAAAAGTTTTTGTTTGTTTTTCCAGCAGTTATTTTTTTTTCAAACGTTTTGTTTGAATCTATTGTTTTTGAATTTAAAAATTAAACAATAAGCACGCAAGGTAAAAATAACAAGGCGTGAATTGGAACTTTACTATAAAATAAATTTTTAAAACATAAGGTTTACTATTCATTGGATCGCGTCGGTATGAAGCTGTTGTTGTCTTTCGTGCTGATTGCAGCTTGCTTTGTGCTCTGTGAAGCACTGTTCATACCTCCAAGATTTGATGATGACTCTCTAGGCCTCGGCAATGACGATCAACCGCTAAGTCCCGAAGAAACTCGCTTTCTTGGTGGTCTGTTCAAAAGTCTTTTCAAAAGCACCATAGGAGGATTGGTTGAAAAAGTTTTTAAACAATAAGTTTTGAAATTTCTGTTTACCACAACGTACCAATAAAAAAACTGCTGAACATTATACTTCTGATTCTGACGAAATGCATTGAATCGTTGCACGCTGTCAATTTTTGTATTCTCGGCTTCAACAATAATTAAATATATCCTTTATAACTTCAAAATCTCTCTCTGATGTTGTCAAAAAACAAAAACAAATATAAAACTATCTCTGAGTGTCAATTTGGGGCATTTCTTTGGGGAACGGGATTTGGGGGCAACGTATGGCCAAAATTGTACAAACAAAAATTTTAACTCTGGAAATAATATTCACGTGATTCCACACCGTCAATCTGGCATGAAACTTTTGAATAAGCAGTTCCAAAGCAAACTATTAAAAATGACAATAAAAATACAATGAAATAAAGTAGTGAGACCGCGCATTCGCAGGGAGTTTGTCAAGGCAAGATTGTCTGTCGCTTTACCATGTTAATCAGTCAATAGTTTTTATGAAAAAAAGGTTAACCCGAGTGTGTTTCTTCGATTTATCATGATGCCATATGAGAGGGGATCATTCGTGCTTTGAGGTTTCGCTCACTGCGCATGAGGAGGTAGTTTTCGTTGTCGGTGAGGCCGTTGGAGGCGCTTTTGTCCGATTTGGAAAGGGGTTGGAGGTTCTGGAAGGTGCGAGATTTAGAAATTTGAAGGTTTTGGAAATAAGAAAGTGGCTAACCTGCATATTGGCAGCAATGGCCAAAGCCTGTTGGTGGACTTCTTCAATCTTTTGCACTGCGATCAGTACATCGTTGATGGTTTTGCGAAGTCGGTCACGTTGGGCTTTTCGGGCGGCGGGGTCTTTCTGAAATGGATTCTTTCAACTTTTTGTTTATCATTTTGACAAATTCTCACCAAATTAAGGAACATAATCTGCGGAAACTTATCCCCAGCGGATACATCGACATTCATGTCCATGGCGTCGAGAGCCTCTTTCCAGCCCATGAAGCTTTCGATATTCTCGATCAATAATGTGTGAAGTGTTTCCAGCTCCTTTTCAAGATCGATGTGATGGGCTAGTTTTGTTTCAACATTGCCAATGGTGGTAGTAGGCGAGCTGATGAGGTTGTTGTTATGGCAGAATAAGTGCTTCCTCTGATGGGTCGTCAGAAGAATGATCCAATCCGTCATTTCCACCGGCGTATTAGCCTGGAAGTGCACTTCCTGATGCGGTGTTGCCACTCGGAAGGACGTCTTCGTGTCAGTGATCTGTGCCACTGAAGTGATCTCGCTGACATGGATGGTGCCCTTCTGTTCGTATTCGCCTGAGGCGTCTTTTTCCTTCACTTTTTGCCAGGATAATTCAGTTGGAGTCAAAGTTACGAATCTTCTTTTTTGACTAATGAAGTCTTTGATCGACTTTCGACGGCCAGAACCACATCGCCGTTCTACCATGTGCCCGGATTTGACGACAATCTCGTATTGGGAGGTCGTCGACGAGTACCTCTGCATCGGCGGGCTCTTTTCCGGTGACGCCGCCCCAGGGATGGATACAGCGTCAAAGAAGCTGATCATCTCAGCTCGGTGCATTGGGTCGATGAATCTGCTCAAAACTCTCGACAGCCATTCTTCTTTTGTCGTCAAAGGTGTTTTTGAGACGACACAGTTGGCCAATCTTTGCAGAATTTTTGATATTAAAACCAAACTACGCGAAATATCCGGCTCTGGAGCCTTTCTTTTTAGCCCATATTGCGTCGGATTCAGAATCGCGGCAGCAAAGAATCTCATAATGATGAAACTAGACACTGCCAATCGAGAAATTTCAACGTGATCGGGGTAATGTTCCGAAACGACTTCCCGCAAAACCGCGAAAACGTTTTTCAAAACTGGTGGACACAATTTCGCCGATTCACAGACACTGAAGAAAGCTAATTCAGCATAGACAGCCAAGTTGCGTGTGTTTTCCTCCAAATTGTCGCCAGGTCGAAGTTTGCTTGGATCAACTTCGCAACGACGCTTTTCCGCATAGACGAGATCGATGATGGGTTTCAAGGTTGCTACAAGATAGTCGCCACCGACGAATTTCATCATTTCATGCATCAATTTCGATGTCATGGACTGATTCCGAAAAAGGGTTGATGTTTCACGGCCGAGTGACATGTACTGCCGGCAAATTAGCCGAAAATACTCGGTGAATTGGCCCTTTTTCATGTACACTTTCATCAATGGTCGTGCTACATGGCCCAAATCAATCGATAAATGCTGCAATATCGATGCGAGTGATGTTTCGAACACATCTGGTGATAAAGATTCCAACAACGCGTTATAGAGTGCTTCGTAGTGAGTCAGTGACAGGATGTGTTCTATCGAGTACCTGAAAAATACATCCATCAAGCTACCGTATACCGATTGGTCGGTGGTCACCCATTTAAAGTTTAACGATAATTATTGAAAAGTTAATTACAATAATAGGTACTTATCATAATTGGCTACCTTTTTCGTGAAATAAAAACCCCCAATTTGCATAATGCATCCTATTCATCATAATGGGTTGCTATTATACTTTTAAAAGGTGCACAAAGTACAGTAAACACTCACCAAAACTGTATCTTAAGATCGCCCACACGCTCCGTTGGGGCCATTCCAGGCGAATGCATCGCCGTCGTCGTTGATGTCATCATGGTGGTGGTGGTGGTGGATGTGGAGCGGATGTTGGTCGAAGTCGATGGCATGGCCGTGTCCAACGAATCGTACTGACTCGTCGTGATGGCGGCCGTCTCGGCACTCGTCGGTGTCGAGCTGTGCGAGATCGTCATGCGGGACTTGATTTCGTACCTGGAACCGATTAAACATTAGTTTTAACATTCAAAATTCAAAAAACTACAGTAAGCAACATCAGAATTTCGAAAGATTCGGAATTTCAAAACGCTTTAAAAGATAAATGCCATTCGACACGTAGGACTGAGCCACCAAAGAAGCCCCACAAGCATCCCCTTCCAAAAATTGTATAAACATAAGGAGTCTGTTTTCCGGTTAAAAACGTGAGAAAAAAGCGAGGGAGGATGCCCTCCGGGTTTCGGCGGGTCGAAATTCGCAACCCTTAGGATAGAAGCTGTTTAAAAATAGAAAACTACCATCGAATTCACGGAACAATGGCATGAAAGGACAGGAATAATATAACAACCTCCAAAAAGGGGCCGAAAACATCGAACGTTCAAGGTTTGAAGCTAGAGCCAAGCTAGCGTGGGCCGACTGTACGAATCCAAAAACAGCAAGCCCTATGAATGGAATACCAAAAGCCCAGGCCGTCGGTCAAAACACCTGCGAAGACGGC
Organism: Panagrellus sp. LJ2284; assembly: GCA_024447225.1. Lineage (NCBI taxonomy): Eukaryota > Metazoa > Nematoda > Chromadorea > Rhabditida > Panagrolaimidae > Panagrellus > Panagrellus sp. LJ2284. The sequence continues at coordinate 4,862,579 of JAMRYC010000005.1, read as the reverse complement.
TGCCACTAATGTAAACCGCCTGATGTCCATTCACGTAAGGCTATATTTAAAGCTTGCAAGCATGTTTGCCTTTGCTTCTGGACGAACGCCCCCTATCCCTCCTGCCCTGGGGTAGCCATGCCCCAGCCAGACGTGATGATCAAACACCGAAATCCTATGTGAACCGTTCGAATATTCCAAAAACATAAACGCTTTTTACACTTTGCTAAACTAAACTAAACTAAATCTAAACCTACTAATCCGATGCCGAGCCCACAGTGAAGCAGCAAAACCATGTGCCAATCACATCATTATAACCCCGCGCACATGGTTAACCACTTCATTTATAATAACTACCCCTTCTGCAAAATTCAGACCTATTTATAACCGCTCAACAACTAAACATAGCAGTTAAAGTGACAATGTGACGAAACATTATTGTCGTCAAAAACCGCTAATGTAAATCCGATATGGGGCTGGTCATTAAAAATTTGAAATTTTTGTGTATGTGCGTGGTCGTATGTGTGTGTAAGTACCGTTGAGTCACATTAGTCAATGGTGTGGGAGAGCCCCGGGATAGTTTAATATACACAAAAATGTGCACAATGCGTTTCGATTTCGAAAAACCACCTTTGCTGGGCTGACTACATGATTGGCTAATATGAGTAATAATGTAAATGTAAACACGTGTAGTCCGCAGCCAGGTGATAGATTAGACAATCTCAGTTTCGGCACAATGAAAGATCGAAACCCCGTCTTTTTGAAGGCAATAAAGGGGTTTTCTGAAATTTCAAAGACGTAAACACCGAAAAAGAAAGCCGTGGGCGTGATTGTTGCATTTCGACAGTGCAAATATGGTCGCTTCGGACTGTCTGCGCTGCTTTCTACACGTAACTAACACAAACATAGACAATCCTTCTGAGGGTTGATGGCGTCAACGTGGGGGCACAATGCAAGGCGGAAGGACTACATTGTTGCTATCTTTTAAAGTGAGGGAACACGTTGGTGACGGTGTCGGGCTCCATAAAGATACTATTCCATTCATTTATTCAGACATCAAATGTATTTTTTTGCTCTCGACATTTCAGCTAGTTTTTATGGTCCAAAATGTTGAGCAAAAGTTGAATGAAAATATGAATGAAAAGTACCACGAACGCAGGAGTACTGCAGACAGATGGGAACACAGATAAAAGCCAGGCCAGGGCAGGGCTTCTGTATGTTTAAAAATAATAGCTTTATGAATGGAAATGCATGGCGGAGCTGTTTGTGTATAAATAGACGTAAATGGGCTATAAAAAGATAAACTGGACTTAGTACGTCAAAAAGTGATAATAAGATGCCTCTTTTGAGGGGGTTGTGGGGGTGGCCCTTAGGGAGACGTAGTAAAAGTGGGAAGATGGCGCATTAAAAGGAGGGATTTGAGAGTGCGGTAATAGGGGAGGGTCATTTGAGACGGAAAAAACAAAGTTACGTAAAAAGGAGTGAATTTAATGCACTTAATTTGAACTAAAGTTGGGTTTTCAGCTTAAAAAATGTTTGAAAGTGAGTTACGTGGTCAATTTTAAGACAAAACGTTGAAAAATATGAACTTAACAGCCTCTAAACCGCGACTTTTACCCATCCCATCCTTCAAAAAACCTCCCATCTGCGTAGCCTCGACTTCTGCGGAGGCGCGAAACTGACTAACCTCAACAATCTATCAATTGCCTCCCTGCTTACCTCACGCAGAGATCGAGTTCTCGCGCTCGTGCCTCAAACCCTAGCTTTTTTACAAGTCACTCGCCTGACCCTGCTTACATTAGCCGTTTTTTAAGCATCGCATCCCACCCCGGCCTGTGAGCCTCTCCGTTCATTCATTCATTCATCCACACGCGTGTCACGGATCGCCTACGCTTCCGGAAGAAGAGGGTCGACCGCGGGTACGACGTGTTTTGTCTCGTCGAGAGCCTTGCATCGCAACCTCGCGCCCACCAACCAGAGCCAGGCTAATCCAAAAGATGCCTGGTAGTTGTGATTCTTCTTTGAACACACAACAGTACTACTAGAGGCAGACAGTTTCGACGCATTTGCTGCTTCTGTTTACTCAAGTTAACTCAAGTCGGAGGAGAGCGAATATACATAACACATGGGGTAGACAAGAAATAGGTAGTATTTTTATAAAAAAAACTTTTGTGTTTTTTGTGTACTTTGAAAGATGGACACGAAAACTGTGCACTGAATCATTAAACTTTTCAATTCAGTCAAAAACAACCAAAAGAATCCCAAATGTGGGCGTATTGAACCCATTACGGTAGCCACCAGACGGCTAATAGCATATTTCAACCGCATTAAGCATAGATTACTATTTATGGACTCCCCTGCAAGTTATATCCCTATTCATAGAACACCCCAAAGCGGAGGAGGCCCATTTAAAAGGTCGTGAAAAACAAGCTATACCACGCTTTTTTCCGCGCGAGCGTTGGCGGCGGGGGCCCAATGCCCTCAGGACTGGAGTAACTAACTAGTAAAAATAGTAACACTATACTCTGAATGAAAGGCATGAATGGGATATGTTTGTACATACGTGTCCTATTAAGCTTGTTTCAATCTCATAACATTAGCGTGTTGCACGTAATATAAAAACATATTGGCCCTACAAGAAAATGGCAAACAAAACTACAGTAAGAGAAAAGAACTTAATAGCCATAGTCTATGGGTGTTAAGCAACGTTTGAGAAATCAAAACGGAAACGAAACATGAATGAAAATCTGTCTACAGCCGCGTGAAAAATATGATTTTTCATGGAAAAAGTGTGGCCCGGAAGCAGTCGCCGGAAGATGCAAAGAATGCCATGCCATGGCAAAAAGTATGCAAGGCAAGCAGATATGGGGGACACTGAGGCGACAAAATATGGCTGTGGTTAGCAATCCTGTCGTTTTCAATGGAGTTGTTGATGCACCCCCGGCGCCCGGCTTTGCAGGGCACAACCGGAAGCACTTACAAGGAGGGGAAAGTTAAAATATTTAGTGTTAAGGGTACAATTTTTGATAATTTTTAAGGGGGCTTAAGTTAACTTATTTAAATATGTTTAAAACTGTAAATCGACTGTGTGATTTCAACCTTTTGTGCCGTTCAAGCGTCAAAATTACGAATAAGGTTTTTTATAAAGTTCAAAAACTGAATATGATTACGTCCTTCTTATTAGTGGCTCTGCTAATTTGACCCCGAGCAACCTCATTCCACGAAACGCTTAACGGCATCCGGAACAGCTTACGCAAAAATTGAATCAAAGCCCCTTTTTTCGTTCCGGTCTTGACACATGAACCGAAAAAAGACAAATACTCTATTTTCCATTCACAAAAAGAAAGAATTACACTTCCAGACCGTCCTTAAAGTCTTAAAAACTGAACGAATAAACCCTGACGCGTCTTTGGAACCCACTTTCGGCATTGTTGTTGTTTTAGCTGGGCACTTTCGCCTGCAAAAAAACTAACTGATGCTATGGTTCCCCTGCAAAAAAAGAAGGCTTCAATCAAAACATTGCATTGCAGACGCAAATGCTGGTTGTTGGTTGTCCTAGCATTAAAGACAGATCAAAATAGACACCGACATTGTTTTTATGGGGCAATGCCGTGGCGGCATTGAGTTGACCAACCGGCTGCTAGGCGGTCTCCAGCTGATGGCCATAAAATTGGTCAGTGATTATAGCCCGAGGGGGCTTTCGAGGAGGGGACCGGAAGTGGCTGGGACAACTGGTCAGAGTACGGGGATAGGGAATGTGTTCAGAAAACTGGGGGAGAGGATGAGGATATCGAGGGGAACAGCTTTCGGCGGGGATACTATGGCCCTATGGCAAGGACGCTGTGTGACAGATAGATTGACGGTGAGCTCGAAAAGAGTATGTCAGCTGAGATGTGAAAATTCCGAGATTGTATAACAAATGATACATACTAAAACGTAAACGCTTTGAATGGATGGTATAAAGCTAATCGGAGGATCTATGTGGACATTGGGGATGGATAGGCGGGTGTAGTCCGCCCTCTCGAGGGACATTTCATCTGTAGGCCGCGCCCACGGACGTTATCTGGGTGGTTAATCGGAATTTGAAGCTATGGCTCATCAATCTCGACTGGCCCAGCGCGACTTGGACATTCTTTTGGGGATTTCATAAAACTGAGCGACAAATCCTACGCATTATAGACAAATGATAATTTGATCAACATTTTTCAAAAACAAAAAACTGTAAAACTTAGACACTTGCCAAAAACAAAGAAAAAATCACATCAAAAAATAAAAACACCCGTAGGCGTGCGGGAGTGAGGTAAATCATGAATGAAAATCGGGAAAATTGATAGTCGACCCGCATTGCAAAACTTTGACAGTTGCAAGGTTGGCGGATTATAAAAATTGGACAGTTGTTACGTGTCGCCCGGGCGCGGATAAATGCAACAATGCGGAGGCAGAAAACAGTTGTTGCAAGAATAATGATTGCAGAAACCTCCGCGAAACCCCCGCAAAGGCGGAACTTCTGTTTCCAGGGAAAAAAAGAGAGGGAAATGAATTAATGAATGGAGAGTGAGTGAGTGGGTACTTTGGCCGTGTTTGAAAAATTGGCCAAGCGCCCAAAATTGTTACTACATCTTCAAAAAACTGCAAACTCTAACATAGTATTCGTAAACTCACCAATTAGCTCCAAACCCTCTCGGCTCGATGGGCATGAAATTATCCGCATCGAGCGGGATCCTCGCAAAGCCGACGTAACTCGTTTCACTGTAACTCGGGTCACTGTAGATCTTGATGTTGAGACGGACGGGGCTCGGAAGTGGGGCGCTCGGGAAGTCCGCCATGGAACTTCCATTTCCGGTCGCGGTGCCGCCTTTGCGTATACGGGAAGCGGTATGCTTTGAGTTTTGGTTCTCCTTTCCTTCTGGCGATGATGCTGGGGGCGATGTGGGGGAGCCGGCAATGGAACTCTTCGCGGTGGCCTGCGCTTCACGGAGAATCCGCACATTCTCGGCCATCTCGGCCCGGGAAAGATTGACGGCATCGGTGGATCGTCGACCGAGCAACGGCACTTTGCTCATCGGACTGATAGCTTCGCCATAGGCAGTCGCACATACGGCAAGGTAGACCTGACCTTTGTGGGCAAGTGGTGGCGATGGGGGTGATGATGGACGGCCCTGGGAGCTGTTTGAAGCACTTGAGCCACGGCGTTGAAGGTGGTGATGATGGTGGTGGTGATGGTGATGGTCGTGGGAGGCTGATGTTGAGGGATTTGAGGTGGATTGGGTCACTGTGTAGTCCAGGACGCTGAAATTTATCATTTTTAAAACTGTAAAAGCTCGTTTTCAGTGTCTATAACATTTAGACGACACAATTTGACAAAAAACAACCCAAAAAACACTCCAATATCTCAATTCCGACAAAACTACATTTTCGTGTCGAGACCCCAACCACCCCCAAATCGCATTTTTCCACTTCCAAACGACCTCATTTAATTTATTATCATGTTTAACAAGTCTGATCTTGCACGATTTGCTTGCAAACACATTCCAAAAAGCCCATTTATCCATTCACCAAAACAAAAAGTGCAATCAGTACTGTGTTTTTGCAAAATTGCGTTATTGTAATCCCATCAATTTTGCTAACAAAATGTTTTTGTGTGGTCGAAATGCCCATACGTTCTGTCCTAGCTGTCAAAACCATGACTTCCGTCATGATTCCCGGGGGCAACATAGGTCTGAATGAAAAGGAATGAATGAAAAATGGTCGGGGGCGCCCAGGCAGGCCATGGTTCATTGCAAAAACTTGCTGTCGGAAATGACCCATTTGATGGGGAAATGGGGTAAGTTACATGCGTACGACGACGGCGACGTCGACGACCACCGCCACAGGGATGGATAAACAATCACTACTGTCGGGGAAGTAAAACGGCTTTTTCGCGTTGATGAATGGGAAGCGGGTTGCAAAAAAAGGCTGCTGGCGATGGGCCAAGAATAATAACATCAATGTTTTCAAAGGGATTTGGGTGAACAGAACGGTTCAAATCAAGTGAATGAGGAGGAAAAACAAAAAAAAACAAAGTAAAACGTTAAAAAAGCGTTTTCGTGGCGAGACAGTGGAACTAGTGTAATTGTGCTTTTCGTGGTGAGAGGACCGTATGCGCGACCGCGTGCGCACTTTCGCAGCAAAAGTCTCAAATTACATCAAAATACGCAGAAATAAATCCCCCATATCAAATTAGAGATGCCAATCACTATGTTGCGAACGAAATATCTGACTGATCTCGCCCTCGTTCGGCTCGTTCGCCAAAAGCACCTGACATGCTCCCACGAGGGCACTTTTGTTGCGGTTCAACGTTTTCGACTTTGATTGCGACAGGTGAGAGGGGGGTTCGCTTCGCTTCGCGCCGCTGGACGGTAATGGCCGGAAGGAGGCAAAAATCGGGCAACCGAATGGCGAGGTCCCATCGGTGTCGTCGTTCGCCTCGCAAAAAGACAAACGACAACCGGAAACGAGACACATTTTCCTCGCTCGAGGGCCGATTCGTCTCTCTTTCTCGTTTCGTTTGGCTTGCCTTGGCTGGGGAGTGCGGTCGATTGATCGCCGCCGGCATTGCCTCTTTTGTTCTGGGGCTTTTTTCCGGAAGTCGAGATCGATCACAAATGGCATCAATCTGGGCAATTGCAAGAAAGACTTCCGAAACAGATGAAGGTGTCAGTTAAAATAAAAATTTCTAAAAACTGTTCAGCAACGTAAGGGTAAGTTCATAGAATCCACAAAATCTGCGTGAAAAGATAGGATAAGATGGAAGCCAAGCCAAGTTCAAGTGGTTGAGGGGGTTGCAAGAATGTGCAAAATCCGTTAAGTTGAAAAAGTTTTCGAAAAAACACAGTCATTGATGCAACGTAAACAATCAAAATTGTGCAAACAATACTTGCAAAATGGTGAATGGGATTACGTTGGCGTGCAAATTGGGGGCTTTGGGGGCAAAACAAAATTATACAGAAGTTGGAGCAACATAAAAACTGTAAATGACAGAAAAAGTTTTACTAATGTATGAAAACTGCGTGAAGATCCCCGTTTCGAAATATTAAATTTTAAAATCCAAAATCTCACCTCACAGTAATTTTATCTTTCTCGCTATCTCTCCCAGAAGAATCCTCCAAAATCGATAAACAAATTTCGCCAAGAACCACTGTAACCGTCTCATTAGCCTGTTGCGTCGTTTCCACTGGCAATGTAAGCTCGGCGCCATTTTTAGCCAAAATATCTTTTCTTCGAAGTCGAAGTTTACCAATTTGATGTGTTTGATAGTTCGGCAAGTGTTCTAATACTGTCAATTTGATCAGTTGGTTGTTGCGATACATTTCAACTGATACCTTTTCGCCGAAAATGCGCCTAAAAACCAATATTTATCATTAAAACTGAGTGAAGTAAGCTACGTGCTTACACAGGACATCCACTAACTGCCATAGTCTGCAAAACTTCATCATCATCCAATTTCACCAGAATCGAAATCCGTGATTCTGGATTTAAAATCTTTCCAGGATAAGGTTTGAACTGTAGGGGTGCTATTGTAACTTTGCTGATTATCCTTGGTTGTTCAAATTTGCCAGAAATTTTAGGTGGAGGTGGAACTGGTGGTGCTTTTCGGGATGTTTTTACAGGATCACGGACGTAGGAAAATGATGGAGCCGACTTTTTGTGGATGGGTGAACTTGCTGCTATAGGTGGCGGTGAAGCAGGTTCTGGTGGTCTTTCTTGTGCCAGACTTCTTTTGATAATTGGTGGTGGAATGTCGATTTTGCCTTTCAGTGGCAAATTCATGTATTCTGATGAAGGCTCTGTGACATCATTATCAGTAAATGCAGTTGAGGTAGTTGGGGCAGTGGTCTGGGAGCATGGCTGACTTGTTGAAGGTTCAGATTTTTGTGAAACTGAAGACGCTGGAATGTCGATGTCTTTACTTTGATCAGGTACATTAGGTACAGCAGTTGCACTGGAAGTCGATGGTCTACTGTGATCAGGAATGGTCAAAGCTTGTAATGGGTCCTCTTTTGGCGTAGCGGCATCCAACTCATCTAAAGCTAGGGATAGCATGTCGATGGGCAGAGGGTCATATTCGCCTTCATCGGATGAACTGGCGGCGGCGGAGGAAGTGACTTCAGATCGTAGTTCTAAAGTTACGCTTTGCCGATCAAAATCGTCATCGTCGGAGTTTATGATATTGTCGAAGAAAGCCGCGATGTCGGCATCTGAATCAAAGGATGGTAAAACTGGCAGCTTGGCGACTGATGGTGATTCGGATGTCGGTTTTGGGATTGATATCGATGGCTTTGAATCAGATTTAGTTTCTGCAGTGATATTATAGCCGCTTGTTGACGGAAGCAAATCCGATGGCGAATCAAAATGGACGCTTTTTGAGTGTTCAGTGTTCGGAAAAACTGTAGTATCTTCCACAAGCTTCATTTTGGCTTCAGATAATGATTCAATTTCAGAAGGTGCTTCAGACGTGGACGGTATGGCTGCATCTTCAGGAATCGAAGTCAATTCGGGTTCATAATGCAATTCTGATGAATGGTGTGATAGATTTGCATCAATATATTCGTCAGAAGTCGACGCCACCGAATCCAAGAGATTCTCGACAACATCATCTAACATTTTGGCTTCAGAATCTGCCGATTTAGCCGCCGTCGATCCATTATCCGTCGACTTTTCATCACTTTTGTCCATAGCTACCAGCTATCAAATACTCTTTATTATCCACCGTATAACCAATTCAGTAACTAAAGTATTGTAACAATACGTTGCAGAAATAAAAGCCTTCCTGCTTGAAAATGATCATTTGGAAAGGCTTCAATCACCTGAAAAGGAAACACTGTAATACAAAAATAGAACCTGTGATATGAATAAACTGCAATACACATTATAAACACGCACCCGCACACGCATCGCGGAACAAACTCGTATCGTCGTGGGAAGTAATTTTTTCAACACACTGATCTTGATTTTTTATCGCCTTCCCCGCGTTAAAAAAACGCAAACCAGGACGGATTCTACGCGACAAAACCCCTGCTACTCATCACGATCATCATCGGGAGGGTAGGTGTCTGCGCACGCATGAAAACAATTCGATTCCGATGCACACAGCCACCGAAGAAGACACATACCGTCTTGAACGTTGTTTGAAGGCGCCAGAGCCTTCGAGCCAGACGCCAACATGCAATAATACACAACGATGGTTCGAGGCAAGCAACTGATGGCTTGCTTTGTGCTGATTGATTAACAGATTGATCCAAACCGGGTAGGGTAGGGGAACGGAAGGCGGAAAAAAAAGGTGTTAGAGATGGCGCCCCTGGCGATGGCGGTCGTGACCCCGGCCCTGGAGGCTGTGTCACGAGAATACTTGACCTGGGGGACAGGTTCGGGGCTTTTTTGGGCGATTCGGTTGATGAAAAACGGGAAAAAGAAAAAAAAGTTTTGGTAAAAAACAAAAAGGGGTTGGCGGGGAGCCAATTGGTGGCTAAACTGTGACAAAAAATTCTACTTTTGTACATTCTTTCGACAGAATATCGACAAATATAGCTTAATTTTGCTACTTAGCAACATAAAAACGTTTAAAACTGAAGACGTTGCGGTCAACGTAAAAGCTACAGTAACCTACAGTACCCCATCTTCCAAACCAAGCCCCCCAGGTCAAAGTTCACGCTTCAACATTGTCAATCCTAACATTTCAATGCTCATAATCACCCAAAATCACGGCCTGCACGTTACAAACATCTATCTGCTACGTGTTTTCCATCCAGATTGAAGCTGACACCCGCCCGGACGGAAGTGCACAGCAGTTTATTTCGGACCGACGACCATGGATGGGTGATAAGGACCCCGGAGTATGCATCTATCTGGGCAGACTTAAAGCTTGTCCGGATGCGTCCGTGCAGCCACGGCCGAACTGATGACCGATAACCAGGGCCAGCTTTCAAGCTCGAATGTAAGCTACAGTGCATGGGCGATATGGCCCCGAGCTGCAAAGCAGTTTTGGGACCCCCGCGTCGGCGTCACTTCCGGTGGGAGTGGGGTTGGGGCAGTGATAGCGAGCTTGGATGGCTTTTATCACGACTGTCAAGGAGAGTAAGCATGAATGGAGCTTTTTGGTGGTATTATTGGGCTTTTTTTGGGTAAGTTCCGCGACTTGGATAAATTTACGGTATTCAAAACTGCGCCGCATGTGTCTTACTCGAATGTCCTCCAAATAAGCATACTCACTCACACCCCTAAGGGCATAGACTGATAAGCCCCTCAAAATGACGTCAAAAAACACGTTCTCCTTTGCAACAGTTAACGGAAGTGGATTTCCACATAGCATCATGACTCACAAAACCACCACAAAAAGTGTATTTTCGTTGTTTGCATCGATCAAATGCACTTTTCATTCACTCCGTTAGATTCCTTACGGACACCCGTCCCGGTTGGCATGTGTTTTCATTCAGGACCCATGTTTGAAGGGTTGAATTGAATTGACAACGTTAAAAAACGCGATTGTTTGCCCACTCACACATGCATAAGGATGGATACAACATACGCGCCCTACCCCCAACGACTCCCATTCATAGATACATGATAGTAGAGGTTCAGGCCCGCCGTTCCACACATTGCCAGCAGCATGTCATGAATGAAAGTGATGTGACTCAAAAAAGGGGACCGCTATTCTCGATAGAGGCCTCCGACGGTGAGGATGGGTCGTCGTCGTCGTTGTTGGTGATCGGACGCGTGGATGGCATTTCGAGGGGAAATGGCAAAGTGAAAGTAGCAATGAAAAGTGGAAAAAAAGGCAACGGGAAAAGGTCATGGAATAGACTACGGTGTGAGCAGTCATAAAGAGCAAAAAGCAGACTAGCCGCTGCTAAAATAGAGGAAATGGATGGGGGTCATTGAAGGGAATGGGGTTTTCAAAGATTTCGGAATCGCGAATACGTGGAAAACTGTCTCGACGGTAGCTTTTTGAAAGGAAGTGAGTCAGGAAATCAGATGGCAAAAGATACAAACAACGAAATAGTGATAATTGGAAGTTATGGAATCAGTTTTTTGTTGGAAATCAATAACTTTCCCGGATTCTGGGTAATAAAAAGTAAAAAAACTGTAGTTGTTAGTATATTGAAGCAGGTTATCACTACACTTTGCAGTTCCAATAACCCTGCAAAAGACAAACTTTTACCAAAATTCCAAAAGACCAATCCATTGCAAAACGCTCGTCCCTCCTAATCAGTCATTCACTCATTCTCACGCCCAAAAAGATAATCAAAGCAGCAAACAAGCCATAAATAACAATGCTTTTCCATTCTTTGAGAAAGTGGAAGACAAAGCATACCTATTTAAAACAAAAGATAAAAACTTCCGGATCAACATAAAATGATTGTAAAAATATAAAACTGCCAACCGAGTTTTAAATTTAGAGATTAGTCAAACTCAAACCCCAAAGCTATCAATAGCCCCTCTGAGCCAAGCTTCAACCCCATTTCGAGAAGAAGATTTCCAAACCCACTCTACCGGAAAGAGCAAGCCCAAAGAGTAGAACAGCAACAGCGTGGCGCGAGACTCCCGATAAGAAACTCAGCATCGTCGTGGTCGTCGGCGTCGTCCATTTTCACCCATTGACAAAGCTTTGCCTCGTCGAGGATGGATGAATGGGCGCGACAGAGCGAGGCGAAGCGGGCAAAATAACAAATGTTTGGAAGAAACACAAAACGGAATGGAATAGTGAAGGCGCGTGGCGTTAACTTGTGGGCCTTTTGGGTTCGATCAAGCCTGACCGGCGTGGTCGTGACGATGACGATGACCAGATGGAGTGAGGTGGTTGTTCTAACATCGGATTAGCAAGTTTTTGAGGCTTTTGGGGTGGGATAGGCGTGTAAAACTGTCGAAAGTATGGGAAATTGCGATAATGGGATAACGCGGATTGAAAAGTCAAAAAACTGTAAATATTAGTAAATTAAAATAGAAAAAAACTTTCAAAGAACATAAAAAACATTAAAACTGCTGTGTCAACGATAAAAAATTCAAAAAATGCCCAAAAAGCCAACCCTTCAAAACTACAGTACCCCTACAGTACCCCCACCAAAACACAACATACAACCCCAAACCCTTATCTATTTTCCAACAATCCCCCAAAAGCGATTTGAATCTTTCAAAAAAGACCCAAAAATAGGCCCATAAAAATCATTTCCGGTCTAATGTAATGTAAAATCGACCAAATTTCGACAAGAGCGACTCTCGAGGAGTCGTTGATCGCCTTTCCATCTCTCGACAGTTCCGGACGTGACTGGGCAGGCTTGAACCCACGTTTTGAGCAAACTTTGCGCACAAGCATGCCTCTGGAAGAGTTCAAGTCGAAGACAGTCGCGGGCAGGCAAGGCAAATGTTGCGGAGGAGGAAGTAAAGAAGAAGACGCGCAAAGTCAGCCAGCGGGAAATGCAAAAAAAAGAACGAGTAAAAACACAACACTTTTCAAATCAAACCTGACTGGGGCCGTCTTCCAGTTCAGTCAATCGGCCCCCCTTTTGCCGAGGGCAACAACTACGGAGATGGGGAGCGGGTATGTGGAGCCCATGGGCGATCGATCGGTTGGGGTTAAATTTGTGGGGGAATTATTTTTAGATTATTGTTTTTTGGGGTTTTTGAATGGGGGGAGGTAAGTGGGGTTGTATTAGGCAACATAATTATGGTATTAAAAACTGAAAAGCTTTCGATAAATTATAGAACCAAAAAACCAAGCCAAACCCAAACATGGAACTAACAAAAAAACTTCAAGAAAGTCATTCCCTGGGTCGTCACAATGCAAACAAACACCCCAAAACGTGAATGCGTGGGCGGCATACTCGACGGAAACAACAAATTTCCTTTCCTCTTTATGGTGTGAATTTGAACTGGTCTAACAATAACAAAATGAAGGCCAATTTGCATCCCAAATGCCGTCACACTTCCGGAAAAGGTCACCATCCCCTCGCGAACGCTTATCAAACCAATAAAAAATAAAGATAAACTAATTGAAACAAAATCCCAACAGCTGCAAGCGCCATCCTTCACTCAATCTGACAGCTTTCAAAGACAAGAACGTTCTCGGACTGCCCTAACAAGACTAATTTTACACATACATTTTGCAAAGACATGGGAAATGACAACAAAACATGTCGAAAAACCAATCTAAAAAAGGCTGATTGGAACATTCCACAGAAATCAGAATCAGGCTGGTCTACATTTTCATTCATTTTGTCGACGTTCAGCGTTCAGCGTTCAAAGTGGTCAAGTTAAACAAGCATTCTTACAAGTTTGACGTCGGTGCAGTGGTTGATTAGCAAAAAACTGTTGGAGTCGGTGGAAGTGAGTCACTGATTGGGGGTTGGGAGTTGTAAAAAGTTGAGTGAGTAACAAATGAATGGGGTTTGGGATGATTAAGTGGTTTGGGTTTGATTTTGGGGTGTTAACATTGGAATTTTGGATAGTTTTAAACTGGCTGAATGCGCCTGAATTTGAAAAAAGGAAATGCAGAAAGAAAAACACGACAAAACTTGCGAAAAAACGGATAATAGTCGGGATTGCATGCATCCCGAGCGATTATCGATGATCGCCGCCTGTACCGGAAGTGATATTTCACGGGCGTCGGACACCCCCACCTCTGTATATCTTGTATTGTCGTGATCGGCTGATATGGGCGATATCCGCCAGGGTGAATGGTTTCGAGCGACGATCAACAACTTTATCGTGGTTTTGGAATTTTTAAGTTAAAACTGACAATGTTTTTCGCGATCCAAGCCAAACTTAAAGAATTTAGAACTTTTATATCCAATTTCCAGGTTCAATTCCCCCAAATTGTCCAAAATACGCATCGACCTTGTCATCCATGCCAAATGACCCTCCTGCGATTCCGATTCCGACTCCCATTCATCCCTAACCTTCCCGCCGCCACCGGAAGTTCTCATTAAGGCGGGCGCACTGATCACATCTCCAACGGTGTCCGTGATTGCCTTGCCCTTTTACATCCTACAAGTTTCCGACTTCCCGACTTCTAACTTCCGCGAAGCGAGCAAAACCTTCCTTCTTACTTAAAACAACGCCCGAAAGGTGTTACCCTTTCAAATCGAGTCGTGATTTTTACACAAATCAGGATTCACAAGGATAGCACGTAAAGGGTACATCTAAGGCGTCAAAGTCCAAGCAAAAAACGCGAAAAACCATCAAGAAAAAAAGTGACTTCAAAACGGAGAAAAAGTGACTTTAATTAACGTGCAAAAGTGCATTCAAATCAGCGAGCGAAAGAACGAAACAGCATTGCTCGAATTTTTTGACATCTGGTGGTCGGAAATGTGTTACATGTAGTCAAAAATGAAATCAGAAAAACTGACGCGAAATATGTAATGGGAAAATAAGCCAAAAATCACAACTTCCACAGCTCCAAAGAAATTGAAACTTGCAACCTTTACAAAACTACGCGACAATCGCACTTGAAAAACTGGCAATACTTCTTAAGTTTGCATATTTGCAGATGACAGCCCAAATCAAAGATGACGGAATAACGGTACATACAAAATGTGTGTAAATGGGTTGTATTTGGGTACTGATGGGTAAAAGTTCAAAGAAAACTGCGTGAGCTGTTGCAAAGAGCTTTTAAACTTGTGACTTTGTGGTTTCAAGAATAAAAAACGTGGGTAAACGTAAAGTAAATTGGATGCGCGTGGCATTAGAAGCCGAAAAGGAGGCGTAATGCAAAGAAGGGCATAAGCTGGTGGCAGTCGAGGCAAAAAACACATGGGGTTCGGGGCTCATCTGCATTCGGGTGGGGGTGCTTCGAATGCAAAACCGGAGCTATTCACATCAGCATCTTTTAAGACAAAAAACTGGAGGGACGGCCGTTGGTAGTCAGGATGCTGGCTAAATACGGCAAAAATGGGCAAAAAATAAGGGGGAAATGGGTGGTTGGTGCGCGAAAGGCATCGAATGCGCAGATTTGGGGATGTTTTTTGTTTTTTGAAAACTGGGTATTGTGACTAGGCTTAATGGCATTTTTTAAATGGGAATGTAAAAAAGTAGCCTAGATTTGAGGGACAAAGCATCGTTAAACGATCTCCAATACTGTAAAAAACACAAAAAAAAACTGAGTCGAGGTAAAGATATTCCAAAATGGTCCATAATTAACCACATAAAACCCTCCGCTCCGCTCCCGTCATCAATACCTGTGCCGACAGAGTGTTTAACCGATGATCCATCTCTGAAAATGGCACTCTGTGCCTTCATAATTATAAATTCGAGCAATCGCCGCGGTGCCGCCGCTGCGCACCCTCTTGACGCTCTTGATGGAGTTCATGTTCGGTCGGAACCGGCGCCAGGTTGCGCAGCCTAGAAATAAGTGCTTCTTTTCTTCTCCCTTTTCCCGAAAAGGTTCCCACCGAGCCCCCGCTGGCCCAGGATCAAGAAGTCCGGACTCCGAATGCAAACGGGCCCGGGTTTTCCACACTTGAGAAAAGCAGAAGGTTGCCACCCTTCAACAAAAGGGTGGCAATGTCCATGTGCAATCGCCGTGGGAAAGGTCATGCAAGGTCGGCAAAGGTCGTCAAGGACCTGATCGCGGTGACAAAGTGCGGGAAAGTTGCGGCATGTGCCGGAATCGTGGAAAAGGAAAAACATGGGAAATGTGGATTTGCATAATTAACGGCTCTAAAACTGTTAAACATTGAAAATAGGGGCCAAGTGTTCTTTTTTGAAATAAAAAATGAAATCATTGTCGATTTTGATTGTGTCTACGCTTTTTCTGAGCTGTGTTTCAGCACTTACGGTAACAAAAAGGGTGATTGAAATACTTCCAGGGGCTGTAAGTCACTTCCTATGTCACCATTCTGCCGTTTATTGCGAAAAAACTGATTGCCAGATTATCTTGTTCAGTTTTGTATAATAATATACAATTTTTCAGATCTTCTCAGCCAACTTTGCCTATCCCGATCACGACGCTGACTTCAAAATAGAAATCTACCATTCTAACATGATGAAACCTGACTCATTACTGTACCGATTCTCTTGGGAAAAAGGACTCAATACGATTTATATACCAGGCCCTGGCAATCAAGAGCATGCCCTTAGCACCGGTTTTTTAAACCACGTTGACAATGAAATCTATTTCACCATTCGGGCTTTCGTGAAGCAGACCGACATTTTTATCAATGATTTATTCGTCGGAATTGTACAGATGCAAATGGACGACAAAAAAGCAAGTTATGTACTTCATATCGTTATTAGCCACCCTGGAGAGTATTTTGGAGATGTTTTTGTACCGGGACATCCGTTTTTGGACTTTGGTGATAAAAAGACTAGATATTGATGTTAAACTGTTATAGTATAGGTAAATAAATTGTTTTGATCTCAAAAGATGTTATAAAGGTGTCACTTTTCGATGATTTTTTTCCAATTTGTGGTCCTTCCAAAAGTACTCGGCAATTACTACCGCACCGGTGACAGTCGCCGTAATAAGCACGTTTACGCTTCAGCTACTTGGAAGCCAATCGTTGCCTTGGGTAACGTTTGACTTTGCAATTATATGGTACTGTTAAAAGTAAATCCAAATTGGTGTTACTTTTGACACGTATTGTAAGCATTGGCAGTTTATGGGTTGATGTTGGTCATGTTATGACAAAATAGGAAAGTGCATTAAACTTGTGATGCTGTTTTTTATTGTTTTCGCTGTTTTCACAACCTTTGTAAGTGTAAACACGCAGACGTATGTTGGAATCCTCGAAAATGAGCCATCTATTGTCACGAGTTGCCAGATTGCGTTGGCCGATGCGAGGGCTGATGGGGTTGTGTCGTCAGATTTGATGTGAGTCACCATTTTCCATTACTTTTTAAAAACTGTAAATTTTGCAGCCTGTTAAATGGCACCGGCTGTTCCCCTGGTCTCATATCCGATGGCACCGCCTGGGCGGCCGAATCCTACTTCAAACACAATGTCAACATGTTTATCACCGACAGTTGCACGGTTGAAAACTTTGGCATTTCAAGATTGGCCCGATTCTGGAACGTGCCAGTGTTTCTCCGGTCCGATTTCGCGTTGACCCTGTTTGATACGATCATGTTTCCGACGGTCGTTCACATGGCCGACATGACTTGCATCTCGGCGGCTATGGCCATCGAGAAAGTGGCTGGGGCTCTGGGACGCTCGGAGCTGATTTTGGTTGGACCTTATTTCCAGAATCAGAAATCCGAATCGCTACACATTGGCATTTACAACTATTTGACACTGTTGAACACGGTCAATGCGACCCATATCGACTTGGATCAGAGCAATTGGGGTTCCATGAGCGAGCGGATTTTGAATATCAGGTCTTCTGTTCAATGTAGGGTTTTGTAATTCTTTAAACTGTGGCAGAGGTACTTCAGTTTTTAGTAATCGTAATCGTCGGCAACTTCGCCAATCCAAATACAGCATTCGACAAAATAGATGTCATTGGTCTCGTGAATGACGGTTATTTGGTGATTTGGATCTGCAAAAACGCGGTTCAGCAATGTCAGGCGGATTTGAAAGAACGGGCTTACGATACAAAGATATTGCTGGTATGTTTTGATGTTAAAACAAAAACTGTTAGTAGAAGTTCCGGATTTTAGATGTCACCGTACTATCCAAACTGGGAATCAATAGCCGATCAGATGAAAAACAAATTAGCTACTCAGTACATCAGCGTGAGTTATAATAAACTGACAAACGTTGCTTTGACAATTAACACTTTCAGGACTACGTCACCTGGTACGTAAACACCTACATAACATGCTACACCCTAGCTATCGCATATCAGCGAACAGGATCATACGATGGTGTGGCAATTTCGAATACGTTCAAATCAGCTACTTTTACCAATGCCCCTTTCGGCGAACTTGTATTCGATGCCAATGCAGTTAGATTGCCAAGCATCATTTTTGCATGGAAACCGAGCGAATCAGAAAATCTATCTCAAGCCTATGTGGTCCAAACAACTAAAAGTGCCTGCAGCAATCAGCGGTGTTACGAAGCTAACTTATTGACGTTGAACGGCACAGTTTGGTTCAGCGAGCGAAACCAAACTCTTCAAGAATGCGTTTACAAAGGTGGTTGTACACGGTACTGGATCATTGCCGTCGTTATTGTTGGTGTTGTTCTGGCTTTGATTATTGTTGGTATTGCCATCGTGTGTATTCGATAGTAAGTTTTATTTTATAAACTGATGATTCTGGACTGACCATGATATTTAACTTCTGAACTTAAAAAGTGGTATTATCTTTAGTAAGCGCAACAAACCCTACCGTATGCACCTAAAAATCGGTCGATCCGAAATCAAAGTCATCGAGAGCAAACGAGACGAAGGCATTGATGACATCTCTAACACTCGTGTCGACAGTGCCAAAAGTGGTCTTGCAACGAAACGTCGAATTATCGGTGCCTACGCTATTTACAACTTTTCGAAGGCTGACATTTTTGTGTTTCATCAGAAGAAGCCAATCACGTTCAGTGATAAGGATTTAAAGTTTTTTGCCGAGTTGAAGAAGAGCAATCATGATAACATCATTAACTTCATCGGATTCTGCTACAATGATGGCCCGAAGTTCTACGTACTTCACACCCTGGTTGATCGTGCTTCGTTAAGCGACTTCGTGTATGACAAGGACTTTGAATTGGATGACACGTTCAAATCAGCCTTTTTGAGGGACATTCTGAACGGATTGGGTTATTTGCATCGATCGCAAATCAAATTTCATGGATTGTTGACGCTTTCAAACTGCTTGATTGACTCGAACTGGGTATTGAAGTTAACAAATTACGGTATTACAAGGTTTTTGAATCGGTACATTAAAAACAAGTCACTAAAAGTCGTGAATACTGTTCCGAAGGCTGGTAAGGTTGATTTTAAACTGCTATGTGCGTCGTAATTGTATGCTTTCAGTGTATCATCACATAGCCCCCGAATTCCTAAAAGACATAGAAATCGGCAATGAATACCCAAACGGCGATGAAAAGGGTGACATTTGGTCGTTTGGGATGATTCTCTATCAGCTCATGTTTCGGCAGAAGCCGTTTTCCGAGGAAAAGAGCACCTTTGATAAACTCAAAAAGGGTGAATTGCTGCCTATTGTCGCCGATTATGAGGATGATGAGGATCCACTGGTCGAAATCATGGAAAAGTGCTGGAAGTATGAACCTGCCCAGCGCCCTCAACTTGCTGTCATCATCAAAGTTTTGAGAATTGTCTTCAAATCGATGAAGGGCAACTTAGTCGATCAGATGATACGCATGAATGAAAAGCATGCCGTTATTTTGGAAAATATCGTAGCTGAACGAGGCGCGCTGTTACAGAAGGCGCAGGAACAAACGGATCGATTGTTGTGTGAGATTTTGCCGCCGTGAGTTTATTTTTTTTTTACTAAAACTGGTAATATCCAGTCGGTCGTTTTCAGATCAATAGCAAATCAGCTAAAAACTGACGGTGTCATTGAACCTCGCTTCTACGACTCAGTTACAGTACTATTCTGTCAATTGGTCGACTTTCTGTACATCCAGACAAATTTAACCCCTAATGATGTTGTCAATTTCCTAAACGATGTATTCACCCTCTTTGACGATGTCATCTGCAACCATGACGCGTACAAAGTGGAAACCACCGGAGAAACTTACATGGTGGCCTCAGGGGTTCCCACTGAAAACGAAAATCGACACGTTTTTGAGATCAGTGAAGTCGCTTTGGAATTCCGAGAATGTTCATACAGCTACAGACTGGAGGCACTTCCCAGTTTCAAGCTTCAACTCCGAATTGGGTATCATTGCGGCCCGATTGCCGCTGGCGTTATTGGGTTGAAAGCGCCGAGGTTTTGCTTGTTTGGGGATACGGTATGATTTATAAAGATTAAAACTGGGTGGTATGATTGATCGCCGACAGTTTAGGTGAATTTTGCCTCTCGGATGCAATCAAACTGCCCTCCAAACCAGATTCAAATGTCAGAATCGACAGCGCTTCAATTGATGGTCATCGATGAGTACAAGTTGACAAAACGCGGTATCGTCACAGTCAAAGGCAAAGGCGATGTGAACACATATTGGCTAAATGAACACATTCATCAGCATCCAGATACAAATCAATTGGCACATGCCGCGGCGGCGGCGTCTGGGTTGATGCTGCCAATGAAGCGGGATTTGGCTCGGAATTCTATTCCAAAAATTTTTGTGGCGGCGGAGTGATTTTTACGTTTTTTTTGCTTATCTGTTTTTGTGACGATTTTTTAAACTGGGAGTTCGGTTTTGATTGCTCATAAAGTTCAAAAGTTCAGATCTCTTTGGTACAAAACCCAGAAAAGAAAATGAGTCACAAATCCCAACCAAAAACAAGTTTTCCCAAAAAGACAATCAACTACAACTGTTTCAAAATACGTGAATCTCAACAAGTTTCTGGATACACTAACCTGCCCCCTTCATATTGGCA
This sequence comes from Panagrellus sp. LJ2284, assembly GCA_024447225.1. Classification (NCBI taxonomy): domain Eukaryota; kingdom Metazoa; phylum Nematoda; class Chromadorea; order Rhabditida; family Panagrolaimidae; genus Panagrellus; species Panagrellus sp. LJ2284. Next base: position 4,842,132 of record JAMRYC010000005.1, on the reverse strand, counting down.
TCTGTTTACATTGACCATCGTTGTCACTAAAAATAGGCGTGAAGACCGTCGATGAGTGGATCCTCTTCAAACAGTGGTCATTGTCTCCGAATCTGTCCCACTCTGCCGATTCAATGTCGAAGGAACAGAACCCCAAACGGACCGGCATTTATCGTCGTCCTTTCGCTCGGAGATGTTGATCAGAGTGGTGTTTCTGCTTGGGCTAATTCGATTTTGTGTGAGTAACCTTCACGCTTTTCACCCTCACCTTTAGACGCTTTCAGACAGGTATCACGACCCCGTGTGCCGACCAAACCCAACAATGTGGCGTCCTTATCGAAGAATTTGAAAAGCAGATTCAGGACTACAAAACGGCAGCCTTTCGAAAGTGCTTCAATCATCCTGCGTATGTAATTTGCTTCGAATTTCTTTTCTTTGTCCCTCTGGCGCCAAAGTGCACCCTTGTCTTCGTATGACATGAACGCCCGAGGCATCGTATACATGCCATTCAGTCCACTCTTCCTCCCCCTCCATAATTACGTTCATTTCCGGTAAATTTGCAGCTGTCAACACGAGAAAATCGCCTTCGATGACTGCTATACGAGGGCCATTCGCGCAGTTCGAGCGCCCTTCAACCATGAACAAACTCGTAAGTTCTTACTGTTAGCCAATATACGAACCCCCGTCGCCCGACGGCACCCCTTCTAAACGACCTTTCATTATTACCAGCCGAATTCGAATGGCAAAACCTAAATGTTGTCTGTCTGTCGAGTCAGATTAATGATGCCTTTGTTCGGCGGGCTACAATTTACCCGGATAAAAAACGCCTTTAGAAACATTTGTCAGTTCGCGTGTTGTTTTCAGCGAATGATGGCTTTTTTGATTCGTCTGAGCGGTATCGTGCCCAGGTCGAACAATGCCTCGGCGGCGTTACGCGGAACGGCGGCCAGCAACCTGATGATGACATCTTTGCTGAAATTGTATTCAGCACGCAATTGAGTGATGAAATGTGGAAGCTGGCTGAAACACCAGAAGGGTTCAGACAGGGATGTTCGAGGAGGGATTATGGACGCATCTTTGGGGATGGTATCAGTCGCATCTTGGATACATCGAAGACTTCTATGTGGGTCAAAACTTTGCCATGATAGTTACACTAAAAAGTGGAGCAAAACTGTGGCAACCACATTCGGTGTAACAAATTCAACTTTTACATCGTGAGGGACACGGTATGTGTTTCACAATGTTATTTGAATTTGTTACACCGAATATGATTGCAACAATTTTGATACACTCTTTTTGAAATTTATAAACTGGCTGTTTTTTTTCAGCAATAATTTAAATACATCATGCACACTGCAACAGTCAGAAATGAACTGCTATCGAAAAAGTTTAGACAATGACAGTCGGTTTCAAGAACTGCTGAAACACCGTGATGACACACTTATTGGATGTGTTCAAAGGTAATTTTGTTTTATATTTGAGATGTAAAAACTGTTAATTTTCAAAGGATCCGTCTCCAAAGCCAATGTCGAGGTGGTGGAAACCCAGATGTCACCACATGCCTGTGCGCGGCGCGCGAGGAATTCAACAATCGGCTTCAAGCCAGCTTGTTGGAATGCGCAAGGAAGAGTGACATTGGAAAACTATATGAAAGCCTTCTCGAAAAAGGCATCCGTCAAGAAGTTCTACGCTTTGACGACAGTGACTATGACAAAGGTGACAATGATGTCAGTGAAGAGCCGCCGACGCCAGGTTTGTGCCCCCTTTTGATTTCTTTTGTAATGATAGACTTCATAGAAGTGAATCATAGCTTCTTTTTTCCTTCGTGCAGTTTAACAACACATTTGTTGCTTATCGCTGCCGCAGACGGAGGCCTCGGGTCTGACCCCGCTGTGTAATAAAACAACACAACAATCTTATCATAAACAAATGTATCTCTTTTTTGCTGACCAAGTGTCTTTGTTTTACAGCCGTGGAGCCAAAACATCGTCAGCAAAACACTATACGGCACCGCTATCACCAAGCCACGACGACAACCCATGTCCCATCGCCGCCGGAATTCCCCGTCACCAATGTTATCACACCCGGCAGTCTGATCAATGGCCAATGCCTTTGTGCATGCCCTACATCGACGACCCTGTCCCCGCAAGGCTCTACCATGGCTTCGGTCGTCGAACAGCAGGTCCGGGATGCCATGTCGACTTCGATGGATTCGCGAAGTGCCACTTCCGGAGGCTACGTCGTATCGCCTTCGACGGACCAATTTGTTGTGCAGCATCGGCCACCGGCAAGCAGTATTGCGCAACCCGTGCAACCGGCTCAGGCGATGGCTTACGGAAATGGGGGCGGGTATTATCCGAGCTATCAGAGTCAGCCTCGGGCCAGGGCCGTCGCCGATCCATTTACCGCCATGGAAATGGGCGTGTCGGATGGGTTTTCACGATTCTTCAATGGCCTGCCCCCGCCAGTAGCCTAAAATTAGAGCTGACGCGTAGTCGGTCATACGCAGGCTGCTGGGGGCTTGTTTATAATATGACTTTTGTATTTTATGATTATAAACTGCTTTGTTGTTGTATGATACGGTCGCCACAATGTGTTCGTTGTTCTTTTTTATTGAAACTTTTTGTTTCAATTTGGCCAAAAAAACTGATAAGACTGCCACAAAAAAGTCTGTCTCGTTAATCATGATTAGTCTGTCTCATTACGTAGACAATGTATAATAAAAAAGAGGCGTTCCTATACGTTTTTTTCAGAGGAACCAACGCACCTGGTTCACGTCAAAGAGTTTGTCTGCGTGGAACCCCGGGCGAGGACGAAAAAAGCCAACGAAGCTCAAGGCAAAGTTGACAGATTCATCGAGAACACTCGCTTCCGCCACCCGGACAAACCCGCAGGGCAGGAGTTCCGCACACACACGAGAGCATGGGTTTATCATTGTGCGTTATACCGAAGCAGCGCGAAGATTGAAAAACACACGTGCATGGATGATGAAACGATGAGTGTGAAATAGTAGTATTGAAGGAAGCGTACAAACATAACATGTTTCGTTACGTAAAGCAAGCGCCGAGAGAGCGAGAGCGCTGACGAGCCGCAGCGAAGTGTGCGTCTGTTTGTCGGCGCGAGCGACCAACACAGCGCGCAGCCGGAGCCGCCGCGGAGCTTTCAGTCTTGGAACTTGCGGCAGTGCTCGAGCGGTCGTCTCCCACCCCGTCGTCGCCTGCGAGCGGGCGCGGAGAGAGCGCGCGAAATCGAGACAGCCGCCGACAGCGAGTCAGTCGACGGCGGAGAGGAAAAGCATCACATGTCGGTCGTGTTTGTCGGCGGTGAACGCGACGGCCGCGGCGCCCCCCGTCTGCAAGCGCAAAAAATTCATTCCGCTCTCTCTTCCTCCGTGTCAGTCAGTGAATGACAGCGTGCGCGCGTCTTGCGTGTTGAGACCCGACCATTGCCTGAAGGCGTTTTTGATTTCCCGCCAACCGACTCCGCGTTACGATGACGTTGCGTTAGGTCGAGCCCGAGAGCGTTGCCCCCGGCGTTTGAGCGACAATTTACCTTTTTTGTCCCAATTCTCCGGGTCGGTTGGTTGATTAGCCGCTATGTCGAAACAGTTTGTTCGTTTTCGTCGATCAAAAACCCATGCTTTTGGTGATATCATGTGTCTGAATTGTTCTGATTGTTTTCCAATCTATAGACCCCCAACGTGATCAATACGCATCGCGTGAAAGGGCTCTCCGACATTCCCCCCAAACCACCTGCAAGAACTCGTACTCGCCCCCTCCCGCGCCTGTTGCCAACGGACAGCACAGGAGCGATTACAAATTTTGACGACAACGAGCACCGTGCATGGAGAAGCCGACCATTGCCAGTGTCGTGAAGCAGCAGCAGCAGCAACAACAGCAACGCAATGGGCCCTCCGATGAAGCCGCTGAGGATACTGGCGTTCAGGTGGGCCTTTTTTCTTTAAAAAACTTCCTTTCTTTTTTGAAAAAAAATCAAGGTCAATCGATCTCTGCAATGTTTGACCCGTCTTTCATCACTTTTTTATATGTTTTCTCTTTCCAGCTCTCCACAGCCACCACCTTCGTGGAATGTTTCCCCAGAAAAGTCCGCACCGGCGGCCCACATCCACATACCATCGTTGAGACATCTTCTATGAATGCCGTTGAACCTCCAGATGTCAAAATTAGACTCGCGATTCCCGAAGTTTGGATTGATAATGGCGCTCTTTCGTGTGTTCAGATGGAGGCTGTTGTTTATGCTTGCCAGAGCCATGAACAGCACTTGGCGAGCGGGTTTCGGAGAGGTTTCTTGATCGGTAAGCGATTTTTAACACATTTTTTCGACATTTTATATATAAATTCCATTCCAGGCGACGGCGCAGGTGTTGGTAAAGGCCGCACTATCGCCGGCATCATCATCCACAACTACGAGCTCGGTCGAAAGCGCTCCATCTGGCTCTCCGTCTCGTCTGATCTCCTCTACGATGCGAACCGCGATATGACGGATGTTGCCGGCACGAACTATGCCCCCATCTACCAGCTGTCCAAGTTCAAATACGGAAAGATCCGGGATCAACAGCCAAACAACAGCTCCAAGGGCATCATCTTCGCTACGTATGCGTCACTCGTCGGCAAATCAAAGCAAGGCGAAAGTCGACTCAATCAGATCATTGAATGGTTCGGCCGAGACTACGATGGTGTCATCGTCTTTGATGAATGCCATCGAGCCAAGAATCTGTGCCCGAAAGCTGGTACGACTGGGTCCAGTATGATTGGTCGGTGCGTTGTCGATCTGCAGCGAGCGCTCCCACAAGCCAGAATCGTCTACGCTTCGGCTACTGGTGCCACTGAGCCGAGAAACATGGCCTACATGGAACGGTTAGGCATCTGGGGCCCCGGAACGGCCTTCAACGAATTCGGCGACTTTCTCGAAGTTGTCGAAAAGCGCGGAATGGGCGCGATGGAGCTGGTTGCAATGGATATGAAGCGTCGAGGCCTGTACATCGCGAGGCAGCTGTCTTTCTACGGCGTTGATTTCGATGTTTTGGAAGTCCCTCTGGCCAGTGAATACAAGAAGGTCTACGATGAATCCGTCGCTTTCTGGGCCGAGCTACAGACACAGTTTACTCGTGCTTTCGAGTTGCTGTCGGCGCAGAATAAGAAGACCTACAAAACTGCCTGGACGCATTTCTATTCGGCTTGTCAGCGGTTCTTCAAACACCTCTGCATCGCTGTCAAGGTCCCAATGTGCGTCGAAATCGCAAAGAAGGCCCTCGAACAAGGGAAATGCGTCGTCATCGGTCTCCAATCCACGGGCGAATCCCAGACTAACGAGGTCCTGGAAGAAGAGAACGGCGAACTTGAGGAATTCGTTTCAACCCCGAAGCAGTTGCTCGTCAGTCTCATCGAGAAGTACTTCCCCACAGACGTCGACGAAGAGCCCGGTTCCATCGACAACATGATGTCCTTCAGAGGTATGGACAATGAGGACCGACGACGAAAGCGCAAGCGCCAGGTTTTTGATTTCGAAGCCATGGAGCTTGAAGCAAAGCGTCGAAAGCTCTGGGAAGATGGAAAGTACGATGAACTTGCTGAATTCGATGAATCTCTCAAAAAGAAGAAGGAAAAGCCTGAAGCCGCGAAGGTCGAATCGGAAGACGAGGAAGACGACAAGGAGCGGGAGGACAGTGATGACGAGGATTCTGAGAAGGATTCGGACGAGGAAAGCGAGCCCGAAGAAGAGGTAGAGAAGGAGAATTCCGACACCAGCGAGGATGAAGTCGAAGAAGAAGAGGAAAAGGACGACCTGTTCCAAGCCTTGATGGATGAACTTAGCACTGATGAGGAAGATGAAGCCGAGGCGGAGCCAGGAAGTTCTAATCATGACACCGAGACGGAGGCGTCGCCGAATGAAGTCGAGGATGAACAGCCAGTGAATGGTGAACACGATGATTCGGCTGCGTTGAAGCTGTTTTTCATGGATTACAACAACAAACCCAATCATGGTGAGTTCAACCTTTGATTTAACCAATTCAATATTTAACTTTGTCATTTTCAGACGTCTGGGCATCCCGCCAACGCATCGTCGATAGGGACAGCTTCACCGAATCTCCGAAAAAGTCACCCAAGAAGTCCCCGAAAAAGCTCCCAAAGAAGGAAAAAACCGCCCTGCCTAATGTTGTCCTCAAGAAGAAGGTCAAAAAGGTCGACAAGATCAGCGACTTTGCGAAGAAGGTATCCGCCGAAATGCGTATGAATGACATGGTCCATGAATGCACTTCGACCGAATCCTGTAGCTCGTCTGCGCCTTCGCCCTTCAACAACAACGAGGTCTTCACGGCTGATCTGTCCAACATTGACCCTTCTGATGTCAATTCGACCCTGCTTCAAATCAAGGATGAATTACTCGATCGTGCTGCTCGGATCGGTGAAAGCCTGCCCATCAACACCCTCGACGCTCTGATCGATCAAATGGGTGGTCCTGAAGCCGTGGCTGAGATGACTGGTCGACGTGGTCGTGTTGTACGATGCAAGGATGGCTCGACTGTCTACAAACGGCGCAATGATGGCGAGAACGTCAATTTGGACCTAATCAACATCCAGGAAAAGGACTATTTCATGAATGGAAACAAGCTCGTCGCCATCATCTCCGAAGCCGCTTCCTCCGGTATCTCGCTCCATGCTGATCGTCGTGCCTTGAACAAGCGTCGTCGTGTCCACATCACCCTCGAATTGCCATGGTCCGCCGATCGTGCCGTCCAACAGTTTGGTCGTACCCATCGATCCAACCAGGAGCACCCGCCAGAATACCTCTTCCTGATTTCCGAACTTGCCGGTGAAAAGCGCTTCGTTTCCACCGCCAGTCGCCGTCTTCAGAGTCTCGGTGCCCTGACTCATGGCGATCGTCGTGCCGTCGCTGAATCCGATGATTTGGCCCGTTTCTCCATCGAAAACAAGTACGGCAAGAAGGCGCTCGGCATGGTCTTCCAGATGTTCATCAATCCGACGAGCTGTGTGTTCCGTCCGCGCAATGCGCTGGCTAACATTCAGTTTTTCAAAGGTAAGCCATCCTAATCTATTGAATTTTGTTTAAAATTGTCTTTATAGTCTCCCGCGAACATCTCGTCCGTGTCGGCGTCCTCAAACGCGTTAATGGCACCATCTGCGTCGATCGCGAAAACGGCACCATCAACAAGTTCCTCAATCGCCTCCTGCTCATGCCGGTCGACGTCCAGAACGCCATTTTCGACTACTACATGACTGTCTTCTCGCTACTCGTCCGCCAAGCCAAATCCGATGGCACCTACGACAATGGCACGATGGATCTCGGCTCCTCGACCGATCATGTCACTCGTGCCAAGACGCGTGTTTATCAAGGCACGCTGTCTGGGACTCGTTTCGAAGTCTTGCTTCATCGCATCACCGTCGATCGCGGATATTCGTGGGCTGATGTCAAAGCCACGGCTCAGGTCCATCCGGATGGGCTCTTCCTGTTTGGAGCTGTCCAGAAGAATGGTCGCGTCAACCCGTGCTTCGTGTACCCCGCTGATAATGCCACCGGAAATGGAGTCATCCACATTATCCGACCGAACACGGGTCGTCACCAGCAGAAGGCCACCAAATTTGAAACCTTTGTCGCCCACCATAAGAAGTTTGAGAACTTGGACGTGGCAAAGGCCGCCTGGGACCTCCAATTTACCAGTAAGTTTTCCGTTCTTTGTGCGAGTAATTTGTTATCTTAACGGCTGTCTGGAGTCCGTTTCTTTCAACGTGTAACACACCTCGTCGCGCCTTTTTATGCGACTTGGCCTTGACGCCATCTGGTTTTTTGAACACTCGGCGTTGTCCTCATTGATCGATTGCACCTGCACTTGCGACAGAGCGACGATTGATCAATGGCTGACCGTCGTCGAACAAAGGGGAATCACCAGACAGTTGGCGCGACAATCGCTAATTGATAACGTTCATCTAATGATGTGTACTTTGCAGTTACGAAAGACCAATGTCTGCATTCCTACAACAACGGCGTGAAGCATCCTCCATCCTGCGAAGTTGGTCGTCGTGTTCGTGGCTACTATGTCCTGGCGGGTGCCGTCTTGACCGCCTGGCAAGCCGTTGAAAAGGCCCTCAATCGTGGCCGTGGAGCCCATATTCAAATTGTGCGCATCCAAACGAACGAGAACCAAAAGCTTGTCGGTGTGCTCGTCTCGCCCAATGTCGTCCAAGCTCTCGTGGAAGAGCTCAGTTCCCACTATCAAGCGACATGCATCAAACAATACTGAATTACTTTTTCCCGTTTGTTCGTTGATTGTTATCACAGCTCTGTTTTCATTGCCATCTTTTGTAGCACCGCTTCACTGGCACACTTTATTGATCCTCACTTACTAACTCTGGTTTTATTTTATTAGTTTTATCATTTTGGACACTTTATAATTCACACTTTTTATCTTCGTTTGAGTTGTTTTTTATTAAAAAAGGATTGAATTTTTTTGATGCCAATGATGTCTGGATAATTGTTACTCTTTTTATTTATTGTATTGCTCTACTCTGTTGTTTTACGGTTTTTGCCCTACCCCTCGATGAAATACGGTTGCGGTGCAGACGCTCCTCCTCGGTTGAAACTTTGTCGGCTTCGACCCCGAGGGCATTGTCTGAGTTGTTATCTCTCTTAAGAAATGAAAATGGAAAATCCAAGTCTTTATTTGGTATTCGCGATTTCAGTGAAAAAAAAGTTAGGGTTGGGTGGCTATGCTACAGTAACTGTACTACCGGGTTGAAAGGTGTCAAAAAAGAGAGATCTAAAGGATTTCAAGATAGCTTAACGGCACACGGCCCCGACGACCGCCCTTTTCGGCCATCACAAAGTCAGTGTCCAGGCCCGGGAGGCGATACACGATGAGGACATCATTCATGCGGACTGTCAGCTCCTGAGGGCTCACGGCTTCATAGTCCATGACGACTCGAGCCTGTTTCGTACCCATATCAGTTGCCTCCAGGCTGGCGGCTGTTGATGGAGCTGTAGTTGTATCGACATGACCGTTTTGGTTGTTCAGATTGGAGATATTGCTGTCCTGATGGATTAATGATGTCGCCGGCCCAGTGACGACGCTGAACCAATCCTTTATCACACTTATAAGCAATAATCTCTTTATATGGACTTTCCAATACACAATTACAACATGACCACATTGGATTACAATAAATATAATACAAGCAGTTCTTTACACATTAGTTACTGTACAGAATCTCGGATGACAAGTGATTTGACTGTTTTTTGACTGGTTTGACTTCTCGATTGAATCTCGAAAAAAAGAAAGAAATAAGATGGGGAATACAATTACAAAAGTTGGCACTCTTTTCGTGACTTGTGATAAGGCGCACTCGGAAGAAGAAGAAAAGAAACGAAAAAAACCATGGAATACGACCAACTTAAATTACAATAGCACACAATGATGACTGACGTCGGAATATGGAAACGAAAACGGAGGAGCAAAACACAGACGACGAAGTGAGATCGGTGGCAATTACGGTTGTTGGAATGGCAATGGCGCTCGCTCTTGACTGTGTCTCACAATCCCAGACCGGAATCCGTCGACGCGTAGCTGTAAATTCAACAAGACCAAAGTAACATTCATTCAGTCAAGTCAAGGCATCCATCTCAACTAAAGGTGGAAAAAGTGATACACCACGTGGGAACAGTGTCACAATGGACCAATTTACGATATTCAAAGTTGTGAAAATGGCATAAAGGCTAACAAAAAAGACTTACCCATTAAGTTCGCGCTGGAGGTCGGCCATGTGTTGATGTGCGGTGGCGTAGAAGTTCATCTGGGCCTCGACAAAGTCACGAATGCATTTTAGTTGATTGTTCTGCAATTCAATAAGCGTTACAATGACAAATGGGCAATAAAAAACGTACATGTGCCGTCTGAATGCCTTCCAAGAGCAATTTCGTAATTTCAACCTGCTTATCGAATTCGGCCTGAGCGACTCGGAGATCAGCTTCCGCCTGAAATCGCATGCATAAACAATGAACTAGCGAAAAACAGCTTGACGCATCACAACCACGAGCACGACACCCAAATCACCTGTTCCAGGGTGAAACCCATACTGTTCTTGGTGCCCTGCTTTAAAGATCAAATCGAAATTAAATTGCATTCACTTTAAAATACAGGAAAAAGGACTTTTCCATGCATAATAAAGAGGGTTTTTGCTACTTTGACTGACGTGGTGACGTTTAAAAACGCCGGGAAACTGTTTAAAGGTCGAAAAGGGGCAATTTAAATAAATTACGAGGGTCGTTAATGTCAAAAAAGCGACAACTTACCACAGCCTGTGTTTCTAATGTCTTCGCTTTCTTCAATCTGTTTTTGCATGAATCCAAATCGAGTCGTTTGCCTTGCAGGATCTTGCGTTCCTTCTGAATCGTCTTCATGTCGCCTTCCAGGAACCGTCGAATCGGCAAAAGGGTGTTATTCGCCGAGCTCGAGATGAATTCCCGTTCGGCATTGCCGAGACTGAACTCGGTAACCGCCACTCGAGCTAGGGCCGCTCCATAGGGCGTACTTTCGCCGAATTCAGTGGCGGCATCCTGCATGGCTTGGCCCAGGTGTTCCAGATTGCTTTGTCTCGAGCCTTCCTTCTTGAGTTCGAGCTTTTCATAGAAGACGTCTTCCATGCGGACGGCTGTAATAAGTGATGTCATGAATCATAAAAGTGCATGTTTGTTTGAATCAAAATTGTCTCTTTTGGGAGTTTGAGTGTTTATAGGCCCTTTTTGGACGTGTTCTTTTGTCTTTTCAGCGAAACTTGAAGGCCCCAATCATGCAGTCAACGACGGGCCGGCGTCTGTGGGGCGTCAAAGCAGCAGGAGTGCAATTTGTCAAATTTCCTAATGCCCTACAGGCTTCTCTGGACAGAGCTAGAGGGAAGTTGCCTCACATCAGGCTTGCTTTGAAAGCAGTTTCAGCCCTTGGAAAAGAGGGGAAAGGCCAAGGCGTCTCGAAGGTGGTCCCCCGCAATGCTGGCCGTGCTGCTGCCGACGGCCGGCGTCATTGGCACTGCTATAAAGCGCCTAGCAAGGAAGCCAAGCCGTCTCCAACAGCTTGGTTCGGAAAAAGAAAAGGGTGCTCCATGACATGGCTTAGGAAAGGATGGAGATAGAAAAATCGAAAGATGCAAGCCGGCTGACTACAGAAAAGGAACGAAATGCGATGCAAAACCCCCCAATGTTTATATAAAATATTAACTTTGACGTCGCAAAGTTCGAAGGAAACTCACTGGGATTCGGCTGGAGATAGCTTTCAAGGCATGCGAGCAGCTTTTTCGTGTGTTCTTCAGTCTTGTCGGCACGTTGGAGCAGGTTTTCAAAGTGGGCATCGAGCTCGGTCTTTTCGGCTTTCAGGAAAGTTTCTTCGGTCAGCTGAAATCGTCAAAACATCAAATGAATCACACTTTTCATCAAAAAACCGACCTGTTTAGCCCTGGAAAAGAACCCACTCGCATCGCTGGCCAGCTTTTTCAGATTGAAATCCATTGAGAACAGTGAATCTGAAAGAAATCAATGCAACTGACTGGTTAATATAAACGACAACGCAAAAACCCGCGACTTAACAAGCTTATTCCCCGATCACATGGTTCGGCCTTTCGTGCAGCTGCTTTGAAAACCATGTCCAATCACATTGGAACAACAACACGCGGAAAGGTTTCGAAGTTAAGCCGATATCGATCAGTGGAAATCACTTTTTGTTGATCTGACGGGGCACCGAAAGGGAAACAACACATGATCAAAGATCTTTTGACGAAGATTGGGGTGCAATTTGCGCGCAGGGTTGGACAACGTGAGTAAAAAGTTGAATGAAAACAGGGAAACTACAAAAATTGGCACGAAAAACGTGGCTTTAAGCCGTCTAATCTGGGGGATAAGACAGCTCGACTCGAAGCGCCGGGAAAGAGCAATGGGACCAACGACAGACAGACGACCGCCGGCGGCGCTGGCGGTGGCGGCGCGAGCCCTGCTCGAACCCGCAATGGTTCGAGAGAGGCGTCATCGCCGCCGGCAGCGTTCATTGCTGCCGGCAATGGGGACGAAAAGGGAGCTCCGCCTCCTTGCTTTGCGGCTATGGCAACAAGACTGCGGGACAGGGGAGACAGGAAAAGTGGAATGGCGCAGGGGCCTTGTAAGGGCGAAAGTAATAGTGAAACGCGGAAAAGGTTGCCAATTGTAGACCTATGCCAATGCGAATGCGTTTTTGGTGATGAAGCTGAAAGTTAGCCCAGATCCAGCTCCAACAAACGCCCATAAGGAAGCTCTTGTGGGCGTGGGTTGGCTGAATTCCGATGAGGTCCTCAGTGCTGGCGATGATCACGTGGTGCTGAAATGGACGATTGGCAAGCGCGATTGTGTGCCGATGCCAGCTTTGAAGAGGTTAGTTTTGGACTTTCTTCTTCAAAATAAGAAAAATAACGATAACGGAAGCATTTTAGCGCGACATATCCTCTCGGCCTACACTTCTATCCACGTGGTATCGGAGGGAAACATGTTGCGAATGACATATTTTTGCTGCCATCGACAGATGGTAAGTTCTATCATTAAAAGTTTTGAAAAAAACCGCAGAATACGAAACTAGCCAAATGTTTTCACGTAAAAATGAGTAGAATCGCTGGTTCTAGCGCGTTTCTCCTACCCAAAAACCGAACAAAGTAAAAATTCGCAGAATCCGTTAAGATATAGCTATTTTTCGAATTGGCTACCCCTAAGCATGTTGATGAGCTTCACAAAACAACTTATCATAAGTTTCTGAAGGCTGAATCAAAAATTCTGGAATTTATGTTTGTTCGGTTTTTTAGGAGAAACGCTTTCAGTGCATAATTCGATCAATTTGTTATCGATTGTTTCAATTTTTACATCAATCAATAGCTAATCAATGTACGGCCTGGGGAAAATCTCGATCTTGAAGAAAAACAAACAATAAAGCCTCAGAATCCCCGGAATTCTGCGCTCCGAACAAGTTTCGACACCGAACAAACACCGAACAAGTTGGCGTTGTGTTCCTTTTCACTCCGACCGAACACCGAACAAACATTTGTTCGAAGTTACGGTAGTATCGGTACTTGAATGCCATCTACAATGAAAACATGAGATTCAGACTTCAAAATCGAGGTCAACCGAAGACGAGTACTGCTGAGTCCGAGTCTCGAACTTTAAAGTTTCATCAAGTCTTGGTTTTCGAAGTCTCTGCAAGCCCCGGACTTAGAAGTTTTTTTCGAGTCTCGGACTTTAACGTTTCATCGAGTCTCGGACTTTACAGCTTTTTCGAAGCCAGAAGCTGGAGTCGAGGTGGCCTTCGAGTCCTGGACTTTGAAGTTTTTTTTGAGTCCGGACTTCAAAGCTTTTTCAAGTCTCGGACTTTGAAGCGTTTTTGAAGCCGGGAGTTCGAGTCGAGGTGACCATCGTGTTTCGGACTTCGGAGTTTCTTCGAGCTTTCCAACGTGTTTGATGCTTACACAATGATTATGTTTAGCTTTATCCCCTATGCGCCGCTATGCTTTCTGAACATGGGAGATCGTACTACATAGACAAATGCAGATGTGGAAGCAGATGCTAACTGTGACACCCTGAGGCAATTCCTAGACTTACAAAACTGCCTCGATGATGTCTTCCGGACTTAAAAAATTCAAAGTTTTTCCGGCCCCTTCATTTCGTTGAGCTTGCCTTCGAACGTCGGGCTTCGATTCAAATTAACCTTTTTTAACGTTCAAACCGAGCTAAACTTCAAGGTTCAGACTTGAATTCATGCTGGCCTTCGCGAACCTCAGGCCTATTCGTAATAAACGTGCTTTTATATTTCGAACTTTCATCATGTCAGGCTAAGAAATCCAGGTTTGAAGCTCGGGGCAGCTTGGCAGAAATTTAATCACGAAACTTTGACGTGAATTCGAGGTCAGCTGTGCTTCAAGTCAAGTCTTGCCGCAACGTTGGATGCATTTGTGGTTTTCGAGTTTACCATATCATTAGACTCCAGTATTTTAAAGGAAATAGTTGAAAGCCTTCGAGGTATGGAATTTAAATTGGTTTTTAACATCCAGGTTTCAAAGTGAAGTGAAGACGAGAACATCAGTGCTTTCTGGATGGGGACCTGGATTCAAGAAGATCATTACTTCGGCGCCAGCTTTCGAAGTGAGCTCCGGCCCTAAGTCTAGGGCAGGGTAGACTGAATCTACTGGCATGTAAGAATGTCGAAGTGTTGGCTTTTGTCTCAAACTTATTTCAGAGTCAGTAAAATAGGGACTCTAACTGGCTTCAACACTCGCATCAACTTGAAGCGGGTGTACTTTTTGTCATCTGATGGGTAAATACGTTTGTGTTTGGCTTTACCCCCGCTTTAACTTCAGGGCCGCTGAGCATAAAATTTCTGGTGGTTTCAATGTTAGGGTCGTTAGACTTAAGTTTCTAAAGGGCTTCAATCTCATTCTCGAAGTTTAGGGCAGGTTGGCCATGGCTTTCCGCTGAGTAGAAACTTTGAAGTGCTGTTTACTCTCGCCCCAACTTTGGGTCCGAGAAAATTCAGTCTTCTGATGTCCCAAGCCTTCGCTTCGAAGTAAGGACGAATGTAAAACCCTCAACTGACTGAATTGAGCGTCTGACGGGTTTCAACCCTCGCCCCAACTTTAGTGTCGGTGTTCGCCTGCGCCACAACCTTGGGGCAGATGGTTACCCCTTTGGAGCTGGTGGTTAATGCTCATCCCATCTGAAGGGCGGATGGATTTAGGTTTCCGAACGGCATCAACTTTTTGCCCCAAGTTAAGAGCGGGAATTCGCATTTGCCCCAACCTTGGGACAGAATATTACCCCCCGACTGAAGTCTTCTTGCTGGTCTAAGTGTCGGCGTTTGCACTCGCCCGAACTCTAGGGCTAGTGAAATCAGCTTCATACGAACTTCAACCCTAGCCTCTACTTCAGGATTGCTGAACTTTAACCGACTTGCGGCTTTAGCTCGAGCCAAGTTAAAGGCTACTGGAAACGTGCTCTCGTCCCATAGTTCGCGTGTCTTAAACAGTCAGCATTTAACCGTCCTAAAGTCGGGGCAAGGATCCAGCGTCGGCACTTAGACGTTTTTAGTTGCCCGAAAGCCCTGGTCAACCTGTTCTAAACGCGGGTCTCGAAGTAAAAGCCGTTTGGAATGCATGCGGCCTTAACACTGCGGTGAGGGCAAAGCCCTTATACTCAAACGTTTTCATCAGACAGAAGACTCCAGCACTGAGAAAAAAATAGTTACAATTCCGTTACCGAGAGTAACGCGCGGGATTACAATCGGCGCTTGTCAATTTTTTCCGAATTACATAAAATTACATTCAGATTGCACCAAAAACGCATTCGCACAATCAAATCCGCATTGCATTTTTCCATGCATGCAATGTAATTCTGATCAGCATTACAATTTGTAACGCAAATGCGCGTAATTGTGAATTTGCATAACAAAATTGTAACGCAAGCGCCAAATGTAATTATTTTTTTCTCAGTGAGTCCAGTAGCCCCAAAGTTGGAGCAAGAGTGAACCGCTGCTCCCGGGTTTGAACGAAGATTGAGAACTTATGTTGGAGACAGGATTTATGGGTGTTATAGCACTCGCCTCAACCTTTGTGGTGGCAAGCTTCTAAAAGTTAATAGCGTCTAAGTTTCTGAATTGACCTTCGCCTCAACCTTGGAGCATAGTTACCGTTCCCGCCCCAACTTTAGGGTGAAGGTTTACTATCGCCCAAACTTTGGGGCTGCTGGACTAAAATCTTCAGACTGGTGAAAACGTCTAGAAGTCGGGCTCGCCTTAACATTGGGGCCGTTGGACTTCTGCTTCTAACCGGCTTTAACTTTCCGCCCTGACTATAGGGCAGGCTTTCGGGCAACCCAAAACATCTAAGTGTCGGAATTCACCCCCGCCCTAAATTTGGTGCCGCTCAACTTCATTCGACTTGCGACTTCAACATTCGCCCCAAGTTTAGGGTGACTGGAAGTCTCTCGCCCTAGAGTTGGGGTGGCTTAGAAGGCCCGGGTTCACTCGCCCTGAAGTCGGGGCGAGCAGTTACCATCAGCTTCACAGTTAGGGCGAGGGGTAACTATTCGCCCCAAGGTTGGGGCGAAGACGACCCCCCACCCCAAAGTTGGGGCTAAGGTAATATTGGAGACTTAGACGTTTTTTACGGTTAAAAATAGTGCTACCGCTTGCCCTGAAGTCAAGGCAGGTGCCCCAAACACCAGAAAGCTTAAGTCCTCCAGCCCAAACTTAGGGGCGAGGGTTCGTGCGGGTAAGAAGCTCTGGTCTACCCGCCCCGAAGTCGGAGCGGGCATTGACCTTTCGCCCCAAAGTTAGGGCGGAGGCTGAACTCACCAGAAAGTTCATGCTTAGTGGCCCCAATGTTAGGGCGAGGGGATAACCCGACACTTAGACATTTTCACTATTCAGAAGACCAGTCCAGCAGCCCCAGAGTTGGGGCGAGAGTTTACCTATGCCCCAAGGTTGGGGCAAAGGTTGAGAACTCGTGTTCACCTGTCCCAGAAATAGGACTAGGGTCAAATCTTAGACGCTTTTAGCTTTCAGAAGCTTGTCACCATCCGCGCTAAGGTTGAGGCCTGAGTCTCATAGCCCCAATGTTAGGGCCAGGGCGATTTTCGACACAGACGATTTTACCTGTCAGAAAAGATCAGTCTGTCCGCCCTACTTTGGGGCGAAGGCTGAGGCTGGTTGAAAGCTAAGATTCATCGCGTCGGCCCCAAAGTTAGGGGAAGGCTGAAGCAACCAGAAGATTCAAGTTCAATGACTCAAATGATAGGGCTAGGGCAATGGCCGACACAGCCGTTTTAACCAGTCAGAAGACTTGAATCTATCTGCCCTATACCTCATGCTAGAGTTGAGGCCAATTGGAAGCTTCAATCTAGCTTCTCCAACATTAGGGCGAGAGCTGAAGTCACCAGAAAGTTCATGCCCAGCAGCCCTGAAGCTGGAGCGGAGGTAAAAACCAACACTTAGACGTTTTTATCTGTTTTTAAGACTAAAGTACACCCGCCCTATACTTAGGGCCAGGGTTGAGGTTGGTCAGAAGCGCACTTCACCCGCTCCAATGTTAGGGCGGGGTTGAAGCCTGTTAGAAGCCCAATTCACCGGCCCCAACATTAAGGCAAGAGCTGAGTTTTTTAGCAGGCTGTCCCTCACCAGAAAGCCTAAGTCTACCAGCCCCAAAGTTAGGGCGAAGCCAAAGTCCGACAATTAGTCGTTCTATCTGTCAGAAGACTTCAGTCTATTGTTTTTTAAACTTGGGGGCGGGTTGAAGCCGGTTGCTCTAGTTCACTAGCCCCAATGTTTGAGTGAGGGTGTTTTCCAACACTTAGAAGATTCGAGTCGTCAGAAGCCTTCAACAATCCTGCCCCAAAGTTAGTGCCAGAAGACGTTCTAAAAACATAGTACTGTACTTGTTCTAAAGTGAAGGCGAGATTTAGAAGACTGCCCCAACATTAGGGCAAAGGGTGAAGCAACCAGAAGGTTCAAGTTCAGTGGCCCCAATGTTAGGGCAAGGGCAAACCTCAACACTTAGACGTTTTTATTCGGCAGAAAACATCATTTTATCGACCCTAACTTCGAGGCGAAGACTGATGACACCAGAAAGTTCAATCCAGCGACCCCAATGTTAAATTTATGGCTGAATGAGTCATGTGGCTCGCTATCACCCGCCACAGAGTTAAAGCGAGGTCAAAAACCGATACTTAGACGTTCTAACCCATCAGAAGACTTCCGTCTACCCACCCAATCTTTAGGGCGAGGGTTGACGCCGGTTAGAAACTCTATTCCACTGTTGCGGTGTCGGCTAAACCGCCAGTCGGATCAAGTTCGGGGGCCCTAAAATCGGGATGAGGATTGAAGCTCGTCAGAAGCTCATTTCAGCCGCTCTGACGTTAAGGCGAAGGCGCGATCCCGTTGGATGCCCAGTTTCACCGATCCCAAAGTTGGGGCACGAGCAAAACCCCACACTTAGCTGTTCTAACATGTCAGAAGGTTCAATCTACCCGTCCTAAACAAGAATCAAAAGCCCTAATTCACTAATCCTAGTGTTGGGGCAAAAAAATCCGGGGATAGAGACAACTTCGAAGTCCGGGGCTCGGAGCCAGCTCTAAAAATCTTTGAAGTCTAAGACTCGAAGACTTGCTTTTGAAAAACCTTTGAAGCCCAACGTCTGGGGCTCGAAGGCCAGCTTGACTCAAAGTTTGAAGATCAAAGAAACTTCGAAGTCTGGGGCTTGAAGGTCAGCTCGACTTGAAGTCCGGACTCGAAGAAACTTTAAAGTCCGAGCTCAAAGAAACTCCGAAGTCCGAAACACGATGGTCACCTTGATTGGAACTTCCGGCTTCAAAAACGCTTCAAAGTCCGTGACTTGATAAAGCTTTGAAGTCCGGGCTCGAAGTATTTTCAAAGTCCGGGGCTTGAAAAAACTTTGAAGTCCGGGGCTTTGAAGAAACTTTGAAGTCCGAGACCTGAAGGCCAGCTTGACTCGGAAACCGGGCTCGAAGAATCTTCGAAGTCCGGGGCATGAAGAAACTTCGAACTTTCGAAAGACCGTAACTTTGCAATTTCGCATAAAATCGCTTTAATTGATGTCGCAACGGAGTCTACAGTTAAATTCCAACACAGAAAACATCATAAAATGTTGAAAAAACGCAAAAAGTTTGTTCGGTTTTTCGGGTAGGAGAAACGCGCGGCACCCGAATCGCTTTCAGCGAACACTTATAAACGCCAAAAATTGCCCATATGTTAGTCACACTCTTGACTATCATCAAAAATTTGGCCGCTAAAGAGCTACATTAATCTTTTCACCCCTGACACACAATAAAAAACCAAAAATCAGCCCTTTCCTTTAAAAACCACTCAATTCCAGGAAAGATCCAAATAATAACAGCCGCCGGCAAAGTCGAGAAAACAATAGACGCGCATGAAGGCGCTGCTCTCTGTGCTAAATGGAGCAGTGATGGTACCTCTTTTTCATCGTGTAAGTCGATCAATCTTTCAAAAATGACAAATAACCCCCTATTATCAAATCGCATTCTAGGCGGCGAAGACGGTCTCGTCAAAATGTGGTCCCGAAATGGCATGCTTCGAAGTGTTCTCGCCCAAAATGCCCGCCCAGTCTATGCCCTTGATTGGAATTCTGACTCTACGAAAGTCGCCTTCTGTAGCGGCGATCTTTGCTTTATCAAATCACTGAAAGCTCATACAGCCCCAACAAAGTGGAAAGCCCACGATGGCATCACGCTTTGCATTGACTGGAGCGTGTCGAGCGAGCTTCTGGTCACCGGGGGCGAGGATTGCAAATACCGTGTTTGGGATGCTTATGGGCGGCCTGTCTACACTTCTGTTAGCCATCACTATCCAGTGACATCAGTGAGCTGGAGCCCTGATGGCGAGCTCTTCGCCGTCGGCAGTTTTAACATACTTCGACTCTGTGATAAAGTCGGTTGGTCGCATTCGCTGGAAAAACTAAACTCCGGAAGCGTGTATTCCATCTGTTGGTCCCCCGATGGAACACAAATCGTAGCAGGTTCTGGGTCCGGACAACTGATCCATGCCCACGTTATCGATCGACGGTATTGGTGGAACAACTTGGAAGTCCTTCAATCTGGGCGGAATGTCATCGAAGTTCGGGACGTCCTCAGTGAAGTGGCTAAAGACAAGCTCGAAACACGAGATCGAATAACGAAACTACAGCTAGGATTCGGGCATCTGGTCGTCGCCACAACCCGACAATGCTACGTTTATTCATCGAAAAACTGGAACACGCCGTTGATTTTGGACTTGAAAGAATGCGCCGTTTCGCTGATAATGCTCTGTGAAAAATACTTTTTAATGGTCGATGGCGGCCAAATTAACGTTCTAAACTACGAAGGACGGGTTCAAACTCCGATTAAACTGCCTGGAAGCGTCCAAGGCGAAGCAGTGACTGAACGAACATCGGCAATAAGCAATGATGTCATTGCTTTTCGCGATCGAACACATCATAACACGGTGCATCTTTTTGAAACTGCAACGGGGAAGGCGGCGGGGGATGGCAAAATCGAGCATTCGGTATGCTTTTTTGTACAATTTTTACGTCAAAAAGCCTAAATTTACTAATTTAAGGTAGATATAACAAACATAGTGTTGAACCAATGTGGCCCAATTGCCGACAGACGCCTGGTTTTCATAGATGTCAATGGCGATGCCTTCGTCGCGCTGATCAACACGTATGCAGCTTATCAGAGAATAGAGAAAATCGGATCTATGGTAACTGACATCATGTTCAACACGTCGACGAACATGTTGGCCGGGCTTCAGGAACGGAAATTACTCATCTGGACTAATCCTAGCGTTGTTTTTACTGATAAAGACTTGCTTCAACGGTCGATTGCCGAGTTAGAGGTGGAGGATTTGGGGAAGTCGCCTTATTTGATCAGGTTTGCGTTTTTTTATTAAAAAAAATTCAACTTTGAAAACAAAACTTTATAAATTTTGTTAAAAAGCAAAAATTCTAAAGGTAGATCACTCTCTCGATGAAGTTAAGTGCAAATTTGTGCAATATTCACATCAAATTTCAGACGATTTAAAATTTAAAAAAGTTTTAACTTTAAAACAAAACTTTTAGTTTTGTTAAAGGCAAAAATTCTGTCCGGTCTAGTCAGCAAATCAAAATCAAAATTTGTGCATTTTTCACAATAAATTTCAGCTTTGTCGGCAATGTGATCACAATCCGCCGGTCCGACGGCTGCCTAATCCCCTGCGCAGTACCTCCCTACCCCGCTGGCATTCTGAACTGCGTCAATGGAAACAAATGGGATCAAGCCATCAGACTATGTCGGATCCTCAAAGATGAGGTCCTCTGGGCGTTATTGGCCAGCCTGGCCGCGGCTAATAAGAACTTTTACGTCGCCGAAATTGCCTATGGCGAGCTATCTGAGGTAAACCCTTTGATCACCCGTTCATTTTCATGGCAACCTATGTTTTCAGCCAGAAAAGGTCATCTTCCTCAACGAAATCCGGAGCGAAACGAACCCCCAAATCAAAAGCGCCCTCATGACACTCTTCAATGGCAATGCTCGCGATGCCCAGCTGAACCTAGCTCAAAATGGGCATACATTCAGGGCTATAATGACATGTTTGTCATTGTTCCAGTTCGATAAGGCGTTGGACATGGCTGTGAGGACGAAAACGCATGTGGACACGGTTGTCGGATATCGGCAGAAATATTTGGAGAAAACCGGCCGGAAAGAGAACGATCCAAAGTTTTTGAAGCAATTGGCGGAGGTAGGGGGTTAACAGGAAGGGATTTGAGCTGAATTGAATGGATTTCAGGTGGAGATTGACTGGCAACACATCCAGGAGAAGATTAAGGAAGAGTATGACAAAGAGCGGATCGCAAAGTGATATTTTGGATGATAAAAGCTTCAATAAATGGTTTAAAAAAGTTAAGGTCGGCTGTGGGAACCATTTGGGAGAGGAAAATATGGAAAAAAGAGACAATAAAGACGTGGAAATGCGTGAAAAGTGAAAAAAATGAACGCAAAAATGTCATTTTCTCCGAGAAAAAAAACACTTGGCAAAACGCCCGCAACACATTTTGCAACATTTCGTCAAGTTTGTTGTGCGAGTGCACGTATCGGTGATCGTTGATGCTCGATCAGCGACCAATCTACCTCAAACATGGCTTCCAATTCAGGGAAATGGTTCGGACCCGAAGCCGCGCAGGTCCTGAAAACCCTACAACTGCTGTCCCGGTCTCAAGTCGGACATGAAGCGCGTCAGATCGAGGACAAGGCGAAGGACAAGCTGTTGCAGACGCTTGTTCTCGGCGGAACTGTCGTTAAGCCCTTTGATCCGGCGTATACTGCCTTGCAGGAGCAGAAGAGGTTGGTTAGCTTTGTTTTGAATATGTTTGATGGGGTGGTTTCAGCAGGAAGAACCCATTTCTCGACCTTGGAGGCGATTCCTTCCGACAGGCCCAGGTCGTTGCCGCTGGCATTTCGACGTTTGCTAAGCTTGCTGCCAATGGACAGCTTCCGGGTTTGTCTTTTTACCTTTACAAGGTTTAGAACAATCTTTTTAAACATATTTGACTTCAGGAAGCGGCGGTCACATCGTCACGGACCAAGGATTCCAAGTCAAAGTTGAGCCTAAAAAGTTACCCACAATGCCGTCGTCTTTGGAAGCTTCCACCGGCCTGAGAAGGATCTTTCAGCTCCGACCAACGGGCATGACAGCCGAAGAGGAGCACTACCTCGTCCAGGCTGCTGAAGAAGTCGGAAATGTGTTTCCACCGTACGTTTTTTCTCAAAAATTGCCAACTTTTTCAAATTTATATAAAAAAACCATTCCAGAGACCACCTCCTCGACGCCTCTGGCCAACCCGTCCCCCTAAACCCGAATCAAGTTGAAAACCGCACAATCGCAGCTTCGAAACACAAGCGATACAGCCCGAAGCTGCCAAAAGACTACCAAATCGAGATAGCTTCAGTCGATACGGGTGCCTTGTCGGATTCTCGCGAGCGCAGTGTGCCGTCTTCACGTTTCGGACGTTTTGCCAGTTTTGCCGGGCTTGCTGTCGGCCTAGGTTCCGGGGCCGCTGTCGAAGTGACGAAGCGAGCTTTTGGGTACGGTAATTCCGGTGAAACGAACACAGCCGATCGGGTAGTAGGGTCTTCGAATCCGTTTCTGACCCCTGCCAATGCTGAACGCATCGTTCAAACTTTGTGTAGGGTTAGGGGCGCGGCGCTGAAGCTGGGGCAGATGCTCAGTATCCAAGGTAGGCTTTTTGCATACTTTTTGCCTTCTAAAGCTACATTATGTCCTTTTCAGACGAAGAAATGGTCCCCCGCTATCTCCTCGACATCTTCGAACGCGTCCGTCAATCCGCTGACTTCATGCCGCTCCGCCAGGTCCACGCCCAGATGCGACGCGAATTCGGTGACGATTGGAGAAGCCTCTTTTCTCATTTTGAGGAGAAACCCTTCGCCGCCGCTTCAATTGGACAAGTCCATCGAGCCAGAACTCTGGACAATGTCGAAGTCGCTGTTAAGATCCAGTATCCCGGCGTCGCTGAAGGCATCGATTCCGACATTGACAACTTGGTTTCCATTATGAATATTGGTGGTCTTTTCCCTGACAAGATGTTCCTCGGGAGCTTTGTCAAAGTCGCCCGACGGGAATTGAAGGCTGAGTGCAATTACAAGCGAGAAGCGAGGGCTATGATGGTCTTCCGAAAGTTTTTGGAGAATGATGAGAGCTTTTACATTCCTGGGGTTGGTTGAGCACTTTTTAGAAGTTGTTTTGATTAAGGGTCGTTCAGGTCTTCCCAAATCTATCGACAAGACGCGTTTTGACCACCGAATTCGTCGAAGGCGTTACTGTGGATAAGTGCGTAAACGAACCCCAAGAAGTTCGTGATTACCTGGCGGCAAAGTTTATAGAGCTTTGTTTGAAGGAGGTTTTTGTTTGGCGATTCATGCAGGTAACTTATTTTGTCTTTTTTGGCCGTTAAAAGATAGAAATCCCCTTCAGACCGATCCCAACTGGTCCAACTTCTTCTTCGGCCGCCATCCCGTAACCCGCGAACCCCGATTAGTTTTGCTTGACTTTGGCGCTTCCAGAATGTACAACAAGAAGTTCACCGATGAGTACATGCATATCATTCGGGCTGCTTACGAGAACGATCGCGAAAAGATGCTCAAATACTCCCGCGACATCGGCTTCCTGACCGGCTACGAAAGCAAGCTCATGGAAGACGCCCATTGCGAGTCCATCGCCGTTTTAGGCGAAACACTAGCTTCGCGAGAACCGTTCAACTTTGCCGAGCAGAACATCACCCGCAAATTGAGGGATCTAATCCCGGTCATGTTGGCCCATCGTCTCACACCGCCGCCAGAGGAAGTTTACTCTCTCCACCGGAAGCTCTCAGGCTCATTTCTCCTGGCATCAAAGCTGAAGGCAATCGTCTCCTGTGGACCCATCTTTGAAGACATTTTCCAAAACTACGAGTTCGGCGATGACGGAAGTGTTGACATCGACGTCGACACGGAGCCTGAAGAGAATCTCGAAAAAGCTAGTGGATAGGTTGTTTTGATTGTTTTATGTTAGAAATATCTGCGTTAGTTTTGTTAACGTTACTTTTCAAAAAAACTAAAAAGTTGTATAAAAATAGTTGCTCGTTCAACTCAATAAAACTGAACGTCTACCTATCATCATGCTCACGCGAACCTTTTGACACCTTTCGAAATGCTTGCACTGATAGCGAGTGTTAAGCTGAGATCAGTTGCTTCACATTTCCGTCATTTCTCATCGTTGTGGCGTTGAACATGTTTTACTCGACCGCTTCGACTTCCGTTCTTGAGTTTTTCTCCAAATTGAACGTGTTGAAAATGCCGGCAGCTAAGCTAAGAGAGACAATTCGGCAGCACCGGGAAGAACACATAGGGACGTGTGAGATGATTCAGGAAATTGAAGCGACAGTGCCTGATTATGTGAGTTTTTGACACTTTTTCGGGCTTTGATAAGTTTTGGATTACCTGATTCTGTGAGATGACGACATCTTTGGCACTTTAAAGGTGTCCATTGTCGATTTTAGCGGTTGTAGTCATGGATTCAGAGGGTTCCCCCAATCACGAAGGGCCTAGAATGATAAAAGAGACTTTCCAGAAATATGTGATTCAAGGCCCACTGTGGAGAAGGGCGATTTGCCATATCGGGCATGATCTGCATGGGCATTTTGATCCGAATCATGTCGATTTTGAGCTTGTTTGCGGGCTGTTTCATACGGAGGTTTGATTTTTTTTACTTTATTTCTTAAAAATTTACTTCCTTTTCCAGAAGGTCGCCTTTATGTTGCCAATTCTGGTCGGTATCCAATGTTTACTTATGACTTTTATGATCAACTTTCTTGGACTCCAATTTTTTAATGGCCACTCACTTATTTTGATGCCGTCTGCTGGGATGTTGTGGTGGGGGATTCGGAAGAACAATCATAGATTTGTTTGGGTTTCTTTTATCATGAATGTGAGTACAATTTCACCTTTTTACCAAACTAAAAGTTGTTGTTTCAGGTGATTATTATGTTTGGTTGGATTCTATCAATCGGATTCATGAGCTACGCTGTCTATCGCCCTGAAGATTTGATCTACAAGTTAATAACTTTGATGTGCCATTCGGAAATGATGGGCTTGCAATTGGCTATTTTGACCCTGATCCTTGTTTTTGCGCTTCATTTTTACGTTTTGGTCTATTTGAGCACCAATATTCTGTATCACGCTGTCTACATGTACCACATGAACACAAATTCATGTTGTCATACTTCCGACTGTCCTGGAAGCAAGGACTATGATCCGGAGTGGCATATGACTGATCCATAGCTTTTTATCTTTACTTCCTTATTGTTTTTGGTAGCGTTGCTTGCATAATAATGTCTTGAATAAAATGCGTAATCGAAGGGCTCACACCTTTTCCGGAAGATAGCACAAAAAACATGGACCATGTGGGAAGAAAGCCAAAATCAATGGGGACACCCTTTGATACGCTCATAGTTAATGCAAGTGACTGATCGCTTACTTTGCGTCATTTACATGAGTTATGATTTGTAACATGAGACGAAAGTTTGGCTTGACTAAATTAGAAAATCGGCCTCGTTTGCTTCGTTGGATCTGCATAATTGGACATGATCTTCATGGACATTTTGATCGAAATCATGTTGATTTTGAAATTTGTTTTGGGCTGTTTCATACTGAGGTTTGTTTATGTCAATTGCTTTTGTTTATTTTTACACTTTAGCAATTGTAAAAATAACCTAATTTTGAGTGTTTTTCATTTCAAGTGTGCGAATGCATAGTTTTTGCAAATTGTACTGTGCGAATAAGTCTTTTTGGTTCGATGCCACAAGTAGTGCAAACGTTTTGAACTGGTCAATGTTAAATGATGTCATTTTTAGAAAGTAGCGTACGCCTTACCAATATTGTTTGCTCTTGTCGCTATTGTTATGACGGTAGCAATAAATTTCCTTAGGTTAAGTTCTGTCAACAACCTTCACGCAGCACCGTTGATTCCAAATGCTATCTTTCTGTGGAGAGCCCTCAAAACTAATAATCATACAATGGTTTATCGTATTTTTATACTTAATGTACGTCAAATTTACGAATGTTGTTAAACATATTTAATGAAATGTGTATATCTTTAGACAGGTACAATGCTAAGTTGGTTTATCGGCATTATTATCATGGCAATCACTGTCTTTCACCCCAAAAACATGGCAGCCGACTACGTGGCAATCCTTTGCGACTCGGACTACATGGGAAAACAATTAGCAATTCTCTTAATGATTCTAATTTTTGCAATTCATTTTTATATCATGGTATATTTGAACTGGAATTTATTGTTTCACGCGGCTTACATGTGTCACATGAACACAAACATGTGTGCGCATACGGCCGATTGTCCTGGTCTCGGCGATTATGATCCAAACTGGCATCGGATTAAACCTTAACTTATTAAAAAAGTATAGAAATGCATAAAAACTTTAATAAACAGTTCAAATTTGATATATTTCATTTATTTTTCACTAATCAATTACAAAAAACGATACTAAGATTAAAAATCATTGTCAAAATTCATTTAAACAACTTCCATTTCTTCATCGATAAACTCTTCGTCCATCACAATGTCGGTCTCGTACTCGAAGGAGCCAAAATCAGGACCTACAAATTCGATTACGGTACTGTCACACGTAACAGCTTCAATCTTAGGGAAGTACCCTTCAATAAGCTCTACACTTTTCATAGTGGTTCCGATGTGTTTATTGATGATTTCACAAGCATTCGGTAGCCAAGACTGCTTACAATTGTCGTTGTAGAAACAGATTCTGTAAAACAAATGTTGTTTAAAAGTAACACGAATGAAAAACAACCAACTTACTTTTTTACGTTAAACTTCATTAGGCATTCCAAGAACTCTTCCGTCTCATCGACAGGAAGGTTCATGGTGCCCTTAAGGTTAACGATTTCGACACCACTGTGGAGGAACGCAATTACGTTTGTCCAGTGGTAGTCGCCTAACAGATACAGATCACGGTAGACCTTTTCCATTTTCGAAAGCAATGCTTCGGGGTCGACATCAGGACCCATATGGACCGTGAGACGCTCCAAAGGCGTGGTGTTGAACTGCCGGTTCAACACCGTAGAATAAGGCGTAAAGTTGACCCATGGATGATCGTTGAATGAGTCCGTCTGGACATTTAAATGCTTAACGAATTCTCCACGGAATTTTGATAACGATTTGGCAGTGTCGCTTCGTTCACGCAATCCGGTCAAAACGTTCAACGGCATAATATTGATGAAGTTCCGGCGCAACCCGAAAGGCATGCTCGTGATGTCGACGATAGACGAGGAAGAGGTTGACGCCATTTTCTGATAGGTATGCGGAGTAAAGAAAAAGAAGAACCTAGCAGGAAGCAAATGCAATCAAGTAGAGTGAAGAAACGACGCTGTGATATCTGCTTTTATACACCTTAAGCTGCGCGGATATCGGCGAAGTGGGCGGTGCTTGCTCGGACGCACGCAGTATTGTGCTAGTCAATCTGTCTTTCATTTACCCCTGCGGACCTCTTAGCTGTCCATGCATTGTCTTTGCCATTGGGGCCTGTGCTGATGAGGTCTTACAGGTTTCCGGGTCATCAACATTTCAATCAATAAGTAACACCATATGTGACTACGCCAGGTTTCTCACAAGAACGGATATACAACTTGTAAAAAGAGAGAGCATTACGGTAGTTTAAAAAAGACAAACGCATACTTACCTTGTAAAAATTGAGTACGCCTTTCACCTCTTCCGGAAGAAAGTACCAAAACACAATCGAAAAGTCAAAATCAATCAGGCTTAACCTTATGTTCCTTTCACACTTATGATAAAGCAACCTGCGGACGTGTTCGAAGAAGGTACGCAGTGCATTTTTGTGAAAACTTTTAAGTTGGTGAATCATGTTTTCTACTGTTAAACGGAAATTGAGCATGCTTAGAATGCAAAACCGACCCCGTTGGCTTCGGTTAATCTGTTATATTGGGCATGATCTGCATGGACATTTTGATCGGAACCATATTGATTTTGAGATTTGCTGCGGGCTTTTTCATACTGAGGTTAGTTTTTTTATATTTCTTTTTACTACTTTTTTAACCTGTGTGTGAATTGCTACTGTTTGATATCGAAGTGTGCGATATAGGTCATGTGGTTCACAGTCTCTAAATGTGCAATTAGCGTACCACTTCTAAAAAAAATTGTACAAAATGACATCACTTTCAGAAAGTCGCATTTCTCCTACCAATTTTCATTGCTATAGTTGCCGTTGACATGACAGTGGCAATAAATGTTTACCGATTAAGCGCTATTAACAATCTTCACGCCATGCCGTTGATTCCGAATGTAATATTTCTGTGGAGAGGCATTCGAACCAATAATCACAGAATGGTTTGGTGCATCTTTGTCCTTAACGTAAATTGGCCAAGTAAATTTATGCATTGCCATAACAAACACATTTTCAGACAGTTCTGATGGGCGCTTGGCTAAGCAGCATCGGCATGATGATCTACACTGTTTTCTACCCCCTAAATATGGCATCCGACTACGTGGGCCTTCTTTGCAACTCAGAATTTGTCGGCTGGCAGCTAGCAATTCTGTCGATGATTCTAATATTCTCAATCAATTTCTATTTCATGGTCTATCTCAACTGGAATGTATTGTTCGTTGCTTCTTACATGTACCACATGAACACAAACATGTGTGCCCACACTCCTGATTGTCCTGGTCTTGGAGATTATGATCCGAATTGGCATCGAATCAAACCGTAATATTAGTTTATTAAGATATTTATCAAATGTAAAATGTACATAAATCAAATAAATACTCATTTTTTCGAACTTTTACCAGCATAAAAGCCAATTTTAAAGAGCCCTACAGCTAGTAGAATTGTTCCGACAGACAATAATGCTGCTCCAATGCAAATAAATGTTAATTCGTTTTTCTTAAGCATACCTAAAACACGTTTTTAATAATAAAAAAAACACCGTTTTGGTGGTGACTTACGTGCCCCTCTCACTTTACATACAGTAACTTGGCCATGCTTGCCTTTTTTCAGCAAATCCATGCCGATCTGATTGCAATCTTTGTATTCTGGGGGTAGTACGGCTTCACCGGCACGCATTTGCTTTATATCAACAGTGGCGACGACGAATGGTTTGATGCGCTTTTTGGCACTATAAACATGATAAATAATGACAAAATGAAACTAAAAGGTTTAAACTTACGCTTGAACATGTCCTATTAACACGAAAACAGCAAAACATACTAGCAATGACTTCATGATTAGGGGCCAAACTCGATCAGTTGCCTTTAATCTTGGGAAACGGCACTTTTATCGTCGGAAATTAGCATGACTGATCGACAGTAGAAATGTTAAAGCAGATTTTGGTCGCCATTCTCGACGAGTTGAGCGAGGTTTATGTTTTTATGGTCAAATTTGTATACTTTTGGTCAGTATTTTTGAATCTCATGCCTTTTTTAGAATACGCGAACGTATAACCGGAAGTATCGGCCGCTTCTATTCAATTTTTAGTGTGAAAATGTTCGCGCCGAATCGGAATGCCATGTGTACAACCAAATTTTACTTTGTACTACTCATCGCGAAGGCAACAATGGTCATGCCGATGGAGGGTGGAGGTGTCATGGAGCACAATGACCATCAATAGGTGTACTAACAGACCGGAACTGTCGAGGTGAGACCCGACTGGACAATGGCGATGTTCTCGGCGAAAGCTCAATTGGATGTTGCATCTTACATGTAGGTTCTTGAAGGCTATCTGGTCAGATTCTGTGTGCTTTAACCTTTATATGCCATTATATAACAGCTTTATCAATTACACTCACTTTACAAATGGCATTTTTTGAGTTGTTGTTCTGTCGTTTTACGGGTGATAACAATTTTTAAGTTTGATATTACAGGTTTCGGAAGACATTTTTCTACATATTGGCGGATTGGATTTGAATGTCGGTGCCGTTTGAAGGCGTAAGTTTTAGTTTTCCTTTTCTAAACACGGACATTAGTAATCAAACTAGTATTTTTTCGTCACAAGGCAAAGTTCTTCAAAAAACAACCTTGTTTTTTTACACTTTTTCAAATTTAGTCTAGCCCTTTTTGCTTCATCAAACTCTGCGTACATCCTGGAATGCACCTTTTTTCAAAACTGTTCTTTTTAAAAACTGCAAAACTTGCACTAAAATTATCAGTTCCAAACGTAATTTAACCAAGCTAGCCAGAATCTTTGTAGCATTTTCATATTCGTATATGTCTCGCTTGTTATTATTTGTCGCCGGCTTATTGTATCGGCATTGAGGACAGCCAGAGGAGACATGGCGCCCGTCGCCGTAGCCGCAAATCGCCGACATCCGGCATCGGTGGCAGCGTTCGCTGATGGATGCAAGCGGGCTCTTGCTACCAGTAAAACTGCCATTCTGGGGTTCCAAGGCTTCCAACATAGTATACAGATGCAAAAAATAACAGCGATGCTTACATGGTGTTTAACAACCAAAGCCATTTGTCTCTTTTTTTACACAGTGGTTCCTTTTTTCGCGACCAATGGGAACTTTTTTGGATCAGAATAGTAAGCTTTGGAAAACAAAAAGCCCTGTCGCGATGAGGAAAAGTCACAAAATGTCGGATTTGATGGCACACGGAAGGGTTATACTTCCTGTCCGGTCGCTGGCCACTGGCTTTGGGAATAATGACCCTTCAGACATAACTTTTTGGGATAAGAGTAGTAGTGAGACTTTGTCGTGATTCTTAGATTAAGTTTTGACTTTAGGTTTTTGTCAAAAATGTTGAATTTTGCCGTTTCAGCAATCGGTTCGCCGGCGCGTAGTCACTTTCGTCGACGAAGTAGTCCTCCCGACGCCGACGACCTCCCGTCCGACGACAGCCGGCGATCATCCCAACAGCTCCAGAAGTTCTGTACACCGTCTGGGTGGATTCCAGCGTCAATTTATCTTCGGCGACCCCGACGAGCCATCTGTCACCAGTAGCCTTGTCGCTGACGAAGAGCTTCGCGAACTGAGTCGTGAATTGGGCAAAGCTGGAATCATTATTGAAGTTTCATCCGCTGATAACTTCAATCAGAACCCAAATTCGACTTCGAAACTATCAGCTCGTCAATCCTCTGGCTACGGTAGACTTCTCGGAGGCCCTGGAACAGACAATCGAAGCAAAATGAGTCTCGAAAGTGTAGGTTTCCCCAACTAACTATGCCTTTCCATTCTAACTATCCCAATTCCAGCTCGATGTCGATTTCTCCGACCGCATTAGCTATCTTAACCTAATGTCCCGTGGCGCTCCCGACCGTGCTTCGGCCCGAAACCGCATGAATTCAGCGGATAAACGTCGAATGTACGACAGGTTGGCGCCTTTTTTCACGCTTTCCATAACAAAACCCAACTTCTAACGTCAGAAATGGTGTTATTCTGCTATAAAAAGTTTCCTCTGTCCATTTTCGTACTACTAACAGTTGTAAGCTTGCCAATCCATTGTCTAAACCCCTTTTTTCCACCTCTTTGAAGTCAAATTTAACCACTTTCCGCACCTGATGCGTCGGTGGTTGTCCATGATGGGCACTTCTTTTGCCGCCTGCTGTGAATGGCCCACGATTGACGGCCGAGACCAAGACCAAACGTAGCCGCGTTCCTTCGGGACATAATTATTCCGGTCAATCGGCTTTACGGTTTTTTTCGTCGATAAAACTTGTCTAGAAGGTGCTTTCAAATCTTTGAAGCTCACGGTTCGTTGATATAAGTGTTTACATCCCTTTTTTGGGGATGGATGCTGGCGGTGGGGCTTTGAAAGTGAGAAGTTGGAGGTTCTGTAGTTGTAATTTTGGCTTTTTCGCGATATGATCGTCTGGTTCTTAACGTTTTATACTAAAATGATTTACTTTTTTCAGTTTTATCCAAATTTTTTTTCAAGTTTTGTGATAATTAAACCCGCTTTTCTTGCCGTTTTGTCCCCACTATAGCTAATTCCGTTCCGTGGTCCCGTAAATAGCTTGCCGAAAGCCTTCCTGAACGATCTATTTCCCGTTTCCGGAACAATAATAAAACAAAAACACGCCTAATATCCATCTGGCAGTGAAAGGAGCGACCGCCGAGATGCCAGAAACCATCTTTTGTCGTGATGCCGTCGCGGCCATGCTCCCTAGATTCGACTGATTCTGGTTGGAGTCCTGACCCGCCGAAGCGTCAAGTTACTATTGTCATTCAAACGGGTTTGTCACACCTATCCTATCTATCCGAAAAGCCTAATTCGGCCTTTACAGGCGCAACCTCTCCCCGAATTGTCTCAACACGAAAGTCCCTCACCCCCTCAGTTTCGCCTCGAAGTGTTGTTTCCATCGACATTGAAGCCAATATCACCGGATCTGAGCCATCTCTGCATATACCAACACCTCGCCGACAAACTCCACGTATAACTCCCAGACGTCCAAGACCGCTATCACTACCTCCTACAAACCGCCAAAAACCAAACAGAAAACCCCGTAACCACTCCCCAGAATCTTCCACCGTGGCATCTTTCCGCTCACGAAACGAGCCGTCTTCGGCGATGCGACGTTCACGTTCTATGACACGTCCGAGACAGTGGTCGCCGTTATCGAGTGTTTCGTCTTTGGATACGGCATTTCCGTTTCCACCAAAGTTTCCACAAAGGGTGTCAACAAGATCGTATGCCCGTGAAGACAGGGCGAGACGCCGTCGAATGAAAGCCTTGTTTCGGCCGGAAGAGTCGGATACAGAGTCGCCCTCGACCAGCCAAGTCGAAGAGGAGGAAGAACGCGGTTGTGACAGTGAACCTGAAACGGTCACTGATGTCGACGTTGAGTAAGAACAAACCGATTATCCATTAATTTTTACAAGTTGTTTAAGCAAAAACACATGTGATATACATGATAAAGTCGGTAGTGAATTGAATTTTTTAAACTTAACTTACGATCAAAAACCTACGTTTCGCTTATTTTGGTCAAAAAAAGATAAAATCGTAAAAAAAGAGTTGACAAAATACTGATCCAAATGCCGGAAACACACCTGTCAAAAGAATTGACTTGTTTGTTGTTATGATTTGTGTCTTTTAAAAGGGGGCGGGGTCTTTTTGCTAACATTAAAAGTGATTGCGATTGAAATTCGGTCACGCATTTCAAAAACCTTCTCTTTTTGTTTAAATTACCACATAGTTCGTTCTTTTACCTAAATTTTTTAATAGAAAGCGCCAATCTTTATCTCTCCATCTCACCTTTGACCTTCAAAAGTCCAATCCAACCGCCCACCTCCATCACAGTATGCTTTGCAAGACTACTTTGCAGCGGCACGCGGTTTCGCAACGCCGAAATTCAAACTTCCAAAGCGACTAAAAGGTGTTTCGAAGCTCTGCCTTGGCCCACCTGTGGCGACAGGGCCATGGCGCCCATCCGGAAACGCGACTTCCGCCTTGACAGAACGCTCCGGAAGGCGTTGGCTTTTTGTTATTTCGTTCTTTCTTTTATAACGAGGCCGACGCTCAATTTGGTCGGAGGGAAATTACAAAAAACTGCCATCACTTTAGTCGTTAATTCCGCCCTCTTTTTTTCATGGCAAAGTTTTTTTGGCACATTTGTTGTTGCAAGTTACAAAGTGTCAGGTGGGCTGTCCATGTCTTCCGCCGAACTTCTGAACTGTCTGCTTTTGTCTTATCCTGAGGTTTTTTAAAGGTCTGGGGGAGCTCTATGGGATTGTGGTCTGATAAGAAGTAGTTTTATCGGGGTGGTTACGGTCGTTTTTCAGCGCTGAACGACTGTCGGCTCGAACGAACATGGACAATGACGACAGTGGCGACAGTATCGTGCCATCCAGCGCGACTGTTCCACAGCACCATATCCCGCCGGATCCGACCATTCGACTGATTTGGCAGGATGCCGTGGATCTGGGCGAGATTCGCAACGTCCAGGATCAGTCGGAGTTCCGGTCTTTGCGGATTCAGCTTGGCATTGATGTGGGTTCTGAGACGAAAGTTTCAAAACTATGTAAATTGACTATTTTAGCGAATCCCTTCCGACACCTTGGCCCGTTACCACCTCAAAGGCCACATGGATAGCTATGAACAGCCAGCTCTATGCTATCCACGCTACTACGGCCCATCTGGACGGACACGGACCCCGGCTGGGTTGAAGATGATCCGTCGAGTGGGCGACAAACTCGAAAAGGAAAACTATCCAGAACCCGATGAGTTTGGGTAAGCTCAATCCACTTTTCGACCTCAAATTACAGTACTCTTGCAGCAAGTTCCGCTTCTCCGGCATCTTCGGCTACCACATGGTAACCCCCTCCGATCGTCGGGTCATTCTCGTCACAAATGAACGTGATGCTCTCGCCGTCTATGCTGCAACTGGCGGTATGCTGTGCCTGGCTTTGCCAAATGCCGAAAAGGTCGATCACAGTGTTTTGCCGTATTTGGAGGACTTTGATACTGTCCATTTCTGGTTCCCGGCAATCCATGAAAAGTACGCCAGAGACTATGCTACCTATTTGGCTGGGGCTCGGTGCTACATTGTTACGTGAGTCGTTTGAAGGAATATTTTGCAGATTTAAGATAGCTTTTGTAGTCGCAAAGAACGCCCAATCGAGCTGATCCGCGAAGACCGAATCAAAGACGTCAAACGCGCACTCCACGAAGAAGCCGCCCGAGTTCGCAACCCTGGTTTTAGAAGCATGGGTGAAGTTCGTGAAGACGTTAAGAATGAGATTATTTTAAATAAGAGTAAGATGGCTGGCATTGCACAGGTTGGTTTTTTTGTTGTTAATTGGAAGATGTACATCGCAACGAAAATTTTTTGATACAAATCGCAAATTTTGTTGCTTTTGAATTCATTTTTTATCAGTTAATTTAATTTTTAGTGGAAACGCTTCGATATCTTGAACCACTATCTCAAAGGCTTCCGCCCAAGTGAGCTGACCGTACTCACTGGCGGCACTGGCACCGGAAAAACGACATTTGTTTGTGAATATGCCCTCGATTTGTATGCACAGGGTGTAAGTTTTAAAAAATAAGAATTTTACTTAATTTGTCCAAAATTTTAAACCAAAAAACCTAAAACAATCGTGGTCGCATCATTGACTTCCAGGTTCGCACCCTGTTCTGCTCCTTCGAAATGCCGGAAGAAAAGATCCTTAAATGGATGCTCGTCCAATACGCTGCGTAAGTTCTTACTTCTTATCTTTTCAAAGAGTGTTGTTCCGCCACAATCTGGCACACGTGTGTTTTACCTGCGTTTATCTTTGAGTTTCTTCTGTTAATTTTTATCATTTTACGCTATTTTGGCATTTTTGCTCACATAAAAAGACTAACTTGGCTTCATTAAATTTCCGGAACATCACTCTTTGAGTCTCACAATACAGTAGCCTTATTTTAAACGCAATTTAAGACGAAGTATGACTGAAGATTTCGAATCAAGGGGAAAAGGCCGACCCCGATTTTTTGACCCCCAAATGTTTTGTGCCAAAAATGTTAGCATACTAGAGCATAGTTCAGAACCGGAGTATTTCGGTCTGAAACCTTCGGATTCTGGAGATATGGATTCTGAAGGCCGTATTTTCAAAAAATTCTAGCAGGCTTCACTGATAAGGTAAAATTCTGATATTTTTGTTATGGGGGTTTTTTATGGTGCGCAATGGAATGACGCTTTCAGATTTTTTCAAAAACCGTAATAAATATCGATTTTTGTATGTTGAGGTGCTAACATCGTCTGTAACTTTTTTGTATCCCAAATGGCGGCGATGGCACTATCTCTATCGTGTTGCCCGTCGTTTTTTGCATCGGATGACACCGGTTGTACCCAATTTGAAGTTGGCATGGGGGGTCTACTTTGGCGCCTTCTGGTGCAACTTTCCAATTTTACCACTTTACCAGGTAATAACTCCTTTCAAATTAATTTGTGGAAGTTGCGGTTTGTCTCATTAGGCTTAGAATTTTGTGCTCTTTCGAATGATATAAATTTTACTTAAAGATTAAAGTTGACCTAAAACGGTCCCGGGACCTGAATGGTGCGTGCAACATGCGAGCGCGCGTTTTGTCATCGTTTTTGGTAAACCGCATCAGAAGGCGCCAAAGAAGACCCCCCATGCCAACTTCAAATTGGGTACAACCGGTGTCATCCGATGCAAAAAACGACGGGCAACACGATAGAGATAGTGCCATCGCCGCCATTTGAGATACAAAAAAGTTACAGACGATGTTAGCACCTCAACATACAAAAATCGATATTTATTACGGTTTTTGAAAAAATCTGAAAGCGTCATTCCATTGCGCACCATAAAAAACCCCCATAACCAAAATATCAGAATTTTACCTTATCAGTGAAGCCTGCTAGAATTTTTTGAAAATACGGCCTTCAGAATCCATATCTCCAGAATCCGGAGGTTTCAGACCGAAATACTTCGGTTCTGAACTATGCTCTAGTATGCTAACATTTTTGGCACAAAACATTTGGGGGTCAAAAAATCGGGGGTCGGCCCCTCGAAATCTTCACCCATACTCCCTCTTAATGTTTGCAATTTTCTGCAGGCCGTCCCACATGCGAAGCCTAGCACGCACAAAGACATACCACAATGGAGTCAAGTTAGTCTTTTGTGAATATATTTTTTGTTACGTGTTTATATTGGATAAGTGTTGTTGTTTTAGATTGCCGCTCCATCGCGTCGAGAATCATCCAAGCGTCGAAATGTGGCTGGACCGGTTTGAACGGACGAAAAGCGACTTGGTTGTTATGAAGACCGACGAATTTCGGGATAAGACTGTCACTGAGATTGCGGGGGTGGGTGGTTTTAGGAAATCGGTAATGGAAAAGCAAAATTATGTTAATTCCAGGCAATTCGAGAGCAAATTGTTAGCGGCGGCATCCAGCATGTCGTCATTGACAATCTTCAGTTCTTGGTTAACCTTGTCACGCTGCACAATGACAAGAGCTCGGCTATTGAGCGGTATCATTTACAGGTAAGTTGTTTGTACTCAACTTCTTGTGCCTGAAAGCGAAACCAATTAACTTTTTGTCTGTTTGCGCCAGTTCGAAAGTTTTACGTTTTAGTTTTATTCAAAAACTAAAATTTTAGGACCGTTTTGTCGGCCTTCTGCGCTCCCTCGTCACCGACTACCGTGTCCACGTCACATTAGTCGTGCATCCTCGTAAAGTTGAGGTAATTTATTCTTTATTCAGATTTTATTAACATAGAAATCCTTCCAGGGCGAAGAAATCGACATCCAACACATCGGCGGCTCGTCGCGCGTCATCCAAGAAGCCGATAACGTCCTTGCCATTCAGCGCCATCGTGATGAGATTGACAAGCGCAAGTTTCGGAAGTATCTTTACGTAAGTAATTGCCACTAATCTTCTTTGGAACGCAAGTAGCACATGGTGTGCACATATTTTGCGGCCAAAACACAGTTTACTCTACAAAATTTGTAATTTGTAAAGCTATTAGTTTTAGTTTAGCATTTTAATAAGATCCTATTAGCTGAAGCATAAAAGCTCAACTGTACGATTTTAGATCCTCAAAAACCGCTACGGTATGCGCCGCGTTGAATCGGATCAGATCGAAATGGTTTTCCAGTCCTCGACCTACACCCATACTCTCATCGATTACGCTGCTGCAAAATAAGCGTGCATTTGAACTAAAATCCATTTCTATATTTGCTTATCAGTTTTATGTATAATATTGGCAGAATCATGTCATCAATCCTACAAAAGGCACTGTCCAAAACGACTGCCCACAACTACTAATGCTTTCAAACCCCGATTTGCTTCATTCTTAACATAATTAAACTACTATTTTGTAAACCTAAACAATATTTTAACCAAAAGATTTTTTGTACCAAGTGCTTTCGTGCAAAGATACTTGTTTTTTGTAAGTAGTAAGAACAAAAAATGCTTTTTAATTGTGTCCATTTTTCATATTGGTGTGCTATTATGTTACGCATTCTTTATTAAGAAGCTATATAATATTGCTTTAATTTCTATGCAAACTGTAAGATTTGTACAACATTACTATTTGGTAATAAATTTAGTAGACAATTAGAGTTGGTTATTCATTGGGAAAGACGGTAATATTTCCTTATTCAAACTACAGTTGATACAAATTACCGTTTTGGCCACTGTTTTTATGGTAACATAGATCTTTAAAGACTATATTATCTAATAAAGACTTTGTGACCAGTGACGATCATTTTTTGCTACTTTCAAACTGTTGTCACCTTGAAACCACATGTTGGTCACATAGTTATAAAGTTTGTAGCTTTTTAGTAATCATTTTTACTTTTTAGACTGGCACTTGTCTGCAAAATGGTAAGAAACCGCTTTAAAATCATCACTAAAGGTGAGTTTTTATACGTCACAGTTTACTTTTATCAAAAATGCCCGCTGTTGTCCATTCTGACAACAAACAGTGGACAAAGAACGATCGGATGTCCGGTAGCATCTTGACTTTAGCTACATCCACCCAAAAACGCATACTTTGCTCAACTCATTGTATTTGGCCTTGTTCATTATTCTAATCATCTCGAAAAAAGGTTCAAAAGAATCACAGCCTCCTCCTTCTGCCACTGAAACCGGAAACCCGTGCTAACATACAGTCCTTAATCGTATAGCTTGTGCCATCCGTACGTCTTTAGAGGTTTGACCGGAAGTGGGTGGAGTCTGGCACAATCTACAGGTGTCTTTGAAGAGGTTTGCAGATAAGACATTACCACTTTCAAAGGTTCAGCCACCCGTTTCGTGAAGACAGTAGCCTCTACGAATTAAAGTACACCGAAACTGAAATATGTACCGGAAGGTAAGCGCATCCGTTTCTATCAACATGTGACAAACTTTTTTAATCCGCATAATCACATTTCAGAGATTCTCGACAGATTCACACGTTCAACTGTTTCATAAGGTACGTTTTACGTTTTTTTATGGGGAAGTGTACAGTAGCAACGTGACTTTTGTGTTATTACTTTTTCGATTTAACGGGATTCTGGAATTCAAAAACAGCGAAAAGCGATGTGAATTAGTTTGCATAAGTTTCAACTTGAAAGGGGCATTATCCGCTTATGTTTGCCGTCGCTATGATTTCGGTTGGTTTGGGTCTCGAGGGGGAACTGTCCTTTTCAAAGCCGAAATCAAAATTATAATTCAAATCAGCGCAAACAGTTTTGAATCATGCGTCGTAATGCACATTTTTACGTTATCATAAATTTCCTCCGTTTCGCTTCAAACAATTCCAACTTCATTTTTGAACATTTTTGTCGCCCCATTCAGTAGCTCATAAAACAGTCTCCTTTTTGTTTATCACTAAACAGTCGCACCTAATCATTATGTTTTCTCCTTCTTACTTTATCGGTAGTACTGTACTATACTAAATACAATTCTATTTTAACCTGTTTTCTATCTATTTCTATTTTTATTATGACGTTGTGGGTATATTGTTATGAAATAGAAAAGGAGCGATGGTTTGGTCCAGATCATTCACACCCCATGGCCTGTAGACCGAAACTGTTGAACCTGTCAGACAGCCGCGCTGACTCAAAAACAAACTTAATTTCTGCTTGCATCTTTGCAATCAACCAGCAATGTGTCAATTGCAAACTTAGTTAGACCATAAAAACACCACTCAAAGTGTAATTGGAGACCGAGTAAGCTATATCGGTTGATCATTTTGTTTTCTTTTGAGATTGTTGGTCTTTGCGGCTTTTTGATCGGAATTGGGTGGCGCTGCAAATTAATTTTTCAAGGATTACACTTTGGGAAAGACTGATCATACTTAAAAATTTTTGCACTTGCAAGTTATTTTATTTCCGCATCTAAATTCTTCAAAATTTTGCATTATTAAAATTATCCAAGTGCTTGCAACTGTAGTTTACAATGGGTTTTTGTACAAAGTTTGTCCTAGCTTAACCAAATTGTGCATCTTCTACTTTGTCGAAGTCACCGATATGAAAAGTAGACTTTGTTCGTTCTTTGCCTCCATTGGTTTTTCAGATCATAATTGTCACCACTTTACGATTTTAATTGTACAACTTAGTCTCATTGTACTTTCTAGTCATTTTTTTAGTGATGAAATTAGACAAAGCTTAATTTTCCTTCAAAAAAACAATGTAATTGCCATCGTAAAAGTGCTAAAATAAGAAAAAGCTGAATGAGATAATTTCCTTCAGACAATGCTACAGACTAATTTTAAACTTCTATAGTCATTAAGATTGCCAATTGTGATCATTGTACTGTCTTACAATGTGAGACACGCTTTAAAAATGAGGAAATAGTAGCGCGGATTAACTTTGTAAAATAGTTGATGATAATGAGTTCAATGATGACTGTTTCAGAAACTAGAGTCTCACGAAGACGAAGATCCAAGCATGGCCGCGTTGGTCCGGCAATACCTGCAAAAATACGTCGTCGATGGGATGCGCATCAACAATGAGATTGTGCGGCAGTTTTTGGCCGAGTTTTTGGGCACTGCTTTCTTGCTGGTACGATATTTGATAATCTTCACAAGCATAAAGTTGACTAAAACCAATTACAGCTAATCGGCACAGCAGCCAACATTCAAGGCCATGCATCCATCAACGGCCAATCCACGAGTGTCTATCTCGCCTGGGGCTTTGGGTTCATGTTCAGCGTTATGATGTCGGCCGGGATATCCGGTGCTCACTTGAATCCGGCCATGTCGTTCATGTTTTGGATCCAGGGTGACATCAGCCTGTTGAGAATGTTCATTTACTGGGTGGCACAGTATGCTGGAGCAATTATTGGCAGTTTGTTGAGCTTTATTGGGCATTATGGTAAGCTTGCTACAGTAACCCTCTTACAGTACTCTTATAAGACGCTTTTTAGACGACATAATGTACCTCGGGTCATCCCATCTCCATGTAACCGGCGAAAACGCGACAGCCGGCCTCTTTGCGCCATATCCAACCCCCCATGTCTCGAACTTTGGCGCTTTTGTCGATCAAATCTTCGGCACTGCCATTCTTGCCGCAATGATCGTACTTATCACAGATAAGCGGCACGGAATTCCATCCCATCAGGTGCCGATCTTGGCCGGGGCCACCATGTCGATGATTGCGATGACTTTTGGTGATAACGGGTTTGGCATCAATCCGGCACGTGATCTTGGGCCAAGAATCATGGCCTTGATCGTTGGCTACGGGCCCAGGGTGTTCAGCGCATCGAGCTGGTACTTCTGGGTGCCACTGTTGGCTCAGCACATTGGAGCGCCGTTGGGAGCGTGGATCTATAAGCTCTTCATCGGGCTCCATGGAACTGAGACTTTTGTGGAGGATATTAGCGGTGGAACTGGGGGCAGTGATAAGAGGACTTTCAAGGTTAGTTTTTTTTTTGGTTTTAAAAAGTTGGAAGCTATTATGAGAACGAAATAACAGCGCTTGGAACAAAAATTTTTGCGTTTAGACACAGTTTCAAAGGTATCACTGACCATTTTGTTCAAAAAAACTAACATTAACTAAGTTTAAAAACGCTTCTTTAAGTTAAACCTAACCAATTCCAGCCACCCTCGCCAAGCCATCACATCAACTTCCACCAACAATTAGTTCGACCTCAGCTTTTCTAAGTTCGCTTGTTTGATTTTATCGCTTTGATATGTTTGGCATCCAAACACCTGCTTTCCCCTACTTTGCAATGGTTTGTGTCCCCGATCCCTCTCCCTGATAAGCAAGCCTAACAGCCACTCCTTTGCAGCTGCAGGACGACCCCGACTTTGACTTCCCGCCAAACCCCTCGAGCGGCCTCGAAAATCTCACTGCATTCCGCCGTCTCGACACCATGCGCTAAAAATAAAGCTGCCGTCGCACAGATTTAAAGAATTTAAAGACCATTTCATCGCCAATGAACCAAACACATCCATCGCCTCAAGGCTTACAAGCTCAATTATGTCTTACCTTCTCCTGTCCGTCGTCCATTGCATCGAAACAAAAGAAAAAACTAAACACTTGAACCTCGCTTAGAATTGTATTTTGAAACTTTTAAAGCAACGAAACTTTTTCGACCAATTGTTAAATCTTTGAAAAAAGTCGTAATTACCATGTAATCTGCATCTATTTTTATCGCCGCTCCCGTATTTTGGACCTTTAAATTTCACATTTCTTCATTGAATCATGATTCTTTTTGGTCCTGCCACGACCCCAGCTACAGTTAGCCCGACCCGACAAGCCTTATCCATATCTAATCACTTCAATTTGCTGTTGTCATGGTGGGTATGTAACTGCAACTGGGCCGATTCAAGACATTTATGCCAAACCTCGCTTGTCTTTACGATTTTGCATCATTATCGAACTTGTTTAAACTAAATTTAAAACTTGAATTTACGCATTATTTTTATTATTATTATTGTCATTGTTGGACATTATTAAACGCATTAACAATAAAGTAATTTTGGAAACATGAAAAATAAGCAAATTGATTGCTGCCATCTGAGTGAATTTTGGAATGTTACAAAAGCGCCGTGAAGATTGCGCATTTTGAGGTAATAAAAACAAAAATGTCAATTTGAAATTACGCAGATTCGGGTTTAGATACCCGTCGGTAGTGTGAAATGGTGTAGGCGCCAAAGGTGAAGATGATCGACGCAAGAACAGTGACAGATAGACCCATCAATAACGGGAAGAGGCATTCGCCGGAGTAGTTTTCAGCAGTGTGCTGGACGAATGGCGCTGGAAGGGACGGAAGTCGGGGAGCGATGCCGTCGGAGATGCCTTTGGCCGGGATTTCGTCGAGGATCTCCATGGAG
Organism: Panagrellus sp. LJ2284; assembly: GCA_024447225.1. Classification (NCBI taxonomy): domain Eukaryota; kingdom Metazoa; phylum Nematoda; class Chromadorea; order Rhabditida; family Panagrolaimidae; genus Panagrellus; species Panagrellus sp. LJ2284. The sequence continues at coordinate 4,799,270 of JAMRYC010000005.1, read as the reverse complement.
GCGACGAGTTCGAACTGAAAGGGGGTTGAATTTAGGATCTTTGATTGAAAATGCGAGAAAAAAGGACCTCATTAGCAGGGGTGTGGTCAATGCTGCGTCGCTGAAGTCTAGAACCGTCACGCTTGAACTTGCGACCACAAGCTGGTGGGGTGAGTCCATCACATTCACCGGCATTCTTCTTGCAGGTTTCGATGACGCATTGGTAGTTGAGGACGGAGGAGTCACTGAATTTGTAGCCCCAGGTTTCGACATAGGCCTGAAAAGACGATCATACTGTAGTTTTGATAGTTTAAAGTTGGTCAAACCTTGTCGAGATCCTTCTGATAAACAACATCAGGCTGAATGATAGGGTCAATCGCACAGCCATCAATGTCCAGAAGGTCGAATCGCTGTCCTCGGCCATCATCGACATAGCAGGAGTGGACGAGGAAGCCCATTTCAGGGTCTTCGACTTCCCAGACGTGGTAGATTCGTTCGCCGATTTTGCCGGTGCTGCAATTTCAACTTTTTAAAAGTTCTATTTCGTTAAAAACTCACTTCATGACGGGTCCATCAGGGCCATCAACATGGATAGTATAAAATGCCGACGGCGTCCGCGCAGTATCAAGCAATTCCGTCGTTCCAATGGCGCTGATATCAATCGAATTCGACATGCGGTGGACATTCTTGAAGAAACACATGCATCTGAAAGCCCTATCGCTCCTTGTGACGAAAGTGCCATGGAAAGAGACGACGATGGTCAACGACAGCATGACACCTTCCAGCGATCCGGTGACTCGTTGACGCTTCATCGTGCAGTCACCGTTCTGGATCATCATGCTGAACTTGGACTGGTCGTTATTCGCGGCAAAGTTTCGGGAGCAACGGTCGTCGTCGGCAAGACCCTGGACATAGACGCGGCCAGTAAAGGGCTTCTTCGTTTTGAACGTCAGCGACACCATGGTGTCTTCGCAGTCGACGACAGGATCATCGACGAGGCCATTGTCGATCGCTGAAACCAACAAGGGCGCATCGGCTAGCACTGGCTGGGGGATGAGCAAGCTTCCCAGAAGCACTAGAACAAACGACAACATCCTATCCGCCGAAATCCACTGACTGAATCCGAGAAGGAAAGCTTGACCGACACCCTGCCCGTGAACGGCGCATTCTAGGTCAGTGGCATCCGTGCAGATGGCGGCTATGATAGGCGACCTCTAACTCCAATAACAACGGTTCGGCGATAGCGAGGAAAATTGAAGAAGTACATGAAATCCTCGTAAATTTGGGAAAACTTCAACATATCAAATGCCTATCCGATGCTATCTCCGCTCAGGTGAAGACACCTTTGTATGCGTGTATTTGTCTCGCACGAGCCTCAATATGATAAACATCGGGATCGCATAGGGAATCCGGAGGGGTGTGACCCATTTCAACCTTGCAGGCTGGCTAACCTTGCTAAAAGTAAAACCCCTTCTTATAAAAAGACCCCCTCCACTTCACACACGGGTTTTTTAAAATTTTTCATAAAAACAATAACAAAAAAGAATTATGTTATGAACAACAGAACGACCAAATTTAGGCCTTAGAAACGATCTCACGCAAACGAGCCTTCTCAATCTTAGCAGAACGAGCCTGCGAACGGGCAGACATGATACCACCGCCCCAGTGCTTGCGGATCTCCTCGGCACGGTCGTTGAAGTTCTGGGTGACGACATCAACGAGACCCTTGAGGCTGGACTTGTCTTCGGGGTTGACGTCAGTGATGGCGACGGCAGTCACGGTGCGACGGTGGACGACGGTTCCGAGACGGGCCTTTCCCTTAACAATAACGTAGGGGACCTTGAACTTGCGGCATAAAGCAGGCAGGAAAAGGACGATTTCAAGAGGCTCGACATCGTGGGCGATGACAACGAGTTGGGCCTTGCGGCTCTCGATGAGGCGGGTGACGTTGTTGACACCGAATCGGACGACGGGAGGGCGCTTGGTGACCTCTTCCTTCTTGCCAGCGGCACGGTCTTCGGCGCGCTTCTTCAAACGGAGCTTCTTCTGTTGCTTGGTCTCCGGACGGTATTTGTCGAGCAGACGGAACAGGTTCTTGCCTAAAAACTGACTGTGAAAGTTTTGATATATATTAGAGACAAAACTCACTGGTCTGGGCATCAGCAGCGTTGCGGAACTGGTTGACAGTCGGGGGGATCTTCAGACGCTTGAGGAGGACGGCCTTTTGGCGCTGGACGCGGACGTACTTCGGCCAGCGGACGAATCGGGTAACATCACGCTTGGGGATGATATCCTGGCCTGAAAACCATCAATGTACTTATCACAAAAGTAATCAATATTGGATAAATGTGGGAACTAAATTCAACGGGGGCGTCACAAACGTATGCCACCGTGGTTTAATAGTCACATGTTATTCGATTTGAGACCTTAGAAAGGATGACAGACAATCCGGGAAAACCGGACCACCTCCATGTAAAATCGAATCAAGAATTTTGGAAGAGTAACTTACCAATGCCGAAGTTACGGGTGCGCTTCTCGAAGAGGGGGTTCTTCTTCGACTCTTGGGCAACTTCGTGCTTCTTGAGGGCAGCCGGGGTCGGGGCGACCTTCTTCTTCGAGACCTTCTTGACAGACGGCTGAAAAATATATATAAATTCACGTCATGTTTAACACTTATGTATTTTAAGTCCCAAAATTCGGGTCAAAATTTGTCAAAACTGTCACCAGTACTACCAGGATGACAGGCTCGTGGTGCCAAAATCGAAATTAAGCGAAAAAACGACAAATAACTTACCATTTTCAGCAATTTAGTCCCGAAAAACGAACGGGCGCAGTTCAGATGTGCTTGGTGTGTGTGTTGTAGGCTCGCTCAGTCTCACGTTGAGCTGACGCTGAGTACGTTCTGGCGCGCATTTGAAATGCAAGGTCCCAGCGCGCGCAATGTGCAGCACTCTCGCTTTTTGGAGGACAAAGTTAGCTCTTTTCTTCCATTTCCCTCAGATTTTACGTTATTTCTTGTTTGTTTTTTGTTCTTTTTACATTTGTGATAGCTTCTCAAAGCTTGTCGGGATAATCAAGGTTAGTTTGGCTTCATTTTATAACATTTTTCTCGGTCTTTATACGATTTGCATCTACGCTCATTCTAAGCGTCGGTGTCAAAACTAGACCGTAAAGCATCTAAACGACTTCACACTTTGCATGACAGAGCTTATCCTTTGTTGCGCTCTTAATAGATCGGACATTACATGTTTTGAGCCATATTTGGCGCAGAAAATGACGAATTTGTACCTAAAATTGTTGTTTTTCAGACCGGGATATATAAAGTTTGGTCGAAGCTGCTGTGATCGCACTGTTTAAGGTGAGTCCGTTTTCATTATTGTTTTGGACCGGCCATATACGATTTACATCAAGGCGTTTAAAAACCTATGGTGTCAAAAGTTGACCGGAAAGCATGAGTTGGCTTCACGCAACACGACGAGTTTATATATCCGTTGCGTTTTTTATAAGCCTCACATTCATTATATATACTCCAAAGCGTATTTCGTACTAATCCTTACTTATTTGCAGGACCTGCTGCCCTCAATAACTCGCCTAGTCTCATTCCCGGTCGTTGTTTTGAAAGTGGTAAGTACTTCTATCCTTTTCGTTCGGCCATATACGATTTACATCAAAGCGCTGTCAAGCTTTGGTGTCAAAAGTTGGTCGAAAAGCAAAATTGATCTCACGCAACATGGTAAATGTTATGTTCGCTATGTTTTGTTGTTTCATACATCTATAATTGGTCGTTTCACTTTCTAATTGCTGTATTTTTTTAGAACTTCCTCGCGACATTGTTAACCTGTCAGTTTTTGGGTAAGTCTTTATTTATATATTTATCTTGTTAACGAAATGTGTTATAATAAAATTGATAAAGGAATACTGTTTAGTAGCATAGACTTTTGTTGTGTTTTCAAACAATGTTTACTTTTTGAGTTGAAAATGCCTGGCAGCAAGGATAAGACGAAGGCAGTTAAATAACAGTGATAAGAAAGTATGAGGGAAGCAGGGTATTAGGTTGTTTATGTTAAGTTAGGTTTTCGGTGTTTGATGACTTCGGGAAGGATTAAACGTTGCTTTGGATGCGTTCGGTGCTGCGATTGCCGTCGAGATTGTAGGTCTTTTCGGAGACGTATGATTCTCGGATTTCGCGAATCTCAGAATAGCACGAGTAACGCAATGGGGCAGTGGATGTGGAGAGACGGTAGTCGTCGTTGAGGGCGATCTCGTCATAGCCATATCTGTCGGTGGACATCATCGATGAGCGATGGGTTTCTGTAAAGATTTGGGTTAAATTGGCCAAGTTTGGCGATAGGCTTACCATAGATGGTTGTGACAAAGCGAATGATGGTAGTCAGTGTTGTACTGATGATTGTCAAACCGGAAAGCTTGTTCAAAGCTGTGTAGACGTCGTACTTCCGGAGCGTGTAGCCTCGAGGCCGGCGATTCTTCAAATACAAAGAATCGGAAACGCCGCTGGGCAGATAGGTGTGGCCAGATCGCTGCAACTCCTTCCACAAATGGTCGATTGTGATGATGCCTTCCTGGTTGAGGTAGTCGATGACAGTTTCATAGGCTTCGGTGACCCGTGGATCGGTACTGGCACCATCGGCGATGATCTGTCGCGCAAGACCGTCGGCTGCGTCTTTGATGCCGTTGTAGTAGAGGACTTCATAGTTCGGAAGTGATCGAACTCCACGCAAGAAGTCAAAGAAGCGTACGGATTCCTCCTGGGTTCGGGCCCAACCATATTCATAGTCCGATTGAGGCAGGAGCAGTGATTCATACTCGCGACGGTTCGCAGCACAAACGACGAGGTAGCTGAAGGCGTCGTTGTCGACGGCGTAGCGGGTGTCGTAGGACAGGGCCAGTCGAGTGCCATGTTCGAGTTCGATCTTGTCGAATAGAGCCTGAATAGCTCGAAGGCCGTCAGCTCGATCGATGGAGAAGTTGACACGACGGGCATAGGTGAAGACGAAGACAAGATTCGGGATGGCGCCCTTCGGGAACAGACCTAATAAAGTGACGACCGCCTGTTCAACGCTGGCCGAAAGTCGGGGTTCATCGGCCTTCACGACGATGGCAATAGCGTGGAGGTCAGCGGTGCGGTGCGAGTTGAGGGATTGGATTTCTTCCAGAATCTGTCGAGTGGCATATTCATCCTGCATAGGGCCACGGATGTCATCCAAGCCAGGGGTATCGATGACATTGATGACGGCGTCGGAGTAGCGGAATCGGTACTGCTTCGGGGCTTGGGTCGATGATTGACCGTCAATGTAGACTTCATTGACGTGATCGCCACCGAACTTGATCGTGTAGCTATTGCCATCGCGATCGGATAGGCCAACTCGAGCCGGAATGACGGCGACCGGGTGTCCAGCGCGTTTAGCCTCTGGCAATGTGGTGTAATGGAGGTAGTTAGCGAGGCCGTTGATCCAGGTGGACTTGCCGGCAGTGGTCGGACCGAGGAGGAGGACGTTGTACCAGGGTAAAGTCGTGTCGAGGGGGGTCAGCGGACGGGTCAGAGGCACATTTGGCGGGGTTTTCTCGACGCTGATGGGGATATCCCGATGCGGGGGCGGTGGTGGTGGCTGGAAGACCGGACGAAGTTTGACGACGTCCTGAGGGATGGGCGAGCTTCGAGGTGATGGGGAAGGCAGCGGGCTGTAGGTGTCCCTGATATTGGCCGGGCGTGGTTCATCATCTCGGAAAAGCAATGGCGGCTCCTCCTCCTTCGGGGCGACATGGATCGGCTGAACTGGAGGTCGAATCTTGACCGGAGGCGTCTCGGGACGGAAGGGGTTCTCAGCTGGGTGGGGTTGCTTGACAACTTGGCTGTAATCCGGCGGGGTGGGGGTAGCCGGCGGGACAGCCTGGACAGGACTACGGCGGCTCTTCCTCGACCCCTCATTTCGGTTGAAAATCGGCTTAGCCGGCGGTTCAATCACAGTCGAAGGCACTTCCGAAGCGATCGAAACAGTCTCAGGTTCAATGACCCGCTTCCGAAGCCGCTGATGCCCGATCTTGAAGCACCTCAAATTCGACTTGAAATACTTATGGGCCGGATCCTTCAAACACTGCTGATTGCGAACGTAGTCATTGCACCGAGCACAAAGCACGACAAGCTTGTCATAGTTGCACTTGCAGGGGATGTAATCAACACGCTCATCGGCGATACCGTACTCCTCGATGTAGGTTCGGCCAGTCGCGGGTCGGTGCTCCACGTGAATGTAATAGCTCGGTCGGGATGAATCACTAACAAGCACATAGGTATACGGGTAGAAATCGGTGCGTCGAAGAAAATCATGGAAGAATCGCCATGGGGTCGATTCGGCCACGATCAAGGACCGGGCCTTCGTCGGTTGAGGATGCGCGTGCCAGAGTTCGCGTTCCCAAACGAGCTCATTGTAAATCCGCTTGGTAAATTCCAAATCGTGTTTCTTCTCGTAGAGGTACCCAGCGGCCTCCATGACATCCCGAACTGTGCCGTCTTCGATGGCATTGTAGAGGTCGTTTTCGACGTAGATTCGGCCGGGTTTCGCTGGTTTGACGATCTTGCCAAACAGGGTAGCGAAGAACTTCAAAAAGTCCTCATACTCCCATTTATCGCGGTCACCGCCGCAGAGACGGCACATTGTCTGGAAAATGGGGGGTTAAAAATAGAAAAATTGCGATTCTGACGAGTGTGGTATTCAACACGGAATTTTTTTAGATTTTTCGAACAATAGATGGCGAGTCATGTACGCCCACGGGGCTTTTTGCTCCGATGACTCAAAGCAAAGTAAACGAAGGCTTCGAGATGGAATTTAGACACCTTGAAGCCTTTGGGGTTGGAAATGGGTGGAATTTAGGCACGGAAATGGCACGCTTATCGATAGAAAAACGGTTATTAGTGTAAAAATTGGTAGTGAAACAGTGAAACGCTTCCTTATGGTTAGCTAACACCCGCCAGGGGTGCAATCAACAATTGGGAGGAAGGAAAGCAATAGGCTGATAAACATTTTTAACGCTGTCTCGCCTTTTCTTTCCGCTGGCAATCAAAATCATAGCCTTTTTTCGATTTCGAAGCAAAGCAGAAACATAACGCAAAAAAGTTTTACGATGACTCGGCCAGGCCATTTCCCGTGGCGCTTGCTTATGATTGTTTGTTTCAAAGCAGGGTTGAGACTGTCAGGCCTGGCTTAAAAGTCTCTTCCAGAAACAACAACGATATGAAACGAAGCACCTAGGAGACAGGGAAATCAATCAGTACAGCCATAGCCATATAGGTCGTCTTTTCCTTTTTCATGGACGACGATTCATTTTGGGACGGGTTGTACTGATATCGCTGTCGCCGCCGCTGGCAGCATGGACACCTCCTTTTGGGGAGGCGTCGCGGTCGTCATGTTGCCAGCGCCGAGTCAAAGTCTTTGTTTACCTTAGCTTCGGGGCCACACCTTCGAATTCGCGCTTACTTCGATTCACATTTTTTCAATCGGTTGACGAAAACGTTAAAGAAAGGAAGAATTACAATCAATGCTCAAGTCCTAACTGTTTCGATGTCAAAAAAGGTGTTTTAAACAACTTTTTTCAATCACAATAACTAAAAACAAAACCACAACAAACTCAAACTATCTCAAGGTAGACAGAAGTCACCATTGCTCACATCAAAAATTAAGCTCAAAACTCAACTACAACATCACAACATTAGATCGAGGGCACAAAAACTTGAGCGTGACGTTCAAAACCTTATTATCAGCCCGTTTTTGATGGGTACAATTAACGGTATGAACGCTTCGAGTGACGTCATAGTCGAACAACATCTCGCTAACATCGAGGTAGAGTTCATGGACGTTAATAGGCACATAGCGTTTGAAAACGGCGTGGGTGGTGACGGTACCCGGATGGTTGAGCATGGCCGCCCAAAGCCTGTTGACGTTTGGGTACAGATGCTCCAGAAGGGGGACAATCTCGTTGCCAAATTTTGGCAGCTGAACAAACTGTAAGTTACCAAAAAACAATAAAAAAAACCTACAATGAATCTGACATCGTCAAACGTTATCTCCTTGACCTTCGGCAGAGTGTCGATCATCCGAAGTGCAATAGAAAACGCAACCTTGCCGCCAAGGGTAACACGTTTCAGCAAGTCTTTGTTGAACTTGATCCGTCTCGAGTGATGCTTCGAAAACAGATTGTAACGAACTGTCCAGTCGCCCGTTTCAATATTGGCAACGTTGCAAGGGATATTGTTGCCTTCAAGAAACGCAAATGGGATCACCAGTGTGCCGATGCGAACATCCTTGAGATGATCAAGCCAAGGCAGTTGAACCAAAGTCAGCTTCGGAATGCTGTCACGGCCTTGGGCGTATTGTTTGAGAAAACGTTCTCCGCCGAATACGATGTCCTTCAAGGCTAAAAATGAGCAATTTCAATGTGAAACAAAGCAAATCATCAACTTACAGCTGTTTTCATTCAGACCCTCTAAAAATGGGTCGATCCAGGGTTCGGTAGGACAGTGCCCAATCATGATGGGCATGAGGCGACCAGCAATGCGAAGAAGTTCGGGAATGTGGTACATTTTGTTGAACTTGAAAGTAATGCCGCTCCTGGAATCAATGGTTGGATTTTAAGTAGTTGAAAAAAGGAACTTACTTAGTTTTAACAGTCAGAAACATACTCATGTACGGCCCGTCATGGTATACTTCACATGGATTGTAGAAAGCAAGAGCAAAGACTTCGGAGAAGTTGCGATAGGCCAAAAACAGCGAACAAAGCTTTTGCGGCGGCAGACATTTGCGCTGGAGACCGAGGACTTCGACGAGAAGATGTGGTTTCAACGTAATAGAATTCATGGCTGAAACTGTTGGGTGTCAAAAAATGGTCAAATCTATGAGAATAACCATAAATAGCACCGTCAGTAAGTTAGTCAAAACCAGAAAATGACACCAACTATCAAAAAATATGCCAACACTGGCCCAAGAAGAGATCGAAAGATACCTTCGGATGTATTCTGACAACATAATTCGCGCTCAATATCAAACTCAAAACAACTTTTACTGCCAAAAAAAGCGATAACAAAACGTATAACAATAACAAAAACGGAAACACCAAACTTAACGACGAGCATAAAGGCTAACAAAGACTTCCAGCGTCTTATTGCCTTGCTGTTTCACGATTGTGCCACTAACGTTATCGCCATTAACAGTGATCTCATAGCCAGTCAAGTGAGCTCGGCACGCGGTAATCAATTCGTCCAAAGTTACATTTTCGCGATCGTAGTAGGCCCAAACTGTGACCTGACCGGAGGGAATGAGCGTGGCTTTCCAGAGTTTGTCGACCGAAACTTTCAGGCGATCCAAAATGTCCTTCATTGGCTTTGTACCGAGTGGGAACTAAACATAATCTTATACAACGTTCGAAATAACAGAAACAAGAAAAACTAACCGGAATTTTGACTCTGTGCAAACCAATCTCATCGACCATTTGGTATGTCTTGAGCATCCGAATCGCAACGTCAACGAGAAGCCGGCCCCAAATTGTGAGGCGTTTCAGCAACTTTTTGTCGAAATGCAACGTTTGGTATATTTGCTTGAGTGGATTGCCCTTCATAGTAACACTGGCACAGGTTACTTCGATGTTGGTAATTCGGACGGTCCCGTCATTCTCAAAGCATTCTCTATCCAATGGGGCTCGGACTACGAGAGTATCAATTCTCGCATTGTTCATATTATCCAACATGGCGAAATTGTGGCATTCAACGTTAGGCAGGACATCGTGGCTGCGGAGGTACTTCTGCAGGAAGACTTTGCTACAGTAACAGCCGACTGATTCTAGACCTGAAAAGGGCAGTCATGATTGCCTTTATGTGAAAGTTAACATACATTTGTTTTCATCAAGTCCTTCAAAAAACGGCTCAAGCCACTTCTCATTGAAACAGTCTTCGTCGTGCTCCTGGATCAGACGACCAGCAATGCGGAGAAGGGCGGGGATGTGGTATTCTTTTGTGAATTGGAAGAAGATGCCACTTCTGAAAACATAAAACGGCGTAAAACAAGAGAAATTAATCAAAAAACCTACTTGGTTTTGACAGCAAATGGCAGTCCAGGACGGTCATAGCCAACATAACAGCCGTCAACATACGGCCACCAGTAACTCCGTGATTCGCTGTAACGGTTGCGAACCTTGCATGGATAACGGAAAGCGAAGGCAAAGACTTCGGAAAAGTTGCGATCACCCAAAAAGAGTTCACAGAGTTTTTGCGCCGACAAGCATTCACGTTGGAGACCGATGACTTCGACGAGGAGGTGGGGTTTCAGCGTGGAATTCATGGTAGTAAATCTAGAAAGGGTTGTTTTTATAATTTGGCAGGACTAGTATCACGTACAGTACCCCTCTACCTATAATTGGACAAAACCAACACACAATTGAAAAAAATCAAAGGTACATCAGAATGTATTGACTACATAATCGTTAAGAGAATCACTTAATACACACTTTTCAAACAAACGTTTACTTAAATATGAAAAATAGAAAAATAACAACGGTAACGAAAAAGCAAAAACAAAACCAAGTAACAAAAACAAAAAACTCAAGGAGTCTCAAAAAGAGCAATACGAACTTCCAGCGTCTTATTTCCCTGTTTTTTCGTCATAATGGCCCTGGTGGCATTATCAGTAAAGATGTTGTAACCCTTCAAGTAAGTATGGCAAGCCTTAGCCATGTCCGCCAAATGTCCCGGCAAGTCGCGAGTATAGAGGGCCGTAACGTTGACCTGACCGGAAGCCCTGACGACCGCCTGCCAGACGTGGTCGACGTGGGCCTTCAGACGATCGAAGATTTCAAACATCGGCTTCCAACCAAGTTGCCACTGAAATGATGCAATATAAAATATAAAACTGGAGATAACTGTAAAACACTAACCGGAATAATAACTTGCTGAAACTCAATCTCCTCGGCCATGCTGTAGCAGACAATCATCCGAGCCGCATTCTCCGGATTCATCTTACCATCAATAAAAAGGCGTTTCAAGGACTTTTTGTCGAATTTCAGCGTCTTTGAGCGAGCTTTGAGCGGATTGACCCGCAGGTTGTAGCAACTGATCTCGATATTGTTGACGCGAATCTGCTCGGTGTTGCCACTGCTTTCATTAGACATCACATAGCCGGAATTGACCAACAGGGTGTCGATCGTTTTGTTCTTCAATCCGTTCAACTTGGCAAAATTGTGGCATTCTACTTGGGGCAGGACATCGTGCTTGCGGAGGTACTTCTGGATAAAGACGTTGCTGCAGTTGGCTCCGACTAATTCCAGACCTGAAAAACTAACGTTCAGACTGGTTTTATATATAAAAACATACATTTGTTTTCGTCAAGGCCTTTGAAAAACGGCTCAAGCCACTTCTCATCGTGACAGTCTCCATCATGCGTCTGGATCAGACGACCGGCAATGCGGAGAAGGGCCGGGACGTGGTATTCTTTGGTGAATTGGAAGACGATGCCGCTCCTGAAAAAAAACAACAATGAAACAACGTAAAAATAAAAAAAAAATAAAAAAAAAGCTTACTTGGTCTTGACAGTGAAATTTGGATTTCTGTAGTCCCGGGCCTCATAGAACTGATGCCAGACAGTGCCTTGGTGACGGAATGCGAGAGCAAAAACTTCGGAAAAGTTGCGATAGGCCAAAAACAGCCGGCACAGCTTTTGCGGCAAATGGTATTCACGATGAAGAGCGATGATGTCCACGAGAAGGTGGGGTTTCAGCGTGGAAGCCATGGCTGGAAACTGCGATTAGAAGAAGTTGGATAAATGGCAAGTTAGAGGAGAAGGATAACGTAAAAAAAAAAGAAGAAACGAAGTGGTTTTGATACTTGGATCAAGGAAAAAAGGAAGCAAAACCACGGTGAAGGCGAACGAGCCGCAACGCAAGCACGACGCATTTCGAAACAGAGTGAAAAACGACGTTGCATGTCGAAAATTGTTTACAAATAACGAGCAGCGTGAAAATCAATAACTGACTGGAACGAAATGTCAGTGTGTGCAGCCGATTGATGACAGCGCACGCAGCCGGTGGTTGCTGCTCGTTTTCTTTCATTTTGATCGATCTCGTTGCTGAACTCACTTTATCCGAACATTTCAGCCATGAATTCCACCCTCAAACCCCATCTTCTCATCGAAGTAATCGGTCTCCAGCGTGAATGCATGTTTCCGGAAAAGCTTTGCCGGCTGTTTTTGGCCTATCGCAACTTTTCCGAAGTCTTTGCTTTCGCTTTCCGGTACCGTTGTGACGTGCTGCATGACGGCAGATTGCCACATTTTAATTGGTTATCTGTCATTACTAGGTATCTGACTTGAAAGGTTTACTTCGTGCATAAGTTTGGTTACAGAGGCGGCATCACTTTCTCTTTCGACAGAGAGTTCCACATTCCCGCCCTGCTTCGAATTGCTGGCCGTCTTATGCACGTACTGGATGGGCCCTGTCGCGATGAATCTTGGGTCGAGCCATTTTTGGAGGGTTTGGACGAAAACCGCTGTAAATGTTTTTCTTTTTTTACCATGTTTCGCATTCAAACTGTTCGCTTTACAGCGTTGGAACACATCATTTGCGGCGGGAAGCGGCTTTTTCAACGATACGCGCAACATCATGCCAGTATTCTAAAACTCACACTGAAAAGTTTCTCTTGGTTGGATCACCTCAAGGACGTGAGCATTGGCACACTGTTTGTACGGTTTTCGTCAAGTCGAGCGAACACCGTTCCATGCAATGTTACCCATATCGACTTTTTCAATTGGCCAACATGTGACAATGAGTCAACAGCAAGTAATTGGTCGTTGATAAAGTTCAACAAAGAGTTGCTAAAAAGTGTTACGTATCGCGGGCAGATTGATTTTGAAGATGCGCTTCCAATGGTCGAGGCTTTCAAGTCGGCGGAGGAAATAACAATTCGCAAAGTTCAACTTACTAGCGTAAGCTTTTTTCTCGCGTTTTTTGTCGTTTTACGACTGTTTTTTTTAGTTGCCCCGCCAAACATATCTTTTGGACCGCCTTCTGAACCGTTTGGGTTCGGACATCGATAAGCTTTGGTCGACCATGCTTACACATCCGGGTACTGTCACCGTCAATGCTATTTTTGAACGACGTATGTCGGTTAGGACTCATGATGCCTTTATGTATTGCAAGCAGCGCTTGACTGGTTACAAGGTTACTGAGTGCCGTAAGTTTGTTCAATGTACGCATCAGAAAAGAGCTGATTTGAAGGTGTTGAATGTTGATCTTCAATTTAAATGTGTAACATTGTAAGTTTTGTGTGTTTGATTTTGTTGTTGTTGAGAAAATGCCTAAAATTATCAAACAAGCAACTAATTTAGCTTTATTAAACATTTTATCGATAGTAATTTGAAAATGTGCAAACAACAAACACAAAGTCAGTCAAAACGGACAGAAATTCAATAAGCATTCCAAAAAGGAGGCACCGCAAACTTTCTGTAATCGACAGTTGACGCTACGGCCATTGGATTCAATTTCAAACTCCTTCAAAAGTTTACGGCACAAAGATTGGAATTCCGCCACCATTTGCTTCGATCTGATACGAAGCCGAATGCAAGCAATGACGGTGCCAGAATGGTTCAACATGGAAGCCCAGATGGTTTTGATGCAGCGAGTTAGCCCATTCAAGTCTCTTTCTTCCCCGCCATTGATCTGCTGAAAATCAAGTTTCAAATCAAGAAATGGGATTCAAAAAAGATGGAAAACGAACCATTCCGATAATGTCGTGAAAGATGAGCTCGTCGACGGCAGAAAACGTCACATTGATCATTTTGGGAACGAGATCTTTCATGATTAGCGCAAAGAACTCAACCCGTTTCAGAGTGTCGGCACAGTTGTACAGCTTGATCTTGCCATCACGGCACAACGGATTATGGAACACTCGGGTCTTGTCGACGACCTCGACGTTGATGGCTCGGCACTGCCGTTTGTTCTGGCCAGTCACGGAACCTGAGATTTGGAGGGTGTTGATGTTGGCGTGGGCCAATTCGTCGAGGACGGAGTAATTCGTGAGCTTCAGCTTTGGAAACCATTCATGGTGTTCTGAATACCGCTTGAGGAAGGTCAGACCGACGTTTTCGCCGATGTATTCCAAGCCTGAAACGATAAAACACACTAATGGTCAGAGCCTGGGATCGGAAGGCACTTACGCGTGTTTTCAGCAAGGCCTTCGTAGAACGGCTCCATCCAAGCGACCTCAGGACATGGATTAATCACCGTCTGAACGTAGCGACCAGCAACGCGAAGGAGGGCCGGAATGTGGAATTGATCGGTGAACTCGAACATCAAGCCATTTCTGAAAGCGAAAAACTGAAAGATAAAAAAAAGGGTCAAAAGTAACCTGGCTCGAAGAACGAAGCCATAGGGAAACAAGTTGCTTCGTGGTTTGACTTCGATTCTGTTGCAGAAGGCGAGGGCGAGCACTTCCGGAAGCTGGCGCGAGGCGGCGAGGAACAGAAGGGACAGCCGTTCCGCGGACAGATGGCGGCGTGGGATGCCTAGAAGCTCTGCGAACAGATGCGGCTTCAGTGTCGAAGGCACGGCTGGAGCGGACATTGGCAAGGATTTGGGTGGGAACGGTCGTTGCAGGTGATCCGGCGAGACTGGTGGTTTGAAATGGGCGGCTGCACAGGTTTGGGACCAAAAACGTGAACTGTCGCTGGACACGAAATGCCAATCCCGCCGCACACTGCGCACGACAAATTGGCGATTTGCAGCCGTGAACTCCGATCGATCTGCTAGTCTCAAAACTTGGAACCGATAACAATTTATCTTTACAAATTCGACCCCTTCCCATTGTTCCCCACAAACACAAAAGTTTTTTTACTTTCAAATTTATTAAAGTCGAATACCCGTCAAAAAAACAGTCAAAATTTACAAACAACAAAATTAACAAGTAAAACAATTAATATTTAACAGGCAATTAAGAACAAGTTTAGTCGACTTCTTCGACGGTGGGGCCGCCGTAGCCGTTGGCGGACTGGTTGGCGTATTGCTGGCCACAGGAGGCACCTGGAGCGGCGCCGTTCGCGGACTGGTGCAGACGGGCCATGAACTTGCTCATGGCATTCTGGGCTTCGGTGAGGCGGTCCTCGTACTCGGACTTGTCGGCCATCTGGTTGTTGTCGAGCCAACGCAGGGCCTCCGTGACCTGAGCGTCGGCGGCTTGGCGTTCATCGGCAGGCAGCTTGTCGCCGGCGTCGGCCAGGGCAGTCTTCACTTGGTACAGGTACTGCTCCAGACGGTTGCGGGCATCCACCCTGGCACGGGTCTCAGCGTCTTCGGCCTCGAATCGCTTGGCTTCGTCGACCATGCGCTGGATCTCGTCGGCAGACAGGCGGCCACGCTCGTTCTTGATCTGGATGCGGTTGCTCTTGCCGGTCGACTTGTCGGAGGCGCTCACGTGCAGAATGCCGTTGGCGTCAATGTCGAACACGACCTCGATCTGCGGCACGCCTCGAGGAGCGGGCGGGATGCCGGTGAGGTCGAAGAGGCCGAGGCGGTGGTTGTCTTTGGTCATGACACGCTCACCTTCGAAGACCTGGATCGTGACGGCTGGCTGATTGTCGGCGTAGGTTGAGAAGGTCTGCGTGGCCTTGTGCGGCACGCGGGTGTTGCGTTCGACGAGTTTGGTCATGACGCCGCCGGCCGTCTCGATGCCCAGGCTGAGCGGGGTCACGTCGACGAGCAGGACGTCTTTGACGGCGTCGTCCTTGACTCCGGACAGGATGGCGGCCTGGACGGCGGCTCCGTAGGCGACGGCTTCATCGGGGTTGATCGACTTGTTGAGTTCTTTGCCGTGGAAGAACTCTTTGAGCAGGGCCTGGATCTTGGGCACACGGGTCGAGCCACCGACCAGGACGACTTCGTTGATGGAGCGTTTGTCGAGTTTGGCGTCGCGGAGGGCCTGTTCCACGGGCTCCAGGGTCTTGCGGAAGAGGTCGGCGCAGAGTTCCTCGAAGCGGGCGCGGCTGATGCGCGAGTGGAAGTCGATGCCGTCGCAGAGGCTGTCGACCTCGATGACGGCTTCGGCGCTGCTGCTGAGGGTGCGTTTGGCGCGTTCGCAGGCAGTTCGGAGGCGGCGCAGGGCTCGGGCGTTGGAGCGGACGTCGCGGCCGTGTTTCCGCTTGAATTCGGCAACAAAGTGCTGGACCAGGCGGTCGTCAAAGTCCTCGCCGCCGAGGTGGGTGTCACCGGCGGTCGCGAGCACCTCGAACATGCCGTCGGCGATGGTCAGGATGGACACGTCGAAGGTGCCGCCGCCGAGGTCGAAGATGAGCACGTTCTGTTCGGCGCCCTTCTTGTCGAGGCCGTAGGCGAGGGCCGCGGCCGTGGGCTCGTTGATGATGCGGAGCACGTTGAGGCCGGCAATGGCACCGGCGTCCTTGGTCGCTTGGCGCTGGGCGTCGTTGAAGTAGGCGGGCACGGTGATGACGGCGTCGCGGACGGGGTGGCCGAGGTAGGCTTCGGCGGTCTCCTTCATCTTGGTCAGCACCATCGACGAGATCTCTTCGGGCGCAAACACCTTGCGCTCGGCCTTGAACTCGACTTCGACGGCGGGCTTGCCGCTGGGGCCGGCGATGACTTTGAAGGGCCACAGGGCGGAGTCGCGCTTGACGGTGGGGTCGTCGAGGCGGCGGCCGATGAGGCGTTTGGCGTCGAAGATGGTGTTTTCGGGGTTGCGGGCGACCTGGTCCTTGGCGGCGTCGCCGATGAGGCGTTCGGTGTCGGTGAAGGCGACGTAGCTGGGCGTAGTCTTGTTGCCTTGGTCGTTGGCGATAATCTCGACTTTGCCGTTCTGGTAGACGCCGACGCAGGAGTAGGTCGTACCGAGGTCAATACCAATAGCTTTGCAGGAAGACATGGTAGATGTGGAAGTAGCTGGGATAGCTGTGGAAGTAGTAAGACAGTTGATTTGGTTTTGGATTGGTGGTGGTGCTGGCGGCGGGGCTGCTTATATACCCCCGCGAAGGGGTGTCGCGTGTCGTCGCGAACGCACGCGCCCTTTCGCGAACGTTCCGTCTCTGCGCCCTCCCCCCGACGCGCACTCTCTCGACGCCTCTCGCAGCCCGTTCTTCGCAGCTGCCCTGTCGCCGCCCTCTTTCCAGTTGTTTCGTGGTTCTTCGCGAAACGTAAAAACAGTTGCCTGCATTTTTCTTGCTTTTTCGAGTTTTTTCAAGCAAAACGGGTATTTTTAGGTGGAGAAACGATTTGAAGCGGAAGAATCGCTCTGTATTCCGTTTCAAAGACCATTTTTTGCGTGCGAAATCCATATTTGCAAACATACAAATATACAACGATCCTTCGACAATACAGTCAAACAGACGACTGTTAATGTATTCTGTTTTTGTGGTTGTTTTTGTTTGAACGCTGTTTCAACAAAACAACTGTTTGAAAACAATAACCCGTTCGTAAAAACGGATACGATTCCAGCAGTTTGTCGACTTTAGCAAGAAGCACCACGTCATAAAGTTAAAACAGTCTAATTGAAAACTAACAACGCTACGTTTTAAGCGCAATCACTTAATTTTAGTGTTTTTTAATTACGACGTCAAAGTCAATAGACCTATTTCAATTTTTCATTACAAAAGTCCTTCAAAATAAAAAACAACTGCAATAAAATACCCATATTTATTCATCTTGACTTTTATCCAAATAAAAATCTTTAATTTCGCCTAAATAATATTTGTATTCACCGCCTCGATCGTTTCCTTTGTAATGTTTCCAAAACTTGACGACCTCACCCCTTCGTTGAATATCGATCAGATCAGTGCCACCGGCATAGTCCTTTTGAGAATGGCTGCAGTCCAAAAGTGCTAGTGCCAACGCTGACTGATCATAGCGGTGACAATCGGCATATTTAGCCACTCTCAGGCGGGGGTAATCACATTTTACATTTGAACCCGTCGGTGCCATGCATTCCTTTGTCAAGGCACAGTCGACTATCTTTTTCATGGCTTTAATGCCGGCAGGGTTTCTGACGGCCAAATACGTCGTAGCTGCGACCATCTTTGTAGGTTTGACGTGATTAATGGTGTCATTTTTGAAGTACTGGTAGATTCCGGGGTGCGTTGCGGAGACGATGGAGTGATAAGTCACGACAGGGGTTCGGATGCCGCATTTTGAGTACTTTTGGTTCATGGAAGTTATTACTTTCTGTAAAACTGTGATTGTTATAATCCCTTTATTTTCTTTAAAGGTCTAACCTCGAAAGAATCATTCGAAGAGTTCATGAAAACCACACTCGAGTCGAGATAAAACACAACAGGTCGCACTTCCATCAATTTGGCGATAATCAGCGGCTTCCAACGATATTGCATCAGGTCAGACACAAACTTTGGATAAGTTGAAAAGTCTAGAGCTCGCACTTCGACGAATGGACAATATTTTTTATACAAAGACAGCTCTGCTTCGCCAAGCCCACCCATGTTGTATGCGATGACTTTGATTGTGCCATTGTTGATTAAACCCGTCATCGATGGGTGCTTTTTCATCGATATACACGACCTTCTGAATCATTGTCATTGTGAAAGACGTAAGTGATTGCGAAAATGACTCACAAAGCTTCAGCAAAATGGTTTTTACTGAAAGCAGTTCCAATTACCGTATCTGCGACAGTAAAGTTTTTAATAACAGGTTTTGAAAGTGCCGGAAACATGGATGAAACACTATTTTGTGGAGGTACCACCGAGATCGAATCATCTTCATCATTAGACAATAACAACCGATTAGGTTCACGATGAATTGTGATAAATATAACTGCTAAACAAAGTAAAACAAGGATGGCTGGCTTTCTGGATGTCATTTTAAATGTACATGTATTCTACACACTACCGACAACAAAAAATGATGTACAGTATGTAGGAAGTTTACTCGATCAAAAAACCCAGTAGAGCTACAACATGCAACGATCAGTGAAGCAATATTGAAATCTAAAACGAATACGTTTTAGCGTGAATTAATCAAATCAAATCACACTGTTAACCGAACGACCTCGTTGAACGTTGCAGCTTAACGCAGGCGTTTATGGGACATTTTTTCACGTGGATCGGTGACTATTTGGTGATAAAAAATCATCACCGTTGAACGTGGCAAAGGTACACGCAATGAACGCAAGAAATCAAATAGATCATTGCGAAAACATGAAACTGTTTGCCAACCTGTCATGATTTTTGTTGCTAATCTTTAGCACGCCTCTTTTGTACATCTTTTTAATGTTTTATAGGTATGTTTAACATTTTATACATTTATAATGACGGTTTGGTTCCGGGATGAATGTCCAAAAAAGTAAGGCCGATATCCAAACAGTTTGACGGAACCATTTTGCTATAAACTATGAGCTAACAAGGAACTATTATAAAATGAAGCACCTACGGTGCATGCATTAACCATAAGTCAATAAAAAGAAGCGCAAAAACAGTTCACCAACGTTTTATTTTAAATTTGGTCGAAACGGACTCACGGTAGTCAACAGAGCCAAAGGCGATTAGAGAAATATGAACCCTTGACAACGCCAACCTGACAACAGCAGTTCAAACGGAGCAACGAAATCTGTTTTTGGATAACCACGGACCAAAATGTTCCTGATCAAACAGTATGTAGATGGTTCAAGCAGTTTATTTGAACGGTTTGAGCTCTATTAAAACCTGATCTCTGTTTGAAAAACTGTTTTTTTAACGTTTTTATCTAGGGTTTAAGCTGCTGATAACAACAGCGTAATGAAAACTTGGCGCAGCTTAAAACGAGACTAAACAGACAAGAACTTTTCAGTTGTCTCGAATGGTACCGTGGCCAAGTTGAATAAGCTTAGAACATCGCGAGCACTTTTTTTACGGTTCCTTTCAAAGTCACAAAAGACCGTGTACAAAAAACATCCACAGATAAAAAAAGAAATTGTAAGCAAATTCGTAGATGGTCGTCCTGGAAGTCAGCTTTCGTTGCTGTGATACTTTAGATATACATTTTGGAAATTAAACAAAACGGTCCTGAAAAGGCGTGTCGTTGGTATTTAAAATAAAGTGCTCGACGTTATTATGTTTTTTCTGCGTTTCTGTTGGCAAACATCGGCAAAGCCCCAAAACGGAATCATAATTTATATGTTTCGAATATTTTGTTCAAACAGGGTGTTGTTTTTGAACGGCGATTTATGTTGACACACAAAAAATGATCTTTTTGATTAAAAAACACTTTTTTCGAACACATTTTATATTTGCTTCACAATTTTTTCCGTATCCTGGAACAATTATTTTGCAGGAAAATACTTAAAATACCTGACCACTCACATTATCATTAATTGATTGTTGTGTGTTTATGTTTGCAAACAAAAATTCGAAATTCATACGCAAAAAGTGGTCTTTGAAATCTTCAAACAGGATACATACAACATCTTCGTATCTTTTCCGTTTTTTTTTGTTCCTAAAAATACCCATTTTGCTTGAAGAACCTCGAAAAAGCTAGAAAAGTGCGGCCAACTGTTTTTCGTTTCGCGAAGAACCACGAAACAACTGGAAAGAGGGCGGCGACAAGGCAGCCGCGAAGAACGGGCTGCGAGAGGCGTCGAGAGAGTGCGCGTCGGGGGGAGGGCGCAGAGACGGAACGTTCGCGAAAGGGCGCGTGCGTTCGCGGCGACACGCGACACCCCTCCGCGGGAGTATATAAGCAGCCCCGCCGCCAGCACCACCACCAATCCAAAACCAAATCAACTGTCTTACTACTTCCACAGCTATCCCAGCTACTTCCACATCTACCATGTCTTCCTGCAAAGCTATTGGTATTGACCTCGGTACGACCTACTCCTGCGTCGGCGTCTACCAGAACGGCAAAGTCGAGATTATCGCCAACGACCAAGGCAACAAGACTACGCCCAGCTACGTCGCCTTCACCGACACCGAACGCCTCATTGGCGACGCCGCCAAGGACCAGGTCGCCCGCAACCCCGAAAACACCATCTTCGACGCCAAACGCCTCATCGGACGCCGTCTCGATGACCCCACCGTCAAGCGCGACTCCGCCCTGTGGCCCTTCAAAGTCATCGCCGGCCCCAGCGGCAAGCCCGCCGTCGAAGTCGAGTTCAAAGCCGAACGCAAGGTGTTTGCGCCCGAAGAGATCTCGTCGATGGTGCTGACCAAGATGAAGGAGACCGCCGAAGCCTACCTCGGCCACCCCGTCCGCGACGCCGTCATCACTGTGCCCGCCTACTTCAACGACGCCCAACGCCAAGCGACCAAGGACGCCGGTGCCATTGCCGGCCTCAACGTGCTCCGAATCATCAACGAGCCCACGGCCGCGGCCCTCGCCTACGGCCTCGACAAGAAGGGCGCCGAACAGAACGTGCTCATCTTCGACCTCGGCGGCGGCACCTTCGATGTGTCCATCCTGACCATCGCCGACGGCATGTTCGAGGTGCTCGCGACCGCCGGCGACACCCACCTCGGTGGCGAGGACTTTGACGACCGCCTGGTCCAGCACTTTGTGGCCGAATTCAAGCGGAAACACGGCCGCGACGTCCGCTCCAACGCCCGTGCCCTGCGCCGCCTCCGAACTGCCTGCGAACGCGCCAAACGCACCCTGTCCAGCAGCGCCGAAGCCGTCATCGAGGTCGACAGCCTCTGCGACGGCATCGACTTCCACTCGCGCATCAGCCGCGCCCGCTTCGAGGAACTCTGCGCCGACCTCTTCCGCAAGACCCTGGAGCCCGTGGAACAGGCCCTCCGCGACGCCAAACTCGACAAACGCTCCATCAACGAAGTCGTCCTGGTCGGTGGCTCGACCCGTGTGCCCAAGATCCAGGCCCTGCTCAAAGAGTTCTTCCACGGCAAAGAACTCAACAAGTCGATCAACCCCGATGAAGCCGTCGCCTACGGAGCCGCCGTCCAGGCCGCCATCCTGTCCGGAGTCAAGGACGACGCCGTCAAAGACGTCCTGCTCGTCGACGTGACCCCGCTCAGCCTGGGCATCGAGACGGCCGGCGGCGTCATGACCAAACTCGTCGAACGCAACACCCGCGTGCCGCACAAGGCCACGCAGACCTTCTCGACGTACGCCGACAACCAGCCAGCCGTCACGATCCAGGTCTTCGAAGGCGAGCGTGCCATGACCAAAGACAACCACCGCCTCGGCCTGTTCGACCTGACCGGCATCCCGCCCGCCCCTCGAGGCGTGCCGCAGATCGAGGTCGTGTTCGACATCGACGCCAACGGCATCCTGCACGTGAGCGCCTCCGACAAGTCGACCGGCAAGAGCAACCGCATCCAGATCAAGAACGAGCGTGGCCGCCTGTCCGCCGACGAGATCCAGCGCATGGTCGACGAAGCCAAGCGATTCGAGGCCGAGGACGCCGAGACCCGTGCCAGGGTGGATGCCCGCAACCGTCTGGAGCAGTACCTGTACCAAGTGAAGACTGCCCTGGCCGACGCCGGCGACAAGCTGCCTGCCGATGAACGCCAAGCCGCCGACGCTCAGGTCACGGAGGCCCTACGCTGGCTCGACAACAACCAGATGGCTGACAAGTCCGAGTACGAGGACCGCCTCACCGAAGCCCAGAATGCCATGAGCAAGTTCATGGCCCGCCTGCACCAGTCCGCGAACGGCGCCGCTCCAGGTGCCTCCTGTGGCCAGCAATACGCCAACCAGTCCGCCAACGGCTACGGCGGCCCCACCGTCGAAGAAGTCGACTAAACGTGTTCTTGTTTGACTGTAAATTATCGAATGTTTCATTTGTAAATTTTGTTGTTTGTAAATTTTGAATGTTTTTGACGGGTTATCGACTTGAATAAATCTGAACGTAAAAAATATTTTGTGTCTGGGGAAAACTGCGGAGAGAGTTGAGTTTGTAAGATAAGTAAAGTTTTTAAACTTGTTATTTTTTGTCGAGACTGGCTATGTGATTCGATTTCGAACCGCCACTTTGTCGTGCGCTGTGTGCGGCGACATTGGCGTTTCGTGCCCAGCGACAGTTCACGTTTTTGGTCCCAAAACTGTGCAGTCGCCCATTTCGAACCACCAGTCTCGCCCGATCGGCCGCTTCGAATCGATCGTTTCCGCCCAAAGTGGTCGCCAATGTCCGCTCCAGCCGTGCCCTCGACCCTGAAGCCGCATCTGTTCGCCGAGCTTCTGGGCATTCCACGCCGCCATCTGTCCGCTGAACGGCTGTCCCTTCTATTCCTCGCAGCCTCGCGCCAGATTCCGGAAGTGCTCGCCCAAGCTTTCTGCAACAGAATCGAAGTCAAACCACGGAAACACTTGTCTCCATTTGGCCTCGTACTCCGAGCCAGGTCAGTTTGACGTCTTCTCAAACTTTTCATTTTTTTGTTTCAGAAATGGCTTGATGTTCCAATTCACCAATAAATTCCACATTCCGGCCCTGCTCCGTGTTGCTGGTCGCTACGTTCAAACCGTGAATTATCTCTGCCCTGATTCCGATTGGATGGAGCCGTTCTACGAAGGCCTTGCTGAAAACACGCGTATGTGCTTTCTGATCCCGGATTCTGACTATGATTGTGTTTTTTTTCGTTTTAGGCCTGGAATACATCGGCGAAAATGTCGGTTTGGCCTTCCTGAAGCGGTATTCTGATAACCATGAGTGGTTTCCGACATTGAAAGTCACGAACTACGCTGTACTTGACGAATTGACTCACGCTAACATCAACACTCTTGAAGTCACGAGTTTTATGAAGGGCCGAAACGAACGCCTGTGCCGAGTCGTCAACGTTGAGATCATCCAGAGTTTTCCACTATGTTACAATCCGTTGCATAGCGATTATCGGACCAAGCTGAACTATTGCCCCAACACTTTGAAACGGGTCGAATTCCACACGTCAATCTTGTATGGCCTCGTTCCCAGAATGATCAATGTGACGTTTTCGGCCGTCGACGAGCTCATTTTCAACAAAATTATCGGCATGGTTTGTGTTCCACCTTTTTATTAAATGCCTTTTTTAATTAGAACATTGATTTTCAGCACATAACGGCGGGGAAGAAAAATATTTGAATCGACTTACTCTCTACATGAACATCATCTGGGCCGCGATAATAAACCATTCTGGCACTGTCATTGCTCGCACTCGGCTTCGTATCAGGTCAAAACAAACGGCGGCCGAATTCCAATCTTCGTGCCGTAAATTTTTGAAAGACTTCAAAGTTGAATCCAAAGATTCCAAAGGTCGTTGGGTTAACTGTCGGTTGCGAAAGGTTTTTGGCGCTTCTATCTTGGAATGCAACCTTAAGTTTAGACCTCTCTGATTGATTTTGTGTTCAATGTTTGTATGTTTTTGATGCAATTTTGACTGATAACATTTAGAAATGAATCTAACTTGCTAGTTTGTTTGGGACACTTGAATAAATCTGAACGGAACACTTTCCGTGTGCATGTTGGAAACAGGTGAAGAAGCTGACCTTGGAAAGAGTACCGTAGTTGATTTGCCGCCGGCTGTGCGTGTTTTGCACTGCGTTTTGCGGTTTTCGTGGTGGGACCGTTTGAGTCCGAAATTGCGCACAGCCTCGCGACAGTTGGTGCTCGTTTTCGTCGTTTATTCTTTTTTCGCTTCATATTCCTTTTGTCAAACGTGCCGCATCATCAACACCTTCTAATCAAAATTTCCAGCCATGAATTCCACGCTGAAGCCCCATCTCATCGTCGAAACTCTTGCCCGTCAACGCAAATGCATGTCGCCGGAAAAGCTTTGCGGGCTTTTTTTGGCCGTTGACAACTTTTCCGACGTCTTTGCGTTGGCCTTCCAGCATCACTACAAGGTTCGTCACTCCAGGTATTCTGAGCAGTTGAATGATGACAACTTTGTCATCACCACGAGGCAAGTGTTCAAATTTGTTGCCACCTTGTAAAATACCCTTTTCCAGGCGCGGTTTGGTCTTCCAATTCAACAAAAACTTCCACATCCCACGCCTTTTGCGGATCGCTGGCCGTCTGATCTATGAAATGGACAAAGAGTGCCCGGATGAGCCGTGGTTTGAGCCGTTTTTCGAGGGACTTGATGAGAACAAGTGTAGGTCGCTTTTTCGATGAAGTTTATATATATATATTGTCGTTTTCCAGGTATGGAATACATTCAATTGGGTGCGGGGCCTCGCTTCCTTGAAAAGTACCTCCGGAACCACGATTCACTCCCCAAAGTCGAATTCGGCGACTTTTCTCTCCTGGATAAGCTCGGAAATCCCCAAATCGACACCCTCGTCATCGAAGAACCGTCCAACGATAAGAACCTCAAGCCCTGTCGGATCAAGGCCATTGAATGCAGCAAATCCATCTGGACGGACGTGAATCCGCTGGGTCGACGAGGAGCATCGTTGAAGTACGACAAGAAGTTTCTCAAAAGCTTTACGACCTTCGGCGAGCTCAATTTTAACACTGTCCTTCGCTATGTCAAGACGACTTTTCCGAAAGCTGAAGAATTGGCTTTCTGTCGAGTCAGGATTCCGGTAAGACTTTTCTATTTTACATTTGGCAGTGATTATTCGTCAAATTGAACATTCAGGAGCACGACAGAGACGCAACTGAAGACTGCATTGATCGCTTGAACAAATCCGTCGACGACATCTGGGCCGCCATGCTGAAACATTCTGGTTCGGTTGGATGCCGCATTTTCTACAGTCCGGAATCGACGATGTCAATGTTTCATCTCACTGAAGCTTGCAGAAATGCCTTGGAAGGATACACGCTCACTGAAGATGATAATTTATTGAGGTGCACAACTTTTAAAGAGGATGGCAACAAGAAACTGGCTGTGATTGTGTATTTTTCGGCTAGTTACTGATGCTAACATTCTAATTAGGCTAATCAAGTTCTTTAATCATTTTGTGTGCTTTATTAAGGTTGTTTTTTGCTTTCGATCATTAATTGTACTGTAAGTTTACTCCCACGCGTCAATAAGGGTTATGAATTTTAGTTTTTTCGAACAATTCCATGATTTTTTGTTCAATAAAGTCACGTTTTTGTGCCGTTTTAACAGCAAAAGAAAAAAAATTGCAATTTTGTCATTTTGTTAAAAACACGTGTTATGAGCTATTCCCACGTGACATATAATGTATGTAATATGCCACATTTGCAAGCACTCCATTATATTTACACAAAAATACCTGTTTGCTTTGTGCTGTTTCTGCAGAGACCACAAAAACGTGTCTCAAACCCACAAATTGCCCCAAACCAACAGCTGTCACCGGCCCCATATCACCCATAGCAAGCGCCTCGTGACAATGCTGGCTGACCATCTGTTTGCTATACGCATAATATACGTGTTTCTCGTTCTATCAAACAAATTGCAATTGCAATTGATTTTCGACTCTGACATCTGTTTGAAATAAATTGGCATGAATGGGGTGTCGAAGTGGCGTCTGAGTCAGTGACCTTTGTGCCATCTTTGAATGCCTTGCTTGCGCACGGGGTCGTTTTTCGCGCATCCTGAAATGCCAGGAAGCATATTGCTATGGGCTCGCCTTGCTGCCAGTCGGCTGTGGGCTGGCAGGCACTTGCAGTTGGTTGCCTATGGCTCGAATTTCAGTGTGTTTTGTTCAAATTCATTGAAAAAAGCGTCCCTTCAGGTGAAAGTGGTTTAAAAATATCATTTTTTTCATCTTTACGTTTTGGCCAAAGTTTTCCAGCCCCTTCTAGCAATAAATAAACACCCTACGTAGCACCCATCGACGCGTCTGTGATCGGTGATCGCCCATCGACGTAAACAAAGATCACATCAACTCGTTTTTAGCAAACGTCGTCGATTACTTTTTATAAATATGCTTTGCATTTTTGAACAACTTTTGCCATCATGCCATAGCCTAACAAAGCCATTCTATCACTAATCTCATTTGAAGTTACACAATAACCTGCTTACTCGAAGTTGCATTGCATAAATTTCTGTCAGCCCTGCCTTCAAAGCCACAAAAGCAAAAGCGCCGCCGTTTGTCCGGCCTTCCAAAACTGTAAACCGCTTTTGCCAAGACCCGGGAAGCCCCTCGATGTTTGATGCCCTGACAGCGTGTTCCTAGCGTGCACCGTCGCTTCCGGGACCTTCGCCTTTAGCCAGGGGGCCGTAAGGACGCCTGCATTCAGCACACCGTCGGTCCATGTCCGCCTTCGGCAATAAAGGGCTAAATCGTCATCTATTCTGCCTTTAAAAACACAAAAACACTCAATCTTTATAAATAAAACAAAACCATTCCACCGCCAATGACCAATTTGGTCAACGCTTCGTCGAACTTTGTATGTTCTATGAATAAAAATGTAAAATAGACTAGTGTAAATTAAAAACGGTTAGAATCCAGCCGACTAAGCTTACTTTTGCCTTAAAAGTTACTTAGGGTAATTACATTCTGTTGCAGGCAGCTGTTTTGCATTCAGTTTTCACATGGCTTTTGCTTTGAAGCTTCTATTCATGTTAGCATTCTGTTTGTTCGTGTTTTGGAAAGCGTTTCCCGTTTTGGAAAGGTGTAGGTGTAATTGCATCCAATTCTCGATTCACACATCACAGACCTCGTGTGAAACAGTGCAACATTTTTATGTATTCAAAAACTGTGAACATTTGCCCAACTTGTTGTGGTAACGTAGAATAGCGTTTTTTCCGCCATATATGTATGCTTCGTGGAAGCGCGCTGCTTCGACCCATTACGGGCCACAGTGTGAAGGGTCTTTTGTTTGGGGATCTCTAGGCTTATGCCGGGTAGTAGTTTCAATGTGTGACACTTCCGGAAAAATGTGAAATGCTGAGTTGAATGCGACACATTTTTTAGGGTCGAAGAAAGGGAAAGGAAAGGGAAGTTTTTGGTCTTTGGAAAACAACATCGTTGAAACTATGAAACTATGGCTTTTTTGAGGGTGACGTGGTGATGTGATTCTGTGGTTTGTTTCGAATAGGCATATTTCTGGATGACGAAGCTATTTTTCGATGTGTTTTGATTGTCTGCAATTTCTTAACCTTGTCGGATGAAGCCGTGACTCATTAGCACGTTGTTTGATGAGGGCGATCGCCGGTCGCACCGGGTCAAAAGCACAGGTGCATGATTTCGTCGTCTTGGGGTGCTTCAGACCGGGTGTTTTGAAAACGTGGTCGTCTGGGGTGATGTTGGATGGTTGTTTTTTGTCTTTTCTGACTTGACCATTATGCCATTATTCAACTTTGATGAATTTGTCTGCCCCAATCTTATGATCGAGGACATAAAAGCGCGCTTTTTCTATTATAACTGTCCCCAACCATCGCCAATTTTAAAACAAACACCTTCCCCATGTTTATTTCCATCTTTATCTCTCTCCGACACATCAAATTGTTGATGATTCCTTGATCGCAAGTACCCTACAACCATTAGGATCATACTATTAAGCATCAAAAACCACTACTATCCATTGACTGCCCAATTTAATTTTACGTTCAATTTAGTATAGCACCCATAAAATTCTTTAATCATGTTTTTATCACTTATGACTTCCATTCAAAAAAAACTTCCGCCATAACAGTTCCAGCTTCAAAGACGCACCCAATTTCCACTTTTACCCATAGATCAGACGCTCGACGTTCGCGTGTCCTTGGTTCAAGAGAACTCCAACACCAACACCATCTTGTGAGCCGTTTGTTTTTGTAATCGTAGCGCCATGGTCAATGATTGTAGACACACGTAAACACGTGGGACTGCAGCCATGGCTATCGATGCACAAAATACAAAGTTCGATCGTCAGCGGATGAGAAGAACATTCTTAACGGTTCACGCATTTGCGGCATTTTGCCTCCCATGGGAGGTGTTTTGTTTTTGGAGAATGCAAAAAGCAATTTTAAAGAGCGAAAAAAGATGCTTTTTGAGTGAGTTTATTGAAGCCTAAGCCCTGCTGAATCACATTTTTCAAGCATCGAATGGACTGCGAGTTTGCAATTTGTGACTTTTTTGTTTCCGGAAGTTTGGAAATTTTGTTGAAATGACTTATAAGTGTAATTTTACCACGTAAATCTTTTTTTTGTGTTCATTTTTTGAAAATGTCTCAGAAAACGGATTCATAGTTCCCCTTTTAGATCTTTAAAGCGTTTTATAGCAAAGCCTCCAGCACTTACACCCCTTTAATCACCGCCACTGCCCCAAAAAGCCCGTGTACAATGGCTATAAAATTCTTCATTTAGCCGTCTTCAAAGTTCTTCCAATCTTTCTCACAAAAACGAACACAAACCGGACACTTGAGTATTTGAACATCATCATCACCGTGTGCAAAACCCTTCCTGTCATATGATTTTGGACGAACACGAACTTCGCCCTTATTCCGTGTTTGTTTTATTCTGTATTCTTGCTTTGTCATTCTGTGTATTTTTATTTTTATACCTGAAAAGCCTGAACCGATTATCTGAAGCGAAGCCAAGCGCTGGCTGACGTGGGTGGAAAAAAGTGTGCTAAGCTTCGCTTTCCTCCGGAGCTCCGTGAACGTTTGAATTTTTTATTCGTGAATTCGCTGGGGCACCGTGGTGGCGAGCGACCTTTGGAATTTTGGTTTTTGCGAGTTCCGTATTTTTTTGGTGGAATACATTGGTTTCGCTTTTCTATTCTGTTTTTGAAAGTGGTCGATAAAAGTGAAATTATTTTCAGCTAACACCAATCTGCCTAATTATACTTAAACTGGTCAAATATAGTTATTGAAAGTGCTGTAGTCATGGTACCCGCACTTCAAAAAACGCGTAAATCTTCTTCGGAATTGCAGACTGTAAGTTTTTAGGTTGTTTAGCCTTATTGGAAGCTTGAATTTGAAAGTTTTGGCCTTCATTTTTGTAAAAGTAGCCCTTTGAGGGGCGTTTTTTAACAGCAAAAAGCAAAAATAAGCATTTTCCAGTCGCCCCGGCCCCTTTTCCGATCCCAATATTCGATGCCCGCCCCACATCGGAACAGCGAAGACGAAGATTCACCTGCTGACATTAAGCCGGCAACGAAATGGACTGGTCATGAGATTTTCAGTGTTTCGTATCGGAGAATTGTAAGTTTCTGCTAAAAAAAATTCAGTTTTTAACCCTTTTGAAGACGTTCAAACTAGAACAACTTACTTGTTGGATTAATTTTTGTTTCTAACCGCCTGTTTCAAGCCCATCGTTTCCTCAACCCTACCAACAACGCAACCCCACCACAACATCATCCTCGGCCGATCCCCTAGTGTCAAACTCCAACCCTTCAAATTCCCACAATCTCGAGAGTCAAATGGACTTTCCCTTCCGCCACCACCTCCAGTGCCGCCGTGCCGGATGGATTCGGGCGTCGGGACGGAGATTGATTCGTCAGCTGAGCGGTCCCCGGAGATTATCCAACAACAGCCTGTCGATGGAACTGATCCAGGTAAGTAAAGTTTGACCTTTTTGACTTTGATTGATTTCAAAATCTGGTAAAAAGAGGGTTCACCCGAGGCTTGTTGACGATGACAAGATCATGACCACAGCCTCCAGGGGTTGTTGCAGGGGTTTCGAGGTAGGTAGGGGAGGGCCATGTTGTTCCGTTTCGTCGACCGTGAACACGGATCATGTCAGGTAGTTTGTCTGAGGGAGGTATCACGTTGTCGGTTTTTGGGGGAGGCTGATCGATTTCAGAGATCAGACGTGTGACTATAAAAAGTATTTACCACGTTTTCTTAAATAAAACAACGTTTGGAATGGCTTTACACCGTTAAAAAACCGCTTAGCCATTCCAACCAATCTCTTCAAATGCACTTTTGACGTAATTAATGACGCTTCATTCCAAAACCCTCTCTAAAATTAACACGTCCACCTCGTGATAATACCCTCCACCGACCCCACCAACTGTTTTGCACTTGCAAATAACCATTTTTTATTTGTTTATGTCACTGACATTGCATTCACGTTGTCCGTAATTCCAGTGGTTCGGCTGACTATTGCATTGTAATGTAAACCAATTTTGCTTTTGTTTTACATAAATAGTGTTCCTGACTAGCTAATTTTTGTCTCGTTCCTCTTTTATGTTTTTTCTATTTTTTAAAACAGCAAATTTTTACATCAAAGAGCAGCAAACAACCTACGTGAGCTTTTGAATAGGTGAACTTGCAAAAAAACCTCATCTTCTCTTTCGACTATTTAAGTTTCGCAACTAAATTTATCATCGTAAATTGCTTGCTTTGCATCCCTGAGGCAATGTTCATTGACCACAATGGTCTGAAGAGTTTGTTTTTACTTTACTTCAGTCAACTTTCTTTGAAACTTTATTGCTGTCTTTCGTCAAATTTGGACTGAACGTGGACGTTAATTGAACTTCAGACTGTCTGAATACACTATTTTTGGTCAAAAACCTGTCACACATCACATAATTTTTTTGACAACGTCATCTTGAGCTGTTTTTGGCTAGACCAATATTCCCACGCAATTTTAACATTTTATTATGACGTAAAAACACTAGATTTATGCTCTATTCACGCAAAACGCTATTTTCATGCAGCTTTGTAACTATGTTCGCTTGTCACAATTAATGCGCATCAACTTTGTTTTGACTTCCCTGAGGCCTTTCCCATTTGCAAATGCATTTCAAGGGCTCTTCGTGACTCTCCTTGATGAACTTTCATGAGCCTTTTCTACTTACCCTCCTTGCAGAGTGTTGTTTTTCCCCACGTTTCGTTGTAGAAGTTTGGCCGACCTCGGTTTTTTGGGACTTTTTTTCGTATTTTGACGATTTTTACCGATAAGTAAACAATTTGGTGCACGATACTTTAATGTAAGGACATTCATTTTTGTGGCAAAGTGAACTTTGTCGACTTTTTTGGATTTTCATTGTGTTAGATCAAATTTAAGTCACTTCCGGACGCACGTGAAAATTTCGTGATTGTTGAAATTTCGGTGCATAAGTGCGTGAAAATATCCCGAAGCAATGTTAGATTTATTTAAAAAAAGCATTCTTGCACCAATTTAGCTGCAATTTTAAGAATTTTATGCACATTGCCTGACTCTATTAATGTTTGAAGTTGTTTTTGGCACATTTTTCTGCCATTTCTGTTGCATGTAGTGCTTTTTCTCAATGGCAAACATGCATAAATTAGTTCTGCAATTAGAAATTGAATAGTTTATTTATAGAACCCGGATAGGTTTCTTCAAAAATCATTCCTTTTACGTGTTTTTATAACGACTTTTTTGGGTTCTTCGACTTGTTGTTGCATCGAATGAACCAGAAATGCGAGGGTGGCTGGCTATAAATACCTTTTTTGGCGTCATTTCTGCGTTTCTGACATGCACGAGTTGACTGAAACCATTTGGAGTTGATTTTCTGAGTTTTTTATTTGATCTTTTCGCGATCTTACAAATGGCACGTCGAACTTGATTTGACAGTGCACTTTTTTCGGTTTTGTGTTAGTCAGACAGGTTCAATTCGCTCAAAAGTCATAAAAATCGCCATAAAAATTGAAGATCTTTTGATTTTGCGGACTCTGATCACTGTTATAAACAAAGAACGTGAATTAGTGGTACTGATCACACCAAATTGGGGGTGATTGTTTATCTTTGGGTTGGTTTTTAGTGGTTTTCTGGAATTTTCGTCTTTTTTTCCAAAAAACTGGAGTTAGCTTGGGATTTCACGTCAATTCCACGTGTATGTTAAGCCAGTCGGCTTATTTAAAGCCCGCTTTGTCCAATGCCTTGGATTTTCAATTGCCTTTCGGCACAAAAAACACAAAAACACGTTCGGACTTTCAATTGTGCCGCTCGGCTGCTAACATAAGTTGCTTACCAGAATAGCCTCTCCAAGCATAGTCACTCCAGTGCAAAAGCACACTGATACAAAAAGGCTTTTGTCGGAGGAAGCGAAATAATTTGTTTACTCCCAGAATCCTCGTCGTCGATGATGATGGACATTGCCATGCTGTCTTTATCAATCATTTTTCGAGTCAAAGTGCAGTTTTGGGTTGTTATTTTGCAGGATACATACAGCCGCGTTGCACGACAACGTGATTTTGGCCACTGCAATTATATTTTTAGATTTGGGTCGAGGATGGGTAGACAAATGTTCACTTTGCGAACACAAATATCACATTGTTTTCCAGTTCCACGTAAATAGTTGTTGCGAGGGTCGAAGTGTGCTCATCTCATCTGTCTCGTGATTTTTTATCACTCTGTTTAAACAATATATTCAATTTTGGGCCTACATGGTGACCCTGGCCAACGAAAAAACATAATCCAGCCGAATTATGGCGGTTTCTATCAAATTAAATTCATATTTGGTCGTCTGAACATGTGATGGTTCTAGTTCCGCCTTTTTGGGAGGTCTCACTTTCACTTTTATTTTCTCGAAAGTCCACGGATCACGGAGTGTGGTGTCTGCAAACACAAATCGTTTCCGCTTCATTGACGCTGGCTATTGTCGGGTTTTTTTACATAGATCGGGTGTGCCACGACAATGGCAACTTTTTGGGTACATTCTGCGTGGATTCTGAAGTTTCCAGATGCCTTTAGAAGGCGGTTTTTAAACTTTCCCCCTCTTTTGAAGGGGTTTTATTATGTAGTCACGCAACAGCGCCGCAACAACACGCATGTGTTCACACATTTTGATGTCATGTAGGGTCGTTTTTTTGCTTCCGTATCCAGATTCTTGACGCTTTTGGACTGCCGTCAAGCCTGGATGATGGAGCATGTTGGGACCATTCAGTTTTTCGCGTTTCGAAGAAGTCACAAATGCCAGTTTAGCCATCCATAGCACCCACTAAAAAGCCAAACTTGCTATCCAGCTGTTAAGCGGCGTCTGCAAACCGCGCTGTCACCATCATTATTGAGAGCCCCAGCGCTCCGATTCTAGCCTTCTAGCCTCAGCTTTCGTGATAAATGTGCCGTTCTCTGTCCACACCCCATGGAACAGCCACATCCACAAGGTCAAAGCTTAGCATTTCCGAGTCTTCGACCATGGCCGCTCCTCAATTTGAAGCATCTGTTATAATAAAAGCTCTGTCGCGATGGCATTTCCAAATTTGTAAATGCCGTTCACAATTCAATTGATTCCATTCTCCCCATTTCTGTTGCCTTTGCTTTTGTAACCCAAATAGCGTGTCAATACCCTTCTCCAAGCTCCTTTTCAACTAAAACTTAACCAACTTAGCAATCCTTTTGTTTTTACTCACCATACGGAACCGAATTCCATTTAACTCGCCGCCATCGATTCAAGCGTAAACTATCTTTTTTGGGTATTCCGGTTCGTTTCCGGAAGGCTGGAAGGCGTCTGACACTTTGAAGCTGGCTGGTAGGGGCAGTGTGATTATTTAATTTTGTGTTACATTAGACTGTGGTCGGTGGACGGTCGGGAATGTCTAATGTACTCTGATAGGGGTAGTTAGCTTTTAAACTTTTTAATCATCCGGATATGAGCGTCAATTTTGTTCATAAGCTTTTCGAATTGCGTTTTTTCGCGGCTTTGATGAAGTTTCGGAAGCAGAAATGAGACTTGTTGGGTCAATTTGCAACGTTTAAGCTTTGCAGATGGGGTTTTCTGCGAATATGAGGCATTCGGTTATGTTCGGTCTCAAATTTGTGGGTTATTAGTAGTGACGTTTTGGAGTTGATGAAGTTGGGTTTTGTTATGTTTGTATTTGCAAATAATTGATCGTAACGTCGGTTCGCGCGGTGACATGCAAAAATTTTTGTACCATAAAACCAAATGTTTGCAAAAAGTTTTCTAACCCTTTTCCATTTCCAGAAATGCCAGCAACAATCCTGCCACCAGATTTTGACGGGTCTCGCCGACGATCATCGGGCAATAGCACCCTGCTCGCGTCAGCACGCGACAGTTTCACCCCACACTCGACGGCGTCGGCATTCTACGGCCCTGCTTCACACCCCTTTGGCACTTCGTCGCCACGAGCGGTGCCGAGTGTCATTTCGATTTCGTCCAATCAAGTACCGGTTACACAACAGTTTACGGATTTAAATAAGAATGGAAGCGATGCCCCGCCACAGATGACGACGCCATTCGCACATAAAGCGAGTGTCGTCGGATTCACGATGAATATGAATGGAATGACCATGAATGGTCCTAGTATTCCGCCGATGAGGGAGAACAGGAAAAAGGCTGTGATTACGGTGGATGCGCAGAGCACAGAGGTGCGTTTTTTTGGTTTAAGTTTTAAATTTAACACAAGTTGAACTGATTATTATTTGAAAAAATCATTATCTATGGTAAATGTTTCAGATTCTAATAGCAAATGACAACGTCTGCCGCCTTTTCGGTCTCCGAGACCGTTCCCTAATCGGCCAAACCCTAAAAGACGTCTTTGCCGGCGACGCTGGCCCAGATACGCCTCAAATAGCGTCCGGATTCTCAATTGGCGTCCCACCCGTCGCTTCCAAGCCAATAATCATCAACAATGCTCTATTCTCGGACAAAACCGACAAACTGACCCCCATCTACGGCAAACCGATCGATATTGTCGATGCCGATGGCGTCTTATCGACAGTTTGCGTGTGGTCCTACCCGTTAACCCCCGCCGCAGCCATGGTAGCGCAGAGGAAAACTTCGGCAATCTTGATGCCGTCTGAAAACATCGCTCCGGGCGGTATTGGCATACATGCGCGAGATAGCCCGAGGGGAAATGTTGTTTTCAGGTTGGTTTGAGTTTTGATTTGCCTTGATTATTGCTGTTTTTTTTTTTCAATCCAAAAACGTTAAAAAAGTTTAAATAATGTCAAAATTCTTTGTCACTTTGACCAGGAATCTTTCTTCATCACATTTAATCGCGTTCATCCGTGAAAATTCTGCATTTTTTGCATCCGAGACTTGAAGGTCTTCGACGCATATGGTCTTAGCGGATCTCATTCAGCCTCTACTTCCTCAATCTAGTCATTTCCCTTTACTTTTTTCACTTTTTTACGTGTAATTCAAAAATTTGTGACTGTTCTCATGTAATTAGAACGTCATTTTCGTCACTTCACGTAACCCACGCCTTTCTAATACCATTTTAACCCCATGTTTCTGGCATCTACTGTCACGGGCACCACCATTGTTGTTTCCGAACTTGTAAGCTGGCCCCGAGGGGGTTTAATGACGTTGCATTACGACTCATCATTCATTTACTTTATTATTTCGGCGTTGCATTTCCGGTACAACTTTCGTTCATTAGAAATGCATAAGACGAAAAACAGCGACTCATTCATGGCTTTTTGGATGTAGCTTCTTCAAAAGTGAAGGCTTGAGGTCCGTCTTGAAATTCTAGTCAGTGTTTGGCCTGCGCAGTGTGTTAAGGTTACAACTATAAACCGAACACACGTAGATGACAGAGAACACGTTCGTTCATGCCACTGGCGGTTTCGTTTGGATAGCAAAAAAGAAGGGTGAGTGCCGCCCACTTCTATTAAATTTGAGCTGTCAGCTGTGAAGACTAACTGGTCGTTCGACGGACACCATCCATCTGTAATTTTTCACCGGTTTAGAATTTGAAGCAAAAACGTCCGTCCTGCGTGTCTGTTGGGGTGGAAGTTTTTGGTTTCCTGGAAGTTTATCAGTTAATGGCTTCCGTATAGCCTATAGCTTCCATTAAGTGATATCAGACAAAATAAGCTCGTTTTATGGCTGTCCTGGCCGTCTTCCGTTTGCAACTTCATTTTTCATTCAAAGCTCCACGCAATTTCCAGCTCCAGCTGCTTGCCATTTACAAACACGACAGCTACTTGTATGACTTACCAAAATTCAAAATCCGTGTTCTTTGCTTTCGGGAGTGGGCATTTGTCGGGAGAATGCCTACCTTAAAGTGGTTTCATGGCGTTTTCGGGAAGTTTCGATTTGCTTCAAGACAGGAATTAGTCGGTTTGGAAGCCATTTCGATGAGAAAAGCCGTCTGATATCACCAATTGTGTGCCGTTTGCGTGATAAAAGTCCGTTTTGATAACGTTGCGCACTTTCTTTTAGCTTTTTATCACTGTAAAACAATATTTCAACCTCCACAGCGGCCATCAATCGCTCATCTCCACCGCCTTTGATGGCTGTATCATGCCGTCGTCTTGGGTGGTGGCTGATCTCATTTCGCGCTTCGTTTTCGTCTTTAAAAAGGGATTATGTGTATCCAGGTGAGTGGTGTTACCCTTTTAACTTTGCCATTTACCTATAGACATTCACATTTGCAATTTACTTATATTCGTCAATATCTTTTTTACCCTTTTCAACCATCATGGGAACGTTCGTTACACATAGGTACCTTTTTACTGTGTTCCATTTCTGTCTATTGTAAATCGTAAATTTCTTTCTTTTCTTCATCCAAACAACCCCCACCCCATACAAATTCATAATTTTTAAAATTCCCCGAACACAATCCATTTTTTAGTTTCCGTTCTTTGCCTTTGTTCTTTCACCGTCGAGAAAGCATAACGATACGGTCCAGGAAGTCCAAAAAACGGCAAAACACGGTTCGGTTTCGTCGTGAAACCATTCAAAAATCAACCTTCCAGATGCTTTTAAATGCCGTTGCGCTGTTTTATGTCTTAAATACCAATTTTCTGAGAAACCACCTCTTAACACTAAAACAGAAAAAATAGTGTCTTGCAAGCGTGTGATATTTCATTCAAAAAACTTAATCGTACTTTGGCGCAAAACCCATAAAGCACATATTAAAATACCACAACCATCGAAATGGAAAGTGTGTCAATAAACCTCGAGGCAATTCAATTTACTTTCAATTTGAAATATAAAACTCAAAAGACGATTATTTTTTAACGGTTTAACATTGCCTCAGGCTGTTCGGGTTGCAATGTGATAAAACAATGCGATTTTTGTGTGCTCTGATCTTGTCTGACGTCGATGGCACGACTGGTGTTCAAATGAAAGGTCGGGGCAGCTTTTGATGTTTGCCAATGGAATGGCATAGTGATCTTTATTACGTGTTCTGAGTATTTACTATGAGAAAAATTGCAAGTGTTTTGTCGTGCCATGTGTTTTGAGGCCTTAAAAAACGCCAATTTTTGCAAGAAAAAACTAACCTACAGTAGTATGTAGTGCAAAAGATTAAACTTAAAAATGACTGATTCTTGCTTCTATTTTTAAAAATTAGGTCACCAATCCATTGTTGACAATGCATCGCATTAGGGCTGGATGGTGTTCTCGACCGCGTGTCAGCCACGCTTCGGTACAGTCAACTTCAGGGGAGGGTTTCGGTGTAGTTTGACTGTCAACAGTTTACGTCGGTTGTGTCCCCTGAGGGGTTTTGTTGCCGTATTTGGATCCTAAGCCGTCTGAGATGGGTTAAACGGGTCAAAATTGGCGATAATTCGGGTTTTGAAATTAGCTTTTTGACCTTTCACGCATTTTGAAGCCATTTTCAATTTCAAAAGCTGACCATATTTTTGCTAAAATAGCCTTCATAACTTTCGAAATTAACAAAAAACTTTCAACCAAGCCAAGCCCAGATCTATGTCCACATCTGTACGAATTTTCAAACAAGCTCGCCTAGGGTGGTCATCTCTCGTTTCACTAAACGTATTCTCGTGTTTCGGAAGCAGCTATTCTCGTCGCTCATCGTACTGGTCAGTCCGTTTTGCTTCCAAGGTGGCATTGTCCGTCGTTTTTCACATCACAGGAGCGAAAAAGCGCGGCGCGCTTCCAAGCGAAATGAGCTTATGCTTTTTTGACCGCAGGCTTTTTGCAGCGAACTTTACACTTTTGTATATACAATTTAAAATTTGCAATTTCGGTTGCCAGTCACTTAAAATAACAATCACTAAGTGCTTTTTGTTTCGGATTTTCAAATACGCTGTCTCGACTTTGTTTTGAAACCACCCTCCGGCCTGTTTCAGGCTAGTGGAATCTGAAATCCTTGCTTGTTTGGTTTAGTCCACTAACAAATAGCACATTGGTAATGTAGTTTGGTTTCGATAAACATTCCATAGACTTTACCGTACTTAAAAAAACTTTGCAATCCGCTTATCATGAAATATGTTCCCTTTTGGCTGATGTTGATGGCACCAAACTGACTAGTCAGTCAGCCACGCCGTAGTTAGTTGGTAAATATCACCCCTCGAAGCCGTGGAGCACGTGTTGAAATGAGGCGCGCCACCAAAACATAAGGAGGAGTCACTCCTCGGCATCTTTTGTTGTCCTCAGGGCAGCGTGGCGGCTTTTTCCGCTATTTTCAACCAAGCCTGGTGCCATACACGTCCTCGTCGAAGGCGCATATAAATGCCGAGACAAAAACCTGTGTTGTCGTTGGTCTCAGATTGGTCTCACGTATACGTGAAGGAGTGGTTTTATGGGGCATTGTCGGCTTTACAGTACAGTAGACGTTTTACAAGATTGCCGGCTAAATTTTTCATTTAACTACCTTTTTCGATGGTTATTTTTCACGCAAACCTTCTGACAGCCTTAACATTGCACAATTTCTCGTAACATGTTGTTTTGAAACTCACCAAACCGCCTATTACTGCCTTTAGAAAACCACAAACCCCCTCACGTTTTCACTTAAATCCAAAATTTGAAAATGCCAACTTAAATTCAGTTTTTTATTTACTCACAACTACATCTATACACATGGCTTTATGTTCTGTTTTCCTTTAACTTAACTTTAATAAATACCATGTTTGTTGATGCAAAAGCGTTTCGTAACAACAAAAACTGTCAACCGAAATTGTTTTTTCTGCACCACGCTTAACGTGTTTTTCGAACCTTTGATGTTTTTTTCTGCTGGCTGCATCCGTTTGCAATCTGCTTCCACGTTTTTTTCCCAGATGTCCCGGAACTCACTTGCCAAAAGGGTGCTTTCCAAATATCGGTGCAGTCTACTCTGTCTGCGCATGGACGATGTTGTTTTGTTTTTGATTTTGGATTCTGATTCTTCTATTTTGCAAGCAAATGTAATAGTAAAGTAGCTTATTGGCTGGCATTGGCAGAGACGATTCTTTGTGATTTGTTGTCGTGGCAGTGGAACAGTAGTAATATGGTGTGAAAGGATTTTGTTTACTTGAATTTGGAGGTTGTCGTTTGTCAATGGGAGGTTTTTTTCTTTGAAATATTGACAATTTTGGGTGTGTTTTGATTCAGCGATTTGGAAGGGGTTTTGGGTGTTGTTGTTTACCATTTTGGCAGCTTTGGGTACAAATTTTTGGAACACACAGGGAAAAAGCTATTTTTTTTCGCAATCATAAAAAAGTTCGACATACTCAAACACCAACTTGATTAAAAATTTTTAATACCAAACCCCCTGACTAGCGCAATTCACGTCCAATCTCAAGTCTATATTATGTTCATTGCCACCCCCTGCAAATACAATAATGACGTGGTGTTGGGTCTGAAGCACTCTAACAAGGGAAGTGTCTGAACGGGTTGAAACGGATTTGGATGGGACAAAAAACTTAGATAGTACTCCCATATCTAAGACTTTTCCCCAAATATTAGCTGCTGACGGGCACCGAGGGCCGAGAAATGTGCCGTCAAAATTCGAAAATTTGCGTTTTTGGAGGGCCATAACTTTTTTTTAAACAGGCCAATTGTCACGCCGTTTAGAGACAAGTTAGACCCTACTAGGGGCTACAAATGCTGAAAAATTTAAATCGATCGGAAGATACAGGTTTGAGTTATGATCGTTCAAAAATTAATGAATTTCAAAGTGTTATAACTCAGAATTGTATGTCTCGATCGATTTGAATTTTTCAGCATTTGTAGCCCCTAGTAAGGGCTAACTTGCCTCTAAACGGCGTGACAATCGGCCTGTTTGAAAAAAAGTTATGGCCCTCCAAAAACGCAAATTTTCGAACTTTGACGGCACATTTCTCGGCCCTCGGTGCCCGTCAGCAGCTAATATTTTGGGAAAAGTCTTAGATATGAGTGTACTATCTAAGTTTTTTGTCCCATCCAAATCCGTTTCAACTAGTATAAACACTTCCCTTGTAAGTGCATTCCGTTTTCTGCTTTTATGTTTCTCTTTTCAGTGACCATGATTTTCCTTTCAATGTCTCGCACTTTGACCCTTGTTTCGAGATATTTCAAGGCTATGTTTAGACTATCCGGATCAAATTTAGCTCTACTTTGAACTTTTTTATTGCTGACAGCTGACGTCAAACTTTGCATGTTGTCTACTATCTTCTTGGGTTTACATTTTACATTAGTGTCTCTGGCTGTGGCTGCTAATCATTATCA
The DNA here is from genome assembly GCA_024447225.1 of Panagrellus sp. LJ2284. Lineage (NCBI taxonomy): Eukaryota > Metazoa > Nematoda > Chromadorea > Rhabditida > Panagrolaimidae > Panagrellus > Panagrellus sp. LJ2284. The sequence continues at coordinate 4,758,176 of JAMRYC010000005.1, read as the reverse complement.
CTCCTACTGTACATAATCAAAGCCCTGTTTTAAGTCTGTACGTCACAGCCAAACCACCGCAATCATGTTATCTCAGCCCTTCAAAATGGGCAGTATATCTACTTTTTGTATGAAAAATTGCAACAAGCTAGAATCCTGCAAATTACATTCATGGGCCACGGAACAGTGACCCATGTGTTTCCGGATGTCTCGCCGCAAGTTCGGCTTGAGTGCGCCGAAACACAAAGTTTTCCCTCTAGTCTGTTCTTTCGAGTTTCTTGAATTCTTTATCGCTTTTGCGGTGTTGTTTTGTTTTACATTAGTGTTCTTCGTTTCTTCGAAACAAGTGCCTTTTTTAAGTGTGGCTTAAGGTCAGCTTCACTGGCTACGTCACTGGGGTTTTTTGTTCTTTTTGAGAAAAGAGAATTCTGCCTTTTTGGATTTGTGGCTTCAGATGCGAGTAAAAAGTAGCCTAAAAACTGTCTTTGTCTACCCGCTGCAAATCGAAGACATTATTATTATGTATTAATTTCCCCCTGTCACGCAGACATTTTCACCCATCCGCGCCCTTCTTTGTGGGTGCCGTCTATGACGTTGCCCACAGATGGCATCTTGGTTCACTCCGTTCACATGTTTCCGGCACAATTCGGCACATGTTTCGCATTTTGAGTGGACGGAAGGCATCCCCCCTCTTTTTCGTATTGGGAGTCATCAAATTTGAAAAGCGTCTGGACTCTGGAGGCGGACGGGCCGGGTGCATCCGACCGACGTCGGCTAGAAACATGAAAGCAAAGAAGGAACACGAAACCGTGCCATCAGGGTCCGGGTTTCCCCTCCTTTGTCGGGCCAATGCTTGTTTTTTTTCCGTTTCCCGGCTGTTTGGCCTCGAATTGGGTCGCCTAGTGTTGCTGGCTTCCACCCATTTCGTGGATGGATAGTCGAGTGACACCAGTCGGCTTCGTCGCACCCAAAGAAGGCTTTTGCCATTGATTCGAGGGTGCTGGGGGCTTTAGTCGCGACGGCAGGGGCTATAGTGATGGCATTTTGGGTGTCTGGGAAGTCAACTTCTGGTACCATCTACTAATCCGATCATTTTTTACTAAAATACTTACACAAAGTTCACTTTTTTCTATTTTGTTTTTCCAAATCTCACAATTACCGCATCCATAGGTCACTTTCCCACAAATTGTTATTCCCCCGCCCGCGCAGAAGCACATCCACCCCCCATCAGTGTTATTTTCGGCTTCGGCCGATTCTCCCACCGATCCCGGACGCCCTCCACCGACCCAACTTGCACTTTTACCCGTCTTATGGCCTGGTCGTCTTCAACAACCCGTCCCCAGCAGACATTTCTGCACCTTTTATCTACTTACTTTTCATCTTTTTTCTTCTCTTTAACTCTGTCTGTCTGCACTTTTTGTCCCTGCGAAAAGGTCGGTGAAAAGCCGATGTCCGGCGACACTGAAGATGCGGTAATTCGAATGGGCCCATTGTCTGGGTCGAAGTCGTTCGGGGTTGCCTGGAGGCTGTCTTCGCCTTTTTCAAAAAGTGTAGTACTTTTCGCGCGGTTGAAAAAACGGACTCAAAAAGCAGTAAAAAAACTAAATTCCTTCTAATTCTCACTGCAGCTAGACTAGCGGGGCTACATTAGCCAAGGAAGCGAGGCAGACATGGGTTGAAAGTCGAGTTGGCGCAACACTGAGTATCTCGTATTTCACTTTTTTGAGTTTAGGGAGACATTTTAATGGGAGATTTTTACTCATTTTTGTAATTTATGTCCAAGTTTGCTTACTGTTTCAATCAAAGTTTAACGTTAACTGTGTGAAGGTAAATAAATGTAAAGAAATTCAACATCTTTTTTCAAAATTACAATCTCTTATCTTTTTAACGAAGCCTCAAAGCCCATAAAGTATGAACTTTAAAGTTTCAACACGCCCCACGCGTCCATTCCAATTCCAAGTACTCTCCAACAAAATGCATGCACTTTTTGTTGTTAGCTTCATATGTCCTTGAGGCTTAAGGCTGCATAAGCTTCACCTAATATTGTAAAAGTCTGGGCTTATGTTTTCGTTTTATGTTGTCCGACAAAGTGCCATGAATTGGAGGAGGCATAAGTACAACATGGAGGTTGTATTGGAGCCTGCTACGGCGACAGCTAGAGTACACGGCCTTGTTTCAGCTGTTAGAATAGGAAAAGCGAGGGTGTAACCAGCCGGCGAGAGTCCAATTAGTCATATTTCGTCGTCACACATGCGATGTATAGGCTAGCAGCATTTGCTTTGCTATTTTTCGAGTTGCTTTTTTGGAGTATTATGATATCTATAGATAAATCTTTTCCCATGCTCTATTACATTAGATTACATTAGTCATAATCAAGTTTACTTTGAATTTTGTTGACGTCCATCAGTTAGTCAAAACAAAATGGTCCATTTTGTAACTTAATGGTGCTTGAAACGTGTGTTGTGACGTCTCTGGTGAGGTAAAAGTTGCGTAGATTTCTTTGTTTTGCCTAAAGTTGGTTATTCAAAATCGTAAAAGTTTATTTGTTTGCCTTGCCTTTTTTGGCACACCTTTATTTAAGTTTGCTACATAGTTTGCCTAACCTCGACTGTCATCGATGCACTTTGAACTGCCCAACATACCCGAATACTTCCAGGAATCCAAGAACAACACACAAAAACCCCAGCTAATCCATTCATTCCACCCAACGTTTCACGTTTTTTTCCCGTCCTGAGGCTTCCTTTGAATTTTGAGTCACACGCGATGCGAGCCGGGCCGTGTCTGTCAGCAGCCCACAGTGTTTTGGCAAAAAAAGAAGGATTATTCTGCGAGTTTTGACGCTTTTCACGCTGCATCGATATTTTTCGTAACTCTTGTCGGGCTTGTAAACGCATTTTGAAATTGATGACATTTGGAGGAATATCGAAATTTTTACTCGCGCAGACTTCTTTTTTCCGCAATTTTTTCACTTACATTAGATATATTTGTTGTTGTTGAATCATATAAGTATTTACAATCGCCTGTCTAGCCAGTTGAATTCCCCATGGCCGCAGACTTTGTTCACATTATAGTTTGACTCACTTATTCTGTTGTTATGTTGTGTTTTTCACGATTCTCTCATACCAATTTTAACAACGTTCATCGTGGCACCCGCCGACTGTCACCGTCAGAATGGTTAACTCACTAAAACCCACAGACTTGGACTGCTTGCTGTGCCTTGGACTTGATTAAATTACTATTTTGTTTCGGATTTTGACGTCGCTCGCTATTCTTTGCTCCTTTTTTTGTTCAAGTTTTTCAAAGATCGCTATTCGTAACTTTCTCGAATGGATGTTTTGTTTTTGTTGGCATCACCTCCATTTGCAATCTGATATCACTCACTTGAAGCAATTCAAATTTGAATTATTTATAAAGTCTATCAAATTGAAACTAATACCCACATTCACAGATGCCTTCAGGCAGTGCGTGGGTCGATTCTGAATTCCGTTTCATTTTGAAGCGTTTGCTTTTTGAGGCTCTAAATTTGTTTACACTTTATGCTCACACGTTTCACATCAGTTCAAACAATTTGTGTTTTTAGCACTTTTTCGAGCGGTTTCCGGAAGGGTCGCCATGCCTCTATCCGCCCACACACGTGACTTATTAAAAATGGTTACCCTTTTTGGGTGATTATAAACATAGCATATTCGCTGTCTGCCTGTCAGATTGCTAGACTGCAGACTGCATTTTAAAAGGTCTGTTCGTGATAGCGATGAACTTTGTTCGTGCTAATATTAGCTTTTTCTGCTGATTCGACTTTTAACCAATCTAGCCGGGGTCGAACTTTGTGTCAATCCCTCTGCCTCCCTCTCACATCAGTGTTAAGCGTAGTAAATCATAATCTTCTTCCCGTTCCGCTGACAATTCCCGATTTTTGTGGGCTTCATGAATGATTTTTGCAAGTCTAATTAGACCTTTCGGAATGGCAGCACTGTGTTTATGTTAGTTTTGTGCCTTTTATTAATGGAGTTAACGCGTGCTTCCAGTGGAAGTGATGCGAGGTCCATTTATTCAATAGGCGTGGCCATTCTTCAAAATCACGTCGATCACATGGGCAATTGACCCGTTTGATCCACAAAACTGCCATCTAGCTCTATTCTAACAAAACTACATACAAAAGCGCACCCAATCACGCGCCTTTTGTTGAATTTATCAAATTTTATCACATTTTCCTGGATTTTCATCAGCTAAGCTTTGAACTTTTCGGATGTTTCTCCAATTTGCCATGATTATGCACCCTATAAAATCTTAAATATATAGTAGGCATAGTTCCGCAAGGTCATGCATCTTCCTTGATTTTTGATGCATCAAAATGAATGTTGCAAGTTGCAAAAAATTTTTGGAGCAGAAAAGTTGTACATGTGAACCCCCGCTTTCGCATTGTTAAAACCGTGGCTGGCGATAAGCTTTTGGTGTGTTAAGTTTTGTGTGTTTGATTTGATTTTATTATCGATAGTGGGTATATTCGGTGCATTGGAACACTTTGACATTTGATACATGGTCAGGCGATTGTGTTACGATGGGCTTGGTTGGGGTTTGGGTTGGAGTTGTGATCGTTTTTTGGGGTTGTGTGTTTTGTGGTGATCGGAAATGGTTATTTTTGACTTCTGAGACGAATGAGGTATATTTTTATTGTTAAGTTTTTCATTAAAGGTTTAATTTTGTCGAATTTTGTCAAATTTTTATTGGAAATTCGCATAAATTTGACCAAAATGTCAAACTGCAGCCTCGTAAATAGTAATTTCGCTCTACTAGCGCTGCAGGGGGCAGCTATTATGCCCGCCGGTACCAACTACATCGCCCTGCTTATTGCATCGTCGGAGCCGGCACCGATGGGGACGACTTTGGGTACACAAAAACCCGTATAAGAACAGCTGTAGGCGTTCGCGCCTGTCCGCCGCGCGAACTGGTACGTGCTCGAACGGGCGGCAATGTTCAGCCTCGTCGGGGTGTTGTTGAGGGTTGACTCGATGCCGCTTCGAACCATCTCGCCATTGGTAGTATCGACAGTCGTCGCCGGTCCAGTCCCGTCGGCCTGGGTGGCGCGCGTCCTCGAATCCGCCGCCAATCATCGATACCGACCCGAAATCGCGCGGCAGTCGCTCTCTTACTCAATTTGTCGGCTCTTTCTTTCTGTCTTTTCGCGTTAAACTGGTTTCTATTTTGATCATCATCAAGAGGAAGTAATTTGCTATCTTGATTTTGTCGATTTTCAAAAATTAAACCCAAAATCACTGTTTTTTTCATTTTAAAGTCATCTACAGTACCCCAGTTGTAAATTCCAGTCATCAATCCCGCTACGTTTTATCTTTATATTTTTACTATTTCAAATCCAAAGCAATCGGAACTTTGTCATCTGACATGTCATTCAGCTCTGCGAACCATGTCCTGTTTTTCCATCGCACTTTCCTGTTTCTCCCTCTTTATCCATCCCTATCCAAGTGCATGGGCTGCGCTCTCAATCGACGAATGCCATCTGCAGCCGACCACCATCGCCTTCTGCCTTCAAAACCCACCCCGTTTTTGCTGTGGCGACATAATTTAGACTTCGTTTTCGGGTTTGTTTCACAGCCTGTTTGGATGTCGCTTAAAAATCGATTAATTTTATGACTTGCTTTTTGATCGAAAGACGGTCGTACGGATAAATGGCCTTGTAGAAGGCTGTTGGGCGCGTTTTGGGTGGCTTCTGTTGCGCTTTCGTTTGCTTCTGTCTGTCTGAAGTCTGGAGGGTGCTTCAATTCGATCTACTGTGACGGTGATTACGCTTGCCTTCTTCGTCAAATTGTTGGGTGCGTTTTCGTTTTTTCTGCAAAGATAAACTTTCGCGATCGTCGTTAAAGTACACAACGCCCTCAGGCAACCCCCATTTTGCTTACATTTCCATTATTTCCCGATGGCGGCGATATCGTCTGCCGAGCCGACTTCCACATGTTGTTCCCAGCGTTTTTCCAACCCTACCCCAGCCTAGCTCCGATCGCAATCACATGGCTTCAAAAGCAAATCAAAATTAACCACTAAACTATGGCCTCTCGCTCCAAGAATCGTTCAAAACAACCTTTGACACCGCTTTTTTTTGACAATACAATAGTCATACCCCTCAAAGAGCCTGGAGCAAATTTCACGGCCTCGAGCTCGCGTCACGTCATTTCTAGAATTTTCCCAAAATTAAAGCACCTTTTTAAAAAAAATGAAATAGTCATAAAAGCACGGGACCTTTAACACAATTGGATGGATGTTTTATGTATCGCTCATTGCATTGATTCAGATTCCTGCTTTTACGACGATACCTAACTGCGAGAACCTTCTTTTCGGTCGGCTTTTATGGCTGTTCGGATCAGTGGCCCCACCGTTATCAGGTTGATGGCAGCCACGCGCGACGGGTTCCCCGACCGTCTCCAGACGGTTGTTAAAGGTTTTAATTCGTCAAGGTCGAAGGAAACCTTCGAGTCGTTGAACCATTAACTTTGAAACTCATAGAACACTCTTAAACTTTTGACTTTTAGCCTTTTGCGGTTTCAATTAGGTAATTTCGAGCGTGATTTATGTAGTTTTCTGAAGTTAGTCGATGCTATTTGGTTTTGAATTAGTTTGATCGAGCATTGTTCGTGACGCAGTTTGTTAGGCGTTGAATCATAGGTCTGAGTTAGCGGAGTTATCGTTGCTTATCGAATCGTCGAGGTTTTCGTTGAATCACCGTTTCCGATCTGGTTTCTATGACGTTGTGAGGGTGGAAATATGGCTTCAATTCGCGCTTCTGTCAAATGTTTAACGATTTGCGTGGGTGGGTCATTCGCCCTCTTGGCAATATGTCTCTGGGAAAACGGCCGGAAGGTCGTCATTGTCATTCATGAGGGGTGATAAGGGACGGCAATCGTTTTCGATATTGTGTTTTGTTTATTTGAAGTCGAGTCTTGAGGGCGATGGTCACATTGTCTGGGCAAATGGGGTACATTTGAGGCCCTGGAGCGACCCTTTTTCAGTCATCTGAGTCAAGACTAGCATGGTTGTGATTGTTGTTCCCCTTTTTGCGGGGGTGGTTCATTGTCAGTTTATTGTAATGGGTCACACATTGGCTAAAAAGCATAAAAGCTTCCCAAAATTGTTACATTCTGTCGATTTGGAGGTTCCATTTTTTGATTCACGACCTGCTTTGAGCTGGATAAACACAACCCTTCCCGTTTCCGGTTTCACAGTTCATGTTTCTGTCACCTTTGTCGTCACAGCTGGAGCGCCCCATCCCATCCAGCATTGTCCCGACCGCTTGCCCATTCACATTTTGAGTCATTTGCCATACATTAGGCGTCTTCAGCTTTGCAAGCAACGAATTTCTGCCCTCCATTATAGCGCTTCCAAACGAAAAGCTAACATTTTTTCACCCTTCCATTTACGTAGTTGCAGTTCTTCTCCTCAATGAATGCCTAAGGCCGTTTTGTCACTTTTTGTTGTAGCTTAAACGCTTTGAAACGACTTCCGGGAGTTTGTCGTCTACCCTGGGTCAGCCTCCAGACGCCCCAAGGCCAAAAGTCGAGACACTTCCAGCTTATCTTTTCGCATGCATCTTCGCCGGCTGTCGGATGCGTTCGAACTTTACCACGTTGCTTACGATCTGTAATTTTGTCATTGAAACGCGGCGATTGCTGTCAGTTCGCAAACTGTAAACTGACTGGCTCTTCGCTATTTCGCTAGCCGTTGCAAATATCAGTGGCGTAAAAGTTCAATTAAAAGCATTTTGCATTTTTGCGGTCGATGGCTCGAACTTTGTTACGTGTGTATTGCTGCGTGTTTAGATTGTTTTCCATACAATAGGCGGTAAACACAACAATGCTTGAACGGAATTCAACAAAAATAGGCGGAGTTTGACTGCATTCTTTGCCAATAGAAGTTTATGATGTGATCTTCGTGATTGGGTTTGAAAAGAGTTTCTGCCTTTTGTTTTATGGCTGGCGTGTAGCAAAGCAAAGTAAACTGTAGCCTGGGAGCAGTGATGCGGAAATTTACGATCTTCATTCTTTGTGGCTTCCTTTTTGGGGTTAATTCTTGTTTTTTACGTGAGTTGGGGCCATGGGGTTTTTTTTTTGGAAGTTTGGGGAAGTTCTTTGTCCGTTTTTGCGATTTGGATGAAATTTGGCGGTTTATGATGTAAACCATAGGTGGCCCATATCGTCAGATTGAGGCTATTTTGATCTTTGCACCGACTATGACCTCATTTCCTGCTATTAAGGCCACTACAATGGCACTTTTAGTGTGAATGAACTTGAATGGCACTCCGCGGCAAGCCCTTTTTCTTCCTATGAAGCACTGCTTGAATCGGTCGGCGGTTTTGTTATTCATGCGGAGCCCCGGGAGCCCGGGGCAAGGCGCCTTCCATCGGAAGTTTGAATACATTCAACAAAAACTTGCTCTCGCCCGCCTGGGGCTGTCGTTTTTCTTACTTTTTTCGAGCCAGCAGTAGAGTGCAAAGAGTACTTTTACAGCAAAAAGGGCGTCATCGTGGGTAGGGAAATCTTTTTCGAGCAGACTGACATGAGCCGACTGGCGACTGCAGACTTTTTTCCATCTTGCACTTTGTTCCAACTTTTACCCATCTCAGAGTGACTGGACTTATAATTAACTACATCTACGCGACGGAATTTCCCCCTTTTTAATGCGCTTGATCTAGCAAAGCGTGCTTTACCCTCAAAGAACGCAGGCAAATTGATTCCGTTCCAAAGTCCGACACCAGCCAACCCGAACCTCTTATCTTTCAAAAGGTTATTCTCGACTGACTGTTGTATGTTACTCATCAACCGCCAGCCAGCCAACCCCTCAAGACTGCAAAAAACGTGTTACGAAATTTGCAGTATGACAAACGACATAACGTGAACGGCTTCCACGCAGGCGGTCGTCGTCGTCATTGCACATCTTGTCGTCGTGTCGCTTGCTGCCTGCTGTGTTGACTGTTAAATCTATATAGGTTTTCGACTTACTCTCGCTTTTCCTCTATCCCATTTTACATTCCATTTTCCATTTTTCCATCGAGATTGAGCTTCGCGCACGTATATCGAGCGTCTTCCTCTGTGCAGCACAAGCCTGCGTCACCCGGATCTCAGGGTATTCAATAATGGGATTCTTGAGTGTTATTCGAGCTTGTTGAGGGTTGCGGGATGTGAATGACAGTGTTTTGATTCAACTTTGCAAGTTTTCTTTGGGTTATAGTCGAGCGATTTGTTCGTTTTGCGTGATTTGACGGTTTTGACTATCGTAATCTTTGTTTTTAACACATTTTTTACATTTGTTAAAAAGTTAGTTGTGTTTTTTGAACTTTCAATCTCATAAAAAGTTTAAAACAGTTTGGTCATTCGCAAAACTCCGTGCGCGCACCCTCTAAACGACCACGAAACCCAAATTTGGCTATCGCCTCAAGCTATTTTCTATTTAAAACCCTCTGTTCTGCAGTCTTAAGAAGAGATTCGATTCGATCCCCTTGTAGCGCGCTAATAATGGCGATCTGCTCACTCTGGTCAGCTGTTTTGTCGTGTCAGAAGATTCGTTCGCGTCGCGATCGGTCGTAAAGGCGCGAGCTCAGCTCTCAGAGATAACGAGCGAACGGTCGTCGGTTTGGTGGTGGGCTATGTCGATGTCACGAGTAAGTGAGTGACCGATTCCGTTTCGAGCTAAAGGCTCCTCTTGCCATTTTTAGTCAGTCCATTCTGGGGTTACTGTTTGCTTTCTTTCTTGCAAAAGTGTCTGTTAGCTTGTTTTGGCTTGCCTCAGATCGGGTTTATGGGTAGTATCGGGGTGTTTATCAATGTCACCAGTGCACTGTGGTCTATCTGCAGGCCTACGGGGACAACTCATGTGGTTTGGAATTGATACTTGATCGATCTTTGCACTGACTTTTGCCACTCTTTCGGCTCAGCTGTCGATTGGATCCACTGAACTGAGTGGTGACAGTTTTGGATAGTGGCTGTCATACTTTGATCCTGGTTCTAGTTTAGATTTATTGTAATAGAGGTGATTTATCGGATTTCGCTCAAGGCCATTATTGGAAGGTGGTTTTTACAAAACTACCACACACGGCAACCCTCTGAACTGACACCAACTCATACCCCAATGATTGCAAGATCAAATTCACGTGAACGGAGGCCCACGTCAATACCGCCAGCCTACATCAGTCCTATTTGACGTTTGCCTCGCCCGTTGCTCGCTACTGTTGCAGTTTGCGATTTGGTGCTCGCTTTTCAAAAGTCAGACCTGTGTCTGCTTTGCTTCCGTTGGCCCGTTGGCGTCTTTGGAGACGCACTTTCTTATCTTTCGTCTTTCTAATCTATACAGCGGCTTCCCGCACACATCAAATCAAAACCAGAAGGCTCGCTCTTCGTCCTCGCTAATCACGTGGCAAAACTCGTCGCACCATCGCCACTTTGACGTTATTTCTTGCTTTCGAGGCTTGCGTTATTTTGATTTGCTTCTACGTTCCGATTAAAAATAGCCCGTTTACCCACTTCCATGATGTGGTTCACATGTGTTGCCTCTCCTCATCAATGTTGAACTCGGAACGTGGCTTCTTTGAGGTCATGCTTTCCACTTTTTATCACTCAAAAAAGCACCAATCTGCTGTTCTCTGCCAATCGGGCCTATTTTTTTCAACTTCCATGTCCATGATTATCACACTTGAAAGTACCGAGCGGCTGTCAGCGACTTTTGAGTCTATCTAGTTTGTCTAAAGTCTTGGCAGCCCATTCGGATGTGTGTTCTTTGTCTTCAGAGTCACTGTTAGCTTTTGCTTTTCCCCCCTTTCCTCGGTCCATAGCCAGCTAGCTGTCGGCAAGGCAGCTGCCGATCGTCTACGATTGTTTCGGGGCTTGCTTTTGCAGTGAAATGTGTGTTTGCGATGGATAGGGGCCCTCAGGCGATGAATGATAATACTTGTCTTTCCGGTCTGTGACGCGTTTTCAACGTTTTTCCATCCGATAATTTGATCCGCAAATTTTGAACATAGCTCTTTTCCTAAGTCTAGGAACTTGTTTTGACGATTTCTGCGTGATTTTGACGATTTTGGATTGAAATTGACTTAAATTCGATAGAATTTCAAAAATTTGATCCATATTGATTGTCGTTTTTGCAGCCTTACCACGTCCCCCCACAACAAGGACGCTCCAGCCTCCGTGCAGACGGCCGCAGCCGTCACCACCCCCACGCAATCCGCTCAGAACCTCGTGCTTTCCGCGGTTCCGCCGCCACCAGCACGTCTTCTGAATCACTTCCACGTTGGCCCCTCCGGTAACCTCAACGGCAGCGCTTCGGGCAATTCGTTGATTGCGCCGAATTCAAACAACTCTACTGTGACGTCGAAGTCGAAATCAACTTGCGCGCCTTATTCGCCCTATTTGAAGGTCCTCGCTGAAGAGCGCTCCAAGCACGCCGTCCACGACTTGACCCTCACGGCTGCCGATTCGGTAGATGCACCCGAGCACGACGCAATGCGCCTCGATCACTGCCAAAGCCCGGCTGCCTCGACGTCTTCGTCCTCGACGACGGCTTCCCTCGATGACACCGCGCCGGCCGAGGATGAGCCCGACGATTCTGGCGTCATTTTGCCGATGAGCAATGGAAATGCTGTTCGGAAGAATGGATGCACTGATGTCGCTTCCAGCACGACGAGTAGCAGCAGCGACAAAACGCCGAAAGCTGGATCAACTAATGGAAAGAAAGCGCCGTCAGCCCTTAAAAAGCATACAGTAATCGGTGGCAATGCGAGCAGCGATGCCCCGAGCGACAATGCCAGCGGCGCTGTCAATCGGCGATGGCTGATATTGATGGAGCCGATTGCCGCGCTTCATATTGATGTTATTTTGGGTGCTAAGGTAAGCCTTTCTTTTACAAAAGTGGTCCCAACTGGAAAATGACACTTTTCAGGGTCGAATCTTCCGCACCGATGACAGCCTAGCCAGTGTCCTCGGCTATGAATGCACCAATCGCCTCTTCGGAACAGAGATCCACAAACTTCTCCCCTCCCTGGACTTGAGCAAAGACGCCGTCGGCAAGGAACAACAGCTCTGTGGCGTCACTGTGAAGAAGAACGGCGTCCCATTCAGCGTTGTCGTCCATTCTGACTTCGTCGATGACCAGACTCCGCTGTCTTACGAGATCCAGATCCGCTCCCTGGCCAGCATCAACGGCGTCGTCACCATCACCGAATCCGGGTTACTGTATTCATTCAATGAAAACTTCCTGCATGAATTGGTCGGTCGGATGCCGGGAACTCCTGGAAGTGAATGGTCTGATGGGAAGTGCGTTTTGAAGATCACGGATTTGATCCCGGAGTTCTTTGAAACCATGCACGAGCAACACAAAGACGATGCCAGTGAGACAGGATCCACCGATACGGAAATCAGCGACAATGAAGACTGGCAGCGGCATCGGATGGGCTCGGTCCCGTCTACTTCGTCGTTGGTTGAAGTTCCGGATGAGCCTGGCCTTCTGGATGAGAATGAGTTAGCCGAGCTGATCGAGGAGAACAGAACTCAAGCTAAAGCCCATACCGTCTATCCTGGGGTGTTCGTCTCGCTGGCGAAGCACCACGACGGAATTCTGATCCCAATCCGATTCGAGATCGCTCCATTAGACGTCCAATCATCCCCGCAGTTGTATGCCGTCTGCGTCAGCTTTGAACGCTCCATCGACCACGGATTCAGCCAGCTGACAGCAGAAGATGAGGAAGCCATGGCAGCGGCATCGATTGGAGCGAGATCTGGGTCTTCTGATTCCTCTGTTCGCCGATTACGGCTCAGTGACGACAATGAGGACGACTTTTCATTCGTCGCGAAGACGGAGCCCAAATTCAGCATCGGCGGTGGTGCCGTTCCTTCAACAGCCGCTGTAGATGCCGCTGCAAGTGAAGCCAATCTGTCCCTGGACACTCTGGAGGATGAGAACAGTGCCCTCGTACGAGGTGAATACTCAAAGTATTACGACACCTTCCAGCTGATCGGAAATGGCGCCTTTGGCAGTGTGAAATTGAGTGCGATGAAGGATTCTGGGCTTTTGGTGGGTTTCTTTGACATCGTAGAATCGTTTTCTAATCAGTTTTTTGCAGGCTGTCACCAAATTCGTCAACAAATCCAAAGTCCTCCCCGAATCCTGGGTCAAATCGGAGCGCCGAAACCGCATGGTTCCGATCGAAGTGCACCTTTTGGAGACCCTGAATCACAAGAACATTGTCCGCGTCCTCGATGTCTTCGAAAATGACACCCACTGTCAGCTCGTCATGGAGAAGCTCGGCTGCGGCATGGATCTCTTCGAATTCATCGACAATCAGCCCAAATTGGACGAAGCTCTGACCTCCTACATCTTCCGCCAGATCGTCAGTGCCGTCAGCTACCTCCATGATCGGCACATTGTCCATCGCGACCTGAAGGACGAGAATGTCATCATCGACCAGCACTTTCACTGCAAGTTGATCGATTTCGGCAGTGCGGCCTATTTCGGCGAAAACATCGTCTTCTCCACCTTCTGTGGCACCATGGAGTACTGTAGCCCTGAGGTCTTGACTGGAAACAAGTACCTTGGTCCTGAATTGGAAATGTGGTCCCTTGGCGTGTTATTGTACACATTGGTCTTTTTCGAGAACCCCTTCCGAACCGTCGAGGAAACCATCCAAGCCAATTTTGAGCTGCCATGGTCGATTAGCGAGGGCCTTTATCAGGTTTTGGCCTGGCTGTTGCAGCCTGACCCGCATCATCGCGCCACGATCAAGGATATTCGGACTCATTGGTGGGTGACGCAGCCGATTGATTTGAAGAAGTACAAGTTTCAAGAAATGCTGAAAAATTGTGGTAAGTACAGTACATTTTTGATTGAAAAAAATCGATATTTACCGTAGTCCTTCAGATCGCGCCCAAGTCGTGCCTCCCATGTACGTCTCCGACCTCACCGATCACCTCAAAAACGGCTCCAGCTGCAGCAACATCGCCAGCACGTCCCAGCTGACCATCGATAAGCAGGAATCTGGCGTCGTCTCGGCGCGATAAACGCACCCACCCCCGCCCGCCCACGCACATCATATTTGCCTACCTTTTTGGTGCCTTCATCCATTCTCGCGGCTCTCTCCACCTATTGTTATCACTTTTATCATTGCCTCTTAATTTGTAAACATTAGTAGTCTCTCTCTATCAATTCATAGTTTTAAAAACGAAAACAAAAGAAAAACAACCACCAATTTCTTTCATTCAGTTGATCCAGAAACCCGCTTTCGCCAACAACAACTTTTTTGTTCTTCCATCACACTTCTAATCGGTATAATCACACGGATTATTGTTTTCGCTCCCTCTCTCCTAAAATGTAGACATTTTCCGAGAAGGGAATTCCTCTCTTACTTCACTATTGGTTCAACGAACACGGGTTTGTAGTCCTTTCTGTTATTCTGATCAACTTTTTTTGTCAATAACATCGTTTTCAATTGCTGAAAATTCAATATGCTCCGACGAGTTTTGATTTTTTGAGTGTCTTTGAGACTTGATAGTATCGAATTGTTTTTTTTTTTTGTGTTATCGATCTTTTTTGATGACCTCGTTTGGAGGTTGGATCATTCCAGATTTTGAAATAAATTGCAAATTTGATTGGATTGGTTAATTGGTCATGTGGGGGGAGGGTTAAAGTGGAAAATTATATATAAAAATCAACAAATTTTATAACAATGAAACTTAAAAATGGTGAAAAACAATGTTAAAGCAAAAATCCAAAAATGGAAAATTAAAAACTGATAAACTAAAATGACATAGTGATAGTGCAAAAGTAATGTACAGTAAGCCAACGACCAGAAACTGCATTTCTGGTTTTAGAAATGTTCCAAAAACTACAAAAGTAAAACTTAACTTTCAGAAGCGGGCGGTATTTCTTCTTTCCAGTTTTTCACGTTCGTGTACGGAGGGTGAATCGTGTGGACGAGGAAGATGTATATTTTCCGCGATTGCTTGGATTCTGGGAACGATGAATACAGCGCAAAGGACAATCACAAAGCTAAAATTATATATAAATAACGCCAACATTAAAAAAAATGGCAAAAAACACTTACATCGACACAATCGACACGCAAACAACGACAATTGTGATCATAGTCGACTTTCCCGATGTCTTCGAGGTGCCATCCGGGTTTGTGACCCCATTGTAATCGTCGATGTGGACTGCCTTTGTCGCTCCAACAACCACAACCTCACAGTTCTGCGGCAACGACACGATCTGATACGTATGGAAACCATCGGCGACCTCCGGAAGACACTTGCTGGCTGCACTCTGTTTGAAAACCAATGCATCGCCGTCGACAGTGGCAGCACCGAGCTCGGACGATCTCGAAGCAAAGTCAAATCCAACGTCGCAAAAGTTTACGTCGCATTCTTCGTAGAGCAATTCACCGCTAAAAATGATCCAATTTTCTACTTTTCAATAGTGCTAAAGCATAAAGACATACCCTCCATGATTCTTGAAGCAAATAATCGGTTCTTTGGAGCAAAACTGATAGTTGTTGATGCGGATGGTCAGCGGACTCGGGTTGTTGAGTTCGAACGTTCCCGGTTCGGTCAAAATGACACCCTTTTTGACGTAGTCTACCCCGATCGTGCCAGCAACCAGCGCCAATATAAGAAGGGCATTCATGGCGGCAACCATCTGAGGCCGGGTGGAAGGATAAGCGAAGGAAACTTGGTGTTCATGGTGAGAGAAGCGAGACATTTGTTCGAGAATGTTCCCGCGCGAGACGTCGACTTTTTAAAAAAACGTCGTAAAGCGTGTGTGGCAGCTGGGTTTTCGTGGTGCGAGTACTTTTGGGAGCATCGGTTCAGACTAGTGTTTGGCGTGCAAATGCGAATTCGGGGTTTTTAATGACAAAACACAAAAGCACTCACACGGGTCATTGTTTCGCTCCCTCTCTCCCAAAATGTAGACATTTTCCGAGAAGGGAATTCCTCTCTTACTTCACTATTGGTTCAACGAACACGGGTTTGTAGTCCTTTCTGTTATTCTGATCAACTTTTTTGGTCAATAACATCGTTTTCAATTGCTGAAAATTCAATATGCTCCGACGAGTTTTGGTTTTTTGAGTGTCTTTGAGACTTGATAGTATCGAATTGTTTTTTTTTGTGTTATCGATCTTTTTTGATGACCTCGTTTGGAGGTAGGATCATTCCAGATTTTGAAATAAATTGCAAATTTGATTGGATTGGTCAATTGGTCATGGGGGGGGGGGGGGAGGGTTCAAGGGGAAAAAATATATAAAATCAACAAATTTTATAACAATGAAACTTAAAAATGGTGAAAAACAATGTAATAAAAATTTCCAAAAATTTAAAATTAAAAAAACTTAAACGACATAAAGTGATAGTGCAAAAGGAATGTACAGTAAGTCAACAACCAGAAACTGCATTTCTGGTCTTAGAAATGTTCCAAAAATTGCAAAAGTAAAACTTAACTTCCAGAAGTGCAAACGATAATTAGTCTTGAACGTCCTTTTTCACCATTTCTGCTAGAAAGATTGTCTAAAGGGATGGGGCACAATTCAGGATGGCGTTATTTCTTCTTTCCAGTTTTTCAAGTTCGTATGATTCTTCCTTGGCCATACGGTTCACGAACCTATTCTTTTGTGCATATGCTTGGATTCTGGGAACGATGAATACAGCGCAAAGGGCAATCAGAAGGCTAAAATTATATATAAATAACGCCAATATTTGAAAAAAATGGCAAAAAAACACTTACATCGACACAATCGACACGCAAACAACGACAATTGTGATCATAGTCGACTTTCCCGATGTCTTCGAGGTGCCATCCGGGTTTGTGACCCCATTGTAATCGTCGATGTGGACTGCCTTTGTCGCTCCAACAACCACAACCTCACAGTTCTGCGGCAACGACACAATCTGATACGTATGGAAACCATCGGTGACCTCCGGAAGACACTTGCTGGCTGCACTCTGTTTGAAAACCAATGCATCGCCGTCGACAGTGGCAGCACCGAGCTCGGACGATCTCGAAGCAAAGTCAAATCCGACGTCGCAAAAGTTTACGTCGCACTCTTCGTAGAGCGTTTCACCGCTAAAAATGATCCAATTTTCTACTTTTCAATAGTGCTAAAGCATAAAGACATACCCTCCATGATTCTTGAAGCAAATAATCGGTTCTTCGGAGCATAACTGATAGTTGTTGATGCGGATGGTCAGTGGACTCGGGTTGTTGAGTTCGAGCGTTCCGAGTTCGGTCAAAATGACACCCTCTTTGATGTGATGTACCCCGATCGTGCCAGCAACCAGCGCCAATATAAGAAGGGCATTCATGGCGGCAACACTCTGGAGCCGGGTGGAAGGATAAGCGAAGGAAACTTGGTGTTCATGGTGAGAGAAGCGAGACATTTGTTCGAGAATGTTCCCGCGCGAGACGTCGACTTTTTAAAAAAACGTCGTAAAGCGTGTGTGGCAGCTGGGTTTTCGTGGTGCGAGTACTTTTGGGAGCATCGGTTCAGACTAGTGTTTGGCGTGCAAATGCGATTTCGAGGTTTTAAATGCCGTTTTGGTTGAGTTGCAGCTTGTTTTATGCTTAAAACTTCCTTTGCGAAATACAACTTTTATTTTTTGATTTTGAACAAAAAATTAAACATTAATAACAAATTAAAACCTCAAACAGCAAACAAAAAAAACAAACAAGAAATTAAAAACGCCGGCGATTCTACGATTTTCTTCAACGCCGCTCCCGACTGGTCAATCTTTTGCCGGTGATGAAGGCGTTCTTGTCCATTTGGTACCTTCGTGCCATATAGGACAATGGGAAGGCAGCTCCGACAAGGTTGTTGGCCGGGACATTGTTGAACAGGTTGCAAGCCCTGGCTCTGAAACAGTTTGCTTCATTCACTGTGACAAAACACAAAAAAAGTACTCACTTGACCTCCAAAATCAACTTGGACTTGAATTCGCGGTCGAAGCCGTCGAAGAACAGCATGGCATAGAGCCCCGGAACCGAGAGATCCTTGATGAGCGGGTCTTCAACGGAAGCTTCGACGTCCTCAGTGATGACCGGGTAGCTCATGATGAACAGCCGGTGGGCAGCACTGGCCGGCGTCGTCACCTGGTTGACCCAGGCCCAGGTGACCTCGTTCGTGTCGTTGCTGCCGTAGCGGGCGCCGTGGGTGAGGAGGCCGGCGTCCAGTTCGCGGGTCAACTGCTCGAGCGCGTCCAAGGCGAGGTCCAAGCGCTTCCGAAGGATGTCCTTCTCAAGCTTCGACATGACGTGGTCCACTTTTAGGTTCCAGCCGCCAACCACGAGCATCTGGACGGTGGGGGTCACCCGTTGAAGGCGTTCGAGCGATGCCAAGACGGTCTCGCTGTAGGGCAGGATCTGGTCGAGGCTGTCCACGAAGTTCTTCCTCGTTTTGTACGGGACGGTAGCCTGGGCCCGCGGCATGTAGTGGTTTGGCTTAAAGACGCTGGACTGCTTCATCTGGCTGCAAATAATGAAGGTAAACACGAAAAAGGAAAGCACTGGTCGACTTACGGAGCGGTTTTTTGGTCCATTGGCGGTGTGCCTTCGGACCCCGTCGGCGAATCTTGCGTTCGATCCTCTTGCGGCGCATTGGTCCTGGATGCTGAGGGCATTGGGGCTGGTTCAAACGAACTCGTCGGCCTCTGGACGCTGGACTCCTTCATGTCGCCGTCTTCGGTCTTTTGGACCGTGGTGGTGGCGGCATCGACGGACTTGGCCTCTTTCGACTTGGCTGACGGCTTCTTCGTGGTCTTCTTGGGGGCTTGTGGTGGCTGAGGGGCAATTAGATTGGCACTTTCGCCGGCTTCGACGTCCCTTGCGTTGGCGGCTTGTCGGCGGCGTTCGGCGTTGCTTCGCATTCGGGGCTTGAACACGAAGAAGAATATTGTGCCTCCGCTGAGCATGAGGAGGCTGAAAAGTCATAAGTTATGCCTTGGTATCAAAAAAGTATGGAAATCTTACATCACAATGATCACCACGCAGACGGCGATCACAATTTTGATCGTGGCCGACATTTCTCCCGACGCTTCCGTTGTCGTGAGGGCGGTCGTGGATTTGGGGCTCGTTGCCGCACTTGATTCAGTCGCCGGCTTTGGATCTGTCGCTCCGACAATCATAATTTCACAGTTCTGCGGCAACGACACGATCTGGAACGCTGAAGACCATCGGTGACGTCTGGCACACACTTGCTGGCCGTACTTTGCTTGAAAATCATGGAATTGCCTTCGATGACGGCACCACCCAGATATGACCGTTTCAATTGAAAGTCAAATCTTATGTCACAATAGTTCATCTGGCACTGGCCTTGGAGAGTTGAATCACTAAAAAGTTGAATATGTTTCTGAAGTGGATTCGGAAATGTGAAAACATACTCAACATTATTCTTAAAGCAGATGATCGGGTTTTCGGAGCATAGTTGATAGTTGTTGATGCGGATTGTCAGCGGACTCGGGTTGTTCAGTTCAAGCGTTTCAGGCTCGGTCAAAACGGCACCTTCTTGGACGTATTTCAGCGCAGTGCTGGAAACAATGAGGGAGAAAACGAGGATGGCATTCATCGCGATGTTGTTTTGATGTGATGGGAGAGCGAGATGGCGGACGACGCGGACGGAATTAATGAGAGAGAATCATTTACTCCGTCCGCGTAGAGAAACAAGAGAAAGTTCACTTTAAATTTGCGTAAAATGTATAGTTTTTTAACGTTCAATCAGTATTTAGGATCTTTGTTTTTCTTCCATGACTAAATGCTTAATACTGATCATACTTGCTTTTCTTACACTGATTGAAGCTGACAGAAATATACAATACACTGATGACGGCGCTATTATCACTGGCGTTGGCCTATTTGAACTGAACAATCCAGAACCAATAACTTTTGAATACGACAATATTGCAAGCTGCATCGGAGACCCTATAATATGTTACAAATCCCCAGAACCCTAGTAAGCATTAATTTTTTTACCATTATCTGTATAGTAGTTTAAAAACTTTAGTCCCGGCAGTGAAAGAGTATGCGGACGCGAATATCATTTTATTGCGGCCAATCTCAAACAAGAAATGATGGTTGGATTTAGACACTCCGTAGTGGACTCGAAAGTTCGGTTTACTTATGAAAAAAAGTCTTCACAGGCCAAACGCCCTGATATTTTTAGTGGATTAATACACTATCGGGTAATTACGTTGCCAACAGGTTGTACTATAACAATTCTTGGCGCGACGGATCCAAATCCCACTACTCCTGCCACAGACTCCTTGAAAACAGCAAAATTAGTTATTTATATTCTTGCCGGTTTAGCTGGAGCGATACTGTAAGTTTTTAGTGTTCGAAAATAAGTGATTTTAATTAATTTAAGGCTGATTGCGCTTGGATCGGTAATTTACTGCTTATGTTGCAAACGGCGACAAGCAACATCAACCAACCCGGAAGTTTGAACGCTTTACAGCTTACTGCTACGTAAATTAATTATTTTGAGCACTTAAAAATTAGTTTGAACCCGATAAAATTAGAATTGAAAGTCAAGGATGACAAAATCCATCGATTCTACCCGTTTGACACCAAATATTTATTCATAGCCACCTTTTTCATCCAACTTGAAGTGCTTACGAGTCACAGAATTCCATAACCTGAACACTTTTCATGGTGTGACTAAAGTTTTTGCGGCATTCGCGGTTCCATAAATCACGTTCAATGAAAAAAGGTGTCTGCGTTTTTCCGAAGGACGAACCATGATCCGTCAAACCGCTTTGCGTTGGTTTTGTTTGAAGTGGCGTCCCTGGGGTTGAAATAAATAATTATCTGTTCTACGTGCGCGTTTTGACTTATCTTTTGGACTTTTAATCTCTTTTTTGCCACTTACGTGGATGGTCAATGTCAATTTGACAAAAAGTGTCAACGTTACACGGATTCAAACCCAGCATGACGGCTGTGAACACATAATTATGCCATCACGGCAGGAATTTATGTTATTTTAGGCGGCCTTGGGCGCCCGGCTATCCAGTTCAGTATTACATGAAAATCCAGTCCATTTGGACTTATGTGAAGCATAATATCGCCGATGGGAACGCACAATCCTGACGTAATCTATCCGATGGCTAAGTTGGCTTTGATGTCGTCACAGCGGATGGATTTCAACTTCAACTTTTTGAAAGGGAGTCCATTTTGGATAAGCATTGGGCGTGTATGTTTGTCACGGCTTTGGAACATGCAAAAAGGGATATTCATACCGATTTGGTCACCCTATTCTCTTTTTTATTGCTGACAGGAATGTGGAATCCAAGGGCGCGTCGGAAGGCTGCGAGACGGCCGTGTCAAACAGGTTTCGCCATCGATCATCGCGTGGTTGTCGTGCATGCATGGGAGCGATTGCGATTCCATTCCATCGGAGCGTTTTGCCGCTGGCGTCAGACGCAAAATGCGCGAAGAAGGATCGCGGTGGCAATTCTATCTTTTTTTTGGTCGTCGGAAGGAGATGGAGATACTTATCCTTGATTATATTAGTTGCCATCGTTTAGCTGACGTTTTGTTAACTTTTTTCGCAATTATTGGCAAAATTCTCCCTTAAATTTAGTTTTTTGTTTCCGATTTCACTTTTTTGATAACAGTCCAAAAAACAGTCCCATTTAGCTTACCTAATCCCACATTACATTTGAATCACCACGTCGATCAGCTGCTTTCAAGCCCCATCTGTGCAAATAACCATCCCCCTGCTCCCGCGATGCTATTTGCCCCCAGGCGAAACGCAACACCACACCATCGACACAAAAACGCGTCGAAAAATAGAAGCTACAAACGCGATCGTGCGAGCTTTACCCAGGCTTATGTTAGGAGCTATTTTTTGACGGGTCGTTAGTCACCTTTTTGCGAAACCAATTGAAATTGCGACATTTGCTTAAACATGGCTTTGAACGTCAGTAAGCATGTTTGTGGACATCTGTCTTTAAGCTGTTTTTTTTATCGTGATCCGTCAAATGTATATATTTCTGTATTTTGCGATTGGAAAACAAATAGAGCGTCGGCTGGAGATGATTTCTATCTGTAAAAAGGCAAAAAATGACACTGGTTTCGACGGTGAAAACGTTAGTATTTGAAGGCTATCGCTATTTCGGCAATTGGTAGTTTTATGGTGTCATCGATCATGGAAATTATGATTGCTGTTGTCGAAGGATAGGTCGAAGGTGGACATTGTCAGGGTTAGGCGAGGCTGTGCCATTTGGGGGGCGACTTTTGGCCTTGACCATTTGATTGTGACCTTTTTGACGTTTTTTTTGGATTTGATGGAATTTTTTATCCATTATCTTGTTCTTTGGGCTGCTCAACAATTTACTTTTGCCACAAAAAGCCATGTATAGTTCAAAAAAGTTAAAAGAAATTCTTATTTTTTGACAAATCAAACAAAACTCTACCCTTAAAAAGCCACCCCCTCACATCTGACTCACTCTCATTTATTCGCCTTCTCGCCACCACCCTGCATGCAGCACATGTTATTCTGACCTCAATTACGACTCCATCGACCCTCAATCCGTTTTTTTGTTTCTCGGGATACCCCTTTTCATTGGGTGGCGTTGTTCGTTCCTCCGGCGAAGAGGAGAGGAGAAAGCGTTCATCTTGTCGTCGGCAGCGGCGTCAATCAGAATCCACCACTTTTTCCATCTATCCAGTCTATTTTTACGCCAACAACCACCTGCATCTGCCCTCGAGGGGTTCACTGCCATCGGGCGCCATCTCACCGGATGCTCTCTCGCGGCAGCGATTTCATCACCATTTCATTATGCATTTTTAATAGACGTACCAGAGGAAGGGGTTTTTATTGATCCTCTGGTGAGGAATCAGGAAGGGATTGACTTTGTCGGAGATTAATAATGACAACCATCTGTTTTTTATTTGTTGTATTTGAAGGGTAAATGTGATGGTGTTTCCGGAAAAGAGAGTAGAATGGGATGGTATGTGATGTAAATGGTATGGTATTTGTGCAGGGCGTTTGTGATGGGTTTTGAAGGGGGATTAGGGCATGATAATCAGGTTGGAAGGACAAAGTGGTTTGAAAGAGGGGTTTGTTCAGGTGGAAATTGGTGGGTTTGGAGGTTGGGAGCGATCAGGGGTGACGGGAAGTTTGTTTTTTTGGTTTCGTAGCACTTTCCATGGGCATTAAGACGAACTCTGAGAGAAAAAAACAAAACTTCACAGGGGTGCGGTCACTCAAAAAATTTTTTTTGCAGAATTCGATAGGCATACCTGAGTCAGCCCCAGATCCAAAATATTAAGACCTGAGGGCATCTGGGGGCGGAGTTATGATTTTATAAAGTCGGCCTCCAAAAACTAAAAAAAAATTTACAAGTCAAAAAGTTTTGCCTCGAAAAATCTGAAAATCTTTTTCCAGATGTAACTTTTGATGCTGAGTCCAATGGTAATAACGAAAACTTCTTATCGGTGTAAAATTTTTACAGTATGATTTTTACTCTAACATCGAAATTTTTCACTTTATGTTCTGGGTGGATTTTATTGGCGAAAATGATCCCTTATGACCTTCCAATGAAGAAAAAAGTTAGTTCGCGGAATTAAACCTTGTTTTCGGTGACCCTTTTACCAAAAAACATCAAAACTTGAAAATAAATTTGAAGCTACCACAAAACCAATACCATATTTGGATTCAGCATCAAAAATAAGATCTGATTGCCTTGTATATATTGTCGATTATTGATTGATTTGGGGTTTACTGATATCTGCGACGCGTCCTGTACAAACCTTATCACTATCAAACCGTTGTTGCCGGAGATCAGTAAGGTAAGGCGGGCAGGTCTCACAGTCACGCACTTGGTTCGACTATTTTCATTTTGTTTTTGTTTTTTTAAGTTGGAAACATGAAAGTAATGCAGTGGGAAAGCTTTTTACTTATTTTATATATAATTATTGCCTAATTGCAGCACATCAAACCCAAACACTCCTAAGATCTCGTAAATTTAACAAGCCAAGGGAACTTTTGTGAGAAATAGCATCTGCATTTAAAAAATAAGACTTTTGACACTCTTGTACTACAATAAATACATGTTCTTTTGTGTTTCAAACTTAAAAAAACAAAAACAAAATGAAAAAAGTCGAACCAAGTGCGTGACTGTGAGAGCTGCCCGCCTTACCTTACTGACCTCCGGCAACAACGGTTTGATAGTGATAAGGTTTGTACAGGACGCGTCGCAGATATCAGTAAACCCCAAATCAATCAATAATTGACAATATATACAAGGCAATCAGATCTTATTTTTGATGCTCAATCCAAATATGGTATTGGTTTTGTGGTAGCTTCAAATTTTTTTTCAAGTTTTGATGTTTTTTGGTAAAAGGGTCACCGAAAACAAGGTTTAATTCCGCGAACTAACTTTTTTCTTCATTGGAAGGTCATAAGGGATCATTTTCGCCAATAAAATCCACCCAGAACATAAAGTGAAAAATTTCGATGTTAGAGTAAAAATCATACTGTAAAAATTTTACACCGATAAGAAGTTTTCGTTATTACCATTGGACTCAGCATCAAAAGTTACATCTGGAAAAAGATATTCAGATTTTTCGAGGCAAAACTTTTTGACTTGTAAATTTTTTTTTAGTTTTTGGAGGCCGACTTTATAAAATCATAACTCCGCCCCCAGATGCCCTCAGGTCTTAATATTTTGGATCTGGGGCTGACTCAGGTATGCCTATCGAATTCTGCAAAAAAAATTTTTTGAGTGACCGCACCCTCGTTAATTTCTCATGGAGTTCGTCTTAAACAATGACAGCAAGAATTTTTGATACCAAAAACCGACAAAAAGTCTATTTATAACCTTTTTAAAATCAAATTCACCCCGTTGAATCACAACCAAAGCCCCCAAAAGTCTGATCCTGACCCTTCTCAACCCATGTAGTCATCGACTTCCGACCGAATCCTTCCCCTTTCCCTTTGGCTGTTCCGGGGCCCGTTTCGCTTTGAGCCAAAGCTCATCCGCTCCGTCATCAGTGATTTTTTGGTCGCCGCTCGATCCCATCTCTTCACACCATCTGTCCCGAGCCATTGTTTACCCATATAGCTGTCCTATCTATCTATCGTCTCCAAAGTTTACGGTGCAACACCAATCCGACCATCGTAGGGACCTCCTTCCATGTGAAAACTAAACTTACGACGATCGTCACTTGGTCTCGCCTTTCACACCCTCCCTTTTTTGTCACCATGATCACACATCCAAAAGCGGACTGAAATGCTTGCTGCGCTGAATGAATGAATTGAAATCAATGCCCCTAGCCCTTTTTCGACAAAAACAGTCGAACGCAGAGTCATGCCCTCAGGCAGCGTAGTCCTTGCCTTTCTATTGTAAGATCGTCTTACTTTTTATACTTTTTAATAGAAGCCAGCTTATGTTAGAAACTACTACTTCTGTCAGCACATAGCCTTGACCAATATTTGAACTATACAATACCATGCAAAGCGCTGCATTACTTTTTTCTCTGTTTCACTCCCGATTACGAAAGTCGGCAACCATGAGAAGCTTGCTTCTAGCCGCAGGCAAAACAAAAGTGACGATCAGCATCGCAGATGGCGAATTGCTGTGAGAACACGTTTTACATCAGTTGCCTTTTTTTCCATTGATTCAAAGACTGAAAAGGGTGTTTATTTATTTCTCGTTTTCACAGCTGTAATGTGTGAACCGCCCCGATTTTCGTGTATACAATTTCAATCCTTTTCAAGAACGTAGGCAGTGAAAACGTTGTCATCGTACTTTTTTCGAGAGATGGTTGTTTACATTTGGTTTTGATCCGTGAGTTTGAAGAGGGGTGAAAGTGATCATTAGTTTTGTTGCAAAAGTTTTACCATAGTCCTGTTTTTCAATCTTAAAATGTTAAATAACTTATTTAAATGACTTTCTGTTGTTTCAAACAAAGTTTTTTTAGGTTGTTAAAAGATTCATTTTTTTGTTTAAAAACGTTTTTCTTTTTTTCGTTTAAGATAATATCCATTTCTGAATGTAACATTTTTAGCTCTACTTTAACAAATTTCAAATCACACCTATCTCTAAAACCCCTTTTTTCACAAATTCCAAACCCCAAAAAACGACTGTCCACTTTTTTACCCCCGTTTGTAAAGCGTCGGATTATGTCCAACGCTAAACGCAAATGATCCCAGCCAGCTTCTGTCGCTTCGATTTGCTTCAAGCTGAAACGAAATGAAATGGATTTCCAAATTTGCGCAATGCATGCACTGTTTTTTCAATCTTTTCGGCGTTCCAAAACGGAATGATGAGCTTATACCCTGACAGAGAGTGAGACATCCCACGATTTTTGCGTCTTATCGTTTGTCAGCCGTAGTCGTAGTATATTTTCAAGTCTGTCGCCGCCACTGTGAAGCGCTTACAGTCAGAGACCTCCGAGGTCAAACGGCTTCGTCTCGAGAGGGGAGATCAAATCCATTCCCGGCGGGGGATCCGGTGGTGTTTGGTTTGATGTGTGAAAAAAAGTCTGGAGAAAGTAAAGAAGCTGTGAAAGGGTGCATTTTGGGGTCGAGATTTTGGTGAAATTCGATATGAAGGGATTTTGTTTTGAAGTTGGAACTTTCTTGTCACATTCAAGTTCGTTTTCAAAACTTTCTATGTCCAAAAAAGTACATCTTCCAACCCTCTCGACCTTACCCAATCTGACCATATCCGATTTCCTTCTTCTCACTCTCCAAATTCAAATATTTCAAAAATGTCGCACTTCAAGTCAACATCCACCCCACCCAGCTGGCCATAGGGCCCGAACACACCGGCTTATATGGTCAGACACGATTGTTTATCCGCCTGTCTCCGGGACCCATCAATATGCTATGCAATGAGCCCCTGGCTTCGAGTCGTGTTTATTCTAGCTTCCCAGTCATCCGAAGCGCGCTCGACATCGATGATTCGGCCCTCCGGCGCCACCATCCATCCGTTCGGTCTGTGTCTTTTACCATTTTTTGATTGAACAATTCTTCCCATGCTTGATATTTCGATCCAAACATCAAAACATTCCCCTCATGGCATTTGATAACATCAAAATGTCAAATTTGTACTTTTTCTCTTCCATTATCCATTCCCGACCGCCTCGCTCACCGTACAATTGTCACTGTCATCTTTTTTCATGCATAAAACCGCCGTTTTACACGTATTTTTCCTCTACAAACATGACTATCGTGTTTATTCATCACAAAATGATGTGTTCAAACATGCGTGGTCCAATCTATGAATACACTTATCGACTGTTTGCGCTTTCGCTTTACTGATAACGAAACTTCTATCGAGGTGGATTGATTTATTTTTTGGGCGTTATTTTGCTGGAATTTTTACATTTTTTTCATTTCCGGAAATTCGTATCAAATTTTAATCTGTTTGATGTATTTTTTGCACCGTTATCGCACTACGATCAGTAAAAGCGCCCCTTTTTTGGAATTTGTCTAATCGAACATGTTTTTGTCGCCTCCTCAGTTGATTTACTCACTTTTTCGGTGTTCGAAGTATGTAAAAAGACCCAACTTTAGGGGTCTTCGTGTACTTTTGCTTTTCATTTACTCAAACTATCCAACAATACGTGAAAATAAGTTAAGAAAGTCGTGTTTTTCGCCTGTTTTTTTGCACACTTTTTTCATTGTTAGCAAAATTGGGCGTGACGCAGGTAGCTTATCATTTCATCTGGACCCATGTGTACCCTTCTGTTCTTCTCATTATACAAGCGGTGTTCAGGATTGTCGTCATACTGAATGAACAATGACTTTTGATTTAATTTGGACCGTTCTTTTCTGTTTTTTTTGGATTATAGAACTATTTACATTTGATGGTTTTATAGCTTGGGCGTTCCAACCTGTTGATAGGAATGTGATATCATTTATGGTTTTACTGGTTGCGTTTAGCAATCAGCGTGCAGAAGCAGGCCCAGGCTGAAGTTACCAAACTTCTTTTTTCGATTCGATTAGGGGTAATTGGGTGCATCCAATTCCAGCTACATTTCAATTTGAAGGGATTTTTTTACTCTTATCATGGGCATGGATACTTTTACCCTTGATAAGGATGGAAAAAGGAGATCATTAGCAGATGTTTCGCGAGTTGGAAGCAATTAGCGTGGGCGATTTAGAGGGACTGGTTTTTTTGTGGGAGAATTTTTGTTGAGTTTTGGGTTTTTTTATTGAGAAAGTTTGTGAGTTTTTAATGTGGTAATGCTGTATTCTTGTAAATGCTTTTTTGCTAATATTTTTTTCAAAAACTTTAATTTTTTGTTTTTAACCATTTTACAATTTTTATTCTAAAAGAATTAACACCTATGAGAGACGAGGCCGTTAAAGCAAGTTTCAACCCATCCCTTAAAGCCTCTACCGGCTAATCCGTCCCCAAATCCACTCAGGATGGACGCCTTTCCCAGCCTTCCAAAACCTGGAAGACAAACCCGACAAAAAAAGCCCGTCATTGTCATCACCTCTCGACAGGTTTCAAGCCTTTTCCTCTTCAAAAAGCTTGAATGGATTATACCCGTCAAAAAAGCGCTTATTTACCCAAGGTTTTGGTTTTCCATTGTGCATTATGTATAATACCCCTCCCTTTTTCTATACACAAAACGATCGACGGCAGACGACAGTCGGATGGGCTAGGTAAATGTAAGCACAGGCTAACAAACAGATTTCCGAGCATATTAGATTATCCCATTATTCAATCTGGGTGCATCTTTTTGACGCCAATCGGCAGCGACGCCCTGGAGGCTAATTGCGTCTTCGCATTGTCATTCAACTCGTATCGGTGTCGATCGACGCTATACTATTCCAGCGCCATCATCTGGCAGCAAACAATCATCCAGCCCTCCGATTGCTTCTCTGCAGAGTACACATAAACTGTCAATTAATTATACACAGATGCGCGACCGGGCGACGAGCGACTGTACAGTCACCCGAGGCAGCAAGCAAATGGCAAATAGCCCAATTTGTGTTCAACTTTTTCCTTAAAGGTCACTTCGGCTTTGAATTCGAAGCTGTCAAAAGCTATTGTATAATATGTGTCATCGATACCCTTTTTTAGTTCTCACGTAGCCATTACAGCGATACAGGTCTTTGGACGAAGCTAATCTTCTTTAAACTTTCGATTTTTCACATTTTCACACTTTCTAGTTCACACTTGTCTAAAAAACAAAAATATCGGTCACCCACCGCCTGAATACAGGCTAGACATATCCCATCCCACCACCTATGACCATTAATTTTCATGGATTTGAGAGTTTTTTCATCAGGGGGTGAGAAGGAAAAGCGAAATCCGACCCGTGATCCGCGACACGTTTACAGTGTTTCAAGCTCTTTTTTGTCGGACCATTTTCACGCGAACCGCGGATGAGATTTATGGCTTTTCGCGATGGCCTACATTCCGGAAATCCAGGACGGCGTTGATTTCGTTTGGTGTTTTCGTGTCGAATAAGCGCGCGGTGATTTTTTGATAAAATTCTTCGATCAAAGTTCCATTGTTTTTGAAATTGTTGTCTTTTTACGCTGTCTCATGGCTATAAACAGTTCCCATGTTTCAAAACGCTTATTTGTGTCTGGCTGATTTGAAGTGTGATTATACAAACGTACAAACAGTTTGTTCTTTTATCACTTGGGCGTGTTTGTGTGCTTATTTTGGTCTGACTGATCATGAAAGGGGTTGGCGTTGAAAGTTTAGTTTCACATTGAATTCAAATCGGAATCATGGTTTACGGTTTTGACTTTTTGTGATGAAAGAGCTTATCAGTTTCTGTAATCTAGGCTTTCGAAGCGTTTTGGTTCCATTTCAAAAGTGAGCAAGCCCAAAATATGCGTAATCCGCCTCAAATCCGCCTACAGCCAAGTGTCAAACTTTGCAAGTATCACATTTTCCCCTCCCGGCTGTCCATCGACATTTCTGACTTTGACTTACTGACGAACTTTGACTGTTTCCCTGACTCAATTCAATCTCGTCATTTTGTTTGGAGCTTCCTTGCCTGCAGGCTGTTAGTTTGCACGCAGAGAGCCCCTCTGACTCATCCAAACACAAGCCAGCCACAGCGCCCTGTGTTTCCGACGACCCTGTGACGTGAGAAAGGGTCACTGACTGTGAAATTCCGTCAACATTGGGGCTTGCAACAGCGTTCCCAGCTGACTGGCTAGCCGGCTTTGAAACTGAAACTGTTAGGCTTAATGGAAAAAGGGTGCCATCAGGGAATAGGAAAACGAAAAAGGGCATGCCAGGATAGAAAGTGGTAAAAGACAAGGTCACTCATCTTATTTTCGATGCCATCCGGGTGACTGTACACGCCCCTAATGATCAGCCTGGCGAATGGAGCAGCCATTCATCCCCACCTTTGCGCGAACTGTGGCGATCGCGACGGCGGAAGTTGGTTCAGGTCGCTGAACAGGCCTTCCCCTTCCAAGTTGTGAATCGATCGGGCGTGTTTGGCGTGTCAACTCGACTCATCTCGGCGAGGTCATTCGGGTTCATTGATTTGTTTTGGGTCTTTTTGAGGGGGTGGAGGTTTTCTAGTTGCGTGGATTCAAAAGTTTTAACTATTTTTGATTATTTTTACCGTCATCACTAACTGCGCGTCTAGTATTTTGTTTTAAATTGCCTAAAAAGTGTTTAAAAATGACCATTTCCGTGTTTTTTGCGTGAAATCCGATCCTAATATTGAGAAAAAAGTTTCTATAGCCTCGAATGATTCTCAGTTTCACATTTCAGCCAACCTTCACTTGCCCGATCTCCCCAAAACCGGGCACTTCCTTCATATTTCTATATCAACCCGTTCCAGACGGCACGACATGGCCGAAGACGGCGGCTGGTGACTCTTCTTGCCACTGAGACGAGCACATTTTGATACTACGCAACGTTAATTCCTATAAAATTATCGAATTCAACACAAATCTATCTTCAAAACTACAAACAGCCTCCATCCAATTCAAAACACACAACGCAACAAACTTCTTTCAACGCAAACCACAAATCTATATTACTGGTATCAAATTCCTGTATTATCTCCATCTAACTAACTTCAAAGTGCACAGTTAGCGCCATCTATCCTATTTCAACTTCAAACAGTATTAAATTGAATCAGAATGGCAGTCTCCAAGTATTGGGGCGACGAGCAACAAGCCGATGCCGTCTATGCTGTGTATCTGAAGAAAGTGCGGTATGTGCCGCCGACGGGTTATGAAGGACTTCCTGTAAGTTTATTTTTACATATTCTTATCAAATCTAAATACAAATACAGTCAATATCAAATTGAAAAACCGACAAAAAACGTATTTTTAAACTTAGTGTTCTGCTTTCAATGAGGTTTGTGGCCCGTCCCATAGCACTTTTTGTATTGACAACTTCATCCATTGTCCTTGTTCACTTCATCGCGCAGTGGTAGAAGAAGGAAAAAATAGTAGTTGGCCTTCCAGGAGGGGCGGTAAATCCGTGTTTGCGAACGAAATTAAACAGGCCGGTGTTAGAAACGGACGTGTCGCTTTCAATTTTACTTTTGGTAACTGAATGGAAAATGGAATTCCGTGTGAAAAATAGGGAGGAAAGAACGTTTTTAAAAGGTTTCACGGGTTTGTGGGGCTTTTTTGGAGTGTAAATGGGGTGATTGGTTCGAGATTCGTCATTGTTTGGATGTTTGCCGAGCACCGATGTTCCGAAGTAAACTTTTTGTTTTCCTACGAATGGTTTAAATTTTATATTGTTAAAAAGTATAATTTTCTGAACTTATTTTGGCTTAAAACCGCAGCGGGTTGTATTTTTGTTTTTAAATTTTCTAGATCAACATTTTGTTAAATTAGCTTTTTTTTAAATCGTAGAGTATCCATTCGTACTCTGCCCAATTGCCCTCATTCCAATCCCTTTAAAAAGTCACCCCAAACTCTCGCTAAACTTAACTTTTTGATTGATCATAGCCCTTTTCCTCTTCCACCAAAAGTCCAATCCAAAAAAACTTCCAAAGTCCCAATTACTCAACCCAAAACCACTTGGCCATCCATCTTCGGGCCCATTTCCAACACATTTAGCAACTGTTCCCCCACTTTCCGGAAGTTCGTTCCACCCTCCGCTCGCCCAATTCCAAATCCCGTTCACACATAGCCAGACAGCCTTCTGTCTAACTATCGTCAGCTGCTAGTGTTCCGACGGCGCCTTCCACAAGTATATCGAAACACTTTTTTATTGTCCCCAGTTTTTCCAGTTCTGTTTCCACCTGTCATTTGAAGTTTTTTCCTCGCGCTTTTGGGAATTCTTTTCTTTTCTCCAATTTGAACCTGTCACACGTCGGTTGCGGTGGGGCTTTATTCCTTGAAACTGAGCTCCAGCTTCAAGGCGGGTCGCTTACTTGATCGAAATTGAATTTGTCAAAGTTCGCTTTTCCCCCTTTTTTTTGTATACTTAAATTTTTTGATCGGATTGAAAAAGTTAAAGTCGACTGCGGCGGTGTAAGCATCGGTGTCCATGGATGTGTTTTTTTCGAGGTGACAGAAGTCAACTGACTCTTGATCGTTATCGTTGACTGAAACACGGGGCCATGTGCAACCGAGGGAGGCGTCTTTTGAGATGCTTCGGCCGATCAGTCAAGCCCTCAGGGCAGGGAGGAGGAAGGCTGGGTAGAACCGACCTGGGCTTGGCTGGGACTAGGTTCTTTTAAAGTGTAATTGTAAGTGGGCTTGGCGACGACTTTGTGAAGTTCTGAAAATTTGGAAGTTGTTACTGTCATTACTGCGTTTGGAAGTGGTTCAAGCCGGTCAGGGGACTCGTTTTTCTGTCATTTTATGAAGTTTTAGCGAGATTAACGCGTTTTTACTATTGCTGATCCCGTTTTTTGGTTGTTTTACAGTGGCCTGATGGGTTTTGTTCCGTGTTTGATGGGCATAGTTGATATTTCGGATGAATTCCCCATCCCCTAGAGGCAAATTTTACACATGCTGCTCGGGGAAGCCGGTAGGTAGGCAGCATGCTCTTCAGGTTCGAGGTTGTCATGTCCGACAGGTTCGTATTGACATGCTGCAGCGAGCCTGGGACCTATGTCGATCAGCACAACTTTCACTTGTGAATGTTAGACTTTTTGTGTACACATTAATCTCGCGACGGCCAACTTAGTATGTATCTATCTTCTGCATGCGTGCATAAAAGTCGTGTTCGATCGACCTCCTGAAATCCCCTTTGGCGACGACTAGGGTCCTTTTTGGGACGCCACGCAGGATCCGATCGACCAGATCAGACGCCAAAAGCAATGTAAGTGGAACGACGACTAGCCCCTGTGGTCATTGTCGGTCGATCAGCTGTGTTCAACTCACTTTTTACGACTACCACCACCCTGCAACCAGCCAACCACCCTCACCTCACATCAGTCGATCGGTCACTCTCTCTGCCCCGTCCACTCGAAACCCCCTCCGGCGATTACTTGCTTGCTTTTGTTTGTTATTGTTTGTCCCTGATCGCTGAAGGCCTTCCAAGACCAACCGACGACCTCTCCCCGCTCCTGTCAGCCGTTTTTTCGGTCCCCAGCTTTATCGAAACACATAGTTGTTACCGTTTTTGTCGCTCCCAAAAGGGTTCAACCAACCTAACTCACGAGGCCCCCGCTCCGACCCTCATCCGTTCCAATTTTGCGTTTTACAACGACGACCTTCGAGATTCAGTTGTCCCCACTCCTCGGCGATAACGACGACAATACAAAAAGGCGTGCTTCGCGATTTTATTGGTGGTATCGGTAGTAAAAGTTGTTATTTGGCCTTCTGTCTATAGGCGTGCAGAAGCAAAACCCTCCAAAACAAGCTGCAATCATTGATTGTCACAGGTTTCCGTTCCCCTCGAGGGCACGGCCACGGATGCCAACAATGAAGGTTCTCGTTAAACGAGCTTCGATTATTGGTGGATCGCTACGGCAACGGGCTATGGTTAGTTTGGGTCGCAAACCTCAAAAGCGAAATTTCAAATATTTTGGCATGACTCGTTTTTGGACCCAAAAAGGGTCTCAAAACAATTCATGTTAAAAGTGATTTTATAATGCTAATTGTAAAAGATAAATCTTTTCGCAACTTATTAAAACCATTTAAAACGTTTTTTGAACTATTTTGGTCTTGACACGATTTTTGCCCCAAAAATGGTCCCGCCACGATTGTTACAAAAATCAGTTTTACCACGACTTTTTATGACAGAAATGTTGTCGTAACCTTCAAAAGTTGTTTTGGCATCTAGTTTTGTCAAAATTCAATCCAAAAACCAAAATTTTGAAAAAAGTGGTCCCACCACGAAATGACAAAAACAGTCCAAATCAACCCGTTTCTTTTCAGCATTACCGCCCAATCGACCCTGACAGTCACCATCTCGCCCCAGAACTCGGTGCCGACCATCTCCAATGGGAAACCATCCGAGAAAGAGTCATCAAAGCGGGTTCTGTCGACAAACTCATCGAATCCCTTGTATCAAATGAGAACAGCCTCGATACCCGGCACTTCAATGTGTTCTTCGCGACGTACAGGGCATTCACAAGACCGGAGCATGTTCTACACAAACTGTTAACATGGTTCGAAGAGCTGGAATCCGATGAAAGCGGTTCAACGGCTGAAATTGCGAGACAGTCCTGTATAAAGTCGATTCTCGTCTGTTGGACTGACATGTATCCCGAAGATTTCTATGACCAGGACGGCGAATTTGCGCTGTTGAAAAGGTTAATGGACTTTGGAAAGACCCATGGCTTGGCCGATCTGAGGACAAGAGCGAAGCGCATGCGAGACCGCTTCAAGCGCATCGTCGAGGAAGGCGGCTTGGTGTCCCAGTTGCCATCACTGGATCGATACGTGTTTGCCTTGGGCTATGATTCGAAAGATTATTTGTACAGTCAAGAAAGAGCTAAGATGTTTGATGTCGGGAAGGAAAATTGTGTGCAGATCGCTGAGCAGTTGACTTTTTGGGATGCTGTAAGTTGATTCAATTCCAATTTATCGATTGATTATCGATTTTTCAGGCTCTTTTCATGGAGCTCCTCCCCTACCAATGTCAAGGCGGCATCTGGGGTCGTCGAAACAAGGCCCATCCGAACACTGTGTTCTCCGTGCGTGCCACAATTGACCAATTCAATGCTGTTTCGCAGCGAGTTATGACTTCAATCGTCTTGCCTGAATGCAGACCTGATTTTCGTGCCAAGATCATCGAGAAATGGATCGACATCGCGAGGGAGCTTCGAGCATTGAAGAACTTCAGCTCTTTGAAGGCTGTTTTATCCGCGCTTCAATCGGAATCCATTTTCCGTCTAAAATCCGCCTGGGCCCTCGTCCCTAAAATCTACATTGCGCAATTCAAGGAGCTTTCGTCCATCTTTGACGTCGATGAAAACGGCGACGAATACCGAGCTCGCACGATTCTCGATGCTGAAGGCACGGCCAAGTCGTCACCACTAAAACGGCCGCAATTGATCCAATCATGTCGCCGGACAAAAAGTGATGTTAATCTGGCCGAAAGCCAGGGTACAGTACCCTATCTGGGCAGTTTCCTGACAGATTTGGTCATGGTCGATCAAGCACATCCAGATATGACTGAGGATTCGCTGATAAACTTTGAAAAGCGGAGGAAGGAATTCGAAGTTTTGGCGAAAATCAAACTTTTCCAATCCGCCGCGAGGGCGTACAACATTCCAATGGACAAGGGTTTCTGTGGATGGTTCTACTACCTGCCGGCTATGGACGAGAATGAATGCTTTGCGAGATCGCTGGAAATTGAACGGGGAAGCAATTCGACCCCGGATTTGAGAAACGGCAGGGCGAGGAATGCTAGTGGCGTTATGACGGTTAATAATGGCGTTTCGGTGCCGAAGATGTAAGCATTTTTGAAGAAGTTAGGCAGTAATAAGGGTGATGTTTTAGTAATACACTATCCAGAATGTTGAATAATTTGTCAAGCTCAGCTGATAGCCCTGACAGTAAGGCTTCATCGGTCTTGGCAGGGCAAAATTCGAATGATTCGGGAATCCACACTGAAGATTCGTGGTCATCGTCGCATGAATCACCCGGGCAGAATCCGGCATTCACATTAGTGGCTAAAGGGAAACTTTTGGCAGCGTGTACAGGGCCATCTGGAAGTGGACCGTTCAATCGAGCCACGACAGCGCCGTCAACGCCGGCATCGACGATTTCGTGGCGGGGTGGCAGTGAATTCAATCCGTTTACACATGGGCACAGTCATAGCTCTGATTTTGTAAGTTTTTTTGGCTTCTATCTTGTAAAAACTTGGGCTAGAGTAATATTTTGGTTTCAAAAACAAGTTGCTTAATTTTGAAATTAAAATTTTTTATTCACTTTTAAATTTTTAAGTAAAAGAGAATACAGTAAAATTTGAACTTAAATGTTTCCTAAAAAGTATACTCAGTCCCACTCCCAGTCCAAAAAAAACCGCAAACAATCATCTGATTGCGATCCTCACACTTTTTTCCCATCTTACATTAGTCATTGTCCTCTCAATCGTGGAAGCCCCCGCGTCCCTGACCCTTCTCAAATCCAAACACAATGATGACAAAAGAATCCATTTCACTACACCTTATTGGCTTTTCGGATTGTTGTTCCTTCGAATCAAATTGTGGATCGAAAAAAGTCGACATAAAAACTTGGCCGATCCGATCCCACCCAGCTTTTTCGAACATTCAAACCATTCAGATTCGGGAAAAAGGAACGACCTTATTCCTTTGGTCTGTTCTGTCTTCCTTGAATCCGTCTCCGTTCTGTCGTCACGATGTCGAAGAACACCCAAAAATATAGAATTTCGGTGATCTGTAGACTCAAACAGGGCATTGATTTACGTTTTGAGTTAGACTTTAGCGATTTTTGTAACTGATAAGCCGGGCTGGCTGACGTTTGTGAGGGGTGTCGCGCGACCGGTCTGGAATTTACGAGGCCATTGTTTCACATGTTTCACGGCTGTCTGAAGAGGGGTTTTTTGTTTGATGTAACAAATTAAAGTTTTATGGGTTGTAGTTTTGGCGGAACGCCTTTTTTGGGGGTTCTGATGGATGAAAAAGAGTACTTTAGCTAAAGTTTGGCTGATAGTTTCCTCATTTTCAGAACAATACTACCATCCTTCGCTGTGATACACCAAACGGCGCTCCAGCAATTGGTACAGCAACAATGACTGAGGTTTTGGGCCCCGAACGGCATCACTTGCATCCGCATATCAATGGGGATTTGATGCGGAAGGTTAATGGGCACAATTCGAGTGGGAGTCAGGTTTGTTGAACTTTTTGTCGATGGAAAAGTGTTAAATTTGTGTTTTTAGACATCTAATAGTTCAACTTCGTCTTCTTGTACCTCATCCCGAGCCTCCCCAGCCCTCTCCCATAACAACAACAACAAAGAAGGCCTCCACTCCCCCTCCACCGCCGGCCCAGTGCCAGTCAACTTCCATCTCGCCCGTGTCGGTCTAGACGATTCCCTCCAAACAGAAACCAGCGGCGCCAACTACAAAGTCATCAAAGTCGAAAACGGCGACCGTATGTCAGCCCTGATCGGTCGAGCCCTCGAAAAGCACATGCTGGATCCCGACACGAAAGCCGACTTCTGTCTAGTCCAACTCCTCCCCGATGGCAGTGAATTCCGTCTCCCTGACCATTGTAACCCGTTCTATGCCGTCGCACCGGACCCAACATCGCCCATGCTGAATTTCGTGCTCCGAAAACGTGCCGCCGACGACTCGCCCGAACGGCCCCACATGGCGCCCTCCGCCAAGAAGCTGAATCGCATGAAGCGGAGCAATCTGCTCAGATGGAGCAGCGGGTACCTTTGAATCTGTCTAATTTCCTTGAAACATGTTTATCATCTCATCAAAACCCACAAATATTGCAAAACAGCTGTTGTTTTTCAATTCCATAGTCGCGTCTACTCTAACTTATTCTTTGCCGGTTCAAACCAAAACCGGCGCCGATATGCTTCGCCAGTTTGTCTTCTTTCAACACATTCACGCTCAATTTGATAATTGTACACACAAAAAGCAGATAGAATGCTGATATGGATTACTGTAATGTTAAAATTCATATTTGTATGGTCCGACTTTTGCTCCAACAGTGCCTTGCGCGTATTTTTTGTTCAATAAAATTGGTTTTTATTATCAAAGTTATTATTATTATTAACAAAAAAAAAACAAAAATAGAACTATGAAAAGTAAAAATTAAGGCACATGGGAAATGATCATTTGGAAAAGCATAAATGGCTATTTGTGGTCTACGGTAGCTAATGTAAGATTCGGATAGATTTGATAAAATTTTGCTGTTTTAAAAAGTTTGGATATGAAATTCCAAAATTGTAAATTGCGAAAAGATGAGCTCAACGAAGAGAATGAAAAATGTAAAAGCAGAGCAACGCGCAGTCAAAATGCGTAAAATGAAAAAACGCAAAGATAAAAAAGACTAGTAAAGTGTGGCAATATTCGTTGCAGGACCAAAACCAAACCCTCGGCAGTTCAAAATTCACCTTCAGGCTCCAACTTGAAGTTGTTCAACGCCGTCAGTGATGGCTTCTTCAGAGGTGTCTTCAGCTGTGGCGAGCGGCGGCGGCTGGATGGACCCATTCGAAGCAATAATGGTTTCGTTGTCCTGGCTGAAGTACTTGACCATCTCTTCCAGGATGTCTTTCTCGCTCTTCTTCAATCTCCAGGCATAGCGAGCGGCTAGGGTGCCGTTTTTCGGTTCGGAGGCTGCCAGGTCGCGATATCCGGCCAAATACAGCTCGAAACGCTTCAAAAGGTAGTCCTTGGCCGTGATTACGTTGGATTCCGTGTTGAATTCGGACATCGAAGTAGCTACAAAGAGCTTGGCAAAGTTCCAGAAGGCAGCGTATTCCAGCTGGTGCGCGTAGAAGGTCGCCAGATGGATGATGAAGGTGGCACCGTACTCATTCGGGGATAGGACACCCATTCTCTGGGCACAGATGATCTTCCATTGCGGGGTGCCCTTCGGGAAGCCTAGTCGAAGCTCGTAGACATCCATCGGGTTGTTTTCCACCGGGACGAAGCCACTGTAGATCAGGCAATCACGGTTGGTCTTGCTGCCGATTTGAAGGACGAGCTCCGTGTTGGGTTCGACGTCGCGATGGACGAGGAACTGCACCTTCTTCTGGGGGATGGCATAGAAGACTTCGCTTTGAGCGGCGTTGATGTCGGCGACGAACTCGAAGTTGGCAAAGTCCATCATTGGGATCAGCGCGGGGGACTGGAAGACCATTTTGGTGAAAAATATATATAAAAATCAAAATTTGAAACTTACAGTAGTCGTTTTGGGTCCAACTTGTACCAGATTCGGCACCCGATTGACTCGAGAAGTCACGATAGCCATGCACCAGGCATACAATTCGAAAGTAAAGTTCTGCGAGGTGAAGAGCGTCTTCCGGATGGCATCAGCGCCCTGTTTTGGAAGCAACTTCGAGGTCAGGCTGCTGTTTACGGTCATCAGGAGGAAGTAGACGTAATGCCGAGCGATGCAGCGGAAGAATTGTAGGGCTAGGACGAAGGCGAGGGATGGTTTTAGGGCCTGGAATGGGTGTTTATATATAAAACTGCCAAAGATAGTCAAATTATATATAAATATCTTAAATAAAGTCAAATTAACCCACCAAAAGCTCATCATTACTCAAACTGAGCACCGAAACGACGTCCCCTGGCAAGATATCCAGATACGGCTGCCAATGGGACCCCGAATCCAACATCTCATGCGCCAACAACAGCACTAGTGGGCAGTTTTCGATCGATAGCACAAGCTGATCTTTGAAAAACAGCTCACGCAAGCCTTTGTTGATCTTTGAGGAGTCCGTCGTCAGAATCGCGCTTCTTGGCACTTCCACTGCGATACTGTCGGTCTTGAGGGGGTTCTTGGCCACAAGGCTGTAGCCCTTGTCGGACTTCTGGACGGTGACATTGTCGAATTTGATGTTGGCCTTCTTGGCCCAGTCGAGGAAGGCTGGGATCTTTGAGGCGCGATCTAAAAGCACATTTTTAATTCATTTTCAATGTTAATTTGATAAAACTAACCCTTATTCGGCACAAAAGGGGTCTGTTCCGCGCTTACTTTGGCCAAAACCTCGCGAATCTTGACATGGTCAGCGAAAAGCTCCTTCGGGTTGTCGCTGGGCTGCACGACGAGAACCTTCGTGAACAGCTCGCTGACTTCTTTGATGGTTTCTTCTTTCATGATGATAACGGCGGGGGTGGCAGTTTAGAAGGAGACGGACGGAAGTGAAGCGTAGGAGGCAATCAATCAAGCACTATCTGCAAAGAGACGAGAATGTAATCGGTTGAACTGGCTGATCGTTGGGTCGACGGGGCCCGGGGCTTGCAGGTTTACAGCAACGGTGTGAAGGAAGGGAAGAACGAGCAGTCGAAGTGTGTCTCTGGGCTGGCGCTTGGCCAACGCAACCGCGCTATGGCTCGAGACGCGCTAAGAAGAAAAAGCAAACAAACGCACATCGCATGCAAAACAACAAGATTGTCTGTCCGTCTTTTTGACGAAAGTGTTGCTTCGAGCCGTGGGTAAGCCATTGAAATTTCTGACATGTAGCAAAAATCGTGGTGAGAGATGTGCTGACGCGAATGTGCGAAAGTTGTACATGTTTGGTGGTCGTGGCGACGCCTCGGCTTCGTCAAAAGTGCCAAGTCAGCTAAATTATAAACGGTTTCGAAGCCGAAACTGTAATGTTTATGATGAAAACTGTGATAAAATGTGGTTTTTTCGGCTCAAATTACTATCGTAGTCCGATCTCAGGTCGTATAGATATATCCTTCGCGGTGTTTCTTTGACCATTTATAATATAAACAGTGCTTTAAGATTGTATTTCAGCGATTCAAGATGCGACGACTTGGAATCACTTTTGCCATCTTTGCCTTTACGGTAGGTTACTGTACTACTTTTCCAAAAAAACTTTTTGTTGGATATGAGAACCATACTTTTTATTAAAAAAAGAAATGATTGAAACAACATACTTCAAAATGAGAAAGTTTCAGATCTCTTTTACATCTGGCAAAATCGAAACCGAGCTATCCGCCGAAGAGTGTGACCAACTTGGTTTCAACGTTGGAACTCTCAAATGTTCTGCTTGTGAGAAGCTTACTAGTTTCAATTTGGAGGAAATTTGGTCGGATTGTTTGAAATGCTGCGTCAAGGATGTTGTCAAGAGCCATGAAGTTGGTTTTGATCGATATATTGAACAGAATTTAAGCTTATTTTTAACTTTTAGCGTTACGCTCAAGCCATTTTTGAAGTCTGTGAATGCAACTTGAACCGGTTCCCGCAAGTCAACGGTAAGAAAACATTTTTATTTTAAAAATATGTATTTGCAAAATTAGAAACATTGTTTGTGCAAAAATTTACAACGATCTGATGACGCTCTCAGAGTTACATTAATACTACTAAATTTAGCCTTCGTCAAAAGCGAAATGAAGGACCAATGGGGCTCCAAAGTCAAAGTCCGTCACGTCCGCGGCGTCCTGCCCACCGTCGTCCTGAAGTCCGCCGACGGCAGGTCCCAGAAGTCCCTCAACGTCGAAAAATGGGACACCGATACGATCACTGAGTTCCTCAATGACTGGTTGGAGTAGTCTTACCTCTCGGGTTTCTGTATCTTAATTTATTTTTGTAAGTAATCTTCTCTTTTCTGGTTTTGTCCTTCTTTTCGCCTCTCCAAAACAGGGTTTTCAATGTAATTCGACTAAATAAAGCAGTTTTTTGTAACTTTTTGTCAACAAAGTCGTCCATCGGAAGTAGCAAATTGCTTCCTACCTGTCATAAGTACCCAAAAGCACCCTGAATAGATGGGAGTGGCCGTTTTTCAGCTGAAAACGGACAATGAAGTTCCGAAAATCCAGAAAGACCTGCAGGCTTCTTCATTTTTTGAGCTTTTTGGCCGAGTCGATAATCCGCGCACGGGGGCCTCAGGGCTTGAAGATGGTGCATTATACCGGGACCTCAGAGACAACGGATGAAAAAGGAGTTCCTTCGACTTCAATTTTGGAACTGTTTCTTTTGTCTTCGACTTTTTTGAGCCCTAGGCGGAGCTGGCGGCGAGGATTTTCACATTTTCACTGTGCAAATATAACAGGGAACTTCCAAGAGTGGGTCATCGACGGTAACGCTATTCGGGCCCATCAGTTTGTTGGACAATTGAAGTTTGCCTTGAGGGCTAATTGAGTGTGATTTTCCTTATTGGTGTGAAGTTTGAACGGTTTTTCGATAAATTTGTTTTGAAAAGGCGATGAATCGCTCCCCAATTACGATGAAGGCCATCTTCATCGTAGCCATCGTCTATGGCAGTGCCATTTGGCCGGAAGCCATCTTGGCGCAGGAATTTAAGCGGATTGAACTACCTGGAGCAATGCCAATTTCTGATGCTCCAGCTATTCCTGAGACGGCTGAGCCTTTTGAGGATTCACCGGAAGAAGCGGTCAGCGAAAGCTTCAATGACCCTCAAGCTCGAGCTCTACCTGAAATTTCTGCCCCATATTATCCGCCACCGCCTCCGGCACAGCCCCAACAGCCTTATTACCCGCCACCGGGCTATGAACTTCCTCAACAACCTCCCCCAAGACCGATGCCCCTCGTCGCTACCCCGGAACCGACCCCCGAGCCAGCCAAAAACGGCTACAGTATCAATTATTGCGACAAAAATGAATTTCCTGATGCCGTTCTCGAATCCTATGGCCTTCGACGACTTGAATACTTCATCTACAACACTTCCTGCTCAGAAATTTTCTTCCAATGCTCCATTGGCAAGACTTTCATGCTCAAATGCCCAACTGTGACCTCGACGCAGCAGTCCTTCGACCCTTCCATTGTCAACTGCAACTACAGAGTTGATAATAAGATCTGCCCGGAATACGATCATGTCGTTCATTGCAGTTCGTTTTTTTACACCTAGCATACCAAACTGAAAAAGTTTAATAAAAAAAGTCAATTTTCAGCGATCAAAGACACCTGCACGCCGAACCAATTCGCCTGCTGTGCCATGCCCCAAAGCTGCATCGATATGAGCCGTCGTTGTGATGGACATCCGGATTGCGCCGATGGCGAAGACGAGACGAACTGCCCTTCGTGTGCGAAGGATGAATTTGCGTGCGTTAAGAGTGGTAAGCGTTTTCGAAAAGGTCAAACTTACAAAGGGAAAACGGTATTTGAAACGGCTGAATGAATCAGGATTTGGTAGCAGCGAGTGGTTGACCCGGTCTTTTTACGGGTCCCAAACACGGCTACCAAATTCTGAATGATTCGCCACGGTAACAGGGGCCATTCGTAACGCAATCTTATCAGTTTTTGATGGCTTGACGTTGTGGTGCCATCACTAGCACAAAATAGACTAAGAAATGCTGAATGAATCAGAATTTGGTAGCAGCGAGTGGTTGACCCGGTCCCTTCACGGGTCCCAAACACGACTACCAAATTCTGACTAACTCGCCGGTGAAGCAACCCCTCACTAGCCGAAGCTAAACTGTCAAATGCCAAAAAACCGATGGATGCTTCGATCATCGGCAATGACTCGAAAGGCGTGGCATAATTATGCCTCGATATTTGAAAAAGTACATTTCCACGCCTTGCGATTCTTTGTTTTCGCTTTCGAATGCCAATGTTTATGATACGAAGCGATGTGCATCGGCGCCGGAATAGATGCAATGAGAAAGAAAAACCGCTGCGGGCAGTGCCGATCGGCGCCGCCATTGTGTAATGAGAAGCGATAAGAAAGGGTCAAAACATTGAGTTTTTCGGCGCCAGAGGTACTGTAATGAATGCAATTCGAATTCGATGATGTCAAATGACCAAAGTGGTGACAAAGCAAAAGTACCTGTGTTGCGGCGCATTCGGTGCCCCCACAAATCACACATTAAATTTCAAAAAGTTTTGTTTTGTTGGGATGGAGTCGTAAGAATGCAAAAACTTGCTTTATTCATAATAGGACAGAAACAGTAACCACATTTTTTGACGTGTGGTATTACGTGACATGTTTTTTAATTCAACTGTTTGATCAAAAATTTTAATTTAACTTTTTTCAGACAAATGCATTCCTCATTCAAAGCGTTGCGATGGCGTCCCCGATGACTGTAATGACGGATCTAACTTGGACGAAATTGGGTGCTCCAAGAACACCAGTAAGTTTTTAATGCTTTTTGTTTTCGTTGTTTTTGATTGCTTTACCTTTCAGCCTGCTGGGGCAAATTCGTCTGCGACAGTCCGACAACCCTGGCCCAACTTGGCCACGCTGATTGCATCGATTACGCCCTGCATTGCGATGGCACCAAGCACTGTCCCGGTGGTGAAGACGAGCTCAATTGTCGTACGTTTTTCATGTTTTTAAAGTGTCCCTGTCTTTCAATTCCAATCACGGATCCAATTCCAAATTGGCTCGTTCCCCCAAACAACCCAATCGCAATCACATAATTGCCGTTTTGCAGGCCAAAATGCCAAGTACCTGCTGTGCGAAAACCAGAAGCAATCAGTGACAAAGGAGCAGTGGTGCGATGGACAGG
Organism: Panagrellus sp. LJ2284; assembly: GCA_024447225.1. Classification (NCBI taxonomy): domain Eukaryota; kingdom Metazoa; phylum Nematoda; class Chromadorea; order Rhabditida; family Panagrolaimidae; genus Panagrellus; species Panagrellus sp. LJ2284. The sequence continues at coordinate 4,713,678 of JAMRYC010000005.1, read as the reverse complement.
TTTGTCTTTAATTCCATAATTCGACTTCCCATTTAATCGAAATTACGGCCCTGGTCGCCGTTTAACTCGATGATTCCAAAAAAAGTGTTGCACCCCGCTAATTCGGTCGCACTTGGTCTTTTTTCCCGCATCGAATTTCCCGAAACAGGAACCTTTTCCCTTTTTTTGTTAAAATGTAAAGTCAAAAAAAGAAAAAAGACCCCTACTTTTTCAAAAAACTATAAGAAAGTACCCCCAAAAGTGTGAGTGATGTTTGTTTTTCCCGGCTAAACACGGAAAAGTCACTCTCAAAAATCAGGTAGCCACTTCAACTTCAACTTCCGCTTCCAGGAACACTGCGCAGACGGCTCCGACGAGCGTTACTGCTATTAAAGCTGTTTGTTGCCACTTCTGAATCAATGCAATAATAACAAATCACGGGAGTACATTGACTATCATTGTTATTTTAAGAAAAAAAGAAAGAAATATTGTTGTTGTAAGCAGATCCGTCGAAAAGATTTGATGCTCCCAGTTGGCGCATATTTAATAATAGTTGCTGTTTTTCGCTTACTCCCTGAAGGCAAAAGTACAAATGTATGTGCGAAAACATGGAAACATGGTCAGGGGGATCGTTATTATTTATTCATGAGCCAATTATTAAGACAGAGTGTGTAAATAAAGGTGTATTTGAGAGTGGACAGATGGTTGGGAGGGGGAGTTGTAGCTTTTTCTGGGGGGGTTGAAGGTGAATGGAGGTCGTTGAGGGGTTATGAAGGTCGTTTTAGGGAGTGGAATGGGGCTTTAAAGGATGTTATTGCTGTTTTTGTCTTGAAGAGGCAAAATTTTTGGTGTCTAAAACGCAAAACACCGGTGTCTAACATGTCAAACACCGGTGTCTTACTGTGCACACACCCAATACACCGGTGTCTTACAACGCACACACCCCAATACACCGGTGTCTCATTTTTCACACACCCCCGAAACTCCACTTTTTTCAACCCAACCTCCCCTGAATCACCCACTTCACACCCCTAAACCCCTCTAATCCCAGCCAAACCCCCCGAAAAAAACTCCCCGCCAATACAAAACCCCTATCAATCCACTTATCTCATTGTAATTCCGGAATCTGTCGTCATGCGCCTATCCCTCGGATATAAACCCAATTCACAGCGGACGGGACGACGCGAGGGAGAAGAAGCTTGGAAGCGCAGACTAGCCTGAAAAGTCAATGCGTCGTTCGTTTCGGTCGCCTCAGGGGAAAACTCCCTCATTCATTCCCTCGGACTTCGGAGGGGGGTTGAGGGCACAAAAAATAGCGGCGTTCTTAAGCTAAGTGACAGCTTCTCTTGTCTTTTTTGGAAGGCGATATTTGAGACGACGACCGACCTCGCGAATGAATGAAATGAATTTTTTGAGTTTGAAAAGTAGCCTTTGGCCCTCCGTATTGCGGGAGGCTATTGTTCTCACTTTTTTGTTGAAAGGGTGGCCACGAGAAGGTGAGATGACTTCTATAGGCAGTGGGGTAAGTTTGCGACTAGTTGTGATGGCGGTGGCTATTATTTGACAGCCGGATTAGGGTGCTTAGTTAGCGGCCCTAGGCGGTTTGGATGGAGCGACAAAAACCAGCCAATGATGGAATCAAAAAAGCGGTAGGCTATTGTTGCTGGTGTCCCCGCGGGCGATTTACGCAACAATTATCAGCTTCGCACAATAGTGTTTCGCGCACTTTGCCAACTGGCTGCGAGCGGGCGCTGGTTCGCAGCAGAGTGTTAACGTACTTACCAAGTGCGCGCGAGCGAGTGTGCGTGCAGTTTGCTTTCCTTTGCGTCGCTTTGGCGACAGTCGGCGGCGCGTCCGCCCCATCATCATCGATTCGATCGGCGACGACGACGACGACAACCGAATCGGTGCTTTGCTTTCCCCCTCTTGCGCTGCTCCGTGGTGTCCGCGCTCTGAATGCACAATCAAATACAACACGCACTGCCCATAGTGATGGGTTCGCCTTCTTCCGTCGCCCGAGATGTCGAACCTTTACATTCTCGCGAGATTGAAGGCAGAAAAAGTGTTTCCCTTTCCTTCCTTTCCCAGCCCATGATTCAAAGGGAGGGTCTCACTTTTTGTTGTTTGTTTCTGATAGAAAAAGCGTGACGTTTACTTTGCCGGTGGTCCCAATGATCGCGTTTTATCATCATTATCCACTTTTTGACCCTCAATCAATCTCGATAATTCCAGGGTGATCCATCTCCGCGCACCCCTCGACTTGCTGACCCTTTGTAAGTTTGACAAGGGTCGGCAGCGTGTAACTTGAACCATGCAGTCCAAATGTGAGTTTTTTTGTCTTTATAAATCGTTTTCCAAGTCAAGTTTTGGACTTCCGCCTTTCTCGGCGACTTTTATCCAGTCATTTTTTGAAAAATAGCAATAAATTATATATATTTTTTCCGCTTTTCAGGGCGAACAAGACTCGAAACGCTCCCCGGCATCGAGGATGCGATGGTCGGTGTCATCCGGCCAGCGGCAATGGCGATAGTCGCTGCAAATCCGCTTCAATCATGGAGCTATGACCAGTTTGGGACTGTTAAGGTTTATTTTTGACACTTTTTTCGATGAATCTCAATTAATGATGGCTTTTCAGAAGCTCCGACCACCCCGTGAAAAAACCTCCGTCATGGCCCTATCCGCGGATCAGCGATTCGTCGCTCTTGGCGGTGATATTGTAAATATTTTGGACCTTGATCGAGGTTTGTGACTTGACCTTTTTTGAACTTTGCTTTTTTTGTTGTTTTTCTTTTTTGAAAAACCGCATTCTCATATGACGTCTATTTGAGTTTTTGACTTATGATCATATTTTTCAGGCGCTGTCGCTCGCCAACTCACAGACCACACAAGTTCCATTCTCGGCATCGCAGCCTCGCCGTCATCTCCACATATTTGGGGGACCGTCGGCGCAGACAGGACGATTCGAATGTTCGATTCGCGTCAACATCCGGGCCAGGTCTTTGTCCGACGCACCGAAGCGAGATATAGATGCGTGCGGTTCGCTCCAGCTGATAGTGGAATCTTCGTTGGTGGCGACAACATTTTTGGGGTCGACTTTCGCGGTGTTGATATGTTTACTATTAGGACTCCGGCGCAGGTTTGTTGATCTTACTTATTTTTTTTGATGGATTAGATGGAATTTGTTGTTGTTTTTAGGTCGTTGACATCCAATGCCACCCATATGACTGCTTCATCATGTCGTGTTCCGAGGATAAAATGGTCAAAGTCTGGGATGTGGAAACCCACGAATGCTTGACGCAGTCTTTCGCGCTGGATTCGACGCCGAAGAGGGCCGTATTTTCCCCAGATGGCGCCCATATTGTAGCTTCTACGATGAATAAGCTCTACACCATGGAATGGGAGCAGTTCCGAATCGTCAGCCAATTACCCTGGGCCACGGCTAAACCGTCTCAATTCATGGTCATGGATGGCGAGGATATCACGGCTCCTGGCGATATTGCGACACCTGTGGGGCCATTGCGAGTCGACACATTGGACCTATGTTTCGATGAGAATACGTTGTTCCATCTCGGACATGCCGTCGATGGCAACTTCCTTGAATTGTGCACGGCCAGTATTGATGTAAGTGGCCTTTGAAAACGGGGAAGTTGTCGCAATTGTTGGGTCTTTTATGGCTTTACATAGCCCTGGGGCAATTATCTGGACACTGCCGTCGCGTTCGTCGCCAATGGCACTACCACTCAATGCCGAGTTCATAGTGTACCTTTTTCGGCGCCGTTGCTATTGGCTACCACCCATTTGACCCTTGTTATTGTTTTTATAGGCCCTAATCTGTATTTTTTTTAGAAGCTGCTATCCCCACCAGTCCCCGAGTCAGCCAGATCCCCACCACTCCGACTTTCGACGCCCGTTTCGCCGCCAGAATCCGTGATATCCACGCCGGATTACAGCGAAACGACTGACATCTCTTCGTATAGCAATTTCACGCCGACCTTGAATTCGACTTCGATCCAAGCGAGAATAACCAGCTTGCCAGTTAAGAAGGTCCTACCTCGAAGCACATCAGCAAACAGGCCGACAACCGTGATATCGCCTCCATCGTCGACAAAGCCGTCTCCAGTCCATGGCCCTGTTCAGCGGCGAGTCGCCGCCACGGGATTGAATTCAGTGAGATCGGCTTCGAATTTGGGCACGTCTGGCATGCCACCGAAAGTGAGGTCTGTCAGCTCGCACAGCTTACACGTGGGTTTGAAGCGGGTTAACAGTGGCCCTGATAAGGGGCTCAAAGGTCCTTCACCGACGACGAAACGACTCCCTCCTGCGCCGGCAGTTGTTTCGAAGGTTCCGACAAGGCCAGTGAAACCGCTTGCGACCAGTGGTCCGAAAAGTATCACCGCAGGGCTTCAGAGTGGCCATGCCGATATTCTGAGACTGATCAAACGGACGGCTACTGGCGCGAGGACGATTAAGAATGTTATGAAGTCACGAAATGGCAGTGAAGGTAAGCCAATTAGAGATTTTGAATCGTTCTGAAAGTGTGTTTTCAGATGAAGTCTTCGCCGACGCGCTCCAACTCCCCGACAAGACCGTCTTCGCGGAACTCCTTCGCAAACACGTCGGCAAGCCCAAATCCCTCGCCGTAGCCGCCCGCGTCCTCCCCGAACTCCGGATGCTCATGACCTCCCCCAATGATGAATACGTCGACATTTCCGTCAAGATCCTCGAAGACATCATCGGTGATCTCGCCGATTCCATCCGTCAAGGCCTCCTCGCGAATCGGAATTCCATCGGCGTCGATGTCACGGCCGAACGACGCGAACGCCTCTGTGTCCAATGCAAAAAGGCCCTCACCGAGCTGTACACCAACGCTTCCTACGTCACGGAGAAGCTTGACGAAAGCCAGGCCCTCGTTTTTGATACCGTAATCCGACGGATATCGAACATTGTTGACGCTTAGACGGAATTCCGTGCCTTAGGACCTCCCAACTTTCACTTTAACCCACTTATTTGCATGCTTTCAACGGTCTAAACTAACTTCACACTAATTCGCATAATAGCGATCTTTGTCTTATCCCACTTTCAAAAAGCTGTTACAACTAACCATTGTTATCATTATCTTAGTTTCTCCATTGAAAAAATGCCCAGGGAAGTAGTGCTTCTGACGCCGCCCATCACATTCACCCTCCATTAACCTGCTGGTTTTGTTTAGTCTTACAGTTTTTGCAAAGCTTAATTGTATATGTTTCTGTTGTAATTATTACGGGTGGTACCTTTGAGTTTTCAAATTCAAAGTTTTTTAAATTGTACCCTATTTTTGGGTTTTCTTTCATGATGCCTTGTGATACTGTTAAATGTGTAATCCAGAGTATGACTACGTGCAAAATATAAATACGTTGTTATTTTATTTGGAATTTTAAAATTTTACAAAATTAATAATGTGCTTTCAATGGACATCCACGGCGCAGAGTAACGGCAAACTGTGTTTTTGAAAGACGCACAGCTGTACTTTTGGCCGGGTGTGCGTTTTTTGTTTTGCCAAGAAAGCAGCCAAATGGCTCGAGAACGTCCAAAAAAACTGCTGCTTCTAGTTCTGGTAGCTCTTACCACGAAAAAAGAAGGTCGTCCAATTTTTGAGCGCGATTTTCCAAATCCTGTTCGTTGAGATTTTGGCCACGGTTATCCCAACTTTCTTCCTTCAAATCCGTTTCGAAAGTTCTGCTTTATCTCTCAAATTCTTTTGCAACAATGTCTGAAGAACGTACGGTCTATGTGACGAGTCTACATGATAAGGTCGACAAGCCGTTGCTCGAGGAAATATTCACCCAGGTTTGTAACTTTTTGTCACTGTTTTTATATATATTTTTCTTCACATTTGTGCTTTTGTAGGTCGGTCCACTCGATTCAGTCAGCATCCGCGCCAACAATGACTCCAAATATGCTTTTGTCGAGTTCACAGATGAGGACAGCGTGCCTTTCGCTTGCAAAACGCTCGATGGATTGCGTTTGTACGGACGAGCGATTCAAGTGAAGCCGAGGAATAACTCGGAACAGGTTGGTGGTTTTTAAACTGATGGTGATGTTGACGTTTACGTTTGCTTTTGTTTTCAGGCCCGAAAATGGCAAGAACAGCGCCGATCCCTGTCAAACAACAACCGCAACCCTCGCTACGAAGACCACGATCGCGATCGCCGTGATGACCGTCGTGATAGCTACAATCGCGGTGGTGCGGATAACTACAATCGCGGTGGAGCTGATGTCTACAGCGACTACCGACCAAATCCTCGCTATCAGCAGCAGTATGAGACGCCTCCGGTCCATGTCCCCCAACGGCACAGCTATGGTGCCCCAGCCGGCGGCGGTCCTGGAAGCGGTCGTCCGATGCATTCCTACAAGCCGTATGCCCGGGATTCTATGGATGACAACAGCTGGCGCGGCGACAATCGCCGATCGAACAGTGGCAACAACCGAGGTTTCGATCTGTACAGAGGCAGCGATGGTGGATCCGGACGTCAGCAGCATCAGCAACAACGCGGTGGTCGGAAGGTGTTCAACAATAGCCGTACCAGTGGTGGAGGCGGTGGCCGCCGGCATTAGCCTTTTTTGCATTTTCAACTTATTTAATTTTGCATCGTTAAACTTACATATTTTCCGTACATCGCGGCGTGATTTTTGTGTTTTTCGCGATTAATAATGTTTAATAATTGTTTTAATATAAAATGAATCTCATTGTGTTACAATTTTAGGTAGTCCATCCCGCCCATGTCTCGCAACGCCGAACTTCGATGAATTAATGTGAGTTTTTATTTTTCAATGCTGTATTTTCATTGTTTCAACGTTTACCGGAATAAAGGAAACACCAAAAGCTTGATCATCAGTATGATACAAATAGGGGACTTCGTAGGGCATACACATGGGGAATTTCATGATACGTTTTTAACCGGTACCGTTGCCCATGGCTGCGCTTCAGCACTGCACAGTACGCAAAACACGTAGTTCGACAAGGCCAATACGATGGATACCAGTAGGAACACGTATCGCCATTGCTCGATCGTATTATCTGGGGCCATCGCGGCGACAATGTACGGCACGATGAGCATAGATATGCAAATGATTAACTGGACGACGGCCATGACAAAATGGGTAAAGCTACGCGCGACCAGCGTGGCCGACTTCATGGAGCCACAGGAAACTAGGCCTAAGAAGCTGATACTCGCGGTGAAGCACACGATAGCTAAGGTGCCTTGGCCTTCGTGGATGAAGCCCAAGGGGAGGAGACAGATAGCGCACCCAATTTGGGCGAGGGAATTGAAGATGCGAAGCTTGATGGCTTCGGGGAGACACAGGCGATCGCTAGCCCAGCCGGCGATTAGTTTGACGATGAGTTGCATCAGGGGCGGAATGACGGCATAGATACCCGTTCGACGGACGCCCAGTTTGACGACCTTGTTTAGGAAGGTCGGCATGAACTGGACGACGAGTTGGAAGGAGACGGCATTGCCAATGAAGGCGATCCAGACTGCCCAGACGGCCTTACTGGAGGCTATTTGGCGATAGGGGACTTTGTGGACGGTCCGAGCGGGGGTGTTTTTTACTGTAATGATATTTGTTGTCATTAAAAGTCATATCATTTGAAACAGAGTTGGTATTTTTGGGTCGGTAGTTGGAAAAATCTGTATGGAGACAGGGTCTTTGGGAGGGAGAATCAAGTTTTCTGAAGCATAATTCAAAACAACATTGCCTTCTCGGGCAGTTTTGTTTTGAACTATGCTTCAGAAAACCTAATTCTCCCTCCCATCAAAGGACCCTGCCTCCATACAGATTTTTCCACCTCCCGCCCCCAAAATCACAACTTTGGTAAGAACTACAGTACCCTTATCGATGACCATCAACTCATTCCTCGAAATACACGGATGCGTATGCGCCTGATTCCGATACACCGCGACAAAGACAATGCCCGCCACCACTGACAGTAACCCGTGGACCGTGTAGACGCTGGACCAGCCAGACGTCACACACAATTGAGCGGATAACGGCATCGTCAGGATTTGAGCCAGTTGACCGTTCGCTGATAGCAGCGTCACGAACTTGCCGACATCGCCCAAGGCAGCCCATTCGGCTGAAACGCTCCCCAGGAGCGGCATGACACTCGAGAGAGCGATTCCCTGCACAAATCTCGCTGGCAGCATCCAATAAACGTCCAATTGTGCCAATGCACTCATCATAACGGTGGCGATCCCGGAAGCCACTAATAAGACGCCGAAGACCAGTCGTGGGCCCACATGGTGAAGCAGCTGGACGACCGGTAGCACCGAGAAGAGTGCACCTAAATGATCAAGCATCAGAATCGTAGGTGTTTTTTATATTTCCGATGTAAAGTGAGTAATTTACCGAATCCGCCGAATGCCATAATCGTGCTTATTTCTTTGGCTGCCATTTGTACCGGTCTGTCCTGTAATTATGGGCGAACGTTATTTCCGGAGAGGAATTTTAAGTGGCGTAAAACGGAAACTTTGCAGCGGGCTATTTATGGCACTGGCCAAAGACCGGCAAATTCGAGAAGATTGCCCTTTTGCGAATGTCTGGCATTTTTGCAGAGTGTCATTCGAGAGTTCTTGACTTTCTTTTGAGAAATTTAATAATGCTTACGTAATTTTGTTTTTGTTTTATGAACTTTTACGTTACGGCATGATTTGAAAATTGGCAGTCAGAACACTTTGCCAATAAGTGGCATTCAGAACACTACGCCAATAGATAACAACTTTTACCCCACAGGCCGACATAATTGCCCTTTTCTTCGTATGAGAACAATAATTACACTTACAATGTGCTCCGTAGCATTCGCATTCATGCAAATAACAGTAAAGTTGAAGGTCAACTCATTCGAACGCGTCAACGTGAGACACAACGCTGTCAGCACCAAAATAACGTAGCGAACATAGGGGAATCTCCCGCGACAACAGCCATCTTGTGGGTGATGGTCGTGATCGCCAGAAGCCTCGAAGGTGGTCGTCGTGATCGGCTTTTCGGGGTAGACCGACACGAGGAGGCTTTCGGCGTCATCGGTACCCGGAGGCTGGGGGGTCGTCGATGTCGCGGAAGCGGGCGTCGACGGCCCCGGGGTTGCCAGCATGGCAGAAGGCTGTAAGGGTTGGAGCGTGATGGATTCGGGCATGGTGGACAGTATTTAGGGGTAATAATGGAACACAACCGACTTTCGGGGAGGGTATGGCACACAGTAATCGTAAAATACGCTTTATATGGTAAGGTAGGCTAACGAAGTAAGTAAGCCGGAGGTTCGCCTGGCCATCCCCAAGTGGAGGGGCCCAACACGAGGAAGACCGGAAGTGAAATGCCACCTAACAATTTTTACCCCAGGTTGTAGTCCTCAGGGAGGGGTGGGCATCGCCGCTCGTCGTCGCCCCTGGTTACGACGCGTTGTTAACATCGAAGAGCCGTTATTAAAAGTGCTTTGAGTTGAAATCGCACTGTAACAATGCGCTTACAAAAGTGCAACAGGGCCAGGCCCTTGGGATGGATGGGATATAGGATTGATGTGGCATGCAAGCCCACCCGTTGCCACGATTCACGTGCCTTGTGTTCACTTTTACATACAATAGAAAAGGACGGAATGGAAAACAAATTGACACAATAACATGTACACATAGTCAAGGTGTTCTCTCTCTCGCTGGCTGTATCGACACAAATAACCCCAAGGAAAAGTGCTCTTTGTCTTGAGGGGCTCTGAGGTATATCGTTTCACGCGAGGAATGAGGTCAAAAACGCGCCACGGCTCGGGGCCTCTGGAAGTCAGTGTGACAGATGGCAGGCGGTCCAACTCGTCCAAAGTTCCCCTCTCGAATTGAGAGGACGTCCAGGCCCTCGAGGCTGGAAGACCCCGGGCAGTGTTAGTAGTTCGGTTCTCTGTCTCCGGTCGTCGTTATTTTGTGTCCCTTGTCCGTGGTTCGGGTTTAGTTCGGTTTTTTTTCCGAATCGATGCCCCACGACAACGACATGGACGTGGTGGACGTGAGAGGCTGCCCGGCTGCAGCCTGCAGGCATGAGCTTCCGAACACACTCCTCTCCGTGGTAGTGCCGAGGCTATGAAGGGTTTAGTTAGTTCGGCTGCGACACACTGGCCACCACAGGGCAACTACGTCTATCTTTCGTGGACCAGGAAATGTCGGCACTCCTGCGCCCTGTCTGAAGTCTGCAAATTCAAAGGCAAAAAACGCTGACGTCAAAACGTGGAGGATGTAAATTTCAATTTTCAATACAAAACTATGAAAACTCATGGAATTACGCCCCTTTTAACAAAATTTTCCCATCAAAATTCCCAAAAGCCAACCCATACAGCTGCCCTTTAGTCTCGACGGGTTTGAAAACGCAAAGATGATGTCCGACAGAAGGGCTGCAAAAGCCATTGGAATGCCCTTGTACAAGGCCGACATTGTCAGGTTACCCTCAAAGCTGATTTATTGTCATCACGCCAGCCGATGCAATCGCTATTTCGGTTTGGGCCTTTTGACGTTCAGCACCTCGTTTACAATGTACTTTTATCCACGCCACTTAACCCGAGGAAGAAAAAAGTGTAGTACTTGAAAATTGGAAATGGAAATTGAGAAGCATGAAAGCGAAGGGGTTTGAAACAAACACTGTAACATTCAAACAAGCGGAAGTAAAAAAAATGGCATAAACACACTTGAAATGAAACCACGTGTGCACTTTTATGCTAGACGTTTTTATAAACTGTTGTGTTGATGAAACGATGCTTACTTTGCTATGGATCCAAGCTTAAGTATAGTTTAAAGTCAAACAGGTAAAAATGGAAAAAAAGTTATCTTTTTAACGGTCTTAATGATAAAACTGTAAGCCGCAAGACGATGATGAGGGTCCGGTATTTGAAATGAAAGCACGTGTGCACTTTTATGCTGGACATTTTTATAAACTGGTTGTTGATGAAAGTTGTGTACTTTGCTATGGATCCACGCTTAAGTATAGTTTAAAGTCAAAGAAGTAAAATAAAAAAGTTATCTTTTTAATGGTTTTAATGATAAAACTGCAAGACGACGGACGATGATGAGGGTCCGACATTTGCAATGAAACCACGTGTGCACTTTTATTGCTAGACGTTTTTATAAACTGTTTGCAACCGCCAAAAATGTGTACTTTGCTATTGATCCATGCTGAAGTATAGTTGAAAAGTTAAACAGAACGAACTGTCTTCGAGCTATCTTTTTAATGGTCTTAATGATAAAACTGTTGTATTGGCTTTGATCATGATGAGGGTCCAAACTGATAAGAAGTTCCGACTAATGGCCAAAATTGATTTCACCCAAGTAGATTGGCCATTTGATCGATTTCGGCTTCTTGAAACACGTGTAAGCATCGCTAAAGTTAAACAATGAAGTTTGTCGTTGCTGTTATTTTTGTTTTTGCGTTTATTTCGGCAACTGAGGCTGCTGATCCGATTACCTGTGCCCTTTGTAAGGCTACGTTTAACAATTTGGCTTCTTCATTGGCGAAGGATCAAGCTACTACTGTAGGTTTTGGTTTTTTTTTTTTTAAACTGTAGTGAGTGCGTATTCCATAACTACAACACAAAAATTTGAAAACTGTTGCTAGTTTGATTAAATTTCGACGCAAAATTTGACAAAGCCCCTGCAAATAGAGTCGCACCTATTTTTAATTCTTCACCCCTCCAAAAATGGCGCTTTCCCCTGCATCTGCACATAAAACCCTTGCAACTTGCAACCTCCAGCAGCAAATGCCCCTGATCATTGACCATTACCATTCCATCGCGTTCATCCGTATTTACCCCTCCATTTGTGTTTGCAATTCCCCCACAAAATAAGCAAACCCCCCATTTTCCAAATTGTACGATTTGTCCGTAGCTCGCACTCAAACGTCACACATCTTTTATGCAAGAATGACTCGTCTTTCCTCTCCTGAAGTATTTGTAGCTTCGGCGTAGTTGAAGACGAAAGTGTGTCTGTAGCCGGCAGTGTTTTGTTCGGGCCAAAGAACAGGACCAAAAACGGCGACTGAGTTGGTAAAATGTATGAAACATTCATGCGTTTACATGGATGACTTCAGTCAGCCCCGTCCGTGGAGCGTGGGCAAAGTTGACTTTGAATTTACAAAAAGAAGGAACAAAAACCATTATCGGCACAAAAGTCTAACATTATTAATGTAGCGATCTGGAGTGAGTTGAATGTGTTAGGCGAAAGTACTTGAAAACATAGTTCTGCTGATTTTGAATCGCTTTTTGGGTTGAACATTGGGCGTTTCCCCAAAACGGCATCATCATCAGACGCGCAAAGTTGCAAAGATGTGTGTTTTGAGGCGGTAATCGATTATCTTGGAAAAACAGGTGTCCTTTTTCATCTGAAATTCAGGCTGATTCGGCCGTTAGGTTGGAAACACGTGCTCTTGGACCCAATGTTTACAGTTGCACCACGTGGATTTTGAACCCGAGCAATGTGTGCTTGACAGTCTCGCGGTGAGTGTTGCAAGTCTTGTGATTGGGTGTTTGTTGAGTGTGTTCGCAGTCGATATGTAACAAATTTTTGCGTTTAATTTTTAAAACTGAGCAAATTAGTGAAAATTTTAGAATAATTTTTATCATACTACAAAAAATCGCTTAAAAGATGTCACAGTACAAAGTCCAATTCAAAGAACAATCTACATGAATTGTAGTTTTATAGTGTATTGGCATTTTTTAAGTGCAAACGACAACACTCTAGTTTGAATGAAATCGACACAATAAGTGTCTAAATAGAGAAAGTAAACTGACGTCAGAGAGATCTTGTAAGTTTTTTTGCAAAAACTTGCTTTTTTAATTTTTGAGTACTGTAACAACGTTTTTTAAACCGTTTCCGGCAACGCATTTACTCACATCAATGATTTATCTTTAAAAAACTGCTCGAAAATTTTTGCTCTCATTTTTAAATATCATATCCCCCATCCCATCCAACATCAACCTCTTACCCTCCTAATTAACACTACCCCTAACAAGAATCACCACAAACACCCTTAATACGATTAACAAACCCACTGACGCAATCCTATTATTCTCATTTACTCTTATCAGTGTTCTGTAATCGAATCCAAACTAAATTTGACATTTTGAGAACCCCATAAATCCTAATCCCACACATTCTTGATGATTTCCTCCAACTCGAACCCGGCTAAATGTGGTCATAGTATGATACTTTGTCCTGTGGTCGGTCGTACTCGGCAAACACCATTCCATAGTTTAGTTCTTTTTTGGATTGTGACAAATGTACAAGTCCGTAATTAACTGTAAGATGTTTATATGTGGTCGTCTTGTAAGCTGTGACAACACTCACAACGAAGAACACATTATAGGTGCAAGAGTGTAAGAGATAAAGGAACATTGCTTGCTCCTAATCCATTTAACAGCAAAACAGAAGCCGAAAACACAGTGTACATCCAATTCGGCACGTAGCATGTAAATATGAAAATATTAAGCGCGCTTTTTATGATCTGCGTGGACTTTTGAGTTGTGTGTGTTGTAGCTCGAGGGCTCAGAATAGCTCATTCTCAAAGTTGTTTTTCAAAAACGTGTATGTATTGCAAAGGCCTGTAAGCATGCTACAATCTCATTTTGTATGTACATTCCGTGTTGCTGACTACACACGAGACTTGCTTGGTTTTACGGCGCCGAAAATCTGCGTGATGTGTGGACTTTCGGCTTCTCATGGCCGACACATCGTGATCAAATTGCGATGACTGTCTTTGTTCGTTTCAAAGTTCAGGCGAAGCGGAGCCACCAAAACAGAAGTAGCGACGACGACCTGTTTTGCACAGCGAGTTGTTTTCGCGTTCTGTTCTGCTCCCAGCGAGCCCTGAAGGTTGTTGTCTGACCTGACACGCATGAAGAAGGTTAAAAATACGCATTACAACGAGTTTGAAAAGTTTGTTTTGGACAGGTGGTGTTCAAAGTGTACGAGTAGGCTATAAACAACATTGGTAATAAGTAATGAATCAGCTTCTTCAATGTAGTCGATTAACTTTTTATGTCGTCTGAAGTACGGTAATTTGCATTAATCGGGCACAAAGTTGACTTTAGCTATCATAGATCAGACCATTATGGACGAAAATGGCAGCAAACCATTTCAATTTAAAGTACTTTAAAAAACTGCCTTTTCATGTGATTTCAATTTGAAACTCCCCCCAGTTTAAGCAAACAATAAGCAGCAAAAGAAAGTCATGAGTGATTTGCAACTCTTTAGCAACCCCGCTCCCATCTGACGCAGGTGCATAACGTCATTTTAAAACGCATCCGTGTCAAATTTCAGCTTGTCATTCATTCCAAAGTGTCCTTTGATCTCATCGAAATATGCCTATCCTTTGCGCATATTATGTGTTATTTGCATTGCGAGGGAAGGGATGCGTTCGTTCTCGAACTCCTCGGCTATAGGTGACAGCAGGGGTTTTAAATGTTTGTTAAAAGTTGCATTTTGAGGGCGAACGCAGAGTGCACAAAAGATTGCGTGCTACTTATGCTTGGAAAAAAGTTGAACTTTGAGGTTGCGAGTTTGCCTCAATTCAGAAATTACAAAAGCCAGCGATGGAAAAAACATCAATTTGCAGTTTAAGAAAAAAATTTAAAGAAACAAAAATCACATCGCAAAACATGACCAATTTGGTCCCTTCAAAAGCAAACGTGCAAAACAATAAAGCCCAGCTAATGGTGCGCGTTTTGTAAACAGATGGAAAGTCGCAATAGCGGTCGATAGCAAAACAAGTTTATTGCAAAGATCACTAAATGAGGAAATTGAATTTGAGCCAAGAGGGGTCCTAGCTCAAACTGCGCTCGCTAGACGACGTTAAAATCAAAGTCGTAACAGTTTACTATGAGTGTAGATACAGTAAATGGCCATTTATATCACGTGATCACGCGGGGGGTCAACTCAGTTGAATTCAAAATGCGAGCAATGCAATGCGACCTACGATTTACGAGTTTGTGCAGTCAGTGATCGCGATGGTTTTGCTCAATCTATGCACTCGATCACCGTAAACCCGTTTTGAACAGTTGATCTGCACGCGTTGATCTCGGAGCGAATGCCTGACCGCGTGGTAGGGTGGAAACAGGTCATTCATCATTGGCGATCACTTTTTGCAGGGGTGATACTACATTTTGGAAGTGTCTTATCAGTGTGGAATGGTTTCTCTTGAAACCATGGTGAAGACTACAATTCGTCGTGGTCGCGCGACCATGTCGTTCGCACGTGGTCACGGAAGCTCAGCTGTGAGTGTTTGGTGATCCCTGGTAGTGCCAATAGCCCGGAACATGGTGGTGGAAAAGTTCACCAAGTTCGGGAATGCATGAAAAACAATCACCACCCTTGAAAAATGCGTTAATTAATGACTTTATTCTGTGATCAAGCATGCTTGACATCTGCAAAAGACAGACATCACGTGTTTCTGTAAAAAAAATCACAAAAAAGTATACTGTAGACCCAGTTAAAGATCCCTTTCACCTTGCAAACGATGTTTCCCTTCCAGGACGCCCTCGCAACCGAACTCTCAACGAAATGCAACACGATTGCGAGTGAATCCGCCCAACTCGCATGTGCTACCATGTTTCAACCGGACAATATGCCTATCCTCGTCACCGAATTCGCAGCGAGTCCGGACGTCGGTACCACCGCCCTGTGCACCCAACTCCAATACTGTTGAGCACCACATTGAGGCTGTCAAAAGTTTGAGGGAGAAGTGGACTCGATGGTCTGAACTCTAAACCTTTACTGTTCTTTACATTTTTCGTGGATGCAAACTTTTGTGGTTTGTGTTTAGCCGTTTTTTGTTTGCATACATAAAATTTTCATTGTGTGGTTTTGATTTTTTTGATCTTAAAGCTGGTTAAATCCGGCTCTTACGTGGGGTGCGTGTTTAGTATCCCTTAAAAGATGCTTTTTATGGAAACCAAATTCCGGAACTATTTTGTATCATGTTTACGTGCACCCATTTTTAACTTTGCCAGATCTCTGTTGCATGTGATGTAGTTTAACAGCCCTGAAAATACTAGCCAAAAGAGCTTCCCCTCTCTCTCCTCCTGACGCTAATGTTAAGTTACTGCGATTACATGCTATGTTTGCTTACTACTACTCGCAAGCATCTCAAATGTTGCGAAGCTCGTTCGTTGCGAGCAGGCTTCAAAATGCAAGGGACCACAGTGACCAAAGCACACAACACTGAAGGGGAAAAAGTTTCGTGTTGTTTTTGGCACCGGCAAAAAAAACGTAAAAATATTTTTTGGCAAACCAACGTCAACATTTTGTTGAAAAATGTGTTACACATGGGCTTTTCAAAAGTTTAATCACCACTATCCAGCCCCGTAGTGGCAGTAGTTCGATGGCCATTACACATCGGATAAATCTGATGCTTGTCCTTGGTTGAAATTAAATCACCGTGTCCGATGTCAAAAATAGAAAATAAGAAGGCCGAGCGAAAAGTTCAGAGAACATTTTTTGTTCCTAGTCGGTTCACCCCCCGCACGTTTTCTGACAACAGTGAGTCGGAAATACTATCCCCATCCGGTGGAATGACTGTTGTAGATTAGATTCGTCGTCGTCGTCAAAGTTTCTGATGTCCGAAAATGTGAAGTTCCGAAGCCAGCCACGACTTACGTGTCACTCAGCTCACTTCCCAGACGATGTGTATGATGATGCATTCTTCTTTTTGTTCGTGTTTGTCTCGGAAAAGATGAAGGCGGCTGGCACGCAAGATTTTTTGGGTCGTATCTTTGAATACTTGCAAATGCAAAAACTTCTACCCACCCCAGAGCTCGCCTGGGTTTTGTTGGGTCCTCATTGAGTCATTCGTGTGCTCTCGAAAGAAGTCCTTTCCGTACTTTGATAGATCGTACCCCCTTCCATCGGTCGCTGATGCTGTTTCTGTTGATGGTGGCGGCACTCTCCGCGAATCCAACATCCAACCACATTATACGGAGTGTGGGAACTGGCAATGCAAACTACGCCGTCTGTGACTCTGACCTTTTTCGGAAACTGAAAATATAATTCCGCTCACTTCAACCAGCCTTCTGCACGCAGCATGATAATGCCTCCTCGCTCAACCAATTCAGGAAACGGCGCCCATGATCTTTGCTCACACATATACTGCATTTCGATTACGGTAGCTTGCAATTTGTCATCGTCGCGTTCTTCGGTACAAATTTTATGGTTTAAATGTTTAACAGAAAGAACAAACACGTTTTAATCGGGCACCTTTTTTTAATACGTCTAAAAGGTGCGCAGATTAAAAACGTGTGCGCGGAGTTTGTGAGCATTGCGCAGTTCATTGAGAACACTTTCAACACAAAAATGTTTAGTTTTTATGCTGGTTGCGACGAGATTAGTATCAATGACTTCGTCATAGGTTGTTTTTAGGGGAATTATGTTAGTCTTTTTGAAGTTATTGACTTAAAACACAAGACACGCGGATTAAGACATCAAAGAAGCATGTGTGGTCGAAGATAGTTTAAAATAGAATAGACGTTGCCACAGGATAGATTTGCGTTGTCTGTGCCCTTAAGGGTTTTTAATGCTTAGTTTTTTCGTGACGAAACAATTGCAGTTACAAATGGGACCAATTCGTAGATTCTTGGACCATCGCCAGCCGGCTGGTTCCTACAAAGCACGAACACTGGTGTTCTCTGGGGAGCTGTTCGATAGTTTCAAAGGGCAAAGTGTTTCCGACACACATTCCGAGCCCAAAACCGACAAACGGGTGACGTAAGCAAAAAATCCCGCGAGAAGGAGAACGATTCGGAAGCTGGCTAAGTAAGGAAGGCTCACCCTAATGTGATCTTTGTTGCTTCCTCTGACCTCGGTGTGGTTGTATCTTTGAGCTAGAAGTCGAAGTCGCCCGAATAAGGAAACGAAAAAGGCCCTAAGGGCCTGTCTGCATGCAAGACGGCAGAATGCACACCAGCAGCAAGCTCGATTCTATTCTAGCCGCTGGGGGTGACAAAGTCCCGCAAACTGCACGAACGATCATCAAATGCATTGACGCATGTTTGCAAAACGGCCCGGAGGGCTATTATTGATCATTGGCTCTGGCTCCAATCTTTAGACACCTATACCCATGTACTACTTCGAAATTCGTAACATCACCTTTTGGGTTTAGCTGGATGTCCTCCTCATGCTGTGAATTCTACACATCCGGAAGGCTTGAAGGATGTATGTGTTGTGTGCGAGCAAGCGTGATGTTAGGCGGCCGCTGGCGCAGGCAACAACAAAGTGTAGTTTGGTGGCAGCCAGTCGAGGGGAGGTGTGCACACACGCCTATGCGCGCACACGCGAACACTGGTTAAGAGAACACGAAATAGAATTGCCACGCCCCTCTTACCGGTAACACCAAAAGCAGAGTCCGTGAGCGAAGAACACCAGACCGCTTGCCCCCGGAGCGAGGGCCGCTGGGCTCTGAACAGCGACGCCCCAACAAAAGAAGCGCTCGTGTTCACTCGCCGGTGACACGCAGCCGTATTCTTCATCTTCTTCGCCATCACCAGGCAGTCGTGTTCTTTTGCGTTTTGCACACACAGAGCGCGAACGCCGCCGGAACGCAGATGCCCATAGGCCGCCGGCCGGGGAAGGGGGACACAATAAACAAAATGGCCCCAGGTTCAGCCGAGCCGATGACATCTGTTATCGGAGGGCGACATTTATTTATTTCGTCTAGACGGAAGTGGCTTCAAGTCATCTGGAATTGATCTGGGATCACGTAAGCGTCTTTAAAGATATCGGTCAAAAAGGTGTCAAATCACTTGGCACACTTGTGCGATCTTGGCACATAGGTGCGCGCACGCTTTGCCAGAAAGTGTGATTTCGCACATTTGTGTCAGACACACTTTTGTCACTTTTGTGACAAATTGCCCATTTTTCACAAAATTGACCATTATCTTTGTGTCACATCTGTGCGCACTGTTCCGACACCGTTTTTCCATTAAGTAAATCAGATTCAGACCAATGCGACCAACTTTTCCGACGTTTTTATTTACATCACGTACAAAATATTCAATCTTTTCTTTACTTTTTCGCGTGATCCAATTGTTCCACCGATCGTATTCCTCCTTTTTTCTCCTCCGATTCCACGTTGCCGCCAGATGTGTTTTCCGACTCCCCATCATAACGACCCCGCGAACTTGGACCGATTCAGATGCACTTTGCCCTTTTCCGAGACCGATTTGAGTGGACTTTCGACTTTCGTCATTACGTTTTGCACGGCTTCTAGCTTCCCGATTTGACGCGAAGCGTTTATTGAATACAATTTCTATAAATAGAACCCAACGCGTTTCGCGCTTCGCGATCATTGCGCTCAACTTTGATTCGATCCCATCCATTTTTTGGTTTCTGTTTCTATAAAAAGGCTGCCCTGTCTCACACCCCACCCCGTCCCGTCTGATCATTGATAAACAATTGTTGTTTCAGTCATTACGCATCACAGCTGACACTTTATTCGAATCGCGTCCATATGAACGTATTCGTTCGATACAGGCGCGTCAACGATAAGTGGGAAGATGTCGACATTCGGCAGGCACGTGCGGTCCTCTCCAACACGGCAACCGTCCAGGAGCTACTGGAGCACCTGGAATCGAAGTGGGCTGTGAATCCGGCCGAGTTGGTCGTTCGGGTCTATGATAAGGATTTCGGCGAATTCGTCGATATCGAAGATGAGCCGGAAACGGTGGCCCTGCAGAATATCAGCAAGTATGAGGTGATCCATCGGATTGGAAAATGGGCACAATTTAATAAGGTTAGTTTTAATTGAACTTTAAATTTGAAAAACTTGGTTTTTGATTACTAATTTGGGCTTACGGTATTCCCCGGGTTGAGTTGAATTGAAAGAATTCAACGATTCATACGTCGAAATAAGATTGCTTTGCTTTTGCAAATGATCGTTTTGCGATGCGATGGATGGACATTGAACTTTGAAGTCTTTCGCTCGCTCACGTTGTCCGCTCTTTTGGGGTGTTTGTTTTAGTCTAACCGACCCGAAAACTATGTGCATTCTGATGTGTCCTTTCACCGTAAACAGGTCCTTGGTTTTTGCGAACTTCCTTCCTGGCACGTCGAAAAAGCGACCGAAAAACAAAATCAAATTGAAAAAGCGATGTTTAACCATAAAAAGTTAGAAGTTCGATTAGCGAATCCTTGACCCACGATGACGATGATTGAACATTGAAAAGCAATCCTTTTTTCACTTTTTTACAATGATGTTTTCAGCCTGCACCCATCCCCCACCCATCATCGCACTCCCAACAATCACAGAAATCACCCAGTGTTTCAACTACAGTATCCAATGAGGATGAACACAGTGAGCCGCCGCCATCGATCGGGCATAGCTCCGTCTTTGAAGAAGATGACGGCCAGGCGGCTTCATCGTCGCGTGACACTTCGGCCAGCAAGATCGATGAAATCACGACGAAAGCGCTTTCGATCGCGACTTCTACGGCTATCAACAACAACAACTTCATCCATGAAAAGCCCTCCACGGCTGCCGGGCCACCCGGGTCCGTCGTGGCACAGTGGAGCTTCAATGTTGTCGATCAACTCGAACGCTCAGACTACGGTCAACAGTGTTTGGACCACTTTGAGGAGTTGGTGGCCAACCCGGACATGTACCTAAACAACTCGATCAAAGTTAAACTTGTCAACATCATCGGGCAATGGCTGATGAAGAATTGCCGAACGGTGGGCCAGCCGACCGCTGATGAGCGTCGATCTTTCGTGACATATTGTTTGGCTCAGATTCCGTGCGAGCTGAATTCCGACATTTTCACGAACAAAGATGGCACCGGCACGCTTGACAACTACGTCAAAAACAAGCGTCAAGCATCGAAACGTCGCGATGGCTACATTTTGGCGGCGAAACGGCCACGTCTGGACAGCCCTGAAGGCCCGGTCGACCCAGTTATGGCAGCCAGCCCGGACGATGCCGCTTTGGAAGCTGCTGCGAAGGAAACTATCATTGAGATGGCTACACTTGATCCGACGATCTTTAAAAGTCGAATTATTGAGAAACATAAGGAAACACTGTAAGTTTTGGGGTTACAGTAGGCTTAATTGGTATACTGTAGACGTAATTGGCATACTGTAGGTTCAAATGGTGTACTGTATGTTGTCTTTTCAGGAAATTCCGCCGTCGCTGGATCGAAAACACATACAAACAGGACCCAGCCGGTCGCGACCGTCTCGCACCAATGATCTTGACACGATTCCCACAGATGACCCACGTCAATGAGCTGATCTCGATCGACTTTGATCATGTCGTCCGGAAGAAGTTCCCAAATTGGGATGGCCGCAGCCTTGCAACTGCTTGGGAGGATATCTGGTCGAAGAAGATCCTTCATTATGCCCTTAACAATGGAAATCCTTTCGCCGTAAATGCCCTGAGGGATTACGGCTTGGAGAAAATTCCGAGCATTTCTGAAGGTATGTTGAAGTTGATCTTTGGCGGGGGTGAATCATGTTTTTTGAGCCATATGTATGCACAATGCTCTAAAGTGGGGGCTCGATATCTGCATTTCTGGTTCTCCTTTTCAAAACAGATGGAGCATTGTTGTTTGTGGTTCGATGCCTTGTAGTCAGGAGGTGGGGGGATTGATCAGTGATCGGTGTAGCACGAGTGTTTCTGCGACTTTGTTCGGGCCTGAAGGCGCTGGCGACGATGTTCTCACGTGGAAAGGGGCGAGCAAATTGTGCTCGGTGCAACCGAGCTGATCCCAATGTAGTTGTCAACCAGCTGTCAGGGACGACATTGGCGATGGCCTTCATCGTTGTACTCTTGTTTTAACGATGGCTGTGCACGAGTAATCGGTCATAATCGAAAAAAGGGGGGCCTCCGTGCACATTGCACCCTTCGAAGGGGACGAAATTGCATGCAAAGCAAACAGGACTTTTCATCATTTGAACTGGGGGGAATGTGTACTCCAGTTCTGGAAGTGGTGTACTTGTGATCTGGGCGAAGCGGGCGAAATTAACTTTTTGTTTTGATAATGGGAAAAACTAAAAAAACTTGGTGTTTGGCGTGGCTCAAATCGTTTTAATTTAAACTGCTCCTGCAAAATCCTCGACTAATATCCCACATTTTCAGAAGACCGATGCATCTTCTCCTTACGCCTTCTGCCGAGCCTCCTCCAAGGCAAGGGCAACAAAGTCACCGGCCTTGATGCCGATTCCCTCATCGTCGAGATCAAGGTACGTATCTTTTGAATCGCACTTACGTCATATGGGTCATATTTGGCGCGAGCGTCTACCCGATATTCGATTTTCATAGAATCGGGTAGAATCCAACTGTCTGTATGTCTAGTCATTTACAACTAACATGTTAGGCTCAGGCAGACACCAAAGTATGAAACTGAAAAGTTAGCGCTCGCTGTTATGTGTGCTCAGGGTTGTTACTGAAGTGCACGTTTTTGGGGCTGCCATTTTCGGAAGTTTTGAAATAGAAATAGCATTTTGTTGTCTGTCTGTCTGCCTGGGGGAAAACGTATTTACGACCTTAATGGATGTAATTTTTATCGGGCATGAGCTGGCTCGCGTGAGCCGGGCTGGTTGGTGGAACATGGGAAATTGGACGGAATGGTCTTTCGGGGAATGCAGGCGCTTTGTGTTTTGGTGGGATGGGTTTGGGTGGGAAAGGCGGAAGTGGAATGGGATGTTGGATGTTTGAGGTGTTTTTTGGGGGACAAAAGACTAAATTGGCACTTTTTGGGGAAAATAATGATAAAAACTGCGCATTGAGATGTATTAACGAATCGAAAAAGACATTGTTCTAAAAAAGTAATCGATAAAAACTGCTAACAGATTTAAAAATCCTATAAAAATCCCAAAATTTTCAGCAAGACAACCGCTCCATCGTCTCCGCGATCAACACCGTTCGCCAATCCATGAAAATCACCTGCCCGCTGATTCTCCAACTGACAAGCTACCGCAGTTCCACGGGCAACCCCGAATTCCAGAGCTCTTTCTTCGTGCTTATCAACGAAACTGCCATTCCAGTCGAGGGCAGCTTCTCGCGCGCACTCGAATTGCTCGTCCAGTCCTTCATGGTCTTCGAGATCGGCTACACGCCGCGTCTCCACGGCGTCTACCGCATCCTCGAGTACTTCTACGGCATCCAATCGATGCGTCGCACCACGTGCTTCATCCAATTTGTGGACATCCTCGAGAAATGCCCTTTGTAAATCGTCACATTTCTTATCATTTCGTTATCGTTGGTATTTGATTTCATTTAAACTTGAATTTGATTGTCTTTTTTGATGATAATTATTTGCGTGTGTGGTTACACGCCGTTAATTTGATTGGTTTAAAATTAATTGATTTTGACTTTACTTATCTGATGCATAGTTTGATCAGGTGTCATTTTTCGGATGAAATAAGTATAATAACGCCGGTTTGTGAATATTGATTGACTTTTTTGTGATGGAATTTGGGTTTTATAATAAAATCTGTTTCATTAGAGGGGTTGAGTGGGTGGATAATGCACATAAAATGGAAAAGTATTTCACAAAACTTAAAATAGTTGATTAAAAACTGGCGGGGATGTCATCTGCAGGTTCAGAAGCAACATCGTA
Organism: Panagrellus sp. LJ2284; assembly: GCA_024447225.1. Taxonomy (NCBI): domain Eukaryota; kingdom Metazoa; phylum Nematoda; class Chromadorea; order Rhabditida; family Panagrolaimidae; genus Panagrellus; species Panagrellus sp. LJ2284. Next base: position 4,690,094 of record JAMRYC010000005.1, on the reverse strand, counting down.
ACATCGTCAAACACACATTTGTGAAAAAACTGGAATTCTTGATAGCGAATAGACACGATTCTTCAACAAAATAAATACGTTTGGGTATCTTAGAAACACGACAGATAAACCCAGGATATAATAAACTGACGCATAACACATAAAAACATCACAAAAACCTCAAAAAAGCATATAATCCAAATCCTTCGGATGAATATGCCGATGAAGCCTTCTCTGACTCGCTTTTCCAGGCTTGTCCACAATATCTTCAATAGTGTCATCTTTCACAACGTCTACATTTGAACCACTTGTCCACCACGGAACACACTGTTCTTCCATATCAGAAAACTCCGAGCATGCATCATTCCGAACAATAACATACGTCATAACTACCAGTACTAATAACAAAATAACACCAAACCTAACAGCAAATCTTGAATTTATCCGAAGACGATGGCCCCCGCCGACGTGCATGTTTCAACTGACATGAGGAGTGAAAGTGAAACACAAGGAAGTTGAGCAGGCATGGATTGGATTCGAAATGAGATATGAGTAAAATCGGCACATCCACGTTTTCTTTAACGGGTATTGGCGCTGATTTTAGGTGATGATAAGGAGGGATATATAAGGAGAGGGGGTTAGTAGAGGGTTGAAATCCGGTGGAGGTAATACCGGTTGGGGAGGGTGGTGGAAAACTGGAGTTCTTTGTGTGCGGAAAAAAGAAGCTTTATTATCATAAACATCAACAAAATCAACATATTTACAGCTAATATTTGTGTTTTGATTGTGTTATCGACACAATCCACAACTTTTTTGGCAGTTTTTCTGGAGCCATCCGCCGTTGTTGGCGGAAGTGCAGAGGTTTCGAAGGGCCCACATGCCGCAATAGACGTTTTTGTCAACGCAGGCTGAAAAATAAGTTATAAACTGGTAGGTGTTTGTGAATTTTCGTCTTACTAGGTGACAGACAAAACGCCGTATTGATCAACTCAACATCCCGATCGCTAAGCTTCTTCCGTTGCCCGAGGACAGGAATGAATCTCTGTGCTTGTGTTTTTGCTGTCATTGTTGGTTTTGAACTATCAATCGCAGCGGCATAGGTGCCGTAATGCATTATCGAGTAGTAGTCATATGGAACGCCGTATCTAAAAACTGAATATAAACTGACAATAGTTGACAGTTGAAACTCTCACGTTGAAAAGACTTTCGAATCCGAGATGGCATAAGCATCGTAATATTGTGGATTAATATTGTTCCAATGAATGTCAACATGTTCATCACGGTCTAGACGCAGATGTTGGTGGTTGATTCCGAGGGCGTGAAGGGTTTCGTGTAAGACAACGCCAATAAACTGGAAGTCCTTTTTGTTTTCGAAAAAATAATTAGAAACTTACATCAGGACAGGCAAAACTTAGATATATCGGATTGGCAGGGTGTACTTTTCCAATGTACGACAAACCGCATCTGCAAATTTTACCTACTAAAAACTGCGCGTACTGTAGTCTTCACTTGTTAGAGATTGTTAAGTATAAAACCTACATTGTATTGCTCGAAACCTTAGCATAATAAATATGATTCTGAGTCGGTTTCCTGGAGTAATACTGAAACCGAACGCACGTTTTAGCTTCAATATCCGCCAGAGCTGCTCGAATTATCGATTGATCTGCTGGCACTGTAAATTCATAACTTGAAAACTGCCACGTCGGCTTAACTCACTTACACAGACTAACATCCATCGCATACGGTATCGGTTTGCGCTTATCCCATGACAGCGTCGGAAAGTCCTCACTATAGATAATATTCCGCTTCCTCCTGCTCCGCAAAGAATTGATCAATGTATCCGCCTGAGCATTCGTCAACATCACATCGTCTTCGAAAGTGCCATCATTCGTCGGAATGACCGCCGAACTCAGACCACTTTTTTGGACCAATTCCCATTTTACTGAATGCATCCGATCAAGCTGGGCATTAACGGTGGCTTGGTTTATGGAAGGATTGAGTTTTCGTTGAATTTGGAGATGGGTAGTCGCTATTGTGGCACGTTTTTGAACTGTTTTTGGAGTTTGGGATCGACAATCGATTCGACGTGATGTGCAACTGTTCTGAAATTGCGACAATGTTTATTCATGGCTTACGTTTATTTTGGCGTGAAAGACTTTATACAATAATGATGTTTTAGATTGCGGAAGTTGTCAAAGTTATCATACAATTAAGCTTTGTTTGGAGGATGACTGCAAGTTTCCAAAAGCGACGTCCCTGGCCATTCGAACGAGGTCAGATGGAGGCGCTGGAGGACCTCGGGGCGCTGAATTGGTCGGGATGGGCACAGATGCCGGGATTGCGGGTGGTCGTACGGTGGTGGCGACGATTCGACGGGTCGTGGCGACGGTAGCGGGGCGCCAGGTGGTTGTGGGTACAGGGCGAGGAGCTGTGGCCGGTGGGGGTGCGGGGCGTCGGACTGGAGGCGCTGTGGGGGCTGGGGCGGGTGCTGGAGCAGGGGCTGGAGCCGGCATTGAATCCCAATCAGCTTCGGGCGGTGGTGGTGGAGGCCAATCTGGTGGCGGACCCCATGGGCCGCCAGGTGGTGGCGGTGGTCGATCCCAGGGAGGACGTCCCCATGGCGGACGGCCCCATGGAGGTGGCGGCCGACCCCACGGTGGCGGAGGACGACCCCATGGTGGAGGGCCCCAGGGACCACCAGGTGGAGGCGGCGGTGGGGGTGGCATGCCGAAGCAGTCTGGGTCTTCGGGGTGGCGCCAGCAGTGTCCTGGAACGAAAATGTGTCAAAAAACTGTATCCCGTACATTTTTGTTGTCCAAATGGCTTTGTACGTATAAATCAACAGTCAATAAAACCATTGTCAGTTAAAACTGTCCTATGTAGCCTCAAATTTCACCTCTAAACCGCCGTTCAAAAACGCCATCCGTCCCATCCTCCCAAAAGGCAGTTTCCAACTCACTTCGGAACCCCTGGGCATCGCTAGTCTCTGGCACCAGGACCATTGCCAAGACGAGACTTGCCCAGAGTAGCTTCATGGCGCTTTCCAGAACTTGAAAAACAGCAATCAATACAACTTTTTTTCAAACAATCAATCAGAACATAGACAACAAAACTAGGCGCACGTTCTAACCGTCAAGAAGGAAGCAAATAACAAATGCGCAAACGCAATTAAAAAGATACACGTTCGATTTACTCTTTTTGTTCAAAAGGACTATCAAAAAAGAAGGCAGAGTCATTTGTTTTTTTTATCAACTTTACTCGGGTCAGAATTCGCTAAATGTCGCTTCGGCGATCGAATAACTTCAAATTTTCAGGTACGTTCGGTCGACTTGGAAATGACTCGCTTCAGGCACGACGTGACCTTATGTACTATCCATGAATCAGGGCCAAGTTTGAATTGAAATTGCACGTTTTACACGTTTTGGACCATTCAGAAAATTGCGTCTCAAAAAATGGCTTCCAATGCCCGGGGAACTTTTTTGTCAATACCTTTTATGCGCGGAAATGATGATTTGTTTGAACTGTTACCAGTTTGGAACAACTTTTAACCCCTCTTGTCTTTGATGTGTTAATGGCCTCAGGGGCAACTTGGCGGGTGAAACGACCTCTGATTCATAGGGGGCTTTGTGTGGGGGTTTGGGTTCTTTTTTTTTTTTTAAACTGGCAGTTTCCGTATTTGGCAGCTGTATTTCTTCTAACTTTTTAAATGTTTTGCTTTTTAAACTGCTCAGAAGGTTAGCCAAAAAATAAAAACTATCTATTTAAATTAAGTTATTCAACATTTGATATTGTATTTGTCCCGTAAAAAGTATCTTTGATGTGACTTCACTCTTAATTAACGAAACCATGCTTGTCAGTGGTGATGCATTAGGAGGGTGAACAGTAGTCGTTGCCGAAGACTGGTTGCAAACCTGTCGCGCTGACTGCGACGACTTCATCGGCGGCGAGATTGCGGACTTCAAATGCGATCTGGAAAAGGGATTATTGGATTTAAACTGGACTCCTCATGTTGCTTTTGTGAAAATAAACTTACATATTCGATAGCCCCAGGAAAAATGAGCTCAGTGACATTGTTCCAGGTAGCCGGATTGGCTTGGGTAGTCATTACGGGCTAAAAGTTGTTGTTTTAAACTGTCTATCTGAACGATCGGAACATTTTTCTTACATTTGCCATCAGCGTTTCAATGAAAAAGTCGCTCCGCTTCAAATAAACATCAAAAACGGCTCGACTTCCCGAGTTAAGCGAAACTTTGTACTGATAATAGAAATTCGTGGCAAAAGGAAGATTAGCAGAACCCAGCAATAACCTTGACCATGGCATTGGGCCCTTGATGAATGCCATGGCTGATCCGGTGGGTGGTGCGATAGATGTGCCATTGACAGACGAAATGGTGGCTGTTGTTGAGCTCCAGCGGGTGTAATTCAGTGGCAGGGCGCAGGAGTACTTGGAATTTGGTTCGAAATCGCAGGTGAAGGTGTCGCAAACGTCGAGGAGTGCCGCTTTAGCTGCTGCTTTGGCTGCGGTGGCGTTAGCGTCGAGGGTTGTTGGTGGGAGGGTGGTGCCAGCGGTTGTGAGTTCTAAACTGGCTGGACTTCCTGTGGGGCTAGATGCTCCACTTGAGACGGATCCAATAGCTGGAAGTGCCAATCCTGGCGCGGCCGATGAAGCTGACGTAACGGGAATAATGGGCATCAGTGTCGAGTTTGTGGTGTTCGAAATCAAGGCAACGCCTCCAACTGCTTCCAATAAAGAACTCAAATTTGCCGGTAATCCTGTAGCTAACATCGGATTACCACCTACGGCATCATGTTGGATGACTGTGCCTGGATCGGGTTTCTGGTAGGGCAGTTGGTCGACCGGGATTGTTGATAGAAGGATTCGGGCGGGGTCATTTGGGTTTGGGGTTGGGAAATTGGATTCGGGTAAAACTGCGGGGCCGACAGTAGCTGCTGGTGCAACATTGGATGCATTTGAAGATGGTTCAGATGGCAAAACTGCGCTTGTAGTCGCAACATGATCGCTTGCGGGTCCAATTGTGGTGTTTGAATCCAAAGCACTTCCACCATGTGGCTCCAAAGCTGCTGTCAAGTTTGCCAAACTAGCAGGCAAGCCAGTGGCTAACATTGGATTGTTGCCGACAGAATCGTGTTGGACAACAGTTCCAGGGTCGGCGGCGACGGAGGCAAGCACGCTGGGGATTGTTGGTAAGAGATTGGTGATATTCGGTACAGTGACAGCTGGGGGGTTGATGGAAAACATTGAAGCAAATTCTGCTGGTATTCCGGTTGTATTCAGATCCAGAGTAATTGCAGGTAGTGCCGTCGAGTTTAGCGCTGTTGCGACGACGGCTGGTAAGCCAGTCGAATTCAGAGCTGTTGCTATGGCAGAGCCGGTGGAATTCAGTGCTGAACCGAGAACAGAGCCTGTTGAGTTTAAGGGTGTAGCAATGGAAGGCAAGCCGGTGGCGTTCAAGTCGATGAGGATTGAAGGCAAGATGGTCGAATTGAGAGCTGTAGCGATGGCAGAGCCGGTGGCGTTCAATGCTGAACCGAGGAGGGAGCCGGTGGTGTTTACAGCTGTAGCGATAGAAGGTATTCCGGTCGAATTCAGGGCTGTAGCGATGGCAGAGCCGGTGGCGTTGAGTGCTGAATCAATGGATGGTAAACCAGTCGAATTCAAGGCTGTCGAAACGGCAGAGCTGGTAGCGTTCAGGGCTGTACCGAGGAGAGAGCCGGTTGAGTTTAAAACCGTAGCAGGTATGCCAGTCGAATTCAAAGCTGCTGCGATGGCAGGTAAACCGGTGGAGTTCAAGTCGAGAGCGGTAGCAGGCAAACCGGTAGTGTTCACCGCCGCGGCAACGACACCCCCAATTGGTGGCATGAGACTTGCCCAGGCAGGTAGTGTAAAAACTGGTGTACCTGAGGTGGTAGGAGCTCCGGTGGCAAATTCGGCATGTGCGGCGTTTGATGCAATTGTAGAAACTGATGTATCGTTCGGAGCAACACTTGCCAGAAGTCCACTACCGCCAACAGGCGCTGTAACGGAAGCCGGTGACCCAGTAACCGCAGCGGCGCTTGCTGTTGCACCTGTTACGCCTGCTACTGTTGTCGCCACAGAGCCTCCAGCCACGCTACCTGTCACCCCAGAAGCCACTGTAGTGCCTCCTTCAGCCGGTGCTCCAGTCACCCCTGACCCTGTTGTATTCAAAACTGCGATGTGTCCAGCTTCCGTTCCCCCAGTAACTGCTCCACTGGCCATCGTCGTCCCTCCAGACGTCAAAACCGCAGCCCCTTTGGTAACTGCTCCATCAACATGAATGCTCGGAGCCTCGGTCGTGTTAACCCCCACCACCGGGGTCGTCATAACACACGAATCATCAGTGAACGTGATGTTGTCAATCACCGCAAATCCGCCGACAAACTTGTCGCTCACATAAGAGAAGTTGGTGGCGATTAGGAAGATCTAAAACAAAACCGAATAAACCCTAATCCGGCAATCTCGCACCCCATGACCACCACATGTGCTAATTACACGACTAAATTGATAAATCCCATTGATCGAAATCAGTACACCTATACTACAAAAAGTTGGTCACGGTCTGAAGCCCCGAGGATAAACAAATTTAAAAATCGGATTAGGCGGTAATCCGTTACTGTTAGACGGGATTTGGGTAAGCCTGTGTTTGTCCAGAGGGTGGATATTGAAAACTGATTGTCGGATCGGTTGTGTATGTTTAAAAAGTCAAAAAAAAAAAGTCGATAAAAACTAACCTGGAAAGAGTTATTGCCCAAACTCGGCGTGGTAATCGTGACAGGACCAGGTGAAAGAGATCGATCCATAATTCGGCAGAAGTCAAAGTTCGGGTAACTTTTGACGGAGAGCATTATGCAGAGCTTCAAAACGACCCCAGGAGACAGCCAATATGAAAAACTGAAATCTTGCAAGCCACCAGGGCAGACTGCAGAGGCGGAAGCGAGAACGGCGCTGATGTTGGGGTTGGAGGCGGAATCGTGGGCGGCCACGGCGTAGTAGCCGGCTGGAAGAATCCAAATTATGTAAAGTTAACGTAAAAAATGTCAAAAACGACATAAAACTCTCAAATTTGCTTAAAACTGACATGCATTGAACATTTAAAAAAACTCACACGGAATCGTGCTCGTATTCGTGATAGGACCAAAATAGGCCGGATCCAAATACCCACTAGACCTAAACCACTTCAGCAACACATTATGCGACGTAATACTCTCCCATTCACAAGTACTATCAAAATCGGTACAACTCAATGCCGTCACATTGGCTACAGTATCCTCGGTGATCCATGAATCCGAATTGGATTGTGCCATAGGGCTATCCTGGAGATAGCTGAGCCGGAGCATGGGGGATCCGGGTTCTGCGGAGCCAATTACAAGAAAAATAAACACCAAAACCACGGAAAAACAGTTCCATGATGAGCGTAGCCGCATCGTTATCGAAAAACGTTCACAATAGTCAGTCTCGTTCGTTCAAAAAATGATTGGATTGATCTGATCCGTCTGAAAATGCCCGCCTAAATACACCTGAATGGACAACACGGTGGGTGGCGCATCATGTAGGGGGAACGCTAAGCCCTGAGGGCCAAACATCAGTACAGTTACATCGGCCTGGGTGGGGGGAGTGCTTTCTAATGATGTACATGTGGAAGGCATGGAAGACATGTGGACTGATCTGCCCTCAACAGGTGGAAGCCGGTGATGGACCAAATCTGATGGCGGCGTAATCCGATGAAATGGTGGCGATCATAAAAAATAGGCCGAACTTCCGTGTTCGGGAAAGTGAATGCTGACTACAAAAGTCGAAGAAAACATGACATCAGACATGTTTTTTTTTGTAAAAATAGAAAATAAAAGGGCATGATCTTGATAAATCACGTCAACAGTTCGAACTTCAGCATCATTTCATACAGTAAATTCCCAGTAAACTTCATTTTTCCAATACAAAATACAGTTTTAGTCTATTTTTTTCAAGTTAGAGGAAGTCATAGCCAATTTGAACACACTTTCGAAGTACCGTATCACTTTTCCTGCTTAGACTTCTGTTGCTGAGCGCTCTTCTGCTCGCCTTCGCCTTGGGTTCCTTCGGTTTGGGTGACGCCCTCGGGCTCTTCATCTAAAGTTTGGGTTGTTAAAAACTGTCAGTTTCGATTCTCAGTACTTACTCTTCTTAAGCAACTTCTGCATGCGCAAATAAGCCGCCTTCCTGTGGCGCCCCTTCCGCTCAATCACAACCATACCGGCTCCAGCGCCCAGAATCAGGATCAAGAAAACATAGACAAGCGCGCACGGAATCCAGCTGTCGAAAAAGCCGAATCTGAAACCAAAAGTTAAAAACTGTCATCGATTTAGCTAGCTCGATATCCTACCCCTTGCACTCCATGGGTCCCGCCGTGAACGTATCCTCCTTGGCTTCATCGGTAGCCGCCGACGTCGAAGGCGTCGTCGGCTTGATCGTCGCGACGGTCGTATCCGGCCGGTTACTCAAATCGATCGTGCATGGCATAATTTGGAGCGCGGTATCACTAAGCGGCAAGGCGAACGCAATCGACGGATAATCAGCCTGCATCGCGATACAGTACTCGTCGGGCCCGTTGGAGATGACCCATTTGTCGTTGCCCTTTTTCCTAATGTGGAGATTGCAATACTGGTATTCCCATTCAATGGACACTTTCGTCGCTTTGCCCACAATCGGATCAAAGAGGCATTTTTCGAGATTGCCGGGAATGCACGTGCTCTGTTCCGTCGAAGCGATGATGGCGGAGCGATCCGAGTTCCACTCATAGGTTTTTCTAGTTGTTGGGGTGGCACCCGGCGTCGAGATGATCGTTTTGCTATTCACAACATCGATAAATGACTTTTCCCAGTCGATGAGCGGGGTATTTGCCGGGAATGAGATTTCAGTTGTAGTCGCTTTATCCGAAAAGTAGACCTGTTTATCGTCGTTATTCTTGAAGAAGACGCCGGATTCGCCTCCTTGAAGGTAGACCACGTGGAGGTTCTGCGTGGAGGTCGGATTGAACTTTGCGTTCGGAGGCTGGTCGCTGGTGTAGAAATTGACGACGCCGTTTCTGTTACTGGCAAGCACTTGGATTTTGTAATGTTTAGCAAACGCTTCGGGGGTGCAACCGGCGGGGGCTTGGCCGTGGACTGTAACTATTGATTTTATTGATTGAAAACTGCATGATTGATCAGGCTCAGCACTCACCAGTAATAAGTTCCAGAAAGAGGACCAACAAAACGCCCCGAACGAAGAATCCAGATGGACCGGAACGCATCTTTGCGGCCGGACGCGTCGGCAGTCGCATTCCGAAGTGCCGCGAGTGAATGGACTGGCGGCATCAAAGCCTTTTTGACGGCGATTCTGTCTGATTTTTGAAATTTGCATAAACTGGCTTCTTTTTGCGCCGTGATTCTCAAATGCCAATTTCCAATGTAAGCAAAAACGGTTTATTACACAATTACAAAACAATCCCAACTGCTTATCAGTGCAGAATAACAAGGCAAAGATAAAGCACAAAACAAGAAAGAATGCATACAGAAATGGACAAGTCAAAGTCGCATAGTCGGTAAAGTAAGATTATGTATAATACAAATGTTTCAAAATTAAAACTCTTAAAATCTACAAAGCAGCTACAGACGAAAATAACCTTTTACAATCATTAACTTGTGTTGCTGAGATGACGGAAGAAAATCGGCATGCCCGAGGCCACGGGGATTCCGTCCAGATGGAAGGAAGTCGCCCGCAGTGCCAACAGGCAAGGTGTGGTGAAATTGTGGTGGATGAAGACGCCGGAGGTAAAGTGGAATCGTGGGATGAAGTGTTTAGTTGGCGGCTTCGCCCTGAAAGGATTTACGGTAAACTGGACTTTCGGAAGACGGTCAGTGAAAAGATAGCGTACCTGGAGGATCTTGGTGTCCCAAAGGAAGAGGAGCGTCTGCACGAACAGCAGGATCGTCGTGATGACGAGGGTGCTGTGGTAGTTTTCACGGCTGATCATGTACCAGATGAGGAGGCCGGAGGCGATCGCGAACAGGATCGTCGCGACGACTGAGTAGATGCGCTCCAACTTCCACACGGCAAGGTTCAACAAGTTGAGGACGAAGAGGACCAAGTTGATGATGAGGATGACGAAGTTGAGGCCGGACGAGTAGCCGAGACGGCCTTCACCGAAGCACGAACGGCCGCCGTACCTGAGAGATTACGGTAAGTATGCTTCTTTGGATTTTTAATTGGCTTTAAACTAAATTCTCTCCACTTCTTCGTCATTTGTTTTCCCCTTCTTGCAAAAAGACGCCACGTGCTGCCCGCCTGGGTGGTTCCAGTGGCAAGTGTTTTGATCACTGGCCTATGGCCAACAAATAGCCGAACAAATATACGAAAATACGCATGCGTTAAGCCCAGTTGATGTTTTCGATGTTTTCAACACCCCAGGGACTTGATAAAAGCCGAAAGCGAGTACGCTTGCCCTTGCCCCGGAAATTCGCGTGTAAACACGTAATCTTTGGCTTGACTCACCAGTTGGCGCACAACAGCGAGCACATGATGAAACCGGCGATGATCTGGAAGATCTTGATGATACCACGGTTGGTCGAGACATAGCCAGTGTTGAGGTTAGCCATGATTGTTTAGGTTGGAGCTGGGTAGCGTAGAAGGTCGAAAAAACTGAAAGAAGGGGCATTATGGACGTTTCATGCGAAATGGAAGTCATATTTGCACGCAACATCAACAACACGAATGTCAACAGTATGAAAAACTGGGGGGAAAGACACATTGGCGAAGTCAAAGGTGGCTCGTATCGGCAACTGCCAACCATCCAGGCAGTCGGGAAGGCAAAGCAACAACTACCTCAACCGAGGCGGCCTGATCGGTTGTGTTGCGTTGCCTGCGTTTGTTTTCACCCTTTTCCGCGGAGCTGCAGTGCAAAAAATAAACCTAAAAATAAGAGGGCGGCGCTTTGGCAGTATACGCCGAAGATGAAGGACAACAACAACGACGTCCGACCGCCATCTGACTCAACCCCGCCATCACCCCACACTCTGGAGGGCTGACCTTGGGGGTCTTTCGCCACATTTTGAGAGGGAGTGGCCAATGTGGACGCCCTCTCTCTTCCGGATGCGTAAACACGTTTCAACTCGGTGCGATGCAAGCCCCATTGGCCGAGATCTATCGCGGTTCCCGCCAACAATCTGGGTAAGCCGTCAAATCAGCAACGCCAGCAAAGCAACCCATGTGGCGGATAAACAGATTAAGCGAACTGCTTTTTGCAGCTAGCTAGATAGATTGAGGCAAACATTGACTGAGGGTGGGGGTTGATTTTAAAGGGAAAAACTGCGTAAAGGGCCCTGTACGACTAATCTCTGAAGCATTTTGTAATGAACCTCAAAAGCTTCAATGAGTACATCAATTTAGAAACCACGATACCCACCGCGAAGAAACAACAACTTCCAACTGCTCGGAAGCCGGGTTATTTACGCTCTTTTAAGGTGCACTCCAGCTGTCATGTAGGCACCATAGATCAACTATTGGTGCAGCGCGTTAGATTTCTACGCCGCTAACTTGGACCAGGCGGTGTACGATTGAGGCGCCGAAGTAAACATGGAAAGGGTCCCTTTCGTAAAACGCCCCTCTAGGCATCAATGATGCGATCGCCGACGTGAACACACAACACAATGGCCGTGACTCATGGCAATTGTGGGTTTCATCGATCGGATCGGCGATAAAGGTCGAGAATTTTGAGGATTGGATTTTTAAACTGCGCGTGCTTTTTTTTACCATAACCGTACCCTCCTGTGCAGTGAGAGTGAATTTTGTCACCACTTTTCACCGCTAGTCACCGACCCCTTCAGTGTTTGGCTTATAACTTTTGTTTGAACGGCCAAATTTTTACCAATTTTTGTATTGGGGTGGTGACTTGCTTGGGGGCATCGATAGGAACAGGAAGGGGCAGGATTGGAACAGGATTTCGGGAGATAAAGCCGATCCCAGGTTCGGGCGTTTGCGCCAGCGGGACGCATTGTCCCGAGATGGGACGCGCTGGCGCGCGCAAAAAAAACGCGAACCTTGGCGTTCGGGACACCTTGCCAAGAAAGTTCGAGTTTTGGATCGGCTTTATCTCCTCAAGTCCTGTTCCAATTTGGCCGCTTCCTGTTCCTATCGATGCCCCCAGGCAAGTCACCACCCCAATACAAAAATTGGTAAAAATTTGGCCGTTCAAACAAAAGTTATAAGCCAAACACTGAAGGGGTCGGTGACTAGCGGTGAAAAGTAGTGACAAAATTCACTCTCACTGCACAGGAGGGTACTCCATTAGGATGAAACCCCACCATATCGCCCCAAAGATTACAAAACCCCAGGAAAAGGAAAAGCGGCTAACTCGGATCATTCAACTGGAGCAAGACTGGCAAACGCCAAACAGCAGAAAATAAGCGCCATCCAAATGGTGCTTTTGTTGAGGAAATCAAGGGGCGGGTTCGCGCGAACTGCGAAATGCCGACCAAAACTGCAAAACAACAGTAAACAAGTTGTGATCTTTGATCGGTGAAGGGGAAGCGCAAAACTCACTGACCAGTGGAACAGTTGAGATAACAAACAACAATAAACAAGCTAGCTGAAATGGACAGGGAATACAATTAGGCGGGAAGTGAGGCCACGGTTCTTTGGCCTTTTGAGGCAAGAGGTCGGGATTGCCTCAGGCGATTTGAGGGTGAGTTTTGAAACTGCACACAGAACTGTACGAGCGATCGATTTTGTTCATTTTTTCGATTATTGTAAAAGTTGTTTGGGCGCCAATAGCGATTGTAATAATGCATCTTTGTCGGTGCGCGCAGTGCGCACTGCAATTTGCGCGCAATTATTTCGTCAAAAAATTTGACTGTAATGGAATTTTGCAACTTTCGTCTCTTTCTTTGTCCTTGAAGAGTTTTACACATTACAGAAAACAATTAGTGTGATTAAACTGTCAATTCGTCCGTCCGCATAAAGCAATCAACACACACAACACAAACAGACCACCCCGCAAATACAACTGATAGCATCTCTCCGCAAAGGCGACTTTTGCTTATTTAAAGTCAAATTTGCCACTGATAACACATAAAACTGCTTTTCTCTTGCCTTGAATGTTTGCATAACGTCCACATGAACAAATTGCCCACTTGCGCTCAAAGCTCGAATCGGATACATCTGGCAAGGGACCACAATCATAACTCTTTGTAAATTAGTCCTGATGGAAATAAAACAAAAGCACTATGTTTTTTGGTGCACGTTAGTTTTTTTCAAAGATTAATAACCGAAGCTGCTTTCCCTTCATACCCAAAAGGTTAGACGTTAGATACCTTTCTTCCGCACCAATTTCGCAACGTTGAATGCTTGTCTTTCTTGTTTTGGCGTACAAAAAACACATATTCTTGTATGACTCTGCCTTTTCTGTCATCACCAAACTAACATCAGCTGGTTGAACGAGCAAAAATTTCAATTTGAGCATGGCCATGGGGGTCGACATTGGTATGTTATCGAGTATTTGTTTGTTTCACACGGAAATCGAACCGGTTTTGTCCTCGCCGCCAGGTGGTTGGCGTGGCAGGAGGCCCCAGGGCGTTGATGATCATGCCGAAAGGATGCGATGCGATGCATTGGTCGGCCTTTGGTCTCCCGAAATAGGGACCCAACAACACTGCACAAGTTGGAGGTTGAAATTAAAGTTGTTTTTGTCAAAAATAGTTGTTGGGTGGTTGATGTTGTTCACTGTGACCGACCGATGACGAGTCGTAACAATGGAGCCTAAAAGGTCGAACTTGGAACCATTTTGCGATTCTGATGATTGCTTCTTGTTTCAATCTTCTTGCTAATGTAACTGTGTGAAAGTCCACATAAACTAAACTTAAGCGCTTCAAGCACTCGAAAACAAGCCAATTTGGCGTTTATGACGCGGAAAGCCGTATGCTCTTTCCGACCTGGGGACATTTTTCAAGTCCGTCTCACAAACAATAAAAATCCCAAAGTAAAATACGGTGCTCACTCCGAAGTTTATGGACCATGAGGTCTGTTCGCTTTTAAAAACAACAATTTGTTGGGGTAAAAAGAGCGAAGGGATCGCTCAACCGTGGCGTAAGACGTCGGAAAGTATCCAGCTGCACGAGATGGATAAGTTTCGAAATCCCTTCCCAACATGCATGCTGGCATGTTAGCGTGGTTATTTGAAAGTGGCACTTTGATTGGGCTGAGATAGAGGGCAAAAAAAAAATCTATAAATATCTCTATCTTGTTTCATCATGCGTGGGCCATTTTTGGACTGTCGTTAGTCTCTAATAAGCTTTGCAAAAAGGCAAATAGGGTTATTTTCGGCACATTGCATCGCTTATTAGTCATTTTCATCTTCTATCTATCTGTCAGTGAGGCATAAAGGCACCCCCGTATGTAGTGTAGGAGTAGCAGCTGATACGCCATCCCGCCCGACAAACAAACATCGTTGAAAGCCTGGGGGCAAAGTTTAGCTTGGCTAACTATCGAGACAGATATTTTCAACGGCTTTTAAACTGGATCGATCTCCTTCAGCGTTGACTTAAGCAAACACCACGTGGAAGACAAATAAAAACAACAATTTCTCATTGTTCTTCGCTAACAGCGCCCATTTCCGAAAGAAAGATAAAGCCTTCCCATCAACATCCGCCTCTGTTGACAATGCCGAAATCGCCACCGACATATGACAGCAAAGGCCAATGACCAATCTTGGTGGCACATATCAAAGGAAGGGATAAAATGTCATTATTTAGCTCGAAGCATAAAATTGCTTGCTCTTTTTGCTGTTTGCTGTTTTTATTTTATCGGGGAACATCTGATATTCAGGATACGATGGCTTATGGCAATGATTCGTGCCGATTTTATGATTCAAAGCTGTCGAGATGGGCACAGATGTGCAGATTGACGTCTTATTTGCTCTGATGTTAATGTGTATTACAACCTTAGTCTGCGGCAAAAAAACTAAAATAAAGCCATTAGGCAAGGATAATGGCATTGTCTCAAAATAAGGCTTTTTAGATTTTTGTTTTCTAAAACTGATTGTAGAGTGTTCTCGTCCTTGTAAAACCACAAAAACGCATTACCGATCACACAAAAACCCCATCTAGAAAGGCAGTTAACGTCATTTCAATCATGGTTGTACGATGCGTCAGGCCAATGAATTTCGAGTCAACATGACAGTTGACACACCCAAAACGTGTTGGTAACCTTGTAATTTTTGCATTTCCGTTGTAACAAAAGAATTGAAACTCGTTTCTGTAAAATGGTGACGTTTGGTTGATGGTTTTAATTGAAAACTGTATCCCTGTATACAACGCAGTGAATTGAACCGTAAAACAGGTAAAATGGAATAGGTTAGTCATTTTAACTGTCGACAAAACAGCCGTAAATCGATTCAACGTACCTCAAAAAACAACGTTCATCAATGTTTGTCCTTGATGTGCTTGTTTTTGCAGAGGAGTTGGTATTTTTGAGTTTTGAAAGGGTTCTGAATTTTGAAAACTGCAAGGAATGAAGCAAACGTGTGTGTTGTAATAAAGTTTGCACAAAAACCAGAATAAAAAACAATGTACTATGGTCGAAAGCAATCGTACCTCGATAACGCAGTTTATGCGAATTAATGAGTCGTCGATCGTTGCGAGACATGGCCCAAATCGCGGGTAATTTAGCGTTTCAAACGGTGTTTTACCCTTATTTCGAGGGTACAAAATATGAAATTTGAATATATAACTGGCGTCTTATTTGCATGCCCTATTTATGCAAATAACTGTGGAGGAGTCATAAAAGGCAGCTAAAAACCCGTTTGAAACGCTATATTACCCGCGATTTGGGCCATGTCTCGCAACGATTGACGACTCATTAATTCGCATAAAATGCGATATCGAGGTACGATTGCTTTCGACCATAGTAATGCGAAAAAAGCTAGACCGAAGTCGAAAAAGTAGTCAATTTTCTTCCATTTACACTACTTGTCACCATTTACATGTCCCAACAATTACTGTAGGGTCAAAGGATGGACGCACACCTACATAGCTACCCCGGCGAGCAAGCTTCATTTGTGTAAGCTAATCAAGCACTATCCGCAATCGATTTTCTATCTTCAAATCAGAACCTATTCGTTAGCTGAACTCCATATAAAAGCAAAAAAAGGAATGGCAATCATCAGTGTAGAAAGATCTGCTTACCTGTGCATCGTTGCCGTTTTCTTCTTCTCATTTTATATAACATCATCATGCCTTATCATTGCAAATACTGTGAAGACGCTGAGATCACCGCCATCATCTCTACTATTCGTAGAAGTAAGTTTACCTATTGGTGGATGTTCATTAATAAAACAATGGATTTTTAGAAGGTATGACGATTGAAGAAGAACGCAACGCCAAGTATGTAAAAGCAGTGGCCATGGTATTCGAACAGGAACGCAAGCAGCGCAAATGAAAGTCTTCGTTTGCTCTTGTAAAAACAGTTTACAAATTGAATGTTTTTGCAAATTATTATTATAAAAACAGTTTACAAATTGAATGTTTTTGCATGTTATTTGATGTTTTTTATTTGCTTGAAAATATACAAAGTAATAAAAAGAACATTCATATCGGGTATGCAGTGGTTACAAGTTGATGGTATTTAGTTGTGCAAGTGTAACAGTTTGAAATTAGTGCATTCTGTTTTAATGTCTTAGAAGTGCGTCGTATCAAAGTATCAATTCATTTTGCAAGTGTAAACTGCGGGCTGAGATTTTTTTCTGCTTCAACCCCATTTTATCGGCAGCCTTGGCGTTGTGTCCCGAACCGCCGTTTTTCAACATCTTTTTTTTTTTAACTCTGCGCGCACTTTTGAAAACTGTTCGGCTCTCTGTATCAATTCTGTATTGTGCGGTTGTGAACTTTTTGTTAAAAACGGTTTTGTGACAATATCGCGTGTTTGGATATCAACTTTAGACTAGTCACGCGTTTCAGTCATGAATTCGACCCTGAAACCTCACCTTCTCATCGAAGTCATGGGCCTCCAGCGCCGACTATTGCCACCCGAAAGGCTTAGCATGCTTTTCTTGGGATATCGCGACTTTCCTGATGCTTTTGCCCTTGCATTTCGTTACCGATGTGAAGTTCGTCACTCGTACAGGTGGAGTTTAGAATTCTTAGTTGCAACCAGGTAAGTGTGGCATATATTCGTTTGTTCTTAAAACTGATTATTTAAAGATGTGGTTTAACGTTCGTATTCAACAAAAGTACCCACATTCCCATCCTCCTTCGCATCGCCGGGCGTCATGTTCATCGGATCGATAGAGCCTTTCCCAATGAAGCTTGGATAGAACCGTTTTTGAAGGGCATTGACGAGAATCAGCGTATGTTTGTACGTTCTGTTTTGGAACCTATCTGTAACTCATACCTTTTCAGATGTGGAATACATCAACTGCCTAGCCTTTGAACCGTTTCTTCAGCGGTACATGCGGCATCATAGCAATCACCTTCCGACAATCGAGTGCGACAAGTTTTCAATTTTGAACACTCTCAAAGATCCTCTAATCGATAAACTTGTTGTCAAGACCAACTCCTCTGACGAGAATTTCAATGAGATACGCATTGAAAGCATCGAAGTGTTTTGGGCCCCCGTCAACCGCATCAACCCGCCCAATGACCCCCTCCAAAATTTGAAATACGACAGGAAGTTTCTGAAAAGCGTCAAGATTCATGGCGAACTTTCATTGAATGTCGCTCTTCAGATGATCAACTCCACTTTTTCGAAGGTCGAGCATTTGGAGCTCGTAAATGTCAAGATTCCGGTAACTGTATATACTTACTTATATATTAACTGATAACTTTATCGTTTTCAGTGTCCAAACAACTGTTCCGAGATCAAGGATAACATTGATCTCATCAAACTCGTTGTCGACCAGCTGAAGACAGCTATGGACAACCATCCGAACACCGTTTCCGTCAACGCTTTTTACTTCCGACACCATGTTCCTAAACCCGGACCAATTATTGCCGCCGCATGTCGAACTGATTTGAGTGGTTTTAGCGTGGACGACCGGCACAGCATTGTTGAATGCAAGTTGCAATTGAATACTGGAAAGGCGTCGTTGAAGGTTTCTGCTGAAATGCGTTACCCGTATCAACCCTTTTTTTAAACTGATGTTTGTTGTTATAACGGAATAAACCCATTTTTTTGAAACGTTTTGGAGAAATCCAATTTTGGTATCATTCTGTTCGATCGTCGCACACACAGGTTCGAAGGTTTACGAAACGTTTCGAAAAGTCTCGTCCCGTCAGCGCCGGGCCAACCCAGCCCTACGTCCACCCTTGTTCGCACGCAGTTGCAATTCGTAAAAAAACCGCGTCTGTTCCCTGTTGCACGCGCGAACATTGTTTTCAATCAATTGAGTTATTGATTTTTTTCTGACAAACCTCGTTTCAAAACTGTGCGTCGCTCATTCACTGTCATTTCCGCCGTCCCTATGGTGTTTTACTTTTTGCGTATTTCACTCATGTCAGTCATGAATAAACCAGCCTCTTTACCACTTCTTGCGTGATTCTATCTGTCTTGAAACTGCTAAATCTAACACCATCCGTTTCAGCCATGAATTCAACCCTAAAACCACATCTGCTCGTCGAAATCATGGCCCTCCAGGAACGGCCGCTACCGCCCGAAAAGCTTTCTACGATGTTCCTGGCCTATCGCGACTTTCCTGAAGCTTTTGCTCTCGCTTTTCGTTATCGCTGTGACTTTTCCTTGCCTTATTTGAGATCCTTTCGTTACGAACCAGCAATTGTGGTTACAACTTTGTAAGCGACACATTTCCTTCCGCTCATATTCAGTTTTTTTCAGAGGCGGTATGACGTTCGTGTTTGACCATAAGTTAATGCATATTCCGATTCTTCTTCGCATTGCTGGACGAATGGTTCACCGTATCGACGTGTTGAAGACTGAAGAAAGTTGGAGTGAACCGTTTTTGGAGGGCATCGACGAGAATCAACGTATGTTTGTGTATCTTTTGAAAACTGGCCATACCATAATTGGAGAAACTACTTTTCAGATCTCGAGGTCATCAAATGCAAAGTGAGCGCAGCGTTCTTTCAACGATATCTGCGACACCACGACAGCCTTCCAACGGTTAAATTTGGTTACTATTGCAACAATTTCGCCGTCTTGGATGAACTTGAGGATCCAAAAATCGACACGGTGGTTTTCGATTCACGATCCAAAGGCTGTAACGAAAAGCCTTGTCGCATTGCCAATGTTGTCGTTGGTGAATACATACGTGGTGATTGTGACCCGCTGAACTGGTCTGGTCATAACCTGAAACTGGACATCAAGTTTCTTAAGACGTTGACTGTCAATGGTGAGATTCCTCTTTGTGTCGCCCTTCGAATGATCAAGAATCGATACAAAAATGTGCAAAAGCTACACTTGGGCCAAGTCCGAATTCCTGTGAGCTTCGATTTAAACAGTTTTTTTAATAATAATCCAATCTGCCTTTTAGGTACCGGTAGATTGGAAATCAATTCAACATGCAGTTGAACGCATCAACGTCAGGATCGAGACACTGTGGAACTGCATGCTGGCTCATACGGGTGATGTTTCGGTCGGCGCCTTTTTCGACCGCCTCTTCACAGATGGGGAGCAAGCCGTTCTCAACGCTTGTCAGACGGCCTTTCCTGGCTCCAGTATTATCAGAAGCCTTGGCTGCGTAGAATGCAAGTTTCAGAAAGTGGCCGGAAACAAGAAGTTGGATGTTCGTGTTACGATTATTTGTTGAAACTGATGGCTTGTACTATTCGTTTTTTTTTTGTTGTTGCCGTTTGTATCTGTTTTCTTCTTCAAAATTAACGTTCATACTTTTGATTTGAAGTTTTTACATTTGCTTATTGTAATGAACAAACTGTTTTTGTAATGATTCAATATTTGTATTGTGGATTGCTACGGCAGGCAGCGACTGTCATCTTCAGGTCACTAACATATAGTATGACGCTGACCACTGCCAAAAAGAAAAAACGGAAAGTGAATTTTAGGGTGAATCGATTTTGGCGGCACTTTGGTCGCAAGCCGCCGCACTCACACTGGTTCGAAGGATTACGAATTGCTTTGAAAGGTCTCGCACGCGATTGCAAAATGATTCGTATAAAAACTGTCACCTTCGTGTTAATTTTCCCTTTTGGAATCGATGTATCGAATGTCACAGCGATGACGAAAAGCAAGAGCCAACGCTTCGAGAAAGCCGTGATAGGCCAGGAAAAAGGTAGCAAGCTGATCGGATTCGATCGTCTGTTCCGATCGAATATGATCAGCTTGCTACTTTTTGACTTCGACGAGGAGTTGCGGTTTCAGAGTACAATTCAATGCTCTCACATTCGGGTGATGTTACAGTTTCGGCAGTTTTCGTACATTTTTGCGATGAATCGTTGCCAGTGATAGCTGAGTGCTGCAAGAATGCACTCCCTGCCTACACTGTCGCTTCGACGAATGGACACATCACGTGCCATCATCAGAGAAAGGCGGATAAGAAAGATTTGAGAATGAAAATAGATTTTTTCAGCTTGAACACCGTTTTATCTGCAGCCTTGGCGTTGTGTTCCTAACCGCCGTTTTTCAACATCTTTTTTTTTAACTCTGCGCGCTCTTTTGAAAACTGTTCGACTCTTTGTATCAATGCTGTGTTATGCGATTGTAAAGTTACCGATAGAAACTATTTTGTGCTAATATCGCGTGTTTATATCCTATGCGTTTCAGTCATGAACTCGCCCTTGAAACCCCACCTTCTCATCGAAGTCATGGGACTCCAGCGCCAACCATTGCCACCCGAAGGGCTTTGCATGCTTTTCTTGGGATATCGCGACTTTCCAGCTGCTTTTGCCCTTGCATTTCGTTACCGATGTGAAGTCCGTCACTGGTACAGGTGGGGGTCTGATTTCCTGGTTGCTACCAGGTAAGTGTGACATGTGTTTGTTTTTTTACACTGCTTATTTTAAAGATGCGGTCTAACGTTCATGTTCAATAAAAGTACCCACATTCCCATTCTCCTTCGCATCGCCGGCCGTCATGTTCATCGGATCGATAGGGCTTATCCCAATGAAGCTTGGATAGAACCGTTTTTGAAGGGCATTGACGAGAATCAGCGTATGTTTGTGTATTCGGTTTTGGAACCTATCTGTAACATGTATGTTTTCAGACGTGGAATACATCAACTGCCGAGCCTTCGAACCGTTTCTTCAGCGGTACATACGGCATCACAGCAATCACCTTCCGACAGTTGAGTGCAACAATTATTCAATTTTTGACACTCTCGAAGATCCACTAATCGATAAACTTGTTGTCAAGTGCAATTCCTCTGACGGGAACCTCAATAAGATTCGCATTGAAAGCATCGAAGTGTTTTGGGCCCCCGTCAACCGCTTCAACCCGATCTATGACCCCCTACAAAATTTGAAATACGACAAAGAGTTTCTGAAAAACGTGAAGATTCATGGCGAAATCTCAATGAATGTCGCTCTTCAGATGATCAACTCCACGTTTTCGAAGGTCGAGTATTTGGAGCTCGTAAATGTCAAGATTCCGGTAAACTGTACTGACAAAATTTTATATTAGTTGATAACTTTATTGTTTTCAGTGTCCAAACAACTGTTCCGAGATCAAGGATAACATTGATCTCATCAAACTCGCCGTCGACCAGCTGAAGACAGCTATGGACAACCATCCGAGCACCGTTTCCGTCAACGCTTTTTACTTCCGACACCATGTTCCTAAACCCGGACCAATTATTGCCGCAGCTTGTCGAACTGATTTGAGTGGTTTCAGCGTGGAAGAACGGGACAACAGTGTTATATGCAAGTTGCAACTGATTACTGATAAGACGTCGTTGAAGATTTCTGCTGAAATTACTTACCCGTATCATTCCTTTCTTTAAACTGAAGGTACCTATGCTCGTTTACTTTAAGTTTGTATTCGTTTAATGTAATAAATCAATTATTTTTGCAATGTTTTGAAAAAACCGATTTTTGGCGCCACTCTGTTCGATCGTCGAACACACACACAGGTTGCGTAGTTTACGAAATCTTTCGAAAAGTCTCGCACGCAGTTGCAAAAAAATTTGTAGAAAAGTGTCTGTTGCACGCGAATGGTGTTTTCAATCAATTGGGTTATTGATTTTTCCTGACTCACCTCGTTTCAAGCAACTGCGCGTCGACTCTTTATTTCCGCCGTCCCTGTCTTTTACGTTTCGTGCAGTTTACTCATTTCAGCCACGAATTCAACTCTTTTTTACCACTCTCCTCCGGCGTTTTTGCGTGATTTCGATTTTTATAAAACTGCAGTTCGTAGAAATTGTGAAACGTCAAAACGTCTTGGAAATGCTAAATCTACCTATTTCAGCCATGAACTCAACTCTGAAACCCCATCTCCTCGTCGAAATCATGGGCTTCCAGGAACGGCCGCTACCACCCGAAAAGCTTTCTACGTTGTTCCTGGCCTATCGCGACTTTCCTGAAGCTTTTGCTCTCGCTTTTCGTTACCGCTGTGACTTTTCATTGCCTTATTTAATATCCTGCCGTTACAAACCAGCTATTTTGGTTACCACAAGGTAAGCGAAGCATTTCCTTCCGAGCTTATTCAGTTTTGTTTTTTCAGGGGCGGTATGACGTTTACGTTCGATCATAAGTTGCTGCATATTCCGGTCCTTCTTCGCATTGCTGGGCGTATGGTTCACCGTATCGACGTGTTGGACACTGAAGAAAGTTGGAGTGAACCGTTTTTGGAGGGCATCGACGAGAATCAGCGTATGTTTTTTATCTTTTTAAAACTGGCCTGAGAATGTAGTGGTCGACAAAAGCCACTTTTCAGATCTGGAACTCATCAGCTGCAAAGTTCCCACATCTTTCCTTCAACGATATCTGCGGCACCACTACAGCCTTCCAACGGTTAAATTTGGATTGAACTTCAACAATTTCGCCGTCTTGGATGAGCTTGAGGACTCCAAAATCGACACCGTGGTTTTCGATTCTCGATCTGAAGGCCGTAACGATAAGCCTTGTCGCATTGCCAATGTTGTTGTCGGAGTATACTTTTATGGTGATTGCGATCCGCTCAACTGGTCTGGCCATAATTTGAAACTGGACATTAAATATCTCAAAACGCTGACTGTCGATGGTGAGATTCCGCTTACTGTTGCCCTTCGGATGATCAAGAATCGATACAAAAACGTGCACAAGCTACACTTGGGCTTAGTGCGAATTCCGGTGAGCTTTAGTTTATATACAACTGTTTTAACAAACAAACAATATGTTTTTCAGGTACCCGTAAGTTGGAACTCAATTCAACATGCACTTGAACGCGTCAACGTCAGGATCGAGACACTGTGGAACTGCATGCTGACTCATACGGGGGCTGTTACTGTCGGCGCCTATTTCGGCCTCTTCACAGACGGGGAGCAATCCGGTTTCAACGCATGTCAGACGGCCTTCCCTGGCAGCGATATTGTCAGAAGCCTTGGCTGCGTAGAATGCAAGTTTCAGAAGGTGGCTGGAAACAAGAAGTTGGATGTTCGTGTTACGATTATTTGTTGAAACTGAGTTCGTTTTTGTTTTTGTCTTTTGTACTTGTTTTATTCCTTAAATTTATGCTCCGTAATTCTGTTTTGAAGTTCGTACATTTGCTTATTGGAATGAACGATCTGCTTTTGCAGTGGTTTAGTTTAACATTTGTATTGTGGATTGCAACGGCAGGCAGCGACTGTTATCTTTAGGTCACCAAATGACGCTGACCACTGTCAAAAAAAGGAAAGAGGAAAGTGAATTTTGGGGTGAATCGATTTTTGGCGGCAATCCGGTCGCAAGCCGCACACACACTGGTTCGAACGTTTACGAAATGTTTCGAAAGGTCTCGCACACGCGATTACGAAATGACTCGTTAAAAAACTGACGCTTGCGCACTTTTTGAATCGACATATTGATCGACGTTGTCCCTAATTCCGCCCCATTTCAGCCATGAATTCAACTCTAAAACCGCACCTCCTCGTCGAAGTCATGGTCATCCAGGAACAGACGATCGAATCCGACCAGCTTGCTACCCTCTTCCTGGCCTATCACGGCTTTCCCGAAGCGTTTGCTCTCGCTTTTCGTTATCGCTGTGACATTCCTAAACGCAAAATGCCAATCTGGTCTTACAACCCTGCCATTTCGGTTTCAACAATGTAAGTAAGCAGTGTTTTTATGTCCATTTATTATTGGTTTTTTCCAGGGACCGCATCACGTTTCTTTTTGATGATAAGTCGTTCAATATTCCGATTCTTCTTCGCATTGCTGGCCGTCTGGCTCACCGTATCGATGCTATAAACTCTGAAGGTAGTTGGATGGAGCTGTTTTTGGAGGGCGTCGACGAGAATCAGCGTATGTTTGTATCTTTTTAAAACTGTCGTGATTTGTCAAATTGAATGGCAGCTTTTCAGATCTCGAGATCATCAACTGCAAAGTGAGCGCAGCCTTCCTTCAACGATATCTGCAGCACCACGACAGCCTTCCAACAGTTACATTTGGCTGGCGCTTCAACAGTTTCGCCGTGTTGGATGAACTTGAGAACCCACAAATCGACACCCTTGTGTTCAAAAATCGAACTTTAGAACGTAACACCAAGCCATGTCGCATTGCTAATGTTGTTGCGGGTGAGTACATTCGGCATTATTGTGATCCGCTCAATTGTTCCGGTCAAAACTTGAGAATCGATATCAAGTTTCTAAAAACACTAACTGTCAACGGTGAGATTCCGCTCAGTGTCGCCCTTCGTATGATCAAGAATCGGTACAAGAATGTGCAAAAGCTGCATTTGAGGAAAGTGCGGATTCCGGTAAGATTTGACATCACTTTTTTCTTGTGATCAGCCAAGTCTGTCTTTTAGGTACCAATCGACTGGTGGGCAATCCAAGAAACCGTCAACCGTATCAACGTCGGCGTGGAGAAACTGTGGGAGAGCATGTTAGGACATACGGGTGCTGTTACGATTGGCGCATTTTTTGATCG
Source organism: Panagrellus sp. LJ2284 (assembly GCA_024447225.1). Taxonomy (NCBI): domain Eukaryota; kingdom Metazoa; phylum Nematoda; class Chromadorea; order Rhabditida; family Panagrolaimidae; genus Panagrellus; species Panagrellus sp. LJ2284. Next base: position 4,665,059 of record JAMRYC010000005.1, on the reverse strand, counting down.
TCTTCACAAGAACGGGGAGCAAACCGTTTTCAACGCATGTCAGACAGCCTTCCCTGGCTCCACAATTATCAGAGGCAATGGCGCCATTGGCCGCGTTGAATGCAAGTTTCAGAAGGCGGAGGGAAACAAGAAGTTGGATGTTCGTGTTAAAATTGTTTGTTAAAACTGTTAGTTTGTATTTTTTAATTTTTTGTTGTGCAGTTTATAAATAATCGGTTTTTTTAATTGGCCTTATGTTGAAAAAACTGTCGTATTTATTGAACACCCCAAAACGCTAAAACGAGGGAAAACTTACGAAGATAGATTGCACATCGAGTGCAAAAAATCTATCGAGTAGATTGTACGCATACAAATTTCTTCACCTTAAAATTTTCAAAAATTCTTCCATGTTCGGGGAAAATCGGGGTAAAATCTAAGGCCGGGAAATGCGTACAATCCACTCGATAGATTTTTTGCACTCGATGCACAATCTACTTTTGCGTTTTGGGGTGAACGCAGGATTTATGCTAATTTGAACAAAAAAGTTTCATGCCCGCAGCGCGAACGCAATTGCAATTGATCATTGTCAACTTTTGTTCTCGTGAAATATGTCGTTTCGATTCGCTATTACCCGTTTCAACCTTAAATTTAGCAATATTTATAGACTGGTACATTTCAGCCATGAATTCAACCCTCAAACCCCATCTTCTCATCGAAACATTTGGCCTTCACGAAATACCGATGCCAACCGATAAGTTGTGCTCATTGTTTCTGCGCTATCGCGGCTTTCCCGAAGCTTTTGCTCTGGCTTTCCGCTATCGATGTGAAATTCGTTACGAAAAGCTTGTCAGATTTTGGTTGCCAGACTCGTTTTTCTCTCCTGAATTCGTCGTCACTACCAGGTACAGTTACAAATTTAAGGGTTTTAAAGCTAAACTGTGTATTTAAGCATCTTCTAAAACAATTTTTTTTTTCAGAGACGGCATGAAGTTCCGCTTCCACAAATTGTTGCACATTCCGACCCTTCTCCGCATTGCCGGTCGTCTCGTTACTAATCTAGGCAGTGCGTGGCCAAATGAATCTTGGATTGAACCATTTTTGGAGGGCATTGACGAGAATCAGCGTATGTTTCTTTTAAACTGTAAATTGAATTCGGTATCCAGTGATTTTTTTAGATCTGGAACGCATTGCCTGCAAAGTCGACGCCACTTTTCTCAACCGATACTTGCGGCATCACGACAGCCTTCCAACCGTCGAATTCGCAGTCGCTTTTGACAAATTTTCCTTTTTGGATCAGCTTGAGAACCCCAAAATTGACACCCTCGAAATCAAACGTATGTCTCCAGATTCCAACACGAAGTCATGCCACATTAAGCACATTATCGTCGGCCAACGTAAATGCATTCCGTTCCATAGGACCACAATTCCAAAGCACGACAAAGACTATCTAAACTTCTTGTCTATCGTCAAAGATGTGCGCTTAGACAATGCCCTGGAGTTTATCACGAATCGGTTTTCGTATGTCAAAAAGTTGCAGTTTTCAAATGTCAGAATCGATGTAAGAATGTGTTTCGTATTTTTTAAATAGGTTTACCAAACCGATTTCAGGTCTCGGATGCGCCCCTCCTAGGCATGATTGAATGTTACAAGTCGGCCGTCGAAAAACTGTGGAACGTGATGAGGTCGCATTCGGGTGAAGTGACCGTTTCTGTTGTTTTCGAACGGCAGTGGGATGAGCCATTGCCAGTGATAGTCGAATGTTGCAAGAATGCCCTCCCTGGCTATACTGTCGCTATGCAAGTTAAGAGTGTCGAGTGCCATCATCAGAGAAAGGCGGATAAGAAAGATCTACAAATGCGTGTTGCTTTTTATAATAATGGATTTTTTAAAAAGTGTGATTTTTTGGCTTTAAAAAATGAACGAACTTGGAATAAACTTAGGTAGTAGAATTAGAAAAAACGGGATCATACCACATTCAATGTAATAATAAGTTATGAAATTCGCAAAAAAACTGGCAAATTTAGAGGTATTAATTGTGACGTTAATCATGAAACACGCATCATTAGTCACCGATAAACTGAAAGTCATCAATGTGGGGAATACTCGCAAAGTTCAGTCAATCTCGTCCATCATAAACTGGCGCAGGTCTCGTTGAAAGTAGATAGAGCCAGCGACCCACGTTTCCCCCCACTTTTTCAAGCGCAGACTGCATGTTTTTCACGTCAGTTTGTCTTTTTTTGCTCGTCCAACGCGACTTTTTGCTGCCCTGGGCAACGCTTACGGAAAAAGAAAACTGGTATTCTGATTGGCCGGGATCTGGTGGGAAGTGGTCTTGGATAGACGAATCAATGACCCCCAGGGTCGAGGGCCCGATTTGGGCATCCGATGTCCAGGGCCACGGGCGCCGCGGCTGCGCAGTCCAGACAAACCGACAACGTTCGGCTGGACTGGGCTGTGTCTCGTTCGTTGCGACTTGCGAAAGAAGGAGTGAAAGAACTTTCGCGAAGCTGGGACGTGAACGACCCTGGCGGGCTTGGGCGTTGAGGTGGACCTTTGCGCTCGGCTTTTCCTGCGAGTTGCTTTTCCTTTTTTGGGGTTTTGGGGTGAAAACTGGCCGTTTTTATTCATTTGCTTAATTGTTTAACTTAAAACTGAGACGATCCTACTTCAAAAAATATATAAAAATGCCCGTGTTTACGTTTTAGCGTGTGCCTTCCGTTAACGTCGTTTTTAGCGCTTTTTATATAATTATATATCTTTTTGATAGAAAACTGATGTCCATTCCCTTTTCGAGAGGTTAAATTCGACTTCCTTTCCCCAAAATTTCAAAACCACCCAACCACCTTGAAATCCGGCCCATTCCACCTCCAAAGCCTTCCTCCCACACCTCCACCTATTAGCCATGCTCTCTGAACCCCGAAAAGCATAAACCAACCCTCCATGTTAGCCATATTGCCGGCAAAGCGCGAAAAGCCGCCTCCAGCACCAGCCCCAACGCTCGCGAAATTTCTCGAAGCTTGGCGTAGCGTCCGCAGCTCGGGCGGTACTACTCGAGCTCGTCTAGCCGGCGACTGCATTCATTCGTCTCCCTTTTTCGAATGTTCTTTCCGCGTTCTTTGTCGCTTCTTTTTTGTATCTCGCCTCGCCCTTCCTGAAGTGGTCGCAATTTTATCACCCTACTTTTGGCTAATTTTACCAACAGTTTGTCCTGGATTTTAATATTTTTTAAACTGTCGGGTTATCTTTCTTTGCTAATACCAACTTTTAGGCCACTTTTACATTATTTTATAAACTCCATCCCCTTTGGCAACACCCCCCACAAAAAAGACTTACATTAGTCACTCTTTTTGATGCAATGTTTACCTAAAAAGATCGATCGGCCCCATTGTTCTTGCGTGTTTGACTTGACGTGACGGCTTCCGAAACTTTTTGACCGTTTTTCGCGACAGTTTCCTATTTCTAACAAACTTCACAGGTTTTAGACTTTGAACACTCTACAGTCGCATAATGTCTATCATTGGTATCGATTTTGGCGCGTATTCCAGTTACGTTGCCGGTATTAAGGATGGCACCGTCGAGGTTTTCGCTAATGAATATTCGCTTTTGGCAACACCGTAAGTTTTGAATGCTTTTTTAAACTGATTTGATGAAGAAACAATCAATTTTAGGACAGCAGTAGCATACAACGCGAAGCCCCGACCCATCGGTGTTAGCGCTCGTCAGCTTGTCGTCGCCAAATCCAAAAGCACAGTGGCATTCTTCAAGCCATTGCTTCGACGCAATGTTGAGAGCCATGGCCGCATTTTGGATGCCATCCCGTGTGAGAAGACAGCCGTCGATTTGAAGTCGAAGGATAAGTATGCTACGGTTAAGGTTTATGTAAGTTTAAACTGTTTTAAGAAAAAGTTATATATAAAATTGTCAATTTTCAGGACGAAAACAACACCGCTCACACCTACGCCATCCAGCAAGTCCTCGGAACCTACATTACCAAGCTTTTCGGCGTTGCCAAGGCTGCCACTGGCACTCATGTTGAGGAATGCTTCATGACGGTATGTTTTGAGTTTCTTTTTACTGATTTCAATGCTAAACTGCCGCATACATTTCAGGTCCCGTACTACTTCACCGTTTCCGACCGTCAAGTCATCCTCGAAGCCGCTAAGATCGCTGGAGTCCCCTTCATCAAACTCATCAATGAAACCGCCGCTCTGGCCGCTTCGTACGCGTTCTTCAAGAAGGCCACTCTCCCAGCCGCCAACGAAACCCCGAAGAAGGTCGTCTTCGTCGATGTCGGCTACTCCCAGGCCCAGATCTCCGTTGCTGACGTCCACAAGGAGGGCGCTAAAGTCCTTCTCGCTCGTCACAGCACCGAAGTCGGCGGTTTCTTCTTTGATGATGTCATCCGAAGCTACTTTGCTGATGTCTTCCAACAGACGAAGAAGCTCGATGCCCGCGCCAACCGCAAGGCTTGGTTGCGTCTCGCTGATGAGGCTGAGAAGGCCAAGAAGTCTATGTCTGCCGCCAGCACTAAGCTTTTCGCTCAAGTCGAGTGCTTGATGGAGGATACTGACTTCAAGGCTGAGATTGATCGGTGAGTTTTGGACGTTAATATATATATTTTTTAATTAAACTGAGGATCTTTTAGCACCCTCTTTGAAGAACTCGCCGCCCCGCTTTTCAAGACCTTCGAGAACCTTGTCATCGACTTCCTGAACGAAGCCAACCTCAACATTGCCGAAGTCGATGTCGAACTTGTCGGTGGCTCGTCCCGTATCCCTGCCCTCCGCGCCATCGTTGAGAAGCTCTTCCAACACGAAGCCAAGACCACGATGAACCTGGATGAAGCCATTGTCCGTGGTACGACCCTCATGGCCGGTCTTCTATCTCCCCGTGTCCGCAAAGCCAACTTCACCCTCGAGGACTTCGTCCCCGAGACAGTCATCGCTCGCTACACCAACAACGGCCAACAGAAGACCATTGCCCTGTACAAGCGCGGTGAAACTATCCCGAACCGCAAGAACTTGACGGTGTTCACGCCGGAAGTCGATCTCTTCTACGAGTCTTTCGGCACCTCGCCGCGTCCCGATCTCCTCCACATTGCTCACGTCAATGCCGCTCATCCCATCGAGCCCAACCAGAATGCCGTTGAGCCGACCAAGTTCCGGATTCCGTTCGTCTACGAGCTGGACCACCTCCTCCACGTCAACAACATCATGCGCATCGACAAGGTTCTCCAGCCCGAAGAACCCGCGCCGGAACCGCAGGCCGCTGCTCCGGAACAGCCCGCTGAGGGTGCTGCTCCTCCCGCTGCCGATGGCGCCGCCCCTCCGCCAGCTCCCGAAGCCAATGCTGCCCCAGCGACCCCGCCGAAGCCTGCCGGTCCCCCGCAGCCCAAGGTCCAGGAAACCCGAATCGATGCTTTCTTCACTCACTCCGATGGCGTCGAACAAGTCAAGCAAGAATTCATCGAGGCCGAGAAGGCCCTCCTCAAGTTGGATGCCGATGCTGAGGCCAAGGCCGAAGCGAAGAACGCCTATGAAGCCTACTTCTACGATGTCCGCGGCAAGGTCGAGGAAACCCCTGGTCTCTTCATCCCCGAAAAGAAGGCCGAGTTGTTGAAGGTGCTCGATCAAGTTGATGAGTCCCTCTACGACGATGACGAAGGCCTCACCGCCGCCAGCTTCCACGAGAAGCTGAATGTGTTGAAGAAGTTCGTCGAAGACTCGTCAGTGCAACAATCGGTGAAGATCGAGGAAGTGCCCGAAACTGAGCCCATGGACGTCGATCAGAAACAGCCGCCCACCGCCGTTTAAGTCCTGGAAGCGCTTTTGCAATGCCATTGGTTCTCAACTTTGCTTCTCCTTGATTGATTTGAATTTGACTGATTCTCGTTTTAATCCATTCTATATAATGTTATGATCGAAACGTCTCCCGGTGCAGGGAGATGGGCGGTCGTTTATTTAATTTGGGCCAAAATTATGCGTCCTAAATGCGTTCATTTCATTATAATATTCACTCAATTAAACCTCCCTATGTGCGTGTGTCTGTGTGTTTGGTTCTTTTCGGAATAAAGTTTAAACTGATAGTTATGCGGTGATTTTCAAAGGTCCTAATTCATAGAAAAAGTGTTAGAATCCGTTTTGCATGAAAGAATCCCACGCGCCCGTTGAACGTGGAACCCAATCAAAGACAGGGGCGACGGATTCTTGGGGATGCTTCCACGGTCGGATCCGTCCGCATGTGTCTGCCAAAGCTCAAACGGCGCCTATTTACGCCGTCGCGCGATCCCTCCTTCGAGCCTGCCAAGACCGGGCAGCCTGTGACGGCATCCACGCCGAGAACGGCGAACGAAACGGCCACTCCGGCTCAGACTCCGCCTATTTTGGCTACTGTATCGAAGCCGACTGATGAGAAGAAGACGAACAATGCGACACTGTCGGTGGGTTTTAAATGCTAAACTGCGAATATGACGGCGTGTGTCTCAGAAAATGCCATCTCAGTTTGAACCAATGTTTCAGAAAGAATCAAAACACAAGCCAAAAGTCGCCGATGTCCACAAACGACTGAAAGAAAGCGACCGGGCCCGACAAACCATGGATTCCGAGAAACGGAAACACGAAATGGAGGCCGCTATGAAGATGCTTGGCTGTGATGCTAACAATACCACTATTATTCGTAGGTTTAAACTGTCCTCGTCTGCTTCGAATTCCGAATTATTACAGAGCGCATCGAAAAAGCCCACAAGTCCGTCATGGCCGTGCCCAAGAGCGAACGCTCCACCCACTCCGTCAAGCATGGCGACATCACGTTCACCCTCGGCAGTCGGAACAAACATTCCAAAGACGACGACACGATGAGACCACTATCATCGGCATCTGCTCCAGATTACCCCACCGAAGACAGCAAAGAGCTCGAAGTCGGCGATGAAAACGTCGAAGAAGACCCCAACAGCGAGAACTACATGTACAATTCACGGGAAATCAAGTACTGCTGCGTGGACATGCTTCGAAACATCGATAAAAACATACTCGCCGAAGCCACTGGGGAATCCTTGAATCTTGATGATGCCGATGAGAAGGTGGCATGGGACCCATGGGCGCCGATAGCTACATTGGAAGCGCGGCCATTGTTCGATTGCACGACACTTCGACGAAATACGTTCATTTCGACGACTATGGCATGTCCAATCAAGGAAGAAACTGACTTACGGACCACCGGGAAGTGTGATAAGAAGGTCATTGTACATTTAATGCCGAAGGACCTGTTTTCAATACGGACACCGATAACTGCGCTAAGTACGAAGACGATGATACGAACGAACTCCCTTGATAAAACGCCTCAAACCGAGAAAAGTGCAAGCTACAAGTCGGCCATGGTGGGCCCGTCGACACGAACGACCAAACCCGCATCAGTAAAACTGCCTAAATCATCATAACCTTGTTATTTATAAAAATTACCAAAATTCTGATTCAGAAAAGACGCACTGTAAAGACAAAATTAGCTGAAATAAGCAAAATAATACAAAAAAGGCTGAGATAGACGGATAGGCGAGTGTAATAGCAGCACAATGGGGTTGGTGGGTTCATTAAAATAAGATAAATAACAAATAGACAAAGAAAACACTACTTATTTCCCGAACTTGAGCTTGATCGGGGCTCGAATGCCGCCGGTGTTGAGGATGGCCTGTTGCTCGGTGGCGACGAGCTTCTTGCGCTCTTTCTCCATCTCGGCACGCTCCATGTCCAAGCGCGAACGGGACGCCAGCATTTCGAGGCGTTCCTCTTGCTAAAAAGAACCACGATTACATTGAGTAAAAGGATGAAAGGCGCTACATAAATACAAAAAGCCAAAATGTGTATAACAGATGAGGTTTTTACACACTTTGATTAAAATTCTGTTTGCATAGACGCAGCCTAATATTGGCTATTGCCGGTGTAATACGTCCAACAAATCAGCGTAAGACACGATTGCGAGTGCTTCGGACTGTCGGGATCATCTGAAATGAGAGAAGGGGGGACGGGAAGTCGCTCGAAAGCTACTTTCGGTACAGTATATATGGGACAATGGGCATGTGATCGTGTTGAAGGTTGATGTTGAGTGCAAATTCGGAGAAACAATACGAAATAGATATATAAACTGGAATGAATAGACTTACCGCAAGCCTTTGAGCGTTCTCGACGTCCTTGATCTTCTGCGTGAGCTGGGCTTCGAGGGCGGCACAACGCTGCTGCGCTTCTTCCTGGAAGGATTTTATATAAAACTGGGCTCAATCATTCGATGACGGAACTTACTTGACGCTTCTGTGCAGCGATCATCTCCTCACGCATCTCCTGCTCGATTTGAACCCGTAATCGTGCCTCGATTTCGATCTTCTCCTTGGCCACACGCTCGCGAACGACGTCGTCCATCTTTCCCATGCGTTGTTCGACCTGAATGGCAATATTTATATATAAAACTGCATTCAATTTTGTGAAGGAATATATAAAACTCACCAATTCGACGACCTTTTCCCCAATCCAAGCCATCAGCTCGGCATTCTGCTCCTCCGCCGTGAAAGCTCCATCAACACTCTTCAAAAAAGCCGCCTTAATCTCAGATGGCAGAACAAAGGAGCTGCTAGCAATGCCATTAGGCGAGTTTCCTTCTTTAACAATAGCAGCAACAGGGACTGGAACTGCTGGCGGCGGTGGTGGGCTCATTTCCGTCATATAAGCTGCCGACGAGAAGGCATTGTGTTCTGGTGGTGGCGATGGTGGGCTCCGCGTTCGACGACGGCTTCGACGCTCGCTTCTGCGTTCACGATCACGATCTCGGTCCCTGTCCCGCCGATGATCCCGACGGTCCCGGTCTCGATCACGACGGCGATAGTCCCGATCATCGCGACGACTGCTTCGGCTGTACTTTGGCGAACGGGAGCGCGTTCGCGAACGTCGACGACGCCGGGACGACGAACTCGGCGAAACGCTGCGACTGGGAGGTGACCGGGTCCGCGAACGGGATGGACTTCGAGATCGGGGCGGCATGTTCTGCGGCTTGAAGGTTGTTTGAGGACCAAAAACGACAAAAAGCTAATTAGACAAGGTTAAGGGCAAAACTCGACGGAAGGAACTTGGGACACTGAAGCAGAGCCAAAATATGAAGGAGGAAAGACGTTGGTAAGCAGGCGATCAAAGCAAACCATGGTTCTCGAAAATCTCGAGAAGGAACGATCGAATCAAGAAGACGGGCACTGGATGTCCTAAACTCACGACGTGGTTGTAAAATCGAAGACTTTATCGACTGACAAGGAGAAGCGGAGTCGACGAAGAGGAGCAAGGCGGTTGTGGACGTCTTGCCAGGGGGAAAAAGATAGTTGTGGCGTTGTGTCCGGAACGGCGATAGGGGTATTTGCAATTTTTGTTTGAAACTAATTTTTTTTGTTTTTTTAATTTAAACTGAACACCTCAATTTCAACTGTTTTTGTCTTCCAGATAAAATAAACATACACTCATGTTATGATTGTAATAAGGAAAAACTGTGCAACTCCGCTTGAGTTTTAAAAGTCAAAATCAACGATCTCAAAAATTTCAATTATGACCATTTTTAAATTTAAATTTAATTTTTTTGTGATTTTTTATAAACAACTACTTCTTCTAAATTGAAAAGTCAATTACACATAAAAAACCATCACTTCAATCCCCCCAAAAAGACACAAAACACACATTTGCGCATCCCTCTCGTTACGTTTTACACAAAACGCACTTTAAAGGTACCCAAACTGAATGAAAAGTGACTACCATTGCCAACGGTGATCATGTTTCGTTGGGCAATGGACCGGTTGTTGCATTTTCCGTCTATGGTCAGGGACTGGGTGGGAGCGCACTGACTTCCAAACTTACATGGGAAGATGTTCCACAGATGGAATCAAGATAATGCGGGCTAATCAGCTTGGCGCGGAGCCGGTGTTGGTGGGATTTTATGTAATGCCTCTAATGGATGATTTGGCTTGATTTTGGGATGGAAAACTGGGGGAAGAAAGATTGTAGATGATCAGTTGATTTGGATTTGAAAGTTGTCCATGCAAAGCAAACAAACGGTTGTTTTCTTCTTTTGTGTTTTTTCGGAACAACTTTTTTATTGCCAAGCTACAAGGGGGTGAAGCGGATGTAATGAAGCTGTTGTTTGGATTGAAATTTGAGATTGTTTGGCAATTGGGGGGCGAGATAAACTTGATTGGTTCTTGGTTGACGATTGTGAAGCTTTGAAGTATAGGTAAAACTGAGGTATTGAAGTTCTTAGTTATGCATGATTTCCATTATGAGAGGTTTCTAATTGCTTGTTTAAAAACTTTAAAACTGTCGATCGTCAGGTAATATTTAGTTTGTCAAGCCCAGCCCATTGTCTCGACCCAAGCAGCCGCGTAAGCAAGCACCTCTGACCGTATTTACACCTTTTCAACCTCCTTCCAAGAGTGGAAATAGTGTCGCACGACGTGAGCCTTTTCCTCGTCGGATCGGCCGCCATCGGTCACTAACTCTGCCCAGTGGTCAGAGGCAGCCTTCGCGCACCTCCCCTCCATCGACGGCTGACTGACTTGTGCTCGAGTCAAGTGTCTGCCCCGATGGCGGCTCTGCGTTATCTTGCTTTCGGGCTTGCTTTGCTTTTCGTCGAGGCAAACCCAAAAAGGTTGAGGTTTTTGGTTATTGGTTTCCTTAAACGTTTAATTTTAAATTGCCAGCTTTCTTTTGAACTGTAATTACAGTATACCTCGACTTAATTCTATAATCACAAAAACTGAGCGCTTTAGTCCCTCTGATTTCGGTCAAAAGTCACTCCCCCTATAATCCCTCCATGTCCTTATGTCCTCAGGCTACCCTCCCGTGTGCACCACCTTCCTCCTAATGTAATGCTTTCCTAAAAAAGACAAAAGCGGCCTTCCCTTTTTAGCCTCCGCGCGACTTCTGTCAGTTCAATGTTTCGCGTTTCTTGTTCCATGGTCTTTCGGAGGCTGTTAGCCGGTCATTTCCAAAAACACATTCAGCTTTCAACTTTCAAGCGATACCCTTCAAGCCGGCGGATAGCTTCAAGGGTTGTTTTTTGAATGTACTGTTTGTTTGAACGAACCGTTTACACCCTTTTTTAAACCGACTGACCACACCTTCCTTCCAATTTTGAAATGAAATTTCAATGTAATACATAGACAGGCTCCACTCACTAGGATGTTTTGAATGGCCGAATGGACCGAACGGCCTATGTATCTTATTTCTACGAGCTATCGTGAATTTGAAAATTCGATTATAATATCATTGTATCGGTATTGGGTTTTTGATATTACGTTGCTATTTGATACGCTTTTTTGAGGGGGTTGAAGTTTGGGATTCGTGAGGAGGGGTTGGATAAAACTGTGAGTATATTGGTGTTCGTTTTAGCATCAGCTCAAGCAAAAATGAATTTAATCAATCGATGTTGGTTTCAAATTGCCGTAGCAGTATTGATTTGTGTTGGCAGTGCTGCCGGTAATGGCTGTCTTCTGGAAGACGACAGGAATTCTGTTTATGTTTCGGTTTTTGAGGATGCTAAACTGGGTGAGAATTTTACTTTGATTTTGCCAAAATTATTATTTTTTGTTTTTTTTTGTTAAACTGCATTGTTGGTAATTCCAACCCTTTTTTAATTTTCAATTTTTTATTTTATAAAACTGCAGGGTGGTTAACTTTTGCCCAAAAAACAAAATCTCATAAAGTCGATTTCCAACTCCTTCCCGATTGGCTACACTAACCCCCAAATCCCCCCTGATGTGAGGGCAGTTGGGGTGTACTCGAGTTTGTTCGAAATTCGAATTTGGTCGAGATTTCCAAGATCCACTTGATGGCCACCGCCGCCGCCCTACTTGGCCGGTCTCTACCTTTTGTAAAAACGTCGGAATTGCGATTGTCGACCAAAATTCGGCCGGTTGGCCCGCTGGGCCCTCAGGGGGGATATGTACAATGTTGTTGAACGGGGGGAACATTGCGCGACGGTGGCGGTTCGGGTCCTACAAGTCCCGGTCAAACTGTGAGGGGCAAGAGCGAAATAAAGTTACGATGATTGTTTCGAAGTTTCGAAAAGAGAGCAGGGATTGCGTGCACGGCGTGGGCTTTACGAGATCTAGGGGCTTCTTTGATGTTAGCTTTGCATTGGGGTCACTTTTATGGGAACAAAAACTGTCGGTAATTCGCATTTTAACCAATTAAGGCAATTTGAGTAACAAAAAACTGCCATTTGATCTCGGTGGTTAGCAAGTTCACGAACCACAAAAAAGACAAAAAATCAACGAAGTCAGCCCAAAAAGGTGATTGACAGCCGAGTCGGATCGGATATAGCCACTAAACCAATCGGTTTTCGATCCGGCTGCGCTTTGACGGAAAAGACAGCTGACATAAGTAATGTAAATAAAACTGCCCTGTTCAATTCCCCCTCTTTAGGTTCGACCCTTGCTGAGCTCCCACTCCGAGGGCACACCTTCGGCCCAGATGCCGACATCCAATTGAAACTTCTACGTGGATCCGAACACGTCAGCTTGGATGCCAGGAACAAGAAACTCATCCTGGAAGAGGCCCTGGATCGTGACAATGGTCTGACCCGGTTTGAGGTTGTTATTGAATGCAAATCGCTGCTTGATGATACATTGCCTCAGGTAATTTTGGATTTTTTAAACTGTCTTTAAGTTTAGATCGAATTTTATAGTTAAACATCTCAACGTTCGTGACCATCAAAGACGTCAATGACAACGCGCCCGAGTTCGACAAGCCTGAATATGCCATCAACTTGCCGGAGGAACTCCCCGAAGGCACCCCAGTGGCATTAGACTTCGAAGCTGTGGACATCGACCAGGAAGGGCCGAACAGTTTCGTCAAGTACCGTATCATCGCTCCAGAAGGTGCTGATGAGCTGTTGACCATCCCAGACCCGTATAAACCGCAGATTGTCGTCGCCGGGAGAATAGATTTCGAAAAATTACGCCATTTTGAGGTCGAAATCGAGGCCGAAGATGGTGGAAGTCCTTCACAAAAGTCGAAAGCAAAGTTAAATGTAATCGTAACTGACGTTGATGATTTGAATCCGGTTTTCCAACATGAGAACTATCATACTAACAGCATCCAGGTAAACATTTTTAGCTATTTTAAAAATAAAACTGGTATATGTTGGTTTAGGACCAAATCTTCGAAGTCTTCCCTGATCCAATCTTCGCCAAAGACGCAGACACCCTTAACGACTCTGTCTATTATGAACTTACTGGCGAATTTGCCGAGTTTTACTCCATCAATGGCACCGGAACAGTTCGATTGGTCAAGGATACGGTCATTTCAACGACTTTGTTTGTTCATGTGAGTTTAAAAAAAACTGCCGCCTTTGTATACTACGATAACGTCAAACTAACTTCAAATCCAATTGCAATTTCACTTGCGCAGATTCTTAAATTAGTCACCAACAAAAGAGGTCGCAACTTTCATCCAAACATATATCCCTTTTGTACATGATACAAAGGATAATTGAGTACGCGCAAGGGTGTCAGTAGACTGTTCGCACAATTATGACGGTTTTGAACGAACTTTCTACTTTTGGGGTTTCGCTCAAAGTACGAAGAAATTATTGATTTAAAAACTGAGCAGAACATTTACAATTTTAATATGTAATTTCACATTAACTTGTTGTTGTTGTCACTTAAAACATTTGGTTTCAACGTAGTCAAACACAATCTCTTACTCAACAGTTAAAAAGAAACAAAACTGTGTCTCGTGCTAGGTAAAGCGTGAAATATGATATTTTGAGAGTTTGCAGTTAGCAAGGGTCGTGCTTTGTGCATGCTATGTAGCTTTAAAAGCAAGCACTTATAAGTTCAAGGATATTTTGCGCAGTGCGATGTAATGGGCATGGTTAAAACTGCTCGGTTAATAAAAAACTATATAATATTAAACATTGAGCAATATTACAGGCAAGACAAGTTAACAGACCAGAACGATCAGCCACAGCAATTTTGAGGGTGACGAATCAATCGTCCATCGAGTTCCAGCATTTGCTGTATTCGATTCAAGTGAGTAGTTTTAAACTGGAGTTTGATGTGCAAATATTAATGATGGTTTTAGCTAACATCAAACTCACCCAAAGGCATGGAAGTCGCTCAAGCAAAGGCCATTTCATCAACTCCGGTAAATTTAAACTGATGATGACAACCCCTGCTAAACGTAAAACCCCCCTTTCAGAACACCAAACTCCGCTACAACATTCTCGAAGATGAAGCCCACATTGCCTACATCGAAGAACTGACGGGTCGAATCTTCTTAAACGCGACTCCAACGAAGGAAAAGTACTCCATGCGATTGTTAGCGACAGACGGCAAATCACGTGCATGGTCCCGACTGGAACTTACAGTGAAAAAGGTCAATGTCTACGAGCCGGAATTCGATCAGCCAGAGTACTACTTCGATGTCAATGGGCCCGATCTTATTGGCCAGGTTAGGGCTGTCGATCGAGACGAGAATGATACGATTAGTTATCGATTGCTCAATTTGCATGAGTAAGTTTTTTGGTTGAAAACTGTGTATCTGGAATAATTTGACTTTAGTTTGTTCACAATCGACTCTGATGGCATGCTCGCTCACAAAATCAGCAACAAACTAACACCTGGAATGGCTTATGAGCTGGTAGTCATGGCTGAGGACAGTCAAAAACACAAAAGCTTCGTCAATGTTGTTTTGAAAACGCCTTCAGCCCAGCAATCTATGAACTTCTTCTTGATTTGCGCATTGTTTATCATCGGAGGAGCCATTTTAGTCCTTTTTGGAATGCTTTTCGCGAGAAAGGTGATCTCATGTTGGCCGACTGTATGGCCAACGGCAAGGCACCATGATAATAGCTGGCGTGGAAAGCAATTGAGCGATTCTGGCGTTGTTATCACGAGATCGGCTGGGTCGGAGACTGATTCTTATCCGCATCGGATTAGGTAATTTTTGAAAACTGAGCTCGTCTTGTAACTCTTCAACTTTTAGCCACCGCCGCTTCGGTTCCTCCACCTCAATTGAAGACAAGGACCGCGACACAGCAGCAATCAGCTACAGTAACACGAGTTTCCCGCCACCGCCAGCCGCCTTGTTACCGTCTTTGCCAACTGCCATCACGTCAACAGCATTAATGACGTCGCAATCGGCGACCTGTGTCGTATCCCAAGCCGGATCGGCTCAACACAGCGTCGAAGCCCCGACGGCAAACAGCTCGCCTGCGAGAATGCGGAACCCGAATGCTCCGGCTATTTATTTCTAACCACTAAATAACTACATAGAGATTTTAATTAATATTATTCATTCTTAACAGTTTATTTTGTTTGTCGCCGGTGTTCTAAGCTTTGGCTTCGCGACTGATCGCCTTCTTGCCCTGATCTCGCACCTTTCCATGATGCTGTTCTTTCGTAGCAAATTGACTTTATCAACTGTATTGTTTTAACAAATGTCAAATACTTATCAGAATCCATGAAATTGCTCACGTAAAATTGATTAATGAAACTGTCGATTAACCCGCCGTAATAAAATCTAGAAAATTTTATTAAAATAATAAATATAAAACGTAAAACTGGTGAGAAAGGAAGGTAATTGCGTCTTAGTAAAGTACTCATGTCAAGCTTGCCGTTATACTAAACTGTGAATGCAAGTACAGGTTCGACATAAAACAATGAGTTTCTTACATATTTGTTACAGCAACAACTTCTTTATGTTACCATCAATCAACTAACAAAGGATCTATTCAAAAAGTAAGGGGGCAAAATGTGGCTAGCTAAAACTACAATTCGTTGGCGTAGTGCGCCGAACATCCACTGACATTTTTTATATAAACTTGGAATGCGCGATGCTTTTCCGGAAGCCCAAAAGCTGCTGTCTATTGATATTTTACTTTATCAAGATTTGTTTTAGTTGCGTGCCATGATGCACCACAGCTTATCGTCTGGCTTGTTTTTGTTGCCAAAATTGACATGATGAACCATACGGTTTGCGTTCATTCCATGTTACTACTGCATATTCCAAAACCACGGCTCTCACCATCATAGTGGCCAAGTCACCCGGCCACAATGAAACTGATGAAAATGGATGCATCACAGAAGAAATCAATGTTTATTTCTTGAAAACTGCTATTTGTATCGCTGCGGATTGTTCTCCTAAAGATATGTTCAAGGAAGCTAACATGCAGCCACTGCGCACGGGGCATAATCCAGTTTTTATAAATATATATATATACCTAAACTGTTAGTCTTGAGTAGACAATCCTGATGCCAGGGCATATGACTAGCGGTTTCCATGACAACGGTTACATCGACAATGGTCTCATTCCACTTCATCCTGCCATTAAAGCTAGTGTCATGTCACGCGAAGATACAATTTGCCATGTTTGTTTTTGCAACGTTAAATATCCACATTTGAAGTAATAATTATTGAAAGATGAGATTAGTTTGGCATTTTGTTTGTTTTTACAACAAATCAAGTGCACTTGCCGGCGACAAGCCAATAACGGGGGCATCTGTCACATTACCAGTTTTTAGCTTGTTCCGAATAAAAGTTGTTTGTTTGCGTCTTTGGTTTCTTTCTGGAATTTGGTTTTGAGCCATTTCTTACTTGATATAACTTGAACTTTAAACTGGACGAAAGAATAAATAATTGTTGTTTAGCATCAAAATGGCGGGCAACTTCTGGAAGAGCTCTCATTAGTAAGTTATACTTTCTTTATTTTGAAAACTGATCAACTTTTTATAGCGAGCAATGGATTCTCGACAAACAAGACCTTTACCGTCAGCGCGGCGACGACTTCAAAGTGATTACCGAAGACGACTATCACAAAGTTATGATCCTTTTTATGGACAGTGAGTGTTTTATATTTTAAACTGTTTGCCTCAATGGATTGGATTACTTTTTAGTCATCAAAGAAATCGGCGCCGACAATCCTCTAAATTGCCGTCAACAGATGATCGCCACGGCCTGCACCTTCTTCAGACGCTTCTATGCACGGCGGAGTCTCAAGGACGTTAGTCCCTTTCTGATGGCTCCGACTTGCTTGATTTTGGCGTCTAAAGTCGATGAAGTCGGCAACATGTCTACGAATAAGCTGGCCCAGGCAATGACACCTGTTTGTAAGTTTGGGGGTGGTTTTGAAGGGTTTGAAAAACTGAGGAATTTGTTGTGCATCGGTTTGATTTAGACAAAAAAGTCAATTTCACCGTAAGTGAAAGCACCATCATCCGAACCGCTTTGGAAGCTGAATTCTATTTGCTAGAAATTATGGATTGCTCACTTTTGGTGTACCATCCGTACAGGACGCTGTTGCAGCTTTGTCAGGTTAGTTTTTGGTTGTATTTAAACTGGTACTTAGCGCTCATGGTATTCAGGAACTGCAAGAAATGAAACTCGGCGTAGTAACCGAAATCATCAACGACTCCTGGCGCGTAACCAACGACTCCTACCGTACCGATGCCATCCTACTGTTCTACCCACACCAAATCGCGATCGCCTGCATGATGCTCGCCACAATCATCAACAACAAAGAAGACCTGATGCGGCCTTTTTTCACGGAATTGGTCGTTGACTGGGACGTTGTTTTCGAGATCATCACTATGATTTCGAAGAGCTACAAACTTTTCAAGCAAGTTGAAATGCTTCCAGCCAATGAAAAGGCCATCCAAAAGCTGATTGAAAAGATTCCCAAGCCGTCGGCGATCACATTGGCTCCGCCACCACAAAAGATGGACACATTGAACATGTTGTTGCGTTGAAAGGATCTCATTTGTTTATCATTGCGTTAAATTATGGTATCTTTATAAAATTGTCGACCGTATGTGTTTTTGGGGCTACTTCCGACGACGCTTATCCTTTTTCCGAGTATCCTCACTGTCACTGTCCTTCTTGCGGGTGTTGCGGCCCTGGCTATCACGCCCCTTTCGAACTGGCTTTTTGCGTTCTTCCTGGGAATCGCCGCCACTGACGGGCTTCTTTTTCGTCTTTTTACCGCTGGTTTTATCATTTGGAGGCGAACAGCCTGATTTGGTCGACTTTCCACGGCGCTTTTTGGGAGGGTCGCGGTCACGGGTCTTGTCTTTCTTCTTTTCGTCGGAATCGGAATCACGGGGGCGGGGCTTGATGGATTTGCAGGATTTTTCTGAAAACTGTCAATACATTTTAATCAAATAGCGCAGAACTCACGTCTCTTTTTCGGCTTCTTGTCCTTTTCCTTGCTCTTATCATTCTCCTGATCCTCATCATCGTCCTCGCCCTTCTTCGGCTTCGTCTTCCGTCGCCTCGCGTCCTTCGGCGAAGTTGGCACCACGACTGGCTGCACTTGGGACACTCTTGAGGGCGTCCGTGTTTTCGGTTTAGCGGTGACCCCGCTGCTGGCGCCCTCAGATTCCGGCACACGTCGATCCGTCATTTTGACGGCTTTCGACACCTTCTGATTCTGACGGTCTTGACGATCTTGCCGATCCTTTTTCGGCTTCTTGACTTTTATCCTGTTCTTTTTTGCCTTCTTGATGGCATCGTCCGACATGTACTTCCCCTTATCATCGAAGAACGGCCGCAATGTGCTGACACAATCCGCCATAGTCGGCCTACGGTTCATATCGCCGATCCAGCAGGAAGAAATCAGTTTCCGAAGCTCGGTCTGACAGGTTAGAGGTAGTCGGAGGCGGAAGTTCTCGTCCATGATTCGGGCTTGCACCTCGCCCATCGTGTACTCCTTGTAGGGAATCTCGGCATCCATGTAGATCTCCCAGCATAGGACGCCAAAGGACCAGACATCGGCCGGCTTACCGAAACAGCCTGTTCGGATGACTTCGGGGGAGAGCCATCGGATGGGGGCTGGCTTCGAGGGGTCGAGGACTTGCACGGTGCCGATACTGGAAAGGCCAAAATCGGAGATTTTGAGGCGACGGGCTGTGATGTCGAGGAGGCAGTTTCGGGCGGCGATGTCACTGAAAAACTGGCGTCAATGTGTGATTCAGATTTGTCATCCGATAGCGATCCGAAGTTAGATTTGGTTCGGATTCGATCCGATTTGTGGTTTTTTGGAATGTTATGGTCGGCGGTTCAGCGATTCGAAAAAAATTCTAACAAAAGCTTCGGATCCGAACTTTGACCGTTCGGATCGATGTCGGATCGCATCGAACCCGGTCGGATCAACACCAAAACTCTTTTTAAACAACAAAAACTGCTGGTGATGGTTATCAAGCCTTTTATCTGAGGCAAAACTAGTCGGATCAACTGCGGATTGTCCCTGATCCGAGCTCAATACGGTCGGATCAACATCGGATCACATTTTAGTTAACAAAAACTGATGCGAAGTTTTGCGATAATTTATAATGTACTCGGATATACGTCGAGTTGCTCATATTCCGATCGGATCACCCTAGGATCAAACCCCTTTTTCCCCTCTAAACTCACCGATGAATACAATTATGAGCATGCAAATACTCTAACCCACAAGCCGCATCATAGCACATGCTGGCCCGATGTTGAACCGAAATCTGCTGACTGTTTTTCTTAAGCCACTTATCCAGAGATCCGCCCTTCACAAACTCCATCACCAAGATGAGCGGTTCGATTTCGGCCTGGACACCGTAGAAGCGGACCAAATTCGGATGGTTGTATTGTCGCATGATTCGGGCTTCCTTCATAGCTTCTTCGATGGCCCCCTTCGTGACATTACCCTTTATCACTTTAAGAGCACACGGAACCTCGCCCTTATTGCGCACTTTGAGACGTCCAAGACAGACTTCACCGAATGCGCCTTCACCTATCTTGTCGAGCTGCGTAATGTCTTCATTGCGGAGCTCCCAGTCTTCGCGAAGGATTGGTCGACGCAAAAGGACGGCCTGCATGTTCTTCTGGATGGTTACGGGAACTTGTTCATTCATGTGAAATCTGAAAGTTGAAAACTGTATGTTTGAGTCGGTTTGAAAGATACTGTAGATGCGTACCGGACGACTTCGAGAATAGTCGGCTTGTAATTGATCATGTCGACCGTGGCCCCCGCACCACTGGATCGAACCTGAACCGTTGTGCGTTGCCCATTCCAAAAGACGCTGATTACGATGATTCGGCCTTTGCCGGCTTTTTCGACGGTGTTGACGATGAAGTCGCCGTCGGTTGTGAGAAGTTTGTCAATGTCCTGCAATATTTAAACTGCAACTCAGTCATTGGACGTAAAAAGCCAACTTCATCCGGCAACATGCCGTGAAACATATCATCACACTGTAGCCCTATCAGGATGCCATCACCGGAGTCAGTCTCACTATCATCGTCGTTGTCGGCATCGCGTTGATTCGACGATGTTGGCCCATTTCCTGGCGTGTTTCCCCGGCCCCTGTCCTGCTCCAGGTTATTATCACTCGACGGTTTCACATAGACCGTGCCATTGTTCATTTCTGTTCCCGCTGGGCTTGGCGTCGCGGGGGAGGGGGCGGAATCGGACACTTTCTTGTTTCCAGAATTCTGGCCATCGCTACCTTTCTCGCCTTCGCTCGGAACTCCGGTTGGAGCGCCCTCGCCATTGCGTTCTGCGGCACGGTCGGCCTTTGCTTCGACAATGTCTACGTTTTCCTGGAAGATTGGAATTAAACTGAACAACAAAGTTGTTTTCTTGGCGGGACCAATTTTTGTAAAATTTTGTAAAAACTGGAAAAATGGGATTTAGAGTTTGTAAATAAACTCACATTTGATCCCATCTAGGGCCTTGGGTTTGCACTGCCAAAGGCAATGCGAAGGTATCAGTCGACGGGTTCTTGGCGCCCGTGTTTGGCGTGCGCGCCGATCGAGTGAATTCGAGGGATGCGGCACCGCCTGGTGTCTGTTAGTGCATTCAGTCTAGGGGATGGAAGTGGGTTCAGGGGGTTCATTGCTGCAGGGGATATGTAAATTTTTGGTTTTGTTGTTTTTAAATTTTAAACTGCTTCTGGTGTTCTCATTCTTTTGCAATTAAAAAAAAAACTGCACAGATTTTGAATGGTATTCTCATCCAGCACTGATTACGCCCTCCCCCATAACACCCCTTTCAAGCCCAAACAAAGTCCAGACACCCCAATTGTCCTCGGCCCCATCCTGCCTCGCATCCGCTTTCACCGCCGAAGAACCCACGCGTTAACTTCATCCTGTCGGCGTCGGCATCCAGAAAGCCACCCTTCTCCGCTTTGAAGATGACACATTTCAGCGCCTATGGCCCATTTGAAGGAGGCGGAAGACCGCCTTTTACCCCTCTTTCCTGTGTGCAGTGCCATTGGCACGTTCAACGTTGCTTGCACTCGGCTAAGCGAGCTTAGCTTCGGCTTGTTTCGTCAGGCGACCACTGCCAATCTCAATTTGCTTTTCGAAAAGGAGGACAAAAAAGTGGCTTTCCGCCTTGCCTATGCCCACAAGGCATTGACTCTATCCTATCCTTTCTCTCGCTTGTGTGGTCGCACATCGTTTGTCGCCGTCACGGTGTGTTTTGAGGATTATTATTGTCCAGAAGCACAAATAGCCACGCCATAGCTATAGCTAACATTGAACACCTGTTGCGTGCACGGAAAACTGACGAAAGCTTTGTGGCTTTTCTTTAGGGAATTTAGTGATGCTTATGCAATTTGTTTTTTTTTTTGGTGGCAATTTTGCGCGTTTTTCATTCATTAAAACTGCCAATTGACGAAGTATTTGTAGTAGTCGTCATGCTTATGAATTCATCAAATCAACTTATCGCGTAATTAAAACATATTTCAATTGCCGGCCAACAATTATGGGTGCATTCATGTCTAGTTTGGGGTTCAATCAGCCCTTTTTTCTTACAGTTATCGGGTAAGACTAACTTTTTTACTTTTTAAACTGCACTCCAAATGTTTATAGAATCTTCTTGATGTTATCCGTAACCATATTCATTGCTCAAGATGCCTCGGGAAATGACGATGAAAGCCTTCGGGAGGAAAGGGTCCTTCTTGGTATGTATAAAAATGTAAGTTTTTTAAACTGACATGCCCTTTTGTAAAAACATCAATTTCAAATCGTCAACCTCACCATTTCAGCGTAAAATAGGCCTCCACAGACCGTCCGATCTGCCTAGATCACCTACTTCGTCCCTACGCGGCATGAATTCGACACATCTTGCTTAAAATTTGCCTCAAAATTTATTGATTTTGTGTTTTGTTTTTCGTTGTTTTGGAAATAAATGCTCTAGTTATGTAAAACTGTCGATCAGTAGGTAACACTGCAACTTATGGATTGTTTGCCCAAGTGCTTGAAGTTTGCCAGAGGCGATGAAGAAGGGCCGAGGTTAAAGTCAGGCTGTAAGGTTGAAAGGAATGTATTAGTCGCGAAAATGCTCAATTAAGAACAAAGCAAAGTTGGACAGTAGCCCAGCGGGGGCGATCGGCGCCTCTTGAACCTAGCCTGGCTACCTCGAAGTTCGCAACGTCGGAAGCCTTGACCACCCCGAAGATGGTCGTCGTCTAACCTGCCAGCTAATGTAAGCCGGGTCCTGTCGCCGAATGACTGTCCGACTCCGACGGACCCCATCGCCACCACCACTATCGAACTGTTTGCGCAGTCGTCATCATCGTCGACCCGTACGTCGATGGACGTCAAGTCAACCTAAAGGGCGGCTGGTATGCGTGAGTTGTTTGTTGAAGCGTTGTGTCTCGGCAGCCGCAGCACCCCCCAGTTCACCTTCATCGTCAACCACCGTCGGGATGTCCGTCGATCGCCTCGTTGCCTCTCCTGAGTGCACTCTCGGCCAGGCCTCGACCTTCTTCTTCCCCTTCAGAGAGCCGCTTCCGCTTTCCCGTTGCCACTGATTTAAGCCCGACTTGACTCCATGCTTATTCTTAAAAACTTGTGTCGATACAAGCTAACTCTGGCGCTTCTCAAGATCAGTGCGAACAAGCCAGCCCTTCCGACCTCAACGGTCCTTCAGCCGCAGGCGCCCGTTCCGGAAGCACGTAGCTAGCGGACACGCAAAATGTGAATCCATTATGCTTTGCGGAATGCGTGTTTCGCCCTCTTTTTCTTATTGTTTTCCGTCAAAGCAAATCGCGCACCTGTGCTTATCGGCGGCCGTTGTTGTCGACCCCGCTACACGACACGGTTGAAAAAGTCATCGACAACCCGGAGCCAAGTGGGTCCTTTACATCCGCCCTTGCCTTGCCCAGTGCCCATGACTCAGAATCCCTGTCGACTTTTGTTGCGTTATTTGTGGCTCTGGACGTATTCATCTGGTAAATATGCGTTCCTAAAGTTAGCTTGACCTTATCGCAATTCAAGGTGGGGTCAAAGCACTGACTGATTCATGCTTACTTTGAGTGTGAAGGGTCAGTGGTTCTGTTAAGTCAACATGTTTCTGTTTTATTCCCCGTTTTCTGTAGAAGTTATTAAAACTGCCATTCCTTTGCGTCGATCAAAATCGATTTGTTTACCCCTCAATTTCCTCCTTCTCAATCGGTCAGTCAGTCATCCCTTTCCGATGCTTGGTTTTTTATACTGTTTGCGAACTCATCATTCACCATTTATTTATACGCGCATCAAGCTCCGAGCGCAGTTTGAGATCAGAGAGGTCTCAGCTGACATTTGGCTATCTTCAAGGTTGAAAGTTTATTGCATCTATTGAAAACTGATCAATACAAAACTGATTGAAGGTGTTTTTCCTTTATTTTGCTAATTCATTTGTTTTTACTGAACTTTTATAAGTTTAAACGGTTTAACAACAATTTCCTTTAAATTGTAATAAAACTTCTATCACACAACAAACATTTCCGAAATTCTTTTCATTTTTTGTTTGGCCTTTGACTGAAATGTTATAAACTTTTTTGTTCAATGCTTTCTTTAAATTTAATATCAATATTAAATTTTGTGTTTTAATAACATCTTTACTACTGTTGTTAAAAGAAAACTGATATTGCCGCTGAGAAAAACTTGCTTCCACCCCTCAAATCCCATGTATCCATGTCAAATCTACCGCATTTGATTCTCTGTTCCCGAATTTTGGACTTCATTCCCGACCCCGAAAGCTTTGACAGCTTTAAGGAGATCGCTCACATCACAGCTAATGATAGCTAGCTTCGTTACATCAATGAAAACTACGATTGTCCGTACGGTTGCATTTCAAATTCTCAAGATCAAATCCGGTTGTTTTTGTTTTCGAGAGCGCGCATGGATTCCTCACACTTTTTGACACATTTTAAAGCATTGTAGGCTATTTTGAATCGGAGGGCTTTCATCGGAATTTTGAACAGTTCCCATGTGTACAACTTGGCTTTTTTCCATTCCTAATTCGCTTATTTTACGTTTCCATTGTTAATTGGGGGAAAAAGTCGGCGTTCGTGGACGTGGTTTTGTCTTTGGTGTTGACGTGAATTTAAAATCGTATAAAACTGACGTTATATGTAGAACAAGCTCAATGGTCCCGGCCGGTATCTGAATCCCCTATCAAAGCCATCAACCATGGCCTATCGCCGACCTTCGCCAGGCTCCGACATCGCATCCGGAAGCACCCCGAACACTTCAACCGAAACCGAACGCCCGAAATGGATTCTCATCCAGATGAACACCTTCACCAACTGGTTGAATCAGCAACTTATTTCCGGCAATGTAGCTATCAACGACTTGGAGACAGATCTCAGTGATGGTGTCCTATTGATCCAGGTGGTGGAAACCCTTCAAAAGCGAATCTGCACCGGGAAAATCTATCGACACAATCCGACAGAGATCCAAAAATTGATGAACGTCCAGATGGCATTGGACGCGCTACGTGAAGATAGGGTCAAATTTGTCAATATTGGAAGCCAGGATATTGTTGGCGGCAATTTGAAGCTTATTTTGGGGCTTGTTTGGTGTCTGATTCAGCGATACCAGATAGCGACGCAAAGCAAGATTCCGCCGAAGAAGCTGATAATGGCATGGCTGCAATCGGTTTTGCCGGAGATTAAACTGACAAACTTTCGGACGAATTGGAATGATGGCATCGCGTTGAGTGCGCTTATTGATTACTGTCAGCCGGGGTTGATCCCGAATTGGAGGAATCTGAATCCGAGGAATCGGTGAGTTTGAAAATTGAAAACTGTGAGTATTGACAGTTGTTACAGACATGCAAATTGCGCAAAAGCATTAGCTCTAGCCGAAAGGGAGCTCCGAATCCCTGCCATCGTATCCCCAGAAGATTTGAGCTCAAATGAACTCGATGAACTTAGTGCCATCACTTATTTGTCGTATTTTGTGAAGCGTGGAGGCCCTGGGTATATTGCTACGATGCGGAATGTTCAGCAGGTTGGTTTTTGATAAACTGGACGTCGTTCCTAATGGTCGAAGCCCTTTTAGCTCCTCCCCGACGTCCAAATCAGCGACTTCGAGCGCTCCTGGAATGATGGCTACCTCATAGCTCGCCTTGTCGAAGCCGTTGGTGGCATCGTCCCAGGCCTGGCACGGATGGATTTCGACAATCCAGCCCGCTGGCCGGACAATGTCGCCTTCGCGCTTGACGGTGCTCTCGAACTTGGAATCGCGTCTCTTATCAGCGCTGAAGACATTGCTGATCTCGATGTTGACCATCTTGGCATTCTAGCTTTAACGGCAGCCTTGAGTTCTGTAGCTTTACATCCTTCAACAGGAGCCTCCAGCCCGGTCAATCGAAGTGAAGCCTTTTCTCCACCAGTATCATCAGGCCATCATGGACATCGTGGCACTCGAGCAGCTTCCATCGTTTCCATGGACGCCGCAACACCTCGCCCAGATGATAACTCGCCAGAAACCGTCAAAGCATCAACACCACCAGCGCCATTGGCAACTTCATGCTACCAGCACCAACAATTGAAATTGGATTTGGCCTTTGCCGAGGGGTGTGCCGTTCGAGTCGAGGACGTTGATGTCATTGTGGTCGGGCCAGATGGACATATTTTGGAGCATGGAGGGCTGGATTTGATGAAAAGTCGGACTAATAAAGGCGCTGTGATTTCGTTTGTGCCGAAAATTATTGGGAAATATCAGGTTTGTTGGTTTTGGGGGTTTTATTAGTTTTAAACTGCTCCTCGTGGCGAATTACGTGAACAAAGCTTAAAAATATCTCCAAAAGCATCAAAAAGCTAAATTTGATTATGCTTAAGCAGATTTTTGAGATTGATAGCATATCCGCTGTTTGTTATGCAATTTTTTGGGTCAGTTGTCTGTTTTTTAAGCTTATCTATTTTGTTGAAAACTGTAACATCGTTTTGCGTGTTTTTATAGCTTTTTAATTAAAAACTGACAGTAGATAGTTCGATTACTGATTTGTTAGTCCAAACACCTCACCGATGCGTGAAAACAACAACCTTCTACCGCTGCAACCACCCCTTTTTCGCGCACTCTCCCACACAACAGCCAGCCAGGTAGCAACTTCTTCCAACTTCCAACACCCATCCGATGGCAGTTTGCATTTTGCCGCTATCGATGTCGTTGTCGTTGGGGTTGTATATTTTCCAAAACCACTTGACTCGATTCCCTTCTTCTTCGCGCGATCTTCTTCTGTATGCGTGGTAATGCCGTGCGAAGGTCGTTGCTTGCGGACAGCCCAGCAGAGCATGCGTGCATTCCTGCACGACCCTGGAGGCAAAGGTGGACATTGTCTTCCGTCCCCCCACGACCACGTAAGGGTCGACCGAGCACCACGCCGACCTGCCCGCGGCTGTTAAACGATCTGTTCTTCCGTATCGGGAGATGAGAAAAACTCGCATCAGCCCCGACATCGTCGACGACAAATCGAGATGTAAGGGGTGTGCCGCCGATGGCGTCGCCGGCTGTCGCCTGCCTTCGCCACGGCCAACCTTTCGCCTTTCAATGTAAACTGTACACAGTACAAGTTGATCGTACAACAATTTTGCCACAGAATTTGTGCAGTCGTGGGTGGCATTTAGTATCTTTTAGATCAATTTTGGCTTAATTTAAACTGTTTTTTTCTTTTACTACAAGAATTAGTATCCCTCCATTCAATCAATACAGCCCCATTTGAACCATCAACCTTGTCCTTTCGCCTTGTTTGTTTACTTGCCCCTGGCTTCCGTTTCACACGCATATCCGCTCGGTTCTAACAATAAGTTGGTATACAAAGACCGATGGTTTGTTTTGCTACATATTGGAAAGGGTGACAACCAGCCATTGTTGATTGAATTTGCGGTTATTGATGACCTTTACGTCTATCTATTGCGCAAAAAATGACTTTTTTGCTAAAAACCTGTATTTAAACTGCCAAAAGGGTGTTCGATATGTGCCAAAATTAGAATATTGTCAACATTTTTTTGTTGTTTTTTTGGTAAATTTAAAACTGCTACTGTCTTGTGTACGTCCCATAAAATTTTTTAAAAATCATCTGCCAACCCAATTTCCACCCCCAATTTGCAACAATTTCCCATCAATAACGCAAACCAACCCCCTCACGTCGATAACAACTACCTCAAGTATCTTCCCCTCCAACTTCTACATCGGTTTCTGACGCCTCTCGTGTCCAAAAGGTTCCACCAGTCTTCCCCCACCTTATTCTGCGTGCACTTCGTCGTCACAAATTCTGTTTTCCCCTGCCTTGACGAGTTCGTTCTAACTAAAACCCTTGCAAGTTCCAACCATAACCACCTATCCACCCACCCGGATAGACCAGTTTCGCAAAAGTCGGAACGGAACGGTCTTGTTGCCGCGGCCGTTCGACTGTCGGAATCGCGCCCCCGGTACCTAAATGGCATTTCGGGAAGACAAAACGCGGCGATCGTCCTTTTTGATCGGACTAAATGAAAGTAAAAACTGAAGTTAGTTTGACAAAGGATGGTCAGCGTCCTTGAATGTTACCTAATTTTTGATTTTAAGTTTTAAAAGTCCCTTGTTTTCGAACTAATCGCAACTTTAGACTTTTGAGTCAGTTTGCTCGTAATTAATCGGTTTCGCGAGTTGGCGAGGTTTCTGTCAGTACGTAGACCTTGAAGCGAAAACTTTTACTGATTGCTTTTTTGGGGGTAAAAAAAGTTTTGTGGGTTTGTTGTGTCAACGGAGATGGGTTTTACGACTCTTTCTGTCGGAAGTTACGTCTAAACAGAGCCCTAAAAAGCGTAAATAGGGGTTTGGAGGGGACTTTAGGGTTTTAATTATGAATTTTGACTTAAAACTGGACATCTGGTTTTAGCCTTTACACTTTTAAAATCAAAAAACTACCTAGAAACTTAAATTTTCTGCATTGTTTACGTTTTTAAACTGCATTTAACTCACAAAGTTGTAGTTAGAAAACCTAATCCAATTATTGACCAAGATTACCTCCCATCATCCCGATTACAATCCCGAATCCCTCCACACATACATTCCATCGCCCGCATCCATTTCAATCACCATTGCCCGGAGCACTGATCATAACGTTCACCCCGTGTCGACGCCATCCATCCCGCGCACCCATTTCATTTATTATCAGGCAGCGAGTGTAAAGTTAAAAAGGGCCATCATCGTTCATTCGTCTTATTCATTTTTCTCATGACAACTGACCGATTAGTTTGAAACCAAACGAGCGAGCATCTTAAATGAATTTGGTTTGATTTCGTTTTGGTATGAAACGTGTCACTAATCGGCCGCTGCCGCGTTCAATTAGACTGCATGCAATCAACTTTTATATCAATGGAGGGCTTGCTTATCAATATGCGCCAACAGCTAACGCAATTGTCTGCAGGCGCAGCCTATTGATAGGCGACAGGGGGTGACTGACCACAGGGACTCTAGGGGTACTGATGTGAGCTTAGAGGCGTCGTGAAAAACGTGTAATTGATAATTGTTTGTGGAAATCGTACATAGCGGTAGAGGCATTGTTTTAGTGGGGTTGTTGAGGGGTGGGGTATTTTTTAAAGTTGAGGATTTTGAGTTTTTGAAAGGGCTTTTTATGGTTTTGTAAACTGCAATTTTTTTCCATACGAAATTTACTTTTTATGATCAAAAAAGTTTTTGTTTTGTTTAATATGGCATATAAAAAACTTTAAAGCTTGCATCTTTATGCGTTTTTCGTGATTTTTTACCTATTTTTTGTTAATTTTGGTCATTTAAACTGCCATAAGCCAGAGTTACCACCGTTTCAAGCCCAAATTAACCTCCACCTTAATTCCAGGTCCACATTTTGTGTGAGGAGACCGAGCTCCCGACGAGTCCGATTGCGTTGAGCGTGCTATCGGCTACGCAGCGCTCCGACAGCGTCACCACCAACACCACCGAAGCCGCTTCTCCACCGTTGCCACCCCCAGCGCCACCCCTACCTCCTCCCGGCTCCGGATTCCCGCTCCAACAGCCCTACAAGGCTCCACCACCCCCGCCTCCACCGGTCCCCAAGCTCGGGAAGCGCATCAGTGAGCTTGTAGCTGTCATCGATCAGCAGCATTTGGCGACTTCTACCCCGGCTGTACCTACGGTTGTTTCAAAAACTGCACCGGTTTCTGCCGCCGCGCCATTAGCCCCACCTCTTGCCGCCAAAGAATCCCGTGAGCCGTTTACAGCTTCGGTAGTCATCAAACACCATCTCTACGAGTCCGCCAAAGACCGCGCCGCCAGCCCGGCATTAAGACTGACTTCACCGCCACCGACTTCGGCTACCCATTCCAGACCCTCGAGCAAGATGGACTACTACGCTGATCAAGCCTCTCTAGTGTCCTTCAGCGGTCTGAATGAACCATGCAGCATCGGCAGCATCGTCGAAGTTGTCATTAACTCAACCGGCGATCGCCACAATGCCGGCAACGTCCTAGTCTTCGCCGAAAGCCCTTCAGGCCGACGCGTTCCTTGTGATGTCACCCATCGAGCCGGATCCTTCACAGCGACGTTCACACCTTCTGAAGTCGGCGAGTGGCACATCGGCATCCTCTACGACGATGAACACATCAAAGGGTCGCCCTTTGTTTGCCAAGTTTACGATGCCAACATGATCCAGGTCTATGGCCTAGATGTCGGCCTTGTCGGTCAAGAACTGAAATTCACCGTTGATGCCACTAAGGCCGGCGTTGGTGATGTCAATGTTAGCATTCTTCGACACGGAAAACCAATCCCCTGTGAAATTGAGGAGGAAAGAGTCGGACCTCGAAGGCTTCAAAATGGGAAGTTCAGGGTACAGTTTACGCCGACTGGAGCTGGACAGTACAAGATTCATATTGCTTTTAATAATATGGAAGTTAAAGGTTGGTATTGGGGGATTATAGGGGTTGTATTCAAAAACTGCTGTGTCAATTGATATTTTGGGCTCAAAAACTTTTTAAAAACTGTATCGATTTATTATTGAAATAATCGAAATTAATGATTTCCGCAGGCTCACCTTTCATTCTGGACATTGCGGACGCGAATTCTGTGAGCGTGTACGGCGACAATCTTCGCATGGCTGCGGTTGATCGGCTTTCCACCTTCATGGTCCACGCTATCGGCGCCGAAAGCAAAGACTTGAGCGTCGTAATCACAGGTCGGTTTCGGTCCCCCAGTCTCTGTCTTCTCGCCTGTCTATGACCATCATAATTCACTAATTTCAATGTGCATTGTCAGTGTCCGTTTTTGGGGTTGGGGCCATTGCAATTTTGAGTTTTTGCTTTGGGATTACATTTGGATCGATAATGATGCCATGTTGGGGATACTACATACTTGCTGGTATCGTAATATTGAAAACTGAGCAGTCTTCACCGGTATGAAAATCCTGCCAGTCCACCTGCCGCGAACCCGGAGATCTCGGCTACTGATTGCGGTTGGGTTCTCGCGTGCGCGAAGGCCATTCGCCGTCGCGCGGCGTCGAGAATCGATGAGACAACACAAATTCGTACAAACGACAGCAGCCGTTTGCCCGATCGGGGTGGGTTCGGGAAATTGGAAGGTCGCAGGATGACTGACCACCTCTGAAGGTTTCTCGAGCCTCTCGAGACTGACGACGACGACTGATTGGCATCGACAGGGAGCGAGCGACAGTTACGCGAATGAACATCATTAAACACAAGTTTTTGCGTTTAACTTGAACAGTGCGAAAGAGAAACGGTTTTATTTGCACTTGAAATTTAACAAAAAAATAAGGTAAACTGTGAATAGTATTCTTAATTATTGTAACGCTTGGGGTCGGTAACACTTATGTAAAAAAAACGCCATCGCTGTCATCCGTCCACTTCCAATGCCATCACTTGCTGCCATCTGTTTTTGCTTGCTTTTTACGTGATATTACGGTTGGTTTTTTACGTTTATGAAAACTGTTTTTACTTTATAACACGCTTTTCAACAATTAACACTATCACTAACACTTTTTAAACTGGTAATTGTTTTCACGATTCCCTCCTCTCCGTGTCCCTCTTCCTCCATCCCTGTTTTTAATTATCGTTTTACATTTATTTGTAACCAATTAGCAAATTTGTAAGTACAACATTTCTATTTTAGGCCCATCGAACAAACACAAATACGGCCGCGTGATTCCGATCGACGAAGGCACGTTCCGTATTGAATGGAAGCCGATTGAAGCTGGTAAGCACCCTTTTTTATTGTTATTTTCCACCTTTTTTGGTCTTAGTTTTGGTCTTGAACGACGACGACACTCTCGAGTCTAATATGACCCTGAAAAAAGGAAGGAAGGAGAAATAGGCAATTGTCATTGATCTGTTGTTGGGGTTGTGTAAGGGAAGGCAGATCCGATGGGGCGATATGATTGGCTTTTGGGGAATTTTTGGGCAAAACTGTAGAATTTTTTTTTTTTTACTTTTTTGGTGTTTGACAAATCTAATTTTTTGTAATTTAAACTGACAGCAAGTACGGTTACGACTGTCATTGAAAGCAAAACCCCAAAAAGCAAAATCCCAAATCGCAACTTCATTACTTTCAAATTTCAACCACCCCCTCACCGCAAATAGTTGAAATTCCATTTGCGCACCCCTATCATCCCTCTTATTTTGACACCATCAACCAACAATTCTAATGAACTGATAGAAAGGCGATAGTAGTACGTTTTGTGGCTCCGTGATTTACTCTTTTCGCGCACCCCATCGCCGAAGGAAGGGTAGGAATCAAATCAACAAACAAATGTGGTGCGCTGGCTTCGGACGGCAAAGACTTTGGACGCCGCAGGGCATGAAAACGGGGGTCTTTGCCTTTGGCTGATCGGTTTTACCTGCACATCCTTTTGGTTACATTAGATGCGTGGAAGTGTTTGTTTGGAACTTTTTTCGTGCACCGGCCCCAAGACAGGGGTTGATTGCCTTGAGGCCGTGCGTGGGTCTTGAACGGGGTGACGTGGACCGGGAGTCGATGGGGGGTTATCAAGTAATTGATTTGTTTACGAGTTTGGGGATTGGGGTTTTGGCTTAATAAACTGTTTTTTTTAAGTTTAAAGCGAATATTGTTTAGGTGAGCACCTAATCGACGTGCGCCTCTACGAGCAAAGCGTCTACGAAAGCCCCTTCGTGTGCAACGTCGGCGATCCGGAGCTGGTCACTGTTAAGAATATCCCGAACTTTATTGATACCAGGAACTTGCACAAGGATCATAGCTTTGATAGTGAGTATTTACCATCTTAAAAGTTCCATTCAAACTGTCGTATCGTTACAGTCGACGCCACAGCAGCAGGATCAGGCAACCTCGAGATCGTCATCAACGGCGGCCGTGTAGCCTGTCGCGTCCGAGAACTCTCTCCCCGCCAATTCCGTGCCACTTTCACCCCGATTCAACGCGTCCCGCACATTATCGAAATGAAATTCAACGGTGAACACGTGCGCGGATCCCCATGGTCGCTCTCGACGCGCGAATCGTCCTCCTACGCGCCGCGTGGGGCCTCCAGTGAAGCCGAATCCCACCAATACAGTGAATTAGTTGGTGTTGGACTTCATCGGGCTGCCGTCGGAGAGCCGGCGGTTTTTGATATCTCTGCTGTGAGCAATTCGCCGACAGCTGGCCCTCCTGAGCCGTTAAGGGCTGTCAATATTTCGGTCAAAATTACGGGTTTGTCTTTTTTAAACTGCTGCAAGACCTCCGAAGTTCACTTAACTTTTTTGATCATAAACCCCAAACTAAGCCCAGTATCAATCCCCACTTACCCGACCTCAATGAACCCCACCTCCCAACTCGCCGTCTAATCCCTTCCATTTCCTTACAGATCCCGAAGGCCGTCCGCTCGAGACCCACATTCGCGAGCAACCCAACGGTGTCCGTGTCGAGTACGTCGTCTCGACTGTCGGCGATCATCGCCTCGAAGTCTTCATCAATGATCGTCTCATTGATTCGGGCCATCTGTTCGTGGCTGGCTACGATCCACGGAAAATTACGATTACACCGGTTGGTGGAAGCAGTGTTGGTCAGCCGGTACAGTTTATGGGTAAGTGTTTTTGAAGGATTTTAATTTGGGGGATGTGGGCTGCTTCAGGTGCCGTGGTGGTCGAGTGGTGAGTTGCAAAGACAAAATAATTGATTTTTAACGTAAACTGATGCGCGGTTCGTAGCCTTAAACATGTCCGAACCCTCATTTGTCATTGTTTTTCACACTTTCACACCCTTCTCAACACCTACAATCAATTCCATCTTATTGTACAATCGCTTCCCACCGACCAAAACCGGAAAGGTTACGATAAAAACGTGTCAGTTTTCCCGTTCCATTGTCAATTGTTGCAAAAAGCCGTGCGATGCGGAGCTTCGAGAGATGCACGCATTGTCAAGGTCTTTACATTCACTAAACCGAATGCAAATGTGGTTTCATCGAGGCTGATTTGAGGCTCTAAACGTATACTAAACCACTACCTGAATCGTTTCGATGAGAAAAACTGTCGTGCTTCCTGCATTGTTCTGCCGCTAATAACATTCTACAACCCTAGACCCATACTAGTCACAAATAGGAATCCATAATTGCACCGTTTGTTGATAGTTGTCACTTCGATCAGGCCCTCCTTCCGACCGCTTTATACTATTGCCAGTCGGTCCCCACCTCTTCCGCACTTCCAGGCAAGTGGCAACCAAGTCTAACGGACAACTTTGTGATCTACATTTCCGCTACTACTGCCCTGCGCATGTGCCTCGGAAACCATGGACCCGTTTTCGGTCGATTCGGCTCAACGTGGAGTACGTGAAACCCCCCTCCAGGCTGCCCTGCACATATCTATCTATCCACATACATACATAACATAAATTGCGGAGGTTTACATACTTTTTATTGACGTGATACCTGTCCTCGCTCGTACCAGATCAGACATACATGGGTCCATAAAAATTGGAAAAGGGTTCTATTTACATGGTACATGTTGCATGTACACATGCCCCGAGGGCATTGCGGCTATTGTCTTTCCGGGGAGGGGGTAGTGATAGTGATTTTTAGTCTCTTTTTCGGGTTCTAACAAACAATTGAATTTTGTTTACTACCATCGATTCGAGGGGGTTTTTCGATCGCGGCCGGTTGCTGGCTACTTGACTTTGAACATTCACGTGGTTTGCGTGGGGTCACGTTTTCGAAATGCCGTTAAGATCGTTTGAAAGATTTCGATCACTTTTCTTGGCCTTTGATTGGGTTTTTTTGTTTTTCGATTACTATTTTTTACAAAACTGTCTTCCGTGAATTGCACTGGACCATCTTTTCGAATAACTAAAATTGTTTAAAACTGAGCGTTATGGTTTCTCGTATTGTACGTCTGTCAATATTTCAGTTCAGTTCACGCGATCGCTTATGTATCAATTTTTTCACTGGGTAACCAGATTATCGCACTCCAAATCCGTCAAACCGGCTAGAAAGACCTTTTTGTTCGATATTTTTTGTCGATTTGGAATGCAATTCGCGTCATTTTGGCCATGGAATTTTTTAAACTGCCCCTCGAATGCTATTGCAACTTTTGACTAACTTTTATTGACCATAACTTCCTCCCTGAAATCGGAATCGCCCAAATTGCGCGTCTTTTTGGACCAATGAAGTGTTTATTGTTTTTTTTTCTTGTTTCCGATTCGACGCTTCGATCGGTCACTTTTTATTTTTCTGCATCTTTTCTTTTTGCTTTCTAAACTGTCTTTTCTTCACTGTCAAGTGCAGGCACTAACTAGCCGAATCGTATATGTTATAGCCTCCATACACGTGTTCCTCATCATCGTTCCTTCAAATTGGGCATAGCTCATTCAAAGTCAATAAAAACCTTAGAATCCTCTCAACTGTGTTCACGTCCGGCGCCAAATGTCGGAAACGTCGGCGTCGTCGATTGCTTCGGCGGCGGCGCCTGTGACGCTGTCCGGCGGCATCGTCAGTCGGCCACCACGCACCAAGTCGAAGAAGCAGCCTGCGGACCCAGACCGTTACGTTTCGCAACTATATGTGATTCCTGCAGTCGATGCCGTCGAAGCCGGAAAGGGCCAACTCGAAATCAGCGTGAATCAGGGCCGTGTGCCTAACAATGTTCAAATGAAGGGCGCTGGTCGGTGTCTTGTCACGTTCATTCCGCAACATGCCGGCGTCTACGTTATTGATGTGACCTTTAATGGGCATCAGATTCATGGTGGGTTTTAAACTGATGAATTTTTTTAACCATTCTTTAAGTTCGCTGTTGTAATTAAATTTTGTAAAAAAACTGGAAAAATCTTTTGGATGATTGTAACGTCATTTCAACTTTCAGGTTGCCCGATTCGTGTCGAAGTGCACTCGAAGCAGGTAGGCAAGCCGGTTTCCGCGTCCGCCACCACCACAACCACCACATCCACGGCCGTTTTTGGTAGTACGGCTGAGCAGGAAAGGACGTCAACGACCTCTGGCACCCCTGTTCGGGCCTCATTGTCTCAACATGGTGAGTCATTTTGAACACTTGACACAAACTTGACGACTTTTAATTGCGAAAACTGTTTCTGAATCCGGATGTTGTTAAAATTTCAAAAATTGACAGTGTCTGTATCTTCCATAGTTTCTACAACTTTTTCATAACTGCATCATTCTGACCAATTAATTCAAATTTCAATTATTTTTAAACTGGCCCTTCCTCAAAACTCTTGAAATTTCCACCAAAAAGTTATTCCAAGATCCCCATCTAATCTCGCACCCAAATTTAGCGATTAGTGCCCCTTTTTTCGGCGAGTTGGAATGTTTAGTTGTTGTTGTTGCGCAGAGGCGTTGTTACACAACTTGTTGATAGTCTTTTTTCAACCACCCCATGAAAGGTATACATGTGCGGCTCGCATTTTTGGTCCGGGGCACTCTATCAACCAAAATTACACACGTGAACAAAATAAACGCAACTCTGTTGAAAAAACTTGCTCACGTTGGAGGAGGATGCATGCATTCGACTCAAATTTAGAAGTGCGCTACGCTGATTTTGCTTTGGTAACTTGATGTGATCCAATTTTTGATGGTGCGCTGATTTATTTTGCTACTGTTTTATCGAGTACCAAAAAGTACAGAGCGAAAAAAGTTATTTTGTGGTCCCATGGGTTGGGAATAAGGTTGTTTGTGGATTCGGCGGCGCTAAAAGTTGGAAAACTGACAAAATTGACGTGCAAAGTTTAAACGATGCTCGTAGAATACAGTCAATCCTCAACCTCGGTTGAATACTATATTCGTAATCCTGCAGGCATCGCTGGCACATCGCCCCCACCACTGGCACCGAGCGTTCCGCTGAATCTGAGCTCGCCGTCTCCGGGCTCGGTCTCGAAGACGACCTTCCATGCAACTTCGCCTCGTGGTATTTCTAGCCCTACCTTCGTGGATACTTCTACTACTTATTCGACTTCTGGAGCTCATGAGAGCTCGGAATATCGCCTCCCAAGGGAGACTCATCGCAGCCCTGGCCTGGTCGGACCGTACACACACACTTCGCCACGACGACATGATGATCACCTCCGAAGCCCTAGACTGCTTCGCGAGACAAGCCCATTACCTCCGGCACCGCTTCAAGAACAAGTTTCACCCCGCGGTGTTGGGTACACTGTAGCAGCCTATGGTGAAGGCAGTCGCCCGGAATCGCGATCTGACACGCTTGATCGACCTGGAAGTCGATCTGCCCTGCCTCGACGGCACTTTGGTGATGTCGAAACTCCTGGGCAAGATATTGGCACCTTCAAGACGACCTATGAATCCCCTCGGGCCGAAACCCGCAGTCCGGAAGGGCCTTCAACCTTCTCGCCGGGTAGTCAGTCGACGTTTTCGCCTGAAAGTTATTCGACGCCGAAGGCTCACAAGTACTTTGAGCGCGAAGAAACGCCAAAATCGCCGAAACAGCTGACGGCTCAGGATGTCAAAAACGTCGTCATTAAGAACATTGATGAACCCTTCACCCATAAAAAGATCGGCAAGATCGTCGTCAACCGCGGTCATGGTGTAACTGCCCCCTTGGAAGTCGAACTCACCGACCCCGATGGCTACCCGCTCCGCGTCGACAAGGTCCGAACTGGCATTGCTGATGATTGTATCACCTTCTTGCCTGTTAAACTCGGTCCTCATCGCTTCACTGCTACTATTGGCGGCGTCGCATTGCCAGGAACCCCGAAAACCATCTTCGTCGAAGAGGAATCCCAGCCTGCCGTCACTGGTCCTGCTTTGGAGTATGCTGTTGAAAAGAACAAGCGAGCTGCCTTAGTCTTCGACCCAAAGAAGGCCACTGGAGGCATTAAGATCGATGTCCGAGCGCCTGATGGCGAGAAAATCCGTCACACGACGACTAAACTGCCTAACGGTTCATCTGAGATCAGCTTTGACCCCGCTTCACCTGGACTGTACAAGGTCAGCATCGAGTTCAACAACCGCCCTGTCGCCGGTTCACCGTTCCAAGTTAGGGTCCTGGAGCCGAAGAGCAATGAATACACTTCGGAGAGCCGATTCTATCGAACCAAATCGCCAGAAACTGGTGGAATCGTATCTCGAGAAGAAGTAATCTCGACGTCGAGGACGCCCCATGGCACTGGTGTTGATTATATTTCTGAAGCGAGAACACAGCGGTTTGAATCACTGGATTCGAGACATGGTGTTGCAAGCCCTGAAGGCCGTAATTATGGTACCATCGGATCGAACATCTATGACGAAATTCCGGCTTCTCCGCCGCCACCACCACCTCCGGCTGTCCAGCATGCCCTTGGCAAGAACTCCGAGCTCGAAAAGCAGCCTCTGAATGCTGAAGCTCGTCGAACCGCCGATTACATGAAGGTCCGTGAAGAAGATGACAAATCTCTCACCAAGTACAACTACCACGGCGAAATCCAAACCCAATCAGCTCAACGCAACTACTCCGGAAGTGAGCCTGAACAGGCCATCATTGAGCCATATCCGTCTGATTTGGAAAGCATTGGCCCGGCTACGAAGACTAAACTGGTCCCGGAAGAACGATCTGCCGACTCAGTTCCTGAAGTCAAGGAAGAAAAGCAGCCCGAATCGAAGCCGTCTTCAAAGCCGACGACCCCTCGCTTGTCTTTCCGCTTTGGAAAGGGCGAAAAAACGAAGGATTCGTCCTCCACCGGCTCCCCCGGCTCGCCCAAGGTGTTCGACTTCGGCAAATCCAAGATCACTTCAAAGCACGAAGTCGTTCGCCGTGGAAAGGACGTCGAAGTCAAGATCGATTCCCTGAAACTCGGCAAAGAAGACCAACTCAAGGTCATCGTTACGCCTCCGCTTAAGCGACCAGCCCACGGCGAAGACATCCCCGAAGAGGTTCAAACGCCGCCTGAGATTCCGCACAAGTTGAAAAAGTCTGGAAAGACGTATGAGATTTCCTTCAAACCGACCGAAGTCGGAACCCACAAGATCCTCGCCTTCGTCAACGATCAGCCTCATCCGGCCGCGCCATTCGCGATTCGAGTCTACGATTCGACCCAGATCATCGTCGGCGAAATCGTCTCCGAATCCATCATCAACGACACCGTCGAATTCACCGTGGATGCCGGTCGTGCCGGTTTCGGAAACCTCGAAATGGCCATCAAAGACAAGGATGGCGTTATCATTCCGTCGCATGTGAGCCAGCTGGAGAGTGGATCTGCCAAGTTTTTGGTGACCTTCAATCCGACTTCATTGGGACCGCATACTGTCAATGTGACTTTCAACAAGGAAGTTATCAAGGGCAGTCCATTTGAGGTTAGAATTGTGGAGAATTTGAGCGCTGTGCCGCCATTGGCTAGCGAGACTTCAACGTGAGTTTTTTAAACTGCCCAGCGGTTGACAAATAACAGTTTCAATTTCAGCCTCGAATCCTCGACCAAAAAGAAGCCAACCAAGAAAGAAAAAGAAAAGTCCAAAAAAGACAAGGACCGTAATGGCACCAAATCATCCCTTCGGGCCCCCGTAGTCGAACGGATCCCATCACTTTCGCGTGTTGGTAAGCCAGCGGCACTGGTTATCAGTGCCCCGGCTGGTAGCAATATCGAGGCTACTGTTCTTGGTATGTTTAAACTGCATTGACTTTGGAGAATAGCACCGCTTAGTTATAAATCGCTTCGCTTTTTTTCAGCATTTTTAGCGCATCCAGATGGCAGCGATGGTGTTTAACTACGGTATTTGGGGTTCGCATAGATTTTGTCTCTTGTCCGTTACTGTAATCTGCCTGACAATGCACATTTTATCGATCTTTACTAACTATTTGTCGCTTTTTGGAGTTTTTAAACTGCAAAATCTATCGACTTCTTTTCAGACGCCTCAAAGAACCCCGTCCAATCCCAAGTCCTCCCCGATGAAGCCGGCGACCCAGAACTTCACCAAATCCAATTCACGCCAGAATCCGTCGGCGACCACGAGATCGTCATCCGTGTCAATGGCACCGAAGTCAGTGGAAGTCCCTTCATTTGCCGTGTCCATGACCCGGCCAAGATTCGTGTCGGTGAAATCCCGAATGGCGTCGCCAACAAGCCGGTCCATTTCGTCGTTGATGCCGCAGATGCCGGTGTCGGCAATCTTGAAGTCGCTGTCAATGAAGGCACGATTGCTTCGATGGCACGAGCTCTGGGCAACCACAAGTATGAGATCAGCTTCGTCCCGGTGGAAGGCGTCGATCACAAGATCTCGATCCGCTTCAACAATGAACCTGTCCCGGGGTCTCCGTTCAAGTGCCGTGTCATCACGACGGCCCAGATGAACGTCTATGGTGCCGGTGTGGAGCGTGTGCCTGTTGGTAAGGCTACTGAGTTTACGATTGCGACTGGGGATGAGAAAAGTCCGATGCCGGAGGTTACGATCACTGATCCAAGAGGTGATAAGCTGCCAGTTACGATGATTAAAGAGAATAATGGGGAATTTTTGGTTGAGTATACCCCGAAGGTGGTTGGAAATCATGTGGTGAGTTGGATTTTGAAGCTAAAAACTGGCAGTCAAAATAGATCTTACGAAAACTTACGTATCTCATCAATTTGTTTTCAGATCGACGTCCGCCACGAATCGCAGCCCGTCGCCAGCCTCATCTCCAAAGCCTTCGACGCCAATCAAGCCCGCCTCCAGCTCGAAGATGAAGCCCAAGTCGGTCGATCCTGCACTTTCCTCATCGATGCCGCCAAGGCAGGCGCCGGAAACATGGAAATCATCGTCTCCGTCGATGGTCGCAATGTGCCGAACTTCGTCCAAGCCGAATCCCAAGCCAAATTCAAGGTGTCCTTCACGCCTCAAGAAGCCAAAGAGCATCTGATCAGCGTCAAGTTCAACGGCCAACCCATCCCGGGCAGCCCGCTGAAGTGCCGTGTCAACGAAGGCGAGATCATCACCGGAATTCCGAGGGATGAAGATTCTTCAGCCCCGACTTCGGCCACCATCAGCCAAACCACGACATCCGCTGCCCATCGCTCGCCGCAGGGGCGTTCCAACGACGAAATCCGTCTTGTTGGTGATCTCGCCGTTGCGCAAGTCGGCAAGCCTAAGGGCTTTTCCATCGATTCACCACGCAAGAATGCTGATTGCAATGTCGTGGTTACTGGTAAGTCTATAAACTGATATTCGCTTAAGCCATACCAAAACGCTTTTAAATAACTTTCGTTAATCTATAAACTCTAATTTGGTCATTAAAACTAGTTTTAAAAAGGCTTACATTAAGTTTGATCCAAAAACTCGGTTAATTTTTGGGTTTTTGTTTTGGTTTTTTGTTAAACTAACACCCATCCCCACTGTGCAGGTCCCAACAAACGCAGGATCAACGTGAAAGTGGTGCGTGTCGAGGAAGGATTTGATGTCGAGTTTTTGCCGACACATATTGGTGAGTTAAACTGACAAAAGCGGTCGTTATGATCAGGATCAACTCGAGTGCTCTCATTCCAGGCGACTATGAAATCGACATCAAGCTCGATGGCAAGTCATTGAGCATCTGCCCGATTGTTTGTCGCTGCGTGGAGGAGCCTGTGGAGGCCTTTGTCACACTTCCGGAAGCTATCTATGGCGGGGAGAGGACTGTTTTTGATGGTAAACTGCATCTTTGCCATTGGTGTTTTGTTAAAGTTCAAAATTTCCAGTCTCCGTCGGCGCTCTATCCCCCCGCGATGACGTCAGAATCGAGCTTGCCGGTGACGATGGCACTGTCGTCCCTGTAAACACAAATCTGGACCGTGTAACTGGCAATGTCAAAGTTACCGCAAACATCCCCCGAGGCGGTGGCTATTTCATCGATGTCTACCGTAATGGCGTCCCCTTCGGAGAGCGTGTCCACTTCACAGCCGCCAATTTGCATCAACTCCATCACGAAGAAGCCACAACAAGTCGGGCCTATTCGCCGAGAGATGCTGGAATTCGGATTCTGTACTTTGAAAAGAAGGCCTTTGTCGACAGGGCAACCACTTTTGAGCTCGATGCCCCGAGGGGGTTGAGCGATAATGTTCAGGTTGAGATTATTGGTGAGTATAAAAACTGCCACGTGTTTGAAATCTTTACTTTCTCAATTTCCAGACGCCGAAGGCTCCATCGTCCCAGTCGCCCTGAACCGCCTCCAAAACACGACCTACGCCGCGGAATGGGTGCCATCATCGGAAGGCTTGCACACTGTAACCATAAAAGCTGACGGTAAAGCTGTAGCCGGAACTCCATTGACTGTTAGTGTGTTGGATTTGTCGGCAGTCCGCGTAATCGGGCTGAAAAATGACGCCGTCGGAGTTCAACAGCGGTTCAATATCGATTGGTCAAACAGTGGCGGGGCCAATATTGCGGTTAGCATCAACCAT
This sequence comes from Panagrellus sp. LJ2284, assembly GCA_024447225.1. Classification (NCBI taxonomy): domain Eukaryota; kingdom Metazoa; phylum Nematoda; class Chromadorea; order Rhabditida; family Panagrolaimidae; genus Panagrellus; species Panagrellus sp. LJ2284. The sequence continues at coordinate 4,623,015 of JAMRYC010000005.1, read as the reverse complement.
GAAGATGGTGAAGTCGCTAAATGTTCATTGAAGAAAGTCAAGCATGGTCTACATGTTTGTACTTTCACGCCGAAGAAGGCTGGACTGTACTTTTTGAATATTAGCGTTGATGATGTTCAACTTCCGGGTGAGTTACGACTTTTTATTTATTTAAAACTGGTCGAAAGCGTCAAGTTAATTAAAACTGTCATAAATTTCTTGTGGCATTTCAGAATGCCCCTACGAATGCTTCATCTCGTCCGCCGGTGCCGTCCGCGCCCGTGGCGACGCCCTCCAAAAAGCCCAACGCGGCAAAACGGCCCGCTTCGAAGTGTCCCTCGGAAACTCGACCCGAGGCGAACTCGATGTCCTTGTTACTGGTGAGCCTTGTGTGGTGCTCGTGGTTCTCCTTTCCTCCTTGGATCTATCCCACATCACGAAGATTCTGATTGAAGAATGTTGCCCTTTTTCAGGACCTGCACACCTTCGCCTTTACCTTGCGCTTAACCTTTACGTTTGACACTAACTTCTGCTTTTCTTAACTTTTTTCAACACTAAACTGTTCTTTTCAAGACTTCATGTCGCCTTTTTCAGACACCCTCCAAGGCCCCCTGCCCGTTCGCTGCTACAAACAGCAAGACGACTCCTACTGGGTAGAATTCACCCCGGAACAGACGGGCACCCATCAAATCGAAGTTACCTTCGGCGAAGTCCCAGTTGCTGGGTCACCCTTCAAGTGTGAGGTCGTCGATCCCAAGAAGGTCGTCATCAAGAACGCGGACGAGCCATTCATCATCAATCACATTGCTCAGATCGCCGTGAACCGACGGGCCGCTGGCAATGGGTCATTGGAAGTCGAAATTCTGGACCCTCAAGGCTCGCCGCTGAAATTGGACCAGATTAGGTCCAGCGTTGGCGATGATTTGGTCAGCTTTTTGCCGGTTAAGCTTGGTAGCTACAAATTGGGCGCTAAGATTGCTGGTTTCCAAGTCCCTGGCACGCCGAAGCAGATTACTGTCGAAGAACAGGGAGTGCCTACCGTCTATGGCGCTGCTATTGACTATGCCGTGGAGAAGGACATGCAAGCTTCGATGATTTTCGACCCGAAGAAGGCTACTGGCGGTATTAAGGTTGATGTCAGGTCGCCGGATGGTGAGAAGGTTCGTCACTCGACCAACCGCAGGCCCGATGGCACTTCTGAAGTCAGTTTCCGACCGATTGATGTTGGATTGTACAAGGTTACGGTCGATTTCAACAACCGCCCGGTCGAAGGGTCGCCGTTTACTGTTTCGGTGATCGATCCGAAGAAGGTCTTGGTCAATGATGAAAATGTTGGCCCCGATGGCTTGCTCAGTTTGGCGGCTAATCAGAGGAATGTCATTGACATCGATACGACGGCGGCTGGACCTGGAAAGCTTCGCGCTGAAGTGCGCGATTCTGAAGGAGAATTGATCCCTGATGTTGCTACTGTCGAAAACCAGGGCTACGGCAAACAGAAGCTGACTCTAACTCCCAGAAAGCCGGGCAACTTGAAGGTCTACCTCTACTGGGCTGATCAGGTCGTCCCCACCGCTTACCCGATCTTAGCCACAGTTGATGCCGTCGGCGCTGATGGCCGGAAACTACCCCGTGAAACCGTCATCACGCACAGTCACGCTCGTGGACAAGAAGCCCAAACTTCTCGATCTGGCGCTCTCAGCGACGCTGAACGAATCCAACTACGCGGTGAAGGCATCAGCGAGGCCACTGTCAAGGGCACTTCTGAGTTTATCATCGACGGTAGCGATGTCCCGAATGGAAAAATCACAGCCACAATCATCGGTGATAAGGCTGATATCCCTGTAAGGCTACAACATCTCGGAAACAACGTCTACAAAGCCACCTACACGCCGCTCCAAGATGGCGACTACGAACTCCATGTCAACCTTGACGGCGAACCCATCCGTGGCACGCCCAGGCCGATTCGAGTCCGAACTCATGCCGCTCCGAGTGAACTTGTTGAAGTCGATCACAAATCACTCAAAATCGGTATCATTGGCGAAGACGTAACGACCATCATCGACACACGGAAGGCCGGAAGTGGCTTCCTATCAGCGCAGTGTGTCGGCCCCTCCAAGCTGGCGTACTGCGAGCTGTATGACCACCGTGACGGCACTTATTTGTTGAGTTTGAAGCCGACTGAACTCGGAAAACACACTTTGGTCATCAAATATTCGAATGAGCATGTGCCTGGATCGCCTTTTGTGTTCAACGTTTCGAATCCGCCGGATGCGTCCAAGGTGAAGGTCCATGGACCGGGTATTGATCATGGCATTCTGCATAGGTGAGTGATAAACTGATGAGACTAGCGTATAACATTGTGATTTCAGCTTCAAATCGAACTTCATCGTCGAGACTAAGGGTGCCGGCGCCGGCCAGCTGACCGTCCGCGTCCGTGGGCCCAAGGGCGCCTTCAACGTTGAAATGCAGCGTGACAAGGCCCAGGACCGAACCATCCACTGCAAGTATGAGCCGCGTGAGCCTGGCGACTACCAGGTCGAAGTCAAATGGCATGGTCAGCATGTTCCTGGTGAGTTGTTATAAACTGTAAGTCTTGTGTGATGTGAATCCCTTCAGGCTCCCCATTCTTCGTCATGATCGTTGACACCGAAGAAGAACTGAAGCGCTTCCTCGCTGGCGAAGCTCCTTCGCAACTCCCAGCGACGCCGTTCGTCCCTCCTGGCTGGGTCGGCCCCCCACCGCCGCCGCCACCTCCCGGAGCCGGAGGCTATGGCCACATGCCACCGCCCGGCCCCTATGGCCCACCACCTCCCGGTCCACCTGGCCGGCGATATTACGGTATGCCGCCGCCTCCGGGCCTCATGTCGCCCTACGGCCCTCCACCGCCCCAAGCCATCCAGGCCCCATCCAAGGGCGGACGACGACGACAGCGCTAAGCGCCCATATCTATTTCTTTACAAAGTCTTCAAAGTCTTCAAATTTATTGTTCGCTTTTTAACCTAAATAAGACATTTTGTTTTCTTCAAACTTGCACAATGAAGCTCAACATGTGACTGTGTCTTAAAATTACCTTTTTCCGAATTCTATGACGTCTCTCTAAACACTATTTTGATACCAGTTAGCGTTCTTTGAATCCTGCTCTCCCCTACGTCCTTCCTTCCCATTTTTACGATGACAACCGTGATTTGAAAGAAAAAACAAATTCAAGATTTCTATTCGAATTTATTATGACCGAGAAAATAAGCTAAGATTTACAGACATATTCACTTAATCCTATACTGCCTTAATTTTGATATTTTTATTATTGTTTTTTGAGTGTTGCAACAGAGTAGTTGGTAATAAAATGATGAAAGTAAACTGTATTTTTCTTTGAACTGATGCAAAATAACGGTTGAAAAGTTAGCAATTGAGCTCAAAAAACTGAGAGTCGCAGTATGGTCGTCATTTTTAATTTTGCACGACGGGACCACTTTCACCTTGCGCGCAGACTAAAATAAGCCACGCCCTCTGTGTCATTTTTGAAATTGCGCCAAAACCGCACTCAAAATGCCGCGCTTTTTTGTGACAATTTGTTGTCCCGTATATTTGACATCTTTTAAAAAAAATTTGAAGTCAATTGGACTTCTTTGGTTCGAGTTATTTGCATTTTGACACACTTGGTTTTCAAATTCCTATTCCAAGCGCGGTCTCGTCGTGTTTGATTAACAAAAAAAATTTCGCAGCCAGCAGGATTTGAACCTGCGCGGGCAATGCCCAACAGATTTCTAGTCTGTCGCCTTAACCACTCGGCCATAGCTGCGTGGAAGGAGAGCGCCCAAATAGCGTAATCGAATCGGTATACAAACTGCTTAAAAAAAGCACGAAAAGACATTGAATCCAAAGCATTTTCGCTCTTATTGAGATGGCATATTTTTGGATGGTAAAAAACTGAATACTCTCTTTCATTTTTCAAATTTAATGTTTTTGTTTTTTAAATAAGGCTTGTAAAAACTGCAAATAAATAGCACCGACGATCCACTTAAAATAACCATTATCACGTACGCACTCCATTATCAAAACCAATAACGCTGATTAGAGATCAGCGTCACGGTGTACTCGGACATTTTCATCGTCCGACGTCTATTTGTGTGTGATTGGCATCCGGAAGTGTCGGAAATAGTATGGTCAGAGGGAAATTCCAAGAATTTTATCTTTTACATTAAATGCTTATAGCTAAGACGTTAGACGACACATAATTGAGATAACACTGGAAGAAACTACACGTACAATAGATAGACTCCAAAATAGAGAGATCGTGAAGTACACATGGTACCATTGAAATTGACAAGTTTAGACAATGAAACATAAGAAAATGAATGAAAATGGAGGCTGTCAATAGCCATGTTGAAACAAAAACACTTTAATCCATGGGAGAATGGCGTGGACATTGGAGTAGACGCCTGGGTAGCCTGGTTGAGCGCATCCGATGCCCCAGCTTACGATTCCCTGAAAACTGACACTTGCAGTGGAAACAGTTGTGAAAAATAGGACCGACCTGAAGTTGCCAAACATATTTTCCATCAGCACCCAGAGTCTGGCACACGAGAGGGCCTCCAGAATCCCCCTGGCAGGAGTCTATCCGTCCGGAGGAGTAGCCGGCACAGAACATGCTGAACGCATTGACTCGGCCATTGTAGTGGTGATAATCGTTGCAGATGATCGTCGGGATGATGGGGATATGGATTTCACGGAGGTAGGACGGCTTCATGCCGTTTTCACTGAGACGGCCCCAGCCTGTCACGACACACATCTCACCAGTGACGGGAGCCCTCCAGGGAAGGCAGGCGAGACCGACGGCGGGGTCGGAGAGGTTGGCTGGAGGGGATATCCTGGAAAGGGGGTATGGGATTAAACTGTGAAGAGTTTGGAAAGACAAACCGAAGAAGTGCCGCATCGAAGGTAGTCGTATAGCCGACACGGTAGAGGGAGTGTATCTGGATCTCATTGACGGTGTGGACCGTGCCGGAAAGGACGCCATGACCACCGGTGTAGACTTTGTAGGCATTTGCGCGGCGGCTGAAATATTGAACTTTTTAAAAACTGTCCTTTGTTGGGAAAATTGTTAAAAATCTTAAGCCAAAAACTCACGTTCTCGCAAAACAATGCGCCGCCGTAAGCACCACATCCGGCTTGATCAACGCCCCGCCGCAGTGATGTTTCCCGCGAAAAGACAGTTCGACCGTCCAGGGCCATGCGTGGGGTTCTGTTTGGATGCCGCCGACGACGCGATGATCATTGGGCTGAAAATTTGATTTTTTATATAAAAACTGCCCTCTTCAGTTTTGATCTCACCTCAAAATCCATCCTCGTCAACGACCGCGTCGAACTTCCGCACTCTTCCACCTCAACTACCGCATCTACAGTATCCCGGCCTAGCCCTATCAAAAGCACCACCGCCAAAGGCAAAAACCCGATCTTGACCGCCATCAAAGCCAACTTTATCCCTCAACTGACCGGCGCTGACCACAACAAGCAATCAATGACCCACACTGACGTCACCCGTTCCTTTTCATCCATGCGAACGGGCCCACTTTCACGTGGATCGATCAATAGTCTGGCCAGGCGGGTGGCTGACCGACCTTTGCCCCCGTTTTGACCCTTGGACTTTTTTGCGTCATTCTTGTGTTCTAACTGTCAACGACAACACTTTGCTATTGTAAACCAACCAATTTGTTGTCTTTCTCACTCTTTTTCCCTAAACATTGAAAAAACCAACAATGCGGGTCACGCATCTTTGAAACAAGTAATTTTTTTACTTCCCAGCCATCTTCGGGTCCACCCAATTCCATTATTCACGCGTAATGGCGAAGTGGCAATGTTCAAAGTACTCTCACAACTTTATGGTTGTCATTACCAAAGACATGCAATGCAAAAGCACGGGTTTCAATGAAATCAGATCATCACTTCGGTAGGGGAAGCTATATAAAATTCATCTTACACTGATGAAGGGTTTTAAAGTGCATCATGACGTTTCGGCGACAATCTGTCATGCCTACGCCTTTTTTACCTTAACTACTTTGACACTGTTCACGTTTCACGTTAACCATGGTTTTTGCATTGGTCTTTTCGCGTCATACTATGCAGTTCAGTGTCATTGGCGGTTTCAGATGGCGCATGTAAGGCATGATGGGAGTAACGTCATGTTAAGTGGAGGTGTTTCGAACTTCTAGATGCACCCAGAGGGGTTTTAATAAGATCAATCAACAAAAAAGTGTTCAATAGACTTTGCAAAGTTTGAAATAAAACTGTTTTGAATGATACGTCCTGCAAACTGCAAATCAGATCTCTGATCAAATACGCTTATAAAACAAGATCTGTCCAAAGTACACCTTTCATTGTAAACGTTTTTATTTACGCCTTTTGCAATGACATTAAGTAAGCAAAAAAAGTTCAGTTGAACAAAAAACAAAACAATGAACCGTATATGTACATCGTCTTCGGAAAAGCGGTCTAATTTAACCCGAAAATCACAGGATCAATCAAACGTATGAAGAAAGTTGGTCCAAAAAGTCGCGATATTTCAATATACAATTTCTGATCTGACTAAATACTTGCATTAGACAACAATAAAACGAAGACGAATAAGTGGAAACCGAGATCGGTGTTGATATGAAAAAAATGTGAAGAGTTGAAAATAATTAATTTTGCTGGTGAATGGTGTTAAAAAAAGTTGATATGTTTGTTGGTAGTGTTAGATTAGGAAATGCGTTATTTTTGGATTTAATTAATCTTTTTGGCGTCGGGAGACAGATAATTTTGCTTGATGACTTGGTAGACATAGGTTGCGACTTTGGCCATGGGCGCTTCGACGAGCAGATACATGAGGAATGCGGCAAAGTAGCTGAGGATGGCTACGAAGGGCAGCATGGTGAGGACTTCCCAGGGGCCTGTGGCGGTTTGCAGATATGGGACGTGGTTGAAGAGGTAGACGACCGGCATGTGGAGGAGATAGGCCTGAAAATGGAAGATAAGTATTTTAAACTGGCAGTTTTGAAATGTATGCTTACCTGGAAAGTGATCGTAGCCAACACATTGAAAACAATGCTAAATTGAGCATTGTGCCAATAGGTACAGTACATGATCAGCCAGGAAACACAGGCGCCAAAGAGCGTTCTGAAGATGGCCGTGTAGAAAGTGTTGTAGATCGTGTCTCCAGCGTGCGGGTTCCAGTACTCCGGCAGGATGCCGAAGACGCAGAAGAGCGCTCCAGCGATGGCAGCATAGTTCAATCCCTTCAACGTCTTTTCGGACAACTTTGGCGTCGTGCTGATGACAGTAGTCAGCCATCCAACAAAAACGCCAATGAAATAAGGGCCACATTTCGTCTGCGGGCGACTGTACATATCCCAGATGCCGCCGTACATCGCCTCCAAATCGGCCTCCGTCTGATTCGGGAAAGAGATAAACGGAATATCAACATCGCTATTGTTGCAGATACCGTAGGCACGGCACATGACGCCCCGCAAGACCATGGAAATAGTCACACAGGCGGAGACGATGAAAATGCCGAATTTCGCGTTGTACATCAGGGCCATCATCAACAAAGGAGACAAGGCGTAGAGCTGGAAGTCCAGACCCAGGTACCACAAGTATCCCAGGCAAGTCGGGGTCGATTGGAGATTCGATGTGAAGGTCAGATGGCTCGCAAGGCCCTTGACGCCGCAGGAGCTGAGCATGGTGTCGTGGAAGCGTGGGAGGTAGGTCGACGAAAGCGAAGATTGGGCAAAGTAGATGAAGACAGCGACCGATGGGAACAATCGGAAGGCGCGTTTGAGCAGGAATCCGAAATACTTCGACCGGAAACTTCCAGATTCCGTCGTCGCGACACGGCTCCAGGAGCGAGCAGCAAGCAGGCCAGAGAGGACGAGGAAGACTTCAACGCCAAGGGCACTGTTTCCGAAGACAGGGCCGAAGAAAGTGTGGTCGTGAATCGCGTTTTTGAAGGCCTTGGCCGACGGCGCACGCTCGAGGATGTCGATTCGGCCTTCGGAGCCCAGATGGTTCACCATGACCCACAGGATGGCCATGACGCGGATGTAGTCGACGATGGTCATTTTGGAGGCCTTCGGGCTGACGAGCTCACGGAAGTTGCTAAAACAAAACTGACTTTGATGAAGATTCTGATAAAAATTAAGAGTAAACTCACGCTTTGATGTTGAAGGCCGAGAAATACTTATTCTCCGAAACGGTCCCGGCAAAAAGCAGCCCAAACCATGTGTACAGGACCGTGAAGTAGCCCAGATTGCCAGCGGCATCCGAAGTCGCTCGAATGAAGGGTGCAATGTTGTTGGCGCAGGTGCTAGCCTGGCGAGATAGACTGGATCGGGTCTTTTTGATGAGCATCTCGGCAGTCGTGCACGTGATGTCGATTTCGATGTCGTCGCTAACGTTGTTCAAAGTCATAAGGGCAACGAGAAGCCTAAAAGATGATGTTGAGATGTTGAAAACTGTGCAAAGTAACAATGAACACGTATAAAGTCAACAATTCCATGCCAAAAGACCCTCAGACTACCGTACCCCACCTCACAGCGAGCACGGCCATCCAACTGATGCCCGTCGCCATGCTAGCCTGCCTTATTTATCCATCCCATCCGACCGCCGGCCCTGCGCATGTGTACGTGACTTTTTGCACTTTTTGCGTACGTGACTATCATAAAATGTATGAAAGGGGGCAGGCCGCCCTCCGGAGCTCCGCCTTTTAGAGATAGAGCGCGCAGGGGCATACCGTACGCATCCTAGCCATAAACTTTTTTGTCGCGCCATGGGACTGCCCTTCTAACGGTGTCCGTTTGTCGTCGGTGTCGCCATCGAGGTCGTTGCATCCTCGATATTATGTTGTGCCTTGCTTGCTTACCGACCGATCCCGCCTGCCCCCCGATCACACAAAACACAACCAGCAAGGTGTAGCTTGAAGGAGGAGACCCGAATGCGTGCAATATTGAATCGAATTCAATGGAAAAGCACCATTCACCAGCATCACCAACACCAACACAATACCAATTCAGCACTATCATCATATTTTTTGGGCTTCGACCCCGAGGTATCACTCGCCACCAAGCCATGGAAGCACGTGAACCTCGCATGAAGGCCCAAAAGTCTGTCGCAATCGACGAAAAACCCAGTTCAAAAGATTGAATGCATGATGTACTACAAAGAGGAGCACAAGCCAAGCCAAGACACGCGTGCTAATTGATGCGATCGCCATGAAATAAAGAAATAATATTGACAACGAAAGAATTTTCGACGCTTAAGGCGATGCAGATCATGATGCACTAAAGATTAAAAGGTTTATGCTGAATCTTTTCAAGTTTTTTTGTAATGTAACGATTTTGTAGCGACCCAGATTTGATGATTTTGGATTAGCCAGTGTTGACGTCAATGGTCTGGATATGGGATTTTTGTTAAATAAACTGTTGGCGACTATTTGCCTTGAAAACTCGTTCAGATTACGGTACAGACACCCGTTTTAACAAACATCACGTTTGTGGTGCACGCCGCATTCAGATGAATAAAAAGTTAGCGATCTTTGAAATAATACAGTACAAATGGCAGATGGAACGGCTCAGAAAATCATTGGTTCAAAATCCGCCTGCCTTTTGAAACCTGGAACTGCGCAGCGATCATCCATCAAATTCCTCCGATTTGGGGTACTGTATTTATGCAAAGAGGATAAACAAACATGGAAGTGTTTAGTGGTTGAAAACTGTCCTGACGTATGTATAGGTGGTTACAGATGGCTGCAAAGAAAAGGTCACAGGAGCAAAGTCCGTCGACTATCATCTATCGATGAATGGTTTGTGATAAGTGCAGAGAACAGTGGGGTTTGTTCCGTTTTTTTACGTGTTGTTTGAATGGAATTATTTTTCTTTTTAACAAAACTGATTCAAATAGACGGACGTGACGACATCGAATTGTCTCAAAAACCCAACTTGAACCCAAATTGGTTCCGCCAAAAACGCAACTTTTTCAGACCATCACGTCCAAAACGCGGCGCCTTTTTGCATTAACACAAATTGCAATCACCTTAAACTATGTCAAAGTTTTCCGATGCCTCCGACGGATACAACACACGCGTCACACACGAAAACGTGCCCAATGACATCCCCATTTCCGTGGAAAATCGGATTTTGGTATGGTTGATCTTTGGCGATTGGTGTGGTTTGGTGCCGTTGTAGTGGCGCCGCGCACGGGGATCGGGATTCTATTAAAAGACGGAAAAGTACATACGTGAGCAGGCGCGTTTTGTTTTCAGTGGCGGACTACACGATCGCGATTGTGATCGGATAAACCGCCTCGGCAGACACCCCTGATATTGCACGTGTGAGGGCGCGGCGGCGAATGTAGCGGATCGGCTGCTAGCCCTTTTTGAAAGGCTGGCGGGAGTGATCGACTTTGACTATAGGGCATGTGCTTTGTCGAAAAGTTAAAATAGCCGCCTCAGGGGACGGGGGTGTCGTGTGACACTTGTGAGTATGTATTTTCGGAGAGGAGTAGGAAGGAACACCCTTTGTTATCAGTTTTGGCTGGGATTTGCGATTACCGTAACGGTGATTGTTGATCGGGGGATGGGGGAGAGTGAGGAATTGCACGTAGGAGGTGGAGGGGGGACATTTTAGGGGTTTAAACTGCCATTTTTGATTCCTGATGCTCCTACCACGAAAATATAAAAACTTTAAAAAAAGTCGAAGACGTGCAACTTTGACAACTAAAGGGTTTCAAAACGCTAAAACTGGAAGTTTAGAGCCCAGATAATTCAATTAAACTCAAAAAGGTCTCAACACGAAATACAAATACTTAAAAAAACTGCCTGGTATTGGATTGAACGTCACCAAATCCAAAAACTCAACTGGTCATCAAATCCAAACCCCATTTCACCGCAGACCACGGGTCGCCGCCGCCCGCCAAAATTTTGTTTGTCGGGGGGACTGAAATTTGCAAGTGTCGCGCTCGGGTTCAAGGCGACTTGCGTCCATAGTGTTTTTTTCTTCAAAAAAGTGCGCTAGTTTTAAATTTGTAAAAAATTTAAAGATTAAGCTATCCAGTTAAAACTCAGAATCTTGTTACTACATACCCATAGGCATCTGCATTTTAAATTTTGAAATTCTAAGTGTCATATAGGCTTCAAGCGAAGTATTTCAAATTTCGATCACGTGGAATAGACCGTTTTTTGAACGCCAAACCCTTAAACGGCAATGAATCCCGATGAAACTCAGAATTTTGCATCTAGGCACATATAGACATGTCTCATGAAAATATTAAGAATCTAGGTGCCATGCCGACCCCAAGCGAAGTATTTCCGACCCTTTTTGAGCTTAAAAGTGCTCTTTTTAAAGGTTTTAACATTGTAAAAAGAGTAAAAAGCAAGCAATTTCTATAAAATTCAGAATTTTACATCTAGACACCTAAGAGCATGTGTCATAAAAATATCAACACCGAAAGTGCCGTGCTGGCTGAAAGCGAAGTATTTCCAACTTTGCTTCACCTTAAAAGTAGTGATTTTGAGAGTTTTAAAATTGCAAAAAAATTTAAAGTTAACGGATTCAGTCAAAACTCAGAATTTTGTATCTAGGGGCCTATAGGCATGTCTCATAAAAATATCAAGGGTCTAGCTAACGTGCGGGCTCCAGGCGAAGTATTTTCAGATTTTGGTGGGTTTTACAGGGGGCCGGCGACCCGTGCCCCCCGTCATTCCACCCTTCCGTCAGGGGGTGAAACTATTTTAGTCCCTCTCCCAGCCAGCCGTCGTCCCTTTCCTGATCCCATCCCCACATCAACAGTGTCTCCCCCTTGAGATTCTATTCTGTCAGATAGCGTACAAAACACAACTATTGGAAGCCCGGGGCAACTACATCTGAGCATCTGAGCACATCCTAACGGTAGAGATGTATGTCCTGAGGTTATGTGCCACCGCGAAAGACCTCCCCTGTGCAAATAGATACATTCCGCCACAGATTCAGACTGTTATGATGGTGGTCAGAGATAATGGCGGGGGCAGACTACGTGTATACCTCGCCTTGCTTGACCAATGTGCCATGGGCCGCGGGTACCATGTCTGCACAGTACAGCCTGCATATCTCGGAATTTGACCGGAGCAAATCGGCCGATTACGATCAGACGAAAAGTGCAATGCGCTCAATGCGTCCGTTGCAGCGAAATGATAACATGTTGTATCACTTCTCTGCGTTTCGAATCGCTGAGACCGTCGAGCGCACTTTGTTTCTCCTTTAAGGGTGACAAAAGTGATCAATCGCACATATTAGCCTCCGCGAAGATGATCAGGAGCAAAGTGCGATGTAGTCGGCGAGGAAAGGAAGGAAAAAATTTGTGTCATCGCGGTTTTGTCACATGATGTAAATTTAAATCTGCGACGCCGAAGTAGAAAAAATTTTTCTGGAGGTATGGGGAATCGAACCCCAGCCCTCTCGCATGCTAAGCGAGCGCTCTACCCCTGAGCTATACCCCCACATGATCAGCAAATCCATGATTGCAACCAGTACCCATTCAATTTTTCCTATTTAGCCACCCTTTAACGCACTAATCACCGTCCCCGACAAGCAAGCCGTATCAAAACCGGAAATTCGCATCACCTTTCCCATCATTTGTTTCCTTTTTGCTTCCGCGGCTAATGCGAACCCGCGGTACCATTAAGGTCATCTTGAACTTTGTCGTTCTACGTGACAATCTCGACTACCAATGGAATGTGTCCATCCTCGAGCTTTGCAACTTTTTTCAATTCAGTAAAAATTTGCAGTGTCAACAATTTCAATGGCCAGGGATGATAACGAAGGAGGGAAGGTCGAGTGGAGCAGACGCAGTCGGTGTGAAGTGTAATTGAAAGATCAGTCTTATAACCACAAAGTTGTTGCATTTGTATTTGATGAATTCACGTAGTGAATGAGTCTGACGTTGCCCGGCGGACGTCGTCGTGTCTTGCATGATCAGAAGGTTTAACGGGGAAATAGTTAAATGTCAACACGCATGTCGGGGCTAAAAGGGCGATGTGTTGACGCAGAATCGCTAATGGTGGTGGGAATTTGCGTCTGTGGCGAGTTAGATGTAGCTAAGATGATGGCTATGATGAGGGGCTAACATTTTTTGATGATTTGGATGTATGAAAAGTTGGTTTTATCAAATGATGTCATGGAAAACTGCCCGCAATTGGTTTTCGTGGTGGGACCAACATCATGCAGGCACAAACAACCCATTCCCCTGCCAAAACACATAAAAAACTGCATGCATATTCCAATTTGATGGATCGTCTATCACTTTTTGTGACTGAACAATCTCCGTGGTCATGACTTCCTCCTTCTCGTGATCAAAGTTCTACCCTACTACATAAAAAGCGTTTTTGTCACCCCCCTTTACAGTATACTAATGTACTCCGCCGGTGCAAAGTTTCTTTTTTACCAACAACCGGACCGAAAAACCACAAATATTTTGTCAACATTCCAACGACCTGATCTTCACGTGGAAGAAGCGATGCCGATGTCCTCAAAGCACCATAGATCAGCCGGGCTGGCGGCGTTTGGTTTACTTTACTTTGCTTGACTTGCTTCACTTCCACCCTCGCCTCCTGCAGCGATCGTCAAATCACGTTTCATCGCGATTGGCACGTATTTTGCCTTTTCTCACGTAGACAATTCTGGCATGAGTGTCTGGGGTTCTTTTTGTTCAGCGCCTCGAAAGCAGGAAATGGACTGTCTGCATAGTTATCGCATCAATTAGATGACACACGGTGCCTCGCTGATTCACATGTTTGATGTCACTTTTCAGGGAAGTGTTTATTCTCACGTAAAAAAGGAAAACAACTAACAACAAAAACTGTATTCTAGCAATACCATCAAAATCAAAGCATGAAGAACCCGTGCATTTTTGTATCGTCGGAATAGAAGCGATGCCAATTGGCGAGATCAGTGATAATAAACTGTCTTCAAAAAAACTTAGAGTTCGTCGTTATCAAGCAACTTGGATACATTAATTTTGGACTGAATTGTCACAGAATAAGTTTTTGTGGGCACCGTCGATGTTTCATAGATTGTCGTGGACAGGTATAAGGCGTTACACGTAAATTGACCGAAATAGAGAAGTTGGCTCACGGCTGAAAAAGTTTAAACTGTTAACCACACGTTCTAAATTACAAAAAAAGTAAAAAAAATTTAAGAAAAAAACTGTTAAGGCGGTGGTCGACGAACCTTCAAGAAAACTCGTCACAACATCATCCCGATCCTGATTAGGCTCCACAGTCCAAAGCACACGTAACACGTGGGATGGCAGGTTGCAGCAGATGTTGACGACGGATATTATTAATGAACGGACAATCATGGCATTTTTCTTTTTACAGAATTGCTCGCGTTTGTAGCTTATAGATTGCTGAAATGAGCATTGAGTATAAAAAACTGACAGTGTTTCTCGATTAGCATAAAAATTTTTTTGCATGTGTTGTAAGCATAAAAAACTGTGCTTCGCAGAAATTATCTTACCCTCGGAAAGCTCAAAACAATATTCATCGTCGGCTTATCACCCCCATTATTATTAGACAATGCAGGCTGCCCCGAAGGCGCACTGATGCCGTACCGTCGATCCAGGACCGGAATTTCCAATAAATTTGGTCGATAACAATGAGCGAGGACTATGCCATCTAATACTATCCTCAATATTGATGGAACTACATAGGCGAATAGGATATCAAGCATGTGGACCGATTGGATCGTCATTAAATGGGTGTCGGGATGTTCCACACAGCCTCGAACATCTGGGACATAGGAAACCAGGGCTGGGATCCAGATTTCCAAAAGACAGCCAGCAATGGCCATGATGGAGAGGGCATTTCGGGGTTGACGCCAAATTGTGCGATATTTGAAGGGGTGGAAAACGGCCGTGTAGCGGAGGACGGATAACATGACCCAGCACCAGACTGAGAAGGCGGATGTGGCGTGCATGATGTACATATCGGCCTGGAAGGTTGAATTTGAAAACTGGCATCTTGTTTACCATAAGATTTTTTATTAAAATAGTTTAAAACTGTTCTTTATAAAAAAGTTTGCGAAACTACAAACCTTACAAAACATCGACAACTGATCAATAGTACCCTTCGAAAACCCTTTCGGATCTTGTAACCCGGCAATCATGTGAAATAGTGCCTGCATAAACTGGGAAATTAAGCAAACAGAGTCACAAATAGACATTGCACATAATGGCAGGGCTGATGATGTCTCGAAGCGATACATACTTATTCTAAAAAACTGAATTTTACCAGACGATCCGGAATTTCAAAATCAACCTCGCAATCTTCCTCAACTTCATCAAAACATAGCAATTCAAGGATACCCCCGCAATTGGCACCACAAAATACAGCGACCGAAAAAAGTAATTCCACAAAACAAACAACGCCGATCCGACGACTTGCATCTTTCCAACAACTTCCGCGCCGTCTTTCGACCACAACCATCAGACGCTCAGTTCCATGTTGGCCTTGGAGTTATTATCCTGCAAAGCTCAAATTTAGGAAAACTCTTTCCAAAAACAGCCAAATTTGACTATTAAATAAAAAATCTCCAGCAACCACGCAAAGTCCACAAGTGACACCCATTGGCTAGCCATGGCGCCACCGCTAAAGAGGCTAGGCAGGCGTATATTGTAGATTATAATAAAACACGTAATATGATAGTGTCTCTCGACTCGCGAAACGACAAATGCAAGTTTCCTACCAAGAATTACATTATTCATATATACTATGCTTGTTGAAAAGGCTATCTATAAAATGGCGACATTTGGCCAATGTTCGGAGAATCATAATTGTCATCCCGGAAGACATGCAACTGAGGAGATGCCTCATAAACAGCGGAATTGCATTTTGATTTTTTGAGGTGGAATGGAAGGCACATACAATTATATATTATGTGGGGCTTTGGTTTGGATTCGGGGATGAGGATGTGTGAAGGAGGGTGTAAGGACGACTTGAATGATTAAATAGGTTGAATAATTTGGGGGAGGAAGTTGGAAAAAACTGAGGGGCCGATGAGAGGAACACGGTGGGAATGGCATGGGCTTGTAATAGGGGGTTCAAAAACTGGATTTAAATGACTAGGCAAAAATTAAAAGTACAGTAAATAAACACAGGTGTGAAATGTTTGTTGTTAAAAAACTTAAAATTTACAATTTGTATTTTAATAAAACTGTGCGTTGTGCCCAGTTTCTATTGTCTTTGTTTGACGATAGACCACATGCAATGTGTGCCACCACCGCCAATGGCCCATGTCTGTGTGCTTATCACGGAAATTGGACCCATCCTGAGCTTTGGAGGTCGTCGCCGTTCTGGGCCCAACGGCATGTTTCTCAGAAGTCGAAGGACTGTCATCCACTGTGGCAACATCGTCAAACACAACAGACCATAAAACGGTGCCGGTGGTGTTGAGCGAACATCAAACCCGCTGTTTCAAGCAAGAGTCATGCCGCTAAAAACAAGCCATAAGGCGCGGTAAATTGAGGAATCTGCTGCACTGAGAGTTGTTTTCATGTCAACATTTTTCAACATGTTTCCGAACATGTTGGATGGTCGGTGACTCTTTGGGAAGTAACATTTGTGCCAGGAATTATGGAAGGAGTATAAACTGATCCTGACTATTCTTTGGCGTATAATTTATGCTAATATAAGTACTACCGTAACACAAAAATACAAAAAAGGAATTCAATAATGTAAGACCAAAAACTAATGACATTTAAAAAAAACTTTTTAAGTCAAAAATTTGTCAAAACTACGTACAATAAACTGAAGCATGGGTTCATTTTATCAAAACAACAAGCATATATTGACTTATTTAAAAATGCCCACAAAGCAAGCACCGACACGCAGTTCAACACATCCAACTTCAACTCGGTTCGAATAACGAACGACCCAACTCAATTTACGCACTTCATGGTCAAAAGTTAGCTATAAAGGGTACCACAATTGCATCATTTTGGGTGCACGTGAACGGAGAGTGTTTACAAATCTTTAGAAACTTTAAAAACTGTGCTTCTTGTGTTTGGAAAAATCTTACAATGTTTTTCACGCTTCCAACATGTTTGCAGCAAAAAAAAAACAAAATATAAATTAGCCAAATCGCGTGTGGCGTTCGTTCACCTTTGGCGTTAAAAGTTTCTTTGAGCAGGACGGTGCTAGTTTTTCTAAGTAATCAAGCTACTTAAAGGTTAAGAGTGACGACACAGGGGTAGGGATTGTTTCAAATGAGTAAAACTGAAGCGACGCTTTGAAGGGCATTGTGTTTTTGGGTGTTCTTAAGTTTTAAATAACTTTTAATTCGGAAAACTGTTTGAAAGATTTCTCAGGTCTTAAGACAACAGACAAAAAATACTGTAGCTAAATTACTTTTAAATCTAAATTATGATTCACCCGGCTAAAAATAACATTGCAAAAAAGGGATCACACTTTTAAGGAAGAAAACACAGAAAATAAGCTTGTTACGATAATTCGCTTACTTTTTAACCACAGAAAACTGAGTGTCAGTGTAATCCCGGCGCCAAACTAAACTTTGACCCCCCTTTTTATTGTCATCCAAACTTTCTAATTCTATGTATGGATGAACGCATGGATCACTCAAATTTCAGATTCGCTCAAAGTTCAACGAACGTCAAGGGACGTCGCATCACAGTGATGAGACGTCGACGCCGCGAGGGGTAGACATCGTTTCCGCGAAGATGGCCTCACAAAAAGTGTCACTCTCAGCGGGTTTCACGCTAACCCCCCTCTTTTTTTCAAATGAGTTTCAAAGTGCCGAAAAAACAGAACAGCGGAGAAGTCAGAGTCAGAGCCAAAGGTCTGGAGGGGAGGGGATCTATTTTGGGACGTCAGAGGCGCGTGAAGAAAATGAAACATGCATCCAGAGAAGGACGGATAGTTAATCTCGTACTTGTAGAAGTGCCAGAAACGGACGACGGAAACCGGTAATTATCGTTACGTAGTGTCTTGAGGCAAGGAAAAGCGGAAGTCGGGGTAGAGGCGTTTCGAGAGTCAGGAGATTTTGAGTTTTGTCGGCAGTGTTGCGATTTGGACGAACTATAAAGAAAAAACCTGTTTTTGTGGTAAGACACTTAAGTTCGCTTACAATAAGTCAAAAGAAGTTAAATTTGGTCTAATGTTTTTGCAAATTTTGATTAAAAACTGTTTTTTTGGGATAACTCTATCAAAAATCTCAGATGCAACCCTGCAAAATTGCCATTCCACCGGTAGCCAATATGATCTACGACTACGAAGAAGCTTGTCCAGACACGCCAACGCTAGCACGATATAACATTTCGAGCAATTCCTTCGCCCCTGCACTGAGAAGACATCCAAGGGCAAACACTCTTCTCATAAACACGATAAAATATTAATATTTATGGGTACATAATGCTTATTAATTTTTGCCCCCGACCAACTCAGGAAACTACCAAAGCTTTTGACCGCTCGCAAAGTGTTTAGTATACTGTACTATACTATTATGTTTCAAAAACTGGCACCTACACGAGAGATACACAAAACGTTTGTCAAACATGTGTTTATCTGAAAACAACATGTGTTGTAAAAATGTAGAAATTATGCTGACGCGATAAATATGTAGTAGTACAAATATTTTGACACCTGTTTCAGCGTGAATTTGAAAACTGTTGGTAGCACTTGATAGAAAAAGTTAATTTTTCAAAACTTGGCGGTCCTACGTCAAATACGCTTTGAATTATGTCAATTATGCAGTAATTTGCAAATTACATGGTTACCGCGACATAACTACATATTACATTTCAACTTGTATCCACAAAATTTGACATAATTGTGTACAATGTTTTGAATATTACGTGGCGATGTGGTAAAATTTATAATTTAACGAATATCGTGCTATCCGGCAATTGTGTACTTCTGTTTTGGCCCTTGTTATGCACAATAACAAATACATTTGCTATTTGGGGTGGTGTTGATGCGGAAATTGGTTTTAACCAAAGTTAACGTTCGGAATTCAAAAACTGGACGCATTTGCTTACCAATTGGTATATATTTCGACTATTATAACAATGAAATGTAAAAAAAACTGAAAACGACATCGTTTTTCATTTTTAATTACATTTGTCAGAATGAAACAGTAACGATTTTTATTTTTTCGATTTTCAACTATTTTTATCAGTCCGTCAATGTCATTTTAAACTGTAGATTAGTTATGCCCTTCTTAATTTGAAAGATAACTACAACTCGCATTGCAAAACCAAAAAACCAAGGAAGCGTGCAACTTGCAACAACTAAGTTCCATAACTACAATTAGTAGTTATTGCAAATGGAAGTGTTCCTTGCACATTTTGAAGTAATAATTGGTGAGGAAATGCATCATGCCACTGGTGAAACAAGAATATTGTAAAAACTGGAACTACCGCTAGATATCTGTTTAACATAAATTACGGCAATTCTACAGCTTAAAAAATACTCATAAAAAACTGTAACACTCCCCTGAAGAATTTCATAACAACCATTTTATAATTAAAAATCTTCAAAACATCTCAAAAAGTGAGCAAAACATTGCAAATTAGATAACCGATACGAGCGACAAAAAACTATATCTAACAACAATTGCAAATAAAAACAAAAAATCGATAAGTGTAAACGTTAATAAAACTCTGAATGATAGATATGGTAGCATCAGGATAAGGAAGGGAACTGACAAGCATGGAAGTGATACGTAGTTGAAGCATCGAGAGTGGTCCAAGTGCGTGGATACACTTTTAATATGGGTTAACAGTTAAACTGGGGGTTGAACGTCCAGAAGTTGTTACAATGGCGCGACATAACTGGCCGGGAAGAGCCCGCTTTCCTCCTTCTTGCGCCCCATGCACCAGCCGAGATGGTCGGGACCGCTGAGTACCTCGAGAAGTTCGCCCTTTTTCAGGGCCATTTCGTCGTTTTCGATGGGGATGTAATCGTAGAGGGCCTTGGCAGGGCCGCGGATCTGGTTGAAATCGCCATATCTGATGGCATCGTCCTCGTCGTTGCTGATGGCTTCGGCGAGTTCGACTTCATTGCCGTTGGGATCGATGTTGCAGGAGGTGGAATCCTGTTTGGCATGGGTCGACTTCGGGGCGTGATCATCGAAACTTCCGGAATCGGACGAGGTAGCGCTGTGGCTGGGCAGGGTGGAAGTCACTCCATTTCGCTTGACAGGGGTGTCCAGAATGCCCTTCTTCGCGGCCGCAGCGGCGATGGCTTCAGGGGTTCGCATCGGGAAGGGGTCATGGAACGGGCTGCCTGGAAGGCCGGTACGGTTGGCGGCTTTGAGTTGAGATGCGGCCGTTTTGAGCTCACTCGCGGTGGGTACGGTATCGGAGGACTTGCTTTGGGTAGAAGCAGAATCCCCAGCCGAGCCGGCACTGTTCTGGCGGTGATAATCGGTGGTGATGGTGGACAGTGGACGGGAGGAATGGCCAGAGGAGGTGGTTGGAGGCGGGACGTCTGGGAACTCGTCGGAATTGGTCACCTTTTTCGTCAAAACGATGCCACCAGCGGCGCGGGCCTGTTTGGAGGTGATGTTTCGCATTTCGGGGGTGTATTCCTGGAAATTTGACGTTTTTAAACTGCTCAGTTTTTCGTTTTTCTTACCTCAAAAGCAGGCCAATACGTCGGAGCATCAACGCCATGAATGGCGCTCCAATCCTTCAAATCACTATTGAATTCGGTTTCGCCGACGGTGCGGAATCGCGTTTTCAGATTCTCGTGCAATTGGCGGAGCCTATAAACCATAATTTTAAAAAACTGCCGCAACGAAGATAGTGCAAAAACCCACTTTTCGGCATCGACCAAATCGCCCAACACACACCGTACCCCCGACATCATCTCCATGGCAAACTTCATCCGCTTGAATTCCATCTGTTGGCACTTTTCAAAGACAAAACCCATGTTTTCAATGTAGACATGCTTGTATTTGTTGATCTCAGTCAGCTCATTGTCGTATTTGACCCTCGTTTTCCGGCTTTCATCCTTCAACTTTTCACAACGCTCGCGGAGCTTCTCCTGGGCGTCTGGAGACAGGGCAGAATCTGCTGCGGCATTGGTGAGCTGGACTGTAGCTGACTTCTCGGCACGGCAAGCTGAGTGGTAGGCCTTCTTGGCGGATTCAACCTTTTCGTAGAGCTTTTTCCACTGTTTTTGGGCCTTTTCGAAGGCTTCCGCGATGTCGTGGATCTCTTTCGAATGGCTTCCGAAGGGGCGGGAATGGTGGTTCTCTTTTTTGAAGAGGGCGATTGTTCGGACGATCTGGAAGTTTTTAAACTGTTAAATGAACGTTTGCGAGTAAAGTTAGACCAACCTCATCAGAGCACCGCTCCTTCAACCCATTATGCAACTTGGCCAACTCCTGGCCTTCTTCCAACACATGGCCCCAGCTCTGTCGGATCACACCATGTGGAACTTTCGCTGCGACGTATCCGGACCATTTATCGTGCCATTGGAGGAGCGTTTTGGCGTATTTGGCTTCGAGATCGGCGCGTTCTTTGACCATTTTAGAGAATTCGTCCAATTCTTCGACGCCATCCTTTATCCGACGGATGTTCGTCTTATAGGCGCCGATTTCGAAGAAGCCGGAAGTGTCA
This sequence comes from Panagrellus sp. LJ2284, assembly GCA_024447225.1. Classification (NCBI taxonomy): domain Eukaryota; kingdom Metazoa; phylum Nematoda; class Chromadorea; order Rhabditida; family Panagrolaimidae; genus Panagrellus; species Panagrellus sp. LJ2284. Next base: position 4,601,394 of record JAMRYC010000005.1, on the reverse strand, counting down.
GACAGGTTCTGGCACGACATGCCGATGATTGGAGTTGGTTAGGGGGTGGATCTGGGGTTTGAAGTTGGGAGGAGATGGCGACGCGGGGCTGAAAAACAAAAACTGAGCTGCTTGTACCACCTATACGTTTAAATAATAGTGTAACTCGAAAAATATAGTCAAAAGACATTGATTCGCGCCTCAAAACTGATAATTTCTCAGAGACAGCCCAGTTGAGAACCGAGAAAAGACACGACCGCGCCCACCTATATGAGATAACGTGCACCAATCCCCTTTTTGCGTGTCTTCAGTCTTCGAAAACGGTGAAGACGGAACGGAATTGTTGTCAATGTATAACCTCCTCATCCTAAATATAGGTCCCCCTTTCGGACACGGAAGAGATCGCAATACGACCGGCAAGACAGACGATCGACGTATCCTGTGGCATTCCGGAACGACAATTATGAAACAGCGCGACCTCGAAATCACCGAAAACACGCGATATTGTGGTTCATTTTCACGTTTTGACACGTTTTCACGGGCGGGAGAAACGTTTGGAGACATTGGATAGGTTAGGGTAATTCAAATTGGTAATAAAACTGTTAATTTGAACCATCTGTATTTTTCATTCAAGATCGCGCATGCCAAATTACAAAAAACTGAGACAAATGTGGTGATCCGCCGTTTGACGATAAATCCAAAACTTTCACATTATCGAAACAAACACAAACGTTTGAAAACTGAGTGAAAAAGAATTCAAATAAAACAAATGTGAAAAGAAAATCCAATCAGTTCCGCCGGCGCCACACAGAAGAATCGAAATCCGGAATAAGCGTCCCCACGCGAAGCTTTAGAATCAAAAAGTTGATTGTAATCCTAGTCACATCATAGATGTATTAAGTATCGGCTGAGAAGTCGGCAGGAACAGAGGAACAGGGGGTTCGGACAAAAGCATCTTTCAAGAAGTGTTCGAAAAAAGGGGATAGCCTCGGGCGGGGTGGAAGAGAGGGTGGAGTGGACATGGGCTTTTAATAAAAAGGGATCGGAAGTTTCCGGAAAGGGTTTTGAACGCGAATTGGGCAAATATAAACTGATGTTCACATCTGTAGAAGTTTTGGCACATCAAACCATTACAAAAAAAACTGATGCTTTGTCAGAAGAAAATATTATAAATGGATCCTCACAATAATGTTCCTGGTCTGCGCAAGAGCTTTTCGCGTGAAAATCCATATAAAGACAGAATAAAGGCCGTGGATTAGTGGTATATAATCGGGATAAAACTGGTGTAAGGGTCCGATATAATCAAATCAATTAGCCATATTAGCAAATGGACAAGCCATTATCGATTTGGTCTAATGTGCCTCCTAGCATATTTGATTCATTTGAAAACTGCGCTCCTTGGTTGAAAACGGCTGGTAGCATAAAATCGCAACACCGCGGTAATTGCCAAAAAGAAAACATTGCAAGTGCAATCATGACCGAATGACTTGCTACACCGATGAAGGACACAAATTTTGGAGCACTACCAAGCAACAAAAAAAGTAAGAAGGGAACCGATAGAGAAGGAATTTTGAAAAAGATCAAAAGAGCCCCAATAACGCAGCCAGGATGGAATCAATGCGTTTCCCGCCAATTTGAAAACTGGCGCCTGCATTGGATCCATTGCGTGCGCGCTTGAAGTGAGGTATTTCGAAATGGCGTTGATGGCAGTCTTTTGAAAATATCGATCGAACTTCATTACGCAATATAAAAAACTGACTTCAGTGCGCGATGCAAAAAGCGTCAACATAGCACATGGAAAAGTTGTTCACCGGTCAAGGGTCTCACGATGATCAGCTTCCCGAAAACTCTCACTCAACAAAAATGAATCGAAAAAAGAAAGGATACGGTTCAGCAGGAATGCGAGATGCGTTCATGAGTTAGAGCAGAGAGCAAGCTTCCCACATAAGGACGACTTGGACGCCTTTGTTGCGCACTCCAAAAACGAACAAGCAACCGCGATTGTCGATAAGGTAGCGCTGGGGGACGCCGGCGGCCCAGAGACCAAAAGCAACATGACAGTCTTGAGGAGTGGTAGCTCCGTAACTGTCGGGAGCAAAATAGGGGTAGGGCGTTGTCAGTCAGGAACAACCGAATAGCGTTAAGGGTCCAGGTAGTCCTGGTCTTTGGGGATGCTTATTGGGGGTGTTTGGGGGAATGGATTGGCAAAAACTGTTACGCCTTGTATGGGAGGATCTAATCTTTAGGTAGGTAGGTGTAAAACTGTTACGGTTTCGAAATTCTTAAGCCTCGAAAACCAAAAAACACAAATCCGCCACCCATAAAAAAACGGTTCAACCCAAGCTAAATCGGTCGAGAACGAGCAGCTGTTGGTGTGGCGGATTAACATGTGTAAACAAATAAGTCTTAACCTTCTTGTCGGGGGTTTGGGTAAACTTTTTTTGGCATTTTGGGGCGGTTTTGCAAAAAAATGCGCGCGTTGGACTGGATTTTAAACTGGCCGAAAATACGACGTGTATTAACTTACGCTCCATAGCTCAGTCGGTTAGGGCGCAAATTTCTCGCAATTGCAAACCACGGGTTCGACTTCGCTCACTCGCCAACCCCCACGAACGGGGCAAATGCACAAATGCAACTGCATCCGAGTATTCTTAGACTCTGTTCGCGTCATCGAGCGAACCGTGTGTGACATACATCGGAAAGTATACTCGGGATCCTCACCAGAGGCGTTCGTGTGCCCCGGCGCGATCACCTCTTCATAGGATTTGGACAAATTTATTTTTCAAACTGAAAGGCGAGGCTGTTGGCATCAGAAGCTATCACGTGAAACACGATGAATCACATAAAGAATGAAATGCGAAATTGAATACGCCACCAAGAACCGGAAAGAAGACACGAATCGGCCGCGAACGAACATTGATGAACGACTGTTTTTTGCAATGTCATCTGTCTCCGCGCGGGCAAGGTGCCAGACAGACAAGATGTGGGCGAAAGAGGAGGAGGCTGGATGCCAATGCGCGCGGATGGATAACACATTTGACAGCGCGGCCGGCAGCGTCTTCGCGCGGCGTAAATGTCAGGCACGTTAGTGACGAAAAGACGCCATCCTCAGGCGGTTGGTTGGTTCACTTCCGAACGGACCAAACAACCAGCTGATGATCGGCTGACTGCAGGCGGGCGAAGGCATGACCATCGATGAGCGCAATGGCCTTGTAATCGAGGGGATCGCGTGGGCGAGGGATATGGATAGATTGAGATGTTTAGATATGCGTGTTAGAGGATGGCAATCGGTCGGGAGCAATCGATAAAGGGGGTTGAGATGGATCAAGGTTGCGCGGGGGTGGTTTGAGTGGGTGGGAAGTTTGGAATTGGATTTTTCAAAACTGGGACTACCAAAACTACAAGTGTGACAGCATTCTCCACGCACTTTCATTGATAACGCAAACTTTTGAAACGTTAGTCAAACAACATTTTCAGAGTTCGCGACTGATTAGAACGCCTTTTACGACACACCTCCGGAAATGGTTCCCCTTTCAAAGGTAAAAAATAGCTAAAAAAAATATGGACAAATTACTGTGTTAAATAAACTGGAATTGTAGTTTCAACCGCTTATTAACGTAACACCAAGCTACACCTCCAAACAAAACTTTGATGATCATCACATCACCGATCGGCAGTATGTAGTGATGGTCACTCACTTGGCTCTCCCATCTCCCGAGGGCTTTGTGTACGGATGAGATAAAAAAGCGAGTTGGTTGGTCGGTCCAGGCCCGTCACCACCGGCGTGTCAAAAGCACCTTGACCATCATCGCAATGTCCCGACACAAGCCCATTCTTACCGAATCGGCTGCGACCGGAGCGAGAGACTTTACACAAACACATGTACCTATCGACCACTTGTACGACTTTGGAAGGTATTTCAAATGTTCAGGTGGCTTTAGCATGTAGTGGTGATGGTTTCCGTATTGGTTGGTGGGGTGGTTTTGGGGTTGATTGGGAGGGGTTTTGAAAACTGGGCATCGACGTTTAGCTTTTTTTAAATGATTACGGTATTCTTTAAAAAACTGCATATTATAGGTAATAAGGTTAAAAAAAGCAAATTTCATTCGTTAAACAATCTCAATTAGACCCCATAGCCCTCTGATGCTCATCATTCGTCGGCTTCACAGTACCATACCGATTTGACTGACGATTAGAATTAATAATATCAGAATTTACATTTTGCTTGGTGCTTTCATTGTTTTCCGATGGAGGTTGAGGTTCAACTTTTGGAGCACTCCGACCAGATGCCTCTTGACCAGAACTGGCAGGCGAACTTTCGGATCTTGGCGTTACATCTTCGCCCTGATTTTGCTCTTGTTGCGCGGGTGGCTGCAAGCGCATTTATAATTATTAAACTGGCGTTGGGCGTTTTTTGTGGATTCATACCGGATTCTTCTTACGACTATACAACTTCCGATAACGAAGCCAAAATACGGCTCCAACAATGACAATCCCACATGCCAAGACTACACTGGTAATAACGACAGTGTTAAGAATCGTTGAAGGTTGCGATGTTCCATCATTTGCAGTGTTTCCATTGGGTGGTGGAAGTTCGCGGACCAGAATGGCACTTTGATGCGTCGAAGTTGCTAGAGCTGAGCGGTTGAGTACAGGGGTTGGCATTTTGGGGTCCCAGGTGGTTAGAGGTCAAAGTTATAGGAATTTGATGGGGTATGGTAATTTTTGGCAATAAAACTGCAGTTCCATTAATGCGACTTTTGTAATATTGGCACGAAACTCAATGTGCTTCTAAAACTATAAAACTGACGCATCTTTGAACGATTTCTATCACGTTCCACACTTTGATAAACCCCTCACATCAAACACTCGATAAATTACAGAAGACAGCCGGTAATTCGCCGTGAGCACAACAGTCCGAAACCCGGACGTCCGCGATATTATCGCTTCGGACCCCCTTTTCGATGCACATCATGAGCGACGATATGAGGCACCGGACCTCACAGGAGGTCATTTCAACGTTCATTTTCTCATTTTCTGACAATGCGCCTTGCTTTGAAAAAAACTTTACCCATCCACATCTCGTTTTTGACCACTCTGTTCATCATTGTTCTTGTTAAAATTTATATTATCACTGATCCACAAGAGTATGCTGATATACAATTTACGACGCGGCATAAAGTGACAACGCCAAAGCCTATTTTTGTGATTAAAACTTATTATTATCCTAATTCAAAAAGGTAAAACTGCTTCGTAGATGTTTCGCAGAATAGTTGAAATAGTGTTCAAAACCTTTAAATGAATGCGTTTCACTATATATTTTATCTGTTTATGTGGTTATTATTGATAGAAAGAAGCACAAAACTGGTATTGATGTTTAAAGTTTCAGTTTCAACGGAAAAGACGCAGTCGTAACAATCTTCAATGGAGAACGCCTAAAATACAAACATCAGCATTTTGAATGCAACCGAACCCTAGCTTCTGGCAAATCCGAACGCAGCCGTGGAAAGGTGCTGGAAATCATCTATGGCCCGAGGCAGTGTAAACTGACAGTATTTCGATTGACTTGTTTGTTCCCGGCCCGAAATGAGGAGTTGGCTGATTTCAATGTGGGCTTGCCATCGCCGGAAACTGGGGTGATGCAGTATGGAGCGGTTTGTTTTTTAATATTTGTAAACTGACCCTGTATAGTCATTGCCTTCAGCTCACAGTAAGTCAACCCAACAAGAAGCCCTATGGATTCGTGTCGTGTATGAGTAGAATGATCGCGTTTGATGACTGGGCTCTCATAATTTTCGCGATGGAAACATTCAGGCTCTATGGGGGCGATCTCGTTGTGGCGCCGGTGGAGTGTGCTATCAAGGAAGTGATGCAGTTGTTGAGACTGTATGAAGATGATGGCATTTTGAGGGTGACTGGTGGATTTCGGGCGAGAACGGTGGGGTTTTAGATGACTTTTTTGATTTATAAACTGGCCACAACGATCATGTAGTTGTTATTTTCAGTTCCCAAACAGTTACGACCCTAACACCGAAACGGAATACTCCAACCAAATGTCGTCCTCCCACGAATGCTTCTACCACTACAAAGAATCCGCAGAATTCATAGCATTCACGGATTGGGATGACATTCTCGTTGGCTATCGAAGCGGTTCTTACATAAAAACGTTCTATGAAGCGTTTTCGCCGTTTATTGAAACACATCCATACGCGGCTGCCTTCACTGTCAATCGTATCGATGCATATCAGAAGCCTCCGATGCGTCAAACTGACAAAATGTTTTCTCTCGGAGCATCATTTCGTCGAACCCACTATGTCGCAGCCTTCCTCGATGAAAAGATGGTTATTCGCCCGCATCTCGTCGCCGGCTGCTGGATTCATGAAATGAAAATCGCCGAAGACGACAAATACCACCAAATAGCCGTGAATGGAAGCGTTGCCACGTTGCTTCATCTACATGATACCATCGCTGGAAAGGGTGAAAGACCTCGAATGCCGGCGGATGCGCGGATCATTGGAAATGCATCGGAATTTGTGGATGCAAACGCGTTGGATGCCAACTTTCGGGCTATGGTTCAGCGGCATTCGTTTTCTTTTGTGAGTTGGTTTGAGTTTTAAACTGGGACACGGTGCATTGTTTTAGAACCATCAAAAATATCCATACTACCGCCTATTTCACAGCCTTATTTATCGGTGCTACAAAAACATTGACAAAGAAGTCCAAACAGATAGCATTCTCTATTGTCCGACGTACAAATCGTGTACATATCCGGCACAAAATGTTAAAGTTGTAAAATTATGGACGGAATATAATGAACCGATTGTTACGGGCCCATACGTGTGGCATGAACGGCGTAGTGTGAAGTTCGTTAATGATAATAAAGGATGTCTTTGAAGTTTTGGAGTAAAAAAAACTGGAGATTAGTGAACAATGCTTATTAAAAAAATTGTTACTTTGAGCTTTCATGAGAAGCCAACACAAATCATAAAAACCATCTCCGACATTGACCTTGTACCATTTTTTTACATTTTTCACGGTGCCACGACCATTACAACTACATAGTTAACGTAATAAAAATTTGGTCAAATATGCGATATTATCGCCGTAACTATTTTAACGTTGGAAACCAGGAAGTCAGCAACATTTCATTAATTCGACAGTTGAACATACTTTTTACATTTATTGAGTATGTGGCGTCTCTTTGACAAACTAAAACTCGCTTTAAAATGGATTTGCATCACTTTGTTTGTATTTGTTTTCATTGCAAATGTTTATTTTGTCACAGATTTCTCATTTTTGTTTCTACAGAAATCGCATGAAGATGGCAGCATTGAAACACCAAAACCATTGTTTGTGATTCAAACTTACTATTATCCTGGTTCAAAGAGGTATGGGAAAATTTATGAGTTTCAGTTCCGTTTTGTGTTTTTTAAACTGTTGGGGACTTAGTAGTCGTTTTTAGTTTCAATGGCACCGACGCAATAGTAACTCTATTCAACGGTGAACGCGTCAACTACTTACAGCGAACAGTTATCTGCAGTCGAAAGTTGGACGACGGATCCTCGGAAAGTGTTAACGGCGTCATTACGCAACTTATTGATGGCCCGATACAGTGCAAGCTAACTTTGTTCAGATTAGTTTGCCTGTTTCCACCGAATAATCACAATGTAACGCAGTTTGATGTTGGAGTGGCGAAAAATGCGTTGATTGTACAATATGGGACTGTATGTTTTACTTTTTGTTTACTTTTTTAATTAAAACTGAAGCTTTTTGTTCCGACATATTTTAAGCTCACAGTAAGTCAACCCAACAAGAAACCCTATGGATTCGTGTCCTGTATGAGTAGAATGATCGCGTTCGACGACTGGGCCCTCGTCATTTTCGCGATGGAAACATTCAGATTCTATGGGGGCGATCTTGTTGTGGCACCGGTAGAATGCGCTATCAAGGAAGTCATGCAGTTGTTAAAGCTCTATGAAAGTGATGGTATTTTGACGATTCGAGGCGGATACAAAGCTCCGATATTGGTAGGATTTTAAAACTGAGTGGCCTTCTATACCGCCATTTCAGAACAACATCGACTACGATCCCAACACTCAAACCGAATTCAACCAAATGTCATCCTCCCACGAATGCTTCTATGAATTCAAAGAATCCGCAGAGTTCATAGCATTCACAGATTGGGATGACGTTCTAATCGGCCGTCGTAAAGGTTCAGAATTTCTGTCATTTCATGATTCTTTTGCACCATTCTTGAAAACACATCCAAAAGCAGCCGCGTTTTCCGTGAATCGCATCGACGCATATCTGAAATCGCCAATACGTCAAACAGATGCCGTGTTTTCACTTGGCAACGCGTTTCGGAAAGCACGCTACGTTAGTGTTCTCCTTGATGAAAAGATGGTCATTCGCCCGCATCTCGTCGCCGGTTGCTGGATCCATGAAATGAATAGGCCTGAAGACAACCAATATAACCAAATATCAGTCAACGGAAGCGTCGCGACAATGCTGCACCTTCACGATACTTTGGTCGACGAAGGAGAAACAAAGCGCTTATCAACAGATTTGCGCATGTACGACAACGCATCTGTATTCGTTGATCCTAATGCGTTGGATTCAAACTTTAAGGAAATGGTGGAACGGCATTCTTTTCATTTTGTGAGTTTACAATGTTTATTGTAGTTTATTTGGTTTTTTAAACTGCTCGGTTTTAAGGATCACAAAAAGTATTCCTATTTTCGCCTATTCTACAACCTAATCTCGCGCTGCTACAAACACATTTTGCACGACTTAACCAGCAACAGTGTCACTTATTGCCCATCATTCAAAACGTGTGTATACCCACCTCAAAAAGTAGACATTGTAAAAATTGAAACGAAGTATAACAATCCCATTGTAACAGGTCTATTTGTATGGTATGAACGGCATAGTTTTGAGTTTGTGGTCGATAATAAAGGGTGTCTTTAAAAACTGTTTGAACATGATACGTTAATTTACATAAACTAAAATTAAAATTAGGGTTTAGAGCCGTAAAGTTTGCCTTTTAGGGTCCTTTTGACACTGATCATGCAGGTTGTAAGTTGAATTTTACCGTTTTATTGCATAATTTAATCTTAATAACCGTTTTACAGGATGACTTTCTAAAAAAGATACTAGCACTAACCTCTTTGACCAACTTATGCCAAGATCATTGGCACGAATCAACTCATTGTGTGCCTTTGTTCAAGTACTACACACTTGACATTGACGGCGTCACAGCTCATGGTAAAGTGCATCGAGTTGTGGATTCGAAAGAGGGGAGTTATGATGAGAATTTTTATTTGTTGGTTTTTAACATACAAAAAATACAAAACTGACGGGTTGGGCGTTTTTTAGCGAGACCTCATTACCACTTGCATCCCCACTCGAACACCGCCCTTTAACCTACTCCCACAAAGTCATGAAAGCCCTCATAGTTCATGCCCCTGGTGATAACTCACTAATAGCTTCATCGGATTCTGAATTTGTCCCGCCGGCTGTTGCCACTAGTGTCGGAGCGCCTCCAGTAATGAAAGAAGATCCGTGTTTCTTGGAATTTGATGTGGCTTTTTGTGTTTTTGCGGAGGGGGTGGGTTTAAACTGCATCGGATAAAGTCAGTATTTGTATACAGACACAAATTTCAGATCAACTACCACGATTCAAGCATGAAATCCTACTTTTTCCAGCACGAAATCGAACCACCTGGTGAAGTTTTGGCGTTTGATCCGTGTGATGTCACTATTATTTACATCGTTCCCACTACCCATGAACTTAAAAAGGTTTGTTTTTACCTGTTTTTGTCTAAAAACTGTATTTTAATGATGCAGGTGCATCTATACGATACCAAAAACATCAAAGCAGCCGGCATTCTCCGTGATTGGACCCCGAGTATCTGCAATATCGGGGTCAAAGGCTTGTCTACGGGGCCTGTTTCATTTGTAAGTCATTAAACTGGAAGCAGTTCTAGTTCACTGATTACAGTCAACTTTCTCAAAAGTCCTATCTCACGAAAACACTGACCGCAAATTCGTCGAAGTCGAACTGTGCGAGTACGAGTGTCCCGGCTTCTTCAAAAGTCCGATTAATATCGTTCTATTAGTATTTGCAATTCTGTTTTTCATCGTTGATTTGATTGTGCTTGGCTTATTTTTGTGGTTCTGTGTGATTAGGAAGATCCGGAAACGAAAGGCCGAAGCCAAGAATGGGAAGAAGAAGCCAGATAAGGATGAGTATAGGTAGGTTTTAAACTGCACGGCTATCGTGGTTTTTTTCAAAGGCTAAGGGTTTTCAGCGAAACAATGGCAACAACAGTAGCGCCAACCAATGCCGGAACAACAATGACTCCAAGTGCCGTCGAAGGAACTTCCGCCGCTGGGACCCCAGAAGCCGGAACACCGACAAAGACTCCGGGCGATCCGGGTGCCACGACGTTTGCGACATCGAATGACATGACTCACATGAAGATGACTTTGGATTTGTAGCTTTCAAGGTTAGAATTTGTATATTAAAAATAAAAAAGTGGCAAAAAAAACAACAGTAAACTTTGTAAAAACTGACAATATTAAAAAATAACAATATTATTAAAATTTTCAAACCTCAATTCCAACAATGAATAATCACACAAACATTCAACTTCTTATTTCCCTCCATCTTCTGAAGCTTGCATTCAACGCACCCAGCTCGCTCGGTAACAACATAGCCACCAGCTAAGCCAGTTTGACAGGCATTTCCAAGGCTTGGCCCATTGATGTAACGATTAAAGAAAGCGCCGACAGTAACCGCGCCCGAATGTTCAAGCATGGATGTCCAGAGTTGGTCGATATTGGCATTGATCTGCTCCACTACGCCTTGGATGTACCAGTATTCGGTGGGTACCTGAAAGTAAAAAAAAACTGTGTACATCAATGTAACGACAAAAACAATCAAATCTTACCTGAAGTCGCACTTTACGAAAAGTCAATTCTTGAACTTTTTTATACTTGCCACTGATCATCTTAAGGACGACATATAACGGCACTTCACAACAGATTGTATACGATCTGAGAAAGTTGATGTCGAACTTGAAACACTTGCCCTTGAAGTGAGGTGGGTCGACAGTGCACTGAAGGCTTTTACCAAGAACAATATTGGCAACCCGGCATGGCAATTTGTTGGCGACAATAGATGGATGAGTAATCACAATGGTGTCGATTTCGGGTTTCTTGAGGTCATCCAAGACGGCTAAACTGACTGTTGATGCATAACGACCGCCAAATTCGAGCGTTGGAAGGCTGACGTGATGCTTCAGATATCGTAGAAGGAAGGCTGTTCCTACTGAGGAGGTGATGTGCTTTAAATCTAAAAGGCCACCATTTAGATCCACAATGTCATCGAAAACTGTCAATCTGGTAGTTGCGAACTTACGCCGATTCTCGTCAACGCCCTCCAAAAACGGCTCAACCCAACTTCCTTCAATGTCCAACGCATCGATACGGTAGGCCAGACGCCCAGCAATGCGGAGAAGGATCGGAATATGCACCAGTTTGTGGTCAAAAACAAACCTCGTACCACCCCTGAAAAAAGGAAAACTGGCAGTCGAATTATATGTTACAAAACACTTCACTCACTTTGCTGTAACCCAAACAGCAGGTTTGTAATAACAGTATTTGGAATACTGCTTTGAAACGTGACAGCGGAGGCGGAAGGCGAACGCAAAAGCATGTGGAAAGCCTCGATAGGCGAAGAATAGCGTAGAAATCTTTTGAGGTGGTAATGGTTGATTTCGGGGAGACAGGGCTTCGGCGAGAAGGTGCGGTCGGAGCGTTGAATTCATGGCTGAAATTGTTAGCAGTATATTCCGTCAGTTCCACGGCTCAACAACTGACAGTGACCAACAATCGATCCAAATCACGCAGCAACGCGAAAGAATGTAAAAAAACTGGGACAAGGGTATCCTAAATCAATAACGGTATTGATTGGCAACACACAAGCAAAACAGATTGAAATAAAAAACAGCGTCCGAGAACACTTACAAGTGCACTGCAACGCGACAATGACAAAGCTATCAGAAAATGTTCTCTGCCAGTTTCGTCCTTGTCTTTTGCGAGCTACTGGCAACCATCAATCGATGGCTCTTCAGACAAATCGTAAAAGCGCACACCTCTTCGAAACGGTTGGGTGTCAAAATACCACAGCGGTCATTATACCACACGTGAACGTGATAACACTGTTTGTCGGTGTACATGCCGTCGATTGGGTGACAATCACTGTGGTATAATGACCGCTGTGGTATTTTGTCAGGCAATCCTTCGAAACGTTTTCGCAAACCTCTCAGTGAGCAGCTAAAACGGCGCGAAAAAACCCAGACCAACTAAAGTAAACCGTTTGATTTTATAAAAACTGTTTGTTTTTTTTTTGTTTTATTACCTACAGTAACATAATTAACCATTTACTCAAACAAGTTAACAAAAAAAACTACACAAATCAACAAATTTCGAAAATAAACAGCAAAGAAACAATACTACGTTTAAAAACCATCGCCTAGTGCTCGTACAGTCTAGCTTTAACTGTCAAAGACTTATTACCCTCATTTGATTGAAGTTTGCAGACAACTAAAGGGGGTCCTCCTGGGTAAAGTTCCTTGAGTTTTACGGTGAAGCCAGTCAAGGAAGTTCGGCAAGTCTCAGCGAGTGATGCCCCCGGTCGAGTTTTATGGCCAGCGTACACAGCAGAAACGGAAACAGTACCCGGGTGGTCTTGCATGGCAGTCTTGAAAGCTTGAACAACGCTGTTGATGCGATTCATGTAATCGGGGTACTCTTTCGAGCGGGGTCCAAACTAAAAAATGAAAATGGAAAGACTGATTCTTCGACATTCTTCTCACCTCGATTGTGACATACTTGAACTGCAACTGTTCCAGTTTCGAATAGGTTTCTGTAATCATGCGGAGAGCGGCACGGTACGGGACACCACCGCGAATGGTCAAACTTTTCATGACTTTTGTGTTGACTTTCAGCACTTTGCCGCAGATGTTTACCGGTTGCCAGATGCTGCGCGTAATCATCGAGCCTAAATCGATGTTTTCAATGCGGCATCGCTCGGTGTTGGCGTCTTTTGGCTTTTCATTGACAAGAAGCTTATCGATGTAAGGATCTCCGAGCTTGTCAAACATTGAAAAACGGTAGCATTCCACCGTCGGAAGGTGGTTGTCGTGGTGCAGCAAGTATCTTTCCAAAAAGTGAATACCGGCCCGGAAGTGGATGAATTCCATATCTGAAATACCATAAATAATAATAATAATAATAATAAAAAGTAATTTTCGAAAGATTGAGTTAACATACGCTGATTCTCGTCAATGCCTTCCAAAAACGGCTCCATCCAAGCATGTTTGTAAACATAAGCCTCGAGACGGCGAGTCAAACGTCCAGCAATGCGAAGTAGAGTTGGAATATGATGTTTTTTGTTGAAAACAAACAGGATGCCGCCCCTGTAAAAAAATTGCTATAAACTTCACAGTGTAGCCCACTTACGGAGTTCGAATCGAAAATTCGTGATATGGAGGCCATTGGTGGCGAATTTCGCATCGGTAATGAAAGGCGAGAGCAAAAGCTTCCGGAAAGTTTCGATAGCTGAGGAACAGCGTACAAAGCTTTTCGGGTGCAACTCCCCATTTCTGGAGGCCTATGACTTCGACGAGAAGATGGGGCTTGAGGATCGAGTTCATGACTGAAACGAGAGGAACATGTAGAACGTGAGGGACACGAACGCTCGAAATTGGAAAAATAATCATGATTGCATGAAGCAAAACGCGAGAGTTTACCGACATTTTTTTTGCGAGCGGACAGGTCGAAACTTTGGAACGACATGCCACAACTGCGCGCGCCTTTTTTGAAATGTTTTGCAAACCTCTCAGATTGTGTGCAGCAGTATAGTAAAAACGGCGCAAAATAACAGATTTACCGAAAAGAACAGTTCGATTACATAATTGCAAGTTATCGTTTCTTAATTTTATTAAGTAGTAAACAAAAAAACTACAACAAAAAAGTGATAAAATCCGTCAATTACGATAACAAAAAGCAACCAGTCTAAATCAAACAACAATATATGGCTTAAAAATCATTAACTATGCTGCACATTTCAACATGGACTTTCAAAAAATCACTTCCCTCATTCCACTGAAGTTCGCAGACAATCTTAGTCACTGCTCCTTGGAAGTTTTCCACCACTTTCACGGTGAAACCGGTCAAGGTAGTTCGAAAAATGTCAGCGAGTGTCGGTCCTAAGCTACTAGTTGTATCGCCAGTGTAAAAAGCTTTAACGGAAACTGTGCCCGGATGATCGTGCATGGCATCCTTCAATGATACCACGTCGTTGTTGATGCAATTCAAGACATCGTGGTACTCTTCCATCACAGACGACATCCACTAAAAATAAAAATTTGAAACAAAAACGGATATGCTAAAATGACTCACATGAGTTCTGACATTGTCGAGCTGCAACCGTTCCAGATTCAAATAGGTTACTGTAATCATGCGGTAGGCCGTTTCTCGCGAGATCCAACCGTGAACGGTCAAGCCTTTCAGAACTTTCGGGTCGACTTTTAACAGTCTACCGCACACAACTATTGACTGCCAGATAGTACTCGTAACGGAGCATTTTACTTCCACGTTTTCGACGCGGCACCGTTTTTTCATCTTGTCATCTGGCTTTGCGCTGACAATAAGTTTGTCGATGTAAGGATCTCCGAGTTCGTCCAACAATGAAAAACGGTTGCATTCCAGAGTCGGAAGGTGGTTGTCGTGGTGCCGCAAGTATCTTTCCAAAAAGTGAAGACCGGCCCGGAAGTGGATGAACTCCATATCTAAAAAGGCATGAATTACTAACCAAATAAGTCATTTTCAAAAAATTGAGTTAACATACGCTGATTTTCGTCGATTCCCTCCAAAAACGGCTCCATCCAAGCATGTTTGTAGACACAAACCTCGAGACGGCGAGTCAGACGTCCAGCAATACGGAGAAGAGTTGGAATGTGGACTTTTTTGTCGAAAACAAACACGATGCCACATCTGTAACTGAATTTTAGAAAACAGATTCCACTATATTATGCACTTACGGAGCTCGAATCCAAAATTCAAATCCGCATGGCCAATTGTGTTCAACTTCGCATCGGTAACGAAAAGCGAGGGTAAAAGCATCTACAAAGTCGCGATAGCTGAGGAACAGCATGCAAAGCTTTTTGGGTGACAATCGTCGTCGCTGGAGGCCCATGACTTCGATGAGAAGATGTTGCTTGAGGGTTGAATTCATGACTGAAATGGGTAAAATAACAAACAGCAAAGACAAAAAGCGAGGACGAACAATAAAATCAATAGCGCTATTGATTGAAACGCAGGCAAGACAGAATTAAACGAAGTAAAATTAAGTTTGCAAAACAGAACCGCTCATGGAGTTTTGAGGCAGTCAACGGACGTATTCGATCGATTAAGTTTGTAACAGCACACACCTCTTCGAAACATTTCGTAAACCTGCGTGCTGCAAAAAAAACCCACGACGGGACAGTTTCTTTGGTTGCGAGTCTTGGAAATTTTTGAAACGCGCACTGCTAGCGACGCTGTTTATAAACGAAATAAACAAGAAAAAAACGAACGAAAACAAAGATAGGAAAGTTCAATGCGTTTCAATCAAAACATTCAACGACTTGTTTCCCGCCACCCTCTGAAGTCTGCATTGAACGCGAAATCCGCTCCTGGTAATAGTCCAGTCTGGAAACCCCTTCTGACTGAAAAGTAGATCTGGATCAAAGAAGAAGCGCTCGTAAAAGGCGCTGACAGTAACAGCACTGGGGTGTTTGAGCATGTGTTTCCACAACAAGGTAATAATGGCGTTGATGTGTTTCACTGCCTTTTCGAGTGCTACAGATTTTGATGGAACCTGAAAATGACTATTGGCAATTCACCAGAAACCAGAGATAGATCTTACCGTAAGTTTGACATGATCAAAGCTCAGCTTTTCGACTGTCGAGTAGGTGTTTTTGATCATGCGAAGAACAACGGTGTAAGGCATCTTCCCATTGAATTCTAACGATTTGAGACAGTCGAGATCAAGCACCAAAGTTCGGCCTTTACGGATAAGCGGGTTTGAACGGATAGAAATGTGTTGACCAACAACAATATTGGTAACACGGCACGGCTTTGTGTTGAACTTGGCACATGGATAACTGTACACGACGGTGTCGATTTTGGGTTCGTCAAGATCATCCAAGACGGCAAAGTCAATGTGAGGGCTTCCGAATTGGACGGTTGGAAGGCTGTCGTGATGCTGCAGGTATCGCTTAAGGAACGATCGGCTGACTTTGCGGCCGATGTATTCCAAATCTGTAAAACGAACACTTAAAATAATGTTAAACAGTTAATTTTTAATTATAAAGTGACAAACTTTGATTCTTGTCAACGCCCTCCAAAAACGGTTCCATCCAACTTCCTTTCGAAGGCAATTCATGAATGCGGTGAGCAAGCCGTCCAGCAATGCGAAGAAGAATCGGAATGTGCAACTTCTCACCAAACACAAACGTCAAATTGCCCCTGAAAATTTTAAAATAAAATCGATTACAAAAGAAGGTATATTAACTTACATAGTTGTCACAACAATTTTATAGGTTTCCGAAGATTTGAAAAAATGACTCTCAAAGTAGGGTGTAGCAACGTAACACCGGTAACGAAATGCGAGCGCGAAAGCTTCAGGGAAGTCACGATAGGACAAAAATAACATACAGAGCTTAGATGACCACAACCGTTGCCGGTTAAAGCCAATGACTTCGATGAGGAGGTGGGGTTTCAGGGTTGAATTCATGGCTGAAATGAGTGAAATTAGCAGAGCAAGGGAGATCGACAGATATCGAATGAATGGTACGCGCAAAAAATGTAAAAAAACTGCAAAAACGTGAAGTGGTTAAACCATGAAATCGATGACACTATTGATTGGATCCACAAAACACTGGCAAGAAGTGATGACACGAAGTATTGCCGGTAATTTCCAAAGCAGAACTCATAGCCTTGTTCGCTACTGGCAGTCAACAGACGTTGTGAACGAACAACTTCGTAGACGCACACAGCTCTTCGGAACGTTTCGTAAACTTCTAAACTTGCGTGCAAAGACCATCAAAACGCAGCAAAAAAAGGGGTTCGCAATGTCCATCGTTGCTTAAGTTAAAGTAAAAACTGTTACAAATTAAACTAAAAAATTTCAAAAGAAAAAAACTGGAACAAAGCTTTTTGACGTTTTAGATATTTAAATATTAACAACAAGTCGGTTAACTTAGACAACGCCAAAACTGTCACATGGTTTTTCCTACTTATCAAACCGTACAACTGTAAAGCTTAGTCAATCATGTTGTTTTGATTTGGCTTATTTCATGGAAGGATAAAAACTGTAACGTTGAAAGTATATGTAACTGCTTTTTTGCGTATATTTGGTTAAAACATTTCACCCAATGATTTTTAGATAGCTTGCAATACTGCTTTTCGCATTACAGTACAAATAGGTCGCATTGCAAAAATTTTATTCAACTGTTTACTTTACGTTAAAAAACTGGATTAACTGATAATGATCCCACGTTGTCAATTTCAAGGTCATGAACACAAAAATCACACTTCATAAAGTTGCAAGGATAACGTCATCTTGATTCTTTTGTGTGCTACGTAGGAATCACAGAGATCACATTCTCTTTAAAAGTTGCACCAACTACATTCGCCTGATGGCCGATAAATCATGTGTCACCAGGGGCAATTTACATCCTGCCAACCCCACTTTGAATGGGCACAAAACTAATGGGACCAGGTAGCCGAATCACTGCGACTAACTACGCAATAACACGGTTCATTTGAGCACACGTTCTACGTGTCCCGTTTTGGGTAAGGGGATTGTCATCATCCGCGAGCCCGGAAACAAACTACCGTGTTTTTAACGAAGTCGAATCGGATTTAGCGAAGACCTGCCCCATCCACGTCGTCCGTCATGCCGGAACAGCGTGGGACTCCGTTGTTCGAACTCACGACAAATCCGTCGAATCCGTCTCTGGGTAAGCCTTTTTTGTGATTTTATTGTATAAAACTGTCGCGTAGGTGGACTTGAACTAGTGGCACATTTCAGTACTGCTCGAAAGACCTGCCATGTCCAAGGTTCGAAGCGTCGAGGACTTGCACGGCATTTCCGGAAGGAAAACAGCCTCGGGCAGTGGGGTCTTCGCTGATCGCTACCGTTATTTGATCCTTTTTGTTGGTGCATTATGTTTGACTATGGTGTGTTCGAACATGATTGCGTTGAATTTTACACTTATTTGTATGAATGAAAATGGAGAAACTGAAGCAGCTGTGTTAAATGGAACAGATTTGCTGACGGCGCCAAAATATCATTACTCGACCCACGAAAAGTCAATCTTACTGTGGGCCGTGGCCTTTGGCTGCATGGCAGCAACTTTTCCATTCAATTCGCTTTATGCGTTGTACGGTGCAAAGTGGGTCTTCTTCGCCGCTGGTATATTGTCAGCGGTTTCAACTTTGGTAATTCCGTTGACGGCGGAACACAGTTTTACGTGGTTTGTTGTTGCTAGGGTTGTTCAGGTTTGTAAACTGACGGAAATGGTAAGCCTGACTAACAAAAAGTCATTCAGGGCATCGCTTACGCCTCTGACTTCGCAGCCATCGGCGTCATTTGCGCGCGATGGGCAAGCTTGAAACAAAATGGCATCTTTTTAGCCGTTTTGACCTCATTTACTGGGTTTAGCTCGGCTCTGACTAACTCGGTTTCTGGATTGGTAAGCTATTTTTTTCTAAACTGCAGTCCAAGGTACTTGCTTCAGCTCTGTGAATCCGCCTGGGGCTGGCCATCAGTGTACTACGTCCACGGCATCGTGAGCCTAATCGCTTTCTCACTATGGATACTGTGCTACCAGGACCAGCCTGAATTCCACAAGTCTGTCTCTGCCGTGGAACTTGAAAAAATTCACCGTGGAAAGTCAGAAGCCCACAAAAACATGGATTCCTTCATTCCGTATTGGAAGATCTGTTCAAATAAGGTGGTTTTAGTCATTTGGTTGAATGCGCTGGCCGATATTGGCTCTGGAATCTTCTTATTGACGTATACGCCTATCTACATGAAAAGCGTGCTGCGGTTTAGCGTTACCGAAACTGGATTTCTCGGAGCATTGCCGGCTTTGGCAACTTTGCCTTTTAAGTTTGTGACGGGTTATCTCAGTGACAAAATGAAGTTTGTTTTGACTTCTTTTTAATTTTGCTATGTGTATCGAAAACTATTTTCCTCATAGTGAAATCACCTTTGTACTTCAGAAACTACAACGAAAGATACAAGATGATGTTCTTCAACACCTTGGCTCTCGGTACAGCCGGGTTACTGTATGCCATCCTAGGTTTTGTCCCAGATGATCACCCAGTTGTTGCGGTTGTGGTGTTTATGTGCATTCATGTGTTTTTGTCTGGAAACTGTGCTGGGTTTTACAAATGTGCCATTTTGGTAGCACGGTGGGTTTCGAAAACTGATAATCATTGATGAACGAGCCAAAACAATTAAAAACTTTAGCCAATACAGCGCATTTGTGGTGTCAAACATCCAATTCATCAAATGCGTATCCCTGTTCATCGCCCCTGGAATGGTGTCCCTATTCATCACAGACGAAGAATCAAAGGCTCAATGGCGACTGATCTTCTTTGTCTGGACGGCTATTTTGTTTGTGGTGAGTTTGGGTTTTTTAAACTGGGTTTTAGGTTGCGCGAGCGTAATCTATTGCGTCAATTACCACGTGTTTTTGGATTATTAATCCCTTTCAATCGTTTTTTAGGCCAATATCGCGTTTTGTTTTGTGGCCACGGATGAACCAGCAGACTTCACGCTAATCACACGTGAAACAGCGAGAGAAAAGAGTAACGGTGATATTGAACTTCACGCTAGGGGTCGTAGAGATCACTGAACACCTACGTCAGATTAGGCAGGGGGATTTTGGGTGGATTTTGAAACTGCGAACTGATTTGGTAGTTTTCAGTCTATGTGTACAACATAACCATTGAGTATAGGATGTACAAATTTAGTAAAAACATGACTTTGATAAATTATAAAACATAAAACTGTCAAAGGGCACATTTAGGTCATTTCTTGCCTTCAACCATAATAACATGATACCCAAACTTGGTCTTGATCGGCGGATCGGTGTAGACAGGCTTGTCCAGAGTGCTCTTCGGCAAAGCGAAGGCAGCGTCTTGGAAGGCACCAACCATGGAGCCGCGAGTCATCCAGCCGAGATCTCCCTGAAAGAAAAGAAAACTGGCGTCTTTGGTCTATCGGCTTTATGAACTATAACTCACCCCCGATCTCGCCTTATCCTCACTATACTGTGCCGCGATTTCATGAAACTTTCCGCCGGCCTTGATCTTCTCGATGGCTTCCAGCGCTTTGCCTTGCTTCTCACACAGAATGTGTCGAACCTTCACGGCTGTGCCGCCTTTGGCCTCCTTCTTGTCGCCACCGGCTTCTTTGGCATCTCCACCGCCCTTGGCTGGCTTCTTGGCGTTCTTTGGGGGCATTCTGGAATCGTGGATTCGTTAATTTGACTTAGAAAACTGAGGTCCTGGTTTGTTGAAATCAGAAAACTGTGACGTTGATATGAAACGGTTTTGTACCGTAAAGTTGGTCAATCCAAAGCATGAAAAACAATAACTTTATCCCGAATCAAACCATAAAATGTACAACATTAGTGTCAAAAACTTTACTATATCACCAATCATGCCAGCTTCGAAGCGTCTTCGTACTTGATGTCGACCACGCGACCGCTTCGAAGCCCTTCGGCAAGTTTCAACTTCAGGGAGAAGGATTTTTCATTAATTTCCATGAGGGTGGCCTTGTAGCCGCGATAGGCGCCATTGACGATGAGCATCGTGCGACCGACGGAGGGGATGACTGTTTGGAGGTCTAATTGGTCGATTTTGACGAGATCTGAAAATGGTTTTGTGTAAACTGAGTATCAAGCAAGACCTTTGTTAAGCTTACCTCCATCAACATCAACCATAGCAGTGTACCGATCCACAAGCTTCGTAATGACCCCCTTGGCATTGTGGAACTCTTTTCCGAGCTTCTTCGTCAGAATCTTGACCACGATGCCCTCGGTGACCCAGTTGTCTTGCCGGTTCTTCCGCTCTTTGTAGCGCTCTTCTTCTTCGATCAACTTGTCTAGGGTCGACTTCTTGGCTGGGGGTTCTGACCGGTGTGAAGAGTGGGACCGTTTTGAAGAGGACTTGCTTGAGGATGGCACGTCATCGAGGGCAGATTTCTTCAAAATAGGCTCTGGTTCCTTCTTTGAGAGGCCTCCACTCGGCAAAGCGATCTTAATCTTCTCATCAGGATTCTCTCGGACCAGCTCTCGCGGCGCTTCGTCTTCTTCTTCGACGACTCGTTCCTTGGCTCGATTGATCTGCCGTTCCAGCAGCTCCTGATTCCGCTCTTCCTCGTCTTTCTCCTTCTTGGCTCGATCCAGGATCTTGTTCCGACGAATCTCCTCCTCCTGATCAATGTACTGAATGTACCAACCTTTTTCAGTCTGATCAATCTTACATTTGCCGGAGGAGCCGAGATACTGCACGAAACCGGTCAACGTGTGCCACACCGTCGAGTTCATATGGACGTGGCCCTTGTCCTTGATGACCTCCTGGTAGACTTCATTCGCTCGGATGCGTTTCGTGCTGTATGTGTGACGAAGGATACGCATGAAAGTGGATTCGAAGTCCTTGGAAAACTCGCGCAAATAGGAGTTCTGATTGTCGGCGAACAGGAGCAGCTGGCGTTGATGGCTTTCGCTCGTGAGATGGCATTTGAATCCATTGGCATCACGGCATTGTTTGCTGCACATTTGGCAGAAGCTGAAAGGGATTTTATATATAAACTGAGCGCCGTAAGGTTTCTGATAACTTACAATTTTAACTTCTGCAAACCCTTGGATTTCACCTTGTTGGCGATATCCTTGGGGGTTCCTTTCTCGGCTCGAGGCATGGCTGGAGGTTGGGGTTGATTTGGAAGGGTGGAAAATATATAAAACTGAAACAAATTGGTCCGACGGCGGTGAAGAAGCAAGCTTGCGCGAAACTGACGAAAGTTAGCGGTGAAGGTTGGGGTTGTGGTCTTGTAACGAAAACTGCTATGGGTGTATGCTTTCATGTACACATTTATTGTTTCTTTATGCTTAACTTCTTGTTTCTAATATTACTGGCTTACATCCATAGTATGTTTAAAAGCAAAAAACAGCAAATTTATAACAGAGAATCTCAGCTAATTGAAATTAATTTGTTAATGTGCGCGCAACATGCGGTTTTCTTTGTGTACGAAAAACTGCAACTTTCAACTGTTATCATTTCGACAGTTTTCCTCCTTTTTCGCCCTTCTAAACGCCCATCGGCTTGTTCTAATGCCACTACCTCCTCGACACATCCATTAATGACATGTCTAAGCTAATCGCCGACCTGTCTTGGCCGCCTCCCAAGCGCCTCGTGTTCACTGTTCTCGGCGTTGCTGGCGGTGTTGCATTACTCGAATATATACGAAGGTATGTCCTTTGTCCTTGTTTTAATCAATCCCACAATCACGTGCTCATGCTTGTAGAAAGTATGCTACCCCTGAAGCGGAAGTTTTGATACATCGACGAGCCAGCAAAACTCCCGATGAAAATGAAGGTGCGTTTTTATATATATTTCTGCTGACCTTTGAGAATATTCGATTTTCCAGCTATTGCAAACTTGGACCTTACTATCCAGTACCTGGAAAAGCTGCTCGCAGATCTTGAGAAGGAGAAAGCAGAGTCAGAAACTGCGAGAAATCGCTATGATTTGATTAATAGCATTCTGATCAGACTGCGAGGCACGAAGATCGATCTCCACAAGTTCCAAATAAATGATTTTGGCAACAACACCCCGGTGACGGAGGAAATTGCTCGAACCGTGTGGAACAGTGCACAGACGCCGAGGGCAGGGACACTGTCGATTTTCAGTGATGATACGTTTGTTTCGGCGATAGATGATGTGAGTTTGAAAACTGGCCGATATATACATCAATCTTGGTGAATTTTCAGTTCCCCACCAACATTCCCGACCTTGATTCCAACTCTATTAGCATCGATTTTGGCGAATTAGCTTTATATCGCGAGGGAGTTGCGCATGTGGAGGCTGGCGATGTCAAAGTCCGTAAAATGCGGGCCGATGTTTGTGGCTGCGATTCGGAAGATGACTTCCTCGCGAAGGTCTATTGTATTCGATTAGCTTTTGATGTAAGTTTAAACTGGTATTCACTCCTTGTTGTGTATTAAAAGCTTTTCAGAATCTCCTCTCCGACGAAAAAACGCTCAACTGGCTCGTCCAACAAGGCCGCCAAATCTTCGCCGAACTCATGCGCCATGATTCCAAATCGCCGACCGACTTTTTCACCGCGTACGACAAGCTGATGGAGTATTGTCGCAACCCGGCCAACTATGACAACATCCTCGAAGAGATGAGCTATCGCAAAGTCGAAGCCATCAACCTGTGGGACGTCTTTTTCGACTTTGTCCTCCTCGATTCCTTCGATGACATGCGCAAGCCGCCGTCGGCCATGGCAGCCCTCTTCCGGAACAACTATCTCAGCAGATCCTTCAAGGAATCAACTTTGAATAGCCTCATTTGGAGCATGATAAAGGTGAAACGGCAGCGTTTAAGCAACAAAGATGGTTTCATCAGTCATTTCTACGATGTTTCTCAAATAGTCAGTCCGGTGTTGATCTTTGCATTCTTTGGTGATGGACCGAAGGTGTTTCTTGACTTGTGTTTGCAGTTTAAGGTTTGTTTTGGTGTTTTTTATAAACTGGTATCATCGACACTGCAATTTTCAGGAAAACATCTACGCATTTGTCACCGAGATCTTCTCTCTCCAAAAAGTCCGCTACACCACCGTTGAAGAGCTTACCGAGGACATTAAAAGATTACTCGAAATTCGCGTCGAAAATTTGCAAGTCAAAATCAGTACAGAACTTATTGCGTCGACATAATTCCTTTAGTTTATCAAAGTTATTACAGTAGTTAGGGCCAGGGCTGTAGCTTTATTTCTTTGTTTATTTTATTGGTATAAATCGGATTTATTTTTTGGGTTTTGATTTGTTTAAACTGGGTTAACTGCCATCTGACGTATCTATAGAGCTTTTGATTCAAAATTTATGATGTCTATCTTTTCAATTACAGCCTAACAATGACCACAAAGTACACCTATTACCAGACCGATGCCACCCTCGTCCTAACCATCTACGAAAAGAACCTTGAAGAAAGTGAAGTCAAAGTCCATGTCGAGCCAAAAAAACTCCGTGTGACCTACAAGGATAGGACTCTTTTCAACTCTTCCTTGCTTGAGGACGTTGTTGCGGATGAGACGGCTACGAAGGTTAAGAAAAACAACGTAGGTTTTTGGTAGATTTTAAACTGCGATATCCCTTACAGCAAATATTTTCAGATTGAGATTACCCTAAAAAAAGTGACCCCTAAACAATGGGCCACCATCGAAGACAAGGAGAAGGACAAGCAAGACGCCAAAGCTGCCCCCACCGACAAATGGACTGCCATCGCTCGAGAAGCTGATGAAGACGAGGAGAAGGAGGGCGGTGTCGATTCGTTCTTCAAAACCATCTTCAAAGACGCTGATGACGATACGAAGCGGGCCATCATGAAGTCCTACACGGAGAGCAAGGGTACTGTGCTGAGCACTAACTGGAAGGAAATTTCGGAAAAGAAGACTCCGATTAAACCGCCAGAGGGTATGGAATTCAAGGAATATCCGCATTGATTGCCATTGATCTGATTTGCTTTAATTGTACATTTTTGGGTTTGTATAAAGATTTGAGTTTGTATGAAATTTGTTTTGTTGGATACAATCGTTTTTGGACGATTTTTATATCTGTTGATTGTTCTTTAAACTGAGCAGTTTGCCAATGGTAATTGTTTCAGATGACTGAGGAACAACTTTCAAAGACCCTCAAGAAGTTTGAGTTCCTGGCGAACGTGGTTCCGAAGGAAAAATGGGGCTTCCAGCCGGATTTATTGGAAGATCTCCGCGAATCAAAGCAGGCTATCGTCGAAGAGACCGTTCCGAAGTCAGTCTTGAAGGGCCTGAATCTGCGACAGAAGATTCGTCTCGGCCATCGCCTCGGTCCGAAAACCGACACCGTTCTCGACATTTTTAACTGGGCTGCAAAGTCGGATTTCGCTGACTCTGGCATGCCGATGATCATGACTCCGATCGCGAAGCAGCCTGCCAAAGCGGTGAAGAAGACCGCTGAACAGACTGAAGAGTGGGTTTATTTTTATAAAACTGTGCCAACTAAGTTATACGGATTTTAGGGAAGCCAAAATCGCCAAGATCCTGCTAGCCAAGGGCATCAAACCCCGAAATGGTGCCACTTCTGTCGGTGGTCCGCCAGCGGCAAAGAAGGCTAAAGTTTCTGAAACTGCTGCTCCGGTAGAAGAGTCTGATGAGGAGGAAGAGGCCGACATTGACGATTCTGACGAGGAAGAGCTGGTCGGCGCCGAAGACTTCGATGAAGAGATGGAAGTCGACGGGTCGGATGGCGACGAACTCGACGACGACGAATCCAGCAGCGAAGTCGTCGAAGACGATGAAGAAGTCATGGAAGTCGATGAATCGTCTGAAGGCGAAGAAGAACCAACGCCAGTGCCGGTCAAGAAGCAGCCAGTTGCAAAGAAAACTGCTGCAGTGGTGACGAAGGTTGTTCCAGAAGTCGAAGAGAGCTCGGAGGAGGAGGAAGAAGAAGATGAAAGCGAAACTGAAGCTGTCGCGGCAGAAATTCCGAAAGCAACACCCAAACAAGCAGCGCCCGAAGCTGAAAGCGACGCTGACAGTGATGAGGATGACGACGAAGCCGATTCCAACGAATCCCTCGATGGCAGTGCTGAAGAGGAAGACGAGGAAGAAGAAGAATCCGTGGCTCCGTCAAAAGCAAAGTAAGTTTATGCTTTTGTTCACAGTTGCGCGCATCTTTTTTAAACTGAAGTAACATCTTTTGGTATCTAACAAATGTTATGTTTGTTTCTTTAGAAAACCACAACCTTCCAAGCCTACAACCGAAGCCAAACCCGTCAAGGCTGAAGTCAAACCAAAAACAGAAATGTAAGCAATTTTTTTCCATTATATCTCAATTTCAATGGCCCGTTTAGCGAAACCGAACCGACAACAGAAGACTTTGACTTCTCCCTCTTGAAGAACAGTCTCGACAAGCCTGACAAGGTCGACAAGAAGAAGAAAAAGAGCAAAACCGATAAGCGCGACAGCTTCAAAGGCCGCGATTACAAGTCTCTGCTGAAGAAGGTCGAAGGCCGTGAAGAACGTCTCGAAAAGGTGCGCGAAAAGAATCCCGAAGCTGCTGCTGCCATGGAAACCAACATCAAGTTCAAGAAAGCCCTGAAACAGGCTTCCGGCGAGAAAGTCAAGGACAACCCGGAACTGCTGAAGAAGGGCATCAAGCGCAAGGAGAAGCAAAAGGAAGTCCGCTCCAAGAAGTGGAAGAAGCGCGTCAACACTGTCAAGAAGGCGCAAGCCGACCGTCAAGCCAAACGTACGGCCAACATCCAGAAGCGCAAAGACACGAAGAAGGAGCACAAGATCAAGCGGGCCAAGAAGCGTGTCAAGGCTTAAAGGGATTGGGGTTTTTGTTGGTTTTGTTTTTGTTGAGTTTTGAGTTGATTCTGTATTGATTTCTGATTAATGGTGAATGAAGTTGTTGTTCGTTTGGAAGGATGTTGAGTTTTTTGTTTTTAATAGTTTTGCGGTTGCAGTTGTGCATCCGTTTTATTTTTGGCACATTATGGTTGAAAACTGGTTGACTTCATAGTTGTGTTTTTTTTTTTTCAGGAAAATGGCAGCAAAAATCTTCGGCAAAGTGACTATCATCCGCACAGACATCACCAAACTGACCGTCGACATCATTGTCAATGCGGCTAACAAACGTCTTCTCGGAGGTAAGTGCTATTTGAAAACTGACGACAGCCCACAACAGCGTTTCTTCAGGCGGCGGAGTCGACGGCGCCATCCACGATGCAGCAGGTCCCGAACTCCTGGCCGAATGCCGAACCCTCGGTGGCTGTCAAACCGGTGAAGCCAAGCTGACCCGTGCCTACAACATCACCAATGCCAAGGGCATCATCCACACAGTAGCCCCGCAAGTCTTTGGTGCCCTCACTGAAGACCACTGCGCTCAGCTGTACAATTGCTACAAGAATTCGCTCCGTGTCGCCGTCGAAAACGGCTTTCGATCGGTAGCATTCCCATGCCTGGGCACTGGCGTCTACCATTTCCCCCACCAAGAAGCCGCAACCATCGCGATTCAAGCCGTTCGAGAGGCTCTGGATGATAGCGTCTTCGGGCCGAAGCTGGACAATATTATCTTCTGTCTACACAACCCCGTCGATGTGACCATCTATGAGGAACTTGTTCCGAAGTCGTTTCCGTGATTGATGGGGTGTTTGTGTTTATACGCGTGTGTATTTTGGATAAGTTTGTGTTATTTTGAGCACTATTCTTTAAACTGAAGACAGGGTTGGTTATACCTTTTTAAAAATGTTGGACAATAAAGTCGAACGATGTCGAAATTCCACAAAGACCAGGATGAGTCAGCGTCAAGCTATGGCGTGGAGCTCCATTGTGTTTGTTGTGGCTTACGTCGATGATGAGTCGTTGGTCGTCGACGTCGACAAAATGGTTATTTGTTCAGTCAAAGGGGAGCGATTTCCGGTCCGCCTTAAACGGAAGGAAACCAAACCCGAGTGGCGAGGAAGTGGGGGTAATCGATGCGAAATGGGATTATGAGCGGGGGTGATCGACTTTTAGGGTTTCAAAATTACTAATTTTTATCAAAACTGCCTCTAACTGCTGGATTTCCTACGTGAAATCCTTCTAAAAACACGCTTTTGTCCAAGCCAAGTCAAAACCCAAATCCGATCAGCCTAAAAAAAAACCCCGTCGAGATCCGTGTCCATTGCCAGTGGCCATCATGTCGCTCACTTCGGTGGTTACAGTCCACTTTGCGCGTAAATCCGTGTAAAACGAACGTCCACTCACCGAGAGCCAAGTATAGAGCCGATCAGCCTATATTTGGCTCCACTTTATCCCCTCTCCGGTCCGATCCGACTGGCCGGCCCCGAAAAGTGAACGCGTTTTTCATCGATCCCATTCCATTCCATTCCATCGTCCAGTTGTGTTGTTCCCGACTGAGTGTATTGGGAGCCGCGTGCATTGCCGCAGGCACTCTCGACGACGCGGCCAACAACAACGAAGCCCTTTTTTGTCGACTTCGTCAACGTCGCGGCTGGTTTCAGCCACCGGGACTGGCTCTGTGCTTCGCTCTCGCTTCTCCATCATGACTGTCTCCGTCTTTGCGGCAATGCATGCATGCATGGTGGTCGCTGCTCGACTCGACTCGCGTTTGCGTATCGATCCACGACCGGAAAGAAATGCATTTTTTGTTGTCCGACTTTCGCCGCTTTGACGTTACCATTTGCCCTCCTCCCAGCTTTCTCTGCCTGTAGGCACAGATTATCTACTTCCCCCTGTGTTTTTTACGCGCTTCCTTACCATTTGCCGGAGGGCATTGGGTAGAACCATGGCTAATTTGAAAACTGTTAACGCTGGCTTGAAAGTCAAGCCACCCATCTGCCCACACACCCGAACCCCTCCACCCCCATGCCCCGTGCGTACAAACCACACGCAAACACAAAGCCATTCCGCGTCCATTGTTCCTCCCAGTTCCAATTCCAATTTCTCTTTTTTGCAAAAAAGTGCCGTCTTTGCCCGTGCCCCCTGGCATCAGCCCCATACTTCACGTTATTTTGATGCCCTCCCGCTCGCGCTCCCCCTTTCCTTCCGTTGCGACGCGCGTTAAAAGATGCCAACGACCACGACCACCGAAAAGTCGATACAATGCCGCAGGCGAAAGAGGGAAAAAAAGTCCGCTTTTCTCATGTTCTTTCCTCATTCATTGAAATTTTTCACGTTCATACGAGCTTGCTGCTCGAATTTGTGTCGTTTTTCATTTCGAAACTGCACACGTTTTTTGTCTTTGATGTGACAGACAACTTGACGAGGATTTTGTTTATTGACACAAGCTCGACAGGTCCACGATTTGCGTTTTTTGATGAGGCGGTACAGGTTTTCCATGGATAGTTTTGGCGTAGTTTATGTCTCGCGTGTTTCGAGATTGTTACGAGTCATTTTGATGGGCAAAAGTTTCAGACTAACCTCCTCACACTTGTCATCATCGCCAGAACCCTGGGGTGTTGTCCGTTGGTTGTTTCACGATGACGTTGAAGAATATTGTTGGGCAAAGTAAGTCTTTTTTGAATTGTTTAAACTGTGAATCTGTTCGGGGCGTGATATCACAACGCTAACTCTTTATTATCCTCAAAATTTCTCACAACTTTTAAACTTTTTGTCGATGAAGGACTTCTCAAAACCACTTTATAAGCGTCCCGTAGCTTGGCCAATTGGTACAATACCCCCTTAACAGCATCAATAATCGGTGACAGTAATGCCATCCCAATGGGTGGGACCTGATTCTTGACCATTGTGTCTGACATTCGACGAGCGCATTTTTCCAGCTCTGCGTTGTCGGTGGATTGCTTTTCGACTACTTTTAGCTGCAATTTTTAATATTTAAACTGCTCCCCAATCTTTTTGTTGGTTACCTGCTCCTTCATCCCCTTAACATCCATAACCTGCCTCGCCTTAACCGCAGCCAAATCCCTTTCAAGCGCAGCAAAGCTGTCATCAATCCGCTTTTTTAACAGCGTCATCGCTTCACTGGCTTTGACGACATGACCAAGCTCAATTTCGAGTTGCTGCGTCATTTTGCCGTGAATTGCTGCTCTTCTTTCTATTAGGCGTCGAATCGAGCTGATCTTGTGTTCGACTTCGGCGACGGAGGAAGTTCGATTCTTGCGATAGGCACTTTTGTTCTGTGCGTCCTGATCGGCATTGCTAAGCGATTCTGAGGGTAGTTTGATGGTTTTGTTGGTTTGAGAAGGGTCAGTCAGGGGAGATGGTAATAATGGTGATGTGCTTGTTGAGGGTTTTTCGATGGGTGGTTGGTTGTTTTTAATGATTTTGATTTGTAGGGGGTTCGCTTTGTTGGATTTTGTGAGGGAGAGTTTTTTGTTGAGAGCGTCTAGTTGGGTCTAAAATGGGTTGGGATGAAAACTGGGGATTAGGAATACTGGCCTACTTTATACCGTTCCTTGGTAATCCTATGTTGGGGGTTAGCATCGTCCAATTTGTCAATCCGGCGCTGGAGTTCTTTGCGCTTTTCGTCTTCCCGTTTGGCATCGCGCTTCATGCTGCTGGGGGAGGATCTTCATGGCGTCTGTTTTTTATGACTGGCAGGGATTGGGTTAAATTTGCACCTTTTGGATGGGTCCTAGCTATTCTAGATTGGTTATTTGCATTTTGATTGCAATTTTCTTTTTAAAACTGCTGACCACAATCCTGATTGTTTCAGAGCTCATCAAAGAAGTCCTGCACCCCCTCAAAAAGCCGGGCAATGTCGGCTGGAACGTGCTTGTCGTGGATCGTCTCGCGATGCGCATGCTGTCCGCCTGCTGCAAGATGCACGATGTCATGAGCGAAGGCATCACGATCGTCGAAGACTTGAACAAGCGTCGCGAGCCCCTGCCCACCCTGGATGCCATCTATCTCATCGCTCCGACCCGGGAATCCATCGACAAGTTGATGGAAGACTTCTCCATCCGCCCCCAATACAAGCATGCCCACATCTTCTTCACCGAAGCCTGTCCGGATTCGCTCTTCTCGACTCTGTCCCGATCGAACATGGTCCGTTACGTCAAAACCTTCAAAGAGGTCAACATTGCTTTCACGCCGTATGAGAGCCAGGTCTACACGCTCGATTCACCGGATACCTTTTTCCTGTATTACAACCCTCAGAAGCAGAATTCGCTCACCGTCAATCTGGAACGCATTGCCGAGCAGATTGCCACCGTCTGCGCGACACTTGGCGAGTATCCGTCACTCCGGTATCGGTCCGATTTCGAGCGTAATGTCGAGCTCGGCCATCTCGTCGAACAGAAGCTCGATCAATACAAGGCTGATGATCCGTCCATGGGCGAGGGCACCGAGAAGGCCCGATCGCAATTGATCATTATCGACCGTGGTTTCGATGGCATCACGCCCCTGCTTCATGAGCTGACCCTGCAAGCCATGTGCTACGACCTTCTCGGCATTGACAACGACGTCTATCGCTACGAGACCGGTGGCGGTGAATCCGTTGATAAGGAGGTCCTTCTGGATGAAAATGACGACCTCTGGGTGGACAACCGTCACAAGCACATTGCCATCGTGTCCCAAGAAGTCACGAAAGGGTTGAAGAAGTTCTCGGAACACAAGAAGATGCCCTCCGACGCCAAGTCTATCAAAGATCTGTCGAACATGATCAAGAAGATGCCCCAGTACCAGAAGGAGTTGAACAAGTTCAGCACGCACTTCCATTTGGCCGAAGAATGCATGCGACGCTATCAGGCCGGCATTGATAAGCTGTGCAAGGTCGAGCAGGACTTGGCCATGGGCGTTGATGCTGAAGGCGAGCGAGTCAAGGATCCGATGAAGTTGATGGTACCGCTTTTGATCGACCCTGCTGTTCGGACAGAAGATCGATTGCGCTTGATTTTGCTGTACATCATCTCGAAGAATGGCATCACCGATGAAAACTTGAACAAGCTCATTCAGCATGCAAATGTGCCGCCATCTGAGAAGGAAACGATTACGAATGCCGCCATGTTGGGGTTGAATATTACTGTTGATGTGAGTTTTGAGGTTTAAACTGGAAATTAATCAATGAATGGTTTAGCAAGGCCGAAAACGCGTCTGGCAGCCCAGCCGCAAGGAACGCAACAACGAGCAAGTCTACCAGGCTTCCCGTTGGGTGCCCCTCATCAAGGACATCATGGAAGACGCCTGCGACGACAAACTCGACGTCAAACACTTCCCCTTCCTGGCCGGCCGTCAGATGACCCAGCCCACACGCGCCCCGACTTCGGCTCGCTACGGCCAATGGCACAAGGATCGCGGCCAATTCTCGGCCCAACGCTCCGTCCCCCGCCTCATCATCTTCATTGTCGGCGGTGTCACGTACTCCGAGATGCGTGCCGCCTATGAAGTCACCCGCGATCACAAGCCCTGGGAAGTCATCATTGGCTCGGATCAGATCATCACGCCCGACAAATTCTTGAATACTTTGAGGGATCTGAACAAGAATGAATAAGCCTATTTGCACCCCGCATGACCGATTAGCAATAAGACAACGGCAAAGCTGTCGGTGATTCTTATTTTAGTTTCAAGCTGTTTTTTTGTTCTTTATTTATTTCACCCCTCACTTTGTTGCTACCTAGTCAATGGCGAGCAGCCTGATTTGTTTCATTTTTTCAATACCTGTTTCGCAAGCATTCCTCGAGCGCTCTCGACAATTGTATAACCCTTTTTTTAACTTTACTAATCTCTGTACAGAAATTTTAAGATAGAATCCGCCTGTGTACTATTCCATGAAAAGCGATACGCCTGTTTTTAGTTTTTCTCAAAGTCAATAAATTTACCTAATTCGTGTTTGCCTTTAGCTTGTCTTTTTCCTACTTTAGAGAGCTTTTGTGATATTGATAACAAAATGTATGCAACAAAATTGAGTATTTTGTGACAATTTATAAGTATACTGTAAATTTGACATGAAAGATGGAATGTTTGGGTGGGCAAGGAAATGCAAATGGATTGAGCAAAATTTAAAAGGCTAAACTGACAACATCACACTACGAGCTTTAAAGTTCAATAGAACGAGCACGATCAGGTTCGAATCCAAAGAAGGAAGTCGATCTGAAGGCTTGGAGAGGCCCAAACTCACGGGATCGAGACACAAAAGCGGAAAATGTGGAGATACAGTTGCCGATGAAGTGATCGGCCCGGGTCAGAATGGCTAGACTGACGTGGGGGTCGTCGTTGTCGAGTTTGACGGCTTTAGCGTTGTAGCGCTTGAGGCGGTCGTTGAGTTCGGGGATGAGGTGGTCACGGTCGGAGGAGACGAAGACGGACTTGGCCCCGAGGGAAGCGACGTAGTTTTCGACTTCATCGAGGACGGTTGCTTCGCTGGGTTGGCAGACTTCGTGGGTCAGGGCACCCTTTTCGCCGTTGTAGCCGATGCATTGGGCGCTGGCGAAGAGTTGGGCACGGGATTTGGTGTGGGGTTTGAGGTGGTCGCAGACGCGGTCCTGGAAAGGGAAAACTGTCACCAATAGAACTGTGCCTAATCAAAAGCTCGATACAACAAAAAAGTAAAGTTCAAAACTTTATAATACCAAAGTTAAACCAACAAAATTGCAAAAAATCGCTTAAAACGACGAACAACAATAACAAAAAACAACAATATACAGTTCATACAGTAGCCTCAGCCTTCCTTCTAGGCGTGGGTGGCACCAGGCTGGTTGGCGTCGCCGGCGGGAACCCAGACAGTCTGAACACGAGGAACACCGATTTCGTCGAGCCAGCGCAGGGCCGTCTTGTGGGTGACATCGAGGGCTTCAGCAAACTGGCTGGTCGACCACTGGGGATGCTCACGAGCAAGGGCACGGAGCTCGTCGAGGTCGAACTTGCGGGGGCCCGGCTGGCCGATGGGCGACGTGCCGGAGGGGCTCTTATGCTTCTGGGTGGGCGTGAACGGGACATGCTGGCCCTCGTGATGGTCGTGGTGGCGGTGGTCCTCGAGATCGAAGTTGCCGTCCTCGAAACGATGATACCACTTGTGGATCGTGGAGACAACAGGGGTATGCTCGCCGAAAACCTTGGTCAGATTCTCATGAGCTTCGGTGGCGTTGTTGCCGCGCTGGAACTCGTAGAGGATGGCGTGGTGAATGTGGACGAGCGGGTCGGTCATCTTGATGGTTGGAGTTGGGAGATCGGAACAGCTTCAAATGAGAGAGAAGTGATGAAAACTGGCAATTCGTGCGCTGCTTTTATAGGCAGATTTGGCGCCGAAACACATTACGAAACAGAACGAAACGGTCCGAACCGCAAAAAAGGCGTAAACAATCAACAAGACAAGCGAAAAAGAGGGGAAATTTGTAAACAAGAAACACGAAAAGGCGGAGCAGCGCGGCGCGCGAACAAAGATGATCTTTGAACTCTCGCGGTTTCGCGCGCGTATCTGTGTTTTGGTTGTCAACAGATTTCGAAATTGGTGGGAAAACTGTCCTTCGGTTGTATTATTCTAAAATTACTCACCCAATCAACATTATTCCTCAAATGGATCCCTACAAACGGTCTCGGAAGCGACTCCTTGATGAATTTGAACGCCTTATCAGTGATCCTCGGCCGGAATTTCAGATATTTCTGCAGATGACGATCTTCGGCATTCACTGGGAAAGCGCCAGGGGCACCTGTGAAGGCTAGAACTGGGTAGGTTTCGGCGGGGTAGCTGAAATTTTGGGTTTTTATCATAAACTGAGCGAAACTAGCTACTCCTCTCACTTGACTTCCCAAGCCGATTTGGCTCCATGCCGTCCCAAATCATATCCGCTTCGAATCACCTCCCCATAATAGACATCCCTCACGAAATCAATCCCAGAATAGTCCCAAAACGGTCCAAATGGGTTCCCCTCCTTCGCATTACAGCTTGGCGGCGCTTCTTTGTCGTAGATCCCCTCCCTCGGACGCCAACAGAAGGCAGCTCGCTTTGATTTCGGCCAGATGGAATCCGCCAAATCACGCATGAAGTCCCCCATTGGGATGACACGGTGGTATTTGGCGACTTCGGAGACCTCGAAGATGGTTTCAAATGGGACCATGGAAGCGGCCGGCTTGCCGGTGGGGTATTCGACGAGTGGTGGCAGGAGCAGGGTCCGATTTAGCTGTTTGGCGAAACTGAGACTGCCGAGAAGCTGGTCGATCTGGTTGCCGAATCGGCCCATACACGGACAGAAGGCGACGTAGCCATTGGCGTCGATGAAGGGGGTTGCTTGTGAAACTGAGGCAAAGCTGATGGTGAATATCAATAGAAATAGGTACTGCATGTCCAAATTGGCCTAAAAACGTAATGGACAGTGAGCAAAGACGCGTTCCAGCACACGGGGGACGGAAAAGGTGGCGAACGCTGATAAGATTATCGACCCAAGTAGCAATAAAACTGGACGGACGATTGTAATCAAAGTTAAATTTCGACAAATTATTGAAAAATTACGGTACAAAAGCCGTTTTTTCTACAGTATACGAACTAGAAAACCAAAAAAGCTTTATTTAGCAATTTTCATTCAACTTTACGTCAAACTCGACGCGTTTGTACAAAGACGATATATAAGTTATTAGATGCGATATGGGAAAGGTTACAGAACAACGAGCAAAAACAGCAAAAAGAATATCAACCCGATCAACACGAATATCGCGGTCCATTGCTTGTTGTCTGAAATTTAGAAACATTATAAAACTGTAACGAGGCCAGTCGTGGAAACATACCATCGTCTAGCTTGGAAATTTTAGCAATCTTCTTCATGACATTGTCCATGCGAGTCTCTGTGTTCATCATGGCCGAACCGAGGTCATCAAGCATTCTGCAAAGAGGCTATTGTCTTTGTTGCTATGGGATTTGGTCTGGGGAGTATTGTTGGGGTTGGTAAACTGGGGATAGTGTGTCATGCACAAAAACTGTGAAAAGAAATAAGATAACTCACTCAGATTGTTCTTCGAGTTCATCCCCGATCCGATGGGTCATCTGCCGGATGGCATGCAACGAGTCTCCGACCCGTTCCAGGTCTTCATCCTGGTCGCGGATGATCGTCTGAAACATGGGTTCACGTTTAATATATATAAAAACTGATGTCCTTGTGTTTCATAACCCTACTTGCTGTTGTTGAAACGTATCATGAATAAACGTATCAGAACTGGATGGATCGGTGGACAATTTGACGTAGCCTTTGTTGGACATCGTTATTCAACAAAAAAGGGATACAATAAAGCCAAAATTAAACTGGTGCTGGCGATATGTAGCTTACGCGTCATTCATGTGCATCGCCGCTGGCAAAAAAGCGTCAAGGGGGTTCTCACAACGAAAATATTGCAAGGGGTCGCCCAGGAACGACATTTAGCGATGGTCTTTTCAACGTGCTAGTAAAATTTACACTTTTTATATATATTTTTTTGTAAAAACTGTGGTTCCGTCCGACGTTTACTTTCAATAACAATATATCAATATCATGGCTTTTATTATAAAAAAATATATGAAAAAAGTGTGCGTATTCAAATTATTGTCTCAAACAACACAAACATGTAAAGCTATGAATAGATGAATACTTACAAAACATGTGCCAATTATCAAATATGGTCAAAAACTTTCCGTTACACAAAAAACATTCAATGATCCATCGATTCGTTATCGCCAGAGTTTCCGTTTGACTTGTTCTCGGGCTCTGTGTCGCCGGCATTGCCGTTGGATTCTGACTTGGCTTCGGAAGTGCCCTCAGCTTCTGGTTCGACAGCTTTTTCAACATTTTCCGACTCGCTTGTATCCATCGCTTCACCAGCATCGCCACTGGCAGATTGCACGGGTTGGGGCGAGACAGCTTTGGGCTTTCTGACAGGGTCCAGAGGAGCACGGAAGGGCGAATCGCTCGATTTGACGGGGCTGTGGGCTTCTTCAATCTCGGCTTCATCGTCGGCGAACATGTCCAGCCCGGGATCGACCACAGTGGACCGCTTCTTCGCGGCTTCATCTTGAGCGGATCGTTCAATTGCAGCGAAGAGGGGTTCGAGACTTTTGTCGATCTTGGAGGGCGATCCGTTGTAGTAGAGTTCGCGTTCGGCGAATTTGAGCATTTCCTCATTTGGTGGAGGTGTTTCAGGGCGTTCTGGCATTTCAATGTTGTTCATGAGATGGAAATGGCGTGAGGGCGAGGGTGAAGAGCCGGATGGGCCGGGGGAGCGCTCCTGGATAAAAAATTATATATAAAAATCTTTGAAAACTGAGGCAAGGTCAGTGTTACTTACCATACTAGCTCGTTGTTCCTCCAACGGCTTATCAACCTCATCGACGCAGACCAAAAAGTGCTTCTCGATGTGATCCTCGGCTTCACAGACACTCGAAGTTCCATCGTCATCGAAGGCAGTCGGGTCCTCGATAATCCCGGTCAACCGTTTTCCATCCTCCGTAATTTCCATAACCACATTGATGTTCTTCTCGACGGCGCGATAGAACTTCTCCGCCATCCGGTAATGGGTCGTCGGATAGGACAGCAGCTCGCAGAGCCTTTGAATCGTGAACGGCGCATTTTCGAAGGACTTCGCCTTGTCCATGATGAAATCCTTCAAATCGAGCAACTCGCTTCGTGACAGTTTTCGATCCATGTAGACCTGCGGCTTGAATTCGTCCTCGACGTGGACCATGTCGTCCAGGATCGTCTCCAACTTCCAGACCAGTGGCTCCTTGATGAGCTCCCATTTGAAGATCGGGACCCCGATAGCGCCAACGGCTTGGAAATATTCATCGACGATTGGGTCGGGGTGGGTCGAACACTTGTAGCGGGGGCGAGCGAGCTCGGCCTGGAAATTTTTATATATAAAACTGGGCGGCAAGTAAATGCCGTTAAAACCTACTCTATCAGGGACCTTAAAGTTCTCCAAAGCAGCACGATATTCTTCGAGCGGTCGCAGCTGATCCAGCCGCTTGCCCATGCGCTCGTATTTGCCTTGGCCCTTGCTTTTGTGGCCGGATTTGAAGGAAGCCATCTGGAAGTGGATCTTGATTAGGGGTAAAGTTCGTTCAAGCGAGTTTTCGCGGAAATACAGATATAAAAACTGGAAGTTGAGCTCAAATACTAAAACAGCGTCGAGCAAAAGCTCCCAAAAAGTTGACTGCGTTGATCCACCAAATAAGAATCCTGAACAGAATGCGTAAACATTCCTTCCCAAAAAAGCGCCCTCATTGGACATTTCCGAGCCATTATATTCTCTTACACGGATGCACGCACACTCATCACCTTACTGGTGTGTCGTTAATTCGAGTGAGTCGTTGGAGGTATGATCCATGGATGAGCTAATGAGAGGAGACGTTTGAGGGTGGGAATTTTGCGTCTTTTGGGTTTTTCGCTTTTTAGGGTTGAATTTTATAAAAAACTGTTGTACTGTCCAATTATGTTTTTATATTATGATCATAATAATAATGTTTCGTAAATAGTGCGAATAAGTAAGATTTTATGTCTTAGAACATATATATGTTGCACAACGTTTTTTAAAACTGTTGGTTGAGAACAAATGTTAGACAGGACACATAGCGGACTTTCAATTCCCACCGTGGTCACTGTTAAGATGACGCTGGAAAAACGCCTCTTTTGTAAGTTGTTGGTGGCCACGGGCACTATCGTAATTCTGTAGTTAGTTTTTTTTTTCGCCAGGTGGCTTAATGAAATATCGATTTTTTGAGTTTTTTTTTTAAATTAAACTGCTCCAGCTGCGAATAACTATTGGGTATTTATCAAATTGGTATCACCATCTAGAACAATCTCTGACCCATGGCTACGTGGTTCCCGACCATTAGTTTTCCCAATTTACCACCCCCGATACGATAGCTAATTACGGTCTCGAACACAAAAGCCTACTACGCCGGTGAATCGGGTTGCCGTGGCAATCGTGGCATCCTCATCGACCTGCGCGGGGATTGTGCTCTGACCTTTGGCGAAGCTCATTGCTATTCGCGGCGCTTGCTGCTCATGCGTGTCACTGGCTACGCGGTGGCCATCGATTTTTTTGTTAATATAAACTGCGTTTACGGTAAATTGCGTTTCGCTGAATACAAAGTTCAATTTTAGCCAGATAAACCACCTGCGATGGTATTACCATTGCTGCTGGCAGGCTTGCTGGTTGCCGCTGCCAATGCAGATGTTCGGGGAACCGGTAAATCCGTCTTGACCTCGCTGGATTCACAATGGCATCATACGAGTTTTTTGGCGGAGACGAGGTGGGTCTTGTATTATAGCTTTAAACTGAGGTAAACTCGGGTAATTTTAGTGAATTCGTCGCTCGCGATTCAAACAAAGCCTTCTGGGATTTCGTCGACAAAGTTACCACCGATTCGACCACCCCATCTCACATTACTACCTGGTCCAACCGTACTCATGAACACGAATACGACGTTGCCGTTAAGCAGGCTGTGGCCGTTTTATCCACAGCTAGATTAGATCTTCTTAAACTGGCTCTCTCGTTAAGATTATATTCGCCCCGGATTCAAGTCCATCAACAACTCGGCGAAATATATGGCGACCTCGCTTGTGAGGCCTTTGCTGTCGTCGGCGATGCCACCACTTGCAAGCCTGAAGGTATTTCTAAACTGGTTGAATTAGCTGCGGTGAAAGAAGGCGATGTCTACTCGATCGACCACATCCACCCACTCCCTATCAACACGGATGAAGACTCCCTTCCAAATGTCTTCATCTACGGTCAACTTGGAAGCGCTGAATTGGCTAAATTCCACGAAACTGGCCGTAAATTGGCTAAGAATGGCAAAGCTCGCTACATTCTGCGTCATTTCGCCAAAAATGTTGACCAATCTAAAGTTGGTCTATCGGGTTACGGTGTCGAATTGGCCATCAAAAACACTGAATACAAGGCTGTCGATGATTCCCATGTCAAAGCCGAGGAAGCAAGTGCCGAAGAGGAATCAGACATCCATGGCTTCAATTTCGCTACATTGAAAGTTAACCACCCTCAATTGAAGACTTCTTTGGACCAGTTCAAGGTCCATTTGATCGATCTGGAAGAACTTACACCTTTAAAGCAATGGGAAGTGTCCGATATCAGCCTACAGGCGGCTCAGAAGATCGTTGATGCCGCCCCTGAGGAAGCCATCGCCCTGTTGACTGATCTGTCTCAAAACTTTCCTATTCGGGCCCGATCATTGGTCCAGACTAAAGTCAAGGCTGATTTCCGCGAAGAAGTCGAAGGCAATCAGGAGTTGTTCAAGCAGGAACTCCAAATTGCCGAAGGCGAAAGCGCTTTGTTCGTTAATGGCATCAATTTAGATGTGGATTCGCTTGATGTCTTCCAGATTTTCGATGTTTTGAACGCTGAAGAGAAACTTTCTTCGGCCTTTTTCAATATGGGCTTCCGAAAGGAGTATCTTTCTTTGCTTTTTAATTTGGATTTGACAGAAGAAAAGAGCGGTGGTTACGCGATTGATTATCGGGAGGCCTATCCGGAGGTATGTTTTTGGTGTTTTTAAACTGAGCTGATTGAATTATGGCCATTTCAGTACATCAACAACCTCGACAAAGACAAAGTCTACAAGCAATGGGGCAACAGCGTCAAACTCATGCTCCAACCGTACTTCCCCGGCATGCTCCGTCCAATTGCGAGAAACTTCTTTACATTGATCGCTGTTGTCGACCCTCTCCAGCCTGAATCGTGGAATATTATCAAAACTGCACACGCTTTTTATTCCCACCAAGTCCCGCTCCGAATTGGCTTCGTTTTCGTCGTTAATGACGACAAGACTGTCACTGGTAAAACTGATCCTGGGGTAGCGCTTCTCAATCTGTACAACTTCGCCAAGGCTGACCGTACCCCTGCGAAGGCTATCAATTTGATGTCGAAATGCATTGAATCGCTCAATGGCAAGCTTACTGTGGAAGGCATTCACCGATTCTTTAAAAAGACCTTCAAAGACATTGAAATCGACGATGTCTTCGGTCCGGACAGTGATTACGATACTGGTCGTGTTCAGGGCGCCGCTTTTGTGCGGAAGTCTGGCATCGGCGCCACGCCAAAGGTCCTCGTCAATGGTGTCATTCTCGATGACGAAGGAATTGTCCCTGACAAACTCGAAGAGACTATTTTGACGGCTGTGATGAAGCAGACAAGCACACTCCAGCGGGCTATCATGACCGGCAAACTGACTGACAAGGAAAATGTACAAAACTGGATTTTAAATCAGCCTGAGGTTTTGCCACGCCGGAATGAACGGCTTCTATCGCCTCCGGAGCAGTTTTTGGATATTGAGGATGTTTATCGTGAGTTTTTTTTGTGGTTTTAAAACTGTATTGTAATAATGCTACCATTTTTTAGCATGCGAATCGACAGCCCCCTCAAAATTCGCCACTCTAACCCCAGCAAAACGCACCCAATGCATCCTAACCAAAGCCAAATACCTCACAAAGGCAGATACTGACAAGACATATCCATTGACCTTGTGGGTCGTGGCTGATTTTGATACGGTAGAAGGCCGGAATCTCCTTTCCCAGGCTTTGAAGTACTTGAAAAAGTCTACCAATGCCCGGATTTCGATCATTCACAATGGACAACCACCTAAAACACCCAAGACCACTGCTTCTAAGCTTATTCATGGTATTTGGAGGCTGCTGTCAAACTCTATCGCTAAACAGATGCTTACTAAACTGCTGTCGAAGGAATCGGTTTTGACGACTGTGCTCGAAACATCCAATTTCGACGAAATCGCTGTTCATGGCATGAATCTCGACTCATTCAAGAAGGAATTCAAACAATTGTCCGAAGACCATCTCAACATTGAATCGCAATTCGTCCGAAAGGTGCTCAACTTCGCCCCTGGCGATCGGGCTTTGATCATTAATGGCCAAG
Source organism: Panagrellus sp. LJ2284 (assembly GCA_024447225.1). Lineage (NCBI taxonomy): Eukaryota > Metazoa > Nematoda > Chromadorea > Rhabditida > Panagrolaimidae > Panagrellus > Panagrellus sp. LJ2284. Next base: position 4,559,714 of record JAMRYC010000005.1, on the reverse strand, counting down.
TTTTTGGACCTTTGACGGCTGATGAATCTTTCGAGGCGGAAGACTTCTTCTTGGCTGAGAAGATTGCCCAAAAGAAGGGTGCCAAGGCCATCGCCGAGCAGATTGATCTGTGGAATGTTGAAAAACACAAGTCTAGCGATGTTGTTATGCGGTCTATTGGCGTCATTGGAAAGCATGCTGCCAAGAAACCGAGGACATGGGTGTCTCTTCATGGTGAAACTGAAAGCGTCGTGAACCTCATCGCTACTGATACGAAGCGCGCGACATTGGATGTTGTGGCTATCGTAGACCCGTTGAGCAAGTCTGCTCAAAAGATTGCGCCAATTCTAGATTTGTTGGCTAAAGTTATCAATGCTGATGTTAAGATTGTCATGAATCCGAAGGCTAAACTGTCTGAACTACCTCTGAAGCGCTTCTATCGGTTGGCATTGAAGGACGAACCCACTTTTGACTCTACTGGCAACACTGTGTCTCCTACCATCGCTTTTTCGGAGCTTCCAAGCAAGCAGCTTCTAACTTTGAACGTCATCTCGCCCGATTCCTGGATGGTCCAACCCATCTATGCCCTCTATGATTTGGACAACATCAAAATGCAGTCAGTCAAGCAGGATGTCGTCGCCAAATTTGAGCTAATCCACATTTTGTTGGAAGGACACTGCTTCGATGACGTCTCCGGAAACCCGCCAAGAGGGCTTCAATTCATCCTGGGTACCCAAGACCAGCCCCAACGCTTCGACACTATCGTCATGGCTAACCTCGGCTACTTCCAATTGAAGGCATCTCCTGGAGCTTGGATTCTGCAGCTTCGTGAAGGCAAATCGAAGGATATCTATGAGATAAAGAATCACACGAACACTGAAACTGCTTTGGAAGACAACAACGACAAGGTTAGAGTGCTCATTGACAGCTTTTTGGGCAAGACTATCCGAGTCCTTGTCAACAAGCGCCCAGGAATGGAACAACAAACACTTCTCGCTGATGCCGCTGGTGCTAATGGCGAGGAGGAAGAATCTGGAGGCAATGGAATCTGGTCATCACTGTCTTCGACCCTCACCGGAAGCAATAGCCACGAAGTTATCAACATCTTTTCCCTTGCTAGTGGCCATCTCTATGAGCGATTCCTTCGAATCATGATGATGTCAGTCGTCAAGAACACAAAACACCCCGTTAAATTCTGGCTATTGAACAATTACCTTTCCCCGCAATTCCGTGAAAGCATCCCCAAACTCGCTGAAGCCTACAAATTCGATTATCAACTCGTCGAATACAAATGGCCTCGCTGGCTTCACCAACAATCCGAGAAACAGAGGATCATGTGGGGCTATAAGATCCTCTTTTTGGATGTACTCTTCCCGTTGGATGTTAAGAAGATCATTTTCGTCGATGCCGATCAGGTTGTCCGGACTGACATGATGGAATTGATGAACCTTGACCTCGATGGCGCCCCCTATGGCTTCACACCGTTCTGCGATTCGAGAACGACCATGGAAGGCTTCCGATTCTGGAAGCGTGGATACTGGTCCCAGCACTTGGCTGGTCGTCGCTACCATATCAGTGCCCTTTACGTTATTGATTTGGTGAAATTCCGTCAGATTGCTGCTGGCGATAGGCTGCGTGGACAGTACCAAGGTCTTTCTAGTGATCCCAACAGTTTGGCTAATCTTGATCAGGATCTGCCGAACAACATGATCCATCAAGTCCGGATCAAGTCATTGCCGCAGGATTGGCTGTGGTGCGAGACTTGGTGCGATGATTCGACCAAAAAGAGTGCCAAGACTATTGATCTCGTAAGTTTTGAAATTTTGAAGTTAATTTTTGTTTTTAAACTGAGGCATTATAATTCCGTTGGGATTTCAGTGTAACAACCCTCAAACAAAGGAACCAAAACTAGACTCCGCCGTCCGTATCATCCCCGAATGGAAGGGTTACGACGAAGAAATCCGAAGGGTGATCAGTGGCACCACTGAGGCCCCGCAACCACCTTCGGCAACGCCTGATGACCACAGCGAGTTGTGATTGTCCGGATTTGTGATAATTGGGGTTTACTTTTACGTTGTTTATCATCGGGATTTAAAATTTAATTAAGTTTGACTAATTTATTAATTTTGTAGTTTTTATTTATAAATTTTTAAAATAAGTTGCGTTAGCGTTTTTTGTTCGGGTTTTTGTAAGAATAAAACTGTTCTTCGTAATCGTCTTTTGATTTTGGCAATAAATTCCCCGCATTGCAGCCCAAAAAGATTGCCCATGGGTGGAATCGAACCACCGTCGCCACGGCCACAACGTGGAGTACTAACCACTATACTACATGGGCCGATAGCGAAGTTCCAGGAACATGATCATGAGCTGGCTAGAAGAGAGCTATCGGAAAGGTCGTAAAAAGTTTTTCAACCTCATTGAATCGCCTTCCACCTTTCCAGCCAGCTCTGACTACACGGTTCCTGCGATTTTTCGCTTTCGGCCCATGTAGTATAGTGGTTAGTACTCCACGTTGTGGCCGTGGCGACGGTGGTTCGATTCCACCCATGGGCAATCTTTTTTAGTGATAAAACTGATGGGAGATCGTAATTATTCATTTTGTGAATAAATTTGATATATTTTTTGAGAACTTAAAACTGGAGAATATTTCGTATTGCCTCTCTTTAGTTCGCCATTAATTTTTATATAAAAATTCAGTCAAAAAAGCATCATTCACAACCAGCAAAGAACAATCAACAGCTGCAAGTCTGCAAACAAACGCCTGACATGCTCGCGTGCGCACACTCGTTTACCGTACGCCCGGTCCGTCGCCCGGGAAGCAGTCTCGTCGCGAAAAGCACACTTGGTCGATGTGCGCTGTCGGTCGGCTCGGTCGACCCAACTTTTCGCGACGTTTTTCACGTAGGTCACGGAAAACGATCGATTCGATGCCTGATTCTGTTTTCAATCGAATCTCGGGTATCGCGGCTTTGGAATGTTGCCTTCCCCCTGGCCTTGGCTTTGTTTGTTCGCTTTCCAAGTCTCGCGCTGTTTTTGCATACTGCTCGCGATTTTTATAAACTGGTATTCTTCGTCGGCGTTATAATTGTTTCCGTTTCAGCAGCTGGGTAGAAGTGCCACTTTGGATCTACTAGAATGTCGCTTAGCCGTGTTGCTACCGCCCCGAAGGCGGGCATGCGCCTCGTCGCCGTGATCCCCATGCGTGCGTCGTCGACTGTCGGTGAGTTTATATATATTTTTTTTCTGCTGTGATTTGATTTAACATTTTGTCTTTTAGCTACGACCCCTGCCACCGGCGAGGAGCAGCCTGGTTACTTCCAGAAGATCGCCCTTCGTTTCAAGGGTGAGTTTTGAGTTGATTTTTGAAAACTGTTGTTCAAACGATTGGTTGTAGGTATTCCTCTGCCCAGTGAAACCCATGCCCCGAAGAGCTTGTTCGACGACATCGGCAAGCAGTTCGTGCCGCCAGAGGCCCTCCCCAAGGTCCCTAAGGACTACAAGGAGCACCCGGAGCGCGATCTGGTGAGTTTTTGATCGGTTTTGATATAGTTATAAAAACTGAGGTTAATTTGGAGCCTGAATCAATGATTATCATTCCAGGTGAACTACCCTTACCCCGAAAGACCGACATTCGAACCCAAGACCCGTCTCCTCATGGTCCCTGACTCCTGGTGCACCCCGTTCCACAAGATCACCGGTACTTCCGGCCCCTACCTCTTCTACGGAGGTCTCTTCGCCTTCCTGTTGAACAAGGAATTGTGGGTCTTCGAGGAACAAGGTCACATGCTTGTCGGCTGGATTATCTTCTACCTGCTCGTCAAGAACGGCTTCGGCTACAAGATTGACCAATCCCTCTACAAGGCCTACCAGGAACGCGTCGACTACTTCAAGAACCTCATCAAGGAAGACCTGAAGGAGGCCGTCGAGTTCCGCAAGAACAGCGCCGCCGAAACCGATGCCCTCAAGGCCGTCCAGGAGAACTTCCCCACCATCTTCAAGGAGAACATGGCCCTGCAGCTCGAGGCTACCTACCGCAAGAACGTCGATACCGTCGCGACCGAGTTGAAGCGTCGTCTCGACTACCTCCAGGAGACCGAGGCCACCAAGCAACGTTTCGAGCGTGACCTGCTTCTCAAGTTGATCAGCGAAGGCGTGCAGAAGCAGATTGAAACGAACCAGGGCGGCATCAAGGACGCCTACCTTGACAACTGCATCAGCCAACTCAAGAACCTGTCCACGAGCTCTTAGGTGGCTTTCATGTGACTAATATCAGTCAGCACTGAGTTTTGAAAAGTCAAAATTTACTCTTGACGCGTGTTTTTGTTCTAAATTCATGTTATCTTTTTCCGTCTTTTTAATTCAGTGCTGATTGTAGTGAGTTGGGGCGTTTTACGATTAATACGCTGTGTTTAGGTCGAAAAGTCGGATAAATGTAAGAACTTTTGATGTTTTCTAAGTTTTTAATCTTTATTAAAGCCATTGAGATCGAAATGATTGCCAATGTGACAGTGTTATGATATTAGGTTACAATTGTAAAGGCGTAGTCGGCATGTCGGTGGCGGTCGTGTGCCCGCTCCTCATAGGGGCGAAGATTCGACGAAGTAGGGCCCGGAATGCGGTTCGGAATTTCACTGACATTAAGTTATAGATTATCGGATTCAAAGTCGCGGATACGTATTGCAATAGCCCGGTGATGGGATACAGGAGTAGACAGAGACTGGATTGTTTGCAGGATTCGCCGTAATAGCGAACGATGAGCCTTTCGACGTGATATGGGAGATAGCAGGCGAAGAAGACGATAGATACGGTGACGAGCATTTTGATAACGACTTTTTGGGCCTTTTTAGACATTAGAGTCCCGCCGGAGAGCCGTTGATGAACGTGGAGCCGATGGCCGCCGAATTCTTTGGCTGGACCACTGCCTCGGGGCGATTTAGCGATGACGCTGCTGTCGCTGGATTGGTTGCCCAAGGGCATATGGAGGGTTTGGTTGAGGGAAACAGCGTTGAGGGTGTTCAGAATCCGGAAATAGCAGTAGATGATGAAGAGCAGCGGGCTTATGAAGGTCAAGCAGAGCATGAATTCAAACGCGTAGTCGAAATCGGACCAGCCGACGAAGTTACAGGACCCGTGGCCGACGCCGACTGGGAGCACATTGCCGCAGAGGTCTGTGGCTACTTGAGTAAACTGTAGACCGATATATAAAGAGGAACAGAACGACAGTATCCAGATGCCGGATACCACCCAGCCGACTGTCTTCTTCGTGAAATAGGATTTCAAAGAGAAGGGGTAGCAAATTGCGACGAATCGCTCTGCTGTCAAGGCTACAATGAGCAGAATCGAGGCGAATGTGAACCAGCTTATTGCTGTGCCTGGAATTTTTGTTGTTTTAAACTGTCTCGAAAGTCATCTCGCATTAAAAAAAACTCACTCGTCGTTTCACAATACCCATAAATAGCCGGAGCCAAATTATCTCTCCACAGCGATATCAAGTCAAACGGTACCCCAACCATGATAAGCAACATATCTGATAGCGCCAAACTGGCCAGAAAGTAGTTTGTGTAAGATTGTAGCCTTGGGGTACGGTAGATCACGGCGACTGTCATGAGGTTTCCAAGAAATCCAACAATGCCAACAATCAAGAAAATAGAGCTCATGAGAAGTTTATCGGCATTGTCAACGTGCCAGGAGGTCGTCGGCAATGCTGTGGGGGTCGCGAAATTCCGGAAATACCCGGCGCAGCGCCATTGCATCTCCGCGAAATCATGGGCGAAGAGGGCCATCAGCTCATTGGTGCAATGGCCTCGGCGTTCATCTGGGGAGGCATTTGCGAAGGTGTCCAGGATTGAGGACTGAAATTGAGGGGGTTTAAACTGTTAGTTTGGCCTGGCGTGGTTCAATGCGAAATATGTAGTCGTTATTGGGGTCAAAAACTGATTAGTGGCAATCCAAAATTTTAATTTTTAAAGTTTAATGGGTGCAAAAACTGTCAGAAATGTGATGTTATTCGGGTTGCTTATTTGTAATTTCTTTATAAACTGAGTTCCGTGATGTCAGCGACTTACAGTAATCCCGCTTTTATCTGATATGTTAGTACTCATCAACTGGAACAGCCGCGCACTCCGCTCAGCACACTCGTGAATATCGAATTCTGCGCCTACTGATGATGTTTCCATGATGTGGTTCAATCTAAATTTAAATTGAGTTTTAAAAACTGTTCCAAAATTTTGAGTTCTCTGATCCAAATTACCATAAAATCCCACCCCCAACCCGCACGCAACTTCCCCAAAACACGGGTTTTTCTAAAAGGACTCATTTTGGCATAACTGATCCAAAACTCGACCCAAAAATGAGTAAGAAGCCCGAAGCATCGCGCGATGACGCCCCAACAAACACGGAAGGCGAACAGATTCTCATCGAAATCCCCGTGACGCCGGCCGAGGGATGCGGACTCAAAGTCAGCAAGGACCTAGACATTATGGCCATCGTGAAGGGCAGCCCCGGCGAGGGCAAGTTTTGTGTCGGGGATATTGTTCAGATGGTGGGTTTTGGTTATCGATTGGGAGTTTGTAAACTGCAGCAAAGTGATCCCAAAAAACAACAAAAACAGCCAAAAATGGCAACCTCAAAGCAAGTCAATAGTGACACTTACTTATTTTTCGGCATTTTTGACGCTGTTTTGCTTGACTTAATAAAATTAAAAAACAGAATGGACTGTTTTGGAGTTCCGCGTTCCTCTTTTTTGTATGACGGGGTCCATTCTGGGGTTATGGCAGCTACATAATGCCGGAGTGGACGGAAAACAAAAAGTTCGTGGCGGTTTGTGGTGGGAAAAACTGAGGCTGCTTTAAGTTTTGTAATTAATAAGTGCGGATATATTTTAGGTCAACAACACGCCGATTACAAGTTTGAAGGACTGGGAAGCGGCCGTCGCCAAGGGTGGCACGCTCGCGATCGTCGTGGGACGCGGGTTGAAAACGGTGGGTGGAACAAAGTTTTACTTGAAAACTGGATTTTTTGATGCCGGGAAAACATACAGTATACTCTTTTCAATTTGATTTTCGGATTTTGTTGTTTCGAAAACTGGAACGATTTGGATGAGTAGAAACAAAGCAAAACCATTCCCACGTACTTTCAACGTAGTATGCTAACCAAAAAGTAGAGGATGAGCGTCATGCCCGTGACGGTCTAACTCTAACCCTACACCCAAAAAGATATCCCATTTCCGGAAGGAGTATGGAAAAGGCGAGGTGCCAACCCCAGCCCAAACCAATGCAATGCACCGTTCCAGACCGAAGAGCAAGTGTTGCCGCCGGCTCGCGAGAAGAATGTCACTCGACGTGAGGGCTTCCTCTACCAGATTACCACGATTGAGCATCAACGCGGATGCAAGTTTGGCCTCGGCATCAAGCACTACCAGAACAAGGTCATCGTCAGTCGGGTCGATGAAGGTGGGTGGGGCTTTTGGCACACTTTTAAATTTTAAACTGCCATCTTATTCAGTCATTTCTTTGGAAATTTAAACTGTCTCTGCTCCGTTCGCGGCTAAATTTTGCACGCATCCAATAGCAACAACGTGGATTCCATTTTAAATTTCATAAAATTCGGCATTTTAAATTTGGCAAGGTCAATTTTTGTAAAACTGGGACTTAGTGTTCAGGAAAAAAATATCTAAAGCACTAATTTTCAAAAAAGTACACGAAAGGAAGGGCGTTTCCGGGGGCAAAATTTAGACGGTAAATAATCCTCTAAAAACGCACGGCACATACGCGTTGGTGGCAAAGTTCCGCTTTGATTCTCTATCACTAAGTAAACGTTTGGCATCATTTTGAACGCATTGAAACTGGGAAATGGACTGACTAGTTCCTTAATTTCATGGATAGAAGGTTTAAAAAGCAAAAACTGTTTAAATTGTGTGCGGCTTTATTTAAAAACTCGGAGTAAAAGCAAAATTAACCATCAAAACAAGCATGAAAACAAATTTCCAGCTGACATCAATCATGTTTTGTCTTACTTTGCAAAGAAATTACGCTTTGCATCTGCAGAAAAAGATTATGAAAACAGAATTAGGAAATATAAAGACGCGAGAGAATTGAATGGGGTTAAATAATCTTGAATTTCCGACAGTTTTCAATAACTTTTTTATTTTTTGCTTACCTAAGGTCCAACACCATGAGCAAGTGATCTTCTAGCCACCGGGGGGACATGTCTAATCAGCCGTTTTGATAGCTAACTGCCGGCGGAGGGTCATAAAAAACCTCTTCAAAGCAAAGAAAGCAACACGGGGCCCTCATTGATGGCCCCTGTTGATTTGGGTAAGCAAAAAGCCAGAGTTTCGTTTTTAAAGTGACTGATCGCGTCGAGCGTGTGCGAATTGTTCAAGGAAGTTGGGTTGTGAGTGATATGCTTTCACATTATGTGTCGATGGAAGTGTCATGACTCGCCGAACTTTTACGATCATATAATGCCGCGTATTTTGGTGGTCTTGAGGTCGGGGTCGGGGGTTTTTGATGTTTGTGACACTTGGGTATGCTTGTACTGGGAAGGGTTGGGGGAGGTTTTTTGACCGATCTGGCAAATAAAAAAGTATAAACTGTCAAGATTGTCATGATAAATTTACTTTTTTTGAAGCTAAAAACTGTTAACACGTCGTTTAGAATCAAAAATTACACGTAAAAGTCGACCAAAAAGACCACTGACACCACTTTCCATCTGCAGAAATCCTCAAATTTCACTGGTTTCCATAAAAAAGTGAAACAGTTTCGCTGCCGAAATTCACTTGGAAACATTTTGCATAGAAAGCAGCAAGAAATATCAAAATTAAGGGGTGTCGGCGGGCGCCTGCCAACATTTGGGTAGACTTTGTTTTACTTTGTTCTGTGAGCTCTGCCAAAGCTCGGTGACTGTTTATTTACGTTTATTCTTCTTCATAAATGGAGTGAGTGAAAAGTCGAGGGGGGCAGCATGCACGTGCTTTTTTGGCAGTGCCATAAGGGATAGACAAAAACTGGAGTGATCAGGCAGGAGGATTGTCGGAACGGAGCAGCTAAATGGGAATGGAACATCTGCGCATTTAAGACTACAATAAGAATGGGGGCCTCTCTTTTCAAGTAGCCCAGATCATCTGGTCGAATTGGTTGGGGTCGAAGGCAAACACCAAAGCACAACAGATCAGGGATTAATCTGGGACTGATTTAGGTTGGGGTGAACTGTCTTGAGGGGTTTGGGGGGACTAAACTGGAGTTGGGAATTTATCATCAAGCAAAATGTTTGAAAGTTATGTCGTCACTTAACTGACCACGTTTACCTTGACCACACTAGAGCTAGAAAGGTGTAAACTGCGCCATTGCTATTTCGCAAAAATTCAATCATTCAGAAATTCTGTAGCTAAAGCACACACGTTTTTATGCTATTACTTCTAAAACTGGGTCAGGAGCATAAAATACTAACGTTTTCAGGATCCCTCTCGGCCAAATCTCTGATCGCTGGCGACCGTATTGTCGATGTCAACGGTACCCCCGTTTCTGACAAAGATGTTGCTCGCGATTTGCTTTTGAAGTCGCTTCAGGTTTGAACCTCAATTTTTTTAAACTGCCTTAAATGTCCACTGTTCTTCCAGAAAACCAAAAAAGTCTCCCTCGTCGTAGAACGCGCCGTCAGCGAAGAAGCCTGCAATCTGGCCAAGGCGGCTCTCATCGCTTCCGAGCTCCAGCCGCCATCGGTGGCCATGGCTTCGGATATCCGTGATATCGTCGCCCGTCAGAAGGAACGCATGACCAAGGAGGGCGGTGCGGGCAAAAAGAAGGGCATTATGCGTTCAAAGAGTTCGAACGCGACTGCTGGGGTCGTGATCAAGGAGGAGAAGAAGGAGCACATTATCGCGTCGGACAACGAGGGGAAGGCTTTGAAGAAGGTAGGAACGGCTTCGTAAACTGAGGCGCGATTCATAACTGACAACGATAAGGGATTGGTGGTTGAAATAAACTGAAAACAGTAGAGACTCCAAAATGTAACCTTTTTTGATAGACAGCTGTTCCATTTACTTAAAAATATCAAAAAAACATTAATTGCCGAGTGTTTTTCATGCCCTTAAAGCTAGGGAAAACAACTTCCTCGTAGAATTAACTAGTCAGGCGTGCGCGGGTTGTTTCTAATTAACGAAACAGGGGTATTGATTTTGCATTTTTGATAGACTTAGCGACTTTTAAAAGTTAAACTGCTATTGTGATCATCAAGGCATACTTTTCTTATTAATAAAAATTTAAACTGTCAGACGAGTCAGCCAAACCTACCCATGAACTCACAAAACCCAGCCACGACCGGAAAAGAACAAAAAACCATGACTCAATTTAATAGTCTGACAAAGAATTCGCAAAGAACATGGATTCCATGGTTTTTGAACGCTTGGCGATTGGCGGCGCCGACGCAGTTCATCCCATATTTACGCAATCCTTGACGCCTCCCTCGCGTGTAATCGCTTTTGTTTCGAAAAGTTGTTAAATAGGTGTCAAAATGTCGGCAACAAATAGCAAATAGGCCGGCTATGCTTTATTTACGCTTGAGGCGGTGTGCTCTTTGGCTTTTTCGTGCTACATTAGGTTAAAAACAAAATAAACTGCTACGTGTTCAGGGGGCAAGACAGAACCCGAAAATAGAGAGCGAGACTTGTTTTTGTGTTGGCTGCGTTTGAAGTTAGACAAACGGAACGGAAGCTAACACTAAACTGTCTGGCTAAGGGTTTTAAAGGGGATAAAAAGATATATAAACTGAGTAAAGGAAAAAAAATGACCTCAAAATGATATTCTTGATTCCAAAACAGCAGATCATAGCAACCTACAGTACCCCAGGGCCAATAAAATTCTAAAAATGGCCCATTATCAGTGCACCTTTAACATAAAACCCTCGAAAGGTGTGAAAAAATCCGGGTTAAAGTGTGATACGACTTTGATTGTGCCTCCGTTGGGGTCATAAAATTATCCCCGACCACGGCCCCATGACCCCTGCAAACAACCAACGTTTACGTGCTGACGCCCACAATGATGGGGCCACTTCCGCCAGACTTAATTGTTACTTTTTTCTTTTATATTTTTATTTCAAAACATCATCATTCACATATCAAAAGCATAGCTAATGGCATGGCTAGACAAAAGTCGGCTGGTTAATAACTTAAAAACTGACTTCCTAGATATCTCGAAACGAAAACAAATCCAACCAAAAAGCACAGTGTTCCGAAGACTGGGAAGCAAATATCAGTTCTCAAAGGCCAGACAAAATTGGCGGAAAGACAAATACTCATCAGCGTCGTCCGGTTCACGCCGACCTCAGCCAATTTACATTTCGCCGAACTGTGCGATTTTAGCGTCAAATTAGCGGATGGGTAAGCATGAGACACTGGGAAAGACATTATTGGAAGCATGTTTGCGGGCCCCGAGTGTCGCGGAATGTGTATATTAGCGCGTTTTTGTCTTTGGACAATGCCAATTGATGGTGGAAATTGCGACGCTTAAAGGCGGTTGCAAATGACCTTGGGGGGTTTTGTTGTTAAGCGGGGATGTGGACATGGAATAACAAGACTGACGAGTTGACAGGGTACAGGGGGTTGATGGTTTTGGATAAACTGGGGCTAGCGGAATATTCGATTTTGTAGAATTATGTTTTTGGTGTCAATAAACTGAGCATAACATAGTGAGAAGTTACACAAAAGATTCTCCAACACAATCTCCAAGCTCAATAGCTGTAGCAATTGAAGTATTGGATGGAGTGGGACTAACGGGATCGATTTGGGGTACTGTAAGGGTGGTTTCGACGCCTGGAGATCCGGGAGATCGCGGTGATGGCGGGAAGTTATTGGTGGTGGAATCGTCGAATTCGAGGATTTGGGGGCTGTAAATCGTTTTTTAAAACTGTATATCAAATTTATTATAACATACACGACATATCCATTCATCTTATCCCGAATCGCCGCGAGACAATTGAACGATTTCATGGGCCCAGTCGCATAGGCAGTGTTCTTCAAAGCCGATGGATCCACGTTTGCTGCGTTGTTTTCGCCGGCGGCTGTGGCACGGTCGAGATTGTAGAAAACTGAAATTCTTTGCTTCCATACATTATACTTTCAATATCAAAAACCCACAGCACCGCGTACTCGCATTACTCTTCAGCGACACCGCATCATCCTCCAAGCCCCAATCCTGTTTGAAGTTCGCCGCCTCGACCGCTGATTCCGTGACCATCGGGCAGAATCTGTCCTTCGTCGGGCGTCGAAGCATCCTATCCTCCGGGCTGGCTTTATACAAACTTCCAAAATTGTCCACGGAAACAGAATCGTTGTCACTATCTGAATCAGAATCAGAATCAGATTCCCGAGATGGCGGGGGAGGCCATTGTGGCAGGCGTGAAGATGTTGACCTCATGCTCAATCTCGGTTTTGCGCAACTCGACGTTGGTGTTTTGAGGATGAGAGAGTTTGCTTTGCCCAAAGAATCGGAATCAGAATCTTTGGCAGTGTAGAGGGTCGTGGAAGAAGAACTTTCGTCGTCGACGGAAGAAACATTGGAAATTCGACTGTCGGATTTTTGGGTTTCCATCATTTCGACCATGGATGTCGTCTGGATGGTCATAGTGGAGATGACTGTTGTGAGGTGGTGGGATTGGGTGGATTGGATTTGGATGGATTCGACAAAACTGGAGCGAGAGATGCGGTTTTCAGAAACTTCATGGGTAGAAATCGATCTTTGTGAAATGGAAACTTCTTTAGTGTAGACGTCTACGTGTTCTTGAGTCGGGTCGGATTCTGAAACTGTAAAGATTTATCCGTTCGACTTTTGAAAACGCGGCTTTTTGGTAAGTTTTTTTCTTTTTTTTAAACTGGGAATAGATATCGAAAATCAATTACTAAAACCCACCATTCGCAACCTCCACAACCCCCATCTCATCAAACTCAAACTTCGTCGGCTCAGCACCCTTTCCCCATGGCACCACTTCCATCTCAAAACTTTGATTCAGACTTTGGTTACTGCCAACTTCTTTCTTTTTACACTCCTTCATTTCACCTGGCAAGGCTCTCCCAGGCTCGTGCGCCGCCAAAATGCCTAATGTCCACCTTCCATACTGTTCCGGAAATATCAGTTGGACCCGTCCAAACTCAAAATTAATCCGAATTCGCATGAGTTTCGCTTTCCGCGTCCGTACCGACACGGACAACGCCTTGCTCATATCCAGCATGAACCCGGCATGGGCATTTGTGTAGATCAGCAATCTGCGACTGGCTGGAAGCAATCTAACTTCACAATTTGAAGAAATTTCATTTGATCGACAGATAATTCGAATAGCTGGGTATTTGATGTGGACCGGTACAAATGCGGCCAGGGATTCTTTGATCGTGTCGATGGCTTCGACTGGAGGGAGGGGTAAGTGCTAAAACTGAGCATAAATAAGAAATGTAAGTTGTTGAAATGGACGTACCGTACGAAAGCCACCATTCTCAGCACACGTAACAGCGCCGTCAGACATCAAAAAGGGGATCATCAGTAGCCAGAAGACCAGAATACCGCTCACGCGGATCCGTTTTTTTCGAGATTGGTTAACTGTGTCGTTTTGAAAGAATGTAAATTTTTGAATGAAACGGCGTAAAATTTACGATTTCTAGAGCCGACCCACCCAGTGGGGGTAGTTTCTATCTATCAGTCCGGGGCATGACCCGATGACCGTGGCACGGGTCTTGTCGGTTCTCCTGGTTGCCACCACCGTCAGTGTGGTTTCAACGGCACCTGAAGTGTCATACAAGGATTTCGGACCATGCTATCACTTTACCGACCCAATATCTAACAGTAGGTTTTTGTTAATAGCGATGCGCAAAACAAAAGTTTTCAAAATTTAAAAAAAGAAAAAACCTTTTTATGGTTTCCGCATTAAATTGGTTTAAATCATCATTTCAGGAAACAAATGTGTCCACATCGTCAAAATTGCGCACAACCGGAAAGAAGCTGGTAAATACTTTAATTTTTCTTTTAAAAAAGTTAGATTTTTTAATTAAAATATTCTTTTCAGGCGAGATGTGTGAAAAGTTTAACTCTTACCTACCCACTGAACACGATGCCAAATACATTTATAAGCTACTTTGGTGGCATTATGCCCAAGTTCCCAAGAAAATTTTCTTTTTTGCCAATACCAACCAACGTGACGCCGAACACAAGGATCCAAATGGTGTCGGGTATGACATGGCACATATTGACGATCTCAACATAATTAAAGATCAAGACAAACGGCATGATATGGTAATTTGCATCCGGGAGCGAATGCCGAAACTACGTTGCCCGCCCGGGTTTACGCTATACGAAAAATATCGTGCTTGCTTCTTTCATGATGAATCGAGTAGGTTTTTTTTATTTAAATACTGATGTCATTAAGCTATGTTTTCAGAATCACGAACTTTCTGGGATTGCAAAAAGTTTTGCAGATCGAAAGAGGGATACCCCGTTGTTTTTGATAGTGTCGAACAGTACAACTTTGTTAAGAGTGAGAAGAATCTTTATTTTATTTTTGGCATTACATAAATTTTCTTTCAGAAGAGTTGCTGGGTAACCGTGATATAGGCCTCGGTTTAGATGATGGTTTTTGGACCGGCCATATTATTCCAAATCAATTCGATAAGGCACGTACCAAGGAAAATATGAGAAGTTACATGTACACCGTTGATGGTAGTCCGACTATGGCAGAAGGCCGTGACGAATTGTGGAGATGGGACGAACCAAATGGTGGTGGAGGCACAAAAAGAGATGAACACTGCGTTGAATATTGGCCTAACGAACTCTTCAACGATTTCTTTTGTACAAATGCAATCAGAGGATGTACTTGCCGCGCTATTGTGGATCAAACTGGTGTCGCGTTTGATTAAAATGTAAAAATATTGACATAAAATGGTTCAGAAACTGTGTTTATGAAACAAGGCCTCCTCCCCCCAGGCTAATGAGCCAATGAATTTTGTTTTATATTGCATATAAGTCAAATTAACACCGTTAATTAGCACGATACAAACGTAAACGTAGCTCCATAGGCATTTCCGACGCTAGGGCTCGCAAGTTCCTTGAACGCTGGAAGCGACAGATCCATGTGGTCCTTGGCACAACCGGCACACTTGTCTTTGACGGGCACTTTGATGCTAAAAAAAGACTGTAGTCTAAACTCCGCTTAAACTAACAAACCTTTTGCCCTTGTAGTTGACCTTCACACAGTACTTGCAAACTGGATCCTTGTTCGGATTGGCGGATGTGAACCACTCGTGCGAAACTGCGACAAGATGCTCCGTGTTGGCATTGAGCTTGTGGCCACAGGCGCCGGTGCCAGAAGTAGCATAGTAGGTAAAGTGACCCGAGAAAGGCTGATTTAAAGGAATGCCCAAAGTGACGGCGATGATGGCGGCAAGGATGACGGCTTTGAGGAGCATGATAGGCCTAACTGCTGCCAACTTGGTTAAAGTAAACCCACAACTGTTCACTGTTGATCAATCAGTCCATCTTGAACGGTATTTATGGTGAGCCCAATCACTGATAAGAAATCACATTGATGTTCCAGTAAATGTGATTTTTGCTCCTTTTAACGTTAATTTTGTATGAGGTACTTAGAAATATTACAACTGAAGCATTGTTATGAGTCAAAATAATGCGGTATGTACAATTTTAATCGTGACAACAGTTTTAAAAAATTAATTACTTCTCTTTAATTGTATTTTTGCCAATGTGTATCCAATTTCTGATAATTAAATGCGTCCATTTGCACGCATACATCATTATCAGTGATCTTTTAACCTGAACAGTTTTTTGATAGTTGGTCGTTTTATGGATGCACAAAGCTTTCCTGATAGGGCGTGGTACATATTCGTGATTTTACTGAAAAAAAGGTAAACTTTTGCTTTTTTGTTTTATACAATGCCGAGTAAAAAAACCGGATGAAAATGACAGTCACTGTCAATTTCCGTCATTCAACTTTTCGCAGTAAGACCTATTTAGGGGCAGTGAAAGTCCACACTTGTGCGCGACGTTAAACGAGCGACTTGGCAGAGCTTTTGCCATTGTTTTCCCACGGATTTTTGCATAATTTACGGAATGTCTCGGAGTTTCTTAGCGCTGTGGTTGTCGCCGTCGCGCACAAGTGTGGACTTTCACTGCCCCTAAATAGGTCTTACCGCGAAAAGTTGAATGACGGAAATTGACAGTGACTGTCATTTTCATCCGGTTTCTTTACTCGGCATTGTATTTGCTACGTTTATATCAAGATAAGATCTTTAAAGTAGGACAATTGTAACTTTCTTGTGTTGTTGGCTTTGGAAAAGTTGAAGCTCAATTTTTATGACGATAATCGATGGCAGCAATTTATCCATTCGTCTAACAGAATTAACTACTGACCTTGTTGTAACTTTAATGCCCACAGAGAACTTTCAATGGCCGCACAATCAATAGCTTACCATCGACATCAACAACAGCGCCTGGGGTCCTGGATGAACGGCATTTTAGCTTACACAGTGCGCAACGCCGTCGCCCGCCCACCTGTTATCCATGAGGCATATAAAAGCACGCCAGAACGGTTATTTTTTTTAACTTAGTTCGCTGTTGTTTTTCTTATTCTTTTCTTTTTTGTTCATCAAAAATGACCTCCGCTCCTACGTCTTCCACCAAATCGAGCCTTCTTCCTTTAAAACTCGATATCCTATCATATGGGGTTCTACGCAATTTTCTGGATATTATGCCATTAAAGGATTTGTTTGTTTTGCGCAAACAAAACGACGCTGTCAATTCATTGTCTCAATTTCGAGGTAAAATTGAAAAGGTTCTAAAAGTCCAAACGGACACCTTTAACAAGCGGCCATGGTGTGAATACACGCCGTACTCTGAGGTGATGAACTATCAGTTCAACATTACGCCGCTAGAGCGCCTCGAAGTGCATGTGGGACCAGATGTCGTCCCAGAAGATTTGGTTTCTAAAATGGAGGCAAGGTGTTATCACGAACTTTGCCTCAACGGCAAATATGACTGGAAGCAGGTATTAACCTTCCTTCATTCGGGCATCAAAGTCTTATTGTTTGGCCACTTGTATCTGCCCGCAGAGGATGTGAACGAGTTCTTCGAAGAGCTGGTTAGCCATAAAGTAAAAGAGTATGTTTCTTTTCTGTTTTTATTGGTGTAAATGACTTTTTTTCAGGTTGAACTTTATCAACGATAATAGCGACCCGTCTTGGATGCTCGGCGCCTACGACACATGGAACAGCCTCCTTGAAACTACATTTAAAAGTGTGAGTTTCAATGACGAAGAGGGCCTCCAGGTCACAGGTGTAACCAACGACGGCACTGTTATGGAAATTTATGGATCCATTTTCTTAAATGAAAACGAAATGGATGAGTTTTTACACTAGGAAGTGTACATATATGGTCGATTATGAGATGAATATGCGTTCAAGAAGGCCAGGGGAGCGAAGAAGAAAAAATACTTCATGAAAGCCGGCTACGAAACCTTCAACAACGCCTTGATCATTGGTTCGATCGGCGCCTACGATCGCGCAAACGAACCCTGCATCCGAAGACTCGGCATCCCCCACAAGTACGCCGTCCTCATAACGCATTTCATGGTGAGAGACGTCATCAAATGGAGCCGCGACCTCTACGTGGAACACGTCACCGGCATCTGACAATACAAGCTGACCAATAATAATTTATTATAACTTGTTCTTTTACTTTGTTATTTATTTCTCTTTGTATGCACTCCTGTGTTTGTCCCCGGACAAATCAAATACATCAGTTTTCTATTGTCTACACTTCAAACGGTTTTTACACATTCTCTAAGAATACGTTAAAAACCATCATTCTTTTTTTAAGCTTTTAAAAAAGTTGTTACTTATTTGTGTCAAATAAAAATTGTGTTTGATTTATTGTACAGTTTCAATGAAATTTCAACAATTATTGAGCTGTTGCAAAACGACCGAAGCCAGCGGCGCGTTTGCCGTAATAGGCGGCGTAGCTGGAGTAGGGAGGCAGATGAGGACGAGCTTGGCAGACATCGTTGGGCTTGGAAGTGACTGGATTGGTGATGATTTGACGGAACGCAACGGTATATATACTGCATTCACTTAGTTTGTTAGTAAACAATACTGTGTGCACAAAGTGTCAAGAGCGGGCGTGAAAGTTATAAATGTTCCGATTGCGCAAACCTGCAAAGACAAAAAGCGCTGATGAAGTTATCATTTTTCTGAATAAACAAACATAACGTTACGTTTCTATCCGGTTAACTTTTTTCTGTATGTCTTTGACACCTCCGCGCAAAACTGTATATAAACCGTTCCGTTCCGTCAAATCTTCACCAATCCAAGCACTTCCAAGTCCAACTATGTCTGCCAAGCTCGTCCTCATCTGCCTCCTGGCCGCTCTCATTGCCTTCACCGCCATCGACGCCCAATACGCCTATGAAGCCGCCTACCCTGCCTATGGCTACAACTACGGCACCTACGGAGCTGCCTACGGTTATCCCTACTCCAGCTACGCCGCCTATTACGGCAAACGTGCTGCTGGCTTCGGTCGTTTTGCATCTGCTTCTCAATAATCATGTCCCATGCGTTTGTACACAATAAAGAATACTCAAAACACCTCACCAGTAGACGTTCGTAGAAGTAGCTTCATACCCATATTGTACCAGTCTTCTATCAGTGGTGCAGAAACTGTATGGATCGGTAGCCACAAAAAACCCGCATGCATTTTCATTGAGAGGACCCGACCAAAACTGAGAATGGCGTTTTTGAGTAATGTTTTTATGGTCAAATTCTTACAATTTCTACGTTCGATTCGCTTTTTGAAACTAATTTTGGTGCAATCGCTACATGCACAGCCTTAGTTTCTACTGGCATCTAGCTACCGTATTTCAGGTCCAAATTGCAAATAGCATTCGTGCAGCTGTAATGTAAACCTATCAGTGCACTCCCCAACAAGGGTGGACGTTGGGCCGGGCTAGCCCGGACCCGTCAGGCCCGGCCCGGATGAAGTGACAACTGGGACGGGCCGGGCCGGGTCCAAATTTTTGAGCAAGTTTTGCAAAAAAAGTGCAAAAAACGGCAAAAATTAACAAATTCGGGCCGGGCTGTATTTTTCAATTCCGGGCCCGGCCCCGGGCCAAAAAAATTGATCCAGGCCGGGCTCCGGGATGGAAAAAGTAGGCCCGCGTCCACCCTTGGTGCTACCTAAAGTTCGCGCAGTCCACCATGCGACCGATGGCAAGACGATGGACGTGCCTTGCGGACCAGGGCGGTCTTGTGCGGCCTTGTCTTCCAGAGATCCGTCGACGGAGAGGTTGGACCTTGGACCTCTCGGATCCACATAAATGCGGGATCTGGCGATGGAAAGTCATCAGTCATAGCTTGCTCAGCTTACTTGAGCAGTTTCTTCCAGTTTTCTAAAGACGTTCTCGCTTTATCGCGTTTATATATTTGTTTCTACACTTATTATACATTTACTTTTTTAGAATATACTTCTTTATTTCCCCCGTTATCTAACCCGGTAAAAAAATGGCCTCCATCCCGACCAACAAAGATGAGAAGACCAAGAAGAACGACCAGCTCGCCGAGGCCATCATGAAGCCAAAGGAGAAGCCCAACCGCCTCTTCGTCGACGGCGTTGTGACAGAAGGCGACAACAACACCGTTGTCACGCTGTCCCAGGCCAAGATGGACGAGCTAGGGCTCTTCCGCGGCGACACCGTCACCCTTAAAGGCAAGAAGCGACGGGAAACCGTTGCCATTGTCATGCCCGACGAAGCTTGCCCGAACGACAAGATTCTGATGAATCGCGTCGTTCGCCACAACCTTCGGATCCGTCTGGGTGACACTGTCACTGTCCACACTCTGGCGGAAATCCAGTACGCCACAAATGTCCACATCCTGCCCATCGACGACACCATCGAAGGCTTGACCGGCAACCTGTTTGAGGTCTTCTTGAAGCCCTATTTCGAGGGTGCCTACAGGCCCGTCCACAAGGGTGACATTTTTTCCGTCACCGCTGCCATGCGAACGGTGGAATTCAAAATTGTGGACTCGGCACCGGCGCCGTTCAGCATCATTGCCCCGGATACGATCATCCACTGCGAGGGTGATCCCATCAAGCGTGAGGATGAGGAAGAAAGCCTCAATGAAGTCGGGTATGACGACATTGGTGGCGTCCGTAAGCAGATGGCGCAGATTAAGGAGATGGTCGAATTGCCTCTGCGCCATCCCCAGCTGTTCAAGAGCATTGGCATCAAGCCCCCGCGTGGCATCTTGCTCTTCGGACCTCCGGGTACCGGTAAGACTATGATTGCCCGGGCAGTTGCAAACGAAACTGGGTGCTTCTTTTTCCTAATTAATGGTGAGTCAACAAAATATACAAAGTAATTCAATACAATATATGTTTCCAGGCCCCGAAATCATGTCCAAAATGAGCGGCGAGTCCGAGTCCAACCTTCGCAAGGCCTTTGCCCAGTGCGAAGCCAATTCCCCAGCCATCCTCTTCATCGACGAGATCGATGCCATCGCCCCGAAGCGCGAGAAGACCCACGGCGAAGTCGAGCGTCGCATCGTCTCGCAGCTTCTGACCCTCATGGACGGTCTCAAGCAGCGTGCCCATGTCATCGTCATGGCCGCGACCAACCGCCCCAACTCCATCGACCCTGCTCTTCGCCGTTTCGGCCGCTTTGATCGTGAGATCGACATTGGCGTCCCCGATGCCGCTGGCCGTCTGGAAGTCCTCCGCATTCACTGCAAGAACATGAAGCTCAGCGATGATGTGAATCTTGAGCAAGTCGCTAACGAGTGCCACGGCTACGTCGGCGCTGATCTCGCTTCGCTCTGCTCGGAGGCTGCCCTTCAGCAGATCCGTGAAAAGATGGACCTCATCGATCTTGAGTCCGAGAGCATCGATGTCGAGGTTTTGAACTCCCTCGCCGTTACCATGGAGAACTTCCGTTTCGCCATGTCCAAGAACAACCCCTCAGCTCTGCGTGAGACTGTTGTCGAGACCCCGAACGTCAGCTGGGACGACATTGGCGGTCTTCAGTCTGTCAAGCGCGAGCTCCAGGAACTTGTCCAGTACCCAGTCGAGCATCCTGAGATGTTCCTCAAGTTCGGCATGCAGCCATCTCGCGGTGTGCTTTTCTACGGCCCTCCCGGCTGTGGTAAGACCCTCCTTGCCAAGGCCATTGCTCGCGAATGCCAAGCCAATTTCATCAGCATCAAGGGTCCCGAGCTTCTGACCATGTGGTTCGGTGAATCTGAAGCCAATGTGCGCGAAGTGTTCGACAAGGCACGTGCCGCTGCCCCTTGCGTCCTCTTCTTCGACGAACTTGACTCCATCGCCAAGGCCCGCGGTGGCAGCAGCGGTGACGGCGGCGGATCGGCTGACCGTATCATCAACCAGGTCCTCACCGAGATGGACGGCATCGGCGCCAAGAAGAACGTCTTTGTCATCGGTGCCACCAACCGCCCCGACATCATCGATGGTGCCATCATGCGCCCCGGCCGTCTCGATCAGCTTATCTACATCCCGCTCCCCGATGAGCCCAGCCGTTACGCCATCTTCAAGGCCAATCTGCGCAAGACCCCCCTGGCCGCTGATATCGATCTCGGCTTCCTGGCCAAGAGCACCGTCGGCTTCTCCGGTGCCGATATCACTGAAATCTGCCAACGCGCATGCAAATTGGCCATTCGTGAGTGCATTGAAAAGCAGATCGCCCATAAGCGTGAGATGGAAGCCTCCAACAATCCTGATATGGATGTCGACTTTGACCCCGTGCCCGAAATGACTAAAGCCCACTTCGAGGAGTCCATGAAATACGCTCGACGCTCTGTCAGCGATAATGACATCCGCAAGTATGAAATGTTTGCCCAGACGCTTCAACAGTCTCGCGGCTTCGGCAACAACTTTAAGTTCCCGACTGGTAATGGCGCCGAGCATGCTGAAGTTCAAGGCGTCGATGATGATGAGGATCTTTACGGTTAAACTTTGTCTTTTGGTGATCCTGTCTTTTAACATGTTTGTACATACAATGTAATTTATCTTATTGAAAAATAAAAATTAATTAAAAATTAAATTTTGGGCTAAAAGGTAAATCGTTTGAGTTTATTTGACATTTTTACACGTTTTGGATATCAGAGGCAAAGTTATTGAGAAACAGCTCCAAAACGGGTGAAACCAGCAGCGCGTTTGCCGTAGTAGGCGGCATAGCTGGAGTAGGGATAACCGTAGGCAGCTCCGTAGGTGCCGTAGTTGTAGCCATAGGCAGGGTAGGCGGCTTCATAGGCGTATTGGGCGTCGATGGCGGTGAAGGCAATGAGAGCGGCCAGGAGGCAGATGAGGACGAGCTTGGCAGACATAGTTGGACTTGGAAGTGCTTGGATTGGTGAAGATTTGACGGAACGGAACGGTTTATATACTGCATTCAGATAGTTGGTTAGTAAACACTAATGTGTGCACAAAGTCCTTGACGCCTCCGCGCAACACTGTATATAAACCGCACCGTTCCGTCAGAATCTCCACCAATCCAGTCACTTCCAAGCCCAACAATGTCTGCCAAGCTCGTCCTCATCTGCCTCATGGCCGCCCTCATCGCCTTCACCGCCATCGACGCCCAATACGCCTATGAAGCCGCCTATCCTGCCTACGGCTACAACTACGGCACCTACGGAGCAGCTTACGGTTATCCCTACTCCAGCTATGCCTCTTACTACGGCAAACGCGCCGCTGGCTTTAACCGTTTTGCATCGGTTTCAAATTAAACTTTTAATTGATGTGAAATAAACATTCATTTTGCAACGGTTTAAGACACAACGTTTTGTAAAAACTGTTAGGATAATGATTTCGATGATGATATTCAATCCATTAATGTAAACAAATCCGGACATGTTACAAAAGCAAACGTTGCTCCATAACCTCGCCAATTGTTAACGGCCTCAAGTGATCGATAAGCTAGCAGTGACAATTCCACTTGGTTGCGATTGCAACCTACACATTTGTCTTTGACGGGCACTGTGATACTGAAAAGATCATACAATTAGAAAATAAACTGAACTATAGCGATCGATGTCTGCACCTTTTGCCCTTATAATCCACTTTCAAGCACGCTTTGCACAAGAACTGCTGTGCCTCTGGAGAATCGGCAAACCATTCCCCGGAAACTGCTGCCAGTATTTCATAATTGGCAAAAATACCTTTGCCACAGGTAGCAATGCGTTTGTCATTGTAAAAAGTAAAATTACCAATAAATTCTGCGTTTAGCGTAATGGGATTCGACTGATTCAGGCCCGTATGCGCAGTCGGTTTGGCATTAATGATGATTGGTAATACAAATAATGCAAAAGAAACCGTCACAAGGTTGTTCATGTCTTCAAAAGATGGAAACTAACAACTGTAATAACAACGTGAATACAATCGAGGGTTTTTTATTAACAAAATTTTCAAGAGACCAAAAACTGAATATTTTTTTCGTTTTTTTTTAAACTGAAACTAATTTGAGATGAATTTGGCTCCAATTGGAATCTTAGGATACTTCAAAACTCTTGAAAACTACAAAAATACCTGTAAATTTTGTTTCTCACTTTTTCCATTTTAATTGTTAGATGGAGTAACTGCACCAACATTGAAAGGGAGAGGGGGTATCTGAAAATGCCAATTTTGATGACATTTCACCTTGAATGGCGATGACGACGGGGGGAGGAGGCTCCGAGATCATTGATTTTGCGATGACGTAACTTCTGGACAGCTCCCTAACAAATCATACTTTTGTTCCGGTTGTCAAAGATTCTGTCGTAGAGAACGCTTCAACAGACTGATATAAGCATTCAACTGCCAGATGTAATCAACTTTTCTATTCTTTTTGTAGTTTGTAAAGTAAACTGTTTACAATTATATAAATATCCATTAAAACGATGTAATGTTAAATTGACATTGTTACACAAGTTTCTACGGAGTTTATCAGCACGATACAAACGTGAACGTGGCGCCGTAAGCGTTTCCGACGCTGGGATTTGCGAGTTCTTTGAACGCCGGAAGGGACAGATCCATGTGATCACGAGCGCATCCAGGGCACTTGTCTTTGATGGGCACTTTGATGCTAAAACAAAAACTGTCAATTCCGTTGTTGATAATAGTAAGACTAACCTTTTGCCTTTGTAGTTGACCTTCACACAGTACTTGCAAAGCGGGTCATTGTTCGGATTGGCGGAGGTAAACCACTCGTGTGAAACAGCGACAAGATGCTCCGTGTTGGCATTGATCTGACTGCCACAGGCGCCGTAGCCAGCATCATTGTAATAGGTGAAATGGCCGCTGAACGGTTGATTCAACGGAACGGCGAAGGTGATGGCGATGACGGTGCCGAGGATGATGGCTTTGAGGAGCATGATAAGTTCGACTGCTCGTGATAAGCGAGAAAATAGAACACACTACGTTGTTGATAAACAGCGTTTTCCAGATGTCTTTTATACGGAGACCAAATGACTGATAAGGAATCACGTTGACGGATTGAAAGTGTTCTGGAAGTAATGGCTTTTCCGTTTTTAGACATTTTTTGGTTTTTTTTGTTTATGTTTTTGGCAAAACTGGACTTTACAAGTATTCAAATTATTGTAATGTAAATCTTAAAGACTAATAAGCGTTTTAAACTGTTGATATTTTTGAAGTGTCGCTTAAATGATGCACGTTTCGAATGCGTCTAATTGCACGCGCACATTGAACCGTATCAGCTATCTTTGTACCGGAGACTGTTTTTTGGATTCTATTCCTGTTTTTTGGAGATTGCATCAATACACAAATCTTTGAAAGGGTGTGGTGTTGCTAATTTTGGTGGGAGAAAACTGCCAGGAATACTTTCTTAGGATTTACGTCGCTGTAAAATTAATTCCGATGTTGAATTGAAAATAAAGTTTATTGCTGAATTTGTAATTGTACAATTTTCACAATATCAAACTGATGAAAACACAATTGTTTCATATTTATACAAAAATGGGATGTTTTGGAGGAGGGGATTGCAATGCTTTTCACGTTGATCGCCTCGGGCACCACAGGGATGAGGCCCAAAGGCCCTGAGGGGATGATCGGAGTGACGGCGACACTTGGGTGACTTACAAAGTCTGGCGGATGGCGCGGCGAGCACGACGCTTGAGGTACTTGTAACGAAGGCAGCACTGTTGCTGAGCACATTGGACGTAGCCGGTCTGGCACTGGCAGTTGCTCGTGGCACAGGTCGTCGTGGCAGGCAGGTTCTGCTGGGTGCATTGGGGCGTGCAGGCAGGCTGGCACTGAGTCGGGCATTGGACCTGGAGGGTGATGACGAGGGGAGCAGTGGTCACAGGCTCAGGCTGTTGGCAGCCACAGTCGGTTTGCTGGGGCTGGCAGGCGCAAGGCTGGACGGGCTGGACCTGTTGGGGCTGGCAGCCGCAGTCCTGCTGGATGGGTTGTTGTTGGCAGCAGCTAGGCTGTTGGACCTGTTGTTGGCAGCAGTCTTGTTGGATGGGCTGTTGTTGGCAGTAGTTTTGCTGGGGCTGTTGCTGGCATCCACAGTCTTGCTGGACCTGTTGGACCTGTTGGCAGCCACAGTCCTGAGCGGGCTGTTGGGCCTGGCATGGGCAGGGCTGGATGGTCTGTTGGCAGCAGTTGGATTGTTGGGGCTGTTGTTGCTGGCAGCAGTCTTGCTGGATGGGCTGTTGCTGGCAGCAGTTAGGCTGCTGGACCTGCTGTTGGCAACCACAATCTTGTTGGACCTGTTGAACCTGCTGGACCTGTTGGCATCCACAATCTTGCTGGATTGGCTGTTGCTGGCAGCAGCTAGGCTGTTGAACCTGTTGTTGGCAGCAGTTGGTAGGCTGGACCTGTTGGACCTGCTGGCATCCGCAATCCTGTTGGATAGGCTGTTGCTGGCAGCAGCTAGGCTGCTGGACCTGCTGTTGGCAACAATCTTGCTGAATGGGCTGCTGTTGGCAGCAGTTTTGCTGGACGGGCTGGACCTGCTGCTGGCAACCGCAGTCCTGCTGGACCTGCTGCTGTTGGCATCCGCAGTTGCTCGGCTGGACCTGTTGGACCTGCTGCTGGTTACAGCACGGATCTTGTTGTTGCTGGGTACACACGCACGGAACGGCTTGAATTGTCACTAAAACTGATCTTGTCATCGTCTGTTTAACTTTTAGAATCCCAAAAAAGCCTACCCTGGATGCAGTTACAGTAAGTCTGTTGGCTCGGCTGTTGCTGTTGACAGCACGGATCCTGTTGGGATGGCGCGGCTTGCTGCTGGCAGCACGAGGAAGTCTGTTGGGTCTGGCAGCCGCAGCTGGGCTGTTGGACCTGTTGCTGGCAGCCGCAGGCAGGCTGGGCCTGCTGGACAGGCTGGACGGTGGGGCAGCAAGTGTTGCCACAGTATCCTGCGCTGCCGCAGTTCTGGCGCCGGGCACGGATAACGACCTCATCCTAAATTTTAATCATGAAAACTGCTTCATGGTTACTGATGAATTCAAAACTCACCGAAAAGACCGTGCCACAAAGTGCGAGCGCACAGAGTAAGCCGACAGCGAAGCGAGCCATGATTCAGTCCAGTTGTGGTAATTTGCAATGTACAACCGAAACTGAAGTAACTGTGACTTGTCCCATTGCCTCGGGCATGCTTTAATACAAGCGGGTGGAAAGGGATTTCATCCGAAGGAGGACACAAAAAAGGCTGATCCCGAAGAAGAAGGTAAGTAAGGCGGGACCCCGCAGGCCTAGGCGCAAAGGCAAGACAGGTATGCTCCCGGACAATCATCATCATCTGTTTGCGCGACGACGCTTTTTTGCGCCTTGCTCATCTCGCGCCCCTCAGGCAATGTTCTCCACCTGCCTTTTTTCACACCTTGTCAGCGTAGGTGGTAATCCACCAAGGGGACGAGAATGTGTGCACCCGAGCGGCTCTTGATTTTCGGTTGATCAAGTTGAGATGCAACGACGAGATCCGGAAATCAAAGGAATTGTGAAAGATGGCGGTGGTGATGGTGTTCGGGCCGTATTATGCAGAAAAAGGGGGTAGAAGTAGTCCGTGACCATTTACAGAAGGGATGTGTCAATGTTTGGGGGTGAAGATTAGTGACCAATGGCCGGTGGAAACTGTAAAAACTGCTGGACGGTGTTTACTGTACATTAGAACCATGTTTGTGCATTTTGATGTATAAAAACTGGCGGTGATTATCTTGGTGGTTGTAAGCACTTGATCTTGTAGCCAATATTGTCATCTTGCAAGTCTAAGCACCTTTCATCGCGCTAACAACCACTTATCAGCGCACATGTTGAACAAGCATTAGCTCTTGAATGACCGATGAATCCGTACTTTCGAGTACGCTTAATTTTGTTTACTTCGGCTTCTTTGCGACTTTTGACCTTTGTCAATTCTCGCTTCTATTGGGGATAGACTTTTCGCGGTCAATCGGACCGAGGATTGTGACGTGATTCACATACTTCACTTTTTGTTTTAAACTGTGCTCCTGAATGTTTGATAAGACTCAAAACTAACAACGTGGACTGCTTGTTTGATAAATTTGTGAGACATTGGTAATTCCACCCATCCCAACTTTTTACCCCTGTCAACCAGACTAAACTAAACTATAACTACGACGCGATTTCATGTATAATGTTGACACAACACTTAACTGGAGGTTGCTCAAGTAGTCGCCTGAGGCCATGTGTACGAATGGATTGACACGTCATGGCGTTGGAAAGGGGGTTTCCGGATGGGGCCTATGAAATCTGTGCGGGTACGAGCTTGGATGAACTCATCACTCGACTGGTTATACAGATCATTGCCTCAGGGAATCAAAGTAGGAACAATAAAAACTGTTGATTTAACCGTATTGTTATTTAAACGTTGTTTTTTTAAAGTTACAAAAAAACTGTAGTCTAGTTTTTTTCGCAAATCAAAAACAGTATCAAATTGCACAACTTTTAAAATTTGCACACTGAAAAGGTTGTCATGTCTGCTATTTGGATAGTTGCAACTTGACTCGAAGCAAGTGCTTGACCATGAAAGGACACTGGCTACAAAAGTTGTAACATTTGAATGTTTTGAAAACTGTAATAACCATTCCATCCAACAACAATAGTAGCCACTTTTTTGCAGATAATCAACGAGAGATACGTTGTTTGCAGGCCTCTCATCAGTTCCGTCATGATTGCAAGTCGAGACTACATAGACTGTGAAAAACTTTCTTGTTTCCTGGACAAGTGGCTGCAAAACCTCAACAAAGGCTTGATTCGAAGAGGGTAGCCACAAAGAAAGGAACTGATGTTTGACAAGGACGCGCTGCACCGACCATTGACTGTTGCAACGACCGAAGCAAAGTGCGCTTTTAGGTTTTTTCAACTTCACACTGTGCATCCGGAAATGGAAGTACGGGAAAAGGGGGGGATTTGCAGACGAATAAAAGTCTCGATTCGCAGATCGAAAATCAGAACTCCGAATCGTGAGATGGTTCGAATGGTCCATCTGTATGTTGCTGTATGCAACTTTACGCGCACTCAAGTACGTTTTTTAAACTGCAGCCTCTTTTTTAGCTAGAGTGACATTTCTCTCGTTGTCTGGCACATGGATACGCACTCGCGTGTTGGCGCGCTTTCGATAGACACAGGTTGACACCAAAACATTGAGAATGTCAGACTGAACTAATATTTTTGAATGGTGCACGCTGGTGCGCCGCCATATAATCGAATTTACGTGTTGTTTTTAGTAAAACTGTAACACGGTATTTTAAGCGAAAAATAAGCAATAGCAATTACTTTCTTGTAATATACCTGACATGTGATTCCGAAAAAAACTGTTCATTAAAGAAAAAACAAACAAACAACTGCGAATAAATTTGAGTCTGAAACTTCTAAAAACGAAAGAAGCGGCATGATGTACCGTATAAGGCTTTTTTTGTTAAGAACAAACTGTGAACGCTGCATTACGCCAAACTTTGCAACGCTTTTTTCAAATAACAGCTTCCATTTGCATGGAAGCCTTCCAAAAATTGTCAAAGACTCATATGAGCCCACTTGCCCGGAAGCGGTTAGTAAAAGGCGAATCGCTTGTTCGTTCGATGACAAGTGAGCCAGAGATACTTTTGGGGACTATGATCGGTCGATTCGAAATTATTCGGACACTGCCAATGCGCGAGAGGAGTGGGCATGCCAGAGAACGAGAGAAATTTCCATCTGCATAAGATCCTATGCTAACTGTGTTGCGTGTATGCATTGCTTCTGTCAAAGCAAGCTAACCTCGTCTTATTGTGCGTTTTGCAGACCCGTTACATAAACCTAGTGACTGTCTTCGCGCAAGTTGTCATCGATTAATTTGGTTATTCCTTGACAGCTTTTTTGTTATTATTTTGACTTTTGATAACTTATCATGCCGTATCCCATCGCCAAGCTCGCCTATGGCTTTCGCTGCCGTCTCAGTGAACTTGCTATCCCAACTGAACGGTATTGGCTTGAAATTGCCGCTGGTGATGTTTCCATTTGTCCGCCAAAGCTACAGAAAGTGTATGACACTTCGACACCATGTTCTTTTACGTGCGAAAATGAAACACCAAAGGTGTCTCAGCACTTCGCTCCTTACAACCCAAGTGTTTCTGATGTAGACAAAGATGCAATATTCCACCCTAAAAATATTCAAGTTTGTTTTCTTCATCCAAAAAATATAACCGATGACTTGACTCGCAATCTAATTTTGGAGCCTACACACCTAACGTTAGTTCATTGCGATCACTCAACTGATTTCTTCACCGAATTAGCTTTAAAAATTAATCTTCACAATGTGGTCGACATATTTGTATGTGGCGGACCAAATAAAGCTCTTTTGAACTTGTCGGATTTGTTTGCCACGTGTCCACAGGTCAAAAAGCTATATTTAGCTGATGTCAATCTACCTCACACTTGGATGCATGACATTATGAACAATCAGAAGACCGGTTTGGAATTTTTCATTGTTCAAGGTGTTGTACCAGTAGAGGAGTTACGAATGAACGAATTTGTAAAATTTTTTAACGTAAGTTATTTCAACGTTTTTTTCTATTTAATACGACCTGTTTATTGCAGAAACAAGATAATGATTTTCAATTTTACGCTCGTGGTAACTACTCGCTGGAAAAATTTCTTACTGAAAGATTCCGTCACCGATCCGAAAGTGTCGGTCGTAAAATCATTATTGATAATGATAATGTATATTATTTACCATGTGAATCAAGTGCTTAGCGAGCGTCGCAGACAGAATCTCATCGATGCTTCAAATGCATAAAAACAACACTAGCAGAATAAAATTTTTTGTTGATTAATCACCGACTTTTCTAACTACAAAACAATCTACGTACAATTTCGTTTTGATTTTTTGTATCGCTTTTGCATTTTATGTACGGTGACTTAATCAAACTTTGGATTCGAATAAAATACTTCTGTCTTATTAATAGTGAGCTTCCGGCTGGCGTTTTTATCAAATATTAACGGGAGAGCCAATGGACCAAGCTATTTATAAGGCTTCCTGACGGACAGCATGCACCTCCCACATTGGCATCGCCCGCGCAACTCAGGATACAAAAAAGCCGAACTACTCAAGCTTAGAAGTGCATTGTGTGGTTTTTCATCGCTCACTGCTTACATCTTTTTCTTTTTCCTTCTTCATTTCATCACTAATAGGTATTTTTACTTTTTCTTATATCAATTATATTCATCTAACCCATTCTTTTCCAGCTCCAATCATGAACGCTGAACTCCAATACCCACTCACCGTCCAATACTGCAGTGCCTGCACCATGCCTCTAGAATACTGCGAATATTCTGACAACAAGGCTTGCCAAAAACAGCTCGCAGAATGCACACAAGAATACAAACCGCGACCTTACGTGCAATTGGCGACGTCGTCTTACTCTGTGAAGTTGGATCCGGTAGTTGTGAAGCGTCAGCAGGCGCGTAAGATCCCAGCAGGCAGAAATGCCAAAAGCGGGGGCAACACGAAGATTGTCACGAGAGATGACAAGTCCAAAGAAGCGACCCATATCGTCGGTCTTGATTCTTTCGGCATCAACCTCAAAGAAGCCTGCAAAATCATCACAAAGAAGTTCGGCACTCGGTGCAATGTTGTCCCTGGGACGAACGAACTGTTCATCCAGGGCAATTTCGTTTGTCAGTTGTTTGATTCTCTACCAGAGATGTTCGACGCCATTGGCATCCGCGATATTGTAGATAAGGGTGTAAGACAGGTGGCTTCCTCTGATGATTATGAAGAGGATGAAGACTAAAATGTTTAACGTTGTTTTTAACTTTTTTGGTTTTGTGACTGTGGAAACATCTCCTTTTAAGTAATGATTGTATAGTTTTTAAAACTGTAATAAAATAGTGTTTATAAATTGTTTTAAAGGGCTTGCAAAAAGTTTAACAAAGCTACCCTCATGCAAATCCACACAACTATCGTTGTCTGGTGTTCGGGACCAAATGCCCAAAACTATGTCCAAATACAGCTACCGTCGATGAAACTTTGCGAGGACCCTTGACCAAACAGTCCACTCACAATTTGTCCTATCGATCTTTTACTTTATTTGCATACGGGACGGCGGGTCTTTCACAGTCGCTTTCTCTCACATAGCTCATATTATGTTCATTTTGTCGCTACACAATTGATAACGTCTTTTTTTTTAGGAAAATTGTAACCAACATCATCGACGGCCAGTGTTAAGATGGATTATTTTTTCAATGTTAATGCGACTACTGAAGAATACGTTAACCCTCCGCCATTTTGTGTTGGCACTTATTGTGTCGAACGACTTGTATTCGGATACATATATGTATTTACCCAACTATCGATTTTTACTATTTCCACTTGTTATCATTGTTACGCATACCGGAAGGAACAGCGCCCTAAACGACAAAAACAATTAAAATCAAAAGTTCAGTTGGCTTAAAACGTTTACACATGTTTTTATTTCAAACTGTCTGGACTACTTAAGTAGAAGCTCTGAGAAGTTTGGAAGAAGAGTTAACTGTTTGCTGTTCGAATGTTAATAAACCTATTTTCATAAATAAATTCTTTATACCGGTTTTGCAGTGATAAATTATTTACACTTTAAATATTACAAAGTCAAAAATTATAAAAATACAGTTACACTTCTTCCATTTCGGCGTCACATTCATCCTGGTTGCTTCCGGCATAATCAACCGATTCTTCCATCTCGACCTCGACAGAAGTGTCGACACCGGCGCCAAAAACGGTGGTCTCTGTTGTCATGACGCCATTCAGGGCCGTCAAAAGGGGCCCAACTCGCGGTGAAACATCCATCGGCGAGCTTTCGTGGCTTTCGATCTGGAGACCGCCACAGGTCTTGATAATGTCATCTGGCGTGAGACCAGACACACGGGCAATCATCTCGACGGCATTCAGCATCTTTGAACGGCACAGCTCGGCAATGACCTGGCTGAAGGCGTATTTGGCTTCGATGGGGCAACCCAAAATGTCGTAGACTGCCTTGCGGTAGAGACGGTGTTCGGCTTCTTTTCCTAAAAATAAACTGTTATACTGTCGCGATGGTATCGATAAAACTAACCGAACAAATGCCATTCATTCTTGAACGTTTCCGCAAACGCTGATGGCAACGTCTTCATCGCATACGCGCACTCCAGGGCGGCCGTGTGTTGGAGCAGAAGTTTGATGTAGGGTCCATTGCGATGGCTCGACATGAGTAGCTTGAAGGTGCGTTCGATCGTCGCGATATCCGCCAGTTTCCGATCCACAATGGTGACGGCCGCGAGTTGGGCCACGTGGCTCTGATTCCGCATGCCGCCACGGCCCGACAAGAACGACTTGACCAACAGAGCGGCATCGTAGGTCGAATAGTCCTGGGTCGGCATCTCGACACTGCACGTTTTGAACATGTAGAACAGGATCATCGTCTTCATCTGGTCCGCGAAACACGCAATGTCAGTGTTGAAAAAGTGTTTGAAGCCGGCGGCATCCAGGGCCTGCATAAACACGCACAGAATCTTCAGCTTCTTGGCCAACAATTCGTAGGACACGTTGTCGCCGTGAAGACAGGCCGCAATCTTCATGATGTACTGCTCGGCGTCGATTGTGGCGTCACGGCTGTCCTGTTTCACGAGCTCCGTCAACATGTACGCGATTCGGATGACTTCAATGTCGTTGTAGGGCAGCGGTGGCACAATGTTTCGGCCAGAGCTCATCGAATTGACGGTCAATGCAGAGGGGTTGGTCGTCATGATGGGTTCAAGGAAGCCAGCGACTTCATCGGCACCTGTGAGCCATTTGTCAATGGTTTCGGCGAAGACTTCAGCAAGGGTTGTCTCGTAGACAGCGGCTATTTCACGGGCAAGGCGCATCTTTTGGTCTGAAAACTGGAGGTCAACCATGGCTCATTGGTAATCAAAATAAACCTACGAATATCATTCCGATCATTCCAATTGGTCTGTTTTTTGAAAATGTGCAGAATCGCGTCATTTCCGTTGGAAGTGTGGTCCTTGTCGAGCCCCTTGATGCCATAGTTGAAAAAGTGCAACTCGCACTGATACTGCCGGCGATACCGGGTCGAACGCAATCGAGATTCATTGATCTTCTCCTTCTCCTTGGGGTCCTGGATGCCAGACTTCAGCATGGCCGTAGAGACCTCTTCCAGAATCTCAAAAGCCTTCACCTTAGCGGGACACAGGGCCAGTTTCGGGATTCTGCCGCCAAGATTTTGGATCAAAGCGAGTTTCCGATTGTCGCTGAGTCGAGACAGCAGGCCGCGGATGGCATCAACATCGACGGGCGTCAGATCGGACCGGAGTGAAACGACTTCACGAAGACGGTTCTTGATGGCCCAACCGACGACTTGGGATCGACTCAATTTCTCGCTGTTCAGATCTCGGACCAGACTGAGCCAGGAATCGGTGTTGTTGAGGTTCATCTCGTTGCCGACAATATCTGCGCGCAGTTGGTCGTGCTGAGCTTCGAGAAAGATGTGGAATGGCAGGCGCTTCGCGGCGATTGGCGGCAGCTTCGTCGACGAGGGCTCATCGGCGTCGTGCGCGTCATAGTTGTTGAAGGAGGTGTCGACATCGACGTCCATCAGGGAATCGTCCATCTGAAAGGAATTGTTTTAAACTGTGAATAGAAGCGATGCCGTTTTTTTTACCATGGCATTGGTCCTCTGATGCATGGCGAACCAAGTCACCTCGGAAGCAGTGACCCCATAGGTCCGGCCAATCTTCTTCAACAGTTTCAGCCACTTTTTCTGCTGCTGAATCTCCGCCAGCTGCTTCTCGGCCGTCGCCCACACTTCCAGCTGATCCAGAAGCACTTCCAAGCTTTCATACGTGTATGAACACAGCATCTTCATCGTTTCTTGGCCCGATGCGTAGGCCCATTCGTCCGGCTGGTTCGACACCAACATGAAGGCCGACTTCGCAAAGGCACGCATCTTTTCGGCCCGCGCGGCATCGGTGCAGTCATTGGAGCGACGCAGAAGGCCAGAGCCGTACTTCATGAGGTTCTCGTTGACGGACTCGTCCATGTCGACCAGGTACTGTCGATAGAGTGTCGCCGGACAGACGGCATCCAACAGGTCGTCGCGAACGAGCTTGTGGTCCTCGACGTTGCGGATCGACAGCTTTTCTTTCGTAAATCTGCGCACCCAAAGAGCGCTTCGGAAGGATTTGATGATGGCGGCGCTGTTGGCGTGGCGGTTGTTGCACAGGGACACGACTTGCATCACAAAGGACAGGTAGTAGACGGCATTGGCGTTCTGGTTCTTGGTGGCCCAGGCGAGAAGATCGTTCAACAACTGAAATGGAGGAGGTGTTATTTGATGATAAAACTGGGAGTAAACATAGTTATTGATTATTGAGATTATTGGTTGATAAAACTGGTATAAATACTTACTAGATTGACGTCTTCGTTTCTGCAATGGACAGTCAGCAACAGACAGGTGTAGAGGTCGATCTGGGGCTCCATAATCAGCTTCTGGTAGATGCCGCGGATAATGTCGTCATTGTCGACCGGATTCAGCTGGCCCTTGAAACACGGAAACCTCGCAACCGTCGTGTTGGCAATGAACGTGATCAGTGGGTTGGAAGACAGGGCGTACTGTAGCTCATCGACGACGTCATGGAGCGCCGCGCCGGATACATCGATCTGAGGCGTCTCCGAGAAACACAGCACAGCCAGGCGGGTGATTTGACGCATGACAGCCGTGTATTCGTACAACAGGCCGAGATCGGAGGTCTTGACGGTCGGGAGTTGGTTCGACATTGATTGGAAGTCGAATCTGAAATGATGGGTGTATAAACTGATCGGACTTATGGACTGAACAACATACCTGACAAACTTGGACTCTTCTTCGCTGTGAACAGCCTTCTTATCGTCAATGACGAGCGCCGACAGCACATGGTCGCAGAGAGACAGGTAGCTGCACAGGGTTACCAACACTTCCGTCTGTGGCATACCGTAACGAGCGGCAGCATCGACCACAGGGCCGAGGCAATTCATTTCCGACAGAATGGCAGCCAATTCGCGAGCGGATTCGGAGTCGAAATCGGGGTCTTCGGCGGCTTCTTGCATGCGTTGGGTGACGCCGTGCAGGCCTTGGACGATCAAAGCGACGCCGGACTTGTCGATGGGGCCCTTTTGACACATTTCTCTGTAAAAAACTGGGTAATAGAATGTCGAAGCGATCAAAGGCTTACCTGATAATCAAAACGAGCATCGAAATAGGACCAGTCATGAGCAGCTCATTCAACAACGTGGCACCAATCTCCATCGGACTCAAACCAAGCAGCGAGCCGAAGCTGAAGATGCGTCCAACAGTCTGTGCTTCTAGCGCAAAATCAAGAATCAGCTTCTTAGCAGCACCTTTCGACCGTTCCGTGAGCACATTGTACATGACAGTGGCATTGAAGGTCCTCAACAACGCCTGGAGACTCTGAACATTGCGCTTGACGTCGGTGTAGTCCTGCTCGGCGTCACTCAATCGAATCAACATCAACGCAGACACCGTGGCTTGCTCCCGAATCGCCGGATTCTTGCCATTCAACAGGCCCGTGCAGTAGCCGATGGCGGTTTTGATCTGGGAACGACGGAGTTCAGGCGATTTGATCGACAGGACGATGTTTTGGAGCTCTTTCAGCTGCAATGGATTCATTAAACTGATGAGACATTGTGATAGGACAACTTACACTCCACTCAGGGACCTCCATGACATGCCGAATGACCAGCGTGTAGATCAGATTCTCGGCGGTTTCACTCGCAAAGAAGTCAAACACCTCCCGAAACAGGTTGAAAACAGCCACGGCATCGTTCATTCGAATCGTCATGGCCACACCTGGCTTGCAAGCGATGGCTTTGATCACGTTCTTCGCCGTTGAAACGTGGATCGATCGAAGCAGGGTCACCGGAATGTCGTACCGCAGTAAGTACGAGCCCAACTCAGCCTTGCGACACTGATTCTTAAGCTCCTGGATCCGCGACGCCGGCACATCCTTGTTCTGGAGCATCTTTTCGACGGTCTTGCTCAGATTTGCCGACCATGGGACCACGCTTCGCCGGGCTTGTTCGATGATGGCACTGCAGCGGAACGACGGATTCTCGATGCACGAAGCAATCTCGAGGGCGACATTCTGAAGCGGGCTGGTCACGGAAATGTCGGTCGCGTTGCGTTTGTTCGAGATTTCAGTGACGTAGTCGAGGAGGGTCTGGTCCTTCTGCAGGTTGTGCTCGACCATGTACGGGATAATGACCTTCTTGATGTAGGCGAACACGTTCGTTGTGAGCGTCTTTTCGAGGAGCAGGAAGCAGATGGAGGTCTCGTTCATCTCCTGCAATGGGGTGGTTTAAACTGGGGGACATTACGTTTTCATAACTCACAGTAAACTTGTTATAGGTTATGTTCAACCCATATTTCGCCTTCAAATCGACCATCTTTTTCAAACTGGTGTGTTTGATCTTCAAACGGCCCAGCGGCGACGCGTCCTTGTCCACGCCCGTGCCGAGCGAAAAGAACAGCTTGTAAATGTGTTCGATGCCGTGGGGGGTCAGCTTCAACTTGACCATGTGCTCGAACAGTCGGTCCATCATGCCACAGACATTCAGGGCATTGGCCGGGAATTCCGCCGGTTCGAAGCGCTCCAAAGCGTTGGATGCAGCGAGACAAAAGTCGATGAGGACACGGCCCCTGGCTTCCATGACTTCGGGATCGTCGACTTGGAGGTAGAAGACGCCGAGTTCGCTTTCAATGAATTCAATGACCTCGTTGAAGTAGTCCGTGGCCGCGGCGCCCTGGAGCAGCTCGATCAAATCGAAGACGCGTTGGTCCTGTTCCTCGTAAAACTGGCAGATTCGGGCTTTGTAACGAGCCCAGATGATTCGGGCGGCGGCTGGCTGTTCCGTGGCCCAGAGGGATTCAAACAGGGTGAGGACTTCGTCGTGGGTGCCGACAAAGCGCTTCCAAAGGGCGGGGTCAAAGTGGGCGGTGCAGTCGCCGATGATGGAGAAGCTGGCCAGGTCGTAGGAAAACTGGGACAGTTGGCGCTTCGTTTCGAGGTCTGAAATGGCAATAATAAACTGAGATTCTAAAACGACTTCAAAGTACAGTACCATCAATGTTCCGAGTGGCGGCATAGTCCAAAAAGTCCAAAATGACCTGATAGGCGGGCACGACCGTGACGGCATTGACGCACAAATCGCCGACTTCGTTGTGGTCCGTGATTTGGTCAAGATACGGCTTCACTCTGGCCATCAGCTCGCTGTTTTCGATGGCATTCGTGCCAAACTGTGTCAGCATGTCCAGGACTCGAGCAATGTGGATCTTTTCAACGTCGAGGTTGTACCGTTTGGCGATGTTTTCGGCGTCGTCGAAGCGGCATCGCAGCAGAAGCTTGTCCAATCGCATCTGGGGGTGGGCTTCGAACACGTATCGGACCAGGACCTCGTCGTAGCTGAAACGACAGGCATTAGAATCTTAAAACTGGGAGCATCGGATAACAACGTACTGTTTTCCATGAAATGGCTCGACAACGACCATGATATCGTCACCCGTGTTCATATTCGGCAAGATACACGCACTCGGCGAAGTGTTGAGTCTGTATTGGATGGTCGTGTATGGATAGGCCCGAATCTGGATCTCGTGGTTGTCCCGGTCGGGGTTGTAGACTGACAGCACGATGGACGGGGTAAAGTCTTCGGCATTCTGGGTTTGGACGAGATTGAAGCCCGTGAAGATGTCGTCGAAGCTCTTGTCGTCTCGAAGGTCGAAGCTGGCAACGACCACGCCGAGGCAGTTGTCGTAGAGGTAGAGGAGGCCATCGGTCGTCAGGGCGTACGTGCTGCAGCCAAGGTTGATGACTTTGGCGAAGCCTTGCTTGTCTGAAACATTGGCGGGTTTTGATTGGGTATAAAACTGGTAGCTTGTCGACTTACGGCTCGAAAAGACATCAGATTGGCCCAAGTCCCGCAAATCAAACCCTCTAGAAGTGCCCGGCGCCTTCGGAAAACTGATAAACTGATCGTCAAAGATCGAAGTCAGATCGGACGAGACCTCAGCCTCCGAAACGACGGCACAACTTCTCAGCAGGACCTGGGTTTGCTCCTCGATGATGCTGACGCCAGCGGCCAGGATGTCGTCATAGTTGTCGAGGCGGAGCACGAAGAGGCGGCCTTCGGGGGTGCCGATCTTGACAAACTCCTTGTGGATGCCGTCGACGAGCTCGAGACCGACGCCGAGGTTGACTGGGGGCAGGAGGCGCTGAAATTATATATCCAGTCAGTCCCAAAGTGGCATAAACTGTCATCCCGACCCACCCGATCATGAAATTGCGGCTTCTCCTCGCAAAAGTTGCAGAAACTGAGCGTGCCATCGATGAGGACAATGATCAGGATGCGGCCCTTTTGGAAGAAACTCAGCCCAGAGACGAGGGCATCCATCTGTTTGACGACGCGGCTCTTGGGCGCGCCCAGAATCGACACAATGTGCACGATTTGGCCACAGGCCACGGCCAAGATGGAGCCATTGCCGGCGGCGAAAACTGGCGGGTACTCGTCGACGTCAGGGGCGTCATCGGGAACTGAAAGGGGGCATTGTTGGGATGAAAACTGAGTGGAGGAAGCCAACCTGTGATGGAGAGGGCGTTCTGAGCCTCAAACGGAGTGAGGCTGTTGAGGTTGAGGTTCTGGGTCGTGTCGCCGTCGGATGTGACTCGGCATGACGTGAATGCCGTCGTCATCCTGCAACGCCCCTTTACATTTTATATATAAAACTGTTGATCCGGTCGGTTGATAAATCACGATGATTATATAAAAGCATGTTGGAAAGGGTTAAAAACTGAGAGACACTTCCGCCATAAACAGCCTAATCCTCCCGACTGATCAAAATCAAAACTGGTGAATATGTATATAAAGTCAACGAGTAAGCAATCTTGTAAGCATCCCGCAAAAACAGAAGCAACAAAGACTCGAAACGGACGCGCGACAGCGGCTGTCAATTCAAACCCAAAAACCCGCAAACTTTTCGCACCAAAAAGACCGCCTCTAAAAGTGTTGGCGAACTGTGCGCAACGTCGAGTGCGACCGAATTTCAATTTGAATGTCGTTTTCTGACGTTTCAGTTTAGTGGCTATCCGAAGTCAACTTTTATGATGATTTGTACGGTTCATCGGTGTCACAAAGTTTCTAGGTTTAAAAACTGTAAATCTCATGACCTATGTAAAGTCTCTCGTAACTCAAGTCAGCCTGGCCTTGCATGAAACCACAAAAACGGGACACGGTTTTTACGCGGCGTTGTAGGAATTGCTTCTACTTTCTCAACTTATGACATTAGTAGTCCTGTAAGTTGGTTGTTGTTTGTTTTACATAAACAACTGTATCGCATAAGTTGCTCAAAAAACATGATTGCTTTGTCAAGATACTAGATTGACAGAGCAAGTACTTTCCTGTTCTACATAAACTTTTTTCCTGAGCTGATACAACAAAAACGTAAAAAAACTTCCTTGTCGATTTTAAATTTTGAGAACTTTATAACTTCTATCTGGCTATACGTAAACTGTTGAACGGCCCTATTTATACACCTGTCTGTGTTTGCAATAAAAAAAAGCAGTCATACTTTGAGGTAGGCATACGACTTTTAATAATGTTGGCACTT
Source organism: Panagrellus sp. LJ2284 (assembly GCA_024447225.1). NCBI lineage: Eukaryota > Metazoa > Nematoda > Chromadorea > Rhabditida > Panagrolaimidae > Panagrellus > Panagrellus sp. LJ2284. Next base: position 4,519,567 of record JAMRYC010000005.1, on the reverse strand, counting down.
TAATTAGATATAAAAACTGCACGAGTCCATGGAGAAAACCCTTGTAGGTATAGTAGCTTCATCGTTGCCACCGTTAAACTATTCTGTCTACACTCTTGATGATCTTGAGAACCCAAAACTAGTGGCTGCGTATGGGATTTACTGGGATGCATCCTTGTTTGTTACGACAAGCTTGTTTTGTTTTATGCTGCACATGATAATCAATAAGTCATCCTCTGAAATGAGCGGCTACAAGTGGTATTTGGTCCATCAATTGACATGGTCATACATTTTTGACGTTTATTTTGGATTCTGGAAACCCGTTCCCCTCTGGCCGTTCTTCCTAGGCTACAGCACTGGTATTTTTGCAAATCTTAAAGGCAACTATGTACGATTACAATTGATTATTGCGATATTCCTGGCTGTGGGGATGGCTTTCAGCGTTTTATTGTCGGTCGTTCATCGATACGTGCAAGCTTCACCATTTTCGTACTTTTACAAATACTACAATGTTATCCCAATTCGAGCAGTCTTTTATGTAGCAATCTTCATAGGTTTTGAAATCACTCTCGTTGTACCTGTTTTGTTTATGTTGCCGGAAAACCCAGACCTCGAATCAATCATGACTTCGAAATATCCAGCTTTAATAGAAATTTACCAAGCCCATTCATCAGTTTTCGGCTACGAAGCCAGCGAGACTGTTCTTCAATACATGGTACTTATCATGTTAGTAATTGTCATTGTTTCTATTTTCATTCTTCTTCTTTATTTAAACTTTCTTCGAATTTTAAAGAAAAACAAGCAACATCTAAGCATCGGCACGTACAACATGCAACTAATGCTTTTCAAAACATTGTTTATTCAAATTGTCCTTTTTGGGCTGTTGCTAATGTTCCCCATATCAGTGGCGTTCATTTTGACACTTTTCGGGTTTAGATACATGTCGAAACTTTCACTTGTAGCTCTTGCAATACTCGGCACACATGCCTTTTTTGATTTTTGTGTTCTAAGTTATTTTATTCGGTCCTATCGAGAACATGTCAAAAGCTGTTTTAATGCAGTTAAATCGAAATTAGGTTTTAAAGTTGAACTTGCTGTTGTTACGCCATTAGGTCCTTCGACGGTTTCCGATATGCCAACGCATTTTCAAAATGTTGCGGAATAAAGCTGATAGTGATCAATTACAGAGACTTTTCACGCATTTAAATTATATCAATATAGTTTTTCGTAATATGGCATAAAGTGTTTCTTGAAATAGTTGTTATAATTTATGCAAGTCTTCGAGTCAGAATTCAAAAATTGGAACCATTTGGACCGCTGATTTTTGCACCTGGAGATATTTCGAAATATTTTATGCTTTTTAAGTCGGCATGACTTAACTAAGACTTCTGAGAAATTGAACTATAAACTGTTGGGGTTGCTAATGATGATTCAGTGAATAAAAGCTTAACAGTCACATTTTGGTATCATTGGAACCATAGATGGTTGTATCTGGTAATATTGCTTTTGACGTAAGCGTTTTAGGTCAGTGTAAAATAAACTGGACCTAATTCTTCTTTTTTTTTCACTTTAAATGAACCCAGAACCGGTGAAGAAGGTCAACAAAAAGGCAATAACACTCATACCAATTGAAAACGTGATTCACAAAAGTCCAAAACTGCAAGAATAAAATTTCATTTTTATTATACACCGACATCTTTTAATTACAAACCAAACTACAAACAAACTCATTTCGATTTCACATTCTGCTTTCGCGTCGTTCGCACAGCAAGAAGATCAAATTTAGAATTTAAATAGAACATTTCAGTTTTATTAATAGTCAATTTGCGACTGGAATTCTGAGGCTTCCTTCGCAGGAACTTTCGGGCGAGTGACTTCTTTAAAACTGGAAAATCAGCGTCGTTAACGCTCAAGTAAAACGAAAAGTTTTTCTGTTGTTTCTGAAAAAACGATTGTAATCTTTAATTTAAATCAATCTTTAAACAAAAACTTACATTGAAAAAAGTGACTAGCTCAGATATGTCCAACTCAGCTTGAACTGGACCAAAGATGGACATTGATTCCAATTGGCTCTTTTGGATTTTGAGGACGTCGTGCATCCAAGTGTCCGATAGCACGACATTTGATAGACTCAGCCATGTGAGCTTCGGAAAGTTAGCAAATAAGTTGGAAATGTTGAGACAATCGAGGCCAACTTGACGAAATACTTGCAAAAAACGGACATTGCTAGTATCAATTTTTGAGGCTAGATCAGTAAAAAAGTTGTCCGAATAATTGCACTTTTGAAGCGTCAACGATCCGGGTTTCATAATAAAGTTAGGTTTGAAATCAAATAAAATATCCTGGGGGCTGACTCCAGTAACGGTAACCCATGACGGGCAAAATAGGGCATCAGTGTCGCCATCAGAAATGAACGGTTTGTTCTGAAGTCGATCCTGCGAAACAATCAGTGCACCGCTGTCGTAACGAATGTAACAATCGTATTGACAGTGCACCAATTGCTTCTTAGGAGGGCAGATGGAGACCTCACCTGCGGCATGCTGCAACTCGAACCGTTCAACGGGAGTGGCAAGTTCACCGAGGCGGCAACGCAGGCCGTAGGGCAGTTTAGCGATCGGATACACCATAATGATAAATATCAATGACAATGACAACGATGAACAAGAAAAAAAAGAAACTTTTATGGGACAAGTGAGAGCAGCGAATTTGAGCGAAGGCAACGATGCTTTTGTGCTTGTCATACCCTCTTTTATGCGTTTTAGAACGTGCGCGATTAGTAGGAGGGGCTATGGATATGGCCCATCGATCCAAAAAGCGGAAGTTCTCGGAAGTTGATGCGCGTGCTTACACACAAAACTAATAGCATGCGATGCAACTTTCTCTCGTTGTCTGTTACTGCTGCCGCCATCGCGCATTGGCAGTGTCCCAATCCCTTCATATCGACCGATCCAAGCCCACAAAAGTATCTCTGGCTCACTTGTCATCGAACGAACAAGCGATTCGCCTTTTACTAACCGCTTCCGGGCAAGTGGGCTCATATGAGTCTTTGACAATTTTTGGAAAACTTCCATGCAAATGGGAGCTGTTATTTGAAAAAAAGCGTTGCAATTCAACTTCTGTTTACTATCTCAGGGCAACCACGTTACAAAATAAAAAAAAAACTAAACTTTTGTCGTTCATTTCATTTCATTTATCTCTATCTTCTTGGACGTAGTGCCTCTGGTATCCCTTCCAAAGATCACAATTAGTTCGTTCATTATTCATAGCAAATGTTATGATTTCAAACAGACTACACGTGAACAAAATGCACGGTCCTAATTTTACACCTGTCTGTTTTTGTAGTAAAGGAAAACCAGTCATACTATGTAGTGAGCATGGCAATGGTTTTTAATTGACGTTTGACATTTACAAATTTAAATTCTACAAAAACCATGTTGTCTGAAAGGCTATGTTACACGACGTTCAGTAATGTTGGAACTTTAATTAGATATGAAAACGGCGCGTTTTCATGGAAAAACAGCCCCCACGAAACCTTTTGGCTTTAATACAGTGCCCAGCAAAAGAATAAGACCACTGAATCTTTTCAAAGTTGTACGAATTTTTAAAACGAACTAAGAATTCTGTTTTCTGAAATGAATTCTATTGTTCTAAAACTCTTAATTTTAAAATTTGAAATAGAAAAGTTAATATTCGACCGAGTTAATAACAATTGAAAATTTGATGGTCTTATTCCGGCAGCAAAAGAATAAGACCAGTACGATTTATTGCGTTTTAAACATTGAACTGTACGGTTTTTGTCAAAATTAGTTGATATTACTTTGTTTTGAGCTAGTTGGCTCCGAAATGCGCGGTCGAAATGTTGAATCCAGCTTGGATTGGGCCTCGCGGCTTCGGGGTTTGCCTGAATCTGGAACCGGTCGTGAATCAATCAATACCTAGTATATTCCGTCTTCTACGACATCAGTGATGTTAGTGGATGTCCTTGAACTGTTTTTGATCGATCGCGTCGCACCAATAGTTGTCGCGCGCCAGTTTTGTGGGTGTCGTAGTGCACCGTGGCCAGAATCCGGCTGGTTTCTGGCAGCGCAAGTTCGTTTCAAACAGAATCAAATCGAAGAATGAGATGCTCACATTATGTGGTAAGCCATAGTATCTCAAAAATCTGTAGCCCGGCTACGATACCGACCATCAATTACGGTTTCTGTCGCAGTGCCCGAAATAACACTGTTCCGGGCTTGAACAGGACACTTTTTTGACCTGTGGTTTTTATCGTTGTGGAGCAGAACCGCCAGCGGCGCGACTTTGCTGAGCACTTGTAAACTTAACTTCTTACATATTTACCAGTCTTGGCATACCCTAGAAACATAAAAACACGCACTTGCGGTGCCAGAAACCAGCCGGATTCTGGTCACGGTGCACCACGACACCCCTAAAAATGACGCGCGACAACTGCTGGTGCGGCGCGATCAATCAAAAATAGTTCAAGGAAGTCCACTAACATCGTTGATGTTGTAGAAGACGGAATATACCAGGTATTGATTGATTCACGACCGGTTCCAGACGCAGGCAAATCCCGAAGCCGCGAGGCCCAATTCAAGCTGGATTCACCGTTTCGACAACGCATTTCGGAGCCAACTAGCTCAAAACAAAGTAATATCAACTAATTTTGACAAAAACCGTACAGTTCAATGTTTAAAAAGCAATAAATCGTACTGGTCTTATTCTTTTGCTGCCGGAATAAGACCACCAAATTTTCAATTGTTATTAACTCGGTTGAACATTAACTTTTCTATTTCAAATTTTAAAATTAAGAATTTTAGAAAAACAGAATTCATTTCAGAAAACAGAATTCTCAGTTCGTTTTAAAAATTCGTACAACTTTGAAAAGATTCAGTGGTCTTATTCTTTTGCTGGGCACTGTAGCTTCATGGTTGCCGCCGTTAAACTATTCTGCTTACACTCTTGATGACATTGAGAACCCGAAACTGGTGGCTGCGTATGGTATTTACTGGGATGCATCGTTGTTCATTACGACTTGCTTGTTTTGTTTCATGTTACACATGATAATCATGAAATCGTCATCAGAAATGAGCGGCTATAAGTGGTATCTCGTCCATCAACTAACTTGGTCATATCTTTTTGACGTTTATTTTGGAATCTGGAAACCCGTTGCCCTCTGGCCGTTCTTCATGGGCTACAGCACTGGTATTTTTGCGAATCTTAAAGGCAACTATGTACGATTACAGCTAATAATTTTAATAATTCTGGCCACAGGGATGGTATTTAGCGTTTTACTGTCGGTCGTTCATCGATACGTGCAAGTTTCACCGTTTTCGCACTTTTACAAATACTATAACGTCATTCCTATTCGAGCAGTCTTTTATGTTGCCATTTTCATAGGTTTCGAAATAACTCTCGTTGTACTGTTTTGTTTATGTTGCCGGAAAACCCAAACCTCGAATCAATCATGACTTCGAAATATCCAGCTTTAATAGAAATTTACCAAGCTCATTTATCAGTTTTCGGCTACGAAGCCAGTGAAACTGTTCTTCAATATATAGTACTTATCATGTTCATAATTTTTATTGTTGCTATTTTTATTCTTCTTCTTTATTTAAACTTTCTTCGAATTTTGAAGAAAAACAAGCAACATCTAAGCATCGGCACGTACAACATGCAACTAATGCTTTTTAAAACATTATTCATTCAAATTGTCCTCTTCGGGCTTTTGCTGATGGTTCCGGCAACATCAGTGTTTGTTTTGACACTTTTTGGAATTAGATACATGCCAAAAATTTCACTTGTTGCTTTTGCTATCGCCGGCACACATGCGTTTTTTGATTTTTGTGTTTTAAGTTATTTTATTCGGTCCTATCGTAACCATGTCAAAGGCTGTTATAATGCAGTAAAATCGAAATTAGGTTTTAAAGTTGAAATACCTATTGTGACGCCGTTGGGCCCTTCGACGGTTTCTGATGTGCCCACGCGGTTTCAATGATTTGTGGAATAAAACTAATAATGACAAATTACGCGGACTTTTTGCGCACTTACATTGGATCAATCTAGTTTTTTGTAATATGACAGAAAACGTTTCTTAGAACAGTTGTTATAATTTATGCAAATCTTCGAGTCAGAATTCAAAAATTGGAATCATTTGGACCACTGATTTTTGTACTTGGAGACATTTTAAAACATTTTATGCAGTTGATTAATTTTTTTTGGTTTTTGTGTTGTTTGATAGACATTCAATTGTTTTTTTGGACGTAGGCAGAACTCAGTTCCTTTAATAGTGATTATGGGACCGATAGTTCTAGGTCCGCGACGCATAAAGTGTTTATCGAACAGTTCTTTTTGCGATTCAAACATATCATAGCCAATGTACATGTTTAGTTTGAAAGTTTCATGTTGTTTCTGTAATAAAAGAATGTGGAAGTAAAAAACACACAAAACTACAAATCTTACCTTCATAAACGCAATAAGCTCATTGATTTTTACTTCGTTTGTTAGAACTGAGAAATTAATTGATAACCAAATTAATCTGCTTTTCTGACCTTTGAGAATGTCGCGCATCCAAGTTTCGGGTAAAGTAGCATTTGTCAACGTTAGAGTCGTTATCTTCGGGCATGCGGCCAGTAAACCGTAAACGTTCAAAGTTCCAGCAGGACAATTTACAGACATAATCCGGACGTTGCTAGTATCAAATTTGGAAGCTAAATCGGTGAAGAAAGTAGGGGTATGTTTGGCAATGTTCAGAGTTATCGATTTAGGCTGCCAAAGACGATTTTTACACACTGATTCAAGATTTATATCTTTTGGGTTTACACGATCAACCCATACGTATGTCGCCAGAAAAAGCTCATCATTGACCCCGTCAGAAACAAATGTCTCGTGCAAATCTGAGTCTTGAGAAGTTGTCACTGTTGCATTACTGTTCAAAATATAGAAGGTGTAATCGGGAATTATCATTTGCATTTGCGGTGGGCAAATGGAAGGAGTGCCAGCGGCGACTTGGAGGCCATACCGTTCAATCGTGGTTGCCAGTTCACTGAGGCGGTAACGAAGGCCATAGGGCAGTTTGGCGATGGGGTACGGCATAGTCGACGGTAAAAATATCGACTAAAACTAGAGTTACAATCAGTAAACGCCAAATAGAGAAAGAGAAAACTGAACAGAGAGAGAGAGGGAAAACTGAAAGGTTTCTTATTACGTTAAAAGATGCGCAATCAATAAAAAAAGCTATAGGAGTTGGGAAACAACTTTTATTACCGAACGCACGACAAAAAAAGCGATGACAACGCAGACTCGTTGGCATAAACTGTTCAAGCCGATCGCATAAAGAAGCTCTCAGGGGAGAAATACTCTGACTGTAGGAATGTAGGTCCTTCCTGCTTACATCGTGCGTCTTCTTTGGCACGATCTGCGCAACCTGTGATGCAATAAAGCCAAATATTGCAACCTTATTAGCAAAACTACTACTACAGTTTTGTTCTATTTTATACTTTTTTTAAAACTGTTCTGCTGTTGTTGACTACACACTAATACAAAGTGCATCAGCTCGTCAATTTTTGCTAATTCTATAATGTCTGCCGAAAGCTTCCCCCTCCTATCACTCCCCTTCCCCGCCGTTCGGCACTTCCTTAGCGTCCTGCCGATTAAAGACGTCTTGACCGTACGTAAAACGTGTAAGACACTTAAAAATTGGTCTTGTTTCCGTGGGAAAGTGGTGAAAATGTTGACTGTTCATAATGATACGGTCAACTATAATTGCTGCATCCCATATGATGACCTCCTAACAAATCGGTTTCCTATCATACCGTTAGATGAGCTCAATGTCTTTATGACACCTTCTTACTCCTCCGAGGCCATCATGACTTCCATAGATTCACATGTGTTCAAAGAACTACGGATTTATGACGATTACAAGTGGCAACAGGTTATCCCGTTCATTCACGGCGGCTTGGAAAAAGCTTTTCTCTTTGATAAAATGGAACTCTCGGCTCATGACATGCCAGCGTTTTTCGAGGCCATTTCCAGCTTTAGAGGCGAATTGTAAGTTGTCCTTTTCTTACTTGTCAATTTAAAGTTATAAGTGCGCGTTTTATAGCTTGTGGATCAACTGCGATAACGTAAAACATCACTGGATCAAGTCAGCGCTCCAAGTGTGGTCCTCCCTTAAAGGAAGTGTCTTTAAATCAGTGAAACTTCAGTATTGCGACTTGATTGAAGCCGTCAAAATAGATGGCAAAGTAATTCAACTTCTGTTTACTATCTCAGGGCAGCCACCCGTATTTCAAGGGTGATATCGATATCTTGTCATCATAAAAACGCATCGATTGTTACAAAATAAAAAAAAACTAAACTTTTGTCGTTCTTTGTTTTAGTAAAATGTTATGATTTCAATCAGACTACATCTGAACTAATAAACGGCCCCATTTTTACACCTGTCTGTTTTCACAGTCAAGGAAAAGCAGTCATACTCTGTAGTGAGTATGGCAATGACTTTCAATTGACGTTTGACATTTACATATTTGAGTTCTACAAAAAAACATGTTTGAAAGGCCAAGTATTACACTACTTTCAGTAATGTTGGAACTTTAATTAGACATGAAAACTGCACTATTTCATGGAGAAAAAACCGCCAAGAAACCTTTTGGCCCTAATAGCTTCATGGTTGCCGCCGTTAAACTATTCTGCCTACACTCTTGACGATCTTGAGAACCCAAAACTGGTGACTGTGTATGGTATTTACTGGGATGCGTCGTTGTTTATTACTACGTGTTTGTTTTGTTTCATGCTACACATGATAATCCAGAAATCATCCTCTGAAATGAGCGGTTATAAGTGGTATTTGGTTCATCAATTAACATGGTCTTACATTTTCGACGTCTATTTTGGTTTTTGGAAAGTTGTTCCCCTCTGGCCGTTTTTCATGGGCTACAGCACTGGTATTTTTGCAAATCTGAAAGGCAATTATGCACGATTACAGCTGCTAATTACAATTTTTATTGCCGTAGGGATGGCATTCAGTGTTTTATTGTCAGTTGTTCATCGATATGTGCAAGCTTCACCGTTTTCCTATTTTTACAAATATTACAATGTTATCCCAATTCGAGCAGCATTCTATGCAGTTATTTTTATCGGCTTTGAGGGTGTTCTCGTTGTACCTATTTTGTTCATTTTGCCGGAAAATCCAGACCTCGAAACAACCATGACTGAAAAATATCCAGCTTTAACAGAAGTTTACCAAGCCCATTCCTCCATTTTTGGCTACGAAACCACTGACGCTGTCCTTCAATACATGATACTTATCATGTTTGTAATCTTAATCGTCTGTATTTTCATCCTTCTTCTTTATTTAAATTTCCTTCGAATTTTGAAGAAAAACAAGCAACATCTCAGCATTGGCACCTATAACATGCAATTGATGCTTTTCAAAACGTTGTTCATTCAAATTGTTCTTTTTGGGCTTCTGCTAATGTTCCCCATAGCAGTGGCGTTCATTTTGACACTCTTCGGGTTTAGATACATGTCGAAAATTTCACTTGTAGCTCTTGCAATACTTGGCACACATGCCTTTTTTGATTTCTTTGTATTGAGTTATTTCATTCGGTCTTATCGTGAACATGTCAAAAGCTGTTTCAATGCAGTTAAATCAAAATTAGGATTTAAAGTTGAAGTTCCTATTGTTACGCCGTTGGGTCCTTCAACGGTTTCCGATATGCCGACGCGGTTTCAATGATTTGTGGAATAAAACTGGTTTCACTTAATTCTAATAGTTTATGCAAGTTTAAGAGTCACAATTTAAAATTTGAAATCATTGAAACCACTGATTTTTGCACCTGGTGACATTTGAAATATTTTATGAAGTCGGTGAATTTTAGGTGTGGGGTCATAACCAAAACTTCTGAGAAATGGTACTAAACTGTTGGGGTATTTTTTGTTCTGATGTTTTAGATAGTATTGATTCTGTGTGAATTAAAGGTCAGAATCTAATCGATTAATACTTTGTCAGAGAGCATTGGCCAAGAAAATAGAGTTTGTCGTTCACTGCAAAATCGAAGAAGGAATGAACGTCCATGACGAGAAAGTTTCGTGTTCCTAAAGAGCAACACAATGGCAAAAGATATCCTGGCGGACAGCAAACACCTCCTACATCGGCACCGCCCGCGCAATTTAGGATGCATAAAAGTCGAACAACACGAGCTTAGCAGTACATTGTATACATTATCTTCTTTTTTACTTCATCAACATTAGGTTACTTTCTATTTTCATATTTATTGATAATTATCTAACCCATCTTTTTCCAGTTTAAATCATGAACGCTGAACTCCAATACCCCCTCACTGTCCAATACTGCGGCGCCTGCACCATGCCCCCCGAATACTGCGAGTATTCTGACAATATGGCTTGCCGGGAATGGCTCGCTGAATTGAAACGAGGCTACACCTACAAGGCGCCGCTAACCGTGCAGCTGCAGACGTCGTCTCGTAAAATGAAAGTGGATCCGGCAGCTGCTAAACACAAGCGGGCTCATAAGATCCCAGAAGGCAAAAATGCCAAAAATGCCCACAACGATAAGAGGGATGTTATTAAGATCGACGAAAAAATAAAAGATGCGACCCATATTATGGGTCTTGCATCCTTCGGCGTCGATCTCAAAGAAGCCTGCAAATTCTTTACAAAGAAGTTTGCAACTCGCTGCATCATTGTCCCTGGGACGTATGAATTGTTTATTCAAGGCAATTTTGTTTGCCAATTGTTTGATCTGATTCCGGAGAAATGGAGCAACATTAGAATCCGCGATATTGAAGATAAGGGTGTTAGGCAGGTGGCTTCTTCTGATGAAGAGTGAAAGGTTTATCATTGTTTGTGTTTTTATGGTTTTGTAGTTGTAAAAACAACCTTTTTAATGCAATTAATGGCTAGTTTTTGTTATTGTAATAAAATAATATATAAAAACTGTATGGGAAATCGTCAATGAGTTAATGCAAAAAGTCAAACAACATGACCCTCATACAAACCAACACATCTCTCGTTGTCTGGTATGCCTTTACGCTCACGCGCATTAGTCGTATCCCAATCCCTTTACAGTCACCGACCAACACCCCCAAAAGCATCTCTGGCTCACTTGTCATCGAACGAACAAGCGATTCGCCTTTTACTAACCGCTTCCGGGCAAGTGGGCTCATATGAGTCTTTGACAATTTTTGGAAAGCTTCCATGCAAATGGAAGCTATTATTTGACTTTTTTGCACTTTTTTAAAACTGTTAGAAGTAACAGAGCGACTGTTGAACTGTCAAATCCTGTTTCCTGTTATCACTAACAACTAATCCTCTTTCATGGACCAAGCCGTGATTAATCGCTTTTCTTCAACACTCGGGAAAACTGCTGGCCGTCACTTCTTTTGCATTGTCCAAATGTGGCGACCATCCGCATTTCACTTTCTGTATTTCTTTTTAATTTTGCCAATAGTTCGAAGCTATGAAACCCCATCACTTGAAGTGGTTGTTGTGATCAAAGCGACGACCGAATGGACCAACCAAACGTATTTCAACTATGAAATTCTACCATTTGTCGAGGAATTGTCAAACTTTCTGACGTTTCCGGAAGAGATTGGCAAAGGTCAACCGGACTTTGCTCGAATTTCGATCAATATAGGTGGAAATGATAAAGTCTGGCCGGAAGTCCCGCTGAAAAACTTGAGTCGGAATGCATTTAGTGGTGTTGTTCAGAAGCTTGTGTTGGTAGATGCCAATGATACGGTTTCTGGGTGTGAACGGTGAGTAAAAACTGTTGGGATCCGTGAAATTTTTATTTTTTTCAGTGCCCTTGAAGCAGCTCTGCAAACTTATTACAGCTCGAGTGTGGCGTTGTACAGGGTAACGGTACTGATTACCGACAGTGTGTAGGTTTTTTAAACTGATCGTAGCTACTCATATTAACATATTTGTAGCTTACCATCCGACGCCGTTTCCCTAGCAGCTAAAAACCTCCAGTCCATAAGCAGTGCCATCTATATCGTCGGAATTCCGTCAGCTGACGACCCCGATTTCAACAATTCTTTGGCCTTCGCACAAAAACTAGCTCAGTTGCCTGATAAAGTGTTTCCAACCATCGAAGCCGCGGCAAACACGTCAAGTGGACTCGGAGTTTTCATACAAGCGGCGATGGAAGCGTCTTCGAAACCTTGTGCTGGATACGTTTTTGCTTACGAAGGTTCTGGGATTGATTCTTCTTTATTGTTAGCGTATGTTGAAGCGGCTGAATCTTTTGCAAAGGGATATCTATCAGATACAGATGCCTTCGGAGTGTCTTCATTTTCGAATATTGCTAATGATCGATTTGCGTTTTTGCCGTTATCAAAATTTGATGTGCACTCGGTTTCGAAGGATGAAAACGTTGAATTGTTAGTTTTTTTTGTTTTAAACTGTTCAAGTTCGTAATTCCGTTTTTAGAGCTTTGGTACTGAACAGTCTTTGGAAGTTACATCTACGATCAAAGTTTGACTACATGGGCATCGTATTGTTGACGCATCAGGGGTAATTTTATGATTTAAAAACTGCCTTAGATTCAAACCATATTTCACAGATCAGCACCACAAAATGCAGAAATAAGCGTCAGCCGAACTACTCTTGGCAATTTGACAAATGCAGACTTGTTCGTTCTAAAAGTTTCAAACGCTAACGCGTCAAAATCCACAGCAGCTGATGTCAATGACGAAAAGCAAGCAGCTTACTTGAATCCAAATATTCTCAAGTTTGATCACGTTTTCAAAGATCACGTTTTGCCAGTTTTTGGAAGCAGCCAGTGCGGGATCCCCGGCACTGAAACTACATCGGAGTCGGAAACAACCGCTAAAACTGTGCCTTTGACGTCGACGCCGCTGGTCGGTAGTGAAACAACGCAACCGACGGGTGGAGGCGGATTTGTTACGGCTTCGGCGACTGTTCTTGCTGTTTATTTTGTGGCTTCTTTATTCGTACTGTGATTTTGAGATCAATAAGTAAAATATTTTTTTACAAAACTGTGAAACGCAATTGGTGACAGTTGCAATCAAAACCTTAAGAGAGGGTGCACAGCGCACATCTCGGGGGACATTTTGGCGTTGTGTGTCCATTGCAACTGCGGTTTTCCGCAGTTTTCGTTTTTCAAAAAGATTTTCGATTTGGTTAATTTAGAACCCTTTTGCACATATTTACGCTTTTCTTTCTTACTAAAGTTGCCTAATGATGTTGCTGCGCAGACTGAAATGAGATAAACCAAAATTTTTGTATCAAAAAGCACTCAAAATTGACATTTAAAAAAACCACCCAATTATATTAGTATTTTGTTTTTTTCTCGAAAAGTTCTCGGTGAAATTCCGTCGTGTTTGGGTTTTTACCATTCAAAACCCATAGAGAACAAGTGGCCTTGACAACTTTTTGGTGTGGTCCAAATTAATTTTTTGATAAAATCCGCTTGGTCCCCCCTTACCTCAAAAAAAATGGTAAGGGGGGACCAAGGGGGTCTTATCATAAAAATTAATTTGGACCACCACAAAAAGTTGGCAAGGCCACTTGTTCCTTAAGTATTGGGGATCATAAAAACTCAAACACGACGGAATTTCACCGAGAACTTTTCGAGAAAAAAACAAAATGCTAATTAAAGATGAGCGGTCTGTTCAATCACTCATTTAGGTGTTTTAAAAAATTTTTATCATTGATTTCTACCCATAGAAATGTTCGTTAACACTTCTAGTTTCAAGTGAATTTTGAAAAAATGGTTTATCTTTAAAAAGAAAGGCTGTGTGATCGAAACAGTAATGTTGTAAAAAAAGTGCGCGCGACAGTCGAAGAAAGCGTTAGTGTCCCCCTCTCCCACCTTGTCGCGTGCGCTGTGAGGGTGTTTGACAGGATTTAGGACCAAGGTGAAAAGGCCGACACATCAAATTTACACTTTGAAATGTTTTGAGTCAAAAGTGTAGGCACCTATGCCAAAGGCCTTGAGCCAAAAAAGTTCGGTCTGAAACCTCCGGATTCTGGAGATATGGCTTCTGAAAGCGTTATTTTCAAAAAATTCTAGCGAGCGTCATTGACAAGTTACGATTCTGATATTTTGGTTCCAGTGTCAACTTTTGATGGGGAACACAATGACGTACTCAAAAGTTTTATTAAAATTCTAAAATTATTGATTTTTGAAAAATTAATTTTTTAATTGGCCATAACTCAGTAACCTCTAGCCGTATTTGGCTCATTCATGTTTCAAAAGATAGCCTATTATGTTCTCCATCGAATGGCACTCAAGAAGTTAGAAAAAAGTGTCGAACCAATTCCCTTCTATGGCATTGATTAGAATCGATTTCCATGAAAAAGGACTAAATCCTCTGGCAAAACCATGATTCATCCCAGATTGATCTGAAATTTGTTTTACTGACTAATTCAGATGCGTGGATCACGAACTGACACTTTGTTTGATTCAGAATCCTTTAAGCTCCAGAATCCGGCTGTCAGAAAAAGTAGCGCGAATTACTACGTATGTGATATCATTCAACTGCTTACACTTTGGTGACAATTTTAAGACCTTGCCGACGTTATTTGAGCAGTTATGATGGAAGTTATACCAACAAATTCCAAAATTCTCGTTTTCTGGCCTTGATACCCATAACTTTTGTCAAAATGAAGCAAAAGATGCCCACTAGGTCTTAAAATGATTGCCCTGTTATAGGGATTCGAATGATACCACAAACGTAGGGATACATGTTACAGATTCCGATGAGCAGATTCTGGAGCCTAACGGATTCTGAAGGCGACAACGAAAAAAACAAAGTAAAAATTCGTGATCAACGTTTCAAAATAAGTATGTAAAACAAATTTCAGATTAATCTGGGATGAATCATGGAGTTGCCAGGGGATTTAGTCATTTTTGGTAGCAATCGGTACCAATCGATGCCATAGAAGGGAATTGGTTAGACACTTTTTTCTAACTTCTTGAGTGCCATTCGATGGAGAACATAATAGGCTATCTTTTGAAACATGAATAAGCCAAATACGGCTAGAGGTTACCGAGTTATGGCCAATTAAAAAATTAATTTTTCAAAAATCAATAATTTTAGAATTTTAATAAAAATTTTGAGTACGTCATTGTGTTCCCCATCAAAAGTTGACACTGGAACCAAAATATCAGAATCGTAACTTGTCGATGACGCTCGCTAGAATTTTTTGAAAATAACGCTTTCAGAAGCCATATCTCCAGAATCCGGAGGTTTCAGACCGAACTTTTTTGGCTCAAGGCCTTTGGCATAAGTGCCTACACTTTTGACTCAAAACATTTCAAAGTGTAAATTTGATGTGTCGGCCGACCCAAATCGGCCCAAATACTGTCTCTTAAAATAACGCAACTATGATGCAGTAGTGACAGTTACAAATATATTC
This sequence comes from Panagrellus sp. LJ2284, assembly GCA_024447225.1. Taxonomy (NCBI): domain Eukaryota; kingdom Metazoa; phylum Nematoda; class Chromadorea; order Rhabditida; family Panagrolaimidae; genus Panagrellus; species Panagrellus sp. LJ2284. The sequence continues at coordinate 4,504,177 of JAMRYC010000005.1, read as the reverse complement.
TGCTTTTTAACATGGATCAATTCAAGAAACGCGTTTTTGATAGACCTAAAACTTTTTCTTAAAATATAGTCTACAAGTTTAAAACTTACAAATTAACAGTTAAGCAAAGAACAGGGTTCATTCCACAATTAAAAATCCACATTGAGTTGGTTACAGTAGTGGAGTACCTGCTTTTTGGCATGTAATATTGTTCAAAATGAAAGTGCAATTGGACAAGTACCGTGTAAATGCAGAGACATACTGCCTAAAACATAAACTGTAGCCGTTGACGACCATGTCAAAGCGTACCTGTATGCAAACGCGGGTTTCCTGGTTCCCTCGCCTTCTGATATTTGATGCCTTATTCTGAAACGTATAAATTAAAAACTGTTGGTTTTCTTGCTATTACCATCGATTTCATTCGAATCACAATAAATCCATAATTAATGAACGACAAGAACATCATTAAACATGCCCAATACAACTCGGATTCATGCATGATGGAATGCCATGGTGTCGTCTCATCGTATTGCCATTCGAAAGTAAGACGATAAAATTGCATTGTGCACAACGGTGATAAATATATTAACAAAGTGAAAATCATGAATGACCAGCACGCCGCAATTTGAAACTATTTTTTTATTATTTAAAAACTGGATGTATGGTTCCCTACCCTAACATTTCGTTTTGAATAAAATACATTATAATACACAGGATAGCAGAATGCAAGGAACCGATTAAACGACAGTGAGAAGGAAAAGGCAATCCAACTGATCCAGGTGCAATCGACGATGCCACCAAAGGCCTGAAACACATTTTCATTGTTTAGTTTTTAAATATATTTTGGATCGGGTTTGATAAACTGCTCAGAGATTATTGTTTTACCTTATTCAACCATTCCGGCAAATCATACTGGAACAGTATGCAAAAACCACTAAGCGTATGTACAGATAATTGCATACAATCATTCATAGCCATGTGAAATAACTGATCATACACAGGCGCGTTGAATTGAGGGGTACTGATTAACTAAAATTTAAATAAACTGTCAGTTCATCCGCAATGAAATACGTGTTTTATCTTACATGCAAAACTATAATATTTAAAGTCAAATAGAAAGTAGCGAAAAACGTAATGATAGTTCCACAAAGCGTATCGTTGACGCCATCGTTCAACAGTGAAGTTGTCGCTACCATTGAAGTAAAACGTAAACCACTTGTTGTCGTCGCTCGCCTTTTGGGAAAGACATATAAAAACTGTATTACTCGTAATGACTTGTTAGGTATTAAAATCTTTAACAATATTAGCAAAAATATGCGTTCAAAGTGCACTTACGGAAGGATTTATGTGACACGACATTTTGTTCTTTTGCCAAAATTAACCACAGCAATGTTAAATTTTGTTTTTTATGCTTTTTAAAATCCTTAATTTCAATGTAATGTGTCTACAAAGTGTGTCGTACCAAAGTTTTACAAACCGTTCTTTGTGTCAACGAGATTCGAGATTTACTTTTCCCATCACAATCCCAAAAATCTGTGCTGAGATTAATCAATGTTATCAAAAGTTTTACAAAACTGTTTACTAAAAAAATTACAATTGATTGCGGTAACAATTACATACACATTTATTTTATGAGTACGGTGCAACAGTAACAGTTACACATGTTTTCTGTTTTTTAACATGAATAAACTCAAGAAACGCATTTTTGATAGACCTAAAACTTTTCATCAAACCAAAACTTACAAATGCAAAACTTACAAATTAATTGTTAAGCACAATAGAGGGTTCATTCCACAATTAAAAACCCACATTGAGTTGGCAGAAAGATTGGAGTATCTACTCTTTGGCATGTAATAATCTTGAAAATGCCAATGCAGTTGTACAAATGTCGTGTAAATACAGAGACAGGCTGCCTTAAAACATAAACTGTTTCCATTGATTATCAGTTTATTCATACCTGTATGCAGACCCGGATTTCCTGTTTCCCTCGCCTTCTGATGTTTGATGCCTTATTCTGAAATGCTAACATTATAAACTGGTTTTCTTCTGAGTTATTCACCATTGATTTCATTCGAATTACAATTAATCCATAATTGATAAACGACAAAGGCATCATCAAACATGCCCAATACAATTCAGATTCATGAAGAATAGAATGCCATGGAGTTGATTTATTGTACTGCCATTCGAAAGTGAGGCGGTAAAATTGCATCGTGCAGAAGGGGGATGAATAGATTAATAAAGTAAAGAACATGACTATCCAACATGCCGCAATTTGGTACTTAACATTATGTTTTAAACTACACAGAAAAAAATCGTGTTTCACTGTTTGGAAAAAGGGGATACTTGTCCCGTTTTTGGCGGGGAAGGATTTCCACTCGCGGAGCGTGGACAGTTTTTCCCGCCCAGCAGGGTGTCGTGGTCCCCAATTCGATAAGGAATTTACAAATGTAATGTTAATGTGTGTAGAAATTTGCATTTGTGCTTGTTTTTGCTAAATTTGAATGCGAAAGGCCGGGGTTTTTGCCAAAACGTCAGTTGCTGCATCGCCGATCACTATTGGAACGCGCCTTCAGAGGCCATCACCGCCCATTTTCCAAGTGTTTGGGCAGTTGAAATAGCCCAAGTGTCTAAGTGTTGACAGGGTCCCAAGACTTAGGTCATGAACACTTGAAGTATTTCAGAGTCTTAGTAATGCATGTAAGTTTTTTGCTTTTGTTTAGGAAGTGCTTTACGAATCGGCACAAAAAGGTCAAGTGTATCATAACGCAGAAATACAGAGTTGTTGAGTTCGGTATGTTGACTTTCCCCGAATTTTTTTGTCAGTTTCTAATATCTCTCTTTTTAGGACTGAAGTCTTCGAAACTATCAACTGTCCTAAGAATTTAACGACGTCAGAAACGTAAACTTATCCTCAATAAATAATAATTTACTTCAATTTATGATGTTTACTTAATTTTAATTTACTTTTGTGATTCAATTTTTGTTTTTTGTTATTAAAAAGTGTAACAATAAATGTAACATGATAATAATTTGTCGTCTATAATGTATAATAAGAACAAAAAATGAAAAAGTAAAAAAAACAAAAATGCGTGTGTTACGGTAACGAAAGAGGAATCGTTTCCATGTTGGCAAAGGGAAACGATTCCTCGCGCTTATGGTAATTGATTCCCTGACAAAAAGGGGATAACTGTCCACGCTCGACGGGGGACAAGCCTTCCCGTTCGAAACGGGAAATAAACGCGCACCGAAACGGCATGAAAATTCTTCCCCTATGCGAACGGGACAAGTATCCCGGCGCGTTGATGGAAACAAATCCCTTTTTTCTTTCTGTGTAGCGGTTGGATGTGAAAAATCATACCCGAGTGTTCCGTTTTGAAAAGAAAGTATCGTAATACCGCGGATAGCAGAACGCAAGGAATCGATTAAATGATAATGAAAAGGAAAATGCTATCCAACTAAACCAGGCGCAGTTGATGATGGCACCGAAAACCTGTAATGTATTTTTATTTTTTTTAGTTGTCCCGATTGTTTTTATCGAACCTTGTTCAAAATGTCCGGCAAATCATATTCCAACAGTATGCAAAAACCACCGAGTGTATGTACGAACAATTGCATACAATCATTGATCCCCATATGAAACAGTTGGTGGTATACGGGTGCATTGAATTGAGTTTTACGGGTGTTCAGTAACTAAAATTTAAATAAACTGATTTGATATGAAAACAGTTAGTTATCTTACGTGTAAAATAATTGAATTTAATGTCAAAAACAATGCAGCAAAAAAGGTAGTGATGATTCCACAAAGCGTATCATTGACACCATCATTCATCAGTGAAGTTACCATTGAAACAAAACAAACAGATCTGCTAATGGTATTTTTGTAAAGATTAAAAAACTTTACTTTTTATTTATTATATATGCTACAAGATATTTGATTCTGTAGCAATATTAGAAAAACCACGCATTCAAAGTGCACATTTTGCAAGATTCGTGTGACACGGGATTTCGTTGCAAAAAATAGACACAGCATTGTTTTGCTTTTGTTTTCCTTTTTACAATCAGTAATTTTGATGTAATGTTTCTAAAAAAAGATTTTGAAACCTGATAGGCGTTCATGTGCAATTTGCATTGTACTGCAATCTAAATGAGTAAAACTGAGTGAGTGTTAGTTCATTTCCGTCTATTTAAATTTCAACAAACATAAGACAGCATGTCAACAAGGTGCGAATCCACTTCCACACCTTGCTCACTGATGTCACTTATGACGTCTTCGATCAGTCAGACACGCGAGAATCAATTGCTCATCCTGCAAATAGTGCAAGACGCTGATACCAAAAGGCTTATCATCCATGTGTTTTACCCTTTATAACTCCACGTCGAGCAGTTCCAATCATCGGTTACAAGTATACTACGTTAGCTATGCGGGTTCTATTATATTTGTTGGCCTTTTTCGGTGCAGTTTTGCCAATTCTGGCATTTGAAACACCAGGCGTGGAAGTGGTGGTTCTGATCAAAGCGACTCTCGATACTGTTGATAAATCATACTTCTCAAACACACTTTTACCCTATGTTGAGACTCTTTCGAAGAGTCTAATTTTCCCGGAAGAAGTCATACCCGACTCGTGGAAAAGCGACGAATTTGCAAGAATTTCTGTCACCGTCGGTGGAAATAGCGACGTTTGGCCCGAAGTTTTGTTGAAAAACCAAAGTCGAGCGGAGTTTTTGATTGGTTTGAATAAATTGAGTCTTCCTTATGGTGGTGGAAATGTTAGTGTTGGCAATGTTGCGTAAGTTTTTTGTAGAGTGAAAACTGTAACGACGTGGAGTCTTTTGAAGTTCCCTTGAATCCGCCGTCAAAACATTCTACGACTCGAGCGAAGCGCTTCTTCGGCTTGTTGTTTTGATCACTGATGAAGTGTGAGTTTACAAAAACTGTCGAGAAGTGCAGCTCATCCATTAAATTTCAGTCTAACATCCGACTCCGAATCCAAATACGCAAAACTCCTTTTATCGATCAGCGAGCTGACATCAATCGTCGGAATCCCATCTTTCCAGAATCCATCTTTTGACTCCTCCATGGATGCTGCCATCACGCTTGCTGGCCAGAGGGATCTTGTTTACAATTCGATTGAAGCCTCATTGAATAAGCCGAATGGATTCTCGCTTCCGAAGATTCTTACTTTGTTGTCGCAAGCCCCGACACGAATCTGTCGAAGAATCGCATTTTTATATGAAGATTCAATCTATGTCAAAACAGACCTACAGAACCAGTTTACTTCTTTCGTGAATCAGTCTACATCAGCTTTTCTATCAACTGATGGGATTGCTATTGCCAGCTTTGACGATTTGCTCAACGATGGATTGGTGTTTTTGGAAAGTGGGCGGATTTTTCGATGGGAAGTGAAACCATCGGATAAGTTTAATGTCGATAATGGGTTGGTTTTAAAAAACTGAATCTTCATGGAAAATAAGATCTGTCCGTTTTCAGAAGCAATGTATACGATAAGCTAGCCGCAATCAGCAAAACTCAAGGTTTTGAACATTTGGATGTTATTTTACTCACACAATCAGAGTAAGTTTTATTTTTTAAACTGGACTGAGGTCTCATTTTGACTTTGAACTTTTAGTGTCTGTGCGGACAATATAACCGAATCGATGGCTATTCTCGCGAATCAGGCCAACGTGGACGTCTTTGTGTTTGATGTCAGCGAAAACCAAACAAACAGTGCGATTTTTGAGGTGTTGACCAAAAATCGGACTGATAGAATTATCAATGTTGCAAATGCGACGGAGCCATTGACTCAAGTTTATGCGGAGAACGTTTATCCGGCTATTGCGAAACAAAACTGCAACGAAGTAGTGCCTCAGCCGACTCCTGAACCCCCTGTGACAGCTCCGGTTGAGGCAACTACATCGACGGCGGCGGTTCAAACAACGACAAATGGTGCCAGTGATCGATTATCAAATGTTGTCGGTGTTTTTGTGGTTTTGATTGGGGTGTTTTTTGGTTAAATTAATGTTTATAAAACTGTCATTGGTTGTGATATAACGGCACAATTTTTGCATCAAGCAAGTCAAAACTTCAAACTTTATCACAAACAAAGATTGATGATTGCCTTCTGGTCAATTAAATTGCACCCTCGCCCTCCAAACCAAGAATCAATGTCCTAATCAACGGATTGCAGTGTTACCGCCTAGTACAGGCTTTAGCTAGCGTACCCACAACCCCCCACTATTAATGATAAACAGGCCCACCGGCTTGTAGGACACTGATAAAAACAATATCGGCCCCTCGCAAGCAGTCTGGCTAGGCCCATAAGGCTTTTCATTTGCAACTGAACTATCGTCCGATGTCTGTTTCGTTTCGACTTTTTGTCCTCGCTACTTTGGTAGCCGTGGCATTGGCCGCTGTCCATCGGGCGCCGATCGCTTATCGGGCCCCGATCCGGCATAAATGGTATGCCGAGCGACGTGCCGCACTTCGGGCTTTCTTTCAAAGTGACCATCAAGCTGTCGGGCCTTTGAAGTACACACAGCCGATCATGGATGATGGCGACATGATCTACTTTGCCAATATTACCATTGGTACGCCGCCACAGATTTTCCAGGTGGTTTTGGATACTGGGTCGGCTAATTTATGGATTCCGGATAGCTCGTGAGTTCAACTAAAGGTTTTAAACTGGATTTAGAATGTGCAATTCCAGATGCCGCCCGGATGCACCAACACCCCCACCCACCACGAAAGAACCCCTCAAGTGGGACAGACAGTGCCCAATCTTCTGCGATGGGTTGGATGACGCACTTTGGGAAAAATTCTGCCTCAAGTATTGCGTGAAACCGTCCAAAGTTTTGATTGAGAATGTCTCATTCAACACGATTGGTCAATTCATGGGTGAAATGACCCCGGAGCAAGATGCCTGCAAAAACAAACATCGCTTTGACAGCGCGAAGTCGCCTACTTATGTTGCTGATGGACGGACCTTCAAAATTGCCTACGGTACTGGTAATGCTAAGGGTTTCTTTGGGCGCGATGTTGTTTGTGTGAGTTTTTGGTCTTCAAAAGTAAAACTGAAACGACTTTTGCAAGAGTTTGTTTAGTTCGCCCCCTCTGAGCTCTGCATCCCGGACCAGATCTTCGGCCAAGCCACCTCTCTGGCGCCCTTCTTCGCCGATCAACCCATCGACGGCATCCTTGGTCTTGCTTTCCCGAAGATCGCTGTCGGCAAAGTGACTCCTCCCTTCATCAAAGCCGTTCAAGAAAACCTCGTCGAACAACCAATCTTCACCGTCTTCATGCACCATGCTGGCGCCACAGGGGAACGCAGCGGTGGCTTTTTCACCTATGGCGGTCTTGATGAAGAGAACTGTGGCCCTGTTATCGCTTATGAGCCCCTAACAAGCATTTCCTTCTGGCAATTTACGATTAGCGGGGTCAACGTTGGCACTTATGCTACCCAAGAGCACTTCCAAGGCGTCAGTGACACTGGAACTTCGCTCATTTCGGGGCCTCAGGCTGTTATTGATGAGGTTTGTAAACTGAGCCCAAATCCATGGAGTATGGTAAACTTTCAGATCGCCGCCCAAGTCGGAGCCAAGTTCAACGAAGAAGCCGGCACCTACTTCATCCCCTGCGACGTCAAATCGCCTCCAGTCATCCTCAAGGTCGGCGAACACGAGTATTCCATCGCCCGCGACAACTACATCATCCCAGTTGGTGAGGGTGAATGCGAGTTTGGCTTCTTTTCGTTCAACGGTGGCGGACACGGACCTCAATGGATTCTCGGTGATCCCTTCCTTCGCAGTTACTGTAACATTCATGATGTTGGACAGAAGCGAATTGGCTTTGCTGCGCCGAAGAAGACTACCATGGACAGTGTGGCGATGGAGAAGGAGGACTTCCGTCAGGGCAGCGGTGAATCGAGTTCTTACGAAACTGATTTGGATAGCTTTGAAGACGATAGCCAGGAATAATGTTGTTTGTTGATTGTGGTTAATAAATTATTTTATCGTACTTTTTTTAGGATAAAAAAATTTGTAAAAACTGAAATTACTTGTGATCGGAAAAGTTACATAGGTGTCAAAAACAATGCATCTGAAATCCACTTCCTGGCTATCATCAAAAGTTAAAACTGCGAAGACTTTCTGATGAATTTATTATTCTTTTCATTATTTCAGTTTGCAAAAGTCAAAAAAAAATCTCCTTTATCAAAAAGGGGCGGTCGCTCATGCAAACGTAAATAACGCGATGACAGACAAAAAACTGTTGACCAAAGCCATAGAACTGCGTCACCGAAGCGTGGCATGCCGTGGGCGCTCTAATGAGAAGCCGTCAAGCACTGCTGGGACATGTCGTGACAAGAAGGCACATGGATATAACAAAGCGGTTTGCTTTTTGCCTAAAATTAGGGGTATGTGTAGATTTTGAAACTGCTTGTGCTGTTTGTTTCATTGACTCATTGGGGCTGTAAAAAGACGCAAAGTTCACGCAATGTTGACGCACTCTAGCAATAGCATTGGTGAATAATGCTATGGAGATAGTTGAATTGTTTGGTATTGATGGAAAGATTGCTGCACTTTTAGAGGTAGATGGGATTGGCTTTTTGTTGGTTTTTGATTGATTGGGAGAAAACTGTTCTGCTTACGTTCTTATCGTTGTTTGGTATTATTAATATTGTTAGTAAATATGTAAGAGAAAACTGTATTTTAATAGTCGTTGTCGCGCTGGCAAATCTAACCCTGTGAGGAAGCTAAAGCCTTTAAAAATACCTCTAAAACTTTCCGCGCAGGTCAAGTTAGCCCGATAATTACCGCCCACAGCCCTCCTACAGTTGCAATTGTGTGTTGCGCAATGCGTGCAACAATTGATTACCCGATTAGGCCACTATGCTTTATTGACCTCTCCGCTCCTCCCTCCATTAGCTTATGCAAAAAAGCTTTCATTTTATGGCCCTGTCTGAACCCCTTTTTGTTGTTGTGTTCGCAACGCTCGTTCGCCACGGCGGATTCTATCTCTTTCCATCGCCGTCCAGCACTTTCCGGGCGATGTGATGCACATCTCCTCACAAGTCCGAAGTCTCACTGACCCGCCATAAATAGGCTAGCTTGAGCTTTCACTTTATCCATTCATTGACACGGCGACGACGACAACCCGTCTGATGCGTCATTACTCTCTCCTCTTTTGCCATGGCGAAAGACGAGGTGTTTTTTAAGGCTAAATTTCTCCCTTAAAGGCCCTTTTTTCCCAAGCTCTTCCGCTCGTCTAGAGCAACGTCCCTCTCTATGAATATGCTGAAAGAGTTTCAAATGATAGCCGTGTCCGGGCCCAGTTCCGTGAGACCAGGCTGGACCTCACAGCTGAGACTTTTTACGTGGTCTGTTAACATTTTTTAAAACGTTTAGCGAGACATTCCTTGTAAATGCATTGGACTAGTCTGTGGGATGCCATTGTTAGGGGAAAGTGTTTTCCGCTGGAAATGGCATCACTTTGTTTTTGGATATGTTTAGGCTTTTGGCGTTTAATGATAAAGGTAGCTTTTTTGTTAAATTTTGTTGTAAACTGTTTCGAATTGAGGACAGTCGAAAAAACAACCCATAAACAGCCTAATAGCGAACCTAGGACTTGTCGGAAGTGACATGCTGTGTTCGGGTGGGCGTTTGGATTGTCTTTACTTCCGGCCCTTGCAAATCCGAGACGGTCGCGTGCCCTTGTTGGGTAAGTACATGATGGTTCGACTTTTTAGGAAGAAAACTGGTCTTATTTTGAATCAGCGCCAAAAAAACTTTTCTAATTTCTTAATTTTCATTTGTAACTTACAATTTTAAGCTTGCACGTGCTAATTGTGTTTTTCTTGTGCTAATATGTAAACTAAAATCCCTTTTATTTTGTCTAAAACCCCAACTCCATCCTTCCCATCCCGCCTCTTCCAACCTCTGCCATGCCAACGGTAGCACCACCACCGCCGCAGGGCCATACCCCCGACAACCCCGGGGCGCCGCCGTCGTCGCTACGGAGATGCTTGCGCAGAATGCCGTAGCGCACTAGGTAGTACCTCCCCTGTCGAGTTGTTTTCTCCCTAACACTTGCCGTCATTTACCCATATTCATGCTTTTGGCCGAGCGTCGCCGATGAGCTTGGTCATTAACCGATCAAAGCTCGCCCTAAAAGCTCGGGGCTCGGGTAAAATTGAAAACACCCCAAAAAAATTCTTAAATTACCCCCAAAAACCGTCACCCCCAAAATTTATACTGAAATTATCCCCAAAAAGTTTTACCCCCAAAATTACTGCTGAATTTACCCCCAAAAAATCATAACCCCAAAATTGTTGCTGAAACTACCCCCAAAATATCCACCCCCAAAATTTTAATGAAATTACCCCCAAAAATTCTGGTTCGTAGAATTCCTATTAGGTGTCCAATTTTACGCACCCCGACCCCTTTGAACTTAGCGGGGGTGCGGGGGCGGAGCCCCCGCTTATTACTCAGACTTAGACTTAGCTCAGACTTAGAATTCTCAGACTTAAACTGATTTCCATAGCTTCAAATTTTGGGGGTAACTTCAGTAAAATTTAGGGGGTGGCAGTTTTTGGGGGTAGTTTCAGCGACAATTTTGGGGGTATAATTTTTGGGGGGCAAATTCAACAATAATTATGGGGGTAAAACTTTTTGGGGGTAAAGTCAGTGAAAATTTTGGGGGCGGCAGTTTTTGGGGGTAATTTAAGAATTTTTTGGGGGCGGTTTCACTAGCATCCTCGGGGCTCATGAGATGTCGGTAATCCGACAAAGTTGGAGCTCATTTTAGAACGGTCGCTATTATTATCTTCATTATGCACGTGCATTCAATTATGCATTTCAAACCACATGACATTGGTAGTGGTGGTGGTGTTGGTTAGCCTCGTTTTTGAATGGAATGAGGTTTACTTAGTTTTTGATTAACTTTTTAGCATTTATAACGTAGCGTGGCGTGCTTTTGATAACTTTTAAAATTTCTTTGGTCATGGGATCGTTCTTTTGAGGTATCAAAACTGAACGCCGTTTTGCTGTTGCAATACATTTTGCACTTAAAAAAGCTTACATCAAGTTTAAGCAACAACCTATTTAGATACACCGCCTCCACTTTTTGTAGCGTCGCCACCGTAGCCACGACAACGATGCCAAATGCCCTTTTAGGCACCTGTTTCTCTTATTCTTGAATAGACTTATTAAATTTAAAACAGAGGTACTCATTGACATGTGTTTACTCTGAAAACATGTCTATGAATCACACTACAACCCTAAGAGAACCTAAAAGTACCACTTTTAACCAACATCTACAATTTCTAACTTTTATTTCTTTACTTAAACTGCAACAAATTGTCAAAGTCGTTGCAATTTCAAATCCCAAAACGTGAAACCCCATTTAAAAATACCTCCCAACCCACCTCATCCAATTCGCAGTCTTTTACCCACCAATCCGACCAAAAAAACTATCTGACGCGTTTGTTTTGCTTTGTGCTTTTTCGTCGTTGAAGCACGACACAATAGTAGCTTCTTCAAACGCCGAAGTTTACTTAGCGATGAGCCGGGGAGATTTTTGTCGTCGAAAAAGGCTCCGCTTCAGTTTTGCTCCGAAAAAGGAGAACGTGAGACCCGAGTGGCTTGTTGCGGGTGTTGTAAGCCTCGTCGAACAAACGCGAACACACAAATTAGCATACACGTGAGGGGCTATTTTTAACTTTTTGACTGTCTGAAACGGGTGAAAGCTTTTCGAGAGGACCTTTTTACGCGATGTGGGCGGGGCCGTGTTCTGCGCGACGTGTTTTAAACGCAGGTTAGCTAACTGGAAAGGAGGCTCACTTCGAGGTAGACGTGAACCCATAATGAAGGTGTTCGATTCAGGTATGACGCCGGTCCCGACGACTGAAACCCCGGTCGACGGCAATGGAGAAAGTAGTTCCCGTGTTGGATCTGTTTTGAGCGTGTATGACACGGCACGGGAGCAGTTTGTACCTGTTGTGAATGCTGATGGGTTGAAAGATGCGGCGGAGAGTGTGGAGGATTCGGAGAGCGACGACTATGAGGATGCGCCGCCGATGATGGGGAAGGCTAATCGGGGTAATGGTGAGTTTTTAAACTGTTCGCAAGATACTGTTTTTCTAAATGTAACTCTTTTTAGCCCGCTCAAAGTCCAAACTCGGCTGGATCCGCCGCTACATGACCCTCAAAGGCGTCTTCCACCTCCTCGGCCGATCCGTGGCCATCTGCCCTCAGGCCTATATCATTATCTCCCTACTGATCTCAACCCTCTCATTTGGAATGTACTACATGGTGCTAAAGGACCAAATCCGCGACGGCTACACCCCCACCAACGCCCCCTCCCGACGTGAAATCGACATCATGCGCGAATTCTGGAACAGCTCCGGCGATCCCATCATGAGTATTGTCCTCTTATCAGCTCGAGACAATGGCTCCATGCTCCGAGACGACTACTTTGCCGAAGCTGTTCGCGTGCACAACTATTTGTACCACAACTTTAGCTACGACTACGAAGGTGAAGCTGTCAAGTACGAAAACTTGTGCCATCCATACTGCTCGATGAACTATGTTTTGGACATGTTCTATAATGGTGCTGAAGAGCAGAAAAAGCGGTTACGCAATGGCACCGCTTTGGATGAGGACACGCAGCTACAGTTTCCTGTGAGCAATGTTGATGGGTTCAAGATTCACATGGATCGAACTTTCTTCGGGATTAAGGTGCGGAATGAGAGTACTCCTGTTGATAAGTATGAAGGAAGGACGTTCGAGAAGGGAGAGCTGGTTGATGGGATGGATCAGAGCCAGGTTGTGACTAATTTGGATTTTGTTAAGGTTTGTTTTTGGGGTTTAAAACTGTGCCAAGAAATTGCCTGATAACATAAACTAATCAAATTTACTTTCAGGTGATAATGCTGATCTTCCGCGGCGACCGAACTGACCAACGTAAAAATGAAATGCTGTCCCAATGGGAGCTCAATGTCTACGACTTCTCGGAAAACTTCTACAATCACAACAACAGCCAAGTCGAGATGCAAGTCGTCGGAACAGAAGTCCTTGATCAGGAGATGATTCGTGACGGCCAACGGATGACCCCCTTCTTCGCTGCTGGGTTCGCTTTTCTAATCCTATTCGTCATGGCTACAGTACTCTGCTCGGCGTGGTTCTACAATGAGCTCGATATCGGCAAGGTCTTCATTTCGATCATGTGCACCGTTTGCCCGCTCTTGGCCGTTTCGACAGCTTTCGGCCTAGTGTCACTTCTCGGCTTGAGAATCAACTCCTTTGTGCTCGTCTCACCCTTCCTTATCTGCGGAATCGGCGTCGACGATGCCTTCCTGATGATCCACGCCTGGCAGCGTCTCGCTCCCGACCAGCTACCCCTAACAACCAGACTTGGTCTTGTCTTCGAAGAAGTCGGCCCAAGCATCACCATCACATCATTGACAAATTTTATCTCCTTCGGAATCGGCGCCTTCACACCGACACCTGAAATCAGTCTATTCTGTCTAACCACAACCATCGCCGTTGGCATTGACTACATCTATCAACTGATCCTATTCGGTCCTTGCATTGCTCTGGCTTCACGCTTCGAGAAGAAGAAAACCGAACTCGAGGATGAAAATGCGTACAACCACGGGCTTCGGAAAACGATCAATGACTGTGCCCAGAGCGTCTTGAATGTGTACTGTAAGATCATTGGACACCGCATCTTCACTGGGCTACTTGTCATTTCCGTGGGTACTTACTGGTATTTCGCCGTCTGTGGAGCTCTGAACATCCAAACGCGTTTGGATTCACAGAAGATTCTGCCTAAGGATTCGCCGATCCAGAAGCCTAATAAGGTTCTACATGAGACAGGTTTGTTTTAAAAGTCCAAAAAACTGAGGCCAAGGTGAATATTTTAGTCTGGGCCGAATATCACACAGTGACAGTCATCGTAAACACGCCGTTCGACATCACTAACGCCACCCAATACGCCAGATTCTGGAGCCTAGTCAATGAGTACGAATCGATGCCGCTGAACAAGGGCAATGACAGCACTCTGCTCTGGCTCCGCGACTATGAGGACTACTACAAAAACGGTGACCTAATGACGGGATTCTTGTCGTTCCTCGGCTATGAAGAGGAAGAACAAGAAGCCACGACATCGCCGACCGGAATTGATTTCAGTAAACTGGAGCAATTCCTTGAGTCGCCAATTTATAAGCATTGGAAGGCGTCTGTGAAACTAGACAAACATGAAGGCACAAATGAAACCTTTGTTTCATCCTTCTGGTTCGCGTTAGCCTATCACAACACGTCAGAATGGGACACTCGAATCAAGCTGATGATCGAATGGCGCGAAATCGCGGAACGCTTCGCCGATATGAATGTGAGCGTCTGGGAGGCTAACTCGATGTTTGTCGATCAGATGCTCTCCTTGAAGACTGTAGCATTACAAACCGGATTGTTGACATTGATCTGCATGCTGGTGGTCTGCGCCATCTTCATTCCGAATCCGTGCTCCCTAATCACAGCCTCAATCGCCATCGCTTCCATCTCCCTCGGCGTTTTCGGCTTCCTATCCTGGTGGCACTTCGACCTCGATCCCGTCACCATGGCCGCCATCCTGATGTCTATCGGTCTCAGCGTCGACTTCACGGCCCATATCTCTTACCACTACCAACTAACCACGAAAAAGGTCCGCCGCAACGGCAAAATCGTCAAAGTCGCCATCAATGGCACCCACGAGAAGCTCGTCAACACCCTCGAAAACGTCGGATGGCCGATGATCCAAGCTGGCGCGTCGACTATCGTCTGCATTTTGCCGCTGCTCTTCCTGAAGTCCTATGCGCCTGAGGTCTTCGTCAAAACGATCTTCTTGGTCGTCGCCTGGGGCGTTCTTCACGGCCTCGTCGTTCTACCCGGCTTCCTGGCAGCCCTACCTGATTGCGTCACATCAGCAAACTGCTACCACTTCTTCCTCTCAAAATCGAGCGAGAAGTCGTGTCGCTACGTCGGGGAAGCTTCTGCCGACAATGACGTTGCCGCCCTGGGCTCGAAGAAGGAACAAATGCAAGAGCTTGTGTTATACCCATAAAAACGAGGAAACATTCAATCATTTTGAATACGGTTACACCATTTTAAATCCCATTTACGGATGTTTTGTTTTTTGACAACGTTGTTTGTACAAAGGTTAATAATAATAAAGAATTTGATTTATACTTTGGAGTTTTTGGGTGTCATTTGAGTTGTAATTTTGTAAAAAAAACTGGAAATAACGTCAAAGATGATGTTTAAAACTGGCAAGATTCGTGACGGGGAAAAAATAAACAAAAAAACAGCGTCAATCAACCGATTTTGACGGTCACCACCGGCAAAAAAGAAAACTGAAAGAGCGCAAACGTTGACTGCAACAGTAAAATCGTGCCGAGACCGACTTTGCCGATCGCGTGCGCACTATTTCGTTATGTTTTTGCTTGCTCATTTCACGCGCGATTTTCTCGATTTCGCACCTTTCTTTCGACGTTTTCGCCTGAAATTTGCCATTATTGTCTCTAAACTGGCAGTGTTTTCTCTCTTGACCTTGTATATGCCCTAATCTTTGCTTTTTCATTGCAATATCCACCCATTTCCAGAAAAATGTCGACCACCTCCGCCCAGTCGGTCATCACCGAGCTCGACGGCAAAGTCAGCGTCAAATGGGAGAACGACGGCGTCTTCCATCGCTTCTGGCTGCCGGTCATAGCTACATTCAGCGATCTGATGCAGGTCGTCAAAAAAATTGATCCCGATTTTGATGATTACTTGGCCTACAAAGGTAATTATATATATTATTAATTGAAAAGAAGGTTTAAACTGTTGATTTATTGCAGACGACGAAGGCGATATGATTTGTCTCGGATCCACCGCTGAGCTTCGCGAGTTCCTCCATATCACGACTGTCCACGACGAGCTCTGTGTCATCATCACCAAGCCGAAAGATCCGGCAAAGAAGTCGCCGCCCGCCAAATCCACCGATCGAGTTATCACATTTCCGAAGATCTTGCCCCGTGTCGCCCCAAAGGTCCATCACCGCGGAATCACCTGCAGTTCGTGCCAATTTCCGGTCCTTGGAATCCGTTATCAATGCATTGATTGCGATGTCTACAACCTCTGTGAGTCCTGTGAGCAGACCGGCATCCACGAAGATCATTCTATGGTTCGCATAGTGACGGAACGGTCCCCTAGGCCTAGCTACGTTCACTTGAGCCGTGTTGGTGCTTTTTGTGACTCTGGGCCGAAGGAGCGTGGCATCCAGACCGATGACGAAGCGACTGTCGACGATGTTGCTGGTGGCAAGCGTCTGACGAAAGTGGAGAGAACTAATGAGTTATCGGACATGACAGATTTCATTCCCGACCGAAGCAGCGGTGTATTCCCGGTTCACAACGACGAAACCATGTCGCAGATGGCTTCTTCTACCGTAACCTTGGAGAGTGTAAGTTTTGATTTATTTTTTTTGTTAAACTGTTTAAGATTATCATCACTTTAGGCCCAAGACGAATTGATCCGCTCCATCATCGAAACTACGCGGGGATCGATTAGCTCAGCCTTCCAGATCCTCAATCTGGATGTCACTAAGCCACCGCCACCACCCAGTGTTGTCAGCGAAGACGTCAAATCTATCCCGTCCGAAGCGCGTAATCCTGAATTCTTTGCCGATGACGATGATAACAAGTCGGAGATGTCTGCTTCTATCGTGTTGGTTGAGAATGTAAGTCTAATTGACTTTTTGATAAACTGTTATGAGCATTTTTGTTTAATTTAGCCCGAGGGTGAGTTGCATCATTCAATCGCCGGATCTACTCGCGAAATCTCGAACACGTACGAGGTTCTCAACTTTGATGTCACCAAGTCACCACCGCCCAGTGTCACAACTACCGAGGAACTGATGGATACCTCTGTCCAGGAGCTGCTTGCCGCTGGCGATCGCAACAATGTGTCGATGTCTTCCGCCGCCTCCAACTGCACCATTACCATTGTTTCGAGTCCGGAAAGTACCAGTGCCGACAGCTCTTTCTCCATCCCGTCGTCTGCCGCCTCGCTTTCATCTGGCTCTAGCGTGCACTCGGACTTTGACATCCTCTCGAATCCTGGCGACCAGTACGAAGACTAAATTTCTCGCTTGTTGTTGAAACTATTGTTCACGGTTTTTGTAATGATTTTTAATAAATGTACATAACAATAACAATAAAATAACTTCTTAAAGATTATATAATTAAATGAAACCTTAAAATCAACAATCCCAGAACGACATTTCGGCTTCGGTGTAAGCAGGCGGCATCTGCACTGGAGGGGGTGCGATCTTCGGAGGCTTCGGCGGCGGCACAGGCGTTTTCGGCGTGATTGTCTTTGCTGGAACGAATGCATTCTTGTCAGGAGTAACAGTGTTTTTCTTGGCCTTCTTGTCGGGGGTAGCATTAACATTCTTCTTCGGTACATACGCATTCTTGTCTTCTTCTTCCTCGTCGCTGAATTGCACTTGAAGCTGCTTCAGCTGATCGTGGATGTTGCGTTGAGCGGTACGCGTGGAAGCACGTTGGGGACGCCGCGACGAGTAAACTTCAGGCAACGATTCCTGCGTGACTTGGGGCTTTGACATCTGCGTGGCTTGGGGCTTCGACTTGTGCGACGTCCTTTCCTTGGGAACGGGTTTGGGTTTGCGAGCTTCTTCTTCCTCGACGGAAGTCTTCAACTTGCGACGAGATACCGGGGTTTCAGCTTTCGTCAAGGCGTCAAACACTTCCAGAGTATCATTGAAGTCAAAATCGGATTTCAAAGCTTCCTTCTTGATGGGCGTCTTGTCATGCTTAAAGCCGGCTTCGAGAGAATCCTGAAAACTGTAGGCTTAGAGAAATCTGTGAAAAAACAATCCCTACTCGAATGATTTCCGCCTTCTTGTCCTTGATGTCGAAATGTTCTTTGTCTTCGGCACTGTGACTTTCAGACACGAAAAGCTCGCTCGACGACGCTCTCTGCTTCTTGGACAATCGTTTTTCTGGCGTCTGAAAAGAAAAACTGTATGGTTTCAATTCTCAAACATCGAAATCATCGTACCGGAACATAATTGTCATCAGAATCCGAATCAGAATAACGCCGTCGCTCATCGCTTTCAGGGGCGACTGACTTGGACTTCCGGGGAACGCATGAGGCAGATTTTACGTGCACATCTTTCGGCTTCTTAGCAGGAAAGGGGGTCGAACGGGCGTCGCGCTGATTGTAAACCGAGCTGGTATCCGAATGATACTCAGAAGCGGCATCGTGCTTTGAGGGTCCTTCTCGTTCTCGTTTACGCTGGAGACGCTTCTCACGGATCTTCTGTTTGCGCTCCTGCTCAGCAGCCTCTTTCGCTTCGAACTCTGCCAACCGTCTGTCTTTCTCAGCTTGAACTCGGGCTTCTTCTTCGCGTCGCAAGCGTTCAGCTTCAGCCTTTTCAGCGGAGATGCGGGCTTGCTCTTGACGGGCTCGACGTTCGGCTTCCAGAACTTCGACTTGCTCACGTTCGTGTCGTTCTTTAGCCGCCTTCGCCATTTGATATTCGTCTTCTTGTTGGGTGATCTTGGCCAGGGTCTCGGCGATGTCCAGGTTTGCCTATAAAACTGGGGTTTTCAGATCAATAGAAACTTGCGGCGTAACAAAATCCTACCTTTTGAAGCTTCAAATCCACCGAAATTTCCTCATCCGCCACATCCTTCAAATGAGCATTGGTGTCGTCGTGCCGTTTCTGGATCTCAGCTAACTTCGTCTTCCTTTCCTCAAGCGAGGTGGTGGCTTTGGTGAGCTCAGCCTGGAATTCGGAACGATCGGCGAGCAAGGTTTCTTCGTTCTTTGCATGAATCGCGTCAACTTCAGTCTTGGCGGCATCGATCTGAATAAAATTTATATATAAAACTGAAAACTACAATAGAAATACAAACCTCGGAATCAAGCGTTTGCTCCAAGGCCTCTAGCTTAACAATCTCAGCATCTGCGGCTTCTTTGCTTCCAACCAGAACCTCAATGCGCGCAGAGGCAGCCTCCTGTTCTTCCGTCTGTCGCTTCAACTCATATTGCTTGGCAGTAGCGTTCTGAACCAGCTCCGCCAGTTGTGCTTCAAGAGAATCCTTCGTCGAACAAGCAAGTTGCAGTTGAGTCAGAATCTTCTCGTTTTCTGAGTCGGTTTCGGCTGGAAATTACAAAATATAAAACTGCCAACAGAAATGTGGTAAAAACATACCAATCTTTGAAGGATATTCGCGAACTTGCTGGGTAAACGAAGTCAAAGCACCAATACGTTCATTGAGTCGTCGAACAAGGGCTTGCTGGAGCTTCTTCTCAGTCTGGAACGTCTTGTCGGCGCTGACCTTCATCGTCTGCAGCGTCTCCATCACTTGTCGCAGCTCGACGGGATTCGCGGATTTCGCAATGGCAGCGATGCGAGCATTCAGCTGCTTCGTAGCTCGATCAACCTCAAGCTTTCGGGCAGTGATGTATCGATGGGCCGTGGTGATATCGCGGACAAGGAGGTCGACTTGTGGCGATTCTGAAAGACAGTCGACTGTGTGTGATCCAAAACTGCAGGGGCGTATTTAGGGGGGGGGGTAGGGGGGGCAGCGCCCCCCCATATCTCGGATCCGCCAAAAGTGGGGTAAGGGGGGACCAAGGGGATTTTGGGGTTTTTCACGACTTTGGCAAAAATTTTTCCTTTGGTACCCCCTGTGGATTTGTCAAAAATCGCTCAAAAATTTTTCCCGAAAAAATCCCTTTGGTCCCCCCTTACCTTTTTTCCGGAATGCCCCCCCATAAAAAATTTTTCTAAATACGCCCCTGCAAAACTGTTGGGATAACTCACTAGAACTGACAATTTCTTCGATGACATCAAGCAGGCGACGGAGGCCAATGACGGTGGTTTCATTTTGGAATAAACTGCAAAAGAAGAGGTAAGGATAAAGGAAAAGTATATATAAACTGAATGGAAAGGGCGAACTCACTTCGTAAACGAAGCCCGCAGGCGATGGGCCTCCTCAGAAGTCGTCACCAGACCGCTGTACTTGGTCAGCATGGCATTGACATGCTGGGTGAGGCCATCCAGGGACATATTGACGTGAAACGTGAACCGGAAAAGTGATCAAATCGAAGAAAAACGGCTTCAAAGTGTGGAAAAACCGCTTGATCCGCGGAGTGATGGCACTGCGTTCCCAAGCTCATGCGCAGCGTTCACACATTACGGTATTCGTGATGGGAGCACCCGACTGCCCCGCGTGCGCACTTTTTCTTGCGGTTTTGAGCGGCTGTTCCCTCTGGCGTTGATTTCGGCGATTTGACGGCTTTTCCCAGCTTGTTTCTAGCTTTTCATCATTCCCACGGCACCATGACCTCAATGGCGACGATGTGAGTTGGATTTTATGAGACTTTGACGGTTTTTTGTTGCATTTTTTCAACACAGACGGATCGATGAGATTATCGCAGCGTTCATCGTCTTTTAAAAAATCAGTTTCTCATTAAAATCACAAGTAACTGCTCTTATCGTCCTTGAAAACTGTTTCCACATATTGGAATTACAGATTAGTTGATGAGATAACCTTTTTATGACCGTTAATCGCCGGTCAGATCTCTGTTGACGGGGTGACACGACCGGACTTTGCGCATATTCCACGTTTTTATATATTTATTACATTCTGTGCACTTATACAAGTCTATCAATAGTATCTCAAAGATTTCGATTAATATGAGCATTGGTTTTCCATTTTTAGCCAACTATTTTAGGCAAATGTACTCATTTTTGACGTGGTTTTTCATGGTTTTACATTACAGCCGTCAGTGTGCCACGGCAACGTTCAGCTACCTGTTCCCAGTATTGGATATTTTCATATTCTCCCTCCAGGCAGTTTAATAGTAATTTGGTCTCTGTCGTGCGGTTGCTTTCTCGAAGAATTCTGCAGCACGCGCCGCGCGCGGCCCCCGTGTTGCCATAGGCAGTCCTCCGTAGACGTATAATTGAGTTTCTGTTTCCATGCCTGTCACGACTCACTGGACTTGGACTTTCACCGGGCGCCGAGTCGGCTTTGTGACGTCGGTAGCATTCCGCGCGAAGCTTCCGGACTGCGTAGTAATCATTTAGCTATAATTTTTTTTTATGTCAGTTTGTTTTATGTTACTTACTAATGTTGTTTTACTCATTTTATTTGAACTTCCGGCGTCACAAGACCGTTTCTAACCCACTTCTGTAGCGTGTTGTGCACGTTTTTCTATTTTGTGCACATCATCTGAATCTGCACAGGCTGAACTTTGGTTAAAAGTTTGCCCGCGCTCAACTTTGTCTTTACCAGTCGTACAAATGTTTGGTTTCAACTTGTATTTTAACAATTCAAATGAGAATGTACTCGAGCCTTGGTGCCTATCATTCAGCTACAAGGCCTATGTTTAGCATTAAACTCGTTGCTACGAAGTGGTGCTTGATTGTTACGTTCGCTGTAACCCTTTTTTCCGTTTTTATTTATTTGCCAAATTGCAGTGTTTACACTGTTCTTCGACGATTTTATTTTAGTCCTCAACTTTGTTACCTATATTTTCATCTGTTTGTCGAGTTTGTCGTTCTTACAGTTGCAATTTTTCCATCATCTTTCGTACACGGAGACTCAACAGGTGCTGGAGAGGGCGTGTGATGGTTGCCTATGATGATGGCGGCAGTTTGCTTGCTCACGGCTCCGACCGCCGGGCTCAGAGATCGCAGACAACACCGTGGCCTGCCTTGCATCCCCACATTGCGCTCAAAGGTTTTTCGTCATCACATTTTTATAACCCCACGGACGTTACACCGAACACAACGCTCTCTCGTCGATGTGGCGAGCATCCATTCATCGCTCCACTGATCACTTTTACTCTCCCTGCTTTCTAAAAAACTGATTTGATTCGACCGACGTCGACGTTGTCGACGACGACGTGCCCCGGGAACAGGAATCAAATCAAATCAGTT
The DNA here is from genome assembly GCA_024447225.1 of Panagrellus sp. LJ2284. Lineage (NCBI taxonomy): Eukaryota > Metazoa > Nematoda > Chromadorea > Rhabditida > Panagrolaimidae > Panagrellus > Panagrellus sp. LJ2284. Next base: position 4,482,207 of record JAMRYC010000005.1, on the reverse strand, counting down.
CCCCCTTTCTTCCGCCCAGTTTTTTGTTATCAGGTGGTGTCGCAAAAAAGGGAGAACCATCGTCTTTAGTCGATGACTAGCATGGGCAGCGTTCTATTACACACCTACCTACTTTTAGTTTTGTCCAAAAGTGTGTACGAGTACTACATGCCGGACCGGTTCACGACGATGGACTGAATTCCAAATTTGGTCCGACCCGGAAAAATGCAAATCAGGCACGCTAGCTAGATACAATGTCGATGTCAGTGTTGCTTAACTGCTTCTCACAACTTTGTATTGCACATTTCTACTTTTACAGACAGCTGTATGAGACGGCACAGCCGCTTTTTGTGACATGTTGTAGTCTGCCGGCCACAAACCTGCTCGCAATTATCAGTTAGACCTTTCACCCGCGGGGTTCCGCCCGTCCATCGTCATCGTTGTATTTTCAGAATGTACATAGATTGCGAAGTTCACGTGGTCCCGCGGCCCTAACCAAACTCATTGGTTAGTTGGGCGAAGTGACAAAGCGTAAGACAAATAAAGAGCCAAGTATCATTTCCGCGGCAAGGCAAATGTTTTCACGCTATCTATCCTTTTTTGTTTATAGTGCCACGTGTTGAACTTTTTGTCACTCTGCAAATAAGTACTTTTATACATACATTATTAACGGACTTTACTTTATTCTGGAATTTTCTGATTATACTTCTTGCAAATTTTAATATTATGTCTGCCGACGCCTTTTCCTAAAGCCCCCCTTTTCGCTAAATACCACCTTTCACGAAAATTGTACTTTTCTGCGTACACCTGAATTTAACTGATATGATTAAGTGTCCTTTTTATCTTTCATTTCCTTCTTATGTTAAACTTTTGTTAATCAGTGCTAAAGATTTTTGATTTCAACAAGAACCATGTGTTCAGCAATCTTTCAATGTCTGCTGCCAATCGGCAACAATGACGCTCAAGAGAACGGGGAAAAGTTTAAAGCACGCGCTGTTTTTTGCTCCAGGCTGCTGCAAGCGTGCACCTTTGTCTAGATCACGTTCCCCAATCGTCCAATCAGCACGTTTACGCGTCCACTTTTCGAGTAAACACCGTGTTGATGGATTATTATAGAAGCGTTGATTACATTTCCTAATTGGTTTACGTTAGACGCTCTTTTCATGGCTAGGGTACGGAAAAGATGGATTTTTAAAAGCAGCTTTGCAAAGAGGACATCCATCAATGCACGGATTATCTGTCACTTTTTTAATGCATACATTTTTAATACACATTTTGAGGACATTGGCCTCAGGTTACCGACACCCCTTTTTGGAAGCGCTTTGTTGTATAGGTTTGAATAGGACGGATGAATGGGATGTGGACTTTCCCGCTGGGGTCCACACGCAGGGGGTGACCGCCCCTTGGCTTTGGACGAGGGCTTTGAGTACAATTTCGGTTCGTCTATGCGTCAGAGATCCGTTTTTAGACCGCCGACGCACTGGGGCACCTCGTAGGAAAGACCTTCTTCGTTCGCACGACGACATAAAGTAAGCTGCGCGAGGGCCCGACGGTGGTGGCAGACTGGCTAAACGAACACATATCCTGCGTCAACACGAACCCAGCGAGGTCACCGGTACCGCCGAGGGGGACAATCTTCATCTCAATCGGGTGGGGTTCTCAGGTAGTTGTAAGTGAGGACTATCGATCGGAGCGACCGCGTGGCGCCCGCGGTGGATGTGGTGCTTCCCCTTTTCGTATTTTATAAAAGTTCTTTTCGTCGCCGTCTTCCGCGATTTGTCTTCATCCATCCCCCCTCCTGCTGCTGCTGCTTCCCCCCTGGCTTCGCTTCCGCTTTTTTCGTACGTTTTGAGCTGTTCAGCTGCCTAAGAGACCACAACACAGAGTACGCGTACACCGGGAGCGTAGTAGCTGGCTAGTGCAACATCATTGCGGCGAATGGGGAATGCGAAAAAGACGAAACCCTCTACCGCGTTGCCGCCAGCGGTCGTCTTGGCTGTTCTGCCTGCCATCCGACCGACATCTTTCGAATGGCAAGACCCCGAATGAATGTACCACGTCGTCGGTCGGGCTCGCTTGTCACTTGCTGCTTGGTGGCGCTGGTTACCCCCGCCTCAGGCGCTACACACGGCCGCCCTTCGGCGCTGCCACGAGCGACCGAACTCACGAAGGATGTTTGTTCAGAGAACCAACGTTTGCATCCATCCCCGCGTTGACGGCGGCAACGAAGTCGTCAGCTCGCTCGTGTTCGCCCTCGCCTCGCTCCTGCTGTTCTGTTATACTACTAAGGTCCTCGGGACTGCCGACGCCGCCGGCCGACGAGATGGGGCTTGCCTGCGTGTGGTGTGGTTCGTTGCCCGCAGAAAAACTTTTTGTCAAGTCGGTTGCTTTGAGTGCGAGAGCGACGTCGACGTGTGCTACGATGGCGACCAACCGATAGATAACCCCCCGACGCAGGGCGCCCCGAAAATAGACACTCCCCCCGTGATTGCCCGTTTGGACTCTGATGCTCTCGATCGAAACACCCAAGGTCGTTGACAGTCTCACGACCGCCACGGGCACATGTTGTCAACCCCCCTTCCACCCAGCTCCAATCGATTGGATATACTCGGAAGTAGCATCGTCAGCGTCGTTTGCGCGAAGTAAGGGGTCTTAGATGAGATCCCATCGCGTAAGAAGCTTCCAGGTGCGTTGGCACTCGGATAATGGGCCTCAAATGTAGCCCCCCGCGGAAGAGTCGATGCCCCGCCGTCGTCGTGGGATACGGAAAGCCTATACCACGCAGCAGCAGCACACGTGCCCCCTGTGAAAATGAACCCTGTTGATGGCAATTTTCGTGGCTCTAATTGTGTCTGCTTGTGGGGTGCTCTTTCCACGTCCTCTTCTTCCACCCGGACGGCTGTCAGTCTGGCTTTACTGTTACTATTGTTGCGTAGTTTGGTGCCCTTAGCCGGAAGTGATTTCATCGATTGAATCCACCCGCCTAGTGTCACTTGTTTGACGACTGTCGCTTCGGTTGGGTGTTGCCTCGTTGGCTGCCTCTATTGTATGGCCTCCGTTGCGCGAGCACTTTCAACATCGCCTTTGAGTTCGTTTCGCGCACAGCCACCCCACCTGTCCTCAGGCCATATTCAGTCCTTTGATCGATTTACATTACATTAGGCAACTGAACTTTCGTCAACTGATAAGTTGTAATTGGCGTACCCGTAACCTTGTGGACTCCGTGATTAATCGAATTATTTTTGTATCATTTTGTTGCAATGCACTGTGATGCCCCCTGTTTTTAAAGTTCCTCCCAGCCTGTAGTAGTGCCCTTATTCCTTCTTTGAACCTTTGTTTCGACCTAATTTTAACGATCTTTATCAAGCGCGACGAAGATTATTGCGATGCGCTTTCGTGTAGCTTTTTTCTAAACATCATGTTTCTTCATCTAATCTTTTGCCTCAGTTTCTAGATTGACTTGTGAGATAACGTGCCTGCAGTCTTATCTCAATCTCTGACACAAGCTGTATCATCGTTGATTTGCGCCCCGTGTGGCTGACCTCGACGCTCACACCGCCCTCCCGTCCCTCCGATTGCGATTCCTCCCTTCCATGGATCCGTCGGCAGTGTCGGCGGGCAATCCCGGAGGAGGCCTTCCATTGGATTTTCTGTCGGCGATGAGCCAATCGCCTGCACACCTGCTCCAAGCACTCCAGCAGGCCTCGAATCCTAACCTACTTCAAGCGCTCCAGCAACATCAACATGCTCAAGCCCAACAACAACAACAGCAACAACATGCCGTGCATCAGCAACAGCAGCAACAAGCCGCCGTCCAAGCTGCCCATCAGCAAGCAGCCCAAGCTGCTGCTCAACAAGCTGCCGCCCAAGCTGCGGCACAAGTCGCTGCGCAACAGCAGCCTCAAGTTACCCAGCAGAATATGTTGATGTCGCAATTGCCGCCGAGCATCCAGGCTCTGTTGAATCAGCAACATGCTCAAGCTCAGGCTCAAGCCGCAGCAGCTCAACAGAATCCGAATCTGGCCCTGCAGCAACAGCTGTTCCTGCAAGCCCAGAAGCATCGTGATCTGCAGCAACAGCAACAACAACAACAGCAGCAACATCAGGCTGTAGCCGCGGCGGCACAGATTCAACAGCAGCCGTTGCAGAGCCAGCTTCCATGGCCTGAACATGCGCCCCTGGTTAATGTGCCCCATTTTGATGCTGAAACGTACAAGCGGGTCAATATTGATATTCCTTATTCGGCGGTACCCAGTGGCCTGGATTTGCCGATTAACAACGTCGATACGTTACGATTTTTCTTCAATTTTGGAGTCAGTCAAGCGAGGGCTATCCTGGAACGTCCTTTACGTGACGCCGGTGCTCAACTTCCGAATGGACATCCGAATACGCTTTCTTTAATGTTAAAGTACGTTTGATTCTTTTTTATGTTTGTTTTTGACATTTGTCGGTTATCTTTTTGTAAACTGGATCTTTGTTTTTCTTTCGTTTGCTTTAATTTGATGTTTTCAGACACCACGCAAATTTAACCGCTCAACAAGCATCCCAGAAGCAACTTCAAGCTCAGATGAGCGGCTTGGCAGCGGCTGCGGCTTCCGTGCAAGGAGGTTCTGCTTCGGCGCCCGGTGGCCAACAGCAATCACTGGCAGCTATTCAAAACCAACTTTTGCAACAGTTTGTGCGTGGTTCTGGCCCCGGCAACAATGGCAAAATAGGCGATTACACGGAGGCTATGATGCTCCAGCATGCATTGATGAATCCAAGTTGTAAGTGGTTTTAAAACTGTAATAAAAATCAGTTTTTAACCGTTTATTTGCAGTATCCCAGCTGCGTACTCAATCCACAGCTGGGCAACACTTTGCGACTCCATTGAGTCAGCAACAACTGCAACAGCACCCGTTTGAACAGGAGGTACGTGTTTGTGCTTGATCAATTCTTTGAACTATCTTATTGATTCAAGTTGCGCTTTCAGCTGCTTCGTCCGAATCCGCTTGCTTCTGCTGCTGCGGCCGCCATAGCCGCTAATCTGGGCAATAATGGTGTTTCGATTGCGGGAAACGCGAGCCTTCAAGCGCAGCAAGCTACGTTGAATGCTCTTCGATCGAGCTCGGCTAACAATGTCCAAAATGCATCGACACCAGCTTCGGCAAGTGCTCAAAACGCTCTCGCTTCGCAATCCGCTTCGGCTACGCCGATGCCGAATGGCATTGGTGCGGCTCAGCATCACGCTCAGAATAATGCCCAAACAAACTCTCCGAAGGTGCGCACTTTGATCAAACTTCTCGCTAGTCTTTTCTGTTTTCTCGAAAGAATCATAGCTAAAATGTTATTTTTAAGTACACTTTGCAGGACATGGCTGAACTCCAGCAAAAGGGCCTTCTTGCATTGCGATCACCGTCACTCATGAATGAATCCCTCCAACGAACCCTTCAAGCCGCAGATGCCGCGATAAACCAGACATCTGCATCGGCGACACCGACGACCAACGTCGAATCGGCATCGGCTACGCGTCCAGCGTCTTCCAATGCCGCCGCAAATGCCTACAACACTACCGCGACGTCTGTCGCGACCAGTAGTGCTGAAGCCCTGGCCAACCTGACCGGTCAGAACCCAGCTCTTGGAGCCCAACTCAGCGCAGCACTGTACCATTCTTTTATCCTTCCCCCAGTGTCGGCAACGGCCGCGGCGACTCCGCAACAAACCCTGGCATCGACCGCCAGCAACGGTAGTAACGCGACTGCGGCACTGGGAGGCATCGGCATTGCTGCGGGTGCAGGATTAGGCGCGAAGAGTATTACAACGGGTTCGGCTGGAACGGCTACGGCGACTGCGGTGGGAGCCGACGGCAAACCAGTGACGACAGGCGGCTATCAGGCTGTGATGGAGATTGACGGACAGCCGACGATCTTGAAGGCTTCCGAAATGCATTACACGGATACGTTGAAGAAGAATGCGGGGTTTTTGCCGAACAATAAGTAAGTTTTGAATTGTTTTAAACTGGAAGGTCTATTATCTTTTCATTTTTAGTGACAGTCGAGCATCGCCATCAGGTGAAACACGCCGCAAGAGTGGTCTCTATGCCATCCCAGGCACCGAGAACAAGGACGAAACCAAGACAGAAAAACCGGTACGTTTATCATTTTTTGCTTCTCCTTTTATCCGTTGCCGGTTCTCATGTAAATTTGCCGGTTTCGCAAGAGCTTTTGATTCATTGTGGTTCTTCAGCTAGTCCACATGTTAAACTACGTGAATAACTGCTTCACGCATGCTAAGTCGCAAATTCAGAGAGAGGGCTTAGCACATGGTTTAAACATGGATTCTCTGAAACCGGTAAATTTTTTCTTTAATTTTTGTTTTGTAAACTGGCTAAATCATTTTATCCTTTACTTAATGTTACATTTTTCCAGGTCGACTACGCATCATGTCCGATTGACCCTATTTTCCGAGATGCGCGCAAGAGCTTGGATCGCTTGAACCCCTACAACGAGGTGAATGCCAGTATTTCGCTGCAAAGTTTCGTCCGCAGTACTGCCGGCGGCGCTGGTGAAGCCACGACGGCGACCGTTTCGAGCTGTCCGATTGGTATTGCTGGTCCGTCAACGAGTTCGGCTGGTGATGCGGCTGACGCGGCTGCTTCTGAGGCTCAACATCAACAACAGCACGCCAATGGTATTTCCCAGCAGCCTTCTGCCGAAAGCAACGGCCATCACGAAGGCGACCGAAAGCGTCACAACCTGACGAATGGCTCTCCCGCTGAAGGCAGCAATGGCAACGTCGAAGCGGCGTCAAACCGCGACGATGATCTGAGTTCGCCTGATGAGAAGCGGTTAAGAATAGCTTCCGCATCAGATGACGAATAGCACATTGTCGTTTGTGATATCAGCGACGATGATGTCAATTCGATGCACCATGTCCGATAACGGTTGTAGAAATTTATTGTTTGTGTTTCAAACCCTATGCTCCAAAACAGTCTTCTTGTCTCAGGCACGCTGCCCGCTGGGTGCCCTTTCATCCCATCGACCTCACAAACCTTTTCTCTTTCCCTTTCGCCGTTCGCACTTGTGTTAATATCGTTCTTTTTCCATGGAATTGTTGCACCTCCACCCACATATTCAATTCTCTTATGAGTCTTCAAGAAAATCTTTCCTGTCGTTAGATGCTCAAATTGTGACAACTTTTCTCTCCTTTGTTTTTTGTTTATTGAGATTTTTGCCGTCACTGAATCTCGTGCGTTTTTGGCACTTCCTTTAATTATCTTTCTTTCGTTATTTATGGAACTTTTAAGACATGTAACGGAACAGAATGACCAAATTGTTATTTGAATTGATTTGTTTTTATTTAAATTGAAGTGATTCATAAAGATGGATATTATGTAACTACTTGGGTTGCGGGTTTGATGGGGAATTGAAAACTGGGTTGCAGCGGGTTTTTTCGTAAGGCAAATGTGAGAAGATTTTACTTTTTTAAAACTCGAAAAATAAATACCCAGCCGATGTCCACATTTGTGTGATTAATGACATGGGATCGGCGGCTCCGTTAGCAAAGCAATGCCTGACCACCCCGCCTGGCATATCACTGCCACGAGCCACGTTTATTCAGCGTAATTGTTGCTTCTATCTGGGTTGAAAAAACTTGGGAGGTGGTGACTGGCTGGCATTAGCCAATGGGGGCCATGTGTTGGTATTTATGATTGCCAGATTTTATGATGGGTTTTATTTTAAATTAAACTGGTGTGAATCGGACGTCGTGTTTGTGGTTTGTTCATAATTTTAACCTTTTTCTTTACATTTAAACTGCGGGTATACTTTTTATTAGCTCTGTCATTGCTACGCAAAAGAACAAGCCCTAACATGTTCATACACGGGTAACCAAGTGGACTTGTCAAAAGTTTAGTGATTGATGTGCCCCTTGGTGGCAGCAAAACGCTTTTCCCACTTCCGACGGCTATCATAACTCTGTTTTTTTGGCTGAGTAGCTTGTCAGTAGGGCTTTAGCTAGTCTCTTTTTTGGGTTTTATCCTTATTTGGGCGATTTATTACGTATGAGCTAATTTAAAACTGAGACTTCTACGTATTGACAAAAAACAGAAACATGCTTAACATACCTAATTTTGAAAACGAATAAACTGTTTATTGGTCATGCAAGGACTCCAAGTTCTCAAACCATTCCCACCCCAAATTAACCCAAGTCCAACTCCGAACTCCCAAATATCGCCAGCGGTCACCCAACTTTGTACGTGTTTTTTCAACCGCCTTGAAAGGGTAAACGTTGTTTGTGGTCACTTTTGGTGTTGATCTCACCTACCAAAAACGGTCTGCGCATTAAATCGCCCCCGGGGCCCCAGGCAAAGCACAATTTCGACACATGTTGCGCTTTTGTAGCATCAAAGGGACAACCGCTGGCTGCGTCTATTTGGGATCTGAGACCCTCCTTTGCTTTGACGTGAGTGAACGCAAAGGGTTTGACTGATCTTTCGTCCCTAATCCACGGATAAAACTCTTATTAGAAACCTTCCACTGTCGAGTTAAGTTGGACAGGACACTCTTTGAGTTTGCTTTAAACTGGGCGTTTTTTTCGACATTAAAAAGTACGGTATCAACTAATGTGATGCACTGTTTTTAGTAAGTACCCTCCTGTGCGTTGAGAGTGAAATCTGTCACAGCGAGTCACATCGTGTCACTGATCACTTTTTTGAAAACTCTCCTATTCGGCCTGTGGCGGATAAGTTTTGATAAATTTTTGACTGAAGGTGTGACTCGTCGGGGGCTATCGATAGAGACCAAAATCGCCGGAATCGGTATCGGAATAGCCGAGAAAGTGCCGTCCAAGGTTAGGGATCAAAGATCGTCGAAAATTAACTTCTTTAGTTTGTTATCAAAAGTTGGTTTCATCGTTCCTAGACCTTCGTCACTGTAAGGCGAACATTGGAAAGTAACGATAGGACGAAAAAGAAACAATAAAGATGCCAAAATTGACGCTCGGATTTGGCCGTTTGTCCGCTGTGTGTGGTCCTGGTTCAACCTGGATCCGTCAAAACCGCCCGTTTCCCACCATTTTCTTGCTGTTTTCTCTCTTCCACCATGATTCTTGACTGGCTAAGCAACTTTTTGAATGAAAAGACGGATCAAACAAAGCGGATTTACGAAAATCAAGCGCGGATCTGGACGTTGCTGACACTTTGCCAAGCCGATGATGTTTGGTCCCTAACTTCGGATGGCATTTTCTCGGCTCTTTCAATACCGATCCCGGCGCTTCTGGTCTCTATCGATAGCCCCCGGCGAGTCACACCTTCAATCAAAAATTTATCAAAACTTATCCGCCATAGGCCGAATAGGAGAGTTTTCAAAAAAGTGATCAGTGACACGATGTGACTCGCTGTGACAGATTTCACTCTCAACGCACAGGAGGGTATTGTTGTTTTTTTAAAAAGAAACTTTTGTTAAACTGGGGGGCATGTCGTGAAGTTAAAAGTTACTATTTATTATTACTTTAGTTTTGTCATTTGTAAACTGCCCTTTGTCGCATCCTTCCGAAAGCCATAAAGAATTAGTCAAAGGTCAAACGTATTCATGTGACATGTCGTCTAACTGATGAATCGCTATCATCACCGGGTTTTCAATTGTCTTGTTTGCATAATCGTGCACGTATTTCGATCGGTTTTTCCTCCCGGCTTCTGTATGTTTGCAAAAGAGCACACAATGCCTGAAGCGTGTCGACCGACAGCACGTACCTGAATGTTTTTTTTCAAATGTGATGGGTTGTTTTATCAGTGTCATTATTGTGACTGATTGGGGTTTGTTTAAACTGTTCGTCTTCTGAAACCATATAGTTATCACAAAACGAAACAACTGTTTAATCCAAATTTCAACTTATCAACTCAAATTTATCATTTAAACTGCAGGTAAAACGATAAACTCCTTCAAATAAAACTACTTTTAAACAAATTGTTCCAAACTAAACTTCTGTTCAAAAACCCCACATTCCAAAGTCACTCAATTCACCCACTTTTTTCAATCAAGCACGCCTTTGTGAAACCGATACAAAGAGAACGACAGAAGCACTGAAGCAAATTGCGATCGAATTGGGTTTACGCAATACCGTCGGAATCGATAGACAGCGACGGTGAACCCAATTCATTTTTTGCGTGCTTTCTCGTGCTTCTGGGAATGAATGTCTGTGGTGGTCGTAACCCATTGCTGTGAACAAGTAAACCACAAAAAACGACTTGTCTTTGGAGTTAATAAAAAAGGAAAGGTCGTTCTTCTGTCCGTTCATCGCGAGAAGACAAATGGCGATACATTGCGGGATGGTTTTGGGGGTTCTGAAGGCGCGGTGGCGGAAGTTGGGTTTTGGTTTTTTGGAGATTTGGGTTTGGGGTGGTGGATTTTGGGGGTTTTAAACTGTTCGAACGGTTGGACGGGTTTCAACTTTGTTATTAGTAAAAATAGTGAAAATAAACTGCAACGAAGTTCATTGAAGGTGCTGATGGATACTTTAAAGCATCACGCACCCGCCCAAGCCAACCAAAGCGTTATGATTTGATTGTTTTTCGCGACTGCATCCACGAGTTTCCGCGTTTTGCCTCCCCTCTCCTGTCGCCAGTCCTCAAGCCTGTGGCCACAACCCACTTTTACGCTTTTTTCTACTTCCATTGTCCTGGAAAGTGTTGTTTATTGCCGTTGTTGGGTGTTTCTTCAAACATTTTGCGATATAAACTGCAACTTCGAAGACAAATGGTCATCATGTTGCCAGTTTTCAGCGACCTCCGAATGGCACTAAAAAGACGGTCGTTATCGACGGTGTCCGCGATGACAGTCCTAGGGAACAGTGGCGAAAAGCTCATCAATGCCACCCTCGGAAACGGTACCTACCGGCATCTGACCGATATGTCGCCGACTTCCTTGCCGGCCTCCCCCGAGGTGCCCAAAAAGTCTCCCACAGCGAGATTATTCCTGAAAAAGGCAAATGTGTACAACTTTATGCGACGACGGAGTAAGACTGGCGAGGCCTTGAGGAGTTCGGTTAGTAGTGCCGATTTGACGGATTCTGAGAAGGTGGGGGCGTCGGCGGCGGTGGAGAACGATGGGAGTTTGACGGATTCTGGAGCTAAAATGGTTCAATGTTGCGGGAAAACTGAGAATGCCCCGAGCTACAGCTTGTATATGTCATTTAGCTTTGGCGTGGATAAGTATTTGAAACGGCCAGTGGCTACGCATAGGGTGGGTTTTTGAAAACTGGATCAATGAATAGAGCGTCTTATTTTAGAAGTTTTTGTCATCTCGACCCAAATCAGTCTACAGATGCCTGATTTATGCCGCCGATTGGGCAAAAGGCTCAGCTTACAAGCTAATTGGGGCCACAGAGCTGGTTTCATTGACTCCGGAAGATTCAAATTTGCAGTTTTCATTCGTGGCACCGGTTTCGGTACATTATGATTATGCTTTGGATACTAATTTGAGATTTGAATTGTGAGTTTTAAACTGCGGCGTCCTGGTTCGATCTCATGCCTAAAAATTTATGATATTTTTACTTAAAAACTGAATTGACGTCATTAAATGTCATAAATCCACCCTCCCAGCATGAATCCACCCATCCCATAGAAACTTTTTCTTTCCCCCTCCATTCCGCCGACAATGATTCAAAGCCACCCCTCTTCTTTTCAGACAATGTGCCCGCGCATCATCCTCGTCATCGACGGACAAATGGTTTACCACAAATGCGACGCCGATGTCACCCTTCACTTCGACGCCCCCAAATACAACCAACACGTCGACATCGACAATGACGGCTTCATCCTATCTGGGCGGAGGCAGCACAGGCGAGTCCATCGACAAAGCCCCGAAACGTTGGAGGCCCGCCGAATCTGGAAGCGATCTACCCCCAGGCGTTGCCAGTTTGAAGTTTCTGACCATTGCGACGACGTGTTGCGACCTCAACGGACTCGTTAATCGCGGCTTTTTGAAGGCGGACATGAAGATGAGGTCCGATTTGGCGGCGCCGGCGACCATGTACTGTAGGTTTTTGGGGATTTAAACTGTAGCGCGGTGGTTTTCGGATCACTTTTCTAATAAGTTTAATGATTTTCAATTGTAAACTGGTCGGTCTGTCGTAGAAGTGTCACAAACCCCAAAATCCCATTTGCAGTAGGCACAGAGCCATCCCTCGCCAACGTCAAACTACGAAACAGTGAACCGTGGACTCTGGCTGTCAAATTCAACGCACGTCAAAGCAATGCGCGAATGTTGTCGGCCACGACGCCATATCGCTTACTCATCTCCAGGTCAGTCACTCGAATCACAGGCTATTCCGAGTCAACAGGCTCCAAAAATTGGTCACGCCATTCGCTATTCCCGTGTTTTGGGGTTTCAAAAATTATGCATCAGCGGGCTTTCGTGGTTTTTCCTGTTTAAACTGGCGAGTCTACCATGTGGAGTTAAAAAAACATTCTAATATTAAAAATGTTGTAAATTGTTTGTAAAATTTAACTTCCAGGTTCTTCGTCCAAGCGAATGCATTCATATCAGTTTACAAGTCGCCAAGTTTCCTGCTCAACTTTTCCAACAGTCACTTTTCGGTTGAAATCGAAAAGATTCAGTTGAGTGCGGTCCATTTTGTGAAACCTGACAGGTAGGTCTTTTTGTATTTTGTTTAGAAGTTTGTATTTACATTGGCACGATTTCAGTCTGTTTCGATTTGCGATTATCGACGCCGAATCGGAAAAATGGGTGTGTTTTGCCGACGTTCAGGGAAATCTTTTGAGTGGCAGTCAGGCAATGTTTGAGGTTTGTTTTTTTAAACTGTGGTGATACTTTTAGTGATCTTGTCTTCACGGTATCAAGGCCCAAATTTTTATTGTAATTGTGTAAACTGTTCAGCCAGTAACAGGTGTTTCAAATTTGCATAACATGCTTACCCGCCAGAATTCAAAAACTGTATTTTCGTCCATCTTCGGCATTGTTCGTTAGGACGATCCTTGTTGTCTGATCTGTTTTCCTTTAACTTATTTGCTACTCTGTTACTTTTGGTACGCTCGGTTCGGTCTGCTTTCAAAAGGTGGCAATGGTGAGCTCGTTTTTGCGGTCAATGTTGATGAGTTGGCACTTATGCTGTTGTAATGTAGCGGTCGGACCACCCTGCTTAATGAATCAGACCAGAGTTGGCAATCCGATGAGTTTATCGGATTTTCGGATTTGCGATCCGACACTGAATCCGAAAGACCTTTCGGATCGGATTTCGGATTGATCTGAAAACCCGAAAACTTCGGATTTCGGATTTTGATCTGAGTTAATCCGACAATCCGAGTATTTTGCAAAAAAGTCAAAAAAATTTTTAAGTTTAAATTTTGGGCTGAAGTCGTTTTTTAGCTTTGTATAATGCTGTCACAACTGTTCTGAATTTGGATTTACCGACGAAAAGGCCCAATTTTGTTGCTTTTATCAGATTTTGGCTATTTTCTCGGATTATCGGATTCACAATCCGATACCGAATCCGAAAAGATTGTCGGATCGGATTTCGGATCAATCCGAAATCCGGTTTTTTGAAAAAGATCATCCGTGATCCGAGATGATCCGATTATCTGAGTTCAATCCGATCGGATCAAAAATCGGATCGGACTCGGATTACCAACTCTGAATCAGACATCATGTTTGTGGTTATTTACCTGGAATGGAATGCTAAGCATCGTTGACCGCCGGCATTTTACTTATATAAGGGTTTAAACTGTCGTTTTAGGCAGCGCTTTCACAAAACTTTCTTGACGCCTGCCATTCTAATAGTTTCTAAACTGTACTCCGAACGCTTGAGCCAACTTCAATCTCATGGAGCGCCCTCAAATCTTTTATTAAACTGAATCTTTTAAATTACAGGTCCCAATAACCGAATCCTCGGTTTCAACCCAATCCACAACCGACATCTCGACGTCAACTTCCAACATTTCCCGGTCGTCGTCCCTTCGCACCACGAAATCCTTCAATATGGGCGTCTTCCGAATCTGGGGCCACCATCACGTGCCTAATCCATTCCGATCCAGTGTCACTGAATCAGCATCCCTGACTTCGGCGCCCAGCTGTAGCGGCACCCCAAGCATGCGATCCAGCAGCGTCAGCACCAATTCGAAACCTCCGAGCATCAACGTAACCCGTAGCGAATCCCTTCGAGATTCGCGTAGCTCGGCGTCTGACGACTCGCGCAGTAGCTGTCGATCTTCGTCGACTTATTCATATTCCCTGGCTTCGAGTAACAGCAACAATAATTGTGTTTATGATGAAGGCCTCGAGGATGCAGAGCAGGATGAGGACACTATGATTGTGACTGGGTGAGTAAACTGTTAGATGTATTTTACTTTTGTACTTACGGGGTCCGCTTCGTGCCAACGAGAGTACAAGTCGTACCGACGTTGTCATGGTGTTCAAAGTCATCAGTACAAGTCGAAACGCTTAGGTACGACCCGTACCATCGTCGGTACAATGAAAAAGTTAGGGGTACGACCAAGGTACGATGAAAACTAAACTGCAACTTTTAAGCCATACTCAAGCCTATCTGATGTCCCTGCTGGTCCCCAACAAGCGAATTCTCGTTCGAGAAGTCTACCCGAACCATGTTCGAATCTGCGAACGACGCTGCTAGTCTTCCAGTCCGTGCCACTTTCTCATGTACATAGCTTTTCTGCTACCCTTGAACTGCCCGCTGCCATGTCAACAACACTTACCAGTATTATTTTTACTTTTTTATTGATTGTTTTTATCTAATTTTAACAAAACTGCGATGAGAATTGTACTGATTTTAATCATCCAACAACAAAGCAGCCTGCATCTCGTACAAATACGGCGCACTTGAAGTCTGTTGTCCAACATAAACTGAGCACCATGTTGTTATGGGAAAGCTTTGGATCACTAAATGAGCTTCTGGGTTGGCCTTCAGGTTCACTCTGATCACACCAAACACCCAATTGCCGGTTTTGGCGGCAAAAGATTGAGCTAGCCGTGCCGCCGTTTTGACGTGCCCATCGCTAAGGAGAGATGCTCGGACAAGGGCGGTTTCGAGAACGGGATCGGCGCAGAAGGGGACGCAATAGTGGATTTGGGATGAATTGTAGTTGCAGTAGTTGGCTGAATGAGGGGTTTTAGAAACTGTTCGAGAAGTTCAGATGTGACTTACTGTGATTAGATGCATCAGCAAACCGCTCCAAAGTCAATGTTTTATGGGTATCGCGTGATGGAATATCGACGTGGTAGGCGACTTGGAGGATTTCCGCTGTTTTGTTGCCCTGGATGAAAACTGGTGAGCCTGTGCTGAGTTTTTAAAAACATACCACAAAGCAATAATTTTTTCCTTGAACACCATTTCCAACAAAAGCCCAATCGTCAAGTCCATGGCCAGCCGTGACTAGCCAGGATGGGTCACCTTTTTTAGTGTCGCAGGTACCTGGATGCGAAAATTGTAAGATTCTAAACTGCTCGGATATGTTTGTTTGACTTACCTATGACTGTGCTATCAACAAATACAAAAAACGCAAAAACAACAAAAATAGGCAACATTTTGGACTGCATTCATACAAAAACTTGATGTAATTGATTCAAATTAGCCATTTTGAAGCAACTGCTTATCAGTTTTGTGTGATTATTTTTTGATAAGGGAGCATTGGTGGTTGATTTGTGTTTTTTTTTGGTTTAAACTGATGCGAACTTTTTGCATTGAAAGCTTCACTGTGATAATTTTATAAAAACTGAGATTGCGCTTCTATTTTTGGACATTATCCACCAAATCCATCCACCCCAAAAAAAACCCTTCCAAAATCGGACACAAGATACATGACTTTCACACAGCTGTAAAGAGTCCAAATCGCCACCGTCTTCAATGCAAACAAAAGCTCAATGTACATAAAGGCCCCCCTGGTATGTGTCGACTTCCGTACTTTGGAGGTAGCTGCCTGGATTGCTTGCTTATGGGGCTAAAAAGAGCAAACTTGATCCCACTTCAACTTCTGTACCATCCCACTGCCACAGGCGGCAACGAGGAAACTAGTCAGCTGGCAGGAAGGGAATTGTACAAGCGTGGGACACGTTCGATTTGGACAAACATGACTTGCATCAACAAAGTCGACGACACGATCAAGACCAACCCCATCAACCTGGGTTGGTACTGGGGCGGTGAAGTTACATTAGTTTGGCGGTGATGGTGGGCCCAAAAGATCACACATATTTCAACACAATAAGGCGAATGGGCAAGTCGCGCATCGCGGGCAATTCAATTCACTTTTGGAGGGTTCGGTCGGGGTGGTGGTGTTTTGTTGATTGATTTTACTGCGTGAAAACATGTTGCGGAAGTGCGTGAACGGGGTTGTGAGTCATGCCGAGTTGAAAGAAATGTTTTTAAAACATAAACTGTGACTTTAATTCATATTTTTAGATAGTCATTAGCCATGGGTAAAGAAGAACCTTCATCACCCCCAGTTATTGAAGCTGGAGTTGAAGCGCCGCCATCTTACAGTATGTTTTTGGGTTTTTAAACTGTTTTAAATTGTGAATTCCACTTTCAGACGAATCCATCTACCCAAGCGTGCCCGCTACAGTCATTGAAGCTCCTCCAGATGAAGGTTTGTTCTATTTTTTAAACTGCTTCCCGATTTTCATCTTCCAGTGAGCCACCACGCCGTCCACATCACAGCCCCATCGCCCCAAATCCAAGAACAACCTCTGCCCCAAAGACCCATTTCACCGGCTCCCCCAGTGCCTCCAATAACTGAGTACCCCCCTGGTGTTTTCGCGTCGAAACCGTGTCTTACAGTATGCCAATACTGTCAGCACGAAGTTCCGACTATGGTCAAACACGTCAATGGCACTTTGACTTGGCTGCTTTTCTGTCTTATGCTTGTTTTTGGGTATGTTTGGGTGTTTTATTATTTATGTAAACTGTCTGTCTTTGTTGCTTTGAAAATTGGAATTCCACCTAAATTAACCTTTTTTCAGCTGCTGGCTCTGTTGCCTATTCCCATTCTGCCTTGAAAGTTGCAAGGACGTCGAGCACTACTGTCCGAACTGTAAAAAGCCGCTCGGCGTTTATAAGAAAATGTAAAACTGAAACAAAGTTTTTTGGTGAAGTTACAAATGACCTTCGAAGCCACCTGAAATGAAGTCAATGACATTCGACGAGGTATCTAATTGGACTGTGATTGAATCTTTTTTTTGTGAAAACTGCGTTTTTTAAATTTGTGAGTAATAAAAAATCCCATCTTTGATGACTTTTCCCCTCATATCATGCCACATCGCCTCACCATCACAATTTTAATCGCCAATACTCAAGGGCCAGGCTTGTTGGCATGCTTGTCGGACAACTACCTAATCCCCTGCTCACATTTCGGCCATTCTGTAAGTATGAGTCCGCGAAAATGTTTTGAGGCCCTTTGTTGGCGCTTCTTCGCGCCGAACTCATCTCAACCCTTGCCTGCCTCCAACTTTTTGAGGGCTAACTAAAACGGAGAGCCATTATTTCACGACGACCCTTGACAGGGTAATCGTGACACTTTTTTCGGCCGTTGTCGGGTTGTATCTATCTTGCAACCGGACAGGGTTTACAATTTATCTGACCTGATGGTTTGTGACAAGAAGGAGGAGAGGGGGGAGTGATTTGAAAATTGAAACTGGTTGGTTTCGGTAATCGTGAAAGATGTTTTTGTTTTCGATGGTGGTGATCCCGCTTAAACTTACAGTAATCGTGAAATCTTGCCACTTTGGGGTTATGATGTTGTCAAAACTGCAGAAGAAGTTGGACGCGTGATAGCAGTTTTGCATCAAAGTTACGGAATGCTCGCCCTCAAGCACCCTTTCCAAGGCGCCCTCATGTACATATTACATCGGTACCGACGGAAATTGGCCCATTTTGGCGTGCCTTTGCAAAAAATATGGATGCCTCAAATAGGATGGATGGGGCGTTAGCCATTTCTCGAGAAGGCAAATGGCAAACTTTAGAGGTGGCCTTGAGGGTGTTTTCTGCGTGTCATCTGAAGTTTTTACCAAACTGTACTTTTGCAGCCTTTTTTTGATCCCATTCACACCTTTCATGATACCGTTCAATTTAAACTGTGAAGTCTGCACGAAACATGTAATCATTCCCCCAAATCTAAACCATAACCATTTTCCCAACAAGATGGCAAATGTCGCCTCAAATTGCATGCCTGGAGCCATCAGACCCGCCTTTTTCGGGTTTGTTCCTACAATACCGAAAACCTCACAGATGACACTTTCTTTATTGCCGGCTGACTGCGCGAAAACAAGGTTGGGCCCTGGGTGCGCGATCCCTAAATTGGCCCAACTGGATGGCTCATTTTGTGCAACGAAGTCAAACCACGCCGGAGAGGGTTTAGCTTTACATTAGATTGGAGCGAGGGGGAGATTCATTTGTTTTAAAACTGTGCCGAAGTAGTGACGAGGATGCCATCAGAAGCGTTCCTTTTCTCTCCTACGGCCAAGGAATGGCGATGCTGAAGCGGTGTCGCATTTCGCGCGCTTCGGCCTTGACTGTGGCTCGGCTTAATCCGTCGTTACCGAAGACGGAGGGGAAAGGAAAAGGGTGCGCTGATTGTTGCTGTTTGGTGGCAGTCTGCTTCACATTAGGGATGGGTTTTGGGTTGGTCCGAGTTGGAAACATTGGGATGAATGACTTCAAGGCCAACATGCGGTTGGCTTAATCTCGGTGTTGCAGATGGTGGTGACTTGAAACATGGTTTTTGATGGGTTTGAAACTGCTTGGATGGTATCTTCTTAGTTTTTAGTCGCTACAAAACTGCCCACTGTGCAAATTATGCCACTTGTTAGCCAACCCCACTTGAAACCCTTGAGCTAATCACCTCTCATGCCGTTGCGTCAAATTAGCTCCTTACAAGCATCGAAATTTAAAAACTGACTTCAAGAATTTTTGAAAAACACGCAAACTTTCACCCCCCACACCCCTTTTGTCCACTTCATCCCCTCAAGCCTCCCTCTATAACCTTATTTATCTTCATAATTCGCGTAATTGCTCGTTTCCGTCGACCCTTGGCGGGTTTTCAGAATTATTCAAAAGTCATTCAAAGCCTCCTTTCACACCCCCGCCGCGGGCACACCCTCACTTTTTCAACAAAACTATAATGGCCAAGTTTTAGGTGGCTTCGTGCAGCTTTGGCTTAATGTTTCAAAATGGTTTTTATTCGGTGTGAAAACTGCTACTGCTTCTTAATTTTAACTTTTATTTGCTCATTGTTTAACTTTGTATTGGCAAATAAGTATTCTAGACGGATTTACCTCAATGATAAGTAAGTTTTGTTTTTTGTTTTTTTAAACTGTTTATGGTGTCCGATAATGTAGATTCATCTCCGGTATCGACCCAACCCGCGACGGCTTCCGAATCCTGTTAGACGATAGCTTCATCGAAACCCACTTACAACCAACTTTATTACCGACGATCTACTTGACAGCAGTGCCGTTGGAGGGCATTGATCACACTGCTGTCACTAACGTCGTTTATGCCGATTCGCCGCTGACGGGAAAGACACTCCACATTGAAGGCCTGCAGCATCACGCTTGGTATTACCTCTGCGTCGAATTTGAAAATTTCAATCGGCAAAATGAAACAACTGGGATGGAATGTGGGGTCTACAGGACGTTGGATTTTGACAGTAAGCCTGTGGAATCTACAATGGTCAACTTGGAATTGCATGATGCCACTTCGCAGTCGCTGTCGTTTTTGGGGGTTTCCAAGGGGGATTTTGAGAGGAGGTTAGTTTTTTGATGTTTTAAGGGTAAAACTGTCATTTGTGATGTTGGGTTGATGTCTTCAAAGCCCATTTTCTGCAACTTTTCATTTCCCACCACACCCTATCAAAAAATCACAGCTTCCAACCCATTTCGGCACACTTTCCCGAAACCCAGGCCAGATGTCAGTCAATTCGCCGTCGCCTGATGGCCGTTTTCACGATGTCGTTATGACCTTCACACATTTTGTGGTCGCCACGGCACAACTTTCTCAAGACCGCACCAGGGCATTGAAAAACTTGCAAATTTATATCCCATCTTCAATCCAGCCGGCAAGCCACGGAGCCACTTATGCCAACTTTGTTAAAGTTGCGGCGATCTTTTTAACCATCGAAAAAGCCAACCAAGCTCAGGGCGATGAATTATGCCTGGACCTCCAAAAGCATACTTAGATTATTCACGGCACGCGAGACGACTTGCGCAATCGTTGGAGCCAGCTTTTGCGGGAAAGCGATGAGTGCGGGGATACAAATGGGTGCCTTCTATTATAAATTGACTAGTTGGGTGACAGTGCGCGAGTTGTTGGAGACTGTCGAGTGGATTGGGGAAGATTTATTTGAGGGGGAGATGGAATGGAATTAAAAAGGGAAACAAAACTGTCAAGTATCTTAGCTAATCCAAGCTTCTTTCAGGTTAACATTTACTCTCCGCCATGGCAACGCAGCTATCCCACCATCTGAAGTTTTTCTTCTTTCAACGACCAACGAATTGGATCTGAAATTCAGTGATCTAAAACCCAACAAAACGTATGGCCATCTCTGCGTGCTCGAGGAACCGTTGTTGTCGGCGTTTTCTGCCATGGGTAGAAGGATCAGTGTTCGGAGAGAAACTTGCTTCTTTGGTAAATTTAGTTTTTAAACTGTTGAGAGATACTGTACATCACAACTTTCAGGTAATCTTAAAACACGCGATTACGACTGGTCCATCTTCGAATCCGAAGCCAGTCCATACAGCTCAACGCCTCCGCACACATTGTGTTTCACACTTTTATTTGCTGTGGTAGCATTTAGGCTTTTTATTTAGACAAAGTTTTACTTGTGTGAAGTTATTGATCTCTGTGATTGTACATAAAAAAAACTGTCAAAAAACGTTGATACTCATTGACAAATAACACCATACGTAGATTCAACTTTGCGTGATAAACTTGCTATTACGTCTTTGCGAAAGTTCGTGCCACATTTCGGCGCGTCCCATTCAAATTTTTTACTTCTCTGATTCCTACTGGAGTTTCAACTTAATAATTAGCATACTTATTAGTAACTATTAACAATCATGGTTTAAATCCGGTCCCTCACGAAGGATTCTGGAAAAAACCCGTCCGAGCCAATTTTTGAGGTCATTGCACTTCTCGAAGCGTTTCTTTTGCAAATGAAGCTACCCCTGTCTGATTTAATGGTAATCAGCAAAGGGGATGTTAAGGTCAAAGCTGCCACGAAGGTGACAATATATCTCGCCTTCTGGCGGTACTGAACATGGACCAATTAAGTCATCGTGGGTGGTCTAGGTCAGCGCAAAAATACAAATGACACATGTGCCGCCGGCGCCTCTTTTTGTGTTAATAAAATAGCTTAGGTATCCCTCTGTAGCATACCTAAACGGGACCAGATACTTCTAGAAAATACCCGAGAAAAATGGTGTCGAAAAACGGCACGAACTTTCGCAAAGACGTAATAGTTCAAAATAGGTACGATTTAAAAAATTAAAAACTGTACTAGGCTGTTTCACATTTCGCTTGTTTCTTTGTGGCACTGGGAAGAGAGTTGATTGTTAAATTCTAAACTGATGTGCGTACGGTTCCTGAAGTCATTATTAGATGATGGTGCACGTTTGCAAGAGAAAAACTCAATCAAAAATAATTTATTAGCAGCTACTTTTTTTGATTAATTTTGTAACAAAAAACATTATGAAATTAATTCATGTTGAGCAAACAAAACAGCATCATGCACCGATGGAAAGAAGGCAGACTTTGGCACTGCTGTGTACAGGTCACATCTGGCGAACAGGTCGCGTACTGGCGCTGCAATTCTATTATTAATAAAAACTGGGTAGTTTTGAACGATTCCAACATTTAGGTGCCGCAATCAACACTTTTGTGCCACATTTCTTTGCAGCCAAATGCACATCTTTCAACGCTTCGACGCCCATTTGATCGACTTGGACGATGCCACTGACGTCGAGAATTAGGTATCGTTTTCCGTTTGTTAGTTTCGTGTTTTCTTGATTGCTTTCAACGGTAGTTCCGTCTTCTGTGGATTCTTTAAACTGATCGGATAGAGCTGATTCTGCTGTTTCGACAAATCGTTCAGCATTGACAAAGAGCAGCGGCGAATCGTATCGAAGAACAATGATCCCAGACATTGGTTCCGCTTTTCGGTATTTGGCAAAGTCTCGATACAATTCAGTCGTTGGTATCCGGCCGAGGGCAATAGATTTCGGAATTTGTATCCGAATGATGACCGTCATGAGGCCGAAAACGACTGCAATCATGAGGCCCTCACTGACGTCATAAAGGAAGGTAGCGAAAAAGGAGACCGCCCAAATTGCCTTAATGGATTGCTTTATGGGATGTAATTGAAAGCTAGTGACTCACAAAGTCGACTCGGGAAACTTTCCAAAGACGTGGAAGTTCGCGAAGTTGCAGGATAACTGTTTGAAGGGCAACGAAAATGATGGCAGCCAGTGCACAGATGGGCAGATGGTACATCCATGGCCCGGCCCACATGACTACGATAAAGGTTACGATGGAAGAGATAATACTACCGAACTGGAAAAGTAAAACTGCGATGAGTTGTTGACAATACATAGAACTCAACCCACCTGCGATTTATTCCCCATTTGCGACATCAACGCCGATCTCGACAAACTTCCGCAACCTGGATGGCATCGGAAGAAGCATGTCGTGAAAAACACGATAGCTAGGGCTCTGATATCTTGAGCTGGATTGACTCGATAGTCGTGTTTTTTTGAAAATAACTTTAAAACCGATAGCGTCACGCCAAAGATGACAACTGCAATTGGTAATGTTTTGACGAAAATGGCCGGAATCTTGCTCCAGGCTGGCATCATGGGAGTTGGGAGGCCTGTGGGGATGACGCCGACTACTTTGACGTTGTAGATGGTGTTGAAGTTAAAGGTTGATGATAGTAGGGTTGTGGCTACCACCTGAAAATTACAAAAACTGTGAATATGGTAATTGGAGAAACTCAACATACGACAATAAGCTCAAAAGGAATCGGAATCTGCGTTATCACTGCCAACTTTGCATTCACAATGTACCGTCCAAACATGAGTAGCGCTATTGAAAAGACCGATATGATCAGATCTGGCGGGTTGAGGGTCGGTAGTCCGAGAATGACGTCACGGGCTATCTAAAAAGCAAAATTTAAACTGTCGCTTACGTTGTATCTGTAATAACATACATACATATATCAATTTAAACAACCCCCGATACGGCGTAACTTTCACAGCAATCAATTTCGGTATTTGCGATGCCAAAACATGGATCGAGGCTGCTGTTGTGAAGCCAGCGACGAGAGAATGTGATAGATATGCGGTTAGGACGTGGAGTTGGGCCAGGGCTACGACTACCTTTAATTTTTTTAAACTGTTGGCAAGATAAAAAGTAAAATAAAACTCACAAAAATCAACCCCAAACAAAAAGATATCGTCACACATATCTGAATCGAATACTCCTCCTGCTCGGCCGTCGTCCAATTCCCTGCTTCTGGCGGTGTCATATCGGTAACGATATGCCCTACCATTAAGCTTGGAACGGCAAACATGCCGAAAACGATCTGTTTCGACGTGCCAAAAATGGCATAGATCAGCGGAGTTATCATGGCTGTATAAAGGCCGACGACGGCGGGGACATTTGCGAGGGTGGCATAGGCCATTGCTAAAATAAACTGCAGAACATTTTTTGCATTCTTTAAAAAAGTTATCTAAACCTTGCGGAACCGACAAAACACAGACAGTAAACCCAGCAATCAGATCCTTGAAGATAAAATCCTTCTGGTACTTCGGAAGCCATTCCAATGGCGGCAGCAAGCTTTTCGCAAATGACAAAACCTTGCTTCGGGTTAGCCTTGGCCTTGTGAAACTAAACTTGTTTTTGCCTGGTTTGACATAATCAAAGGCTTCGTCAAAGTTTTCTTGGTGATAAACTGGGCGGCTAAGTTCAAGGGTCAATCCATCGGGAATAACATTGGCAGTGCCAGAAGACGGTGGTACCGGAATCTCGGATTCATCGTCGGATGAACTCGAATCTTCAGGATCCATACGCCAATGGCCGGTGGATCTTGTTAATTGATGCGGTAATAGCGGGGTGGTGGGATCGTCCGGGGATGGCATGGTAATTTAGGGGATAGGTAATGGTTTGATATAAAACTGACAGAATTGGTGACTTTTTTTCACATAACACAAGGTAGCAAAAAGTCAGTAGACAAAACTTGAACGTCCGTGGTTCTGGTGAATTTTGTACTGCGGACGAATGTCTCAAACATTGCTTGTTATCAGATAAGCCGAGAATCAGAGCTTGCACGTGGACGACTTGTTGTATAATGAAATGAGTGCTTTCGATTAAAGTTTAGGTTTTACTATCATAACAAACGAGAAATAATATAATATTTTCTGACAATAAATCCAATTTTTTTTACTTAAATTTGAAACTTATGGCCATCTCTGCGTGCTCGAGGAACCGTTGTTGTCTGCCTTTTCTGCCATGGGTAGGAGGATCAGTGTTCGGAGAGAAACTTGCTTTTTTGGTAAATTTAGTTTTTAAACTGTCCGGAGTAACTGTAAAATTATTTTTCTCAAGGTTTTATTCAATTCTTGGATATATTCCAATTATGATAAAAGGAAACAATCATCATCTAAATTTTACAATTAACATCAGCATCCCTCTGTTCGAAGCTTATCTCCAACTGTCTACCACCAGAACGTGTTGTCTTCCTCCAACTATCGATTACAACCGACCAATTTGGGAGCAAGTGAACTCGGCTTTATCAAAAAGTTGTTCATCTTTACTCTCGCATTGTCTGTTAATGTCGTAAACTTGATAATTGACAAAGATGGTGCCTTCAAAATCAAGTGAACTTGCCTTAATCGAGGATTCTGTCATTGCTGGACATCGACTTCAGGCAAAAGCAACGACTTCTAAGTAAGTTTTTATTCTCAAATGTATTTTTTTTATAAACTGGGCCATTTGCAGTGTGACGTGTAAACTATTCCAAGGATTCATCATATTTTTCGTTCTCTGCTTATTGTTTTCTGTTGGAGCGCATTGTTTGAAAAAACATGTCTTCGGTAATGACGATAGTGATCATAAACTGTTCCGAGATGTCACGTCAAAACACGGTGAAATCAGCCTACTTCGGAAGTTGCTACCTGATGAAGGCCGTGATGTCGATGATGCCGTGCTTAGTGAGTTTGAAAAATTGGTTAAAGAGTATGTTGTTATTTTAAACTGTCATTCCAAATTTGATACATTAAGTTTTTAGTCTCAACATAACCTACGCATCGAACGACGACATAATTAAGCGCTTCCAAACATTCACCGACAATTTAAAGCAGATTGAACACCTTCAAAGCCGCAGTAATAAAGCCCTTTTCGGTGCCAATCGTTTCGCGCTCATGTCAGATGACGAATTACGCGCCTACGTCATGCCGTATGCCGAACATTCCCGAACTGTATCCACCCTCTTGTCGGAATCTGAAACTGTAGATGAAGCAGCCGCACCATTGCCGACCCGACCGGCTTTTGTCGATTGGCGCACCCGAGGCGTGGTCACCCGCGTGAAAGATCAAGGATCCTGTGGATCGTGTTGGGCCTTCGCCGTGACAGCAACCGTCGAATCTTTGAGGGCCATTCGAGGGCATCCGCTGGAAGAACGCTCCGAACAGGAGCTCATCGACTGTAACGACGATAATAATGCCTGTCATGGCGGATATCGGCCATACGCTTTTCGGTATGTTTTGATTTTATTTTAATTTTTCTAAACTGACAAGATATGTTTTGATTTCAGCTACATCAAAGAAAGTGGTCTAACACTTGAAAAGCTTTACTTTTATATGGGTAAAAAGCAGAGCTGCCATAAGATAACTGCTCAAAAAGTCAAAATCTCAGGGTGGAAGTCGTTCCCTCTCGATGAGAGCTATCTTGCTGACTGGGTCGCGGCTAATGGCCCCGTTACGATCGGTTTGTTTGACTTTTTGATAAGGTTTAGCTAATGTCAATAGAAATAAGTGTGCAAACATGTTTGCGCTATCAAGTAAGCGTTTTGCTTTTCGATGAGTATGAACTTTTTATCACTTCAATATTTTCCCTCCAAAAAGTTATCAAGTTTTTTCAACGACGGTTGAGGTTTATAAAAACTGCATGTAGATACTGTCATTAAACTAGAAACACATTTTTGACCAAATGATTTGTTAGTTTGGCGCAACAAGCATAAAATATAAGATTTTAGGCGTAAACGTCACCCGCGGCATGTTCGCCTACAAAAGCGGTGTATTCTCCCCAACCGCCGAAGATTGCGCCCATAAATCACTCGGTTCACACGCTCTTGCTGTCGTTGGTTATGGCGAAGAGAACGGCGATACCTATTGGCTTCTGAAGAACAGTTGGGGCACGTCGGCCGGCGAAAACGGGTATCTGAAGATGAAGAGAGGTGTCAACAGTTGCGGCATTGGGCATGCTGCCTTCGGACCAGTTGCATGACCTTCCTAAAATAACAGAAACTTTTATCTATTGTATTTTGTAATGCCTTCCAAGGTCGTTATTTTTTTGTCTGTTGTTGTTCAAATGTAGAGGAACTTACGTTAAATTTGCCGCCATTTTTTTGCAAAAACCGGGCTCAAAGTATATGTAGTTTGGTCGAGATAAAACTGAGAGAAGGAGGCAGGTTTGTTTTCCTCGGACCCAAGCCACATGACTTTCGCAACCGTTATATCGACGTTCATTTTTTCTGTTCTTCTCCACAGTTGTCGGACGTATTTTGTTATTTTACACATCCAATAATGGTTTTGAGTATAGAAGAAGATAAATTGTTAGCCAAAGATGCTAGGTTGGTTTTTTAACTGATTAACTTGACGGACGTATTTTGTTATTAAAATATATTGTATATATTCTCAGCAAGGACAAAAATCGTGGCACTTTTCTTCTCTGCGCCACACTTGTTTTTGCCGTTTTAGCTGCCTTCTTTTTTGGATTGTGGCTTTTCACTATAACGAAACAAGAAAGAATCACGTATACAGAAATTTCAAAGTTGCGTATGGAGTTACCACCGGATCTTCAAAAGGTTGAGGAAGGTGTGTTCACGAAATTTGATGAATTGAATGCGAAGTAAGTTTTTTTTCGTTAAACTGCCTTGAATTTTTTGAATTGTCATTTTTTTTATAATTTTCCATCGTAGTAAAAAAAGTTCAAACAGAAAATATTATACTAAAAAACCTAAACAAAGTGTTTTTAAGCAATGGAATAACATTCGTGTCCCTTGACGACATCATCAAACATTTCAAAGTACTCGTCAAAAACGTAGAAAGAGCTAAAACCTACCGAGCTCGAAATTCCAACATTGTTTATGGCTTTAACAAATACATGTTGATGACAGATGACGAATTAAAAACTGAATTTATGCCAGCTGAAACTCTGACTTCGTTGTCGCCGCTCCAGAATGTTGAATATTTGCGCCGTAATGGAGGTTAGTCGTCTTCAACTCTCAATTTTTATATCGTATGTTTTTAGTAAGACCGATGAACGCTTCCCATGATTGGCGGGAAGCCGGAGTGATAACACCTGTCAAGAATCAGGGAAACAGTACCAATTCATTGGCGTTTGCGATAACATCGACAGTTGAAGCTTTTCATGCCATTAAAAACAAGAAACATGTAAATCTTGCGGAACAAGAACTGATCGACTGTGTTGACAATTACAATAACACATGCAACGTGATTCACAACAGTCTTGAGTATGAATAAGGGGTGTTTGACTTTTGTAATTACAAAATGTTTTAGTTACGTGACGAACTTCGGACTTGCTCTTGAAAGCAACTATCCGTTTAACGGTACGCGTGGACAGTGCCAAAAAACAACAGAACCAAAGATAAGCGTGCCTCGATGGAGTGCACTCCCCTTGGATGAAGCTTATTTGGCTGATTGGGTAGCTAATAATGGGCCAGTTGTTGTTGGTGAGTTTAAACTGACAAGTAGTAACACCAAATTGTCATTTTAGGCGTACTCGTAACTCGTGAAATGCTTCAATATGAAGAAGGCGTCCTATCAGTGTCCTACAGCGATTGCTATTATCGATCGATCGGCGCACAGTTCATGACCATTGTTGGTTATGGCAAGGAAGCTGGTGATCGATATTGGATTGTCAAAAATAGTTGGGGCACTGGATTTGGAGAAAATGGATATATCAAGATAGAGCGGGGACGCAATACTTGTGGAATCGCTCAATGGGCATTTGCTCCTTCTATTTCTTGATATACTTTTGAAATATAAAAGTATTAGTTTTATAACTGACTTGACATGATCTGTATTTGTTGTTTCACTTAAAAGAGTCAAAACTGGTTCCACTGTTTAGTACACACGCTTATTGACCGGTAGTTCGGATGTCCAATGTAAACAGAATAAAGACGTCACAATGGTTTCACACATTTAAAAAATTTACCATCCACACGGCGATCCAGTGTTTTCACTGTGACAAAAAAATGCGCACGCGTTTGACGAACAGTCATCATTTGGAAATGCATGTCGCAATCGATTTCGATCGATCGATTAATGGGACACGAACACGGCACATTTTTTATTCAAAAACACGCGAAGCGATTGACAGTTTGACACAAGAACGTATTAGTTGATAAATGCTGGCCGAAGTGGGAGCAAGAGGCAAAACCACTCCGCATATCGATTGACGCAACCAGTCTTACTTGACTGGCACAAAACGTCGCGAACGAATGACCCGGTCGGTCTCTTGAAGAGCGCGCGGCTTTGACGCGACTCAACTTTGATTTTATGTCAGTTTGGTCGATTTACATCAAAAACACAATACTCCATTGACACATTCAAAGCTCTCAGTTTATCACTTAAATACAAATCGATAAAATGTAAAATTTATGAAATTTGTTGAAAATATTTATTATATCCGAATTCAGTGAGGGGCCGCGACAGGGCCCGCACTCACTTGTTTATCATTTATTTTCAAAGAATCGGTGCTAATGCCGCCCAGGCAACACTACAACTGAAGACGCCTCTCTTCATCTTAATGTAGCCGTGATCTCCGAATTTTGTGCCCCAGTTGTTTTTGAGTAGCCAGTAGTCGTCCTTATTTTCCGTGCCGTAACCAACGATAGTAAAGAGATGCATACCGAGATTATGCTTCTCGCAGTCTGTTTCTGAAGGATTAAAGACGCCGCTTTTGTAAGCATACAATTCGTGTGTCACATGCGCGACTAAAAAGATATGCTTTTGTTTGACACTAAAGTAATTTTAACCAAAAATGTCAACAAACATGTAAGTACAGGGCCTTTAGCAGCGACCCAGTCGGCAACTTTGCTTTCACTGTTGATGAAAAAAGCCCAATAAAGTACTTTCGCTTTTTGGTCTTTAATTTTGCGACACGTTTGTTGTTTTCCGGCATAAGGATAAAGCTTTTCGACTGTTACACCTTCATCTTCAAGGTATCTTAAAAATTTGACAGTTAGTTCAGGCTTACGAAAACTAAATATACTTACTTTTTTGACGTATTGAAGTTTATATCATTACATCCGTGATCAGAAGCACAGTCGATCAGTTCTTGTTCAGAGCGTTCTTCTAATGGATGATGACCTTGAATCACTCTAGCTGCTTCGATAGTGGCGGTTAAGGCAAATGCCCAACTTGAATTGCATTTGCCTTGATCCTTGACACGGGTTACGGCGTGTTTGGTACGCCAATCTACGGACGGCGGACGAGTTGGCAATGGTGTTGTTGGTTCCTTGACGTTGTCAGATTCTGAGAACAGCGATGAGAAGTCGGTTTCTGGCATTACAAATGCTTGTAGCTCGTCGTCGGACATGAGTGTAAATTGGCTAACCCCAAAAAGCGTGTTTTCGTTGTCCTTTTGAGCAAGTTCAATGCGCTTTAAGTTGTTTGAGAAGATTCGGAAGCGACTTTCTAGTTCATCCTGGGTGTTATATGTAATGTTGAGCCTGAAAACATCTTTTTACTCAGAGAACAGTTCAGATTATGATTTACTCCTTGATCAAGCTTTCAAACTGGTTGAATTCGGCATCATCAACATCACGACCCGCGTCCCGGAGGGATTGGAGAAGACTGATTTCTTCACGTTGCAGTCCGATCATTTCGCGAAAGAGCATACGATTATTGCCATCGTTGGCAAACACGTGATTTGCCAAACAGTTCGCGGCGACGAAGAGAACAAAAAGTCCAACGAAGACAAGAATTGCTTGAAACAGAACACAAGCAAAGCTGCAAAACAAATACCGTTACAGTCTTTGCTATTTTTAAATTTTAGAAAACGTTACTTTGAAGACGTCGCCTGTTGCTTCGATGGCAGAACTGTGCCGTCTTCTAGCAAGTTCTGCTTGCTAGAGCGTGATGTATCCATCAAAACCTTTATCATTACCATGAATGACAAAAAGTGTTCCAACTCTGAGGATTTTATACCCGTGACGCGGAAAAAAAGGCGTCAAGATAATGAGACAATCGTTGAATGAAATATTCTTAATTTGTAACGAAAATCAATATATTCGACAACTTTGTTTTTATTTTTAGAGAGAGTGAATCACAGCCGCGTTCTGTATGCAGAAACTACTCATTAATTTAATGTTTTGTGCCACTCATTTGCAGACCAGTCACGCAGAGATAGATGATTATTTTGAAACAGAGCAGTTACAAAAACATGAACTTTGATTTATTGTCATTTAATTTATTTTAACATAACACATCAACTTGAAAAAGTACATGAAATATGATGGTTACAGTTTCGTGTGCAAAAATTTATAGATAGTAGATATCGCTTAATAATGTCATATAGTTTTTTTGACTATTAAAAAGTCAACTTTAGAGGCAGGTTGAAGATTCCGGTGTTCACTTCTTTACGTTTATAGAATCGGTGCCATTGCCCAGTTGCCAATTCCGCAACTGTTGACGCTTTTTTTCATCTTGATGTAGCCTTTGTCACCGGCTTTAGGTCCCCAACTGTTCTTCAGAAGCCAGTAGTCAACACCCTTTTCAGTGCCGTATCCGACAATAGTCAGGAAATGGAAACCAAGGTAGTGTTTCTGACAGTCGTTCTGCGACGGATTGAAAACGCCGCCTTTGTATGAGAACATGTCGCGTGTTAAAGCCACACCTGAAATCCATTACAGTTTTAAAATCTTCACCAAGCGACGCAAATCCTACCGACAACAACTGGACCGTTTGAAGCAACATAATCAGCGAGAAGGCTTTCATTGTATGGGAAGAACTTGTATCCAGAGATTTTCACTTTGTGATCCCTATTTCTGCGGCAACTTTGTCGTTTTTGCGCATACGGATAGCTTTTTTCAAGAGTTTGTCCGTTTTCTTTTATGTAGCTAAAAGTTATAGTTTACAAAACAAGCAAAATAAAACCGAACATACTCGAATGCAACTTTTGGATTGCCGCCATTGCAGCCAAAGTTTGCGCTGCAATCGATAAGTTCCTGTTCAGAACGTTCATGCAATCCCCGACCTCGAATGGCAAGCATTGATTCAATACTCGCTGTCACGGCAAATGCCCAACTCGAGCTACATTTGCCTTGATCCTTGACATGGGAGACAACGCTTTTGGTACGCCAATCAACAGATGCTGGACGTCCTGGCGATGATGCTGCCGGTTCTTTTATGTGTTCAGTTCCGGCGGACAACATTGAAACCATTTCCATATAATAAGGATGTGGCATAATAAATGTGCGTACAATGTAGAGGAAAATGCAGCGATCAAAGTGACCGCGGCGGTCCGCGACGGTCCGTAAATTGCTCCCGCTGGGAGACGCTTTGGGGCGCTGTTCAAGTTGACTTTTGCACGTGTGTGCGCGTGCACCGCCTCCAGCAGTTGCGACCTGCTATTTTTAACAGACGTGTTTTTGCTCTGTTTTCACTGCTTTTTCTTCGTTTTTCTTGCTTTGAATCATAATACCATGTAAGTAGAGTACATTGCGAAGGTGTTTGTACTGATTTTACGTGTGTTTACCGCTCTTTAAGCGTGCATTACGTCTTATATATTTTTTTTTCGAGAACAGCCACGGCCGTCGCCTTCCTTGATCCAGGCGCAGGAGACAAAGTTTCACAACCTTCGGGGCGAAAGTCTTTCGCTTTGGCGAGCGCCGGAGGCGTTTTGGTGGCACTTGCGCGGCGAAACTGCTGTCAGGCGATAAAGATGGAAAAACTGCGCCCGTCGCGATGCTTGCACATGGGCGGAGGACGTTGCTCCAGAGAACTCGGATTCATCGACAGAGAGTTCCAAATCAGACATCTCCTTAAGTCGAACGGGCGATTCCAAGAGAGTAGACATGTTGCCAGCACGCAAAAACTTGTGAGCAATATCGGCGTCGGCAGCTTCGAGGGTTTCACTGCCGGAAGGAAACTGTTTCTTAGCCACTGGCATCGTTGACACGAAGCCGAGATGATCGGCGCAGGACTGGAGAAAAAGGGGCACGGCGTCCGAACCTTTTTGATCTAAATTTCGAAAACGTGAAAAAGTGAACGCAGAAAATATATATACGACGTAATGCACGCTTAAAGAGCGGTAAATGCACGTAAAATCAGTACAAAAACCTTCGCAATATACTCTACTAACATGGTATTATGATTCAAAGCAAGAAAAACGAAGAAAAAGCAGTGAAAACAGAGCAAAAACACGTCTGTTAAAAATAGCAGGTCGCAACTGCTGGAGGCGGTGCACGCGCACACACGTGCAAAAGTCAACTTGAACAGCGCCCCAAAGCGTCTCCCAGCGGGAGCAATTTACGGACCGTCGCGGACCGCCGCGGTCACTTTGATCGCTGCATTTTCCTCTACATTGTAATTCCGCGTCAGACATAAACGTGAAACGGTTGATATCAAAAAATGTGTTTTCAGATGCCTTTTGAGCACGTTCAATTCGCTTCAAGTTATCGGAGAATATTTGGAAGCGATGCATCAGCTCGTCTTGAGATGTGTATGTTATGTTGTGCCTGTGAAATAAGTTGGGAGAAAGATACCACAGTTTATAACATGACTTACTTTTTGATCAAAGTTTCGAACTGATCAAACTCGGCACTATAAACACGATCCTCCTCCGCCATTGATTGAAATTGCTTGATCTCACTTTGTTTGAATCCCATGATTTCTCGGAAGAGTTCATGGTTATTGTCCAAGTTGTCGAAAAACTGATTAGCCAAACAGTGAGCCCCAACAAACAGCAAAAAGCTGCCGACGATGATCAGGGATCCTTGGAGGAGCACATACGTGAAGCTGTAAAACGGTGAAAACAACATTACTACTGTCATACTTAAAAAAGCTTACTTAGAAAACCTTGTCTGCCGAGGTTCCGGTTGTGCAGTTTCGCCGTCCTCTAATAAGACGTGTTTATTAGAGGGTGATGGAGCCAACCAAACCTTCATTGTTGAGTAGAATGATAGAAACCTGCTCAAGTTGAAGTGATTTTATATCTTTTTGTGGTATAAATAGCAGTTTTAGAAACATTAAAACTTAATTTGATTAGTAAAATGAATGAATCATTGCATTTTGTAACAAATTTGCATGTTGACAACCTTATTGTTAATTTAGGATGTTAAGTCACAAGTTAAATCAGTTTTCAACGTTGTGATTTTTCAAGACATTACTCAGATGTGGTGTTTGTGTCAGTCATTCGTTTTTGAGTTAGCGCCTCCTAAAGTTATTGAGCATATTTGTCTCGTTCAAATACTTACAGTTTTTTGTTTTATTTATCCATGTGTCAGGCAAGATTCCAAACGTTTTATTTAATGACAAAATAATATTGATAAAGATAATGAAATTCACAACACTGGTGCCAACACCATTATACCAATGTCACAAGAATTATAGCCTCTAATCATCTTAATGTATCCGTTGTCGCCAAATTTCGTTCCCCAACTAGGTTTCAGAATCCAGTAATCGGTGCCATTTTCCGTTCCGTATCCAACAATAG
Organism: Panagrellus sp. LJ2284; assembly: GCA_024447225.1. Taxonomy (NCBI): domain Eukaryota; kingdom Metazoa; phylum Nematoda; class Chromadorea; order Rhabditida; family Panagrolaimidae; genus Panagrellus; species Panagrellus sp. LJ2284. The sequence continues at coordinate 4,448,268 of JAMRYC010000005.1, read as the reverse complement.
CAAGAGCGTAGAAATATAGGCTATGGTAACTACAGTCCTCATATGCTGGAGCAAAAATACCGCTCTTGTACGCAAGCATTCCCTTTGTAACTGTCACGCCTGTAAACACATTTTTTTAATCTTCCAGTTGTCAAAAACGGCAAGAAGCTCAGTAAAGTTAAACAAACCGATGGATATAGGACCATTTGTAGCGACCCAATCCGCAAGATAGTCTTCATTGCTGGGAAGGTATGTCCAACTTTTGATTTTAAATTTATCGGCGACTTCCGGCTTACAGCTTCCCTGTTTTTCAGCAAAAGGATACAGCTTTTCAAGTGTTTGACCCTTTGTTGCGATGTACCTAAAAGAGCAAACTATAATATGGTTTAAAAACTTAAAAAACACACTGATAGGTATTAATTAGACTTCCGCCATGACAACCCGAGTTGCCGTAGTCGCAGTCAATAAGCTGTTGTTCTGATCGTTCATGCAATCCGTAACCACGAATGGCAATTAGAGATTCGACACATGCCGTCGCTGCAAATGCATAAGACGCTCCACAGGTTCCTTGATCCTTGACTCGGGTTACGGCGCCTTTAGTGCGCCAATCAAGAGAAGCTGGACGGGTTTTTGGTAACGGATTGGTTGTTTCGTTTATGCGTTCTATTTTGGCCAAGAACTGTGAAAAGTCGACTGGTGGCATCAAAAATGTGCGTAACTCATCGTTGGACATGAGCGTGAAACGGTTGACACCAAAAACGGCATTTTTGTTTGTCTTTTGAGCATGTTGAATCTGTTTCAGGTTGTCGGAAAAGATTCGGAAGCGTTTGATAAGTTCGTTTTGAGATTTGTAGGTTATGTTGAGGCTGGAATATGAGAAACTCACTAACAAAACAGTTTGAAATAAAACCATACTCGTTGATCAGGCGTTGGAATTGCTCCATCGCATTATCAACTTCAAGTGCTTCATGTTGACTCAAAAGTGTTTGACCCCTGTCACTGTTGCCAAATACACTATTTGCCAAACAGTGCGCTCCGACAAACAGCGTAAAACATCCGACAAAGATGACAAATTCTTGGAATAGCATGTAGGGAATACTATAAACAGTTTTAAAAACAGTATTTTATATAGCTGAAGGTTTTACCTGCAATATGTCCGTGATCTCTCTGCAGCAGTTTCAAAATCCGCTAGCAAGTTCTGTTTACTTGAGTATGGAGAAGCCATCTAAAGTAAGGGTACTTTAAGCGTACTTCAAAAGCTTTCGAAGCACGCTTAAATACTTGTCTAACTTGTGACATCATGCAAATGATAAGCGCAGCTATTAACAGTTCCACACCTGCTTATGTATTTTGTAACGAAAAATAGTTGTTCTGGAAAAAGATAAGCACCTCGTGACACTGCCAAGCTTTAGTTGGAAGATTAATGTTTGTGTTTGTTCAATAACTTGTTTTTTTTTGTGTTGCAAAGTTATCAGTAATGTATCATCACTCATGTTGCAAAAATAGAACATTCCCAATCAACACTGATACGAAGTTTACCTTACGAACAGTTTACTTTAGCCGATTTTGCAAGAATGTGAAAACGTTTTTATTACAAAATAATTATTGTGAATCACATGAATAAGCAATAAGTGTTTAACTGAAACTAAAAAAAATGATCACGGAATCGGCGCCACTGCCATTTGGCCAATTCCACAGCTGTTGACGCCTCGCTTCATCTTGATGTAGCCGTGCTCGCCAAAGGATGTGTCCCAACTGTTCTTCAGGAGCCAGTAGTCACTGCCACCTTCATTACCGTATCCCACAATGGCCAAGGCATGCCCACCTTTGCTATCGTGTTGACAGCTGTCGTATGATGGGTTGAACACGCCGCTTTTGTATGAGTATAATTCGCGCGTTACGCTAATGGCTGAAAGAAACGTATTTTTCAATAGCAGTTTATAGTCGAAAAAGTCAAGCAAACCAATCGTAACGGGACCATTGGCCGCGACCCAATCAGCCAGATAGTTTTCGTCGAGAGGGAATGACTTATAACCGGAGATTCTGACCTTTCCTGCTGAAACTTGACGGCAACCTTCTTGTCTTGCTTTGTATGTGTACAGTCTTTCAAGCGTCTGGCCATAGTCTTTGATGTAGCTAAAAAGGTAAAAAACAAAAAGTGTCTAAAGTTTACGTATAATCCCTCTACCTCTCTAATGCGGAATAACCAATCCAGACCTAGCATTAATGCCGCCCTCTAGATTGGTCATGTTGGGGTTCCTTGGAATGCTCTCGGAATGCTTGAAAGTATGCCGATGGTTACATGCTTCGGAGGCGACAGTTTTAGTGGTTTTGAGCGCGCTGAAGGCGTATAGTGCTAGGAGTTGATTTGCATAGATTTCTGAGGGATTCGGAGGGAGGCTGGGAAGTTGGGATGCCCGAGGGTGGGAAAGTTTTATTGTTTTTGGGGTTTTAATTTGAATGAAACGTTGTTGACTTTGGCATTGTTGAAGATGGAATGATGCTATTCTTCCATGTGAGGTACCCTGGGTGTGGTTGTAAACAGTTTGAGCTCCTGAGGTGTTAGTAGAAGTATGGGGGTGCGGTGTCTACGTAATCACGTTGTTGTTTTTTGGGGGGTCAACTGGTGTGGAAGAAGCTGCGCTACTCGGGATTCAAGTTGAATATGAAAATGATAAGGAAATTTCGACCATTCTAAACTTTGCATTTTAAACTTTAATTAATACGTCGTTTTGAATTCGGATGTTTTAAAGAATTGCAACTCATTTGGGGCCCCCGAAGGGGGCCCGTTGCTCTTGTCAATTTACCTAAATGCAATTGTTAAATCTCTACCATTACAGCCTTTGTTGTCGTGGTCACAGTCTACGAGCTCCTGCTCAGATCGTTCTTGCAATCCACGGCCTCGAATGGCAAACAATGATTCGATGGACGCGGTCACTCCAAAAGCCCAGCACGATCCACAGTTTCCTTGATCCTTAACCCGAGTTACGACGCCGTGGTCACGCCAATCAATAGACCCCGGACGAGTCGGTAGGGGGTTTGTAGATGGATCTATGCGTTCAGTTTCTGCTAATATGGTTGCAGAAACGTTGATGGATGGCATAATGTAGGCGCGTAGTTCATCGTCGGACATGAGTGTGAACCGATTGACGCCGAAGACAACGTTTTCGTTGTTCCGTTGAGCTTGTTGGATGTATTTCAGGTTGTTGGAAAAGATTTTGAAGCGATCAATGAGTTCATCTTGGGAATTGTACGTGATGTTAAGCCTGAAAAGTTAAAATTGATAACCTCCTTTTCAGTTGATATTAAAAACAAACTCGTTAATCAAGCTTTTGAACTGATTAGCCACATCATCAACTTCCAGACTTTTCAAAGGCAATTCTCTTTGATTGATTCTGTTAACGTTGTCATAAAGTTGATTCGCGGCATAATGCGCTCCAACAAACAGCAAGAAACCGCCGATAAAGATGATTGATCCTTGGAAAAGCACAGATGTGATGCTAAAACCACAATTGATCTTGAAGCAGTTTTCATAAAATAAAAACCTTACCTTGACAACGCCGTTTCCGTCAGTTTCTTCTGCTCAGCAACGTCAGAATCTTCTAATAAGTTTTGTTTACTATAACGAGGTGCAGCCATCCAAAAATTCATAGTTACAAAAGAAAGTGAGAAACAGTTTTTCAAACCAGCGGATTTTATACCCGTTTGGCTATTTACTTCGACAACCTCAAGGAGACTAAACAGATCAGTCAAGCAAGTGAATCATCAAATGTAATACTTCAATTTTGTAGCCAAAACTATGTTAGTCTACAAGAGTGTTTTTTTCGGGACAAGTGTGTCAAATGTTTTCTAGGGGTAGCTATTCGAGTTAAGTCCAGTTTTTCTTACTTTAACTCTTACCGATGTAAACAAAAGTACCCTCTCGTGCAGCGACAAAAGATTATCTCCCCCCAAGTGCACCTAAGGGAATGACCAGGTCGACTCGGCGCCGATTCGGATGAAATGAAAAACACTGATAGCTGACTATATTGTAAGAACTTTCCCAAAATATTAGCTGCAGTTTGCCATTAGGGGCCGAGAACGGTGCCGTCAAAGTCCGAAATTTTGATTTTTTTGTGTTTTTTGAAAAATCATAACTTTTTTTTGGTTACCTCTTTTTAAACGCGGTTTGAAGAAAAAAATAGGTTAACATCTTATCTATAACTTCTTCTTACAGTTGAAACTAGTGTGAAAACTTTGAAAGTTAGAAATATTGATTTTAAAAACATACACATTTGTGTACCACTGTTCTCAAATATGGCATTATGAAACTACACTATTTTTTCACAAACTGTAGAGATGGTACGTACTAATGTTGGTTTTAAACGGCGTGACAAACGGTCAGATAGAAAAAAAGTTATTTCTAATTGAAAATTGTAATTTTCGGACTTTGACGGCACCGTTCTCGGCCCCTAAGGGCAAACTGCAGCTAATATTTTAGGAAAGTTCTTACAATATGGTCAGCTATCAGTATTTTTCATTTCATCCGAATCGGCGCCGAGTCGACCTGGTCATTCCCTTGTAAGAGGCTGTCCTGAAATCACGTCATCGCAAAATTGGTGATTTGAATACTCCATTGCAGTGATTTTCCGATGATGTCATTTGGGATTTTGACCCCCTCTCCCCATCATCATTTTTTGTCATTGTGGTACTGATCCTCCCTTCCCCCGTCCATTGTTTATTACAAAATAATTATTGTGAAAGATACATGAATGCACGACCATTAAACAGAAAACCAAAATAAAGCCATCACGGAATCGGTGCCACTGCCCATTGACCAATACCACAGCTGTTGACGCCTCGCTTCATCTTGATGTAGCCGTGGTCGCCGAAGGATGTGTCCCAACTATTCTTCAGGAGCCAGTAGTCAGTGCCACCTTCATTACCGTATCCCACAATGGCCAAGGCATGCCCACCGAGGCAATGATGTTGACAATTGTCGTTTGAGGGGTTGAACACGCCGTTTTTGTATGAGTAAAAGTCGCGTGTCACGCAAATGGCTGAAAGAAACGTATTTTTCAAAAGCAGTTTATAGTCGAAAAAGTCAAGCAAACCGATCGTAACAGGTCCATTGGCCGCGACCCAATCAGCCAAATAATTTTCGTCGAGAGGGAACGACTTGTATCCAGAGATTCTGACTTTTTCTGCTGAAACTTGACGGCATCCCTCTTGTCTTGCTTTGTACGTGTACAGTCTTTCGAGCGTCTGGCCATGGTCTTTGATGTAGCTGAAAAGGTGTAGATTGAAAATCATTCAAAGGTACCCTATACGCAGTTTACCCAAATGCATTTTGCAAAGTTCCACCATTACAGCCACCATTATTGCGGTCACAGTCTACGAGCTCCTGTTCAGACCGTTCTTGCAATCCACGACCGCGAATGGCAAACAATGATTCGATGGACGCAGTAACTCCAAACGCCCAGCACGAACCGCAGTTTCCTTGATTCTTGACCCGAGTCACAACTCCTCGGCCACGCCAATCAATAGACCCCGGACGAGTCGGTAGTGGGTTTGTGGATGGATCTACACGTTCAGTTTCTGCCAATATGGTTGCAAACGTTGCAGAAACGTTGTTGGATGGCATAATGTAGGCGCGTAATTCATCGTCGGACATTAGCGAGAAACGGTTCACGCCGAAGATGACGTTGTCGTTGTTCCTTTGAGCTTGTCGGATGTGTTTTAGGTTGTTGGAAAAGATTTTGAAGCGATCAATGAGTTCATCTTGGGAATTGTACGTGATGTTGAGCCTGAAAAGTTGAAGTGGACAAAGTCCTTCCAGTTTAAATTAAAAACAAACTCATCAATCAAGCTTTTGAACTGATTGGCCACATCATCAACTTCCAGGCCTTTCAGAGGCAATTCTTTTTGATTGGTTCTGTGAGCGTTGTCATAAAGTTGATTCGCGGCATAGTGCGCTCCAACAAACAGCAAGAAACAGCCGATAAAGATAATTGATCCTTGGAAAAGCACAGATGTGATGCTGAAACCCTGATGAAACTAATAAACAGTTTTCATAAAATAAAAACCTCACCTTGACAATGCCGTTTCAGTCTGTTTCTTCTGATAACCCCCATCAGTCTCTTCTAATAAGTTCTGTTTACTAGAGCGAGGTGCAGCCATCCAAAAATCCATGGTTACAGCAAAAGTAATGAAAAGTTTATCAAACTAGAGGATTTTATACCCCTTTGGCTATTTGTTTCGATAACTTGCAAGGAAACGGAACGGACCAGTCAAGTAAGTGAATCATCAATTGTAATACTGCCATTTTGTAACTAAAACGATGATAGTCGACAAGTGTGTTTTCTTCTGGGACAAATGAGTCAAATGTTTTCTAGGGGTCGCTATAAATAACATACGGCATCAAAAGCTATAAAAATTTCGCATTCGATCGAAAGTCGGCACTGAGTGTGAGAAATAAGCCTACACAAAATAATCTTTAAAGGGTCTTGCCTATTTGACATTCTAAGTACTATTTTGCTCACAATTTTGCAAGAATAACTGTGAAGAAGTCCTGGCTTATCGCAGTTTAAATTTTTTTAGTGGCTTGTATGCTGTGTTACATAGCCAGTTACAAAAACCACTATTTTGACTTCAATGTTATTATTTCCGCTTGAGTTTAACCCAGTTTTTTTTTCACTTCATTTTTGTTGATGTAAACAATTTTATTACAAAATGTAAATTTTAAAATCCGTCTCTTTTTGTAATGAAAGTCATGGAAACGGTGCCACCGCGTATTGGCCGATCCCACAACTATTGACTCCTCTTATTACTTTGATGTAGCCGTTATCACCGACATCTGTGCCCCAACTGTTCTTCAGATGCCAATAATCAACCCCGTTTTCTGTGCCGTATCCAACAATGGCGAGGGCATGAAAACCAAGAGCACGATGAGCACAATCTGTTGGATTCACAACGCCACTTTTGTAGGCAAACATATCGAAAGTGAATGCCAAACCTAAAATTAAACCGGTAATCACGTAATGACAGTTTTAAACAGTAATGCAAACCAGTAGCAACAGGACCACGAGCTGCAACCCAATCAGCGAGATAGTTTTCGTTGAGACCAAAACGAACAAGCCCTGATATTTTGACTTTTTCTCCAGTTACGTTTTTACAGTTTTGCAAATCAGCAGCATAAGGATAGAGTTCATCGAGTGTCTGACCATGAATGGCTATGTAACTGAAAATTTGAAATAAAGTTAAAAACGGATGGCAGAAAGCCTACCGAAACGCATTATCAAGCCTTCCACCGTAACAGCCAAGATTGTCGTCATCACAGTCGATGAGTTCCTGTTCAGAGCGGTTTTCTAACGGGTAGCCTTGAATCGCTCTCATAGACTCGATAGTCGCCGTCACGGCAAATGCCCAACATGCTGTACAAGGTCCTTGAGATTTGACTCCAGTGACGAAGCCTTTTTTGAGCCAATCAACAGAATCTGGGCGTTTTGGAAGGGCTTCTACAGTTTTGTTTATGTTTTCATATTCAGAGGATAAATGTGACACAGATCGAGAAAAGTTGGAATATGGCATTAGATATGCACGTAGTTCATCGTCTGACATCAGCGTAAAGCGATTGACGCCGAAAAGAGCATTCTGGTTTCTTTTTTGAGCGCTTTCAATCCGCTTCAAGTTGTTGGAAAAGATTTGGTAGCGGTTGGATACTTCATCCTTAGATGTGTATGTAATATTGAATCTAGAAACGGACGTAGCATCGTCACCCAGTTTAATGATCTAACATACTGTTTAACCAAGTTTTCGAACTGAACAAACACCGCGTAATCCACAACTTTGTCTGAAAGCATCATTCGAAGCGAGCTACCTTCTTTGACCGCCAGTTTTTGAATACCATCTTCGCCGTTAAAAACGTGATTAGCCAAACAATGCACTCCAGCGAATAACAAAAAGCAGCCAACAAAGACGATACATCCTTGGAGCAGCACATATTTGACACTAAAAACGCCGATAAAAGAACACACAGCAGTTTACATTATCTACAAACATTACCTCGTTGGTCTTGCCTTGCAGTTTTCGGCATCAGTTTGATAATCTTTTATTAAGTTTAATCTACTAGAGTGTGACGAAGCCATCGATACTTTTACAGTTTGCATGTTCCGTGATGAGAACGGTCGAAACCTTCCAAAAGAGTGAATTTATAGCTTTCGATTGGTGGTTGCAAGTGATAAGAACCATTCCTGTTTTTTTCTAGAAAGCAAAAACACACCCTCGTCGCAATACCAAAGTCATCTAGGATTATTTTTCTGTTTCTGTTAACTTGTTTTTTCTGCATTGCATTTATATGAGTAATAATGCATACATTTGGGAAGGTAGACAGTGTTACTCATGTTGCAACGAGGAGCGGTCACAACTTTGACATTGATAAGAAGCTCGGAATGGTGAAGTCAAAGAAAAGAAGCTTATCTTGAACTTGAAAACTGTGTTCTTTTAACTCCTTGAGATTGCGTACATATGTTGTTATTGACGTATTCAATGCTATTGCTTTATTACACATAAGTTACAAATCGATAAAATGTCAAAACTTTTAGTGCAGTGAGGGGCCGCAATGGGGCCCGCGCTCACTCGTTTAGCGTTTTGTTTCACACAATCGGTGCCAATGCCGCTACACCAATTCCACAGCTGTTAACGCCTCGCTTCATCTTGATGTAGCCGTGATCACCGAACTTGGTGCCCAAATTGTTCTTCAGCAACCAATAGTCGACCTTGTTTTCCGTGCCGTAACCAACAATAGTAAGGACATGCATACCGATACGGTGCTTCTCGCAGTCAGTTTTTGATGGATTGAAAACACCGCTTTTGTATGCGAGCATTTCATGTGTGACTTCCACCCCTGAAAAAGCATACTATTGTTTGATCGTTATTTGAATGACAAAAACGTTAACAACTATATTTCGAAATTAACAAACAACGAACCTGTAAGAACAGGGCCTTTAGCAGCGACCCAATCGGCAACTTTGCTTTCGTTTCGAACGAACAATGCCCAATTCAAAACTTTGACCTTTTGATCCTTAACTTTGTGGCATTTTTGTTCTTTTCCTGCATAAGGATAGAGTTTCTCAACCGTTACACCTTCATTTTCAAGGTAACTGAAAATTTTTACAGTTTTACGTAATGAAAAATAAAAACAAACTTACTCTATTACTTTGTCAGGGACTTTACTGTTACAACCATGACTGGAAGTACAGTCGATCAGTTCTTGTTCCGAACGTTCTTCCAATGGATGATGACCTTGAATCACGCTAGCTCCTTCGATAGTGGCAGTTAAGGCAAATGCCCAACTCGAATCACATTTGCCTTGATCCTTGACACGGGTTACGGCGTGTTTGGTACGCCAATCTACGGACGGCGGACGAGTTGGCAATGGTGTTGTTGGTTCCTTGACGTTGTCAGATTCTGAGAACAGCGATGACAGGTCGGTTTCTGGCATTACAAATGCTTGCAGCTCGTCGTCAGACATCAGTGTGAAATGGTTGACGCCGAAAAGTGTATTGTCGTTTGCTGTTTGAGCACGTTCAATCCGCTTCAAGTTGTTAGAGAAGATTTGGAAGCGATACATTAGTTCATCTTGAGAGTCGTAAGTAATGCGGAGCCTGAAATATTGACTTTTTGACTACTCACAGTTTAGAACAAGACCTACTCGTTAACCAAGCGTTGAAACTGATCAACTTCGGCGTCAGTAACATCACGACCCGCGTCCCGGAGTGATTGGAGCAGACTGATTTCTTCACGCTCCAATCCAATCAACTCTCGAGAAACTTCTAGATTATTGTTGTCATTGACGAATAGATGATTGGCGAAACAGTATGCAGTCACCAACAGCAAAAAGCATCCGATAGAGATGCAAACCCCTTGGAACAACACATAGGTCCAGCTGTAATAATATTATTACCACCATATTTGAAATGTTAAACTGTACCTTGGAGACGTTGCCTCTACATGTTGCTTCGATGGATAAACGTCGGCGTCCTCTAACAAAATCTGCTTTTTAGAGCATGGTGTATCCATCCAAACTTTCATCACTGACAAGAATGGTGAAGAAAATGCTTGAGATTAACAGATTTTATACTGTTGGTAACCTCTTAAAAAAGGCGGAATCTCTAACGCAGTTGTTACAAAATGATGAAATTGTTTTTATAACATAGATGTTTGTTCAAGTCTGGTTTTGATAGTATGGCAAATGAGTCACAAGGTCAACTTTAATGGGGCTCAGTGTGCAATATTTCACATAACTGTATTTGTCAGTCTTGCTTTGTTTAATGTCATATTCAAAACAAGATTTCAGTTACAAAGACGATGATGAAACGCAACCATTTTGAATTTGAATAAGTTTAATGAGAATAAAGTTACAGACGAACCGTTGAGATTTGTTACAAAAAGGTGAGATTTCATTGTTCAGAAGGTTTACCGATCGTTCTGAATTTCTGCAGTTGCAACTTACAAGCTGCTGTTATGTCAAAAAAATGTCGATACATATTCGCCTCTCAGTTTTTAAATCAAATATAATGGTTAATAAAGCGTTCGAACTTAACCAACACCACATGATTCCCAAATTCGGCCGGTGAGAATACCATTCGAAGTGGACCATTATCGCCTCTTGCCAATTTTTGGCTACCACTTTTGTTGTAGAAAACATGATTAGCCAAGCATTCCAAGAAGTGACAAAATGCAGCCGACGAAGATTTTTAAAAAAGCACTCATTTGACGCTAAAACCTCATGAAGAATACCCCGCAGTTTAAGTCGTGTAAATCCTAGATTTTTTTATTTCGCGTTACCATTGAATGCAGTTTTACAATTCTCTAATAAGTTTGATATACTCGGATCATATTAGTTTTGCGATGACTAAACATAAATTTTATATTCCAAATTTCTCGCAGTTTATATCATTGCTAAAACACGTCCACGACCGCTGTGCCCTTTAAACCCTTGGCAATATTGTCGTTTTGCTTTCTTTAAATAACTTTAATTGCGCAACTACGTTTTGTGTCGTAACTCTTCAACCTACACACTGAACATCGTGGTCGCAGACACATTATGTCGCCCGTGTGACCTTCTTGGAATACCGTAGGCTTGAGATGTTTGCGTTAATAGGCTTAAGTATTTGATAATAGTTCCACAACAACAGTTTAATTTTATTTACTTGAATTTTGTCAAAACAATAAATGCCTTATTTGTGTTTCCAAAAAGTTAATTGACTAGTCTTAAAGTTGAGGAAAGCAATGGTTCAAAGGTATCGGGTATATCAAAAATGGCATCCATCGGGTTCATTCACGCTTTGAGGATCTCGGTCAAGAGCTTGCGCATTCCGCCCTTTTGCGCAATCGTCCCGGCGAGGAAGACTGTCTCCAATCGCGCGGGTGAAGCTTCTCGTAGCCGTGGCAAGAGCAGGAGCAATCGGCCGAAGCGGGCCGCGTTTGAAGGGTGGGTGCGCGAAATGTGTTGGGCTAACATGAGTTGGGCTTGGTCTTGAAGGGCTTGGATTTCGTTGGTGTCGGTCAGGGAACGAGTGTCTGAAATCGATGATCATAAAACGTGTCAGTTTTCAAACTCTTACCAGGCCTAAAAAGCACGATCGCCTTTAAACACGCAATCTCGGCCGCATCGAGATTGGCGCCCTTGTACTGCTCGAACACGTGCCGTAACTGAAGGATGAAATCGTTCGTCGGGACATTGGTGTCAGTCGACTCCGAGGACCCGAAAAGTGGGCACTTATCCATGGTGAAGGACCATTGGAAGGCGGAAAGGAGGAATAATTCGGGCCACACGGTCTCAAGCAGCGTGATTTGATCGAGCATGGTGAGGCCTGTGAAGGCGGGTACGGTTTTGGCCCATTTTACGGTAGCGAGGAGAACGTGTTGTGCAGTTTCGAGTAATTCAGCGGCTTCTGGGCCGAGTGGGGCGGGGGGCGTGGGAGAAGGTTGGGACGGTGCCCTTGCTGATGCGACGGAGCTCGGGGAGAGGTCGATTGTTGTTGAAAGGACGTTGGAACAGTCTCTGAAATTGAAGGTCCAGTTTAATGCAAATAAAAAACTTCCAAAAACCAACCGAAACAAATTCTGCGACAAATAAATATCATTCTCGACGGCCCCGGCATTGATTGTCGCCGTATTTCGTGGTTGGCGCTCGTTTTGAACCGCTGAAGTGACGGCTTTATGAATAATAGATAATGTAGGTATAGATAAGCAGAATGAACTCAGAAAGTCAGTTTAAAACTCACCATCCTTATTCATCCCTTTGGCAATGCACTTTTTAAGTCGGCAAGCCTGGCATTGATTGCGATGCGCCTTGTCGACCACACACATCCCTGTGCCGGCCTGGCATCTGTAGATGAGTCTTCGACGGACGGATCGCTTGAAGAAGCCACTGCAGCCGTTGCAGGCGAGGATTCCGTAATGTTTGCCGCTGGAGACGTCGCCGCAGCTGAAAAACGAAGATTACAGAACGGCCAGTTTAAAAAAAACTTACACAGCGCAGGATAGCGTCGAATTCCCACACCCCGGCGATTCTGACTTCATGTTTGGGCTGCAATTCATCGGAAAGGTGTTTATTGACACTGTAGCTGGATCGAATAAGCTCGCCATAGAGGTGGTGTTCTGTTTGACGGCAGCATTCATGGCTGCTGTCATGGCGGCGAGGGATTGGACGTAGGCTGAATTGGTGCATACGTTTCTGACAGTTTTTCTTTGTCAAAACTTACATTGATTCAAAAACGGAGCCGATAACAACACATTCCCCGGGTAATTGACACCCAATTGTGGCACTCCACCGGTCAAAATAGATTGTGCCATGGATGAAATCGCGCTCCCAGGCGATGAAGCGTTATCGTCGTTGCCGTTCCCGGGCGCCGGACTGGACGAGGATGACGCTGCTGAGGGGGATCGACGGTCAAGGGCTTCTGGATGGGATTCTATCGATGTTGACATACCTCAATCAACAGCGGGACAGTTTCTGAACCAAAAAGTTAAAGTAAACTCAAAACTTTGAAAAAGCCTCGCCACCACGAACGAAATACCGTAAACCACACCCCGTGGGCTCATCGCGTCACAACGAAGATGTCCCCTCATGGCTTCAGCGCCATCCCATCTCACTCAAATGGCAAAAATGCCGTCAGCGACAGGCGGAGCCACCACGGACGGCGACGCCGACAGACAATGTGTCACTTGTAAAAGGCGACGAGAGCCTTCTGCGACGAAAGTCATGGTGCGGGGCCACTGTTTGTGTATGCATGTGTGTATACAGAGAGCATGGGGTATGGTTAGCTAGGTGCTTCCAGCAGAAGGCGGCCCGAAGACGAAGAAGACATGGTGGCAGCGACAAGGCGATTCTTGATTGGCTGCCAGCGTCAAAGTCCGCCTTTTCTTCGCGGGTGGGGAGGGGGTTTACAGTATGGGTGGTGGTTTTTGATCTTGGATAACGGCATGGAGCAAAGTTAGGGATTTAGAACTCCTAGAAAAGGCGCCAGTTAAAAAAATTTTAAAATAAGCAAATAGCATGTTTCTGACACATTGCCAGCGCCCTTCAAAAATGAAAACTACAATTTCTAACAGTCATTATGCCACTTTTTCTCCCCATTATCCCCTGATGACGACAACATCCATTCAAAAACACTACAAATTCGATTCCAGTTTCACTGCGCTCTCGAACCCACCAAGCTCCCATTGACATTAACCCCGCCAAACACAACCTTAAGAACTAAATTTCAATCTAATTGCTGACTTCCTGATGAACACAATTTCCGTGATACCCGCTCACGTCGACTGTCCGCCCGCCGTCATAAGCTCGCCCCAATTAAACCCCGCAAAGCATAAAACGACCGGAAATCGGCCACCGGGCCCCCACACATCTCGGCGCCCTCAACCACGGCACGTTCCGTCAACCCAATCTGTACTTTTTTACCTAATCCGAGTCAACGACGTCATCTATAGCGTGGAATGGCGGGCATTGTTTGAATATAATAGTTAGCATTGACTTCAAACTTTGTTTTTTGCATACCAAAAGGCAAACCAGAACAAACACAGTGTCGGTGACATTCAATTCCCGAATGAATGGAATTTTGTAGTACGGAAAGTTGCACGAAGCCGCTTTGTCATAGGTATAAATCGGCTGAATGGCACTTTTAAACAATGCACACACGCATCAAAACCTGATGGGAGTCAATGGGCTCAGGGGTTTGTACCAAAAGTCACGGGGTTGGAGGGGGGATTCGGGGAAGTGATTACGTAAATACTGTTTGTTATGGCTTGTTGTTTACGATGGTGGTATGATTTAGGGGGTTTGCTCAGACCTCGCAATTTTAAAGTTAAAATTTTGTATACTTTTGTCACAGAGTAGCGTTCGGACGCTACAGTATCCCGAAGAGTGTTCAATGTCATTGAAGCAAAACGAAGTTTCCTCCGGGGTGTTGTTGATTCAATGTTTGGTCGTCATCATGATAGCCTTTCTCGAAGACAGCCTTTCTTCAAGGTTTGATGGAACGGGTGTTCCTGGCTGTTCCGGAATTCTGGGTTTAGCTCTAAGTGTGTAACATATCCCCCCAGCATGATAGCCTCCTGTCTCCCGGCCCTATTTGCAGATGTTCCAGTAACCCTGTTACCTCGGCGAAGGCAAAAAGGGAACAGCAAGGCGCGAGAAATGGCCCTAACTGAGTGCTTCCTTCCCACAAATGACAACCACCCCACCGTGGATGGCATCCCTATCCTCCAGGGGTCTACGGGCGGCGTATGCCTTTTGCAATGGAAGCCACCCCGAAATCCGATTAACGTTTATTGCCCGGCGCCGCCAAAAGCGCGCGCCCAATCACACTGCCAAGTTCGGGAATAGGGGGCATCCTCCAATGCTTGCTTGTTTGGTGCCTTCGTCATCGGCTGCCAGCTTGGTGGCAAACAACCTTCAAATGGCTTCTTTTGGGATACTGTATGTCATCAACCCAACACAACCCTGCAGGACAGAGCACCAGTGCTCTCTAATCATATGACATTACCGCGAAAGCTAACAGACCAGAAGCTCGAACAACTTTGTCGGAAACAATTATAAATAAAATTTTTCAATCCCTTACTTAAAAACGGAAACACCTCTTCACTGCCCTCAACTCAGATTACCTTACCACATATCACAGCGCAAAGCAAGGCAACCGGAAGCGATGACGGCACAGAGCTACCTGGTAATGGCCCTATTTTAGAAGACGGTTGGGGTTAGCATCTTTTTCACGCCTGTGATAATTGTAGAGACATGCCCCGTGGCGACAAAGGACACGCGAGTCTTTCGTCGCTTCAGGGGGACGTGATTGTGTGTGCAAACAGTGGCAGGGCAGTTTTATTTCGAAAACAAATAATACAACAATGCGGGGGGAAAACGGTGTACGTAGGCCGCCGGTGCTCTCCGGAAATATTGTATTGATATGCCTTTTGGAGAAGCAAGGTATCATGAGATTGATGATGTGCCACAGGTGGTCGATATATGATATTGCTGGAATTGGAATTCGAATAGCATAGCTCATAATGTAAGAGTTAAAGCAATGGAAAACGTAATGCTTGTCAGATGCAGCTGGGGACCTGGAGCATTCTTTTTGGGGATGGTTTCTGAAATTTATTTCGAAGTCGAAGCAGCAGTTTTGAATTAAAAAGTCATCAACCCATCATCGTTCGAATTACATTTGCGACCTCTGTTCCGAAAACAAGTTTACAAGTGTCCCTACGGCCGGTCTGTCTTTATCCTGGCTGACTTAGCCAGCGATCTTCGGAACCAATGCCGCTGCCGTCGACAATGCCAATTTCTGGAGTACTCATGGAGTCACTCCAAGACCAGGGGCCCCATGTGTGTTCGAATTAATTTATCGCTGCCCGGATGGGTCACTGAGTGGGCCCTGTTAGCGGGTTAGTCGTCGGTGCCACTTGCCGGTGCAAAAAGGCAATCTAGTACCGCGTCGAGGCACTAATCCGTCGAGGAGTCGAAATAGATACATACTGGTGTCTTGTAAAGTTCAATTTCGGCCGGCATCCAGCATCCTGGGGTCGGCAAGCGTCAAAAAGGGCAGCGAAACACTTGGCCGCCCGCGCACAGTGGCACTTGATACTGTATTGCGCGCGCGCGAAGACGATGTTGTCGCGCGTGGCACACCAAAGTGTTAATAAAGTTGATTCGATTAGCTTTTTGTTCTTTCAAATTTGCAGCAAAAACACCAACCCAACAGTTTCATGCATTTCAATTTTATGAACAAACAAATCAAACTTTCTCAAATAAAAAAACGACAAAAGTTAAACAGAGAAACTTTTTCCTAAAGCAATGACCGACGAAATATTTGGTTGAAAGCTACCCGCAGCTCACTCAACACCAAAAAAAGGATATGTAAAGACGAGAAAAAGTCTGATTGGATGAATCAAACCCAAAAAACAAACAAAAACCACGTTTTGGCTATCTTAAGACTTTGAAAAAGGGTCAATAACACGATGAGCAACTCAATGACTGTGACTACTATGTACAAAAACGTGATTCCATAAAAAGTTGAAAACTTGAAAGAAAAAAGGTGTTAAAGCTAACGTCGAACATCACTGTGATAAGTGTGATACGCCATCGTGATAAGTTGAAATAAAACCCTCAAAAAAGGATCCTACAGTTGGCAGAGATTCGGGATTGCACATTTGAATATTGCGCGAGAGTGTGATAAGACCTAATATGGTTAGTATTTGTGTTCGGGCGAGTCGCTAACCCGCGTACTCGTCGTTTCATCGCTGTTGATGCTGCCACCGGAGTTGGATGCACTGGTGCCATCGTGGTGGTCTTCGGATGTGTTGTCGGTATCGTCGTCGCTATCTGACAACGGAAGGCCACCGAGACTGTCGATATCATTGAGATACATTGTGAAGGCGGGTGTTGTCGGTTCGGCATCGCCAACTGTGAATTGTGGCTTTTCAGGGGATCCTGACTCGGCAGATGAGGCCGTTTTTGTTGTTTTTTTAGACTTTTTGTGGATAGTAGCCCACGGCTGACGGTCCGCAGAGCCCCAGATCGTGAAGAAGAAGACCGGGAGAACTGCTACGACGGCACTGATCTCGAAAACGAGGGTCCACTCGGCGAGGGAGCCGTGTTTAACGATGGCATTGGAGATGATTTTGTTGATGATGGAAAAGACGGCTACGAATCCGAAGGCAATGCCGGTGACGATGCCAGAATAGGCGGGGGCGAGCTGGAGGAGGGCTGTTTGGACGCCGGGGGTGTGCATACCTGGAAATTGGAAAGCTTAGAGGTCGTCATGCGCAGTTTAAAACAAACCAGCAAATACATTAGCTAAACATAGCAAAACAACAGCCCAAACTTTGTTGTTTTCACCCTTCATGAGAGGCACAAGGCCGATACAGACGCCGAGGCCCAGGGAAGCGACTCCATTGAAGATTTTGACTATGTTTGTGCGTGAGATTATGCAGCGACCTAAAATAAGTTTCTTACATAATCATAATAGATTTAAACGATATATTGTATAAATTGACAGTTTAAAATAAAAAAAAAAACTTACCTTTCTTCCGACTCTGAATCAGCGAAGCCAAAGACGAGCTCATCGTCTTCGAAATAAACAGCACCACGCATGGCAGGGCTGACAGAATACCGTTCATCTGCATCGACATGTCGAGGACGTCGTTCATGTATTTCGGAAGAAGCTGAAAATGTATTTTTAGCAATTGCGCCCACGAACCAGTTTATCGTACCTGTAACATAATGACCAACGGATACTCATGACAAATAAGAGCCGCAACACCGGCATACAACGGCCCACAGGTCATTATCGCCTTCCATGGCACACTCTTTCTTTCATTCCGTTTTCCGAGATTTTCTTCCGAAATCTTTTCATGAACAAAGTTCATTTCAATTTTGCTGATGCAAAAGTGCTTTGACGGCTTATCAGCACTCAATAGCAGCCAGAAAACAGTAATCAGTGCCACGATAAATGCGCTGACATAGAAGATGCTCGGCCAGCCACCGTAGGCTGCTTTGCTCTCGCAAAGAAAACCCGCTGTTGGGAGAATGATCAATGTGCCGATTTGGCGGCCGCCAGTGATAAGGCCAATGGCAAATGGGCGCTCCTTTGGTGGGAACCAGCGGGTTATCATCGAGTTTGTGGATGGCTGGAGTAGAGCATCAGCGAATCCGGTCAGAACTCTGGCGGCTACGACAAGCCAAACACTGGCATGGCTGACTGCTGGGATGACGGCATTGGACACGAATAGCAAAATAAGTGAAATAACGATGCACCATTTTGAATTTAGCCTATCAGCATAGGTACCAGTGAACAGCATGGCTAGACTTCCGGCATTTTGAGCCGCGAAGACAATACCCTGCTGGGTGCTCGTCCATGATAAGAGCTCGGCATTATTAGCTGAGCAACCGACAACTTCAACACCGCTATCCTTCGCCATTAAGGTGTCTTCGACTTCTTTTTCATAGACTTGGAGCATTTCCGGATGCGCATCTAACTCGATGGCACGCTTTCTAAGGCGGTTTAGCTCACATTTCGTGATTCCGGTCTCACTTGAGTTGCCGAATGTCGAATTTGTGCCATTGGTAATGTATTCGAATAACTCAGTGTCCAAGAATTCTTCAACGGCACTATTGTTCGCTTCTCGTCGTAGTCTGATGAGATCATTCACAATGGACTCCTGGGACTCCATCACTGGCTTCACCATGCACACCATGCTCACGCTCAAATTGCTTGTTGACACTGCGAGCGCGATGTAGCACATCATGAGCAAGAAGGCTACGAAAAGGCGTGTAGAGGGGAAGATTTTTGATTTGTTGGACTTTGAGGACGATTTTGACGATTTTGAAGCGAGTGAGGGTGAACTCATGTTGGCTGGGAGGTCAAAGTCGTCGACAATGCATTTTGTGGATTGAGAAGCTGGGGTTGTGAACTTGGCGGAGGCGGAGGTTACCGCTGATATCCGCGGCATCCTGGAAGAGTAAAATTTTAAAATAAACAGTTTTTTAGTCTAATATTATGATGTACGGATAAGGTGTGAAGTCAAAGAACGCAGTTTAGAACCCCAAAAGCCAACCCGAAGCCACGCAACCTCGGCCTTTGCCAATTCACTACAAAGCCCCCATCCTCCGATTTCCCTCTCATCAGTCAGTAGCCTCTGGCCAGCAGTCCTCCCTCGGCTACAATCTACATGTGCATATCATACCGGCCCCAGCCTCAGGCACGAAACAAGTTTCGCTTTCTTTTTAGCTTCTGCCATCTGACTATAAATGCGTTGGTTGCGTCGTCGTCCGTGCTAGAAACCACCCCCACCCCAAGGTCCTCGCTGTTTTGCTTTGCCTTGCTTTGTTTTTTTTGCATCATCATTGAATGGATATCGCATCGCTTCGCGGAGGAGGAGGATTTCGCCTGTGGATTTCGATTGCGCGATCAGGTGAAGCCAGAGGCACTACAAACTGCAGATGCATGTAATAACTGGCAACTGGCAGATGATGGCGGCAGGAGATATGACGAACACATAGGATGGGATGGATGGGGCAAGGACACTTGTCTGGGGACGGACGACACGTAATAAGTGAGTGGATCATGGTCGGATATAGCCTCCGGGCATGGGGATGGTAGGGTGCGTGAAAGGGAAAGCGGCTTTCTGAAGTGGAGCCAGGCCGGGGCAAGGGTAGGCCACAGCTACAGACGAATGGATGGGATGAGACGATGGATGACCAAGGACAATGGAATGGTGGCCAGAACAGGCTGGGATGAGGGGAAAGTGGTGGATTTGGCCTTCTGGGGGGTATTGAACGGGTTTGGGGGAGTTTGAAATGGGGTTTGGGGGTACTGTAGGAGGATAACATGTGGTTAGCAGTTTAAAAATTTCAAAAATAAGTAAATTAACGTCGACAAAACCCTAAAGACACCCATCCACCGCTTCCTAATCTGAATCAAACCCCAAAAAGACCCAACTCCTCAGGACACAGGTCAGTCACGCCCCCTCTAACCAGACCTAACCCCCTCCGGCTACCAACTACCAACTGACCCCTTCCTTTTTTCGCATAAGCACACATAGACAAAGATACACATGCTAATGCTCACAAACTTACACTATCATCCGATTGGTCCGTCGGCGGCCGAGATATGGCGGCGATCGAAAAAGGAAAGTGTGTTTGAGGAAGAGGAAGACGGAAAAACAGACACAAAAAAGCGAGCCGTATTGAGTAAAAGCGAAAAAAATGAATTAAGCCCGACATTATCCGATCTTACGAGAAAAGGGAAACTTCAATGAATAAGGCTGATCTCTCGAGTGGACGGATTCTCATTTTCACAACTTCGTCTGCGTGTCGTCACTTCATGGAGCCAAACCGGAGATGGGCTATATATCGTGAGCCCTTGCAACAGTATGGCGGGTATAGATAGTTCACGAACAAAGAAGAGCGCAAAGAAGCACATTATAAACATGAATTATCATGTCAAGTGGATCGTGTTGATTTGAGTTGATTTAATCCATGGCCTTCCTCCTTCTTTTTTGCACAGATGCCGTCAGTGAGCAAACAATACATGGAATTGCGTTCCAAAATGTCCCCAAACTATCGCCATGTGGGTAAATAGGCACTACAAGGAGGTGGAAGTTGGAGGAAAAGATAAACTTTAACCGTGTTAGCATTTAGCCCATGTGATACAAGGCATACAATTGATGTTTTGTTGCCCTGAGGGGGTATCCCACATCAAAAGAAAGAAAGGAGACAAAAAAGGAAGAGGGGTCGTTGGAAAACAACAAGTTTCGTTGGTTCATTCCATATCCGCGTGAAGCCGCTGATGGAAATGGAAAGACCGAGGGCGGCTTAGGAGGAGGCCCGGACATTGCGCAACAACTGGAAGTTCCCTTTGATCGCTGCCATGCGATAGCAAAGTGCGGATACCGACATGTCAGGGGCAGTTGATGCAAGCCATCGATACCATAAGCCGTAAAATGGAGGGTGTTGGAATGCTTTTTGGCAACAATGGGCGGCAAAAGTGGGGTGTGAAGTGTGTGCGAATGGGGGTTGAGCGTTTGAGGGAAAGTGCGAATGGCGCATTCGTCGCAGTTTTTCTAATGTGCGAATGCGTGTCAACCAAAAGTAGTTGTTTTTGTTCTACAGTTTAATTTCGATCCAAAACGTCCCCCAAAAAGGTCCCCCTTTATTCCAAACATAGATCATTCCCTCGAAGCCCATTTCAAACAAACTTCAATGCACATTTTAAGTTTTTTGAACACTGTTTGATGTACTCTAATTGACCCTCCCGAAATCCCAGCCCGAATCTTCATCAAAAAACGTGTCACTACAAATGGAATCCATCAAATCCAGCCAAATCTGGTGAAATGGACACCTTTTGTGACTGACTGACATTCGACTTAATCTAGCGCACCAAAAATGATGAAGAGTCATAACATAATTTTTTAAAAACTCTGCAGGAGCGCCAAACAGTTTAAAAACACCTAAAAATAGCCAAGAACTGGTCAAGAAAAACATCTAAATCGTACATTTTGTTTTCCGACGGAACTGATAGCTATCTAAAACAGGAGACGCGTCAAACCACTGATTGAACATAGGCCAACACGAGCGGCCACAAGCAATGGTCATCTGTCTGGTGACAACGGGGCCAGAGGCTTTTGAAAGTGAAAGATCAGAAAGACAATTGGAATTTGATTGCGTTAAATTTGAGGAAAGTCGATGATTGTTTTACTTTTGAGGAAATGGAATTTAATTGGAATTGAAATATGAAAGGTTGGTTCGATGGCTATGCAGTTTAAACAAAAAATAACCGTACCGAACTATCGACAGTTTTAAAAATAAGCTAAAACTTAAAAAATCGTTGACACAAACCCAAAACTTACAATGGAGCCATGGCCGAAACGTGAACATTATGCCCTTTTCGAGCTAATCGAGCTGCTTCGGCTGCCGTTTCTGCGGATACCATATCGAACCGATAATGACGAACAGTTTTTACAACAAAAAACCCTCAATCTCGAAATGGAATATCCCCTTCGATACTGGACAAGATCCCAATGACGGCAGCAGACAGTGACCGATACCTCGATAGACTCCAAAGAATATGCAACTTGCCTCAAGGCAAGCGCAACCTATATCGTCACACCTTTTTCGTGCGATGGCTGACTAGGCCCCGATCGGCCCGTCGTTAAGTGATTCCTGATGTCGTCTCGACCCTCAAAGTGTAAAAAAAGAGTGTAAATCCAGTGGAATGGATACATCGTTGCCGATGGCCATTAATGGAAGTTCTTTGGCCGCGGGATGGAATTCAAACTAGTACCTATAGAAGTTTTCGGCCAAAGACTGATTGGATCCCAATAAACCGATGACTGTGCTTCATTTCCGGATGAGGTCCATGTGAGATACATGGGATCCAGATATGGAATGTTCAAATTGGGACTGTCGAAAGTTCAAGACGGGCTCATGTCAGATTGGAAGAAAAGATGGATAGATGTGGAATAGATCAGTCAAGACAGTGATTTATGATGCAACGTGAAGGATCGACAGTTTTTGTTGCCCTTTTTGTACTTTTGAATAATTCAAAACATCTTTCGCCACGCCCATTGTTGAAATTACTTCCTTACTGCCATTGATAGAATCGCTTCCGCGCCCTTGGACGGTCTTGAACTTTTTGTTCACTTGCAAATTCACGACAGTTTTTACAAATTTAACTTTTGCAACTATTTAAACCAAAAGAAAATGGTTGCGCGTGCATGGGTACAACCAAAAAAACCGCTTCCAGAACATAGACGGGTTCTACTTGAACCACCCCCGAAAGTGTGTTTCGGTTGAGGTCATCTTTTGCAATTGCATTCCTGGAAATTTTTTGTCTGCCTTTTTTGTGTGTCGTTTTATGGAATTGGCGATATTACACCCACGCAATTTACACCCGAACCGGATGTCAACAGTTTAACATTAAATTTTTAAAAATCCAAGGACATCAAAATTAACACCCTGTTAACGAAATCAAACTTCAAAAAAGATGTTGTCGATCACCTAACTATAAAAAGACGATCTGAACAATGGTCATTAGACGGACGTAAAAACGTGCTATGGCGTCACCCACGATTTACTGACGTTCTTTTTTTACGCATCGGCCGCGGGGGACAATTCCGTTTAGATCTTTGTTGATCCTTTGTTGGTACACAACACAAATGGTCAAACAAGAGGCTATCGGATTGGATTTGAGGAAGCGTAGTACTCGGAAAGTCGTTTAGAGACAAGAGGTGCTTGGATAATGCTATCTTTACGACATCGACTCGAAAACTGACAGTTTTAAGCTTAAAATAACAAACCTGTCGGATGCCTGATAATCACACTTGCTACTTATTGATTGATTGCTCTAAAAAGGTAATGAATGTAAATGTTACGTGATCTTCAAGCAGATATGTGCAAGTTGCAGCTGGCTGGAACTTACCGTACTATTTCGTTGAAAGGACGGGTCGACGTGTGTCATTTTAGAAGCGTCGACCTTTCCATGCATCAGCGGATTCATCGTCGTCCATGGCGTTCATCCGTGGAGGTTACTTCCTACAAGCTGCGCGATCGGGGAGAACATCTTTTTGGTCGTGTTTTTGCAGAAGGGATCGAGTTTTAATGGGTAATTTGTCTGAAAGGGACGGGATTTGAATGAAATTGAAAGTGATTGATCACGTGAATCGAAATCAACTTTCCTTCCAGTTTAAAATATTAAAAATCGCATTTAAAGTCCACGAAAAAATAAAGCACGAACGTGTCACAGTTTAATAAACAAAAAATTCACGTAAACCCTATTAACAAAAATCAATATTTGCTATACTTAACTCGAACAAACAAAAAATGATAAAATGGCCAGAGGGAAACCGCTTGCGCGAACGCTACTCAAAAGAACGGAGACAATGGAATTGGCAGCGAGTTTGTTTTCACGGGGTTTGGCAGGAGACGGTTTGGCTGTAATGACGGGCGAAACACATCGGTATCGGGAAGTAGGAGTAAATATGTGACACCTTTTTGAACCGTTGAAGGCATCAGAGCGGTGACGATCAGCTGGAAGGTGAAAAAACGGAACGCGGATCGGAGTATTTGGAAATGGAAGACGGAGGGAGGCAAGTCAAGTCACGTTTGTTAATGATGTCAATCAAGGTTTATAAACAGTTCCAAGTTGATTTATTTTGATGTCGCAGATGGGAGGTGGGGGTTAAAAATAAAGATTGGAATGATGGGGAGGAATTTTTTTGGGATTTGGGAGTACGGTAGAAATTTCGACAGTTTTATGTTTTAAAATTAGATTTGGAGCGGAAATTTCGTCTGGCAGTTTACATCATCCAAAAACACATGCCACTTATATCGAGTGACCACCCCACTGGCGTCCAGCCAAATCGACGCCCGTGATCCTCACGCAACTAAACACGGCTCCCATTGTTTGTTATGCGTGCATTTGTAGGCCGCCAATCGTGGACGATCCGCTCCCAGCTGAGCAATCGCGCCCTCAGGGAGAGGCAAAAAGGCGGTTTATGGCCAGTGGCAGCCCATACCCAGCCCTTGCCAACAATGATGGGTTGCATTTAGGCGTTGTCTGGTCAAACTGGGGTAGGGCTTGGCTTCCCCCTTCATTCTAGGGGCGGTTTACTTACTCGTTCGATCTATTCGTTCATCGACTTCGCCTTCGGCTGCCAGCCAGCCTTCCAGATCCTGTCGTCATATGTGTTGTTATTGTGGAGTTCTTTTCTTTGGGGAAAAAAGGGAGGGGCTGTTTTTTTTGTGATCAGAGAAAGGGTTTGGGACTTTAATTATTGGAATATTGATTACAGTTTAAATTATAGAAACGTTTAATAAAATGTCCTCAAATCGAATACAAAACAGTTTAAAAAGCATAAATCAATTCGACAAAAAGTAGGAACCAAGAAGGTCAAATCACATGCTTCAGTGGAAAAAAGACACAATTCCACAGCGCATTGGTGCCAGTCGGCATTCAGAGCAACCCAGATTGAATGCCAACCGCCTCAAAGGACGATCGGAATCGCATTGTGGGAAGTGCGAAAGGTCAGTCAAAGCGAGGGGCGCAACAATGACTAACAGCTGACCGACCACATTATGCAGTCATGAGAATCTTTGAACTTGGAGAATTTGGTTTGGATCGCTTATCAAGTGGGGGTGACGCAGAAAAAGGTCAAAGTGGAATCAGCATGAGAGCCACCTGAACAGTTTATCAAAATTAAGCAGATAAAGTTGCAAATTGGAGGTTAAGCCATGCATTTGCAAGGCTGCGCAGTTTTAAAATGCAAACAAAACAAACACAAAAGCATTGAATTTTGAATGAAAGACGATTATAACTCTAAATCTTGATCAAAACATAGAATTGAAGTTGAAGACAACCAGGCAGTTTACAAACCCCCGCAAAAACCAAAAGTCACCCCCCAAACCCAATGCACTGATAACAGGTGCACATTCCTCAAGCTACAGACCCTTTTATACGGACCTAGCATGCAGACTAATTTACAGAATACGTGCTTGTTGATCAAAACCTAGGTTGAGTACCTAGTACTTCTGCCCTGGATTGTTGACTTCTTTTCCCGTTGCGAAAACCGGAATGACCGCTTTTTGGGCTGTCAGTCCAAGTGAAAGTGCACATGGGATCCATCCCATAGCCCGTGGCAATTGCGCAATTGTCTGTGTATTGAGGTAAACAGTACAACGATGATGGAGGGGGCGACATCTGGGGTTATCCTTGCAAAAATAACCTTAAAATCTAGCTGATTGTTGATTTATGCGTTGCACTGCGTAAAAAAACGAGTTATTTACGGCGTGATAGTACAGTTCTAGACCGTGATCGAAGTTGTTTCTTGGCGCCAGTTGTGCGACATATAGACAGTTTATCGATGCACTATATTGTTGTTTGAAAAGGGTAAAGTAATAAAGTTAATGTTTAGAAAACATATTGTTTTACATGTTTATGATAACAGTGATAACGTTCAACCTAAGTCCAAAAGGTCGCCAAAAGTGGTTCAAATAATCCGAGTCAGTTTCTCTTTTTTCAGTGTGCCAAGTTTATTTATAGCGATTCATATTAACCCAAAAACATACTACCAAGAGTTCCGAGAACACCCAATATGCTGCGATCTTCATACTTGCCACCTTTCCGCATTTTGTGGATGTTCTTCTTCAGGTCGGCACGATCGTCTTCATTGATATGGCGACCGTGGGTGAGCGCATTGACAGCTTTGTCTTCGAAATCGCCGTCTTCGGCATCCTGTCGGGCGGGACGATGAGCACGACGGGCGAAAACAGCGGCGAGAAGCAGGGCGATGCACAACAGTTGCAGGAACTTCATGGTTGTCGGTGGGGGATGGGATCGATGATCCGAGGATTCTGTTTTTGGTGTCGGGGGAGAGTGCTTTTATAAATCTGAAGAACGGTTGACTCTCTTTGAAGTTTGTAATAGTCAAAATAAAGGATCATTAGGACCACTATTCTGTGTCGGTAACATAAAAGAAGCCGCATACAACTGCGGTAACTTTCCTTAATTGTTGTCAAATTGTAACTATTACGGCGGCGTGATGAAAAGAAAACTATCTAAAAACGAAGTTAAAGAGTTGTGTGCAGTTTAAAAAAGTGTTTAATTTTTACTTCGTTATTAACTGTTTGTGATCTGAAAACAGAAAAATTGAGACTAAAGCCGAGCTTGAGACTTTTAACAGTTTTTCATCGTATAATTGTTTTTAATGTAAATTAAATATGATGGTTTTTATTGCACTTAAATCTGTTTCAACAACTCAACAGTTTTTGCATGTATCAAATTTATTCATATACCAAATTAATGACGCAAAGTTCCAGTAATAGTAGCAATAAGAGCGCGATCCTTAAAGTTCTCAGGCTTCGGGTGTTTCTTGACATCGCCTTTAGGACCTTTGACACCGATTTTGTGGTCGGAGAGTTGCTTTTTGGGTGGACGTGGAGGAGAGCGGGCAAGGACCACGGCAAGAAGCAGAGCGATGAACAACAGTTGCAGGAACTTCATGGCTGTCGGTGGCGGATGATCCAAGAATTCAAGGATGATGCTTCTTGAATAAGTCGAGGGTGCTTTTATACATCTGAATAACAGTTGAAAATGCCTAAAACTTCGAAGCTGACCTAATTAACGGTAATTAGGACCATTATTCTCAGTGGATAACGTGGAAGAAGCCAATACTATTGTCTTTATGTGCCTAATTTAGTCTAGAAGTGGAAGTATCATGTGATGAATGCATCACTACGTTCAGTTTAAAGTCTGTAAACAATCCAAAACTGTTGAAATGTTAAAAAGTAGCAAATTTGCGTTTATTTTATAGAACTTAATGCACCGACTCTCAGTTTTCAGTTAGAAAGTTAATTATGACTTCTGTTTATGGATTATGC
This sequence comes from Panagrellus sp. LJ2284, assembly GCA_024447225.1. Lineage (NCBI taxonomy): Eukaryota > Metazoa > Nematoda > Chromadorea > Rhabditida > Panagrolaimidae > Panagrellus > Panagrellus sp. LJ2284. Next base: position 4,420,874 of record JAMRYC010000005.1, on the reverse strand, counting down.
GCAAGCTTATTTAGTCAATTCACTATGGTGACCCTAATTACTAATATTAAACGTAAAAACAACACAAAACCCGTCGATATTGTCAATTTTTGAATCACTTTGCAGTTTAAAAAATGTCGCCTTGTGCTACCCTTGCACACACCACACAAACTGCGCACAATTGAACTCCCATAACGAAAACACTCACTTGCTGCAAAAGCAAAACGAAAAGCATTGCTCGAGTTTGATCGAACGTTTGCAGCGTAAGTTTACTCACTTCCCGAATATCAGTTTATCATTATCTCCCCCTTCAGTTCCAAATGTCGATCCCCCAAAGTGGGGCGCTTCTGCGCACGGCGAATGCGTGTCTGATGCAGTTGCGGTTCCGACGTCGCAGCAATGACACCTCCCTGACTGGTCGAGTCTACGAGCTCGTCAAAAGCGGTGCCATCGATGCCGCCACCCTGCAACGCATGTCCGCTGCCGTCCATCGGAAAACCCCTGTCAAGAGCGCCGAGCCCATACCACCGCCCGAGGCAGGCGAATTTGGCGAAAATTCACGGCGCGTCGGCTTGGTCGGAGTCAAATTGGGCATGATGCCGCAATGGGAAGCCAAAACTGGCAAGCGTGTATTGTGTACCCTGATCCATGTTCCCGACAATCAGATCGTGCAGGTATTGGACCCAGAAACGTGGTATCGGGACAGCATTGTCGGAAAGAGGAAGGCGTATGGGCGATATGGACCACATCATAGGGTTGGTTTTTATATATATTTTGGCCGACGGAACGAAGATCAGTTTATTATAGGTAACCGTCGGCGCTCAGAACATTGATCCCGTCTTCCTCGACCCCAAATGGCAGGTTTATTTCAAAAAACACGGCGTCCCAGCCAAGGAACACATCGGAAGCTTCCTCGTGAGCAGTGACGCCGTCCTGCCTGAAGGATTCCGCCTGGATGCGCGTCATTTCAATGTCGGACAGTTTGTCAATGTCAGTGGAAGGACGATTGATTGGGGATTTCAAGGCGGTATGCATCGATGGGGTATGCGAGGTCTGCCTGATCGACGGTACGTTTTCTTGTCTCCACCATTGTCACCAGTTTAAAACCCCCCATTTCCAGAACCACCAAAGCCCACCGTCGTATCGGTTCCATCGGCTCCTGTGGTGATGCTCGTGTCTGGCCCGGTAAGCGTATGCCCGGCCACATGGGCTATGAATGGCGTCAAGTGTCCGGCCTCGAAGTGGTTCGAATCAACCCACTCGAATCCGTCATCTACGTTAAAGGTTCAGTCCCCGGCGATGCCCAGGAGAAGTTGCTAATCAATGATTGCCTGCATGAAGATAAACGCGTCAAGAATCCACCTTTCCCGACGTATTTGGAGACGATTCCGGAAGAAGACGAAGAGCAAGTTGTAAACGCTGCCAATCTGACCTCAGCCGACATCTACCACGAAAAGATCTTCCGATTCGATAGCCCGTCCATTGTGTTTACCGCTGCTGATGAGAAACAATCCGCTGCTCGTGATAAGATGCGAGCCAAGATTGCCAAAGTTAAGAAATAGGTTTAATTGATAGGTGTATTTTGTTTTTTGTTTTGGTTTTGGAGGTAGATAAAGTTGAGTTCGAGTTGGAAGTTTGATTGATTTTGATAAAATGCTTTGTTATAGCATAGCTGAGTGGCCTATATACAGTTTTTAAAATATACAATGTTGAAAGCGTGATTCCAGAGCTTCCAAAATGGGCCTATCCTCCCGCGAGTTGAAGCAAGTCAAAATGGCCCTCAGTTCTGTGCCGGATTTCACGAAGCCAAAGCAACCTTTGGAGCAGTATATGACTAGTGTCGATATGGCAAGTAAGCATATTGTTCTGTTGCCTCCAGTTTTTCACATAAAAAGTTACAGTAGACATCATGAATTTCATCGAAGACGAAATCGGCCTCTCCGAAAAGAAAGTCCTCGATCTTGGCTGCGGTACCGGTATGCTATCCATGGCAGCCAGCGCCTGTGGAGCCGAATATGTCCTTGGCGTCGATATTGACCCCGATGTGCTTGAAGTAGCCCGGGAAAATGTCGATGAAGACGACGACGATGTCGAATTTGAGGAACACAATGTCATTACGATGGATTTGGACGAGAAGGCCTTCGACGTAGTTATCACGAATCCGCCTTTTGGGACCAAAGACAATGCACGTATGTTAACCCAATGTTTTTCCACCAATCAGTTTTAATTAAACCCTTCAGACATCGACTCTGGCTTCATCCTGACAGCCCTCCGCCATCTCGCCCCCACCGGCCGGGTCTACAGTCTCCACAAATCCAGCTGTACCGATGGGATCATCAAAAAGTTTACCAAAAAATTCCCGATCATCAAAGCGACCCCGGCGGCGACACTGAATTGGCAGCTCAAGAACACGTACAAGCACCACAAGCAGAAGACTGTCGACATCCAGGTGACCCTTGTCGAATGGTTCATCGAGGAAAACGCCAAGAGCGATGAACGTGAAGCTTTGATGGATTTTGCGAAGGGCTTTGCGGCGCATATGGGTGAAGCTGATCCGCTTGTCTGAAGCTCCCAAACTAATTGCAGTTTTGTTGATTTTATTTTTTTTACCAAAACTTTAATTATAAATTAGTGCCACATTTCGCTTTGTGAACACTCCTTTTGGGTCGAAGTTCCGGGAAATGCATGAAAAACGTCTGCGGCAAGTCCGCTCCAAAGAAGGCGCCGGAAATTGGGGACTTTGCCTTTTCGCTGATACGGTAAACTTCTTCGCATTTAGGGCAGTAGATTTGGACGTGGTTGGGTTCGGGTGGAGGTAGTTGGGCGTCTGCAAATGGATTTGTTCAACCCAAGGGTCCCATCAGTTTATTTAGTCTTTGAAAACGTGTTCACTTGAACAAGTCGTAACAGTTTAAAAACCCACCAATTGGCAAAACATTTTGCCCATTACAGGCATGTCGAGGACATTGTCCATATTCGCCACTTTCATACAAGTCCCGCACCTGATTAAGACCCCTTTCGGTGAGGAGGAATCGAGCATGTAGGAGGCCGTAGACTTCAACTGCGTCTTTGTTGAGCTCATCATAGTCTGTAAGCGCATCAAACTTTAACACTCAACAGTCTTTCAAACAAGTGTTGATAGCCGAAGATAACGTCTTGAAACTTGAAAGACTTCGACAACACCATCGATACCCGTGTAAGGGGTCATCCAGATATTACGTCATTGGTGGTAAGGGGGAGGTGGGTAAGCCAATCAATGACGAAAAATGATGGAGGGTAGAGGTGGTCAAGGCTCAAAATGACGTAATTTAAAAATCAGGTAAAATCACGGATTTCGTGGTCAAAGTTACCGTAAACCACGTCCGTGAAAATGCATTTCTTGATTTTTTATGCATTCGGGGGCGGTTGGTGCTGTAGATTGGCCATTTACGAAAACAATGGTTAAATTTTGCGGTTTTACAAGTTTTGAAATCAATTTTTCAAGTTCGAAAAATTACGTCATTAAGGGTGAGGTGTTTGGCTTCCAATGACGGTTTATGATGGAAGGGGTAGGACCCTCAAAATCTTCGATTTTTCAATGACGTAATTTCTGGATGACCCCTAACCTATCTCCAGTTTAAAACCTCACCCTCATCAGGAAGCTCGACGTCATCGATGATAAATTCCATCAATTCCTCTAACTTGCTTGGCGTAATATTTAACATTTTATCGATACCAGTTCGGTTAAATGAATCCCGAAGGAAATACATGTCAATAGGGACCATGAGTCGGGTGGCCATGAGGCTGTTGATCCATGTGATGAAGTCGGATTCGTCAATGGAACTCATCTCATATTGGTGTAGTTTATCAAGGTGGGAAGGAACGGCTAGACGGGATGAAAATAGATGTGAAGAATGAGGGGAATGATGGTCGGGGTCTGTAGCGCGATGCAAATTTAGGGTACCTTCTCGCGCTGTGAGAATTTTTGAACAATTTATAGATTAATAGTCATCACAATGCGGTTAATCGAAAAGATAATGGACAGCAGTTTATGAATCAGATGCTTTAGACTTTTAAAAAAACACAAACTCGGGCCCCGATTCCAATCAATATCTATCTTTAGCACATAAAAGGTGTATTTATAGCCACTGGGCGTCATAAAATAGGCCTATTATTCTTTGCAGATGTAACTGCCCATCGGCCACGTGAATCATGTTTCTGCTTGGAAGACAATTTAGCTCTGGGGAGTCGCCCATCATCGACGCGATACACCTTTAGAGATGTTTTTTGTCATTGAATAGAAATTTTTTGAAAATCAGACAGTTTTCTTGCAAATCCAGCAACACTAGCGTCGCTTTCAGTAGCATGCTATTTCTTTTATGTTTCCTTTTTAGTTAATTTCGGAAATTTGCGTCTCAGTTTATATTCAAAGCCAAAAAAGATCTAAATCTTCATTTCGACAACATCCTGACAAATTGGCAAAAATTAAGTACAATCAATCTTCAAAGAAAAAGTAAAAGGCCCCCCGCGATCAGCCCTTGTACGGCCTGTACGTGCCGTTGATCACGGCCAGCTGCTGGAGTTGGGCTCGCTTGTACTCATCAAAGTCGGGTGTCAGCAGGCCCGCGATGACTTTGGCACATTGTTGGACTCGGTCGTGGCAACGCGGCCCCAGGGCATCGATTCGGACGTGCAATGCTTCATCGAGGTGTTCGTAGCCTTGCTTGCCGACGAGCATCGACTCGACGTGGCTGTCTTTGACGGAGCCCTTGCCTCGGATGCGGATTGACACCTACAAGTTGACAATGATGACGTCATTCAGCTCGAGATACGGTACGGTGGAGGAGAAAAGCCGACCTGGAAAGCGGCTTCCAAGTTGCGCACACTGATTCCGCGAGGGCCCACGATGCGTCCGATGTAGTTGACGCCCTTGGGCGGATTCGCTGGCAGGAGGATCTTTTCGGTGGCACTTTCGCCGATGTCGACTTCGGATACGCCGCTACTGTGCAGTTTGATGCGGTGGGCGGGGTCGGCGATGGGTTGCAGCTCGTTCAGGGCTTCGCTCAGGATGTGCCGGGCATGGTGGAACGGGATGCCGTGTTCGATTTCGGCACGCTCCAGGGCGATTGTCTGGTTGATGAGGTCGTCGTAGTATTTGTTGAGCGGGAAACTGTAATGTGAACTTTTAAGTTGATAAGAGTTAGTCTCAGTGTTGGCAGTTTAAAATCAAAACAAACCCCTGAACCACCGAAAAATAGTCGAAACTTCCGCGCCGGAAGAACTCCGACGAATGGAAGGCGGCTGCAACCGAGTTGGGACTGACACCAACGTCACCGTTGGCCCCGGGCGAGAAGGCCGGCGCGTCCATGCCTCTCGATTCTTATCGCGAATTCCGTGGCTTGCCTGAAGGCCGCGACCTGGAGTGACGGTTGGATCGGTGGCACTCGGTGCCATTGGCCCCCAGGGCGATCGGGTTGGGTTTATATGTTAATTTTTATTCGGGTGATGAAATTCTTCTGTAACACGTTACACAGTTTTACTTTAATATTATTTATTTTGTACGTTTTACCAATAACAAACGGATGAACAGTTTTTACAACTTCAAATCAGTGGCTTCAGGCGCCCATGTACTCATACCACCATCAAGCACCCACAGTGCTCCAGTAATGAAGCTTGATTTCTCATCGGCAAGGAGCAGGAATGCCGGGACAAGTTCCTCCGGCTGTCCGAAGCGACCTGCTGGCGTACTTTTTAGGATTACTTTTGGCTGAAATATGAAAAGTTTATTTCGCTCCTCAGTTTACAAAAACTCTGAAACTCACGAAATCCTCACTAAGCAGCACATCATCATTCTTCGCATCTCCACCGCCACGTCGACCAAAGTTGCTTTGGAATGGCCCTGGGTTAAGATTGTTGATTCGGATGCCCTTCTTCATGAGGCTCTGGTTGATATTTTGCGTGTATCTGTCCAAAGCTGACTTGGTCATGGCGTAGACCACTGCTTCGGGACCAAATTCTTGCTGAAAACATCGACAAGTATTTCAGTTTTCTTTGTAAAAACTTACATTTTTGGCGATTCCAACAATACTGGAAACATTAATAATGTTGCCCTTGGTCTTCTCCAGATGCGGGGTTGCGAGTTCGACCAGACGGAAGATAGCGCGAACATTGACGTTGAACACGTAATCGAAGTTCTCAATGGCAGTGTTTGAGTTGCCAGGCTTCTTGAATACACCGGCATTGTTAACAAGCACATCGATTTTGCCAAAACGGGCAATTGTTTCATTGATAATTTGATCATGAACAGCATCATTAGTCAATTCGCCTTTGATCTTTAGAATGCGGGATTCAGGGATGCCGGCTTCGTGCAAGGACTTTTCTGCTTCAGCCAAACGCTCCGAGTTGGTACCGTGAAGGACGACAGAAGCACCTTCTTTCGCGAATCCGATGAGCGCTGCTTTGCCGATGCCGGCCGAGGAGCCGGTTACGATGACGACCTTGTCGGTGAACCGGGCCATTTTAGCAGTGTCAACAAAGTCGTTAGTAGATTCAGTTTTTAAGTTCAACTTGTTATATATCGCTACGAACAACAGCAAAATGATGATTTTTAAAAGAGGCGGGAGCATCTAATGTTTCAAAAAACATAGTTCAGTTCAATGGAACCGATCAATGCACCGAAATAACACATTGCAGACATGCTAGCTGATGGAAAAAGTTGCACCGCTGTCGGTCAATGGGCTCCGTTAGTTCAAATGAGACGTGTTTTCATTCTCTAGTTTGTGCAGGGGCAATACTAACAGCAAAGATTGGCTTTAAAACGCTTACTTGATTAATGTGTTTGTTAATAAACTTCAGTTTATTATATTTTAGTAACTGCAAAAAAACTTGCACTTTGTCGAAAGCAGTTTATTCTCTTTTTAATTAAATTCATAGGCAAAAACAGTATTTACAATTTGAGATCAGTGGGTTCAGGTGCTGCAGTGCTCGTTCCGCCATCGACAACCCAGATTGAACCAGTGATGAATCTGGATTTTTTGTCGGCCAGAAGCAGGAAGACGGGGACGAGCTCGTCTGGTTTGCCAAATCTGCCTGCTGGGACGATCTTTTTGATAACTTTGTGCAACTGAAGACTACGGTTGATTGCGATCAGTTTAAAAACATGCAAACCCTTACCAAACTTGTGTTACCGACGACTGTATCTTTCGTGACTGTGCCGGCTCCGCGGCTACCAAAGTTGCTTTCGAACGGTCCAGGATTGATGTTGTTGATTCGGATACCCTTCTTCATGAGGCTCTGGTTGACATTTTGGGTGAATCTGTCCAGAGCGGACTTAGTCATGGCGTACACAACGCCGTCGGGGCCAAATTCTATCTGAAAACAGAACTCCCCAGTTTGCTCAGTTTTTTGAAGAAAAGATAAACTTACATTTTTAGCCATGCTAACGTCGCTGGAAACATTGATTATGTTGCCTTTAGTTTTCTCCAGATGAGGGGTAGCAAGTTCGACAAGCCGGAGGATAGCTCGAACGTTGACGTTGAACACGTAATCAAAGCTTTCCATCGAAGTGGCGTCTCCAGGCTTCTTGAAAACGCCGGCACTGTTGACAAGTACATCTATTTTGCCAAAACGGGCTATGGTTTCGTTGACAATCCGATCATGGGTTTCGTCTTCAGTCAGTTCTCCCTGGACCTTCAGAATTTTTGACTTTGAAATTCCAGCAGCAAGCAAGTCTTTCTCGGCTGCTGCCAGACGGTCAGCATTTACACCGTGAAGCACCACAGACGCGTCCTTCTTTGCAAATCCAAGAACCACAGCTTTTCCGATGCCACTAGAAGAGCCAGTCACGACGACGACCTTATCAGTGAAGCGACCCATGTCTAAAGGTATGAACAGTTTTCAAATGCATATCCTGTATGATTCGGTTGAGAATTTATATTGTTGTAGCTGTAGGCGGTACGATGACTCGGAAACGAGGCGTGTTGGACCTTTTAGAAGGAAACAAAACTGTGCCAGAAATACTGCAGGCATGCCTATAAAAGAAAGAAAGAACACAGCACGCGATGAAATTGCCAAGGTGCTGTCGGCACAAACTGGACACGTTTCTAACTGGTGTAGTTTCTGTGCTGCGTCAACCAACTTTTTTAAAACCATGGCTACAGACGAGATGCTTGGGATGTCTAAAGCGGGTTTTTTTGTTGATGTTTTAGACCCTTTTTTCAGGTTTTTTAAATGTTCGTGCCATATAATAAATTGTTTTATATTTTGATTACGGGCTATGCAGTTTTATTACAAAATTATAGATGACAGTCAAAACTTTATTTAAGTTTTTACAACTTCAGATCAGTAGCTTCCGGCGCCCATGTGCTGACACCGCCATCGATCACCCAAATGGAGCCGGTGATGAAGCTCGACTTTTCGTCAGCAAGAAGCAAAAAAGCTGGAAGAAGCTCTTCAGGCTGTCCAAAGCGTCCAGCTGGTGTAATCTTTGCGATGAGCTTACCCATCTGAAAATGAACACGTTACTTTTTCGACAGTTTATAAAATAGCTAAACCCCTACCAAATCTTTGTTGCCGACAACCGTATCCTTCGTGATTTCACCGACTCCACGGTTACCGAAGTTGCTGTCAAAAGGTCCAGGGTTGATGTTGTTGATTCGGATGCCTTTCTTCATGAGGCTCTGGTTGACATTTTTGGTGTATCTGTCCAGAGCGGACTTGGTCATGGCGTAGACGACTGATTCGGGACCAAATTCAAGCTGAAAAATATTTATTAACCGAAAACGCCAGTTTTTAACGTTTACTCACGTTTTTAGCGATGCCAACCACGCTGGAGACATTAATAATGTTGCCTTTCGTCTTCTCCAAATGCGGAGTTGCGAGTTCGACCAGACGGAAAACAGCGCGAACGTTGGTGGAGAAAACGTAATCAAAGTTTTCGGTCGTTGAAACATTTCCAGGCTTTTTGAAGGCACCGGCATTGTTGATGAGCACATCAATTTTGCTGAACCGTGCAACAGTTTCGTTGATGAGTTTATCGTGGGTCGCGTCGTTGGTCAGCTCGCCTTGGACCTTCAGAATCCGTGATTGTGGAATTCCGGCGTCAACCAAAGCCTTTTCAGCACCATTGAGACGGTCGGTATTGACACCATGAAGCACGACAGAAGCTCCTTCCTTGGCAAAAGCCAGAATCACGGCTTTTCCAATGCCAGCCGAGGATCCCGTCACAATGACGACTTTATCGGTAAAGCGGCCCATAACTTGACGAACGGGAAAACAGAAAAAAAGCAACGACGCAGTTTTCAACTATATAAAGTTAACGCTTGTATTAGATATTTATATTCCTTCACCTCCTAACAGGATAATGAGTTTCAAAAGGGGCGTGATCATCGTTTTTTAAGACGGAAACAAAAGTGTATCAAAAAATAAACAGAAACATCGGTAAAAGAGCGGTGCACAAGTACGCGATGAAATAGCCATGGTGTGTAGGCACAAATGAGACACGTTTTCGTTGAATGTTGTTTCTGCGCTGCGTTAACTAACGTAAAGTGTAGTTCGACACTATGGTGCACTGCGAACTTGAACAGTGCACCGAAATGCCTTGCGAAAAACTATGGTTTAGTAAGCTGCTTAACCTTTTTGATTTGCTGTCGATTAAAAAGTATGGTCAAGATATCAAAAACGTTACTTAAAAAGAAAACCAAAATGTTGACGGCAGTTTTTAAGTAATAATAATCTCGTATAAACAACTTTCGTTTCACTTGTCTCGATAGACGAAATATTTAAACAACTGCATAAAATCACGCAACAAAAAGACGGGTGTTGTAAACGTGATAACGAGCTTAACTAATTTGACATGACTTTTCTATTACATTATTAATCAGATGCTTTTGTATCCTAAGGCATTCGCATTCGCTGAGTTAAAATTGTATTCTTTATATAAAGTTATTACTTCCACAGTTACATGCTATTAAAATATGTATACAGTTTTTACAACTTCAGGTCAGTAGCTTCCGGTGCCCAAGTGCCCATGCCACCATCAATAACCCAAATTGAACCAGTGATGAAGCTTGATTTTTCATCGGCAAGGAGCAGGAAGGCCGGGACGAGTTCTTCTGGTTGTCCAAATCGGCCTGCTGGTGTGATTTTGTTGATCAGTTTGTGCAACTGAAATTCGCTAAGTCAATAAAAATAATTTCTTAAAAACAACTAAAAAACTTACAAATTCAGGATTGGCAGCCGCTGGATCTGCTCCTTCACCAGCACCACGGTTACTAAAGTTGCTAACGAACGGTCCAGGGTTGATGTTGTTGATTCGGATGCCCTTCTTCATGAGGCTTTGGTTGATATTTTGAGTGAATCTGTCGAGAGCGGACTTGGTCATGGTGTAGACAACACCTTCAAGACCACCAAATTCGAGCTGAAAATACCATTATTTTGAGTTCACAGTTTATTATGTAAGTTAATTACCTTCTTCGGGCCACTAGCAATGCTAGAAACATTGATAATGTTGCCTCTGGTCTTCTCCAGATGCGGTGTAGCAAGTTCGACGAGTCGGAAGACAGCGCGAACGTTGACGGCAAAGACGTAATCAAAACTTTCGATGTAAGAGGCATCCCCAGGCTTTTTGAAAACGCCGGCATTGTTGACCAGAACGTCGATTTTACCAAAACGGGCGATGGTTTCGTTGATGATTTTATCGTGAGTAGCGTCGTTGGTCAGCTCGCCTTGAATCTTCAAAATGCGGCTTGATGGAATGCCAGCGTCAATCAACGCTTTCTCAGCGCCTTCCAGACGTTCAGGATTGACGCCATGGAGAACAACAGAAGCGCCTTCTTTGGCAAAGCCAAGGATCACGGTTTTTCCAATGCCGGCTGAAGATCCAGTCACAATGACGACTTTATCAGTGAAGCGACCCATTGTTGGACTACGAAAATAAACTGGTGTTGCAGAATAATATTAACCTGTATGTTCAACCTTTTATATTGCACTCGCTGCATTGATTTTGCAGGAAAGAGGCGTGATGGGGTTCTCTCTTTCAAATGTCAAAGTTCAGTTGGACGGAAATGATTCGCTTTGGCGGAAAAGTGAGGTCATATAAACAAACAACACAAAATAGATGTAGTCTTCAATCGTTGACCAAGCGATTGTTAGCACAAACGAGACACGGTTTTGTTATGTGTAGTTTGGAGAGTAGAGAAATTGAAACGTACGTACTTTGAAAACACAAAATGCATTGTATAAATTTTTGAGTTTATTTCTACATCCATGCAGTTTCATTACATCACTTGACTTTTTCAAAACTGTTTGATACTCGTTCCACAATAGCTACAGTTTTAAATTAAATCAGCGCATCAAGGCAACGGTATGCGGCTTCTTTAAAGACGCCGACTCAGAACGCCAGTCATAATGACCTCAACAATTTGGACGTTTACGAACTTCAAAGAAGTCAAACCGTCTTTAAATTCAATAAAAGCACTCTAGAGCAACTTCAGCGTCTTGAATCATCCGCCACCGACAACCATGAAGTTGTTGCATTTGTTGTTCATCGCCCTGCTTCTATCCGCAGTCCTCGCCCGCCGTACTCATCGACCCGCCCGAAAAGATGTCGCAGTTGGCAAGCCCGTGAAAGCTCATGAGCACTCTCACGGTCGCAAGCATCATAAAGTCGGACGTGTCCACATCAAGAAAAGCCATCGCAAACCCAAAAGCGATAGAAAATTCAAAAACCGCGCTTTAAATGGTACTAGTACTACTACTAATGCAACGCTACATAACTAAATTGGCTTATGAATAAACTTGACACATGCAAAAGCTAAAGTTGTCGACTTTAAAATTGCTCTATTATTTTACTTGTGCCGCATAAGTAACGTTGAATCAACTTGCTGAATGTTTGAAAAAACGTAGATGTCACTTTTTAGGGGAAAAATAAGTTTGTAGTTAGTTTGTGTGAAACAAACTTTACTATTTTTATCGACGGCGACACTTTTACTAAACCATATAATCGTTAACAGTGTGTGAAACGGGACATTTTGTTTAAGTTCCGAAAGTGTATCTACTGTACAAAAGATCATAAAACTCGGCATTGTAAAAAAGAAAGTAGTGCTATTTGTGTCTAGACGATGAGAAAATTGAATTAAGTGTGATTTTTTGGCGATGCCGACAGGGCATAAAGGCTTTTAATCACCGTTAATTAAACTAAATTCGGAGCTTCAAAGAAGTGTACAGTTATTTAGTTGTATAAAAGCGAGTCCAACAGACCCCAGAATCAGAATCCTCGGATCACTCTTCTCATCCAACACCGTCAACCATGAAGTTCCTGCAACTGTTGTGCATCGCCCTGCTCCTCTCTGCGGTTCTTGCAGTTCCACTCAATGCTCCAAATGCCACCGAAGCCGACGCCTCTCTCAAATCCGGTGTTGAAAAACTCGCCGAACTCAAGAACAAGGTCGAGAAGATTAAGAGTAGCGGAAAACTCGAAGATCGCTCAATCTTAGATCCTATTACTGCACTTCTCGAACTTGTTACTGTAATCGTAGACAAAACCGGATAATGCCTCACTAACTGATTTTTTACAGTAATCGTAAATAACCTATAATTATTTATCGTTCAATAAATAAACCTTTTACCTAGAATCGAGTGAACCTTGTTACCCTAAACACATTGACTTCACACTCAAAAAAGCACACTCACGTTATTTTACGACTGTTTTATACTTATAGTGTAAAAATCCGCAGTCGACTCCAAATAAATAAGTACATTGTTAAAGAAACGCTGCCAAATGTCTTTAACAGGCGCAACATTCACGTGAAAGCGACAACACAGAAGCATAATGCAGTGTCAAATCGACTGGAGAAAGTTCTGCCGGAAACAGTCTTTTGACCATAGAAGAATTCCTAAAAACCACCAGCAGTGCAACTCTCGTGGCAATTCTGGTGGTTTTTGATGTTATAATGGACAGGACTCGGATTTGAAGGGTATTCGGCAGTACACAGAGAAAGAAGTAGCCAAGCAATAAGCAGACCTTAAGAATAAAGTTATTTTAAATTTATTCAGCAACTAATTTTCATTTACATGAGTTGTTCGAGAAAACCCAACAGTAACAAAGTTGCCTGTATTTCTTTTAATTCTTAGCACACACATTGTCTAATTTTGTTCATGCATGATTTTTTTTCAAATAAACAGCATTAAGTTGCTTCTGTTGAAAGGCCTAATGATCCTAAAATAGTGTGTGAAACGAAACATTCCGTTCAAGTTCCGTAAGTGCAATTGTAACGAACATCGTAAACTTGGCACTGCAAACAGAAAGTAAAGCTATTTACGTTTAAACGGTGAGAAAATTAAATTTTGTGTGGTTTATTTCTTCTCTTTGTGATGCCGATAAAGACTTTTAATCACTGCTATCAGGCCACTTTAAAATAGTATACAACTGATTAGTTGTATAAAAGCAAGTCAAGCAGACCTCAGAATCAGAATCCTTGGATCACTCTTCTCATCAATCACCGACAACCATGAAGTTCTTGCAACTGTTGTGCATCGCCCTGCTACTCGCCGCGGTTCTTACCGCTCCACTTAACGCCCCAAATGCCATTGAACCCGATGCTTCCCTCAAATCCCCTGAAGAGAAACTCGCCGATCTCAAGGACAAGATCGAGAAGATCAAGAGTGACGGAAAATTCGAAGACCGCATCGGCTTCTTTGATACCCTTGCCGCAATTGCCGAATCTGCCGGGAAAATCTTAGGTTAAATTGTTGTGGTTTATCGTTAACTCGGAATAAATAGACTTTCTCCTTTTTAAAAAGCAGCTTTTCTGTCACAAATTCCAAATATTATAAGCGTTACATTTTATTTTATAATGATGTACTGACGGCTTCATACATGATCCAAAAGAATGGAAAATAACCCAATCATTCATGCCATCATCAAACTGGGAATTGCGAAAGAATTGTGGCACTTTTCCGTACGAAAACATTCCGTGGCTAAAAGTACAACGGAATTGTTGCACCAAAGAGTGTTACGCGCTTTGCGATCAGTGTAACGCGCCTCTGAGCTAGAAGTCGGACGCCGAGTCGGAGACGATTTTTGCGAAAATGTGTTACACTGATTGCGACACATAGACGGCACTATAATAAATTATTCAAACAAAGTTTGCAAAACAAAAAAATGACCGTCGTAAATCTTATTTGTTTTTTTGCTATGCATGTAAATTGCGGTCGAAAATAGCGCTTTTGACGTAGCAGCACATTAAAATATTTAATAATAAGGACGATTTGATTGTTACAGAAGAATGTGTCTAGACAATGATCGAAATCATAAATGTGTATGAATACTTTTTATCACCGTTAATGATTACACTTTTAGAACTTTAAAGGAGTGTTCAGTATAAAAGCGTGTCCAACGGACTCCAAAATAAGAACCTTTAGATCCATCTTCTCATCCAGCGCCGACAACCATGAAGTTCCTGTCATTGTTGTGCATCGCCCTTCTTCTCGCCGCGGCCTTTGCCATTCCACTCACTGCCGTTAAAATCGCTGAAATCGAAGCCCGCCTCAAATCCCGCATTGCAAAAATCGAGGAGTTCAAGAGCGAGTTCGAAAAGATCAAGCGTAAAGTAAAATTTGCGGACCGCAATGCTGACGACAACAAATCTGATATGGCCGGTTATTTCACCGACTTCTTCCTCGAAATTGCTGGAATGGTCGCGGATGACATGCTCATAGCGATAAGATACTAACTCAGAATCGGTTGAATTCTGGATTTATTCAAACATACGACAATTGAGTATTGTATATGGTGGTGTGATTGAACGTTAACGTAGAATAAACAAGTTTTTAACTTTGTCCAGTAAATTTGTTTATTCACATTTTTTCCCAAAATAAAAAAAATCATTAAACTGTTTCTGTAGAATAGCTTTATGATCCTAGGATAGTGTGTAAAACGGAACATTCCGTTCAAGTTCTGAAAGTGTATTCACTGTAACAAACATCATAAAAGAGCGGAAAGTAATGCTATTAGCGTTTAGACGGTGAGAAAATTAAATTTATTGTGGTTTGTCTTCTCTTTGCGATGCCGACAGGGCAAAGATTTTCAATCACCGCTAATTAAAACAGTGTCGGAGCTTTAAAAGAGTATACTACTGTTTAGTTGTATAAAAGCGTGTCCACCGGACCCCAAAAGCAGGATCCTCGATTCACTCTTCCATCGAAACCGTCAACCATGAAGTTCCTGCAACTGTTGTGCATCGCCCTGCTCCTCTCTGCGGTTCTTGCAGTTCCACTCAATGCTCCAAATGCCACCGAACCCGCTTCTTCCCTCAAATCCCCTGAAGAGAAACTCGCCGATCTCAAGGACAAGATCGAGAAGATTACTCGTGAGGGAAACTTCACAGACCGCGGTTTGTTTGATGCCCTTGCCTCAATGGCCAAAGCCATCGGTAACACCATAGGTTAAAATGTTGTGATTTGTCGTTTTAGTGGAATAAATAAACTTTTTTTTGCTAAATCATGTATTTACGCGCAGTTGCGCCACACATTTTTTGTTGTGCACATTCTGTTTATAAGAATTGCAAACATGCACTAAATCTACTTTTAAAAGCAACTTTGAAGTTTGCACACCAGTGGCAATGAAACCCTACCTAAATTTTTCTAAATAACTAAACATCGTATACTGAAGTAATGCTAAATCTTTGAAAACAGTTAATAATTTGAATTTGGTTTGTTTTTTTTGTGTGACGCATGCAGTATAAAACGCGGTCAAGAGTTGCGCTTATGACGTAGCAGCACATAAAAATAATAAATAATGAGCAAACTTACATTACAGAAGAATCAATTATGGAGATCATAAATGTTAATGATTACTTTTAATCGCCGCTTATTAAAACTTTTGGAACTTCAGAGAAGTGTACAGTATAAAAGCAAGTCCGACAGACCCCAGAATCAGAATCCTTGGATCCTTTGTCAAGCACCGACCGCCATGAAGTACCTGCAACTGTTATGCATTGGCCTGTTTCTCTCAGCGGTTTTTGCAGCTCCACTCAATGCCCAAAATGCCACCGAAGCAGACGCCCTCCTTAAATCACGTGTTGAAAAACTCGCCAAGCTTAAGAGCGAGATTGAGAAGCTTGATCGTGATGGAAAACTCGAAGACCGCGGCATTTTAGAATATATTCCTATCCCCTTTCTGGTCGACCTTTCCCCCTCACTTGTTTACTCACATTAAATAAATGTTAAACAACAAAAGTAAGATAAATCGCAGTCGGCACCAAAAAAAAATCGTATTCAGGGAAGCTTTTCGGGTTGTCTTTTCTACGGTTGCGTCAAATTCCTTTTGTCCCTTGTGCCCCGAGTCTAGACAGCAGTCGACGTTTGGTTGGTCTACCGGAAAGTTTCACAAATAATCTTTTACAAAACGTTTTGGCATGGCGTGGACTGGACGAAAATGCTATCGACTTCAACAAACATTTTTACGAATGCTGTGTGACAAAGATCAGAAGTCAAATGAATGACAGGTGTGATTCCCAGCGACTGCGGCGTGCGTCAAGGTAGTCAACTTGTCCATCGTCTCGAGTAGCAGTAGACTACTTAGAATTCTCGCCAACTAAACTACCCCAGGTTGTAATTCCTTCGAAGACATCCGTCGACGCAAGAAAGAAAAAGATGCTGACATCAAACAAATAAAAACGGGCTGCGAAGTTTTCATCATTGTATGTTTGCTCGGAAGTTTTGAACCTGCAAATAAGGCCTGATCCGGCGTCTCAGATTTACTTATCGATATCCGACCTTCATGAAAGAGGTGATGGTTTCTGATGTCGTCGAGGCGGTACATCTACGTGGAATACGAGACAGGCATGTGGCAGTACGCAGATTAAGAAGGCATTGTCTGTAATGAACATCGTAAACTTAGCATTGCGTACAGAAAGTAATGCTATTTGTGTTTAAACGATGAGAAAATACAATTTGTTGTGGTTTGTTTTGTCTTTTTGCGATGCCGACAGGCCATGAAGACCTTTAATCGCCGCTAATTAAAACAGTGTCGGAGCTTCAAAGAAGTACACAGTTATTCAGTAGTATAAAAACGTATCCAACGGACTAGAAAACCAGTATCCTCGGATCAGTCTTTCCATCCAGCACCGATCACCATGAAGTTCCTGCCATTATTTTGCATCGCCCTGCTCCTCGCCGCAGTTCTTGCCGCTCCACAGGCTGCCCCAAATGCCACCGAAGTCGTCCTCAAATCCCCCATTGAAAAACTTGCCGAGCTCAAGAGCGAGATCGAGAAGATCAAGAGTGACGGAAAATTCGAAGACCGCGGCGGCTTGTTTGATGCCATTGCCGTAATAGCAAAAACTGCCGGAGACATTTTGGGTTAAAATGTTTGATGTATCGTTAACGTGGAATAAATAGACTTCTTTGTATGTAAATTTAGTCATGGCTTCTTTTAAAATATTGAAGTTAATTGGAACAGACACATTAATTAGATCATAAATCTTTATTGCGACTTTTAATCACCGCTAATTTGAACACTATTAGAATTTCAAAAGAGTATATAAAGTAAAAAAATGTCAAATGTTCGCCAGAAGCAGAATCCTCGGATCACTCTTCCCCTCCATCACCGATTACCATGAAGTTCCTGCAGCTGTTGTGCATCGCCTTGCTCCTCGCCGCGGTTTTTGCCGTTCCACTCAATGCCCCAAATGCCACCGAGGCCGACCTCCTTCTCAAACCCCGCAAAAACCGACTCGCCGAGTATGTGAGCAAATTCGAGATCACAAATGCCATTGAACCCGATGCTTCCCTCAAATCCCCTGAAGAGAAACTTGCCGATTTCATGGACAAAATAGAGAAGATAAAGAAAGACGGAAAATTTGAAGATCGCCTTCTCGGTCCTTTCATGCCAATTATTTTCGAAGTTATCGGGAATATCGTAGGGGATCTTGTTCATAAGCATTAAATAAATTTCTAACTCATAAGCGGTTGAACTCTGGTTTTTCGCATACAAAGAACAACTGATTATTGTATATGATGTTGTGATTAAACGGATATACACCCAGGGATACAATTTGGAGTGAGAAAAAAATTGTTACATTTGGCGCTTGCGTTACAGTTTTTGTTATGCAAATCAAAATTACACGCCTTTGCGTTACAAATTGTAATGCTGTTGTATATTACATTGCATATCCTGCGCGTTACCCTCAGTTACAAAATAGTAACAATTTTTTTCTCAATATACAAGCCTTTGGCAGTATACAGAAGTCATTGTCTGTAAAGAACATCGTAAACTTGGCGTTGCATACAGAAGGGTGTTATGTTAATGTTTACTTACAGTTTTCACAGCAAAAGAAAATATACGTTGTGAAATTCGAAAAAATAGCTTCTCTTTTTTTTAGAAAATTGAAAATTTTTAATTGGTTTGTTTTTTTGCGACGCTTGTAGTTTTAAAACGTGGTCAAGAACTGCGCTTATGACGTAGCAGCACATTAAAATAATTGATAATTTGAAAACTTTAAATGGAACAGAAGCATTAATTATCAAGATCATAAAGTTTTATTATTATTTTTAATCACTGCTAATTAAAACACTTGAGTGTACAGTATAAAAGCAAGTCAAACGGACCCCAGAAGCAGAATCCTCGGATCACTCTTCCCATCCATCACCGTCAACCATGAAGTTCCTGCAACTTTTGTGCATCGCCCTGCTACTCGCCGCAGTTCTTGCCGCTCCACTCAACGCCCCAAATGCCATCGAACCCGCTGCTTCCCTCAAATCCCCTGAAGAGAAACTCGGTGATCTCAAGGACCAGGTCGAGAAAATAAAGAAAGACGGAAAATCTGAAGATCGCTTTTTCGGTCTTTTCTTCCCATTGATAGTCGAAGTTGTCGCGGAAATCGTGGGGCAAGCTGCTCGTAGGGATTAAATAAACTTCTAACTCATAAGTGGTTGAACTCTGAATTTTCTTATACAAATGATAATTGAATATTGTATATGGTTTTGTGATTCAACTGTTTTACACACAAGTATTCAATTTGTAACGCAAAATTGCAAATGATACCCGAGTTAAAGGCTTTGAACTACTCATTGCGATCTTCATGAGAAAAGTTAATATTTCTAATGTCTTCAAATGAGCATCTATGCGGAGCACACACTTGCAATAAGAAAAGTCTGAAGTCATTGTCTGTAACGAAAATCGTAAACTTGGCATTTTAAACAGAAAGTAGTGCTATTTGCGTTTAGACTGTGAGAAAATTGAATTTGCTGTGGTTTATTCCTTCTCTTTGCGATGCCGACAGTGCATAAAGACTTTTAATCATCGCTAATTAAAACACTTTTTGAGCTTTTAAAGAGTATGCAGTATAAAAGCATGTCCAAACGACGATAGAAACAGAATCCTTGGATTAATCTTCTCATCCAGCGCCGACAACCATGAAGTTCCTGCAATTGCTGTGCATCGCCCTGCTTTTCTCCGCAGTTCTTGCCGTTCCACTCAACGCTCCAAATGCCACCAAAGTCGACGCCTCTCTCAAATCTGGTGTTGAAAAACTCGCAGAGCTTAAGAGCGAGATCGAGAAGATGAAGCGTAACGGAAAATCCGAAGACCGTATGATCGGTTTTTTCATCCCCTTCTTAATTGAAGCTGTCGGAGAAGTTGTCGGAGAAGTTGTTAAAGCGATTAAATAAACTTCTAACTAAGGTATATGGTGTTGTGATTAACCTTTAACGTAGAATAAATAAATTTTAATATCAGAGTTTGCTTAACACAACCTAATACTCGAAAAAGAGCACAACCGTTCTTTTCGATTTTGTTAAAAATATACGACCATTCGTTATCAGCAAAAAAAATTAATTGAATGTTCTGTTTTACGAGAGAGTTTATCAATGCAGAGTTACCGATACATTAGTAAAGTTAAATTTGAAAATGTTGTAAATTTCAACGCTGGTGAATGCGCAAGTTTGCATATTGACGGCAAAAAAAAACAAATGTTACATAACCCACAATTAAAAAAAAATTAACATCGTAAAACATGTTTTTTGAAAATTTATAAATTGGTGTGGTTTTTTTTTCTGTGCAATTCGTTTAGCAACTAAGATGCGGTCAAGAACTGCGCTTATGACGTAGGAGCACATTAAAGTAATTGATAATTTGAAAACTTTGAATGGAACAGACGCATTAATTATCGAGATCATAAATTTTTATGAATACTTTTAATCACCGCTAATTAAAACACTTCAAATTTCAAAGGAGTGTACAGTATAAAAGCATGTTCAACGGACCCCAGAATCAGAATCCTCGGATCACTCTTCCCATCCATCACCGACCACCATGAAGTACCTGCAATTGTTGTGCATCGCCCTGCTTCTCTCTGCGGTTATTGGCGCAGAACAAGCTGCCCCAAATGCCAACGAAGCCGAAATTAAAGCCCGCGTTGAAAAAATCGCCGAGCTCAAGAGAGAGATCGAGAAGCTCAGTCGTGATGGAAAACCCGAAGATCGCGGAATATTTACTCTTATTGCTTCACTTGTCGACCTTGCTGGTACAATCGTAGACAAAACTGTGAAAGGCGTATAATGTCTCACTAGCCGACTTTTAATTTCGTGAATAAATTATAAAAATTCATCGTAAAAGTGAAGTAAATAAAGTTTTAACCCAGAATCGGTTGACCCAAAATTTTAAACACACTAAAAAACACTCAAAAGATTACTGCTTACTTAGACACGGCGACCACACCCATTTTGCCGACTGTAGTTTTTAACAAACCAGGCACGCCACAACGTTGTCGCCACAAACTGATTCCTTGTTCCGATCCAAAGTTGCCCCAAATGCGGATACGCCAAGGAAACGTTGCCACATGTTCTTAACAAGCTCAACATTGTCAAAACTAAATTGGCTCCATCGATGACGTCGCTATTTTTTTTGAAGGCAGCTACTCATCCTTCAAAGACACCCGTCGAACTGATAAACAGTATGTCGACTTTAAACGTGAAGGTTTCAGGAACAAACATGAGTTTTAACGCTTTTTTGCAATATGTGTTGTTAAGGGCAACCCACCATTTAAACAACATTGGATAAAACTCCCGACCGATAATCCTCTGATACACACAAAACAGGAGTTTAAATCATCGGGAGTTTAACGCGCACTTGTACAGTCAATGTTTGTCATGTTAAAACATGGATGTTTAATATTTCACACGCTTGTCGAATGTTTGCTATATCAAGCCGCGGGTGTATAGTCTTTCAATCATTGCGTGGTTTGAAACGACAAACAATGGTGTAGCAACTGGAAAACACCAATGATTGAATTGTCAAACATTGTGTGGGGTTGTATCATTCAAATTTGCGCCAAAGTTATTGATTTCGCGAACAAACGCATTGCTTGCGTTCTCGATGACAGTTGAAGGTTCGGGTGTAGCTGGTTTTAGCCTAATTTTGGACGTTTGACTGCATATTGAAGCGCTTTTTTACCAGTAACTACTTGTATATGTGTAATGCACAGGTAAGCGTTTTGTTCTCGTTGGTTGTTAGGGTTTTCAGCGACATATCGATGGTATCAAAGCGATGACAGCCGCTCGAATGCTGGTGCAGGGCGCTGTTCTTCAACATCGAAGATTGCTAATACAGAGGAAGCCCTTTTCTCTAACAGAAATCTTCAATGTGAGTTTTAAAATTGTGGTAATATGTAAGAATGTTAATAACTTTATCGTTTCAGTTTCCATGAAAATACAAGCCCTGTACTATCATCGATGCAGCAGTTTTTATATATACGATTTGCTGATAACTTGGTAAGTAGTCTCGAGCGTTACCTACCTTCTGCGAATATATGATATGATGTTGTTTCAGAATGTGACTATCTCTACGTTCTATCAGTGCACTTCTGCTATCGGCTTCCACATCATCGCGGCTTTGAAACATCTACCCCACCAACTTTTTCTAAGTAAAGACATATAATCCTACGTGAATTGCACTTGATACTTGTTATGTCATTTTGTTTTGCGATTGTTGTTGTCAGTTATTAATAAATGTATAAATGGTGCTTTGCAAATATATAGTGGGAACCAAAGCATTCAGGGAGTATGCGAGGAGAATAAGCCGAAATAATCAATATAACAATGTTTGCATAATTAAACACCCGATGTTCTACTCGGTTCGCGAACGTTAAACACCCGATGTCCAAAAGATGAAACAAAAGCGTAAATTATTTGAAGCATTTGGGTGTTTAACATTTTGCACACCATTGACTAACTGGTTACACACCAACGTTTTGCGGCAAAAGTGGAACAGCGGTGTTTAATAAACTACACATTTTGCGTACTTCTGAGCAAACTCCTGTTTTGTGTGTAGTGTGAGAAACGAAACACTCCGTTTAAGTTCCGAAAGTGTATTTACTATTACGAACGTCGTAAACTTGGCACAGCAAACAGAAAGCTACTTTATTTGAGTCTAGACGGTGAGAAAATAAAATTTAGAGTGATTCGTTTCTTCTTTTTGCAATGCCGACAAGGCATAAACACTTTGAATCACCGCTAATTAAACTACATACGAAGCTTCAAAGAAATGTACAGTTATTTGTTTACATAGTTGTATAAAAGCGTGTCTAATGAACTCCAGAGCAGAATCCTCGGATCCCATTGAACACCGATCACCATGAAGTTCTTGCAGTTGTGCATCGCCCTGCTCTTATGGCGTAGCAACACATTAAAATGGTTTAAAACATTGAAGCTTTAAGTGGAACAGACGCATTAATTACACCATAAATCTTTATTACGACTTTTAATCACCGCTAATTTGAACACTATTAGAATTTCAAAAGAGTATATAAAGTAAAAAATGTCAAATGTTCGCCAGAATCAGAATCCTCGGATCACTCTTCCCATTCATCACCGACCACCATGAAGTTCCTGCAACTGTTGTGCATCGCCATGCTCCTCGCCGCGGCCCTTGCTGCTCTACAAGGTGCCCCAAATGCCACCTTGGCCGATCTCCTTCTCAAAACCCGCAAAAACCGACTCGCCGAGTTTGTGAGCGATATCGAGAAGAGCACTCATGAAGGAAAACTCGAAGACCGCAGCAGCTTCAGACTTAAGAATTTTACTTTCAATTTACCCGATGGTTTCGAAATCCTTAAAAATGAGGAATATCTCGTTAACTAAGAATAAATACAGTTTTAAGTCTGAATCGGTTGACCAGTACTTTAGCCTTAACGATACCTTCTTTTGCATGATTTGGTAAATTAGTTTTTTAAAGCAAAATTTGCTTCAAAGAAACATAGTAAGTCAATGACAGAAATTCCAAAACTTTTAACTAAAAAATTGGTTTTGTTGTTTTTTCTCTGCAATTTATTTAATAGTTAAAACGCGATCAAGAGCTGCGCTTTTGACGTAGCAGCACATTAAAGTAATTGATAATTTGAAAACTTTAAATGGAACAGACGCATTAATTATCAAGATCATCAATTTTTATGAATACTTTTAATCACTGCTAATTAAAACACTTCAATTTTCAAAGGAGTGTACAGTATAAAAGCGTGTCCAACGGACCTCAGAATCAGAATCCTCGGATCACTCTTTCCATCCTTCACCGCCCACCATGAAGTACCTGCAACTGTTGTGCATCGCCCTGCTTCTCTCTGCGGTTATTGGCGCAGAACAAGCTGCCCCAAATGCCAACGAAGCCGAAATTAAAGCCCGTATTGAAAAAATTGCCGAGCTCAAGAGAGAGATCGAGAAGCTCAGTCGTGATGGAAAAATCGAAGATCGCGGATTTTTAAGTGTTTTTGTTGCAATTATTGACCTTGCTAATACAGTCGTGGGAAAAGTTGTTCCAAACGTTTAATAAAAGAAATTCTAACTCAGAATCGACTGAAAACAAAAACTTTGAAATACTTCATACTAGAAAAAAGTGCACGTACGTTGTATAGCGACAATTTTCGTACTTAATTAATAAAAGATTAAGATAACCGTATACATTTTAGTGTAACAAGTGTTACAATTTTTTTCTGTAGCGCATCTTTGTTGAACCATCCAGTCGATGACAGTGTGTAAAACTATATGATTTTTTGAAGTTCCAAAAGTGTTTTCGTCGTAATGGACGTTATAAAACTTGGCATTGCAAACAGAAAGTAAAGCTAATAGCTTTTAGACGGTGAGAAAATTAAATTTGTTGTGGTTTTTTTCCATTTTTTTGACGATGCCGACAGACCATGAAAACTTAATTGCCGCCAATTAAACTAAATTTGGAGATTCAAGAAAGTGTACAGTTGCTTCTTTGAATCTCTAAATTTAAGTAACTGTAAGTGTATATAAGCGTGTCCAGCAGACCCCAGAATCAGAATCCTCGGATCACTCTTCCATCGAAACCGTCAACCATGAAGTTCCTGCAATTGTTGTGCATCGTCCTGCTCCTTTCCGCGGCGCTTGCCGCTCCTCTTAATGCTCCGAATGCCACCGAAGCCGACGCTTCTCTCAAATCCGCCGTTGAAAAGCTCGCCAAACTCAAGAGCGAAGTCCAGAAGATCAAGAGTGACGGAAATTTTAAAGACCGGAGTTACATGGATTTGACCGAACTGTACGATAAAATCTACAAAGAAATTCTGAACAGACATCAGTAATTTATTATTATTGTATAATAAATAACCACTTAACTCATTATCGGTTTGAATACATAAAATACCGTTTATCACTTGTAAGTCAATAACAAAAATGCGAAGACAGTCTTATTTTCTTTTCGCACGACAGAAAGTAAAATTTTTGGATCAACTCAATCGTAAGCATTGCAATTGGCAAACATGGATGATCAAAAGAAGTGGGAATGCCGGGAGATGTGTGTTTCTGACCGTAAGCATTGCACAATATTGCACTGCCTGCGATGCGGGGGCGGGAAGATGGAGTTGAATGCGCGCGCGTTGAAGGTACTACATTCTTGGATTTGGGGCTCTAGTGCATGGTTGTTTCAGTTATTTTTTTTCGTATTAAGGTTGCAATTATGCTTTCTAAATGTATTATGTCATAATAAGACGCAAAAATGGTATATTTTGTGTTTTCAAGCGCAAAACAGAGCGTTCTATCGCAGTTTTCAAAGCCCCCTTTCCCCTTGGCAAAGTGTCCACACTGCCAATGCTTCCAACGAGTTCCCGTCTTTTTTCATGTTTTCTGTTTTTCCTTCTTTTTCGCGAATTTCCACCAATATTGCGAAGCCTATCATGCCGATCAGTTTCAGAACTTCATCACAATGAGTGCCGTCAGCAAACGGCTCAACAAGGATGCGCCACAGTCGACCATGACGCGTGTGGCCATCGTGAACGCCGACAGATGTAAGCCCAAAAACTGCGGTCAGGCGTGCAAGAAGACGTGTCCCATCGTCAAACAGGGTTGGTTTTCTATCTTCCTTACGACCTACTTGACAGTTTAAAGTAGTGAAACCATGCTTATGTGATAAAAATATATAACTTTCCAGGCAAACAATGCATCGTCGTCGAGCCCACGTCCAAGATTTCCACGATCTCGGAAACCCTTTGCATCGGTTGTGGTATGTGCGTCAAGAAGTGCCCCTACGATGCCATCACCATCATCAATCTGCCGAGTAACTTGGAAAAGGAAACGACCCATCGATACAGCGCGAATTCGTTTAAGTTGCATCGTTTGCCGATGCCTCGTCTCGGACAGGTTTGATTCACACTTTTGAAGAGTGTTTTTATATATATTTTTTGCTTCCAGGTTCTCGGTCTCGTTGGAACTAACGGTATCGGCAAGTCTACGGCTCTGAAGATCCTCGCCGGTCAAGTTAAGCCCAATTTGGGCGACTTTCAAAACAAACCGGACTGGGATGCCATCCTGAAGTACTACCGCGGCTCCGAGCTTCAGAACTACTTCATCAAGCTGCTCGAAAACAAGCTCAAGGTGCTTATCAAGCCGCAGTATGTCGATCAGATTCCGAGGGCTATTAAGGATAAGACTTTGACGGTTGAAAAGATGCTTACGTCCAAGTGCACGCGGGGTAATTTGGAGGAAATTATTGAAGAACTTGGTAAGAAAACGAGTTGCTATGGGCAGTTTATATATAATTTAATTTCCAGAGCTCACCGAAGTCCGCAACCGCGCCGTCGTCGACCTTTCTGGTGGTGAGTTGCAGCGTTTTACCATCGCTTTGACCGTCGTCCAGGAAGCCGATGTCTACATGTTCGATGAGCCGTCCTCCTACCTTGATGTTCGTCAACGTCTCCGCGCTGCCAATGTCATTCGCAAGCTGGTCCGTCACGACAACTACGTCCTCGTCGTTGAGCACGATCTCGCTGTTTTGGATTACCTTTCCGACTGTGTTTGCGTTCTGTACGGTAGCCCTGGTGCCTATGGCGTTGTTACGATGCCTTTCGGCGTTCGTGAGGGTATCAACATCTTTTTGGAGGGTTTTGTGCCGACTGAGAATATGCGATTCCGGTGAGTTAACCCCTTTTTTTGAATCTTCAACTCAATTCTCAGTTTTTAGCGAAGGATCCCTTTCATTCAAAGTCACCGATGCCCTCGAATACGAAATCAAGCGCCACGCCAACTACAGCTACCCTGCATGCTCTAAGAAGCTCGGAACTTTCCAGTTAAACGTCAAGGAAGGCAGCTTCACCGATTCCGAGATCATCGTTCTTCTCGGAGAGAACGGTACCGGCAAGACGACCATGATCAAAATGCTCGCCGGTAACATCAAACCCGACGATGAAGACGTCGAAATCCCGGTGCTCAACATTTCCTACAAGCCACAGAAGATCAAGCCCTCCTATGAAGGTCTCGTGCGTCATTTGTTGATGAACAAGATCCCCAACATGTTCAGCCATCCTACCTTCAAAACTGACGTCATGAATCCGCTCCAGATGGACCGTCTGCTCGATCTTCAGGTCCAAAACTTGTCTGGGGGTGAATTGCAACGTGTGGCACTGGTCCTGTGTCTCGGAAAGCCCGCGGATGTCTACCTTATCGATGAGCCGTCGGCGTATTTGGATTCGGAACAGCGTTTGCATGCGGCAAAGGTTATTAAACGGTTGGTTTTTGGGTTTTTTACGGTAGACACGTAGTTTGTTACGACAAAAGTCAGATTCGCAGTTTTCTTTTAAAAAATCACTTAAAATGTCTTCTTTTTAGCCACATTCTGCACTCCAAAAAGACCGCCTTCGTCGTCGAACACGATTTCATCATGTCGACCTATCTCGCGGATCGTGTCATCGTCATGGAAGGCCAGCCTGCCGTCAACACAATTGCCAATGCGCCCCAATCCCTGCTGACCGGCATGAACAAGTTCCTGAGCCATCTGAACATCAGCTTCCGTCGCGATAACGAATCGCATCGGCCACGCATCAACAAGCTGGACTCGGTCAAGGATGTCGAGCAGAAGAGCTCCGGCAATTACTTCTTCCTCGAGGACAACTGAGCTGTTTTTGTTGTTACTGTTTTTGACTGATTTTGTTGCTATCTGACTTTGACGTCTAATTATTTGAGCGAAATAAGCTTGGGGATTGTTAATTGATTTTTAAAAATAAATAGAAAATGTTATTTGAAGCACAGTTTTGTAATCCCAGTTGTTCAAATCGACACCGAATAACAGTAAGTTGCGTTCTTTCATCTTCCGGATATCATTGGAATACCGCTTATTCACGTGATTATATACGGGAAAATGCCATACAATCAATACACATAGGATACGATAGATATTTTACACAGTAATATTGATTTTTTTCGATTTAGTTAAAAAACAGTTTAAAAAGATGCACAGGGATAATAGGGGAAGCTGTCGTCCATCGAGAAGTCTACATGCCATCAGAAGTGTTACGGTGTTTCATCGTTGCCGACCCGTCTGATCTTGTCTTGAATCGGCACCGTCCGCGCGCGCTACAGTATGCCAAAGAAGAGGGTGTTGTGTAAATAGTAGAGAGAGTGTGTGTGTATGTGCCGTTGTTGCCGTGGCAGATGATGAGATTATGATGAGGTTGCCAATCAAAGTTAGAAGAGGAAATACAGAGATCCAGAAGAACTTTCGCTTTTTAATACACTGGACAGGTTAATGCCCAAAATGCGGATTCTGGACCTCGATATCACCGGTCGGCGCCAAACCAGGGCACTCATACACGCTGTAGTTGTGTTCCTCAAGATCTTCGGCTTCGTCTTCGCTGTGTTCGCCGTGATGGATGGATCGAGGGGAGCCGCTGCCGCCGGGCCCGGTCGGGCTGGTCGTGCCACTTAGACCGCCGTCTTCGCCACCGATGATCTTTTGCTTGGTTTGCTGGTAGTGGTGGAGCTGGGCCTTGTAGGCGAGGGAATCGTCGCCGTTCTCGTCCATGCGGACGCCATTACGGAGGCCATGGAGCTTCTTGGCAGGACCGGCGGGGGAGTAACGGGTGAAATCGTCAAAGTCGTTGTCGGACTGCTTTCGCACACTGAAACGGGCCCCCATCAGTTACAATTCTCCTCTCCTTGCTTCTATCTATCTGCCAGTTTATAAACCCCCCAAACATAAAATATTCACTTTTAATCCGGGTCGCGACACCTATTTCAGTTGCAAATCAATTATACAGTTGTCGAAAAAGACTTCCGTAAAACCAAAATGCGAGCAACGGAAACAGTTCCACTTTTGTAATCACAATTTTCAGAACAGCCTGCAGTTTATAAAAAAATGAATACTATCCGTCTGTTTTTGACATGTCCTCACTATCCACACGCAATAATAAGACTATGCCCTCACGAAAGTACAAAAAAAGTGCCGTACTTCCTGTTTGCACGGCAAACAACACCAATGATTAATGATCATGGTGATTAGGCACCGTCAACACGAAGTAGACAAGTTTCAGGTCTATGGTGATAAATGAAATTATTATTAAGCTTAAATGAGTCTAGTGAGAAGTGTGATATAAATGCAGTTTTTATTCTTAAAATTGGCTATGAAATTACGTTTATTCAAGCTATGAGTGCCAGACCTGTGTCTACAGTATAGAGATACAAAAAAGTCGGTAAATTAGTATCGCGTGGTTGAAATTGGAGTTAGAGTAGTCACGTTTTGCGTGTACTGACCAATTTTTAACTGTAAAATGCTCCTTTGAAAGCCGAAACAGTTTTCTTTTCACAATTTTACCGCTGAAGTTGCGTTTAATTCGAATACCGCTTATTTGGCGACATAAAGTTGGTAAATTAGTTAAAAAGCAATCACGTTTTGCGTGTACTGACCGTCATGACGTCTCAAAAAAAAAACGCAGCGGGGACAGTTTATAATTTAAAAGTCACGCGAAAGCATAACGCCATGCCAGACTTACTATGCAATGCATTATGGGATTGCTTTCAACTTTTTTCGAGAAATCTCTCACGCATTGCTTATTCCACTTGTTTAATCACTACATATATTTACGTGCGACGGAACACGGAAATGCGAAGTGGAAAACCGTCGACGCAGGCACCCAAAATGCGTTCGCAAATAGATTCCGGAAAATTCGGATGGAATGGACAGGAATAAACTTACTTGTTGTAATAGTACGCTCCACCGACGACGCCACCGACGACTACGACGCAGCACATTGTCACGAGGGCTAAAAGTTTACTGTTTGAGTACACATCACACCAAAGTTATGGACAGTTTTATCATTTAAAAGTGTTTTTTGATTGCGTATAAGTTGTTGTTGTCAATATTTTATATCATTGCATGTAAAATCCCTGCTTTACGCAAGTGCCTGACAGTTACAATCACCGGCAATGACGGAGTTGTTTGTTCAGACCCTACGTGGGTTTCGGATTTTCAATATCCCTTGGTCATCACTTACACAATGGGAAAGGATGGATGAGGCGATGTTAAGTAAAGAGAGTGGGTTGAGAAGATTATTGGAATTGATGCTTTTTCAAAGAGTGGAACCACCGAGGAAACTACATGTTTTTATCAAGCCGATACGTCGAGTTATACAGTTTTCTCAACACCCAAAATGCATATCCCTCCATTCTTATCAAAACCCCCCAACATGTTATTCAAGACTACTGGCACTCGCCTTCCGCCAAAGCCGGCATGTACACATTGGCGTCATTGAAAAAACCGCCGCCATTGCTACTTAGAACCATGAAACGGGTCCCCTCGAAAAAGGAGCATTCACTGAAAGAGCCTGCCCTTCGGCATTTGCATTCGCATCAGCATGCATGTATTCAAAGGCAGACACTCTTTACCGGTATTGCCACCAGTCAATGGCAGTGCACTTTTGAGCTTTTGCTTCGTGGTTGCCGGTTGCCCTTGAGTGCGAAAGTGTCAATTTAAATTAAACAAAAAGGCCACATTGTCTCACATGGTTTGGTCGATGTGGATTCAAACCCATTTGGTCGGTTGGTTAGTCGACATGCATCGACTGTTACGTCAGTAAGTGGATTTTGGTCTCTTTTTATGTTGTTTTTTCAATGCGAGAAGGCTGTCAAGAGCAGTGGATAGGGGAAAAGGGGGGTGAAAGGTCATGTGGATGCCATTAGAGAATAATAATTTTCACTAAATACAAAATTCAGTTTTAAAAAGTGTTAAATTTTGGTAATTATCAAAATGGAGATTTCGCTTGCAGTTTTTGTTAAAATTCATCCACATAATTATGCCCCTCTCAGCTGACAAATGCCGCCGGCACTTCAGCACATCTTAGTCAAACAAAACCAAAAGACGGTCCCTGTCTATGCCCAATGCCATTGCAACGAAAAGCAACTCATAAATGACTATCATTTGACATGACATGCATGACTACAGTATCCCCTTGAGAATTGAAAAATTGACCGAATGCATCCCTGAGTTCATTACGGCGCACTATGTGAAGGTCGCTAAGGCACATGAGGAAAAATACATGGACCATGGGAATGTGGAATGCCCTCCGGGGGCGGTTTAAGCGGGTTTTCTTGAATGAGGGGAAAAAGGGCAGAGATTAGGAGAGGGATTTGTGATTTGTTTTCGTGTTTTGTGATGTTGAATTCGACAGGCCAGTTTTTGAAATGTTAGAATGCAAAACCCACCGATAAACATGATATTGCCGGTGGCACTAAGCACGCCAGCATGGCCCTGATTGGCCCGATTGACGAGCTCGACGGGTGCGCGTTTGTCGGCGACATTGATGGCCTTGAGGACCTTGGCCGGAGGCGGCTCAACGAACTCGACGAATTCGCTTTGGCCCTTCTTCTGGGCCGTGGGACGCGAATCGGCGGAAGCCTGTTGGGGCTCCTCGGCGGCGACGACCTCGGGTTCAGCGGCTGGGGCTGTTTTGGAGGGCTGTTGTTGTTGTTGTTGAGCAGCGGCAAGTTGCTTCACCTCGGCATCGAGACGAGCCAGCTCTTCGAGAGCTTTGTCTTCGGAAGCAGGTTCTTCCGCGACTGGAGCTGCGGCTTTTTGGGCTTCGATGTATTGACCTGGAAACATCATCGTATAAATTTGACAGTTTATTTTATCAAAAACTTTGAAAAACTTTCAAAAGTACTGTATCACCCCCACCGGCGCACTAAAAACCCCTATAAGCCCCATTTGCATTTAAATTGTACATACATTTTGAATGCTCTAGTTAGTCTACCACGGTCATCCGTCTAAAAACTGCTTAATTGCCGACTCCATCCGGAAGTGGGTGCGCCTACTCACTTCCGTCTAATGCCACAGCCACAGGGCATGGGTCAGACAAAGTTTTTTGATTTGAGCGTTTGTTTGGCCAAGTATATAACGCATTTTCTGAAAAAACCAAAAGACCCCAGAACACTTCAAAATTCAAAGTTAATTTAAATCGTTGAAACTTGGCAAACAGACTAATCTGAGGCCGTAGATGACGAATTCACACATGAAAACCGGATTCGGTGCCTTCAGAATCCTCTAGGCTCCAGAATCCGCCTCGGAGAATCCGAAGTCAAAAAGTTCCAAACAAAGTGTGTCAATCGATTGCCCACATTGAGACAAACATTTTCGTTTTTTGATGACGGTGATTGGATCAATTTGCCGGAAGTTACGGCGCTTCAAAGTTGGAAAAAACGACGAGATAGCCTTTGGCACTCTGTAGCTCAAAAGTGTGGTAACTGGGGCAGTAATTTTATTTGTGATAATGATAAAACATTATAAAAGGAAGTTTTTGTCTCTTGGGGACAACTATTTTCGAGGTGTGGAACATGTTCAAAAGTGGCACAAAAGGATTTGCATTATCACTCATTTACAAATTTTTCTGTGATACGTCGATTTTTGCAAATTCTGTTTTCCCAAAATTAAGATAATGGTAACAGCTTTCAATTCAGATATTTGTAGCCAGTTCAGTTGCGATATTTTTGAATTCCTTACAAATTAATGCCAATTTTTCAAAAAGTATGTTTTACTTCTTTGTACGGCATTCATCCGCCAACGATCAACACTAACTACTTTCGTATCATGTTACCTTGGTCTGACTATTTGGAAAAAAAGAAATTGTCCAAAAGGTTCGAACCTTTATATATGACGATGTCAACGGCGATCGGACCTACTTTACCGTGCGTGCATTTTGTTTTAAGGTGGAGCGCAATATTTTTAAAGAAGTCGATGACAATCATAAATTTTCATGTAAAATTTTCTAAATCGAAAGCTGTTACCATTATCTTAATTTTGGGAAAACAGAATTTGCAAAAATCGACGTATCACAGAAAAATTTGTAAATGAGTGATAATGCAAATCCTTTTGTGCCACTTTTGAACATGTTCCACACCTCGAAAATAGTTGTCCCCAAGAGACAAAAACTTCCTTTTATAATGTTTTATCATTATCACAAATAAAATTACTGCCCCAGTTACCACACTTTTGAGCTACAGAGTGCCAAAGGCTATCTCGTCGTTTTTTCCAACTTTGAAGCGCCGTAACTTCCGGCAAATTGATCCAATCACCGTCATCAAAAAACGAAAATGTTTGTCTCAATGTGGGCAATCGATTGACACACTTTGTTTGGAACTTTTTGACTTCGGATTCTCCGAGGCGGATTCTGGAGCCTAGAGGATTCTGAAAGCACCGAATCCGGTTTTCATGTGTGAATTCGTCATCTACGGCCTCAGATTGGTCTGTTTGCCAAATTTCAACGATTTAAATTAACTTTGAATTTTGAAGTGTCCTCAGAAACCCGAAAGTGTTTGGTTTTCCCAGAAAATGTGTTATATGTTCCTCAGTTTTCTAGTTCACAGTTCCACCCTTATCAATCCGATAACAACAAATAAGCCCCAAGAATGCGTGGACCCCAATCAAATGCGTCATTGAATCACATTCAAAAGCGTCGTCCCATTGATGTCTTTTTATCACCTGGGAATGAAGCGTTAACCCGTCCATCAAACACGGAAAAAGCAAAATCGCGTCAAAAGGTGTTAGCCGTGGCCGAAATGCATTCTTTATCCGTCGAAAGATAAGCGCATTTCAACAAGTGAGTGTTTAATCGATAATTAGGGACGTCATTTCCGTTAGAATTTCCCCAAGAAGCAAACTACATAGCAGTTTAGTTTCAAAATTCAAAAAACTCACGCCACGCAGCCTCATCACTGAGGTCCTCGGATTCGCGTTGCTGTTCGGCAGCGATTTCCTGGGCGTAAAGCTCGTCGAGAACCTGGGCAAGTTGCTGCTTCTGGAACTGATCGTAGACCTGTTGCTGTTCGGCTTGTTGCAGGTAGTCCAAGTTATCAGAAGATCCCGCAGCTGCAGGGGCTACGGCATCGACATTGGATTGTTGTTTCGCGGCGGACGGGAGCTC
Organism: Panagrellus sp. LJ2284; assembly: GCA_024447225.1. NCBI lineage: Eukaryota > Metazoa > Nematoda > Chromadorea > Rhabditida > Panagrolaimidae > Panagrellus > Panagrellus sp. LJ2284. The sequence goes on along the minus strand of JAMRYC010000005.1, from coordinate 4,387,221 downwards.
GAAGCCACCGCCTTCTGGAATTTTGTTAAGGGTTAGAAGCCGTAAACAAGTAAGCGAGAAATAACAGTTAAATCAAAGCCAAAAACCCAAAATCAAACACAAAGCACAAAGCTATCACAAAATGTGTTAGTTATCGTAAGCAAAGGCCACAAAAAACGTGACTATTAACGTGTGCATGTTGAAACAATACAAATTTAAGGTGGATTTTGGTGAGCTAAACTCAAAAAACATAAAACAAAATAAAAATTAAAATAATTTCTGTAATTACAGACAGTACGTTTTACAGTTTAAAATGACGAAAAACTTCTTTTGTACCCTACAGTACCCCCAAATCCACAGTACCCAAACCAACTCACCACTAAAGTATCGCGCTTCGGCACCTGGGAAGGTGCGCGAATCGAAGAAGGTCGCCGCGTTTAGAACGACATAACAAAGAATCAACGGTGAAAGGGCGCTTTGACGCCACATCTCGTGCTGGCGACGCGCCTTGGAACTGCGCTTCAGGGTTGCAGCCGAAAGGCGGATCAGAAGCTTTCGTCGGGTGGAGGGGGTGCGCTGTTCGCTTGTGTGTGTATGTGTGTGTTTTTTGCGGTCTATGTGCCAACAGGAGAGAAGGAGGGGTTCGGTTGGTGGGGCGACGATGCCGACGTCGATGGCACTCACTGGGATGGAAGAAGGAAGGGGTCGTTGGTGTTTGTCCGTCGATTCTTGGGATTCTTGACGACGGCACACACTCTAGAAGAGACACACGGCGGTGTTTCAGTTAACTGAGAGGGGGGACAGAAAAAAGAGGACGATGACGTTAGCCAAGCATGCAAGCTCGCTAGCTAACGTGAAACAAGGAGCCAGCTGAAAATGGGGAGGCAGGCACGTCCGAAAACGGAAACACGCTCCGCACATGCATGAATTCCATGCATGGCTTTACCCCCCGCGGAAGCACAAGAGAAAGAACAGACTCACAGTTTTGGTTGATGAAGCCTGGCTGTGACACTCTTGGTGCTGCCAGAGGCTTTATCTCGTGGCTCTGTTGTAAGCTGCCTCTGTGCGTCTGATGATACAGGGCAGTATTGTATGTTCAGGAAATGTGGAGACGAGAGAGTGCTGAATATGGTCTAAAAAATGAGCCAGTAACATGGAAAAAAAGAAGGCAGGCCAGCAGGCTTAAAGAAGGCGAGGTCCGCCGAGGGAATGAAGCCGTTTTGAATTCGCTCGCTTCGCGACATGAGGGCCCTGGCAAAGTTGAATGACGTGTGAAAATGGAATGATGTTCGGCCTGTTTCGCGCCGACCGAGAGCAAACATTTTTAAACGGCATCACGCAAAAAGAGACAAAACCCAAGCGTGCTCATTTGATGTTTGCAACTTTTGAGGGTTATTTTGTCAGAATATTTGCTTGAAAACAGTTTTAAAACATTCTTTAACAGCGCATACGAAAACTACAGTTTAATACACAAAATTAATTAATAAGAAGCAATAAATTAAAGACAGTCGAGCAAACAAGAATCCAGACAAAATTAATAACCAAGTCTTGGTTAAACAAATTAAAACCCCCTATTTTTTCCATCCTTCAAAGCCATATAAACTGCCTTTGCGCACAAACAACGTCCCATGTGAACAAAAGAGATGGAATAGCGTGATAAGGATTGTTTTGTGCCGTTTTGTTATGAGTTGATGGTGAAACGCGATTTTGGTAAAGGTTGGACGTGACTTTGAAAGCTTTGAGACAACACGGGTTACAGTTTAAAAATTAAGAGATTTGAAGAACGTGATGAGTGTTCAAAAGTCGAAATACAGACATTACGGCAGCATGTCTAGCAGTTTAACAGAAAAAAGTCCATTAAAAAAGAACACCAAAAAAGAGGAGTCCCCCAAGAGAGGTAAAACAGCATGTGATGGCTCCGCGCAGCCTCCTGATTCTAAATTTAGCCATATTTTTCCTCAGACATCTGGGACCCTGATGAAATGACGTCGATTCCCTCCCCATCGATCATGGCCAAAGGGGGCGCCGCCGTCGCCTCGGGAATGACAGGATCATAGGGCAACTTCCGAAACAAGTCGTCTTTGAAGGTTGAGGCCTCCGTTTTGTCTGATGGATGGATGGATGGATGGATAGATGGATGGCGCTGCGTTTTCATCCGAGATTTTTAACTTTTAATGTTTCTCGCAAACTCATGCATGCCTGCTGCGTTCTCTGTGCAGGAGTTAATTTCATTTGTCAGGTAGAGTAGGGTTTCAGATGGAGCGGAGAGGAAAAACAACTCCAAAATGCTGAAATCATGATACTGACTGGACTGGGTGGAAGCAGATGTATGATGGGGACTTGCAGATGATGAGACTTATTAAATATTGGACAGGGGTGGCACAAGAGCAGTTTTAAAAGATATCAGAATAAATATACCACCTGTAAAAATGTGACATTAATAAATAATTAAGAAACTGGAAACATGCAAAAAGCAGCTGCATTAGAGGTGAAAGGACATACTACAAAGGTGCCAATTTATCCTTGAGACCAGTTTAAATTACTTTTAGCATGTCTTTATGCATGTGGTTTGTGAAGCCAATCAAAGCTTAAAGTGAGTGAGTGGGTTACCATTTGACCTTTTCAAAGTAAAAAGATTATTTTTTTCTTTGTTTGGTAATAATAGTGTACTGTAAAATGAAAAAAAAACCAACATCTTGAGTTTTAATAAAGGAAAATGCATGCATTGCAGTTTAGAAACAAATATCTTCTTTTTTAAATTTTTCACTATTGACAATTTCCTTGATCAACAAGTGCATTGATTTTCAACTGTCACAACAAAGTTTCTTTTTCTCTAACTCAAAGACCTCAACAGTTGCAAATGCAATGGACAAAAGGACGCTGACACCTTTTTTCATTTGCTTCATTTTACTTTTTGACTATCAAACAGTATTTTACTGAATTTTTTGAGTAATTGTTATTTTCATTGTGATGATCGCTTACCAGTTTACAAACAACCCCCCTCGCTGATCCCATCTCGATCCCCACCTCAAAACCCCTGGAAAATCTCAAAAACCTGCGCCCTTGAAAACGAAATCGATGGATCTCTATCAATTTGCGCCTGACCTCATGCTCGCTCGTAGTTCGTTCGTTCGTTCGTTATTCGATGTCGTCGAAGGCGAAGGTCGACGACATCATCGCTCCGACGTGTTTTATTGTCGCATAAACGTGACTCGTTTTTCATCTTTGCCGAGTTTCGATTCCCCGTGTTTTATACAGTTGGACTGGCTCAGCCCGTATTTAGCATTCATACAAAATATAGCGTTTGTAAAGCATGTTTATCAAAGGGTTGTAAGGCATACTTCCTCCTTATGCGCCTGACTCTCGTGGGCCTATGGTCAGCCACGAAAACCAAAAACATCTATTGCAGTGACAGCAGTTTGGCTGAATAAGTCTTACTGCTGTTGACAGCAAGGAGTTTTTTGTTGGATTTGTTTTGAGAGTGCTTTGGGATGGGTTTGGGGTTGGATTTACATCAAATGCTGGACAGTTTACTTGTTTCATTGATAATTTCAATGTCCTCTGATCTACAATAGCTTTAAAATGCAAAATAAGTTTACATTTTACCGAAAGACGCCAGTTTTCCTCTATTAATTAAACCCAAGCCCCCATAGCCTCAAACCTCATCATTACTTCGCCGCAGGATGCACCCTGTTCCAATTAATTTATTTATCATTATTCCACAGCGCCTTTCACACATCTTGCAAGATCTTATGCTGATGCCGTACTGGGAAAGCGGCCCCAAACAGCCGTCCCTCGGAGTTCATGGACCCCGTTGTTTGCGTGTGGACCCAAATTGGCACACACGGGCTGCAGGGGCTGTCGGGAGCTTTAGCCATAGGGCAAGGCGAAGGGGGGAGCGCGACCAACAACAGCTAAGCGTGGGAACATGCCATTTGCCGCTGGGCAAAAATATACTCCTTTCAGTCGGAAGACGGTTAGATAACTTTTCAATGGCCCCTTGCAGCCTACTTGGTTTTTTGGTTTGTCTGGTTTGAGACGAGATGCGTCAAAATTGACTAACTTCGTAGACTAAACCCCTAAACTTGCATCGAAAGTCCTGCAGAACATTTTTCAGTTTAAAATCCTAAACCTCCATAACCACCACCCCATTGTCTTCCCCAAAAAGCAATAAAAAACTACCATTCCGGCATTTTCGGTTATTCGAGCGTGTCTCCGTGCCATCGTTGTCTTGGCAAACTCTTGAAAAGCAAAAGCGCGAGCAAATGTTTGCCTTGCTCATGCTCGAGTTGCCTAGTTATTCTTGTACTTCTCTTTTTTGTCGATGTAAGCGTGCCGTCAGCTAACTGGCAGAACAAAAACCAAAAAGAAAAACAGTTACGATTATGCTTGCCAGATGCCATCGCGCTACATGCTCTAAAAGGCTCAATGACCACTCCCTTCTTAGCATTATTACTTTTTACATTGTGTTTCTTTCAGTTCTCAAAAGCTAACCACTATGACTGTCATAACCGGAAAGCGTATTTTCGCCGTGATTACTGGTTGGTTTTCTTTGACATTTTCATGAAGCTGTCAAAATGAGAGAGCAAAGCCCATGAAATACTGAAGTATGCCAATTTAGGTGCCAGTCGGGGCATTGGTCGCCAAATCGCAATTTCATTGGCTTCTGATGTCGCTGGTGACAGCGCTTTCCTATTGCTGGCGCGCAATGTGGAATTGTTGGAGTCTGTGAAGAAGCAAATTCAAGATGTGAACCCAAATGTGCATGTGGCCGTGGCAAAGGCCGATTTTTCGGAGCAGGAGTCGATTCAGGGGTTGGAGGAGTTGGTTAATAGTGTCACCAGTAAGAATCCCACACACTATTTCTCAGTTTTCAAAAAAAGTTCCAGATGGCCTAACCATCGAAACGCGCCTAATCTTCCACAATGCCGGCACCATCGGCGCCGTGGACAAGCCATGCATCGAGATCAGTGACCCGGCCGATTGGCACAACTATCTTCAGAGCAACGTGGTCGCGGCGGTCACGCTTAACAATGCGTTGTATAAGCTTTTTGTGGCAAATGTAAGCGTATTTTTCAATAGCATCCGGTGTTTTATACAGTTTTTAGAGCTCTTCACCCATCTTCGTCATCAACATCACGTCAATTGCGTCGATTAAGGCGATCCCGTCATTCACGCAGGTAAACACCCATCAAAATAGAATTGCAGTTTTGTAGTCTTTAAGCCTCTTTGGAAACGTACTTTGGACTTCCCGGTCTTGGAAATCCCATCCGGAAAGCCCAATGCATTCAAAATGCCGTAAAATGGGATGAATGGGGCATCTAGGATTTCGTACTATGAATTTGGGACATAGCAACGTTGGCTAGACATGGAAAATGGGGGTTTTGAGGTCTTTTAACAGTTGAACTAGGCTCTTCAGTACAACGATGACAGTTTTAACATACAAATTTTCAGTATGCCGTGGGTAAGGCAGCTCGCGAAGCCTACTTCCGCAACTTTGCCCTCGAAGTCGGGTCAGCCGTGCGGGTGTTGAGCTATTCTCCGGGTCCCGTCCAGACTGATATGGTTGAAGAAATTGGCAGGAAGTAAGTCTCAATACTACCATCACAAGCAGTTTTTTACTAACAAAAAAAACCAAAAGCAAAAGTCGGTAACAGTTTAAAACCCTTAAAAAATTGCAGCTCCTATGATGCCGAGATGCGCCAACACTTTTCCTCGCCCCAAACGGTCAACACCCCAACCCATCGCCGTAGACTCACCCCGGAAGAGACGGTATCGAAGCTGATCGGTGTGATCGACAAGAACGACTTCGAGAACGGCGGCCGAATCGACTTCTTTGACGCATAAGCTTCGATGCAGTTGACTAACTGATCATTCACTTTCTTTCGCTGTTAACAGCCTATAATTTAATTTAAATAAGAAGAATATCAAACAAAAATCGTGATTGTCGCTTACCTTTTTTTTAGTATTAAGGATGTAAATCTTTTTGGAGCTTCAGGACTTGCTTTCTTTTTGGATAAATCGAATATTTTACGACGACTTCATCAGTTTAAAAACAATAAAAAACATAAGTAACAAACAAAAAAAATTGAATTAAAAACAGTTAAAAGCTAAAACAAATCTGACGAGCAGTTTACGTGATGTTATTTTCAATCGACAACGTTATAAACGTGGCCAGTAAAAAAAATTGGAGGGGGTAATTGGGGATTATCCGGTGCTGGTACATCCATTCTTTGTTCTGTGAAAAGCGGTATAAAGCAGTTTTTCAAATTTGTTTTTGTCAAATTTATTTTTTAATTACTGTGTTTTTATAATTCTGTTCATTAAACTTCGCCCAGTTTTCCATCACAAATATTTCACCCCATTCGATTTTCATATCCAAATCTTTCGCAACCCCAAAAAGCATCTCACGTTGCATTTAATCCCCCCTTTCACGTGTGATCAACGTCTTGGAGTCAGCCCAAAGCCAGCCCTGACAAATCATGACTCACAGCGTGCCTGAGGGCGTACAAGCTGTTGATCATTGCGGTCAAACAGGTTTACATTGAACAAAAACCAAACGCCGGCCCCTGCCCACATCCATTTGGCGACGGATATAAAAGGGGTGCACAGTTACTGCCCTTTTCCCATCGCTGATCCCAATCCAGTTATCCCCTGTCGTATTCCAACCAAAAATGGTGTCTGTTCCGAAAACGCCGAAGTGCCGCTGCATCAAGAAGGCTCTGGGCCGTAAAGGCGCGCCTTCTGAGGAGAAATCCGAGGAAAAGGTCATCGAGAAGGGCTCCCCGCGTACTTGCTGCTTGAAGGAGATCCCCGAAAAGTGAGTTGAAGTTGAAATTATATATAACAATGTAAAATTATTGTGATTTAGGCTGACCAATGTCAAAAATGTGATCACTTCGACAGCTGAATCGATCAAGGAAGTCATCAAGCCTGAAACTGATGAGACAGACAAGGAAGTGCTTGCTCGTAGCTTTGACAACAAGCTTTACAATGTTGATTAATTCTTACCCTGGTTCAGTTTAAACTTAAAATGTCTGTATATATGAAATTGTTTTTTGTTGATACAAATCAATAATAAAACCAAATTTATAGCTTATTTTTTAAAACAAAACAAGCTTAACTTGAAGAAACTCCTATGCTAGTTATACTAAATAGAAATAAAACAAAACCAACAATCAGATAGTCGAAATTTAATGAAGACAAAACTCAAGGAATTCAATTTCAGTTTACATCGCAGCAACTTCGGCACTGATGGAACGGGCAAGGTAGACGCCGCCGACGAAGGCAACACCGCTCTTGACAATCGACCTGAAGGATAAGAAGTTTAACACAACAGTTTATAAACGGAATCGCCGTAATCAAGACACAAAGATAGACCCAGTTTTTGAAAATTATATAAAATAACTCACCAACGGAAGGGATCATTGTACAGGTTGATTAAGCCCGCGAAACGGCCGGTTGCCGGTGGGGGACGACGCGGAGCAGCTTGCAATCCTCCGAACATGGTGCTGATGGGTTGAGGCTGGAAAACAGATGGGATGAAGCGGTGGAAATTGAGGAATCGGGTAAAAACGTGAGCGAGAAACAGGAACGTTGCGAAAGAAAGAAAGATTGCAGAGCTCGCGAAAATGTGACTGATGGAGTTCGTCGCACAACGCCAACAGCGCGAACAATGGTTGAAATTTTTGACTTTATCGTGATAAATTTTGCTATACAGTTACTTTTTAGGTAACATAATCTTAATACTGTGCCAATACAGCAGTTTTCGTAATAAATACTTTCATGGTGCAATTCTTATTGTTCATTTTCATAAGAATTCACGTTAAAAAAGTCAGTTTTTTGCGTTCATTTTCATGTCAGTTTTTTAACAACGTTCACCTTTATGTTGTACTTCCTTTATCACAAAAAACCAAAATTTTTGTAAATATTTTTATCATTTTATTAATTTTACATCAAATCTGGCGTAATTTACAACGTTATTTGTTATTCGCATAAATGAACTGGTCGTATTTATAGCTGCTTATGTCTACCTGAATTTCTAAGTTCAGACACTGTACCCAGGAAGCGGATTTTTAGAAACACAACTTCAGCCGGCCCAGTTTTCCCACAAATTGACGAAATAGGCGTATTTCTTTAATGTTTTTCACATAACACCGTGAGAGGGCTAATATCTCTTTATATATTCCGCCATCGCCACGTTCTTTGATACGATTCTAACGTACCAGTTGGTCCGGCTGTACCCACTTTTCAAATGTCCACCATAAACTGCTGTTTTAGTTTTACTCCGAAATCGTATCAAAAAACAGCGCAGAACACTCAAGGTGCGACTTTCGGCGGCAAATAAACCTGGAACATGGGTGGTATTTCTTCGGGGGATAATCACCAGCTTTGACTTTTCTGTCTATAAAACTTTCGCGACTAACTATTAGTACTGTAAAAAGAGTCGGAGTTGAAAGTTATTTTTGCTTTTACGAGATTAAAAAACGACCACGAAGCCCGAACTGACAGTTTTACATGCTTATAACTTCCTAGAATTGTTACATTACATTAGTACATGTTAACTTTTGAATGCCACGGCCAACATTGTATTTTCTCATCTTTGCCTATCCAAAATTCCAAATTTCAAACTCACTAAAAAGAAACAAGTGATTTGTTTTCGCTCACTTGCTCGCGGCAAAATAGGCTTATACAAGCTGATACTTTTGAAAAGATTTAGCACGGAAGTCTAAAACAGGGAAGCTTTAATTAACGCCTCAGGCAGGAGACACGCGTATTCGAACGGAGGAATTTTGTCAATGAAATCCTTTTTAATTAAAAGTAGAACCGCAGGGCCTATCTCTTTGAAATGGGCTGTTTTGGCCAAGTTTCTAAGGGTTGCGGCTTATGGCTGGGCGGAACAAAGCCTAGCTGCAATTGTAATGTCTGCGTTTTGGCTAAATTAGTGAAAAATAAGAAGATATTAGATACTGACGTCCAGTTTCTGGTAATGACTAGAAATTTAAATTTAATTCGATTTTAAAAAGTCGCAACGATGTATGTTTATTGGAATTGTTTACGCTGTGATCTAAATGGCGGGATAGGGGCGTAATAAGCTGTAATTTGTTTTTGCATCTGTTACGCTCAGAAAAACTGTTTTATTTTTTGCTCTTTCGAGTTCCGGTCTGTGGCCTCGCTTATCTGGAAAAACTATTTTGAGTCATTTAGCTTTTTTATTGAAATCTGCCGTGTTCAGTTTAGAAAATATAAATCAGTTGAGTGTGTGAAACTGAACCGAAATAAAAATGTCAATTTTTTTGAACAGCGCTGTATTTTTTTAATTTCGAAGTTATTTTTGTTGATAAATTATGATTTTTGTTTGATAATATACAAAAATCATAAGCCAAGCTGTCCAGTTTTAAGTCCAAATATTTCCATTAAAAGTACCAAGATTACGTTGTTTACATCAACGCCAAATTGTAGAATCTTGCCGGAAGCTATTTATGTAAGCGAATATGCGCGGGGGTGGAGCACGTTGCACATTCACACGGATTTTGTAAACAAGCCTACATCATTATGAATATGAGAATGCTTTTTAATAGCTCTTTGGAGGCTGAATCATTTGAAGATTCACTGTTGGCTAGCTTGCCTTTATTACAAAACACAACGTTCCCAAATATAGCAGTTTATACGAAAAAATTTTAATTCGAAGGCTATAATGACAGATGTTTTAAAAACCCGTGAAGTTAAATTTGTAAATTCGAGCCCCATGACCGACTTTTTTTGACTACAAATGAACCATTTATTTACTTGTTGCAGTTTACTCAAACCCTTCAACATGCGCTGGCTCACCATATCATTTGAAATTCTGCATTACATATGTTTTCCCGTGAGCACCGTTATCAATTGTTATCTCATTTGGTTAATTCGCCGCCATACAAGCATAGCAATGCGACCTTTTGCTAAAATTTTGTTGACAGCAGTCGCTACGGATATTTTAACGTCAATTGGGTTTACGTTTTTACAACTGGTAACTTTATTTTTTCGCTAACATCGTTTACAACAGTTTATTTTTAGCAAATGGAATCCGTCCACGGCGTCGTCTTTGCCAGAGGCGGTCGGTTTTGGTTCGGAAGCAACATGAAGCTTAAATGCAGTGGTGTCGCATTCGCAGGTGTCATTGCTAATCTATTTTATTGGTCAGCGCCGTTACAGTCACTGTATCGGTATTTTGTTGTTTGTCGGTTAGTTTTTGCAACGCATAGAACTAAAACGGATGTCAGTTTAAAATTTCAGTAAAAAAGTAATCTCAGTCTACGCGACAATTGCAATTCAATGCATAGTAGTCCTAATCAGTGGCACTGTGGGTATTTTCTACTATCGTGAATATCGACCACTTTCGGAGAGCCCGGAAAAACTTCAAATGCTAATGAATTTGACTGTTTGGTCGGATGAACCTGATGTGAAGGAGAATTTTTGTTATTTGAATATTGTAAGTGAAGTAGCATATCTGCAAGCAAAGCTTACCATCAGTTTTAGAACTCTTTTGTCGTCGGCCTCTACTGTTTTGTCATCGTTTTCCAAGTAAACTTTGCTTTTGTCGTGTTGACATGGACGTCTTTGAAGGTCTACAGATTCCTGGAAGCTTCGAAGGGGATCATGTCTCAGAAGACGAGGATTATCCATGCTGAATTTAGTAAAAAGATATTCTATCAAGTAAGTACAGAAATTTGCCCAGTTTAAATAAAACATAAACCAACTTTAAGACAATTCTACCATCAGTTGTCGGCATTCTGATCTTCATCATCGTCGGATGTGCCTATTTCATGGAACATTACCCAGGCGGTTTATACATGTTTTTATTTTATCCATTTCCACTAAATAGCATTATCAATCCGCTGATCACCATCGGCTGTGTACATCGATATCGACAAATTACAAAAGCTTTGGTGCTTCGAAGTCGGCCAGCGATCTCCAGCGACGGCAAAAGCACAGTTAACGCTGTTCCGGTCAATTCCTCACGTGCGCGATCGTCGTCGATTTATCAAGTTAATAATAGTGATAATAGACCGCCAAGTGTTGTATTAAATTAGTGTTTATTGAAAAATAAAATATCAAAAGACGCTAATGACAGTTTAAAAACTCAAGGCTTCTTAGTATGTCCCGCCGATAGCTCCTCTCCCCTGAAGTCCGCCGACAAAGTCTTTGTAATCTTGCCCTCCTTATCCAGCGCACACGTCAAGTGATAACTATGTATTTCACTGTTGTCGTGCCGTGGATGCGATACAGTCGTCCTCCGAATGCCGTTTTTGTTTTGAGCATCGTACGTGTCGATCGGTACGGTCAAACATGTTCGGGCATCATGGATCGCGTGCCATTCCTTATTTTTGCAAAGGGATAATACGCCGAACATGCAGTAGTATGGGACGCGTAATTTTTTCTAAATTGTGTCATAAAAAAATTACAGTTTAAATAAAAAAAATCGCCAAAACACTCACACTTCTCGAAAAATTGGGACTGTTACTCTGCGCCACAATAATATCCGTCGTGTTTTCTTCGAACTTCAACATTTTCATCATGACCCCGATGTTGGGTAGCACTCCCGTATTATAGGGATGACATACGGCCTCATACTCCGCCTGTGCGCAAAATCCATTGTCACATTTTTCCATTCGGTATGAATTCATATTTATTGGCGCGTGGCAGCACTTGTATCCATAACTGCATGGACCTGCTTTGATCATGGTGCCACCGAAGTCATCGAAAACCATGTAGACGAAGCAACTGTTCATTTCAAATTTTGGCTGGAATTGGTTTGATTGAAGATTTTGTTTAAAAGTTCAAAACTGCGTGCAACGTGCATCTTTGCTGCGTGCAACGTGCAGTTATTTTGCACGCAATACGCATTTTCATTGCCCCATAATGCAATTTCATTATAATCTACTCACCGCAGTATAATTCCCTCTCGCAAAATCAATCAAAGGAACCAAATTGCCCCTCGTCGATCGACATTCCGGCATCGGGGGATTCGTATGTTTGACTTGACGCAAAAGTCGTTGAACACGATTGTAGTTTAGCTGCATCCACTCTTCCTTCGGTTCGTACGGCGCTGCGACAGCTACTTTGAATATGCATCCATAATAAAAGTTTGGTGGTTGAGAAAAATATGCGCACCACCCAAAAGGGTAATCCTTTCGTAACTGTATGTCTTCTGGAGAGATTAATTTATAGTTCGCGCCGTCAGCGAGTTCTTCAGATTTTAAGGCAGAAATCATGAAGGGACAAATAATGGTTTTGTCTTTGGACAGGTAGCGAAGAATGTCCCATTGGGGATAGCCGCAATGGAATTGGCTAAACATTTAAATTTAAACGCAAAAGAAGTCGTCTTACAGTTTAAATCAAAAATAAAGTCAAACTCACATCTCCCGACCAATCTTAGGCGACCAAGTAGTCTTCGGCATGTCAATCAGCTGATCAGTTTTGAAACCACCAGCAATATTGTTACATAAAGTGTAATCACAGCACATAGAAATGCTGACTTTGTCACGGATGGTGTATTGTATCGCGAGGGAGTCGCCACTGGTGATAAACGGTTTGTTCATGTCTTTTCCGCGGCAGGTTATATCGTCATCTTTGCCCATGACATACGTTAAACTGAAGGTCTAGCTCAAAAAAGAAACAGTTTAAAACAACCCACTCATAAGTCAGCAAATCATCTCGAAGCCAATACTCAAACGTAATCGTACAATAAGGCGTATCATTTGACAGAAACTCCTTCACAGGCCCTTGACGTCGTTGGGAATCGGTCTTTTCATTGAATTTTCCAATGGCACAAGTAATCTTTTGTGTATTTTTGCGGGGACCACGCCTAAATGAGGGACCCAAGCCCATTTTCTTGAGTCCCGATTTATTATCATCGCTTGGCGGTGGCATAAAAGCGCATTCATCACGCTTCTGGTAGCAACAGCATAGTAAGTCGAACTTCTTCGTTCCCATGGCACCGTTACAGTGACCATCTGGAATGAAGTCATCCTCGTATAACTTGATATTGTTTCTATAGGCCCATTGAGGTGCGCAACCTTTGTAGTTGGCTTGGAGTTCGAGAAACGAGCTACCGTAGTCGGCGAGTTTCTAAAAACCATAATTGATGACACAGTTTTATGTCAAAACATCAACTTACAGTACTACTACCTTCTTCAATCTGAAATGGATCGAACACAGTATGCCCCAAGACAATCGAATCCATCAAAACCGCAATCATACACGTCCGTGAGCCAGGGATCAGCATTCGATAATCCAAATTTCCATCAATGCAGTACTTGTTGGTATTGGTCATCTGCTCCTAAACACAGTAACGTAAACAAAACGCACACACTGTTAAAACAACAAAACCTACGTTACTTCTGAGCGGACGCGAATCAGAAAGCGCGATGTACGACATTATCATATAAGTCACAAGACCATATTTATCTTCCGTACTAGCGTGCGTAGGTTTCGCGCATATGAACACAATATCGCTGGGAAAGTTATCTCTGAAAACAGTCAAACTTTAAAACTTTAACACTTTCAACAAAAGTACCCAAAATTGTAAAAGGTAGTTTGTGAAATACTGTCGGTAAAATTAATACATCGTTCGCTATGATATTTCCAAAAAATTGGAAAGTGTTGATCAGCTGGCGTGGGGGTGTAGAATCCTTCTTCGCCTATGTACGGCATCTTTGACAAAACCAAGATGTAGAGACATAAGTTGTGGGTTTCTCGAAGATTCTTTAAAATTTCAACTTCTGGCTTACAATCAGGGGTAATTTTTGTGAAAATGCCTGAAGAGAAAAGAACAGGGGGTCGCATGAGGGTTTCGCCTTCTTCAGCGGTGTAATCAAAGTCTGTGGAGTATGAGATGGAGAAACAACATGTCGTGAGGAGGAATATTGTTGGCCATGGATGCATTGCAAGGTGTTGATGTGAAGATAAAGAGATCCATAAAATTTGAAACCTTTTACAGTTTTTAAATTTGCATTATTTTTCGTTAAGTGAAAATCGACTTGTTGTTTTTTCTTTGTTTAACCAATAAATTTCCATTGGTTTAAAAAAAAATTAAAAGAGGCAGTTCAAAAAACTTTTCCAATGCCACCCAACAAGAACTTATTTTTTGCGCCCATTAGTACCTACTACTCATTAGATGCTATCAAATACACTGAGTTGAAAAAGTTTAACTCGAGCAATTAGACTTTTTTCTCGATGACCTTGTTGATTTGTGTCAAACCGTCAAGTTCGTCTGGGAGGTATTTTTCTTCTTTGTACTTTGTTAGCTTGACTGGGAATGGTTAGGATAATTGGAAGTCCTAAATTTGCGTTTCTATTGATTGTTTGTTTATCGATTGGGGTTATTTACCTTCCACGACAGGAAACAGTTTTGAATGAGGTTTTTATTGTGATTCACACTGCTTTTTATTACGAAACTTCAACTTTGTAAGAACTTTTACGCCACACAGAAAAGACAGTTTTATGTTTTTAGCTACCCCAACAACACCCTCGTAATCCTATTTTATGCCGATGCGAAAACAAATGCCAAAAACTTGTTTAAAATTGAATCAAACAACAATATTACCACACAATTTTCCAAATGTGACATTGGTCCAGTTTCAAATATTGACAAATTTTGTCCATGGATAGTTTTCATTGCTCGGTGTAACGTTCTTCCTGATCCAAATGCTTTATCCATTCGTAAACCGCCTTCTAACTCTTCCATATCCCTTCAGTTTGAAATCCCTGACAGAAAGCCCCGTGGAATCGTGGCCTGTTATGCCCCCATGTTCTTCGAGGAACGCTGGCACGTCATTACCGTCGCCCATGAACTGAACGCGGCGTGGGGCGTCGACCTTCAAGTCCACTATGTTCAAAGTGCTGCCGGTGATTTACTGCGACTTTTGGAACCATTAGTTTTAAAAGGGCTGCTCGAAATACGTGGAATCGACATAACCGATTTTGGCGACCATGTGAAACAGAAACTCGGATACAATCCAGTCGAAAACAGCGAGTTCAGACAGCAAATCATGGCTCATCAGGACTGCTTTTTTCGGTATCGTGAAAGCGCTGAGTTCATTGTCATCGGGGATGTCGATGATATTTTTGTGCCGACGCATGACCAAAGTTTGATGGAGGAGTTTGCGTATTGGAAGAAGTTGCATCCGATTGCATCGGGATTTATGTATGCAAGGACTAATGGGCATGCTATCGTGGCAGACAGTCTGGGCAGTTTTGACTACAAAGCAACAATTGAATCGATCAGGCAGGTAAATAATTCAAACGAAATTGCACCAAAGACCGTCTACAACCCTAAGTACGCTGAAACACCGTGGATTCACTGGCCTGGGATTACGAAAACCCCTCCTATCAAAATCCCTCATGGACGAGGACTTTGTTTACATGTGCATTATTTTTATGGAGCTAAACAAAAACAGGTAAATATTTTAACGAGTAGCTCATCTCAACATCAGTTTAATATTTATTTTAGATCCCCCAAGGCAAAAACCTCTCAAACTTTGCCAATCTCGACCTTGTAATCAAAAATCCAGTTTTAAACTACACCCATTCAGCATCTACTTTAAAAGCCTTGCCGACTCCACCATTTCCATACGCTTCTGCCATCTATAAATGCTACACCGGCTTCAGTGCTGATAAGAAACTTCGAAAAGAAGCCAGTTCTGACAAGTACTGTCCAACACCAACAATTTGTTCGATGCCGAAACGCAACATTTCCTGCACTGTAGCTGTTCGGTCTTATGAGATGAAGTGTTTGGATCGTTTGAATCTGTGTATATTTGTTGAAAAGAATAAGCTTAAGTTGGTTAAACGAAAAACTGGTGGATGTACCTTTGGTAAAAACAATTGATTAATGGAAGATTACAACAGTTTTTTAAGGTGCAAGCAATGTAAATGCCATAAACGTTCTAATGAATGAGATTCAAACATTGTTTTGGGAAGGGAATTTATTTACAGGGGGCATGTTACATACATATGATACAAAATATTTGAGTTTTTTTAGGATTTTTGTAACATTTTTTTGTTTTTTAAAGTTTTTTTTGGTGACAAATACCCTCCTGTGCAGTGAGAGTGAATTTTGTCACCACTTTTCACCGCCAGTCACCGACCCCTTCAGTGTTTGGCTTATAACTTTTGTTTGAACGGCCAAATTTTTACCAATTTTTGTATTGGGGTGGTGACTTGCCGGGGGGCATCGATAGGAACAGGAAGCGGCCGGATTGGAACAGGACTTGAGGAGATAAAGCCGATCCAAAACTTGAACTTTCTTGGCAAGGTGTCCCGAACGCCCAGGTTCGCGTGTTTTTTGCGCGCGCCAACACGTCCCACCTCGGGACAATGCGTCCCGCTGGCGCAAACGCCCGAACCTGGGATCGGCTTCATCTCCCGAAATCCTGTTCTAATCCTGCCCCTTCCTGTTCCTATCGATGCCCCCAGGCAAGTCACCACCCCAATACAAAAATTGGTAAAAATTTGGCCGTTCAAACAAAAGTTATAAGCCAAACACTGAAGGGGTCGGTGACTGGCGGTGAAAAGTGGTGACAAAATTCACTCTCACTGCACAGGAGGGTACATGTGGATTCAAAAAATAAGTGAACTAAATGATAAGATACTTAGGCACTGCAACGCTTAGCGGCCAAAGGCGAGTCGAAGTAGCCCAAAAGACCGCTCAAAGCTTCGAAATCGACTGCTCCATCTTCAGTTATCGGGATTTCATGGGGTCGCTCACGTCGCAGAGTGTGAAGAACTTCACGGCCACGAGTAGCGACGTCATCAGCCTGGTAGACTGGCGTCGGAAGGCTAACGGGTGAGGTAACGATCTGGTGGCCGTAGGACAGGGCGTGCAGGAACTGCTTCAGCTCTTCCATGGTAGCCTTTGGTTCGTTGTGGATGATCGAGACCTATAACTGATGATAACCACTCCAGTTTACCAAAAAAAAATTTGTCATACCTGGACAAATTTCGTCGTGCCTTTGATAGTCTTGTGGCAAGCCATAAAGAATTCAACGCAATCAGGACGAACCACCTTGTCAGTGACAAAAGATCCAACTGGAGCATTAGTCAGATCTTCATTGACGAACCGTTTGTGATGACGTTTCGTGACAATGGCCACAACGAACTTCGGCTTCCAGCCCGGTTTGAATTCAGCGCAGGCTTTCTTGATTAAAGGCAGTTCTTTGTGGACAACCATGCTGAACTGGCCTTCTGAGACGCCGTCCCGAAGGATGGCCACTGTCGACGGCAAGTTACGGCCACTTTTAGCAAGGAGCATTAGCATCTTCGTGATATGGGCACCAAAATCAGGCGTGATAACTTCTTCTTTCCGAGATTGCTGGTAAAAGAAGCTGTCCGCAAAGGCCGACGGTTCTGGGAGGACATTAGCGACAAGGCCGACGACCGATGGGAACTCGCCAACTTTTCTTGCTTCTTTCCGGTTTTGGGGAAGGGCCGAATCCAGTTCACCTGGGTGGGACACATCGTAAGCGAAAATGAGAACTTTGCCATTGTTGATGTCCAGACGTTCACTGGAAGTATCAAAATTATTTCGAAACGGGAGACTTGCAGTTTTTACTCACCCAACTTTGTCGAAAAGCGGCATATAATTCAATCCATCATTCTTGATGTTCGTTTTGTGGAGAATGTTTGACAATGTTATATGCTGTCCCCGCGATACAATTTTCTCCGCCGTCTCGCTCATAATTAGCTGGGTTAGAATTTTGTGCCGACTTTCACAAAGCTTCAAGAAATTGTGCGAATTAGGGTCGCGGTTGCTTCCGATCATCAGAACAAACGAGATGTTGTGATTTTTGAATTTCTCGAAAGTTTTGTTCCAGTTTTCATAGGCACTTCCATCACAAATGGTTTGACAACAGATAGAGTTGATGGCAGGAAAGCGCATTCCGCTGAATTGACCATTTTCAATAAAGCGTTTTAAAAACTCTTTAGCCAGACTCTGCAGACCATCAGTGACCAAAACCGCCGTGTTACCAATAACTGCAGGACTTAAATAAGGGCCAGTAAGCTTGAATTTGCCATCCTCAAACGGTGTTACGGTTCGACCATTGCCAAGCTTAATCTTTGGCTTCGGTGGTTGTTCAAACGAAAGATGGCTAACGTTTTCGATGGGGACATTTGGATCAACACCAAAAGCGCGGCCGATGACGCCATTGATGTCCATGGCTTTCAGCTCATTCATGATTTCATCGTGACGAATCTTGGGTGCAACGGCATTGCGACGATGAACTTTGTCACGCATGTTGTTTGGGCAAACGTCAAGATCAACGAGTTGTGATGAAACGACGCACAGGACTTCTAGGGGGTAGATTCCAGCATTGTTTTTCGCGATCATTGCTGGGAGGTTGAGATGCTTCAAGATAGTGTTGGTGAATGTTTTGTAATACTGAGGCATCGGCGTGATTGTGCCATCGTCTGAGGTCACTTTTAGATTAGCGACAGTTTCGGTTGTGAAGTCGTCGAATTGAAGCACTCGGTGTTGACCGTATTCTGGATAAACTTTGATGCCGTTCAAGAAGACCTTAGCTTCTTCCCAGTTGGCAGTTCGAGGATTTCCGATGAAGCTCATTACAAAGGCCAGAAAGTTGATGCTAGCTCCGCTGGCATAAAAAGGGCTGTGAACAGTGTCTACAACCAAAGCAGGCAGATATTCTCCATTCTTCTTGATGATTCTGATGCCTTTCTTTGTGCCAAGCCGGGTGCAGAGGCCACGATCGATCGGCTCTTCTTCAACGCGGTAAAGATCATTGCCACGGGCCACTAAAAACCGACCAGTCGCCAAAGCAGATTCCGTGACGATCATCTCTAGCACCGTTCGAAGTGAGCGATCTTCATTGAGCAGGATGGTGTCCGTCTTGTATTGGCTGAGATCACACAGATCAACAACTTGCCCGCTGTCAGCTTCTCGAACAGTCATGACGAGTTCGCCTTTATGAGGGCCCAGGCACTTCAGCGATTCAACGGGAATATCGTTGTCCTTGATGGTATAAGTGAAATCATCAATCTTCTTCGACGTGTACATGGTATGCATGTTGTCATAGACGTATTCAACACCTTTGAAGAAGGCTTCCACCATTGTTGATACCAAGGCCATGATTTGGTAACACAAGAGTTGTTTTCGGATGCCATGTCTGTAACAATTTTTGCGACTATGTATTTGTAGGTAACTCAACAGTTTTATAATACTTACCGTTTATCCGTTATGTTGACGGAAATGTTTCTCCCATCTTTTGTGAAATTAAAGAAAATATCGACATGCTTTCGAAAAGCTTTTGAACTGGGTTTGACTTTCAAGGGAAAGATCATTCCTTCGCCAAAGGCGGGAGCCGTAGATGCAGGATTGCCAGAACCGCCACCGTAACCGCGACTTTGTGGACCTCTTGGAGGTCGATTGCTGTTGTCGAAGCCCGCACCGTAACCTTGGTTTGTGAATCGTTGACGATCCGGCAACTCTCGATTGCCTTGATTTTGACGGCCATTGCCGGGAGGACGATTGCGCGAATCCGCCATTGTCGACGTTAAGATTGTCTTTTTGATTAGAACTTAAGTTAAGATGTATTGAACCTGAAAAATACAGTTTATAGTAACGAAAAAAAATATTCCCGTTGACAATAAAAAAAGAGGAAATTCAAAGAAACCAGCCAGTGCGTTCACGACTGTCTCTTTGCAGGGCTGGCTTGCTTTATTTATACATAACAAAGTTAGAGCACTGATAAGTAAAGCTCAAAAATGGCTTTCGTGCTTTTACGATGCTTCGAGAACTGTGAAGGCGGAAAAGCTGCAAAAAAACTGAAAAAATAAAGTGATAAGCGTTCGTTTTTGGGAAAAATGGGCGATTTCGACACCTAAAGAAGGTAAACATGAGAGACTCATGACAGTCCTATCAGTCAGTTGATGACGAAGCTCTGTTATGAAGCGAATCTTTTCTGGGATGCAGCTGAAGTTATTGGCCGTATTTGTCAGTTTTTTGACGGTTCCTTGGAACCAATACGGTAACGCTGATTAAGCTGTGTTATTGAAAGTGTCACTTGTAAAAACAGTTGATCAATAACCAAGTTTTGATTGCAATCACTTTTACTAGTTCCTTAGGATTTACACAACAAATGGCAATGATGACAGCCCTAATGAGCGATGACCACCACGGCCATTTGTCTGTCGGCATATTGGATTAAGAAAGGCGCATACGTTTTGATGCCAAAAGACTAATATTTCGGCGGCTCGGAAAGTCTATCAATCAACTAATGAAACTCAAGATTCCAGTTTAAAAGTAAAAATAACTTCAAATCAGTCCAAAACAGAGGTCATTTGTCCGTCTCGAGTCGGGTCAGCAGACGTTGAAATTGAATTAGTCGACCCTCGTTGACATGCAACTCGCATTGTTTTTGTGACATGATCGCATTTCTGGAGGCATTCCCATTTCCGTAGAGATGTGATTGTCTTAGTTTTTGGAAACACGATACTTCAAAAGTGCATATTTGCATAATTTGTTGATGAATACGTTGCCAACAAAGTTTGTCAATGTTAAAAATTGACTTTTCTTACTTAATAACGTTGTTTACAGCCCTACAGTTTTAATTATTAGTTCAAATCTGATGTAGTTTTGTCGTACAAAAAAATCATAAATTCGTTTTTCAATTTGCCATCCATTATTGCTGATCTAGTTAATCCCGCGCTGGCAAAGAACCGTACAAAAGTACGCTTTCGGCGCTGATTGGCGTTGATAACATTCGCGCAAAATGACCACAAAAGGGTCGTCGGTCGATTGGGGCACTCGGCTGTCTGCAAAGCTCGTAAATCACGCTTATCTCTGTTTCCACGGAATCACCGACCTTATGATGACCCGTGGAACTGTACAATAGTAATGACACTCAGTCAGTTTATTTTAGGCCAATGCCACCCCGCTGCCTTGGGCATGGAATCGGGCGACATTGCCGACGACCAGATTTCGGCATCTTCCAGCTTCGATCACCAGTCAATCGAATCACAAACTGTTACAAACCAGCGCAATCGCACCAGTTTTTATTATTTTTCATTGTTCTTTCTTCTGTTTTTTTGCATTTCCATAGTTAGCCACTGCCAAAAAGTTGCCACGGACATGACCATAAGCACGAGGGACTTCAGACATTCCATCGAAATGGACACTGGACATGCACTTCCCGTCGCTTCCACGAGTCCTCAAAATTTATTGTTTTCCAGTTGTTGTTAGCCGCCTCAGGCCCTTAGAACTTAAAGAAAACAAAAGGACTTCGGCCAGTGACATCCGACAGTCCAGTCTGGGTCGAACTTGGAGAAAAATCACGTCCCTCGAGGGTCTTTTTTAACTAAAAAAGGAAAAGCAACTTTTTTTAAGGAATGTGTTTTACGCGACGCGGTTGTTTAGACAATAGTTGATGGTTGAGGAATTGTAAACATAATTTTCGCACAAATGGGATCAGTTTTTTTATTAAATATGTATGAATGGAAACTTTGTTGACAGTCAAATTTATGCTAATGGCTAGATACATATTCTATTTTGAAAAATAGAAGGACAGATTTGTACAGTTTTACATCAGACTTTAAGTAAGATAAGCACTACTTAGCTTTTTTTCAATCCCAAATATGTCCCTCTTGTCATTGTCATATCTCTTTTTTGTCCCCTGGATGGACATCGTAAAAGCCGATTATTGTTGTGCTGTTGGCGGCTCCCCTCGACGGCGCCATTTTTGACAGATTTGCAAAATGCGCGGACGTCTCCAGGGCTCCGGAAGCGCTGACAGCAAACTTTTGCACATTTGCCGAAAGCGAGTGGACACTGGACAGCCTCGAGCTGTTTCGTCGTTGTACTAATCATGAATGGCTTCGCTTTGCCGCCCCCGCACCGGATGCGTGTCCAGTGGCTATGAAAAAAAAAGAGTGGACATGGCTAATTTAATTGTGAATTTTGGGGGTAACTTTGAGGTTGTTCGAGTGCGAAGCTCAGTCTAGCTTATATTTTACGTGAAAACGTTTACGATAGTTGTGTTTTGACTGGATAATGCCATTTTGTCATAGATCTGTTTGCTCACTTTGTCCAAGCCTGCTTTCGGGGCCATTTTATCGAATAAAGTCAATAAACTTTCAGCCGTGGAGGAAAGAGTACTTCCTTTCCGGGATTGGAATGCCAATAGACATCATCAACGAGGCTATTGGCATTCAATATCCGACTTCCGGCGCTATGGGTCCTGCGCTTCAGTTTATCCTTCCAAAATTGGCATGTCGCCCCAATCTATCATGCACCCATCACCAATTACTGCCGTTATCGGCAACATAGGCACCCGTGTAAACCTTATCAGTAAACCCATAAAATGTCCCCTTCTGCGTTATCGGACATCGGACAACAAGCGTCAAAAACTACCGATCAGCGCGTCGAGCTATGTTGATCAAAGTGTCGACTGCGTGGCTGTCGCTGTTTTCCATCGCGAACACGGGGCCATTGCCGCCAGATTCTTGATACAACGTGATGCTTTGAGCGGGTTGTGGTTTTAGTGTTCGCCGATATTGTTGGTTTTGGCATGGAAAGTCAAAATAGAGATGGGGAAGTTTGCGATTGTAAGTCGATGGCAGTGCGCGAATGTTTAGGCTTGTTTCCTTCCGGTCGTGGCTATTATCGTTATGAGTTGAACTCAGTTTTTTATCTTTTATATGGGATAAAATGATATTTTTGATGTTAACAAGGAGGTTGGACATAGTTTTTGAGTGATTTTTTATTTATTCGCGATTCGTTTGTTCTATTGGACAGTTTGAAAGTTAAAACGAAGTATCTTTGTTTTTTGTTAATAGCTTGTTCTGTTAAACGTCGATGTACCAAGAACAATGATTGACAGTTTTCGCATGCCCTTAACTTTATAACCCTCACAGCTAACCCATAACTTACAGTTTCCATAAAAAGCTTACTAACTTCATCCCGCCTGTCCATTATGCACATAATGAACTTGTTTTCCCTCCTTCCACCCTCCAACCACCCCTAAGAAGCCTTCTTTTCCAAGCATAATCTCGACGGCAAACAATATCAATGCTTTTTTCCGAATGTGATACCCCGTCGTCCAGCTTTTTCCATCATAACGATGTAAAACAGCCGTTTTCAATGTCCCCACCTCCCCTCCCTGCCAACGGCCAACGGGATTACCATAATAACTTCCATTTTCATGCACTTTCAATTTCAAAAAATGCATTGCATGCATTCTTCAAGAATGTCGGTGTATTTTCTTTCATTCTATCTTTCCAGTTCATCTGTTGTGTTTTTGTTTGAGAAGCAACAAAAAATGTTTTTAGACTGTCAAAAGCCGGCGCTGGGCTGTCAGGCGTTTTTTGTTGTTTTTTGTTTAAAATGCAAGTCGATGATGAGATAGTTTCATACTTCTATTTTCAATGTTGGTCGGAGCTCGTGTAAATGCATACATTTCTGAACAAGGACTGGCCTATTCGGATGGAGGTGAAAATCGTGGTCTCGAATTTTGGTCGGGTTTAACGGGGTGGGGATTGTGGTTGGGGTTGGTAGCAAGCGGGTGTTGACCCATAAGATTACGAGTCCCGAATTCGAATTGAACTGTTGTATGCATTGTCCTGGAGTGGGAGGTTGGTTGTAAAGACGTAAAAACGTGTGAGAATCGTGCCAGAGGGGGATTGGGGTTTTGGACATGCTTGGCCTGTCGAATATTACCAGTTTTGGATATAATAATGTTAAAATTTTCTTTGTTTTACATTTTTCGGCCATAATTTTGTTTTTAAACATACGAAGGACAGTTTATTTTTAGACATTGTAACTATATTTGAACACTGTAACCTGATCCTAAACCGCTCCACAGCCTTGCTTGCTTAGTACTAGCTATTGGGTTCTCATTTTGTTCGGGTTATTTCAGCGTGAAGTGTATCAAAGACAGTGTTTTTGTGTACAGAACTTCTATCCTATGGATCAGTTTTTTAAAATTTAAAATTAGGAAGTACATATATGTACTGTTTTTTCAACAGTTTTTACCGTCAAATCCATAGAAGTTATGAAAAAATGTATTTTTTTAATTTTCAGTGTATCCATTTATCCCCTCAAATCAGATCAACCCCACCCTCCCCAACTCATCCCACATAATTGAAGCAACTATTTGTCTTCATTTTTTCCTCGTATTTCAAACTTCAAACGGCCTCAAACGTGTGTGCATATATCTTTTTTTCTGTCGTATCTTCGGGGGCAAACTCGATGTTCGCGTTCTTGTCAGTCGAACGACAGCAAGCAGCAATCGACCTTCGTTTGTTGTCCAAAGTGAAAGTCAATCGGTGACAGTCGTCGTCGATTCTGTGTATGTCGGAGGCGGTATGAATCAAACGTTTTTTTCGTGCTTCCTTCTTAATTCCATTGGAGAACCAACCCTTTAGGCAGGCCATGGGTTGAGTGGTTTTCTTTACCTTTTTTTTCAAAGCAAAAAAGTCTGATATTAGTAGTGATTGTCGTAAATGAACGTTAACTGACATGAGAGCCATGAGTCGTGTCGAATATGTCAATATCCGGCGTGTGGTCGGGTTTTTTTTGTGGAAGTTGGAATCAAGTTGTGGATGTAATGGGGATGGGGGGTTTGATTGGGGAGGGGGGACGTTTTTGATGGGTGATGGGGGTTTTGATGGATGTGTTTAGTGATTGTGAAGGGGGGATGATGGCCATCAGTTTTAAAAAAAAGCATGTATTTCATCGAATTTCAACCCCAAATGCCCTTCTTGACCATCCCAACCCACTTTTCGCGCACTTCCACCCCGCCGGAAGCTCATCCGCCAGATGGCTCCCCCCGATTAGGACCTCCCGACGACCATCCCACATAGCTAAATACTCTATTGCCTCGATTCCCGTGCCATTGGTCACTTCTTTCCCATCCGCTTCAAGATAAAGTCATCTTCCTTTTCCCCTTCTGCCATGCAACTATGAAAGTAATGTCTTTACGTTTTTACTTATTTCACTCCAGCGCCTCAAAATGGATGTGAACCTTCTTCTCCTTTGCAGTCGTCGACGAGTTATGACCGCCATTGCCGTCGTCGGCACCCTCCAAAGAATCCATGAAAAAAGACAAAAAGGTGCCGGCCGGCACACAAAACAACGAAGGACAAAACACATTGCGCATGCACAACCTTTCCATCTATTACCTTATTCATTGCATTTTCCGGATATGGCATGTGTGAAAAACGGGGTGAGGCTAAATGCACAGAAAAAAAAGTGTATTTCGTAAAAATTCCGAGTGGACGCATGTCCCCTGTGCGCGGTGGACAAGCTTCTTCTTGCGCAAAGTGGACGCAGTTTCCCCCTTTTCGCGGGGACAGGTTTCCCGTTTTGGCATTGGCATTGTGTGTCGAACGATGTCAACACGTTTCTCGAACTTGGCGGGTTTTTCCAAGTTCGCGAACTTGCATCGTCGAATTTTAACTTGTCGCGTTTGTTCACTTTAATGTCGGTACTGTTCCGTTGTTTTTGTACTCAACACTGTGCCGAGCACGCCAGATAAACGCCTAGATCGCCGCCTGATGTTCGAATGTGTAAGTTGCGACTTTTTTTCATTTGCTATTGGTTTTTCCAGAAACCACTTCATGTACTTTCCAGGTATGTTACAGCGGTTTGCTCTCCAGGGCTTACGTGCTCGGTTCTCCGGTCGTCGTCGAAGTTTCATGAGTGAAATATCTGCAAAATTCGAGAATTCGTGGGGGCCTTGGAGTCGTAAGTTGAATTGAGATGAAAACGATGGATCATTATATATAAATTGTTTCCAGGGTGACCTTCCTGCCTTCCAACTTTCGTCAGCCTTGCTCCAGGATCCCATTAGTTACGCCGTGCAATGTCGACTGACTTTCTGCTGATCAATACCGTGTGAAGGAGATGATAATGTGAGTTTGCTATTATTCGATTTTTGTTACACCTTTCTACCAAAGCAACCCATTTCAGTCCGCGATCACATCTAACTTTCCTGACTTCCACTATCCCAGACCGCACACGCCGCCATCGTTGCACCGTTGATCGCAAGACGCCTCCATACAACCGGGCCAAATGATGTCGTAGATGTTCAGCATCCGTCGAAAACCCCACCGCAACACCACACAGAAGTCCAACCAGCATGTAGCCGCGATGAAGCCAAAGCAGAAATCCCCTACGTAAAAAGCGAACTTGGGATTCATTCAGTTTTGTGAAATTGTTTGTAATTTGTTGTGTTTACGTTTTTGTCGTGTTTGTAAATTTTTTTAAACTATATTTTACGCATATTTATGATATTATGATTTAAAAATAAATTTGCCAAAAATGTAACAACTGTCAATATTGATTCGCATTTATCAATAAAAAGGGTGGAAAAAATCTCATTGATTCCGAAGACATCAATCCCTTTCGCGCAAGGTACGCTTGTCCCCGGTGCGCGCGGGACACATTTCCCCTTTGCGAGGGGGAAATGGTTCCACCGTCAGACGCGCTGAAAATTTTTCCCCTGTGCGTGGTGGACATGGGTCCTCGCGCATTCGTGGAAATAAGTCCTTTTTTTCTTTCTGTGTGGCCTCAGGCTATGAGGGTATGCATGGGGTTAGTGGGGGCGTTTTTCAACTGGGCGAAAGATGAAGAGTTTTTTGAATTTGTACTAACCTATAAGAAGGTCCCTAATTATACGATCCAGGGTCACCCATTGTTTGAGGGCCCCAAATTGGAACACAGATTTTGCGCAAGTGTCTTTGTTGGGTGGGTTTTTTGTTTTCTCTTTCGGACTTCCGGGGCCTTGGACTTTCGGAGGGTAATTTGTTTTTCGGGGGAGAAGGCTGGATTTGGCACGCGAGGGGATTTTTGGCACAAATTTAGACAAATTTAGAATTTTCTTGCTGATCCGCTGACGCTTCAGAACGTCAGTTTAGAAAGGTCAAACAATTCGACAGTTTAGAAACCCCAAACCCACCCTATCAGAATCCCCAAAACTCACCCCTTCCTAAACTCATCCAACCCCGTCGCCATCTTCCTCCAATCTTTCACCATCAAAGTCGCTTTGTTTGTCCATTTGCGCCCTCATTCGCAGCATCACAACCTCAGCATTGTGTCGCCGTCGGCTCGTTGTCGTGGACGTCGACGGCCATGTTGTTGACAGCCGTCGGTCGTCTGCGCGAACCAAGCACAATGTCTTCGGGCCACGGACTTGGATAATTTATGGAAACAAATGTGTCGACTTTTACATTCTTTGACATCCACGAATCTGACTTTCTACACACGCATCAGAAATACTCCAGTTTTACCGTACTTATCTTAAACCCATCCCAAGTAGTCTGATATCCCGTGGCCTTTCGTTCTCGTAAGCCAAGACGTCCAACCCCATCCGGCGGTAACCCACTTGAAACAATTGCATGCGGACATGAGAGCCCTTAGGCGCTTTTTTTGCCACTTTTTAGCGCCAGATTATACACGCTTGTGGGTCGCGCAAAAGTTGGGAAAAGCTGTCATTGCGTTTGGTGGAAAAGGGGTACATTGTCGGTAAAAGTGTTTAGGTTTTTTGTAGTTTTGGGTTTTCTTGCCTCATTGAACTGTACAGTTTACTACTTTGAATCAAAATTGTTAGTATAGTATTTGAAAAAGACAAGCTAAGAACAGTTTTGTTACACTTAAATCTTGACGATAAGCAAATTTTTGCCGTTTTTTGGTTTCATTTAATCGCATTTCCCAAAACTGATCAAATTCCAATGCCCCCAAACAACTTCCGACCCCAACCAGCCGGCGCCACTAACTTCTTTTGTCTCTATTTGCCCCAAACATGTAAAAACAAAAAACACAACCACCGATCGTTCCTCGTCGTTGTAAAACTTCCTTCTTTCCTTCATTCCTGACTTTTTTCCATACAATATAATAGCCTCTGTCCAAGCGTAACAGCCCAGAAGCGAGTTATCAACGAACCCCGGTTACGATGGGTGGAGAGGGTGTAAAACCGGCCAATGTTGATACGGCTATCGTCTTTTTTATGACTGGACTCCACGAGCAGGGTGGCTTTATTGATATTATACATTCCAATATTGCTGGGAGCATTGTTACAAAAGAGTAGCCCAGTTTACGTGGGATAAAATGTCGAAGGGATGCGCAATATCCATGATCAGCGCGAAGAGGGGAGATTGCGAGGATGACACCCGTGAGCTTTGCATTAGCACGTCAAACAGGCGAATGTGTCAGCAGCTCTGCAAACATTAGGGGAAAGCGAAAGCTTCAGGATTATGGTTAGGTGGGAGATTGTTGGGAGGGGGGAGATATCTTTGGAAGGTGGAGGTGAGTAAGGTGATTTGACGTAGATGTGGTTTTCGCGCAAGCCAAGAAAATACAGTTTTTTCATAAAAATGTTGCATGATTAACATGTTTTCCCAACAGTTTTGACAAAAAAAAGTATGAGGCTTAGTAATAAAAAACAAAATTTATGTATATTGTGCTTATTTTAGTCATTTGAATGTCTAATATTTGCATTACTAGCCTCATGGTAACAGTTTTTCCACCCCAAAAGCGTGAAACATCCCACCTTGCCCACCTGATCCCCCTCCACTTACCCCTCCTTACTATGTTTCTTGTTTCATCTCACTTTTCGCGCTTTTTTCTTCAAGTGCCATTGCTACAATGTCGGAACGGCATCCCTTTCGACCGTCTGAAAGTGACTCCCGCCTTGAAGCGATCACATTTCAACTTACTTTGGTCCATCGCTGCGGGCAGCCTGTTCGGAATGGGGCGGAAGGCGTTGCCACGCGCTCGCCGCTCTCGAACGCGCCACTGACCACTGCCACCGGGCCTGTGCCGTTCGTCCTTTTAATGACCCTTCCGTCTTTCTTGTTCAGGGCGTCTTTTTCTTTTTTTGTTATTATTACGCAGTTGTATTGTTTTCGTGATTGATGGTTTTTGCGTTTTTACTGATCTCACAGTCAGAAGGCAGTTTTAAACCCTTAAATTTTCCAGAATCCCCGCCTTCAGAACCCCCCAAGCAATGTGACCATCGTTTACATGTTTCCTGAACGACTCCATGCAATTCCAACATAGTTATTTCAAACTGGGTATATTATCTTTCAAAATGGTCCATATTCGGATAGCTTTGCTTATTCTTGTAACCATCAGTTTAGCCTCTGGGCGTGATCTCGGTGAGTTGTCAGCGATTAAATTGCTTTAATACCTGTCTGTCATTTGTCTGTCATCACCATTGAATGGCGTTGATGACACTTTTCGACCGTTTATTCGTTGTCTGGTGAGACGAGAACTGTCAGCATCTCGAGCTTTTCTCATCAAATCTTCGCTGTAATAAGGCAGCTTCGCGGCTTTGCGTTTTGCGTTTCGCGCATGCCCTCTTGGATGCCGGACGAATCCGGCGCAGGTCCCTGGAGAAATTTCGGAGAAGCCGACGTTGAGTCCATCCTATTCAAAGTGCCTATGGGCAAATTTTTGGTTTTCACTTTGTCAAGTTGAGTTGAAAATTGGATTTTGGGGGGAGAAACTTGATGGGAGGCAAGGTTGGGGTTGGCAAAAAGGCGTTGTTTTTAAATTTAGAAACAGAATTTAGTAAACATTAAGCAATTGTTTTACCAGTTTATTACAAAAATCGTCTTTTTTGGAACAGTCGCTATTATTCCAGTTTTAAATTTACAAAACCATAACATTTCCCTTCCATCTTTCACCCCCTCAAAAATCTCCCTCCTAAAACGGTTAATTAGTCCCAGTTTATCCGTGCAGTCTCTTCATTCTAAGGACCCTGGCGACAGATGGCTCTCTTTTTTGCCGTGCGCTTCCTATGTTTTATGGCACTTCTTTCGAGGCCCTGTATTGCTCAATTTGACGTTGCCCCGAGTGCGCTGCACTTACAGCCAGCTTGCCTGTAAAAGCGCAAAAACTGCATTCACCGGAAGGCCTAATCCCGGCCAAGGAAATGGTCTAATGTAGTAAAAGTGAAAGCTCACAAGTCACCTGGGAACCAGCAACGAACCTTCCTTCAGTTTTGTCGAAAAAGAATGCCCCCCTTTGTCCTGCGCAGTGTTGCGCAACGGCATGCAGACACTGTTCCTCGAACCTTTCAATAGAGTGGCACACTTTTACGATGCTTCGAAACAATTTCTATTTTATTCGTTTGGCCAAAGGTGTATTTGTGTTTCCAAACGAATTGCAATGCCGTTGATTGTTGAAAAGAAGGCAAAGATGCAAAATAGCCACAAAAAGGGCATAAAATTGGCCGTTTCCGGAAGCCCTGGTCGTCCTGCGCGACGTTTACAAAAGGTGCGGGAGGCGATTGTTGGAAAAACGGCAAAGTCCGATGGCCTGAATATTTTATGCAACTTTCAAGGGTCTTCGAGACTGCGCAACAACTGTTATGATGGCTGCGGGTCGCGCAAAGGGAACCAAAGGGCAGATGCATCAATTGTGAAATACAAAACTGACGGCTGTTACAAGGAGGGGAGACTGTCGGGATCTGATGGGCAGAGGTTTTTTGAGCTTTTGGGTGAAGGGTTGGAGTTTTGATGGCAATGTTGGGCAAACGAACTTGAGTGCACAGTTTAAAAAAAAAGAAGATGCTATTCAATTTCAACAATCCAGTTTATTTACCTCATTCCGTTGCAAATTGTGATTCTAAAACTCCAATCATTTCAAAACATCGAAATCCCAAACTGCAATGATGACAGCTCTAATGAGCGATGACCACCACGACCATTTGTCTGTCGGCATATTGGATTAAGAAAGGCGCATACGTTTTGATGCCAAATGACTAATATTTCGGCGGGTCTTGCGGGAAAGTCTATCAATCAGTTATCGAAACTCAAAATCACAGTTTAAAAGTAAAAATAACTTCGAATCAGTCCAAAACAGAGGTCATTTGTCCGTCTCGAGTCGGGTCAGCAGACGTTGAAATTGAATTAGTCGACCCTCGTTGACATGCAACTCGCATTGTTTTTGTGACATGACCGCATTTCCGGAGGCATCCGCCTTTCCGTATCGATGTGATTGTCTTAATTTTTGGAAACACGACACTCTGAAAGTGCACATTTGCATAATTTGTTGATGAATTCGTTGCCAACAAAGTTTGTGAATGTTAAAAATTGACTTTTCTTACTTAATAACGTTGTTTACAGCCCTACAGTTTAAATTATTAGTTCAAATCTGATGTAGTTTTGTCGTACAAAAAACCATAAATTTGTCTGTCGATTTGCCATCCATTATTGCTGATCTAATCCCGCGCTGGCAAAGAACCGTACAATAGCACATTTTCGGCGCTGATTGGCGTTGATAACATCCGCGCAAACAGACCACAAAAGGGTCGGCGGTCGATTGGGGCACTCGGCTGTCTGCAAAGCTCGTAAATCACGCTTATCTCTGTTTCCACGGAATCACCGACCTTATGATGACCCGATGCAACTGTACAATAATGACACTCCGTCCGTTTTAGGCCAATGCCACCCCGCTGCCTTGGGCATGGAATCGGGCGACATTGCCGACGACCAGATTTCGGCATCTTCCAGCTTCGATGACCAGTCCGTAGGACCACAAAATGGCAGGTACGTACCTAGCACACGTTGACCAGTTTTACGACATAATGGCGCGAGAGAGGAGAAGGAACCTAGCAATTAGCACGGGGGATTAATTGGAAGCCATAAGAACAGTACCGTTCAGTTTCAATTACTAATATTTCAGAATACGCACCGAAATCAAATCCGGAGCCTGGTGCCCGCAGAAAATGACTAATCCGACGACAAATGAGTTCCTGCAGGTGTCCTTTCCTAAAATAATGGTTATCAGAGGTATTGAAACCCAAGGCAGATATGGCAATGGCACTGGTCGCGAATTCTTGTCCGCCTATCGGATTGAGTATTTTCGATTCGGTGGGAGATGGATTCGATATCATAATCGGCATGGTGGAACGCTGCTGCCAGCAAATAACGATACCCAGACGGCTGTTTTGAATAAGCTCGATCCACCAATTGTAGCATCCAAAATCAGAATTGTCACCTACGCCGAGCAGCCGACAATGACCTGTTTACGGGCCGAAATCTACGGCTGCGAAGACACTGAGCATCTGTTGGCCTATTCAGTCAATCGTGACGGAAACTGGAAAGACCGAACCTTCGAGGACACCGAAGTCACTGATAACATCATGGGCGGAAAACTGGGGCTCGGATTATTGACCGATGGTTTCATAGCAACACATTCACCATTTGGACCGCATTTGGACCCGGTTAACAATTCTACCTGGCTGGGATGGAGCAAGAATGTGACCAATGGCCAAGTCGTCGTCTTGTTCGAATTCGAAAAAGTTCGGAATTTCACTGACGTTGAGTTCCACACCTGGGGCAATCCTAATGACGAGATCCAAGTCATTGTTCAATTCAGTCGAGATGGAAATGTGTTTCTGCCGCACAACGATGAAGAAAAGAAGTTCCCAAACAGGGCTCTGACCAGCATGGCCGATCGGAAAAGAAGATCAGAAACAGCTAAAGATGAAGCTTTCTCCTTCAGATTGCCATTCCAGAAGGATCCACAAGGCAAATTTGTGCGGATTAAGATGAATTTCAAGGGCAGTTGGCTGTTTTTGACGGAGATTCATTTCAATACTGGTAAGTTCTAACTTCGAGTTTACAGTTTTTAAACCACACTTAACAAATTTGAATTTTGGTTGTGCTAATTTGGTTGCTTCCCATGAACTTCTCAGTTTTTGTAAATTTGTCGTGCACATTGTGAATTTTAGGTAAACCAGTTCCAGTACCACCAACACTGTTGAATTTGAAAGCCGAAATTTCGCAAAGTTTCCGTAATGGTGCGTGTGTTTGAATTTGTTGTGGTTTTTGCACTGACTCCGAAAGATAAGATGCCAGTTTTATTAACAATTTATTTTTAGCCTTATTTGGAAACGGCACTGCGATCGATGGCACGGAAGTGGTCGAAGGCTCTGTTTTCGGGTTGTATTATGTCATCATTGGAGGTTTGTTGCTATCTACTTTTATAAGGCAGGTTTAATTTACAGTTTTTAGTTCTTATATTATTATTCCTGATCTTCGCCATTATCCTCTGCGCCCTATTCGTCCTGAAACAACGCGGATTCAACGCTAAGAAAATCGGCGGACAGAAGAAATCGTCCAATGGCACCTACAAATCTGGTCTTTTGGTAACGACGCTTGGCGGAAATGGCACTCCGAGACATATTGTACATCCTCCAATGTCGGATAGAAACCCTGACAACAAACTGATCGCGCAGTTTACACATGGCCCTCTTTCGGAGCGTGGCTCACTGCAGCGGATTCTAAGCTCGTCGAGATCCTGCTCTTCTGGAACGATGAGTCGGGATCATCCGCCATCGTTGTTAGATATCAACTTTCCACCGCCTCCGCCATCAGCTGGGTCGTCGGAAACATCAGCTTCTGATGGAATTTACGCGGATGCCAGCCCAACAGCACCGTTAATCGCGACGCCGACGAGAAGAAGGCGGAATCCGTCATCTGTGCGAACGCGAACCCTTCCGAATCGGCCGAGTATCGTCGCTGAGGAGGTTTACGCCGATCCGATGGACGTTCCAACCTCTGAGAGCTCTAATACCTCAAGTTTGGACACATCCTTGGCCCCCGTCGTCGTCCGAATTCCGCGTGAATCAATAACTTTACGTGAACAGATCGGGGAAGGCAAATTCACTGCCATCTTCACGGCAGATATCACTGGCATTAATGTGCCAGCCGTCATCAAAGCCATCAAAGACGGCGCTGGCGATCTGGACGCGGCCACGAAAGCCTTAGTTTGCGAAGCACACATTCTCGCTTCCCTGGATCATCCAAACATTGTCCGTCTCTACGGTGTCTGCGATGATTGCAGCGTCGTCATCGAACACGTGCCATTCGGGTCGGTGCGGGAATTTATCCACAATGTTCAGCCAGAAAAGTTGAACTTTGCCTCCATGCTGCATTTTGTGGCCAACATAGCCTCAGGAATGAAGTATCTGGAACAGAAGCGGATTGTTCATGGCCATCTATCACCGCGAAATTGTCTCGTCGAACAGAATTTGAATGTGAAGATTGCCGCACCGAGAGGGCCTATGCATCATGCGCAATTGCGGTACTCTGCTCCGGAGAGTATTATTTTGGTTTGTTCATGCTTCAAGTTTGAGTAAAAAACTACAGTTTTTTTAGAATGAATGGACTAACAAGTCTGATGCATGGTCGTTTGGCACGACAGCCTGGGAAATCCTGCATTTCTGTCGGCATATTCCATTTGAAAATTGTGCGAATCAGGAGCTTGTTGATCATGCTCGAGCTGTTGTGGACGGGAAGGATCCATACGTGAGTTTTTAGAAATAGAAGCAGTTCTCCCAGTTTTCTGCCCCAAAAATGCACGCGAAAAGCGTCTCTCTCTCGTCGTCTGGCGGGTGCCTGCTATTTCGTGAGACAACGCACACCCCAGTCGGAGGGACCCGACAGTTTTGCAATTTCGCTTGCCTGTGATGATTACACCGTGTTTCAACAGAGTTGCACGCTGACGATAACTTTTTTAAAATTCTGAGGCTCGACTAATTTAAAAAATAAAACCAACTTACCCACGCATGTACAGTTTACAAAATACAAATTTTATAGATAAAATTGCCCTTCTCCGACGAATGCTGCCCCCCAGAAATTCGGGATCAACTCCTCGAGTGCTGCCTAGCTACCCCCGAAACTCGGCCAGCATTCCTCGAGCTTCAACTCTTCCTTTCGCGCAAAGCGATGACCTTCACGTTGCAGCATAAGCGTCAACGGCCGAGTGCCAATGGCGGCAACGGCATACTCCCTCAAAGCGTGTCCCTGTACAGATAATATAGATTTTTATATTAGAAATCAAAGATGTTGGTTGCCATATCCGGATTATTTTGTTGTAAACATTCTGTGCAGATTGTTTTTGTGTTATTAGAACGAAAGTAGTAAATATTGGTTTCGCTGATTGGTGCTATATCACAGGAGAAACAGTTTTTTATTCTTTAGATATGGCCCTGATAACAACTACTTCACAATCCGCTAAAAAAAACTCA
Organism: Panagrellus sp. LJ2284; assembly: GCA_024447225.1. NCBI lineage: Eukaryota > Metazoa > Nematoda > Chromadorea > Rhabditida > Panagrolaimidae > Panagrellus > Panagrellus sp. LJ2284. The sequence goes on along the minus strand of JAMRYC010000005.1, from coordinate 4,352,206 downwards.
TACAAATCCCAACTAAAATAATAAAAACAATATCAGTAAGTGGCAATCCTGGGTAATGTCCGACACTTGTCGTAGCTTGAATTGCCTGTGTCGTCGTAGAATCAAATGCTGTAATCGTTGGAACAGACACCCCAGGGATTGGAAACGGATTCGATGGAGCCGAATTATCACAATCCTGATTGGTTAGTATTGGATAAATGTTGTCAGCATAGATTTTAGCCATAGCTTCGTCGTTGTCATAAACATTGAAGATTCTGGTAGCCTTATTTTTAGTCAAAATTTGGAAAATCAGGCTGCTCGCTGGGTTTTGGCTGTCATCGTAGACGAAGACGTTGACATTTTGCTGATCTGCGAGATCGAACATTGAATTTGTCGTGTTCTGGGGTAAGACGCTAAAATTATATGATCTGATAACCAGAGCGGCAGTTTTAAATACAAACTTACTCTGCCTGAGCCAATAAAATAATGTCCAAAAACGGGAAATCCGGCGTCCGACTGATTTCAACCAGCTTGTCATACACGCTGTCACTAAAACTGATCAATTCATTTTACCAGCATCGGTAGCAGTTTAACAAACCCACCCATGCGAAACATTATAAGTGTTCGAAGGCTTGACGTGCCAATTAGGAACCTCTCCAGCTAGTATGAATACCAGTCGATCATTCAAGATATCGTCAAAACTGACCAAAGCTATGTTATCTCCCCACTGAAAGTACTGCATTAACGAGCTGACAGTGTCAATAAAGTCTTTTTGTGACGCCATATCCACGTAAATAGAGTTTTCGTACAGAAACAAGATCCTTCGGCAGATTCTTGTTGCGTGTACCATGAACATGTTCATGACATCTGTAATCGATGATTGTGGCCGGGACAAAGCTTCTGAAATCGACCCAAAAACGTTGTCTGGTTCAGCGGTAAGCTTTATGGCCGCCGGCATTGAAGCATTAAAAGTCGAATTTTGGATTGATGGGATTCCGATAATATAGATGCGATGGTCGGTAATCACGAGCAGGCGTTTGGCATCATCTGATTCGGAATCTGTCATTAGACTAAAAATCAGTGAATGGGAGAACGTCAGCAGTTTTTGTAATAGAATCCTTACACTTCATCAGTAAGTAAAACGACAAGCCTATAAATGGCGACGCTTGAGTCGTATAGCGTTTTTATGGCGGATTCAATGGCACTGTGAAGAAAATAAGCTTACTTACAGCTTTAAAACTTTTTATGATACTAACTTACTCAACATTTCCAACATTTGGTTGACCCTCGACAAGGCTCAACTTTTTCAATGAAGCCAAAAACTCAGACCGACTTTGGTTTCTCAATGACACAGCAGGCCAATCATCAGAGGTTCCACCGACGCTTACAGAAATCCGAGAAAACTCCCGTTGTTTCACAGAAACATCTTCCGGAAAGATCAACTCTTTTGAAATGGTCTCAATAAGCGGCACTATTTGCGATGAAAAGTAGTTTGAATCCACAGAGCTACCGGTCCCTTTGATCAAAATAATCACTTCCAAGCCAGGTGTCTCATATGCCAAACTAGATGAAACAACACAAATGAAAACCAAAAAACATGAAATAACCCTCATAGCTGATCAAACCGTGTTGATTGAGGGCAATAAGTCAGCTACATGGCTGTACAAAAAGGGTTGAAAAACACACGCTTGATAAGCACGTCGATATTAGACCGATGAGCAATGCATCCAAGGCGATCGAAGTAAGGACTACGTCAACTGTTTCACATAGCAAGGTGTGGTTAAGCGGAAATGGCTGCACCTTGTCGGTGGTGTGTTTTGTTATCTTTTTTGTGTCGTCACTAAAAGGTTTTTGTAGCCAGTAAACACATACAACAGACTTTACTATCGGCATCTATTTTCAAACCGTAAACGAAACAACCAAAACAACAAAGAACATCAAGAATATAGACAGTTTAACTCTAATTCCAGCACTGGTGGTTGCTTGAACTGCCTGTGTCGTAGAATCGCCAGAAGTAATCGCAGAAACAGACCCCTCAGGCGTTGGAAACGCATTCGGTGGTATCGATGGCGTTGGAATAGTTACACCAGAAGTTGGAGCCACATTGGATGGGACTGGTGCCGTTGGAACAGACCCTCCAGAAGTTGACGGATTTGAAGGGGTCAAATTAGCACAATTTTGATTAGCTAATATTGGATAAATGTTGTCTGCATAAATTTTAGCCATAGACTCATAGTTACGGTAAACATTAAAGATGCGATTAGCTTGATCTTTTGTTAAAATTTGAAAAATTAAGTTACTTGATGTTGGATTTTGACTGTCGTCATAGACAAAGACGTTGACGTTGTGTTGGTTTGCCAAATTGGATATTGAATTTGTGGTGTTGTGGGGAAAGACGCTGAAAATGTGTCGTTCCAGCGCGGCAGTTTACAACACAAAACTTACTCTGCCTGGGCCAACAAAATAATGTCCAAATACGGAAAATCTGGCGTCTGACTGATCTCGACAAGCTTGTCATACACGTTGCCACTAAAACTGATGAATAAATTTTCACTTCTATTGTGACAGTTTAAAAAATATACCCATGAGAAACGTTATAAGTATTCGAAGGCTCAACATGCCAATTCGGAAGCTCTCCTGCCATTATGAAAGCCAAACGATCGCTCAAAAGATCGTCAAAACTGGCCAAAGCAATAACATCGTTCGATCGAAAATACTTAACTGTTTCGTTCACAGCTTCAATAAAGTCTTTTTGTGATACTGGATCGACGTAACCGGAGTTCTCGTACAGAAATAGGATCCTTCGACAGATTCTGGATGCAGATTGCATGAAAATACCCGTGATACTTGTAATTGAGTAAGTTGGTCTCGATAAAGCTTCTGCAATTGACCCAAAAACGCCGTATGATTGGCCAGAAAGCTTTACAGCCGCTGGTATGGAATCATTGAAGGTCGGATGGCGGTCAGACGGAATTCCGACAATGGAAATCAGGTTTGCAGTAATGGCGGTTAGGCATTTGGAATTGTCTGATTCGGAATCTGAGGTTAGACTAAAACGCAGGACTAGTCAAGGAGTGCAGTTTTTACAATTCTTACACTTCGTCGGTAAGCAGAAGGACGACTCGAGTGAGGGAGACGCTTGAGTCGTACAGCGTTTGAACTGCAGATTTGATGGCACTGTAACAACATTTAAAACAAACTAGTTGTTAACATCAGGCATGTAACGTACCCGACATTTCCAACATTTGGTTGACCCTCGACAAGACTCAACTTCTTTAACGAAGTCAAAAACTCAGACCGACTTTGACTTCGCAACGGCACAGCAGGCCAATTATCAGAGGTTCCACCGACACTTACAGAAATGCGTGCAAACTCCTTTTGTTTTGCAGAAACATCTTCCGGAAAAATTAATTCTTTTGAAATGGTCTCAATGAGCGGCACTATTTGTGATGAAAAATAGTTTGAATCCACAGAGCCACTTGTCGCTTTGATCAGAACTACTACTTCTAAGCCAGGTGTCTCATATGCCAAAACAGACGAAACAACACAAATCAACGTCAAAATGTTTGAATGCACCCGCATAGCTAATCAAATTAAAACTGATTGCGGGTTATAAGTCAGATACATGGAGTAATGCAAGGAAAAAAATACATGCATGATAAGCACATCGATATCAGCATCGATAGTAGAGCAATGAGCAATGCATCCGAGACTGTCTCATTGAGGACAACGTCAAGTGTTCAAGAAGCAAGGTGTGGCACTACGAAAATGGCTGCACCTTGTCGATGGTGTGTCTTGTTACTTTTCTGCCGCGTATCATTGTCTGTTTTAAGAGGTAAAAGGTATAAAAAAAATGAAATGAATCGTCCAAGAGGATTGAATATAGAAATAAATGAAAAAAAATAAAATGAAAAATTTAACAATGGAAATAGTTTTTTGTAACCAGAGCTGGGAGCTCCGGAGCTTTTGGGATCCGGAGCCAAGATCCGAGTTTTAGGACCCGGATCCGGAGGCTCCGGAGCGGAGGATCCGAAAATATGGCTCCGGAGGGAAGATCCGGAGCGGAGCCTCCGAAATTTTGAAATTGGCTCCGGAAACGGAGCCGGAGGCTCCGTTTTTTCGGATCCGAGTCTTTTTTTACCCCAAAATGGTGCAAAATTGGTGCAAAACTGCTAAATTCAAGTCGGTCAACTTTCTTTTGACAATATTTTTTTGCGCAAAGCACTTTTTGGGCCAAGTTAGGCAATGACATCGCAATGGAGTGACGCGCCATGCCCTCCGCGCACACAATTTGGCCGCGCAAAGGGCAAACTTTCACTGAAAAGGCTTGGAACAGGAACCGAAAAATTAGGCTCCGGATCCGAGTCCTAGGACTCGGATCGGAGGCTCCGAAAATTTGGCTCCGGAGGGAGGATCCGGAGCGGAGCCTCCGAAATGTTCAAAATGGCTCCGGATCCGGAGCCGGAGGCTCCGTCCAGGCTCCGGAGGTCACAGCTCTGTTTGTAACCACCGTAACTCATAAAATATGAACAGTATTTTTTCAGTAAAAGGATAAAACACGCTTTTAGTTTTATTAATACGCAATAAACAATGAAGTTTAGAAACATTATGCTGGTTTAAACCATGAGGAAAACAATGGAAGCAATAAGACTCGCGTATGAAAGCAACAGTTTTACCCCGTTTGCAGTACTGGTAGTGGTAGCTTGCACTGCCGGTGTGGTAGAATCAAATGAAGCTGTTACAGTTGAAACAGACCCCATAGGGGTTGAAGACGGATTCGAGGGAGCCGAATTATCACAACCTTGATTGGCTAGTATCGGATAAACGTTGTCGACATAGACTTTAGTCATGGACACGTCGTTGTCATGAACATTAAAGATTCTGGTGGCCCGATTTTTAGTCAAGATTTGAAAAATCAGGCTGCTCGCCGGGTTTTGACTGTCATCGTAGACAAAAACGTTGACATTGGATTGATCTGCGAGATCGAACATTGAATTTGTGGTGTTTTGGGGAAAGACGCTGCAGTTGTTGGATTTGCGGACGAACCAGTTTTAAATACAAACTTACTCTGCCTGTGCTAATAAAACAATGTCCAAATAAGGGAAATCCGGCGTCTGACTGATCTCGGCGAGCTTTTCATACACGCAGCCCCTAAAATTACAAAAAAATTGTCAAAGTTGAAAGCCTCAGTTTAAGCCTACCCATGCGAAACGTTGTAAGTATTCGAAGGCTTGACATGCCAATTGGCAAGCTCGCTAGCCAGTATAAACACCAACCGATCGCTCAAAAGATCGTCAAAACTGGCCAAAGCGATGGCATCGTCTGATCGGAAATACTTTACTGTCTGGTTCACAGCGTCAATGAAGTCTTTCTGTGATACCAGGTCGACATACTTTGAGTTTTCATACAGAAATAGGATCCTTCGACAGATTCTGGATGCAGATCGCATGAAGATATTCATGATATTTGTAATCGTTAAAGTTGGTCGGGTAAGGGCTTCTTCAATTGACCCAAAAACACCGTATATATTTCCGGCGAGCTGTTTGGCCGCAGGCATGGAGTCATTGAAGGATGGATGTTGACTAGATGGAATCCCAATGATGGAAATCAGGGTCCCGGTAATGGCGGATAAGCGTTTGGAATCGTCTGATTCGGAATCTGAGGTTAGACTAAAAAGTTGCCGTAGACGGTAAGCGCAGTTTTATTGAATTCTTACACTTCATCGGTAAGCAAAAGGACGAATCGAGTGAGGGAGACGCTTGAGTCGTAAAGCGTATTAAGAGAGAGTTTTTGACAGGATTTGGGGTGACCGACCCATCAAATTTACACTTTCAAATGTTTTGAGTCAAAAAGTTTGGTATGCCAGAGTAGTGTCCCGAACCGGAGTATTTCGGTCTGAAACCTCCGGATTCTGGAGATATGGCTTCTGAAAGCGTTTTCGTCGGAACCTTATAACAACTTTCAATAAAGAGTTAGAAGTCTGATTTTTTGGCTCCCGGGCTTATTTATAGTGAGGAACAACATGACGCACTTGAAATTTTTTGGAAATGCTTGGAATTATCGATTTTTGATACAAGCTTTTTTTTAAACGGGCATAACTTTTTTACGAGACGCGACCGCGGGCTAATGACATTACCATGATGACGCTCGTCGTTTTTTACATCGGGTGGCACAAATTGAGCAAAATCGAAGGGTACCATCTACGACTTTTGTGGCACTTTCTGTGGCTACCTTCGAAATTCCCCCCTTGCACACAGCCTTTTCTCGGTCGCGGGTGCGTGCGTCGGTCGGTGTGTGCGCAACGCGAAGAAGCGAGCGAGTGCACGCAATCACTTTGCACCAGCACACTTGCACCTTTTTAGCAATCGCGCATAAAAAGTGCCACAAAAATCGTAGATGGTACCCTTCGATTTTGCTCAATTTGTGCCACCCGATGTAAAAAACGACGGGCGTCATCATGGTAACGTCATTAGCCCGCGGTCGCGTCTCGTGAAAAAGTTACGGCCGTTTAAAAAAAAGCTTATATCAAAAATCGATAATTCCAGGCATTTTCAAAAAATTCCGAGTGCGTCATTTTGTTCCTCACTATAAATAAGCCCGGGAACCAAAATATCAGACCTCTAGCTCTTTTTTGAAATTTATTACAGGGTCCTGACGGAAACGCTTTCAGAAGCCATATCTCCAGAATCCGGAAGTTTCAGACCGAAATACTCCGGTTCCGGATACTACTCTGGTATACCAAACTTTTTGACTCAAAACATTTGAAAGTGTAAATTTGATGGGTCGGCCTTTTCACCTTGGTCCTAAATCCTGTCAAAAACTCTCTCTTAATAGCGGATTCGATAGCACTGTAAAACGTATAATTGAATCAACAGTTTTAAACTTTTATTAAACTCACCCAACATTTCCAACTGTGTCATTGCCATCAGCAAGATTCAGCTTTTTCAATGAAGCCAAAAACTCTGACCGACTTTGACTTTGCAACGGCACAGCAGGCCAATTATCAGAGGTTCCACCGACGCTTACAGAAATGCGTGCAAACTCCCTTTGCTTCGCAGAAACATCTTCCGGAAAGATCAATTCTTTCGAAATGGTCTCAATGAGCGGCACTATTTGCGATGAAAAGTAGTTTGAATCAACAGAGCCACTTGTCGCTTTGATCAAAACCACCACTTCTAAGCCAGGTGTCTCATACGCCAAAATAGATGAAACAACGCAAATCAACGCCAATAAACATGACAATACCCGCATATGTAACTGATCAGATCAAAACTAAATGGTGTATGTCTGCTACATCGCGTTATATATGGGTTAAAACACGCTGACGACAAGCACATCGATATCAGCACATTGCACTATAAGAACGATGAGCAATGCGGAATACGTCAACCGTTCAATGAAACAAGGAGTGGTAGTACGAAAATAGCTTCTCTTTTTTTGATAGTGTATTCTGTTATCATTACGTTTTTATTGTGTCATTGTTGGGTTCAAGAAGAAAAGGCATTGAAAACCACGCGACAGTTTTCTTTCTAAAACTGTAAGTTTACGTTCTCAAGTTCAAGTTGAAACACTTTTTGCAACATGTTACACTGCAAAGTACAGAATCTAAACATTGGTGCATAAACATCAAACGAGCATTGTCACCACATTTAAGTTATGTAATGAGTGTCTCGTTGCCTAATTTATACACACTTAACACGTTTGATCTAATAAATTTTATTAGCGTTCAAAGCCCAATGGAAATGATGTTTATTATAACGGCACGTATAAAAGTTAACAATTTGCATGCCATTTGGTAACTTTGTAATATTTCCTTGTCTGCTGACTTCGGTATTTGAACGCTTAAGCCGTATTCTAGGAAATAGTTTGCTTGAAGGAAAATGACAAGCTTTCTCAATGATGGGGTCGACGATACACTTTGTGGGGTCCTTATTTTGTGGCTTTCTGTTTTGTTCTTGACAATGAACACAATTATTATATTTGTGAGTAGATTAAAAATGGAAGCGAAATTGATCCAGTTTTTTTCAGCTTCTTTGTTCCCGAAAAGACCAATTCAGCGCGCCTGTGTACTCGCAGTTGCTACACATGTGCATAAACGACGGTATGCAGTTGATTGTTCACATTGTTGGGGGTTACTGTATACTGTCACAGACTGATATGCCGTATTTTTTGAACCAGGTGATATTATTTGCGGAATTTAATCCTAAAGCTAACAGTTTTAATAAATTAAAAAATATTTACTTAAAATGTTTAGATTCTCGGTGGTGTAATCAACAGTGGATGGTTTGGCTGGATAGCATTTTCATTTACATTGTCTCTTAACCGATTTTTAACATTCTGTTTTCCAAAGTATTACGATGCGTTTTTCTCGAACCGACATGTTTTAGTAAGTTTACGATTACAACGTACAATGCACAGTTTAAAACCCCCATTTCAGTGGCAAATCGCAGTATGTTGGGCTATCACGCTCTTCACATTTGCTATTTACATGACCCCCTACTGTACTGTTCAACTTTACCGACTCTCCTTTGAATGGCAGTACGATAAATCTACCCCATGGCACAGTATCGTGAACACAAGCGAGCTGTACTACGCGACTGTTTTGATGGGACTTTCACTACTCAATTATGCGTTCATTGTTATCCGTATGAAATCAATGGTAATGCTTGCTATTGATTTAACACAGAGCTAACAAAGTTATTGCAGAAACGATCAACAAGCGAAGGACAAGGCAGCCAAGAAGTTCGAGTCTGCATACAGGTAATTCAAACTGCAAAGCACAATATCATAAAAATACATTTTAGGCTGTTTGTTTGTGTCTTTACACCGCATGTGTGCAATTGCATTGGCAATTCGACGATTACTACATGCCGAACTCAAGGTACACTCCCTTTTCTACCAGCATGACATGGATATTTAATTGCGGAATGAACCCTGTTTTGTGTTTAACTGTGAATACGTAAGTTCTTTTAATGACATTTTAGTTTTAAAAACAATGACGACAGTTTTACAGATCTATTAAAAACGCCTTTTTGGAACTCCTACACATAAAGAAAACGAGTACTTGCCAAGTGGTGACAATCTTGCCGATTTCGAACGATTGAAAGCTACAGTTTTTGTAAATTTAACATAGTTCAAAGTTAAGTTAATTAAAACAAACTAAATAAAACAGTTCTTTAAACAGCAAATGAAACAAAAGTGTAAGTACGATTCCAACGCAAATCAGCTACCACGTCGCAGTTTAAAAATAGCAGCTTCCATTTTCATGGAAGCTTTCCAAAAATTGTCAAAGACTCATATGAGCCCACTTGCCCGGAAGCGGTTAGTAAAAGGCGAATCGCTTGTTCGTTCGATGACAAGTGAGCCAGAGATACTTACGATGGCATTGGTCGGTGGATGTGAAGGGATGGGGACACTGCCAATGCGCGAGGGTGGCAAAGGTGACAGACAACGAGGGAAATTTGCATCTGCATGAGAACTTGTGTTAGTTTTGTGTGTAAGCACTTCAACGGTAAAACACATGCACCTTGCAAAAAGCCAGTAAAGGCCTCCGCGCAGCATCGATTGTGTATTCGGCAAAAAAAGCTTTCCTAAACTGTAAATCGCTTTTTCAGAGATATTTTCACCAACTACCACTCTAATAATGCCGTATCCGATCGCCAAGTTGGCCTATGGCCTCCGTTACCGCCTTGCAGAACTTGCGACCCCAGTTGAAAAGTATCAGCTTCAAATTGCCGCAGGTGATGTCTCCATTTGCCCACCAAAGTTACAAACTATGCACAATAATTTTGATGCGAACGGCTGCGTTTTTCGCTACCAAAATGGAACACCGATTGTTTTAAGGGGTCAAAACACACCATTTGCTTCTGACGTAGATAAAGATGTCATTTTTCATTCGGAAATTGTGGAAATCATTAATGTTCACCCGAAAGAAATAACGTACGACTTAACATGGAATATTATTTTGACGCCTAAGTTCGTAACATTGCGTGGTTGCGAGTATACACCAGATTTTTTCACCGAGCTAGCTTCAAAAATTAACGTTAGCAATGTAGATGGAATGTTTATAACTGCTAACTACGGTAGTAGCCATGTTTTGAACGTTTCTGACTTGTTTGCTAATTTGCCGAAGCTCAAACGCCTATATTTATCGAACGTCGTTCTGCCCAACACCTGGATGAACGACATTCTGAACAATCAAAAAACAGGCTTATGGATTTTGTACGTAAGTGGATCTCTCCCAACAGATAATATAAAAAAGAATCAGTTTGTCTCGTTTTTCAACGTAAGTTTTCGGTTAACGCTTCTTTACATTGTTATATACCCTGTTCGCTTCAGAAACAAGATAAGAATTTCCGACTTAACAAGTGTGGATACGATACAACCACAAATTTACTAAAAACATTACTTAAAAAAAGATTTCGACGTGGAGAATTCCATAACGGTCGACAAATTAATATTAACGGAACTGAAATTTTTCATTTATTTCCAAAGTATAAATCTAATGTCGCACGTCTTCATTCTACTTATAACAATTGCAGGGTACAATAAATTGTTTTTCAATTACGATAACTAAGTGTTTTACATTTTATTGTGTTTTTTTAAATAAAAAATGGTATCATTTGTTATAAACGTTGCGGAGATTTGTCGGCGAAGCTTAAGAATTGAGTTGTGTAATGAAAGCAATTGCATTTGCATGAAAGCTTTTCAAAAAAAAAAGAAGTCAGAGTAAGCACGCGCATCAACTTCCGAAGACTTCCGCTTTTTGGATCGATGGACCAAGGGCTGCCCAGTTTGTTTGCGATTTGTTTTGTAATGAAAAAAATGTCGGTGTAGAATAAAGCTGATATTTTATTCTTCCATTTTTGGACTTTTGTTAATCACGTTTTTTACTGTTATGAGTGTTATGGCTTTTTTTGTTGATCTTTGTCGCCGGTTCTGGGTCCATTTGTAGAGCGAACAAAAAACAAAGAATGTTCTATTGAGTACAGTTCGTTTCAATCTGACCTGAAACGCATACATCGGGGGCAATGTTACCAGGTGCAAACATTTATGGTGCCAACTAAACCAAAATGTGACTGTTAAGCTTGCATAACAAAGTTGAAACTACGTTCTGTTCCACACATTATTGAAACCAACTTCTGAGCAAACAACCTACACGTTAGATCACTGGATAGAATGTGTACTTATGTCTTGTAACGGTCAAGTTAACCAAGTTGGTTTTACAAAACAGACAGGTGTTAAATAAAACTACTCATGTCTTAAGTTGGGAAAAAAGAAACGATTGTTACAACGCTGCGTAACAACAATATTCTGGTTTTGTGGTTTCATGCAAAGCCAGGGTGACTTGAGTTATGAGAGACTTTGCATATGTCATCAAATATACAGTTTTTTAACCAAAATGCTTTATGACGCCGATGAATCGTACAAATCATCACACAAACTGACTTCTGATAGCCGATAAACTGAAACGTCAGAAAACGACATTCAAATTGAAAGTTGGTCGCATTCGACGTTGCGCACACTTCGCCAACACTTTCAAAGGCGGTCTTTGTTGTGCGAAAAGTTCGCGGGTTTTTGGGTTTGAATTGACAGCCGCTGTCGCGCGTCCGTTTCGAGTCTTTGTTGCTTCTGTTTTTGCGGGATGCTTACAAGATTACTTACTCGTTGCCATGGTAGACACCTTAATCAGTTTTAAGTTTGACTAGTCAGGAGGATTAGGCTGTTTATGGCTGAAGGTCCCTCAGTTTTTGACCCATTCCAACATGATTTCATATAATCATCGTGCTTATGCATCTGTTTTATATATAAAATATATGGGGATGTTGCAGGATGACGACGGCATTCACGTCATGCAGAGTCACATCCGACGGCGACACGACCCAGAACCTCAACCTCAATAGCCTCACTCCGTTTGAGGCTCAGAACGCCCTCTCCATCACAGGTTTGGCTACTATTACGCAGTTTTCATCTCTTAACGATGCCCCCTTTCAGTCCCCGACGACGCCCCCGATGTCGACGAGTACCCGCCAGTTTTCGCCGCCGGCAATGGCTCGATCTTGGCCGTGGCCTGTGGCCAAATCGTGCACATTGTGTCGATTCTGGGCGCGCCCAAGAGCCGGGTCGTCAAACAGATGGATGCCCTCGTCTCTGGGCTGAGTTTCTTCCAGAAGGGCCGCATCCTGATCATTGTCCTCGTCGATGGCACGCTCAGTTTCTGCAACTTTTGCGAGGAGAAGCCACAATTTCATGATCGGGTTGGTTCAAATCGCAGTTTATACAACTTTTGGACTGACTGGATATATATTTTCAGCGCCTCCTGCCTCCAGTCAACATCGGATGTGGTCTCGAGCTCGTCGACGGCATCCACAAGGAGTTTATCAAGATCGGCACCCCCGAAGGCCGCCTTTTCGTGCTCCGACTCGACAACTATGACGACATCCTGGCCGCTGGCGTCAGCATCATCGAGGAGCAGACCCAGGTCCTGCTGCGGAGTTGTGCCGTCGTTTCGGAGGCTGAGGTCTCGTCCGACCTGACTTCCATCTTTGACGATCAGTTGATCAGTTTTCCGAAGGCGGCAGGGACCTCTAGAGGGTTCGATCTGCGGGATTTGGGCCAATCTGATGTCTTTTCATCCCGTAAGTCGACAACTCTCATCAGTTTTATATCAAATCAAACCCCGCCAATGTTTTAGACAAGCAAGGCTTCGCCAAAGTGGTCAACCTCGGCTGCAGCACGTACGCCCTGACGACCGATGGCCTCCTCTACCTCTACGACAACAGCCTGGGCGTGGTCGTGGCCAGCTTCGACCTCCGCGACGACAAGAGCTTCGACGATGTCTTCACGGGCTTCAATCTTGTCCAGACCCAGAATGGCGAAGACTTTACCCCCTCCATCGTGCTGTCAGTCTACAACCCCGACCGGGACAACCACGAGATTCAGATTCGGACCTATCCATACACGACCATCCAATACAGACTCAACACGTCGCCGAATGCGTGTATCTTGCCGAATATGAACACGGGTGACGATATCATGGTCGTTGTCGAGCCTTTTCATGGAAAACAGTACGTTGAAGACGCAATCCACTCAGTTTTATGATTCTAATGCCTGTCGTTTCAGCTACGACGAGGTCCTGGTCCGCTACGTGTTCGAAGCCCACCCCCAGATGCGATTGGACAAGCTTCTGTTGCGATGCCGCTTCGACGACGCCGAAAACATCGCAAAAAGGTACAACCTCGACGTCGAAAAGATCCACATTGCTCGAGTCCTGGACATGCTGAACCAGTTTGGCACGAATGCCATCGAAAACAGTGAGCTGATGGCCAGAGTGAAGCCGTATCTCGACCAAATCACGGACCACAACGAAGTCGGCGATTTGTGCGTCAATGCCGTCACGGTCGTGCCCGCCTATCAGGTCATTTTGGACTTTTTGGACTATGCCGGGACTCGGAACATTGATGGTACTGTACTATCTTCTAATTTGAAACATCCAGTTTATCATTCCTCTTTCAGACCTCGAAACGAAGCGCCAACTGTCTCAATTTTCCTACGACCTGGCCAGCTTCTCCATCATCGGCGACTGCACCGCCCACTTTGACCCCGCCCTTTGGAAGCGCTTTGTCGGCACCCACGATGAAGTCCTCACCCTGTTCGAATCCCTCTGGGCCACGGAACAGCCAGCCGCCGCCCGAATCATCTGGGCCCGCTACCAAGCCCGAATCTGCCAATTCTACGAGGAACAGGACCAACGTGTCTTCGATTTGATCGAGCTGCTGCAGGGCGCCGCGGCCGCGGACTACTTCAACGAGGTCATCGAATTCATTGAAAGCGAACTCGGCGTCTTCTACCTCCAAGTCGACGACCCCGAAGTCATGGAAGCCAGGGGCCGTGTCCTCATCGACTTTTGTCTCGCTGCATCCAACGCTTTGGAGCGCTTCGAACCGGCGGAGTTCCCGGCCAATGCACTGAATGTCTGTGGCATGATGGACCGACTGTTCGAGCACATGGTCAAGTTGAAGCTGACCCCCCACGGCATCGAACACATTTACAAGCTGTTCTTTTCGCTCGGCATGGGCGTGGACAAGGATGCATCGCCGCTGGGCCGTTTGAAGATCAAGCACACCAATTTGAAGAAGATGGTCGATTTGAAGGCGAAATATGGCTTGAACATTACCTATAACAAGTTTATTGTAAGTCCCGAAACCGTAATGTCCCTCAGTTTTAACCACCCCATTCCAGGCGATGAACGAAACCTCGATCTGCTTCCTGCTCCTCGAAAAGACGCTCACCACGAACGTGTTCGCCTACATCAAGAAGGTCATCATCCCGTACATGGTCGAACACAACCTGCAGAAGGACCAGACCCTCCTCGACTATGTCACTGAGATCTCGAACAAACGCAACGCCACCGACATTTCCGTGACGAGCCCGCTTCAAAATGTCGCCCTCGAGATTGCCTCGTGCATCGAGAATCCGTCTCTCCGATGCAGTGCCATTATCGAACAAGCCAAGCAGAGCGTGTTCCCATGGTCGGCGAATCTGAGCGGAACCGTCGAAAAGATGCTCCAAAACAAGGATGTGCCGGCGTCGCGGATCCAGGAGCTCAAGAATCAGTGCCGCAAGGCTGAATTGGGCTCGTACTTACTGCGGTACGACATTCCGGTGACCCTGCTTCGATCGATCCACGTTTCAACGGCCAAGAACGTGATCAAAGCCATCGCTTGCAAGCCTGGTGTGGCCATGACGATTCGGATGAACGATGCCGTGGCTGTTTTCAACCTGTTTCGGGAGGTGTTTGACTTCTTTGGGAGTGAAACCGCCGAGAATCTGATCTACACGCTGGTCATTCGGCATGTCATGGAGGTCCCTGAGTGGAGTGTAAGTGGTCCCATCGCATTGTTTGATCAGTTTAATGAACCAATTGCAGCTGAAAGAGCTCCAAAGCATCGTCCTATCCATCAAATCGCCCGAACTTCGTCGCTCCCAGATCAAAACAGCGATCGGCTATTGCACGGGCCTGTTGAATGGCAAGAATCCGGCGATTCGAGAGCAAGCGACCGTGTCTGCGTTGATGCTGATTCGATTGAGCGAAGCCGAGCAGGACTACACCGACGTCAAGCGCAATGTTCAGAGTCTGCAGGCGTTGTTGAGGACCTTCAATGCCACCGTCATGTACAATGTGCTCACGGAACGGTCGAAAGCTGCCGCCAAGAAGCTGATTCTTGATTTTGCGCTAGAAGCACAGACTGTTGGACGCATCTTTAGCTTTGGCTCGCTGCTTGGTTTGAGTTCGATGGAGATTGGTGCCACTTTGTTGGATGAGCTGCTCATGACTGGTCCGATTTCAATGCTCGTTTTGATTATTAGGTAGGGAGACAACCCCTGACACTGAGTGAATTCTACCCAGTTTATTTACAGAGAAATGTGTCAGAAGAGCAAGATCGACAAGTCCGGCGTCGCTTTGATCGTCCAAGGCCTGCACAGTGTCACCCAACGCATGCAAGAAGCTGCCGAAGACCCTGATTTCGACTCCGAATCCGCTCGCGAATTGGCTGCCATTCTGTCGGAAATGAATTGCCTCGGCCCTGTGGTCGATGCTGCTGCGCGTTACGGTATGCCACAGACGGAGGTGCTGGTCACGCTGTGCAGCTACCTGTCTCTCTGCGATCATGTGTTGTCGGCGCTTGTCATTGATGATAAGAAGGCTGTTCAAAGCGAGGAGGAGTCCAAGTTTGTCAGGTAAGTGTTTCCTTTAGGTTGTCTCACCAGTTTTTACATTTATTATTTCAGATTCGACTTCCAATCGATGTCAAACCAGCTCCCGACCGTCAAAACCTCTGATCTCGGCCTGCTGTACGAATACACGGCTGTCATGCGTCAGATCACTCGCCTGGCTGTGCTGTGTTTCTCGGAGACGCCCCAGATCGACGTATCCGGCGCGGCGATCCATGACGTCGTCGATGAGCTTCAGTACGCCCTGTCCTCCAACCCGCTGATCACGTTCATTGCCAACACGACTGTGGCGAGATTCCCGTGTTTCAAGGGCCAACTGAATCCGGTCGACAACGACGACATTGTCCGCGGCATCTACCAGAAGTTGATCATGGAGCCCCAGATCGACCTCTACACATGTCTGTTGCTGACCGTCCATTGCAGAAACGAAGACGTCAATCCGGTGCGAAATTTCCCTCAGTTTTATCACCAAATAAGTCCCTCCATTTCAGTTGTTGAACGAGCTTCTCGCCTGGGCCACCAAAAACCAGAACGCCAATGCCGTCTACTACCTGTCCTTTGTGATGCAAGTCGTGTCCCTGTGCAACAAGACCCACTCCAACAGCGCCGCCATCATCAAATCCTTCCGAAGCGCTCTGTGGGTGCGCAGATTCACAAAGGAGAAGCTGTCGATCCGCAACGTCGAGGACCACAAGCTCGTTCGCGACGACCTGTTGGATGCCGTCTGTCCGGCGGTGCTGTACCGCCAGTACCTGGTCGACATGGACGAATCCGTCAACGAGAACCTCATGAAGTACGGTTCCGGTCTGCTGCGTCGCTCTAATGACTGCACCGATGCCGCGCGGGCCGAGAAGATGCGTGCCTTTGCGAAGTCGGCCTTCATGTTGGTGTCGAACCAGCCTGACGAATGGGCCTACGCATCGGGCCAAGAAACGATGAAGTTGCTGTGTTCATACACGTATGAGAGCCTGGAAGTGCTCCTGGATCAGCTGGAAGTGTGGGCGACGACCGAGAAGCAGCTGGCGGAGATTCAGCAGCAGAAAAAGTGGCTGAAGCTGTTGAAGAAGATTGGCCGAACCTATGGGGTCACTGCTTCGGAACTGACTTGGTTTGCCATGCACCAACGGACCAATGCCATGGTGAGTATCGAGTTCAATTCTGATCTCAGTTTAAACCAATCCCTTTCAGATGGACGACTCCTTGATGGACGTCGACGTCGACACTTCCTTCAACTTTGACAACCACGAAGCCGATGAACCTTCATCCGCGAAGCTGCCGCCCATCTCCGCGAAACGGCTTCCCTTCCACATCTTCCTCGAAGAACAACACGACAAACTGCGCAAGGATATCGTCGGCAACGAGTTGAACTTGAAAAACGCCGATTCGTGGCTGTCTCTCATTAGCGATCTCAACAGTGCCCTTTTGAGTCGTGCCAAAGTCATCGGCTGGGCCATTTTGAACCGTCTCCGCGAAGTTGTTTCACTCCATTCCGATCTGACGGCCGTCGATGTAGAATCTTTCCGTACCCAGCTGTCCCAACACAGCGACAAACGGAAAGATGGCTTGATCCACTATCTGGCCGTCGAAATCAAGAAGCTGGCCCTCTGTCCCGCGAAAGTGAAGGCCTTCGAGATACTCGAAGACGTCTGTGTGGAGTGGCTGGCGGCTGGCATCTCGGAGCCGAAGGAAAAGATGAAGATTATGGATCATCGCCTGCATTTGACCCGGTATCGCCGCCGATATCAGTGCGAGTTGCACTTCTTCAATTATGGCATCAAGGGGCTTGACACGACCATCACTTCGAGTGAGAACAACGCGATTCTGCACATTTTCTCGGAGAAGACCAATTGGAATGATCGGAATGATATTCGTAGGTTTATTTTGATTCCCATTGAGCAAGTCTTCATGATCACCAGTTTTCAGACCAAAAGATGCGCCTCGCACGTGAAGTCGCCGCCGTCTACGAGACAACCCTCGCCGAAATTTTTGGCCAAACCATCGACAAATGGCTCACCGGCGCTGATGACGTCGCTGGCTTCCTTCAACCCATCATGACGACCAACCCCTCTGCATTGACCGTCAATTCAATGAGCTCTGGCCGAAACATAGTGCCTCCGCTGCCCTACAACGACATTGAAGTCATCCGAATCGCGTACATGTTGACGGAGCTCGTGAAACAGGACAGCCGTGACGCCACGATCGACGCCGAGCAGTACATTATGAAGATTGCGGCCTGTCTCCACGGCGACAACGTGTCCTACGAGTTGTTGGCCAAGAAGCTCAAGATTCTGTGCGTGTTTATGCAGGCCCTGGATGCCGCCGGCTTCAAACACTTTTTCAACACTGATATTGCGTGTTTCGCGGATCAGATGAAGACGATGATCCTGTTCTACATGTTCAAGACGTGCAGTGTCGAGATGCCGACCCAGGACTATTCGACGTACGATGCCGCTCTGTTGGTCAAGTCGTTCTTGTCGGGCCGTGGTGGCATGCGGAATCAGAGCCATGTGGCTCAGCTCGCGGCTGTCACCATCGTGGATCGGAAACTGGCGGATATTGCGATTATCGAACGCACTTTCAAGCTACTCATGTCGAGCCATCGCAACGGACCCTACATCAAGCTTCTGCTCCAGCACACGGCCGCCTTGGAGAGCGCGTATTCGATGAAGACGCTGCCATCGGCATTTGCGGAAACGTTCAAGAATGAGTGGTACTCGCTTGGTTGGTTTTATCAACATCTTGACTTGCAAATTACAGTTTATTTATTTCCAGGAAAAGAAGCCGAACACCGTCTCTACCGCAAGGCCGTCTTTGACATTCTGGGCTGCCCCATCGAAGCCAAGTACGCCTTCAGCCAGGTCATTGCCGAGTTGTGCCGTTCAAAGATGCTGAATGCCGTCGAGATGATTGCCCGTGTGTCCGGTCTCACCCCAGATGACATTGTCAAATCCTGTGGCGGTCTCCAAATCGAAAGCCACGAAAGTTCGCCGATGGATGTCTCGCCACGAGTTGGGCCCCTTCTCACTGCCCTGAATGGCGTCATGACGACGGAAACCACCGTTTTTGGCGCCGGTGTCGACACTTCTGTCGAGGTCGAGATGGAAGAATCGGTCGATTACACCGGAAGCAACCAGGATGACTGTGACGTCGAAATGGACGATTTGTAACTTTGTGATTTTGTAGTTTTTGACTTTGTAATTATTTATTTGTGAATGTAATTTGACACTGTAAGACCGGTATAAATATTGTCTTAAATTATGAAATCGGTTACTTGGAATGCACCCTATCGGTGGAAAGTGTGCGACCTGAGGACAAGATGGAAATAGAGCTTCGTACGAGCAGAATCTACATAACAGTTATAATCTTTTTTCATTCGTAACAGCTTCCATTTGCATGGAAGCTTTCCAAAAATTATCAAAGACTCATATGAGCCCACTTGCCCGGAAGCGGTTAGTAAAAGGCGAATCGCTTGTTCGTTCGATGACAAGTGAGCCAGAGATACTTTTTGGAGGTATTGGTCGATCCATATGAGGGGATGGGAACACAAGCATTGCGCGAGCCCGGCAGCGGTGACAGACAACGAGAGAAATTTGCATCTGCATGAGAACCTGTGCAATTAGTCATGTGTGTATGCACTTTGCAACCTAACAAGGCAAGCTAACCTCGTCTATTGTGCGCCTTTCATAGTAAAGAACACGCCCTAGCAAAAAACAGGAGACGGTCTCTGCGCAAGCTTTCATTGATTAGCCTATTGTGTATTCATTTGGTAGTACAACTTGTTACTGCCTCTGCCGACCTTCGTCGCTTTATCTAGTTTATATTTATTTGGTACTAAAAGTGCGCCTTAGCAATCCTAACTCGCTTTTTTTACTTTATACCTCTCCCAAAATGCCGTATCCGATTGCCAAGCTTGCCTATGGCCTCCGCTGTCGCCTGGCTGAACTTGCCATTCCAGCTGAACGGTATCGGCTCCAAATTGCTGCAGGTGATGTCTCCATTTGCCCGCGAAAATTACAGTCTATGCGTCATACGAAAAGCTGCTATGTTTATTATAATTATAAGTTAAAAATTTTACCTGTAAAGATGAGAGGTAACGGAATTAAGGTAATTGTAACTCAGCACCGAAATCTGTACGAACCATTGGTATCTGACAAAGATGAAATATTTCACTCCGAATTCTTGGAAATCAGGCATATTTCGCTAGAAGATATTACTTATGATTTAACTCGCAATCTTCTATTGGAGCCTGTAGTCCTTTCATTATGTCTTAACGTCGAATCAGCAAATTTCTTCACCAAGTTAGCTTCAAAAATTAATACTTGTAGTGTTATTAAACTATCTGTACACAGTTCAAACTGCTTCATAAACATTTGTGATTTGTTTGCTAACTTTCCGAAGCTCAAACATCTTACATTAGATGTACAATTACCAAAAACATGGATGCATGATATTATGCATAATCAACAGACAAGCTTAGAGTATTTGAACGTGTATCATCAGCTGCCAGTAGAAGAATTAAAAATAGATGAGTTTGTTGAATTTTTTACGGTAAGTTTTTGTTCAACGGTTTTAACATTGTAATACAACATGTTCTTTACAGAAACAAGATGAGAAGTTCCAGTTAGAAGTAGGAAGCGACACTGATTGCTTAACGTCGTTTCTTAGCCAAAGGTTCACACGTGAAAGAAAGGAAACTAGTGGTCGTAGGATTATTATTTCAAAACGCAAAGTTTTTTATTTGCGAAAAACAACTCTTAATTTAAGAAAACGCAGGAAAATGTAAAACTGTTTTGAGATGACGATAACTTATTATTTAGCAAAGCGGCTTTTAGCACTACGAACCTGTCTTGTATTTACTTTTTTATCTGTTTATGTTATATATATATTTATTTATAACTGTTTTTTTTTTAATGAAATAAGTTTTTACATGTTTAAAGCGTTTTTCATACCGCGACCGTGTTGCTAACATTTGACTTATACTTTGGAAGTAAATAAAAAGTGTCACTGAAATTAAGAACAATCTGTCGGCCGATAGTTGGGCGCGTTCCACGTCGGAATCTTTCAAAGCGCATTGGCGGTATTCTCAACCCCTTCATATTTAATAATCAATGCGCATTGGCCGTGTCCCAATCCCCTCATATCCACCGACCAATGCCGTGCTTGGCATCTCTGGCTCACTTGTCATCGAACGAACAAGCGATTCGCCTTTTACTAACCGCTTCCGGGCAAGTGGGCTCATATGAGTCTTTGACAATTTTTGGAAAGCTTCCATGCAAATGGCAGCTGTTGTTTGAAACTTTATTACAATGGCAGAGACTATTCAGCGTTCACATTTTGCCGGAAAATGCATCATACAGTTCATCATCGCAACATTTTGTTTCTTTCTTCGTCTTATAGGTTTTCTGACTCAGATTCACTTAACGTTTGAAACATTTAGAAAAATATAAACTGTCCTTTTGAAACGACTCATTGTTTACACAAATAACCAACGGCTGATTTTTGAATAAAAGGCTTGCCAATCGTCGGTTTTTAACAAACAAGCATGAAACTTTCTGTGATAATTTGTTGGCTTGCCTTTTTATACAACGGGAATGCTGCATTCCTTCCTGACCACTACAAAACCCTGGAATCGCTTCTGCTGCACCGTATGAACTTCTCTGCCGACCCATGCGATGACTTTTACAACTATGCCTGTGGCAATTTCGACGACAGTGCCGCACTTATTCCCATTGAGAACAACCGCATTTTGCAAAAGGGATTGTATGAGCTACTGAATAACAAGCTTCAAGATCACGCCCTAAGTTCAACAGCAATTCAAAAGGGATTAAAATATTATCAAACGTGTTTGCAATACCGTAGTAATTATTATGTTCCTTACATTCGACGAAGGGTACAAATGTTTTTGGATGCATTCAATCTTCCATACGGTGTCTTCCTTCGAGATGTGCCAGATTTGTGGATTACACGAGAACGATGGACAAGTTTGTTGCAATACGCGCGTGATGGGTTTTTTGTTGAACCTTTTTTCTCGACTATAAGTGTTCCGTACTCTCTGATTGGCAAAAAACCGGAAGTGGAAAGTAAACGGTATTTGCAATTAAATGACATGGCCATGGCATTCGACTCCAAATTGTATACTTGCAAATCACGCAAATTATTGTTGAAAGAGTACGAAAAGTCTGTCTGGGGAGTCGTCAACGTAATGAAATTAATCGCGACGAAAGAAAATGTAAAAAAAATTGCAAAAGAGTTAATGGAGTTTGAGTTCAAGCTTGTCAATGTTAAATGTGATAACAAAACGGAGACCGGAAATATGGAATATTTTTATGCAAAAGAGTTTTTCAAACTGGAAACATTGGGCAATGAAGATTGGCCATTTGACATTGAGAAATATTTGAAGGTTTTTATCATTTTTTTGAGATTTTATTAAACAATATTGTTTTTAGGAATTCATCAAAACCGGTGCCGGCAACCATAATGTCAATTACGACAATTTGGAAGTTTTTACTCATCCATATTTACCTTACTTAAACGCCGCTTTCGAGAGTACTCCAGATTCAACGATTCTCCGATACCTGTACTTTAGAATCGTTGAAAAATCCACCAAAGAAGCCCCAAATGGAAATTGTCTCGACAATTTGACGCTTCTGCCATTGATCAAGTCGCGCATCTACACCGAAGCCAAATACCCCTCTATTGTCGAGCGCGAATCTATACGAAGTTTGACAACTACCATCGCAGGAACCGTTAAAAATGTTCTTCAAGGCATGATAACATCGATGCCCTGGGTAAAAGAAGACGAAGCAACTTATAATGGTCTCGTCGCAAAATTCAAAAGTTTGAAGACCCATATTGCCATTGAAGATCATTTGTTCAACAATACTTGGCTTGACAATTACCATGCACCAGGGTTGCGAAATCCCCCGGGGGAAATCAAATTCGGGGGATATCCCCGGGGATTTCCCCGGGGATATGCGGGGGATATCCCCCGGCACCCAATTTGGGACTTTTTTGGCACCGAAGGCAACCGCGGTTTATTAAATGTTAAATTAACACGTTTTAGAGTATTTTCCATTAAAGTTAACAAAGTTGCCAAAATACCCGTTTTCATGATGTTTTGCCGACGTCGATCAAAAGTTTTGGAACTTTTCAAGTGGTTCATTGCGAAATCCCCCGGGGGAAATCAAAAAATGGGTGATATCCCCGGGGATATCCCCCGGGGGAAATCCCCGGGGATATCCCCTTCGCAACCCTGCCATGCACAGCTAAACTTTAACCAAGTTACTTCATTTTTGGATTTGTTTTGGAAAGTGAAAAACTTTAACATGTATTCGAAAGTTCGCAAGCTCTTTTCGGATCCTGAAAGTTTTGAATCTGATTTGACAATTGACAATGCTGGTTATAACCCGGAGGTAAGCTGTACAAACCTTATTATGCATAAGTTATTCCTTTTTTTATTTTTAGAAGAACAAATTTGTCATAAATGACGGCCATCTGATCGCGCCCTACTTCAACCTCGATTACCCATTTTCATTCAACATGGGTCACATTGGTGGATCTATTGGACACGAAATCAGCCACGCTTTTGATACTACGGGCATAAATTATAACAATACCGGCGCCTACAATCCAGTCTTGAGTAAATCGGCGAAAAAGAAAATGCAGGAAATGGTGGACTGTGTCATTGACTATTACAGCAACATTCAAGTCCTTCCAAAAACCTTCAAGAAAAACCACGTAGACGGAATAAAAACAGTTGGTGAAAACATGGCCGATATCGGTGGCCTCGATGCCGCTTATCGCTCTTTCAAGATCCTGGAACGCCAATTCGGCGGAGAAAAACGGCTGCGTCACCCTCAGCTCAGAAAACTGACGCATGATCAGCTATTCTTCCTTGGTTTCAGCAATTATTGGTGCATAAAATTGAGTGACGAAGTCATTGAAAAGCTACTAAAAATCGATGTTCATGCTCCAAACGTGGCCCGAGTTCAAGGAACTATGAGCAATTTGCCGGCATTCGCAAAAGCTTTTAATTGCCCTCCAGGATCGAAGCATGCACCTGAAACGCATTGCAAGGTGTGGACTGTTTAAACCATTACCGTATATTTGACAATAAAAATTGAACTTGTTACTAATTTGTGAGGTATAATATCAAAACCATATTCCGACTGTATGTCAGTATGTACAATCAATGAATTTGAATCATCAAAAATTTAAAAAATATGCATTTAAAAAAAAGCAAAAAACTGCGATGATGTTTTTTCTTCAGAAAAATGTAAACGCTGACTAATTAACAATTGCAATACAGTTTTGAATAACAGCTCCCATTTGCATGGAAGCTTTCCAAAAATTGTCAAAGACTCATATGAGCCCACTTGCCCGGAAGCGGTTAGTAAAAGGCGAATCGCTACCGATGACAGACAACGAGAGAAGTTTGCATCTGCATGAGAACCTGTTCTATTAGTTTTGTTTGAACACATTGCTTGTGCCAAGGCAAGCTAATCTCGTCTAATCGCGCGTTTTCAACCATTAAGCATAGTCCCATCCGCGCAAAGTGTTGTCGATCAATTTGTTGTGTATTCCCTATAAAAAATTTTCTTTGCCGATTCTACGTTCTTTTGTATCAATACTTCTGCCTTCGACAATCATAATGCCGTATCCGATTGCCAAATTGGCCTATGGTCTCCGTTACCGCCTTGCAGAACTTGCGACCCCCGTTGAGAAGTATCAGCTTCAACTTGCCGCAGGTGGTGTCTCTATTTGTCCACCAAAGTTGCAAATTACGCATCATACTTCCGCCTCAGAGAATTGTTTTTTCCGTTACATCGATCAAACCCTAATTGTTAATTTTAAACGGTTTAGTGCAACACCATTCGTTCCTATTGTAGACACTATAATTCAACCGGAAGGTGTAGTATTTATTCATGCTCATCCAACAGGCATAACTTATGACCTGACTAACAATATTCTTTTGAAGCCTAAAACCATAAACTTCTTTGTTTGCGAATACACACCGAACTTTTTCACCGAACTAGCTTTAAAAATCAATACTAGCAGTGTAAATGAAAAATCTATATCCGATAATAGGGATAAAAGTCACGTATTGAATATTTCTGATTTGTTTGCTACATGCCCAAAGCTCAAACGCCTTTATTTATGTAACGTCACTCTACCTGACACTTGGATGCAAGATGTTTTCAAAAACCAGAAGACAACCTTAGAGATTTTGGACGTTAACGGTCCTCTGTCTACAAAAGAACTAAAAATCGATGAGTTTGTTGGGTTTTTCAACGCAAGTTTTGTCTATTGTTGTATTTTTTATAATTTTATCATTTCAGAATCAAGTTTCTAATTTCCAGTTTAGCGTATACGGGCACTCTGCAACTACTCAATCGCTAAAAACACTTATTACCAAAAGATTCCGACATGGAACGCGCTCAAATATTGGCCGACAAGTTCATATTAATATCTGTGAAAGTTTTTATCTACTTCCAAAATATGAATAAAACGCCTGCCGGAAACTTACTGTTAACAACCCCAAAGTTTGAATTTCTCGCTGTGCGAAGGACGCAAAAGCTGAATAAGAAATCGAAATGAGTTTGTTAGTAAAGTTTTGTAATTTAAAAATTCCGGTGTATAATAAAAATGAAATCTTATTTTTGCATTTTCGGACTCCTGTTAATCACGTTTTTGATTGTTTATAAGAATGAAAATATTGGTAAGTATGATATCAAACAAGATTCATGGCTTGTTATTAAAGTTTTGCGCGAATGTAAGTATGTGGACGCACATCAAACAGAGTTGCTGTATTAACAGCGGTTTTTGTATGGATCGGTCTTACGGTTGCGCGCAAACTGTGTATGTACCATCCACTAGCATGCACTCGATGTTGGAGGGTACTTTCCTACCTAGATATGGGCCACTGTGGCGATGTGTCGAATCACTAGCCATTCTCAATATCGCAAGTTTTCCATCCAAATGTTTTACCATATTCTTTTTTAGGAAAGCATTTACTTACTGTTTTTACATTCGCTGTCATGGTTGAAAATTCCAACTTTAGTAGAGTATACGATACCAACCTTATGCAGCGTTTAAACGACAATTATGGCACTGTTCGGTTTCCATTTTCCTACATTTCCTACGATACATATCAAATACTTTGCCAAATAGCTGCATTGGCTCTAATAACTTTCACTGTTGTTGTCTTAGCTGTAGCATTTGCGCGACTTGAAAGCAGAGAAGAACGATATCTAGCTCGAATGAACAGACGAAACCGTCTTGATTCTTCGTCTTCTTCTGTGTATTCTTCGTATTCCCTTTCTTCGGTTTCTTCTCATTAAAAACACGTGTTTGATTTTTTAAAAGTAAAAACATTTCAATTTTTTTTTACTTCGCGGATGTCCATTTTGACAAGGTTTTATGTTGAGCTTACTAATATAATTCAATAAAGAAATTCACAATGACAACTTTTGGCCCATTCTCAATGTGTTTTGTGCTGTGGGTGTATTTAGCTTCAATACGGTCGTACAGTGTCACTGGTCTATCCGTAGGTTACTTTGCGCAGCTTGGGTTTACTGTCCCGTGCAGACTTTGTCCGTACTTTGTACACGATAGAAAGCCCAAAAGATCGTCGCAATTTGTTTGGGTCACTGTGCCGACGTGTCACACTACTAGTCTTTCTACGCTTTTTCGTGTGTATCGCACAGTTTTCCTACCTAAATTTGGTTATAATAAATCGCGTCCCTACCGAGCTACATGTTGTATGTATTAACTTTTGATGGAACATAATTATGTTTGTTTACAGAAATCCTGCAACCGCCGACAGTATGAATCCTGCCAACATCTCTGCCGAACATTGGTTTTATGATCCTCTACTGATTATTGATTTTGTTGTTGTTGTCCTTGCTATTGTACTGTTGATTTGTATGATAGTGAGGTCAAAACAGTTACATGCTGAAGCTAAAGCTAAGGCTGACGCTTTGAGCCGTCTTATCTAACGCAGAAACGAGCAGATGCAAAAAGAAGATGAAGAATAAAAAGTGAATTAAACCATAATTGCTTGCCTTCCTTTACCTGTTGTAACTACTTTTGAGAGTTCAATAAACTTTATGAGAAATACAGCATGGAAGGGCAATAATGTGCAGTTAATATTTACCATTATTTGTTGGACAAACCAATCACAAACGTTAGTTGAGTGCAGAACTGTGATAACACATGTGTTTTGCGTTATGGGTGTAGATGGCCGTACTGTCGTACAGTCTCTAAAGCTCGACCGCGGTGTGGCATACTTCGTGTATAGAGACCGCGCATTTTCGATACCACATTCGCGAAACATGCAGTCGTACAGTACCATCTGACTAAGCCTTTGCGCAAATTGGTTTTACAGTCCCGCGCAGGCTTTGTCCCCAGCGTGTACACGATAGAAAGCACCAAATATCATCGCTTCGTGTCACTTTACTAGTCATTTTTTCGCAAGGTTTTCCTACAAAAACTATTTTATATATCGCGTCTTTCTCGAACTGCATGTTATATGTACTAACTCTTGACAGAAACGTAATCATCCACAGAGATGTTGTCTCCGGATTTACCACGGATCCTCCGAATCCGGTATCCGGAGGATTTTCACATTAACGGATCCTCCGCTCCGGAGGATTCCTCCGGAGTTTGCTAAGCGGATCCTCCGAATCCGGATCGGAGGCTTCGGATCCTCCGGAGCTCGAAAATTTTTCAATAAATACAATAGTAAGGGGGGACCCTTACTATTTTTTCAAAAAATAATTTGGAGGCTGTTTCAAAGCCACTCGAAGGGAATTAGCCCTCACAAAAAGTAATTATTGACATGCTGGTAAAGCTATTATCACCACTTTGGCCGCAAATTCCGGAGGATCCGAACCCGGAGGGTCAAATTCGGATCCTCCGGAGCAAAATCCGGAGGAATTTCAATTTTGCGGATCCTCCGCTCCGGAGGATCCCTCCGGATTTTCATTTACGGATCCTCCGTATCCGGATCTCAAAATCCGAGTTTTCCCTCCGGATTTAAATCCGGATTCGGGTTCTAATCCTCCGGAGGTCACATCTCTGATCATCCATGTTTACAGAAACCCTACAATTCGTATTTCAACCGCCGACAGTATGTGTCTTGCTTACACTGTTGCCGAACAATGGTTTCGTGATCTTTTAGTTGTTGTTGTACTGGGTATGATTGTCGCTCATTTTGCATTGGGTGTTTGGTTGTGTGTAAATTGTAAGCGGGAAAAAGCTGCTTGGGACCGTCTTCCCCTACACAGAAACGAGAAAAGCCAAGAAGGAGAAGAGGAGGAATATGAAGATGAATATGAATATGAAGATGAAGAAGAAGCATATTAAACTACATTTGGATGTCTTTCTAAAGTTGTTGTAATTATTTTTACTCAATAAACTATTTGTGGAATACAGGCATGGAAACACAAACATACATTTTTGTTACTTACCGTAATTTGTTGCACAAACAGATCACAAACACTATTTGCATGCACAATTTGTGGTAACACATGTTGTTGCGGTTACAGTCTCGCGTGATTTTGGTCTACACTTTGCATACGAAGTCAAACATATATCGCTTCCTGTTTGCTCTGAGCCACGCTTTGTCATGTGTCGACGAAGCGACCTAAACGGCTACAAGCTAACTCAAGCGAACAACACTTGGAACGGTCTTCTATAACAAACAAATGAGAAGAGAAAGGAAAAAAACCACACGTGAGTGTCTCTTTACAAATTCTATTACCTTTGCTTCCAAAGATGCCAAATTAAGTGATAGCAAAAAGGTTGTATTAAAATACACTCATTTATTACACGATGTTTTAAAAGCCTGGGCATAAAGTACAACGTAAAAACGTATAAAATTTTAATTATATTAAAGCTAAACAAAACGGACACTTGTTGCAAAGAACCTTGTGATGACGCTTGGTGCCGCCTTTGCCGAGACCATCGCCACTACCACGTCCAGACTTGATGCAGTTGAAGAAGTTGAAGTTTACGATGTGGAGTCACAGGGATTGAACGGCATCCACGGCCAGACATGATGCAGTTGAAGAAGTTAAAAAGATCGGGATGATATCACAGGGGCCAAGCGGAATCCACGGCTAGACATGATGCAGTTGAAGAAGTTGAAGCCGACAGGCGAGATCACAGGGATGAAACGGCCTCCACGGCCAGACATGATGCAGTTGAAGACGGTGAAGACGAGCGGCGAGGGAATGACCGGCATCCACGGCCTTAGAATTGACGGTAAACCGAACCGTAACTAACCGCGATCCACATGACAAGCTGAAAACAAAATACTGTAGTTCAGTAGTAAAAAACATCAAAAACAAACTAACCGAGAGCGCAAGTTCAGAGATTAAAACGAAGAAGTGGAACTCGTAATTGCCGTCCGGAAACCGAACGCCGCTATCCGGTGGGGACGCTTCATTCGCGAACTCCCCTGCGAAATGATCCAGGGAGTCGTCGACCCAAATGGTGCGATCCATTTTTGGGCTGGGGATAGGGACTGGACGGTAGTCGGTAACCGCAATGAGCTCAAGGACGGCATGCAGGACAACGATGAGCATGAGATAATCGGTACCCTACAAGTCACGAAAATGTCAAAAACGTGAACAACATCAACAAAAGAACTCACAATAATAAAGGAAGTGCTCGTGTCCAAATATATAACGAAAAGAGCAAAACATATGAGGAAGAACGGCATCAAGAAGGCGCTGACATAGATGAACATAAAGTTGCGGAAGTACGGACTGGATGGTGGCAGCAAGCTGTATTGCTGGAAAATATATACAGCAAAGCCGAGCTGCACAGCCTGAAAAGTCAAAACAAAATATTAGGAACAACAAGATGGTAAAAAACTAACCATAAAAACAATCGCAGCTGCAACGAAAACGTACAACCAATATCGAGGGAGCCTGCGCCACACGCATTCAGGCACAATGGCAAACCGCCATCGATAGATCGCCAGGGCGAACGGATGGGTAAGACCGCAAAATCCGATCTGAATTGGCGGTGGTGGTGGTCGACGGACCCTCCCTCTTCGTGACTGCATTGTGTGATTCCGATGTACGGAGGAATTCACGATTCAGAAGCGGCGGATCTGTATGATGCGATCGTCACAAACAGTAACGTGACGACGACACGGATGCTGGCCGGGTCGTGGAGGAGGATGGCGCGAGACGATGACAATGAGCGGGCCGGGTCGTGGAGGAGGGTGGCGCGAGTCGCGAACGGCGCACTCAGTCATCGATGGATGTCTCGCGGGGCACGTTGAATTGATCAGATTTGGCGAAAGGATGACTGAAAAAAGTTTGATTAGAAAAGGCACATAAGCGGTAATTCAAATAACTTACGTATGATATCCTAAATAAAACATGCAGAAAACACAAAAAGTGAAACAGGCAAAATTGAGATGCCTGCCATTTCGAGTCAATTTATTGTTAAATCAAAAACAGAGCAAAAAACCCATGCAGTAACAATACAGAAAAGAAACTACAAAGATGATAAATAAGCATAAACAGACATTTACTCCTTCTCCTTCTTTTTGTTGGATTCGCCGCCGAGATCTTCAATGTCATCATCCGTGATTTGGCTCCATTTCTCCGGGATCAGGTCGAACAGTTCATCCTTGAAGTCACCCTGGATGGTGATCTCATCAGTGCCAGTCACGGAGCAGCCACAGGCGAACTTGTTCGCGAAGAACTTGCCGGCTACTTTGGGCTCAACGCCGAAGGCAGTCAGGCCCTTGACCAGCGTGACGTTCTTGTTCTTGCTGCGAGCCGAAATCTGCAGCGTCACCTTCGACGGTCCGGCCGCACCCTTCTTGTTCGGCTTCGCGGTGCCCTTGCCGCCACGCTTCTGGGACTTCTTGTCATCGGTAGCCGCAGGGTCGATGGTCAACTCGCCGGCGAGATCTGGCAGGTTCTTCTCCAACCACTCACGACAAGCGGCCTTGCAGCTAGAATACTCGCAATATTCGAGGGGCATCGTGCAGGCGCCGCAATATTGGACGTGGAGAGGATACTGGGTGTCAGCAGAGGCCATGGTGGTTGCTGGAAAGAAAGGGGATTAAATTTTATATATAAACGGGCAAAAAATTGGAGGAATTATATATAAAAAGTCATGATGTATACTGAGGATGGGTGGGAATAGATGCGCAGGCACCTAAAAGTGGTGAAAAAGAAACGTTGGGGTGAAAAAATATATAAAAGTTTGTCGGGAATGGGTTGGGAAAGGAACGGAAAGCAAGCTGAAAAGTTTCAAAACAACGCGAGCAACCGATTTCACAAGACACACCCGCGAAAAAGTGAAATGCTGCTGGCAGTCATGGGACCGCGCAAAATGCCTGAAAACCCGTCAAAAAATCGACGTTTCTGCGAAAAACTGAAACGGACAGGCTTCGGAAGGGTCTACAGAGTGTTTTGAGAGAAAAACAAGGAAGAAGATTGGAGAAAATTGAGCGAAAAGCGATCGAAAACGAGGAGAAGTAAGCTCGACTGCCGCTGGCAGTAATGGGTTTCGAAAAACGCTCAAAAAAGCCTTACAAAAGGCTTGATTTTGGCCAAAATAATATAGAAATGCACCAGAGAGAGTTGGGGAACGATTTGGGAAAGAAAAAAGCGGAATTTGATGGCAAAATTTGATCGATTGATCGCTATTTGTACGAATAACAAGATAGCAGACAGCCGCTGGCGACTGTTTATGCAAAAACGCACCCACCGTACTCCCACCACGAAAAGCATCCTGCATGCGCGTCTTTTGGAAGCAGCCGCGCAACGTTGTCCTCGCCTGCGTTGCCGCTGGTCAACCCGCGCAAAACTCCTCGAATCCGACCCAAAATGACAGATTCCGCCGAAGCCTCCAACCTAGAAGCTCCCCCATCAGTCGCGGACGACAGTCAACTCGGTTTCGCCAACGACGATGAAGCTACACAAAGCTCAGTTTTGAGTTCATCGAACGGTCTGTTTTTTTGGCTTTGGATTTGTTTATATTCAGTTTTATCATGGCGTGTTCGATTTCAGGCGAATCATCACGTCGTTCCCGGAATTACAATCAACGGCCGCTTCCGGTCGAGGTCCAGCATGTTGAGATTCATCCGTCGCAGATCATTGAGTACGAATGGCCGCCAAAGTCGGGGAAAAAGCACTTTGTACAGGTTGGTTTTGACTTCTTTATGACTCAAAACGTCGAAAATGGGGTCATTTTGTTATTTTGATGTAAAAATATATATAAATTCCCCTTCCAGGAGCAACTATCAAAGGTTCTCGGCGTAACTTCCTTTAAACGCAAGTTCCCCGACCTGACCCGCCGCTCCATGGATGGCGCCGAGCGCTCATACGTCGTCGAAGATCTCAAACTGTCCGAAAGCATGCCGGCTCATCTGCTCAACGGTATGACCGTCCTTGACGGCCCTGAAGTGCATTCCCTCATGGCGTCCCAATACCCCGAAATCTACGCCGAATACACGCGCTGTGTCGCTGAAAAGATCAAAAACGAGATGTTTGAGAAGCAACGAGCCCTCGATGAGCTTGCTACTGATAAGACGAAGCTCGCTCAGCTCCGGAAAGATGCCATGCTGAACTGTGCCGAGTTCAACAAGGAATTGAATGCCCGTCGCCAGGGAAAAGCCTTCTACGACCATCACACCCAGCTTATCATGTACCCTGGAAATCGCTTCCAGAAGCTGAAGCCCGAATACACCCGACCAGCGCCGTATCCATGCGCTCTCGTCCCTGGGCAAAATTCGAACTTCTATCGGGTCATGAAGCCTGAAGAGCTGCGCCGACTGCCAGTGAAGACCGTTGTCGAGAATGACGACCTCTTCCCGATCCTCCGACGTGAAAAGTCGCCTCCAAGTGTCATTGTGACTGAGCAGGAAGCGCGAAGCAAGGAAAATGAGGCCAAAAACAAGGCCGCCATGACCCCTTCTGTGAGTTTTTGATCTTTCTTTTCGCTTTTTTGATGGCTTACACGGATGACACCACCAAAAGTCGTTTTTCAATGTCCAAAAGTCACTAACACTTCGTCATAAACCACCATTTTGATATGACGCCACCACGTTTCAGGCTGCCTCCGCCACACCGGCACCGGAATCGAGCAGTACGCCGATTCGGCCATCACAGAGCCGACGGCAGTCGAATGTTCGTTTTGCCCGTTAGACTTCTGCCAATTTGGCTTTTTGGCCGTTTTCTAGCCCTTTATCAATTTTTACAAGTTTTAAGTTTTGAAATTCTGCTAAAAGCAACCCCCATTTTTCTAATTGTAAATATTTGTTCGCGCTGCACTTCCGCTTTAAGCTTACTTTACTTTTCAATCCAAAAAGACCAAACTTCTGCCTCAATTTTTACATTATTTTTGCATTTTTGACAGTTATAGTTTAATTGAATATTTATTAAGACCGTTTATAAATGGGCTATCTTTTAAATTTGGTTGACCCTGAAATTGTGCCATTTTTGGGGATTTAGATTAGACGGGATTCACCACTTCTGTGTGCTGTTCTTTCCGACCGGGTGGGTCTCTGTGTTAGGCTTTGCGTCTGTTTTGCAACATTGCTAACTCTCATTTCCTTCGGTCTATTTTAGCCGGTAAAAGCCGTCTGTGCCGTCTGCAAATGTGGCAATTCGAGGACGTCGATCGCAATGGTTCAATGCACCAAGTGCAAAGACCACGCACATCCGGATTGTATCGACATGACGACCGCTATGATACACGAAATCAAGGGGTATGATTGGTCTTGCATCGAGTGCAAGGTTTGTACGGTTTGTGAGAAGCCTGATAATGAGGTCTGTTTTGACTTTTACCTTCTTTAAAGCTGTTGGAAATCTAAATTGATGGGTTTTTTCAGGAAAAAATGATGTGCTGTGACAAGTGCGATCGCGGGTATCACACCTTCTGTGTCGGGTTGAAGGCGGCTCCGTCTGGCCGATGGTTCTGTGAGCAGTTTTGTGGGAAGCAGCGGCGGTAAGCCACGCCAAACCCGTCCATGGCCACTAATCTCTGTTTTGTTTACCACCCTAACCAATGATTTTTTTGATCTCTTAACCTTTGCATTGAACAATTTGGTCTCACATTATCAGTATTTTCACTTATTTGTCAACTTTTTTATCTTGTGATTATCTTTAACGAATAAATTTTGTCAAACAAGTCATTTGAAGGAGGTAAAAAGTCGTTAAATCTCGAATTATACTTCTATCTGGCTCATAATTAGCCGATATTAAAGATTAAAGCCTTTCAGTGATGGTCTCCGAGGTCAATTCCAACAATGTAGACGACAAATACCAAAAATTATCCGTCGAATTTGCCAAGGTATGCCTCTTTTTCACGCTAATCACTTCAACATCAAATTGAAACGCAATCATTTCAGCTTCGCGGCCAGATCCCCTACCTCCAGGACACCATCAACCAGGAACAAGAAAAGAGCCAACTGTACAAAGACACCGCCGACGCCTTAACCGATGAACTTCGCAAATGTCGAGCTGAAAATGAGTCCCTGAACTTCCGGAATTCCCAGCTTCTCCGTCGCATAGAAACCCTTCAATCCAGCCTAGATTCCACGACAGCCGCATTTGCTGAAGCCAAAGCCAAAAAGAAGCACAAGGAAACCAATTTACGTATCTTTGGCGCCGCACAACTCAGTCCCAGCACATCAGCCGGGATTCCGCGTGCCGATGCCGATCGACTGGTGTTGGAGCAGGAATTGGAGCGGAAGCTGGCTGAAAATGCCGAATTGCATTCACGATTGTTCGACTTGGAGAAGCAGCATGAAACTGTCGTCATGGAGTTTACGGGCATCGTGCAAAATTTGGAATCCGACAATGAATCGTTGAGAAAGCAGATGTTTGAATTGCGTGCCGGTGGCGATGCTCGGTTCGATGAGGATGGTCTTGATGAAGTGCCGAGCGGTGATCGACGGGAAGCGGTCAGATCGTTGTTGAAGGAGGCCCAGAAGGCTGCGGACAGTTTTGGAGAGTTTTTCGAAGCGATCGATGCGAGGTCGGCGATCTATCCCTGCGATGCCACATTGGAAAGCGTGCCGGAGGAGATTCATTTGTTCGGATTGGAATGCGGAAAGCTGGCTAAAGAGTTCCGAGAAGCTGCCAATGGGCTTTCTACGATGGAGGTCAATTCGAATGATGGGATTACTGCGATTCGGGGGGAGATTAAGGAGGTTCAGACGAGATTGGGGACTGTTTTGAGGGATTCGATGGTGAGTTTTGATAGATAATCTTTGATAATAGTAAAATTTGACCATTTCAGCGCGAATTACTACCCCTCTTCACGGCCTGTCAACGCAAAGAATGCGACGCCCCCTGGTGCAACGCCCATCTCGACCAACTGAACGGCCAATACGAGAAGCTGTTCCAACAAGCCTTCCAGAAACTCGTCGATGCCCTTCTCCCCTACCCATCGATCGATTTTAACCCACTTCCTATGCTTGTCGAGTTGAAAAAGGCCTTCCACAGGCTCCGTGACGCCTTTTCCAAGAAAACCTTTATCGAAAACCATCTCCCTACAGCGTCGAAGAAGCTCAAAAGCCTCAATGACACTATCGAGAAGCGCTTGCTGACCATTGGCCAAGTTTTCGGTCACTTCCACGCCGTTCTCGACGAAGACCCTGGCCTATCTTCACACCTAGCGGAAGTCGTTTGGGATCGGAAGCCAGCTCCCGAAATTCAAGCCCAAACCAATGGCAAGAAGATGACCGTGCTTCAAAAGCAGAAAAGCATCATCGAAGACAACAATGTGAGTCGTTTTTTGTCAACTTTGCTTGTGCGGTGGTCGCGCTGAGACCTTTACCCCCGCGCACGCACTGCTTTCCCTCCAAGCTTCTATATAAAGCCTTGAGCTACTTTCAGAACAAGCTCACCACTCTCCGCGATCAATTGAATGCCGCTCGGACCGAGGGCGAAAGCTATCTTCAACGATTGAACGATGTTGGCCGCAATGTCGAAGCTAAAGCGTCCAAAATCGAGGATTTGGAAGCCAAAATTGCCGTCTACGAAAAGCAGTTGGAAGTGCTTTCCGGTTCGACCGCCATTATGAACGAGCTTCGAGCTGCCGTTCCGAAGGATAACCTCTTGGACGATTTCCGTGTCGTCGAGTATTACTTTTTGGAAGAATTGCGGAAATCTGTGACCGAATTGGAGAAAGCCAAGGGCAAAATGGGCCGATATCGACGAGATGTATGTATTTTTTGCCTTTTTGTTTGAATTTTATATATTTTTTATTCACCCACCTTCAGATCGATGAGCTTAACATGGTCATGCAGAACCTCAACATCGAATTCGACGACCATAAACAGCGATCCGCTGAGAAGGAAGCCGAAATAATGGAATTGCGGGAAGAGCTCGAAACGACGCGCCAATCTTATGAGGAGCAACTCCGCGCCATGAGCGAGCATTTAGCGGCGCTGAACGCCAAGATTGTCCAACAATCGGACCAGCTTTCGAACAAGCCCAGCGCATCGGCTTCGTCTTCTTCGAGCTCTTTAAAGGAGAATCTACGCAAAATGGTGCGAAAGTGACTTCGTCACTGATTATTTATACTTACAAATGGAATAACGAGATTATTGGTATAATATTTGCCATCTTTACGCCTTTATTTAACCCTACAACCGCTTTCATTGAACAAATTTGTCAGTTTTACAAAAGTTTAACCTCAGTTTTGTTAAAAGGAGCTTCATATCTGTGATAACGGCCAGTTTTACGGTCAGAGTTGAGTTTAAATAATAATAATCAGAGTAATAATGTAAAAGAAAGTAAATATGATGGTTTGGTGGATGTTTTGGATGTTGAGATGGACGTTTGAGGTTGAAATTACCTCCGATTGTATCTTTGAATGGCTTTTTTGGTGTTTTTGAATGAGTTTTGATGTTTGTTGTTTGCAGGTTTGAGATTCTGTGTCACCAATGGATCCCGGCGAGCTAGATCAGGCCAAAATTGTGCTTATCAATGATGAGGAGGATGTGTTGCATTGTGGTTATGCTTTTACGTTGAAACATGAAGGGAAACGGTTAGTTTTGTCCATTTTTTTAATGTTTTTTTGTAATTTGGACAGTTTCAGATTCCCATCAGTCCTCCACTTTGCCTATTCCCAAGTTCTTGCCCAGATGCGCCTCCCAGAGGAAGACATTCTCGACCTTTTGTCGACCCCATGTTTGGAAGTCCCTGCCAGAGCCTTCCAACTGATCAAAGACACCCTTCCGCCTGGACGGGACATTATTCAGATGACGCCCTACATTACGAATCTGCGTCAAAACTTCTTGCTGACTGGGCTGCGGATTCGCTCAGAGCAGGATGAAACCTTCAAGAACAACCTTGTCGCCACCAGTGACACCCTTTTGATTGTCTGCGATGAGAAGGACCCGGAACTCGGTGTCGGCATGTCAGACAAGAGTCTCGTCGAATTCTGGCGCGTTGGCGGCTACAAAATGCAGGATTTGAGCGATTGGATGCTCGATGAACGGTCGCGGCCAAAGGCGATCGGACAGAATTTGCTTGGCTTTGTTTTGATGTGGCTGAGACACGAATTGCGTGAGAAGGAACGTCTGAAGCTGTTGACCAATGTTGAGGTGTCGTTTCCGGGATTGTCGACAGAATCGGACAAGGCCGCGATGATGGTTACCGCGAATACGCAACTTTTGAGCTTATCGGTTAGTTTGAAGGCTTTCTTTGATGAGAATTTGACTAAAAATCGAATTTCAGGGTATTCTGAAACCCCTGAGCAACTACTACAGATTCAGCTTTGACGTCAAAGACGAATCCTACCGCTCCGTCGAACATTACGCCTTTGAAAGGCTCTTCGACACTCTCAAAATCGATGAACCCTACATTCAGAAGCTCAGATCAGTGCACCAGCCTGCCGATGTCGCCAGAGTTGCGAAGAAGGTCCTTGCCGAGCTGGAATTCGACGAATCTGAGCTGAAGCACAAGATGGCCAAACTTGATCGATGGCGTCAAACTGCGATGAAGCATAAGATTTCAAAGGATCAGGAGCTTCAACAACTCTTGCTGAATACTGGGAATGCTTTTCTCATTGAAACGAACCGTAAGTTGTCATCCTTTTGCCCTTTTCATAGCTCATTTTGTCATTTCAGCCTATGGCGATGACGTCTGGACCGTGAACACGGACGAATACGAGCTTCAGCACCTTCTAACCAAGCCAAACATCGATGTCGCCTATCTCGCTGACATCATGTGTGGCCGGGAGAAGCCGCCATCATCTTTGGAGCACATTGGACGGAATAAGACGGGTATTTTGTTGATGGAACTTCGTCAAAAGTATGCCAACGCTGCTTTTGTGCCGTTTGCCTTCATTGCGCCGCCGGATACGAACATTCAGCGGTTAGGACCGTCGAATAATATCATTTGTTTCACGCCAGAGTCTATTTTCCACCCGTTCTACCCTGTGGCTATTGTTGTTTCGCCGACGTTGACAGTGCCGTCGCCGATTCACTTTGTTGTTTTGTATGCTTGTCGGTGAGTTGCTTTTATGTTTGGAGCTTGGTTTAAAGTGTTGTTTGCAGGTTTCTGTCGATCAAACCCGCCCTGGAAGAGGAGATTCTCAACATCCGCGAACCCTCGGAATGCTGGTACGAATTCAACCGACAGCTCCAAACCGAATTGAACATTCCCTTCCAAAAGCTCCAGAGCTACTTCATGATGGAACGCCAGAGGCTGCTGAAGATAGCCCTTTCATTGATGTTGAACCAGCATTCGGCCATTCTGAGGGCATTGCTCGAGACGGAGGACGCCCTTCTCGTCTGCTGTTCCCGATTCAACACGATCGAGGCCGAACTAACCAGTGGTCTGCGCGAAAGGGAATTTCGACGCGTCTTCCAGGAATCTCAAAGCGATGTCAAGGAGTTGATCGACTTCTTCCTGAAGCCCCAGCCCAACCGACCGCCCTATGTCGGCGGCAATCGCCTTGGATTCATCCTAATGGAGCTCCGACGACACTTTACCCTCGGCGGCTGCTATCCGTCGCAGTATGACTTGCTGCCGATGACAGTGGAAGCGAAGCTTGGAACGGATTCCCCGACAGAGAACTACGTCTGTGATCGCCCGTTTACCGCGCTCACAAAGATGAATTACACGTCCGTCTGGGCTGATCCCTACATTTTGACGTTCAAGACCGACCCCAATTTTGTGAACATCCGTCGATCGTATCCCGTTTACGTCCGGAATGATCCGACACGGTCAACGGCTTATGTCCAAGCTGTCAAAGGCGAAGTTCTCGACCTCGCCAAGGACATCAAAATCAATGGTCCTGGTTTGGCTCTCGGCGCGGCGGCAACGGCTGTGACTGACATTTTCGATATGTTGGTACTGGAAGAACGGAAAGCTATTGCCTGCCGACATGAACGCGAATGCACTGTAGCCGTACAGGATGAGCTCCGGGAATGGCAGGATCGGTCCAAGCCGAAGCCGCCCCCATCAGCTGTGCACCAGCCTCCTCAGATGCCGCCGCCAATGAGCAACCCGGCCCCGTTGCTCAGTTCCGGTCCATCCCTCCTTGCTGGCCCGTCTGACAATGGCTTCCAAATGCCCGGCAGTTCTGTTGGCCCGCCTCGATTTGGAGGCAACTTCCCGCCGAATCGACCGCCTCCTGGCAATGTTGGCCCGCCGAATCCGTTCTACAATCGTCAGCCGCCGCAGCATCACAATGATTATCGGCACGGTGGTGCCGGGGATCATAACCGATACAACAGCCCGCGGAATGATCGAAACCGACGGAATTACGGTAGCAGTGGTGGACGTGACATGCAGAGAAACAACTATTCTGGACCGCCGCAGAGGAATGATCGCCATGGAGGCCGGGACGGACCCAACTACAACAATGGCGGAAACTACCGTAATGGATACCGTCGGGATGGCAACCAGCCTTCTGGATCCGGAACGCCGAAGTCGACGCCCGCGCCGCCGCCAAGGACTGCCAGTCCGAAGCCCAAGAAACCCAAGCGCGTCGTCGATGAAAGCGAGCTGAGCGAGGGTGAAATTCTCAGCAGTGACGAGGATTGAACACTAACCGATCGGTTGATCAGGTGATCTCTTACAAATTTGTTTTTCGAATGTTTGTTTGTTTGGAACTTTCATAGTAAACTTTGAACATGACTTTAAGTAAATGAAAAATAATAACTAAACGCTTCCTATATAATTACACACGTTTTTTCTCTAATGTAAAAAAGCAAAACTTTAAAAACATATTTTCCTGGTTACACAATTTGTGGGTGAGAAAGAAAGGGTTAGTAAGAATGCAAAAGATGTGGAATTTTGTGAAAGAAAGGCAAATCAATGCCGAGTGATAGCGAGACGACCGATCTCGAAGACTGCGGTGACGCCGTTTTTGAAGATTTGGAAGTTGTAGTCGATGAGGCCCTTCTTTTCAAAGGGCTCCTTCTTCATGACGCCGATGAGGGCCAGGTACTTGTCGACCTGCTTCATGAAGAGGACCTGGTTTACCTTTAGCCGCACGACCGATTGAGATTCGAGGTTGTAGCCGTCCTGGGGTGGGGCATTGGTGTCGAGTCTGGAAGGTGATAATTAGAATGTGATAAAATTGACATTTGGTTGACTTACTTTCCATAGATACCAGTCAGGTCCGTCGTTATGTCAATCATGTCACAGCAGAGCTCGTAGGTCGACAAATCGGGCGGGTTGCTGTCTGTAGCGACGTATATCTTGCTGGAGACGTCGAAGAGGTAGGACTTTTCGACGCTGCAGGCCTGAAACACCAATCATAGCTTCCAAACAAACAACTCTTTCGAAAAAGTTAACTCACAGTATTAAACATATCCAAAAGCTTAATCAAAGCCGGCAACTGCCGCACCAACTTCTGAATGACCTTACTGAAAGCTTCAAAGATGCTGTGGTCATAGATGCTCGTCATGTGGTACGTGATGTAGATGTTGTCCAGCGTATGGTCGGCGAGATCGTCCTGAACCTTCTGAAAAATGCGTCGATAGGTCGCCATCCGGGTCTCCTCGCTGAGTCCATCGACTTTGTGGACGAACACCTCGAACTTGATGTTCTTGTTGATGTTGTAGGCCCGGATCATCGCCGCGGACATCTTTCGCAGGGCTTCCGGCAAGTCGGCCTGGGCATCGATGACGAAAAGCAGGGCACCACAGGTCGAAAAGACCTCCTTCGGGTTGAAGGCCGTGTCGAAGGCATCCAGCTGCCCCGGGAATTCGATCGTCTGCAGGTTGATGAAGGATCCCGTGATGGCTGAAACGTGTTTTTGATTGATTTTATATATCCGGGATGTGACTCACGTTCGTTCATAACTCGTGGCGTGCTTTCACAGAAAACGGTCTCATTCGGGGACATTTTCTGAAAGACTACCTTCCGGATCGATGTCTTGCCACTCCTGAAACAGTTTTATATATACCAGATGGATGATACGAGTAGAATCTTACCGCTTCTGACCCATAATGACGATGGTCGGTCGCCCATCGCCCGCGGTTTCCTCATCGCTACCTGTATCCTCGTAGTTGTTGTAATGCTCGCTGTTGTACTGGTCCGGTTGCATCGCTGACATGGCTAGATCCGGTACTGTAAAGCCCTGAGGGAAAGGAAGGCTGTATCACGCGAGATA
The DNA here is from genome assembly GCA_024447225.1 of Panagrellus sp. LJ2284. Lineage (NCBI taxonomy): Eukaryota > Metazoa > Nematoda > Chromadorea > Rhabditida > Panagrolaimidae > Panagrellus > Panagrellus sp. LJ2284. Next base: position 4,310,875 of record JAMRYC010000005.1, on the reverse strand, counting down.
GGGGCACCAGCAGAGCGAGCTCGGATGAAAAGTAACATGCATGTTTGGGGGTTGCCGCGAGGCGACATGTTTACGTTGACAATAATGACAAATAAAACACGAACGCGGATGTATTTTGAAAAACTGTTTTTGTATATTGTAAAACTATAATATTTCTGTCGTATTGTAAAAAATTAAACATGGTTGAAGCCGAAGACGTCAACAAATTAAGTTTTAACATTTATAAAATGCAGCACACGCGTCGTTTCACAAGCCAAAGTGATCCGCGTCGACCAGACATTTTCGTGTCGGGACTGCTTGAACGGTCGGTCGCCGCTGGCTGTCTAGCCTAATCGAAGCCGGCGTCTAGACATCACGTTCGAAAATGCTGACATTTCATCCCGAACCGTCTGCTTATCAATACGTGAACTGTTTGAACTCATACCCATGTCCCCATGCATGCTTTACACGAATTACAACGCACACATTTACTTGAAAAACAACACATGCATTCAGGATACCACACAAATCAGATGAAAACTTGACACTAACAAGATCGTTTTTAATGGTAAAATAACAGGAAAGGGTAACATTAAGATAATAGACGTGAAAATTCGTCAAAATAGATAAAAGATCGTGAGAGTATTAAACGGCTTAAAGGTCTTCATCGTCGTCGGGAAGTTCGGCGTTGGCGGCTTCCTGGATCTCCTGTTCGTAGCGCTGGACCATTTGGGGATCCATGGCGACCTCAGGAGGAGCAAGGGCAGGCATGGCAACAAACTCGAGGTTGGGGTCACCGATAAGCTTACGAGCGAGGTAGAGGAAAGGCTTCTCGAAGTTGTAGTTAGACTTGGCCGAGATGTCGTAGTATTGGAGGTTCTTCTTGCGATGGAACGTGATGCTCTTGGCCTTCACCTTACGGTCCTTGACGTCGACCTTGTTGCCGACGAGCACGATCGGGATGTTTTCACAGACACGGGTCAGATCACGGTGCCAGTTGGGGACATTCTTGTAAGTGATTCGTGAGGTAACGTCAAACATGACAATGGCGCATTGACCTGAAGAAAAGGGAACACATTAGCAATGAAATTATATAAAAAAAGTGAAGAAAGAAACAAACCTTTGATGTAGTAGCCATCACGGAGACCACCGAACTTCTCTTGACCAGCAGTATCCCAAACGTTGAAGCGGATCTCGCCACGGCTCGTGTGGAAGACGAGGGGGTGCACCTCAACACCAAGGGTGGCAACGTACTTCTTCTCAAATTCGCCAGTTAAATGACGCTTGACGAAAGTCGTCTTGCCTGTACCGCCGTCGCCGACAAGGACCAGCTTGAACGTGGGGACGTCACCAGAAGCCATACTGTTGAGATGCACACCAAATCCTGGAAGAGGGAAACAAAAATAAAACGGAAAGTCAAAAAGTCTCGAAAATTCTAACGAAAGATATGTCGAAACCAAAGAACGCGCACACGAAGGTACAAAATATCAAACTGTTTCGAAACAGAATGTAAAAACGCAAAAAAGCAGTCATTACTATGGTTCAAATTTATACAAGAGCTGAAATGTGGGATGAAAATGCTGACAAATACAAAAAATTGAGTGTTTATGAAGTAAAACACGTGAAACCCCCATGAAAAAGTGACAAAATCACTGAAAAAGGCTCAAATCGAGCAAAGGATGCGGCCCTGGTCGACTGTCAGGACGTCGGGATAACGTTGGAGGCACTTGTCGACGGCATCACCAGTCAGGCCGCGCTGTTCGACCTCTTGGATGAGCTTGTTACGCGCGACAGATTGGCTATCCGCATCCAAGAGCGAGCGAATCAAGTCAAAAACAACGTCGACTGGGTCCTTTGGGCTGAAAGAGAAAACGCGCGTCAGTGTCATGTCGCGTCTCGGCGGGAAAAGTGGGAGAGACAAAAAACAAACCGTCGGCGAGCGGCGACGTCCTTGCTTGACTCGATGGATGCCTTGCAGGCGTCAAGCAATCGGAGCGCTTCATCAATGTCGCATTCTTCGACATTCTCACGCAGGTGCAATCGGGCATGAGCCGTTGCCATGCGCACGACAGCGAGCAAGTTACGCGGCGACGTGAACACGGATGTTTCCATGTTTTCGCGGGCGTTTTCACGGAGTTCGACGTACTTTTCAACGAGACGCTTTTGGAGGTACGACGGGATAACCGGATTGTGCCTTTTGCAGAGGGCAATGTAGCGGCTGGAAAGAGGAAGTCATTAGTTGTTGAAAAAAGGGTGACAAATCCAAAAACATACCGAATAAGCTGCATCGACAAAGGCTTGAGATTAGTCTCCGGCTCGTGTCCCTTCATGTGCACGTAGGCAATGTGCTCAGCGATGCGCTTGTCATTCTCCTGGTCTGGCACATCCTGTATCAGCCAAAGAAGGTCGAAACGCGAAAGCAAAGCTGCCGGCAATTGGACGTTCTCCTCAACAGTCTTCTTGCTGTTGTAACGACCAAAGGCGGGGTTAGCCGCAGCAAGGATGGAAACGCGAGCATTGAGGGAGGTGTTGATACCGGCCTTTGAGATCGAGATGGTTTGCTGTTCCATGACCTGGAAAATATTGGGTTAGAAAGGTGAAAATTTGGCGGGAAAATGAGCCAGGCGTTCGCAGGAACACCTGTCTGGTGATAAGAGCAAAAGACAAACCTCATGAATAGCAGTTCGGTCAGACTCCAACATCTTGTCAAACTCATCAATGCAGCAGATGCCACGATCGGCCAGAACGAGAGCACCACCTTCCAGGGTCATTTCGCCGGTGACGGGATCCTTGACGACAGCGGCAGTCAGACCGACACCCGAGGAACCACGACCAGTAGTGTACTGGGATCGGACGGCGAGGCGGTCGACGTAGCCGAGAAGCTGCGACTTGGCAACACCAGGATCACCGACGAGGATGATGTTGAGCGCGCCACGGATCTTCATGCCGTTGGTGTTCTTGTCAACACCGCCGACAAGGGCCAGGAGCAACGACTTTTTAACGTCAGTATGGCCGAAGATTTCGGGGGCAATGCTGTAGGCAAGAAGCTCGTAGATGTCAGGGCGCGAGACCGTGGCAATCTCTTCCTCAGAGAATTCGGTCGTGATCTCCTTATCCTCCTCCATGCGCATGTTCTCGATGGAATGACAGTCCAGGAAAACATCAGCGACGAGGGCGCCGCCGGTGTTCTTGTAGCCAGTGCGGAGTTGGGGGAGCAGGATGCCGCAGACCTTGATGTGGTCGCCCGGCTGGCAAAGACGGGTGTTTTCACCAGTTACACGGATAGTCAAAGCACGCGGGATGGAGCCGACGGGGACTTGGTCGGACTGGAAAGAAAAAATATATATAAAACATCAAAAAGAAAGACATTATTACCATTTCTTGGACGCGCACTTCCTGGTACTTCAAAAAGCTTGATCCACGCAACTGCAGCTCGAGCCGCCCATTGGCCTTGCTCTCCTGGCAATCCTTGCTCGGACAAGCCATCGTCGGACTGTACGTGGGGCCATTCACGTCCTGGTAGACCTCACAGCCACAGGCATCACAGAGATAGGTGATGACATTGACGAGGGGCATGACCTCACTCGCGCGGATGACGACACCACGCATGGTAACGAGCTTTCCGACATGTTCGGCGAGAATCTCACGGGCAGCAAGGTTCTTGTCGACATCAGGGGTACGGAAGTACAGTTCACTGAAAGGAAAGGGATTCAAAAGGGCTCGGTGCGCTAAAAAAGAGCGAAAAACGCAAGGCCCAGCAAGCTGGATCAAAGTGCGCACACGGTCATCCCTGCGCGAAAGCGGCTGCCGTTACGGTAAGCCGACGGGCGCGCAGAAAAGAGCCGTTCGAAAAATGCGTCGCGGGGGTGCAACTTACAATCGACGCATCAATTTCGCGGGAATCTTCTTCTTGGAGTCATTGTTGGCGGCCCCATCGTTGCCGTCAGCGGCCTGATGCTGCTGGTTTTCCATGAAAACGCGTTGGTAGAGGAAAGCGTCGAGGGCGTCCTTGACCGGGGGCTAGAAAAACGGTTTTTATATATATTTTTCATCGATTTTGAACTTTTTTTCTTGGGAAAGGCTTTGTGATAATAAATGATGTTACGGTTGTAAAATGTATATATAAAACAATTGAAAAAACTCACCGAATCGTCGCCAATGGCATCCTGGACAAGCTTATCGACAACGTCATAAGCTAGGAGGTGATACCGACTGGAATTCTTGCGGATGGCATCATAGAGCTCCTCATCATGCTGCTGGACATCACCCAAGTCGACAAAGACGGCTGTTTCTTCACGGAGGGCGACAGCGTGGACTTTATCAGCGTAGGGAAAGGTTTTGTCGCCGTTTTCGTCGGGCCGCACGAAGGTTTGGAAAAACTCGGTGAAACGCTCGCGAGCTTGGTCGTAGTCGAGGATCGACATGGTTAGGGGTTAGCTGGAAGGGGTTTGATTATGTTTTGGGATATCAAAACGTGATAGAAGGGTAGTTTGGATGCATCGAAACGTAATAGATGCTTGTTTTGGTCAATCATAACGGTTTAGATTAGTCCTTATGGGGAATCAAAACAAAACAGAGGTGATTTGGTCAGCGCGCGGGATATGACTGACACAGCGAGCCGAGCGCAGCGGAACGAAAAGCGCGAACACAGCGAATGCACGTTTTGGCGCCAAATGTCTCGGCGACGTCGCGATGGACACACATGCACCGCCGGCGGCCATCTGTTGCTTGCTGTTCGTTCATTGCGACAGTCTTTTCCGCTGCTTTTCGACTTCCGCATGTGCTCCGCCTTCTTCGCGCGCGCGTCGTTATGCTTTTGAAAATCGTGATCGCGAACTGAGTCTTGCGCGAGAATGCTTACGCTTACCCAAATGCCATCGGTCACTCCCTATTTGGCTAAATCCAATCCCCCGTGCCGCGCAGATCCACCCCCAACTCACCCCAATCGACTTCAGGTAATCCAAGCCAGCTAGCCATCGCCGTTCTCCCGCAAAAATGGAAAACATGCCGCATGCCTCGACATTGAACACGCTCAATTTGGCTGACTTTGAACATGGCAGCAAGATCGGTGAAGGCACCTATGGCACTGTGCATTCCGCAACGATTAGAGGGACAAATGAGAAGGTCGCTTTGAAGCAGATCAAGATCAATGCGTAAGTCGATTGGCTTTTGCTATATTTTCGCGCACTGATAAGAAAAATGTGATTTCAGCGATCTCGAAGGTGTCCCAAGCACATGCATGCGCGAGGTAACACTACTAAAAGAGCTCAATCATCCCAATGTAGTCGTATTACATGATGTCATCATACAGCGTAAGCTTTTTTGTCATTTCAAAAACGTAGATTTAAACCACAAAAAGCTACAGGAAGCGAAAGACTGTATCTCGTCTTCGAATTCATCGATCAGGACTTGAAAATGCTTTTGGATAAGCTGAAACCGACTAAGCTACCGATTGGATATGTGAAGGTAAGCTTTTTTTTAGCTCTTTGAAGGCTCTTTGATGGTAAGTCTTTCAATTTCAGTCCTTCATGCAACAACTTCTCAACGGCCTCGCCTACTGCCACTCCCATCGCGTCGTACATCGTGACTTAAAGCCACAGAATCTCCTCGTAACCAATGACGGCGTCATCAAACTGGCTGATTTCGGTCTGGCACGAGCCTTTTCGATCCCGAGTCGATGCTACACCCATGAAGTCGTCACGATGTGGTATCGCGCCCCTGAAGTTCTGCTCGGGACCAAGATGTATTCGACCGGCATCGATATGTGGTCCTTGGGATGTATCTTCGCCGAGTGTATCAAGGCTGAGCCGCTGTTTGATGGCGATTGTGAGATTGATCAGTTGTACAAAATATTCCAGTTGCTTGGGACCCCTGATGATACTGTAGGTTTACTTTTCACCCATTTTTGACTCACTCTATCTGACTATTGCCTTTAGACCTGGCCCAACGTCTCCAAACTGCCCGACTACAACATGAGCTTCCCTAAATGGCCGAAGAAGGACCTCGCTCGAGTGCTGGTCGGCATGCCGGAGGACGGTCTCGCCTTCATCAAAGAAATGTTCATATATCCGCCCATGTACCGGATCACCGCCAAGAACGCCCTGTCCCATCGCTTCCTACGTGATGTCCCACGGCGATTGCCACCGATCCCGACCCTCTACAAGCCGAAAGACGGTCCCTCAAGCAGCACAAAACGGAAAAGCGAAGGCTCCGAAGATGATGACTTCTTGGCCAAACGCCGGAATTGAATCACTCATCTAGTCCAAACCTTGTCTAGTCTGATTACTGTAACCTCTCAAACTACATTACCATCACTTCAAAACTTGTTTTTATCCCTGTAGAACACGTCTTTCCGACTTTTATTCCTATGTTTTGATATTTTCGATATTTCAACATTTTTACACATCTCTTTACAATTTAGCCATTTCCAAAATGATTACCATTAAAGAATGAACAACCTTGTAATCGCTTTTTAACACCACAAAAGCAATAGTTTATTACTGAAATCGTCTTGCACAGCAAAACGACCCAATTTTCTATGGCATAACATAGTTCAATCTCAAAGTACTCAAATTTGGGGGACAAAGTAAGCAAATCTCTTTTCTTTATTCAAGTCGCAGCTCGTTAGCGAATTCATTAAAAGCAGGTAAAAAGCGAAAAACAAAAAAACAGCTTGGCCAAGGAATGTAAAAAACTTGAAAAATGTAAACATCGTAAAGTGGTAAATACTCGCAAATTGGGTTGGGTTTGGACGCATTTGAAAAGCAGGCACACCAGAATGGTTCTGTCGAGAAAAGCATGGAATCCCGTATTAGCAACTGTGGCAGAAGGGTGGGGGAGACTAGCATGAATGAACAATGTACAGATTGGAGGGAAAGCGCTAGCTATCGTTATCATTACCATAGTAGGAACTGGCCAAATCTCAATCTTTTTCAGAGGTCGGAGTCGGATCAACCGGTGGGGTTACAGAAGCTGCATCGACGGCTTTCGATTTTGATAGACGTCGAAAGATGTCAATGCCAGTGTCACCGAGATAGTTGTACAAGACGAAGGCGAGACAGACGAAGAGGAGCAGAAAGCCGGCGCGTTTTCTGAAAATAGATTTGATATAACTGACATCAAAGTGTGCGAAATGACTTACCGTGTACCAGTGATGGGCTTAATCATGTCCAAAACAACGGCAATAAAGTACAAAACAATCTTCAACGCTTCCACGATAATGTTAGCCCCGCTTAGCATGAGGCCATTCCAAACACTGTGTTTTCCCAGGTTTTCGGCGCTTTCCTTAACGTTGGCTTCGATGCGGAAAATGTGATTGTGGTTCGTCTCGATGGATTCCTCAATGCGCTTGAATCGGTCATTGTACTGGTAGTCCATGCGAGTGCCAATGTGTTGGAGGTCGTTTTTGAGTTGGCGCATCTCGTTTTGGTGGACTTCCATCGTGTCGTTCATGAATTGGTCTTGTTTCTGAAACAGTATCATTCAAAACTGCCAATTATCTTGTAAAACCCAAACTTACACTCAACAAGAACATCGCATGAGCCAAATCACTCCGAACAGCATTCAAATCCGTCGTCAAATCGGTGTTCGTCTTTTCCAGATGGTCACATCGATGCTTCAGTCCTTCCATCTCCTTTGCCAGTTTCACAGCATGCTCCGCCGAAGCCACAGTGCTCCGATGATTCCGATTCGCCGTATTGTTCGAAACCGCCGGCCTATCCGTCAAATTGCCCAATGCATCAGTCGCCGGTTCCGGACTCGATCGCGATTCCTCATTCTGCCCGCCAGCCGTCTGTCTTCTCGTCGTCGTCGGTGAAGACGCTCCTTGTCGATTGCTGCCACTGGAAGAAGCCGGAGAAGCATAAAACTTGGACTGTCCGACCGTCGAGGTCGACCTAATGTGTCCGAACCTTACAGACTGATTCACCGGCAACGATGATTCCACCGACGTGGGGATGTTCTCCGCCGATCCCGACAACAGTGACTTCTTCATGACCATATGGGCAAAATCTCGAGGCGCCGACAATACCGTGCCCTTGATGTTGTTCCCAGTCCGTCGAATGCCGCTTCCCACATTGTGTAGTACGCCGTGGCGATTCTCCGGCGGCGGCAAGCCTCGTTCATACTCGCTTAAACGTGTTTCTGCGTCTTGGAGCTTACGTTGAAGCGTTTCCATCTCCTGGTTGTACTTTTTGTTTCGTCGCTCAAAATGCTGCTTTACTCTGGTCAATTGCGGGTTTTCATCCATTGGTGTTTTTGCGAGTTTGAGATAGTCTTCCAGCTCGCCTAAAAACAACGAATTTGTATTCCTTTTTAAATATAAATGCTCGATAGCTCAACTTTTTGAGCCATTGTATTGTTCAAATGGTGTTTCACCGAACAATGCAATCGCACTTTTTTGATCGTTGACCCCGTCAAAAACTAAATTTAATGCGGTTAATGTTTCAAAGTTTTTCGTCAGCTGACAGGCAAACATAATTTCAACGCTTTTTGCAACAAAGTTCCTACTTGAATCAGTCATCTTTGAAGTGCTTGCAAAGAAAAAGTGAGTATCGCTGTCAATTCGGTTCAAAAAACGGTGCAAAGTACAATCGCAAAAAATGAAGACGAACAGGAAGCCATCCAAATGAAAATGGACAGTGATAACCGCATTATGATGAAAAACACTACCCCAAATGACAGGCTATCAGTCAAGACCGAGATCGTCTGATCTAGGACCCAAAATAGCACAAAAACTGGACTTACGTTCATGTTTGATAGAATTCCGCGCAATTCGGCCCTTGTATTCCTCAATTTTGCGTGTGAGCCTCTGGCCCTCATCGCCGCCAACTGACGGGGACGCATTCAAACCGCTATCATCAAGCAGGTTCGGTGATCCCGTGGACCTGGCATCTTCGCTCGATCGTAGGCTGCCGTGTTCGTTGTTGGATTCTGTCTAAAAATGCCAAAGATTAACAAAAACTTTCAAAAAACTGACAAGTTTTCCCAAAATTTTTACTAAAAATCGTTTCCGAATCGCCTGGAGAGCCTTCCCACTTAATGTCGATGTCGACCGATACAACTTCGACCCAATTGGCAAGGAACTTGTTCGTCGTACTCTCATTTCCGATGAAATCAGCTGTCGACAACCAACAATAGGATCCGTTATCAGCTGACCCATCAAATTATCAAAACATACATTTTAGCTCTGATAATGTTAATTTTAACCCTTAATTTACAAAATTGAAAAACAGACGCGTCGTTTTCTGGGTGCGCAGTAAAAAGCGTTTCCAAAATCCATGTACATATAAAAAATTAGACTTGTCGTTGGTTTTTTTAGATAGAATTTTTTCAACACCGAAACAACAAACAAAATGGCCAACTGACAACGACAAGTCAGACTCACAAGCAGGGCTACGAGTCGTGATTTTGAACAGGCGGTAACGCGCATATCATTATTACAAGTGAAAAAAGCGCCAACAGCCATCGTTCATTCGCCGTGCTGTGCTGGGCTTGCTTTTCAAGGCTGTTGTAAAACATCGAAAAAAATTATCGCCGCTAAAGTGCATTTAGCATTGAAACCGGCAATCCCCCCTTGAAAAACTGGTAAAATGATAAGAATACTGACAACTCGAGCCGGTGAAACTGCGATAATATCGGTGGCATGATCGTTCGGCGGCTTCCGCAGCAGGCCCATGTCGAGGATAGCCAGGATTGCTATCGTTGTGATAAACTACCAAAGTAGCTCGATTCGAGGAGATTCAGGAAACTGTTGAGATCGCGGTTAGTGACCGACGCAATCGCAATTCTTCAAAAAGCAGGGATGAGTTTAGTTTATAGTTGTGAAGTTGTTTCGATCGCTGATCGCGACGATCGACAACCAATGAATAGGACGATCACCAAGATTACAGGAGGGGGAAAGCGCAGTGATAATCGCGACGCGCGGGACGCAGGAATCACACGAGAAAAAGAAAGGCTAGGGAAAAACAAATACAAAAAGGGCGCTTGAATGGTGCACTGGAAGGAAGCAAGCCCCCTGAGGCACTTGACGACACTCGTGAGGGCGCTTCTTCCTGATTTTGGAGACACTAGCGATAAACTACAGTCAAGACGACGACCGACGTGAGTTTGCACAGTATATTTGGACAATGTAAAGATACTAAATCGAATGGAAGTCAAATAACATTGCGCAGAATTGAAGTTTGGCCGAAATTCAAGACAGTTTGGTTGGAAAAAACAAGCAAAAACATGTGAGTAATAATCTCAAGTGGCGTAAAACAAGGCAAACAGTGTGCAACAGACATGATGTCGGTACTTCCTTCCATTAGCCTAGCCGCTCAGTGAACTCAGTGAACATAGGTCGAAGAAGCAGGGTGCTGAGTAAGCAGCAATCAAGCTTGCCTGGCTAGCTAGCAAGGCTCGACCGCTAACGACCACGGGTCAGCGAAAAAACCGAACCGGCGCCGACGGGCGAGCCCGATAACGACAAACATGGAAACGGGGGATGAGGGCAGTGCGCCGTGGGAGAGGGAAAGCTGTCGGTCGACCGGGCGATGACAGTCTATCCATCCATCCAACCGTACAAGGACATCGGGAAGCAAAGGCGGACGGCTGGAGCTGCCATTACTCGGGTCGATGGGCGCGAAAATGAATCGCCAGCGTTCAGGACAACCATAACTATATCGGGGAAGGACTATTTCGAGTTAATAAGGGCCTTTAAGGACGTTCTATTGTGTTTTTGTTATGACAATGCGAAATGATATTTGTTACAAAATAGCCCTTATTAACCAAACCAAAACACGCGCAAAGGTCAAAGGTGCATCCACTACTCAAATGGTTAAAATCACAACGCCTTTTGTTGACTACGGATTACACAAATAACACACTTTCCATTCAAGATTTGTAAAAAACAACTTCAAAAACATCACAAATAATTTTTTACCGAACTTTCAAGCGCGAAAAGTGCCTCGATTTGGGGGACTGTCGTTCAGAATAGAATGGTAAAAAAAGATTCAATGTATCGCCAGACAGAGAGAAACGCTGTTTGCAGCCGTTTGCGCAGAGAGCCCCAAAATGTCGTCGTCCACCCATTCAACGTTTTTTGTTACTCTTCTGCTTACCGCTCACTTCAATAGATGGGGTGGGACTGACTGAAAGAGCATCTGCTCGAGGCTCGTAGGCAACCCCCATCGCCAGCCAGGGAGGTCACCCTAAACGTCGAGCTAGCTATCCTTGCACGTGAAAAACATCAACATCTTCATAGCTGCAGATCGCCATCGCACTTTTGTTGATGGTGATCACTGGGCAGAAAAAGGGCTATCAAAAGAACATGATGTCGGCTCGAAGCGAGCCATGGCTGCAGGTCCGACTAAGCATGCCACAGGGCATGAAAATTACGATTGCATGCGCTGTGGGAGGGGTGATAGTGATAGGGATCGCGTAGAAAAACAAAACTGCTGTCATGGATAAGTGCGTTAACTTTGTTACGTCGTTAAATGATCAGAAGGCCGCAGCTTTGAGAATTCATGAACAGGATGAGAAAATTTATGGACTTTATACCCAACACGATCAAACATTGCATTAGTCATACAAGACAGACTACTAAAACGGGTGACAGGTGACCAAATTATAACCACGGCCATTCAGAATTTCATAACCAAGCGTAACCAAAAACAAACAAAACTACCGAAACTAACAACACCCACCTACTGATAAGGCCTAAATTGCGGTAAGCTAGTTGATAGCAGGCTGTAAAACGTTTTTCAACGGCGAAACACGCGCAAATAACATGCTTCTCGCGTGTTTCACTGTGAATCCACTTGTTTTCGAACCGAGTTTCAATAACGAACACCCAAAAAACGTCGAGAGGGGACAAGAAACAGTAGTAAGCAAACTCGCACTTCACACACAAATTGTCCACATACATCCAAAGACAAACATTGGCGACGAAACCCACGGAATTCGATGGACTTCATTGACGCACTCCGCGAACAACGAGGGCAAAAGATTTTTTGACACCTTTGATGATGCTGATGTAAGTTTCCTCTTACCACCACATCGCCCACCCAAAGGATGCGCATTTAATACAAGATCGAGGTCAATGCGAGCTCTCAAATCACATTTTGTGGGAATATCTTTCGAAGAATATAATTTTAATCGTGATAGACGTAGGTTTCGCGCATTTATACCCTGTCATTTTACAGTATCGTTGCCATCATTTTGTAACAGTAAAAACTGCGTAAAAAGCGACCCTAATCACTCCGAAAACCGGTCAAAACGTAAAAGGACAAAGGGCGTTTATGACAAAAAGTGGTATGTGGCCACTAGATCATCATCTTCTCGACCACTATGAAGGAGTATAGTTTTAACGTGATGAAAAATTGAGTACTTTAAGTCGATCAAAACTCCGATGCAGACGATTTCGCGTGTTTGCAACTCGAAAAGAATGTCCTTTGTCCTTTCTGTTTAGGCTTTTTACATCTACTTCCTGACAATGATGCCCTCTCGCGTGTGTCTGACAACTCGAGGTTACGGTACAAATTACGAGAGGGAATTAAAGTCTGTTAAAACAGCAAATTAATGAAGGTTGTTGTCGCATTAGAGAATCTCGTCTCGTGAAAAACAACGAGAACACAACAAAGGTATAAAACAAGGTTCATTGCTTGTTTGAACCGACGACAGTTGGTTCAATTTTTAATGCCCCCAGGAAGTTGATGCGTCAGGCTGGCAATTACCGTTAAGTTAACATGATACGGAAGAGGAAAAAAGGCTAGCAAAGGTCGCAAATAAACTAACTAGATGGAGGATGTCAGCCGGCTGGAGGAGGAAACGTTCGAAAGTGTAACCCGAGTTATGAAGGCGGGAAAGGGGAGTCCACAATGGTTATATTTTACATTTTTTTAAAGAAGGAAGATTGGGTATCGATGACGGACCGGATATGGATGGCTGATGGGAACATGGTTTCAAAAAAGTGAAAAAAGAGCAAAAAGGGGTTCGGTTTTTGCTGTGTTTATGTGAATGGGCATGGATGGTGATGGTAAAAGTCTAGAGGCCACAGGGGTCTAGACAAGTCCGGAAAGGGCGCAAAGAAACGGGGAACTGATTGAAAGAAGAGATTAGAATCGACAGATTAAAGATGGGTAATGGGTCGAATGAGAAACATGTTTTCGCGGATATTTTCAATTTACAAACCTCCGACTAACCCATTTCACAGTTGTAAAGCTGCAAAATGAGTTTGAGTCAAAAACAAAAGCCTTAAGCCAGCACAATGACTTGCAAAGCTTTGCATGTTCACGCCCCAAATTCCCTTCAATTGGCAAGCGTCTCCATCTCCATTTCAAGTCGAAACAGCTCCAATTTGTCCTGCGGGTGTGACAGATGGCACCACACCCTTGCAAAAGCCAACCAAATCGACTGGACACTGACCGCTGCCAAGCAGAGGGGAGTGAAAATAACCCTCAGGGCAAGCACTTCCAAGTGACAGTCAACATGAATGGAACGACCCTATGCATCACACCCCATCCTGACCAATGCAAGTATTGACTCATCTCCGGTGTCGTTATCGCATTCTTGTTGCTTCCGACTAGCGCAAGAGTCACTACTTCACTATGAACTACACTACCTAAGGATGTAAAAACAAAATACTAAAAAAGTGGTTCGATCGAACAAAATTCGTAATCGCTAGCCATTTTTTCAGTGTTTTTTACTGCCTGAAGAATGTAGGGGAAAGGGATGCATCAATACGATTAGAATCAGATTAGTCATCTCCCAGACGAGCGACCGCAAAATAAGCTCGAACAACTTTTGCTGATACATTTTTGGGGCCACAGTGCTTGCGAACGGGCAAAAACACTTGTAAGACGGGAAAAAAGTCCGACAAAAGATGGGATGAATCAACGCCTTCTTTGGCTGGAGGCTATTTTTGGAGACCGCCGGGAAACAGACAATTGTTCCGTTCTAACATAATCAAAAGAGGGTTAAACAAAGGGCAAATGTAGCAAAAAGCGGCAAAGACCCTTTCGAGATTATGACTTTATGTTTAGAAAGAAAAAAAAACCAAACGTGTAAGTTCAAAAAGCAAAAATTATGGTAAAAATATTATTCACAAAGCTAAAATGTCACACCCTTCACAGCATGAATATAAAAATAGCTGTCCCAAACAAAAACAAAGCATCGTAAAGTTCGCCGGCGTTACCCCCAGCGACGTGAAAGGTGTAAAAAATGACAATGAGACATGTAACTCGAGCCCTCCTGTCAAGGGTAGCGACACTTGGAAGTTGGAACAATAGGCGCCACTGTCTCCAGCGGCGTCAAAACAGCTACCTGACTACCGCAACACGATTTTTGACGCCTATGACTAAAATGTCGTTTAACTTTGAGCGGTGTTTTTTTGCAAAAAAGTTGTTACGCAAATAACGTGCATAATGTATGCAGGTGGGATTGGATTTTTGGATACTTCGGGTGGCGAAAACAGAATTAGTGAGGGAATAATTGTTGTTTTTGAAGGGGTAGAGGTTGGATAAACTGTTTTGGGTGACGAATTTGGGAAAGGGGAGGGCCGGAAATTGAAAGGACAAGAAACAAAAAGTATAACGGCCTTGGGTTAAGTGAAAATGAGTGTAATCGACACCGACAAGGGTGGTGGTTCTTTTTGGAAGGATCTGTAGAGCGAAAAAAACCGGAATATGTTGAGAGGTGAAAGGCATGGATTTGAGGTAAGCTGAGGGCTTGGGGCGCGTGTTTTGGGGTTGCTAGGCTTTGGGGTTGGAAAGTGTGCAGATTATAGGCTTGAAAATTACATAAGTTTTGAAAAAAACAGTTTGTTAACACACGAATTACAAAGAAAAATGGTTAGTCAAAACTGTGAAGTGAATTTGTTTAGTTTAGAAGCGAACGGCCAAAAATGACGTCATTTCGGCAGCCTATTGTCAACAAGATCGAATCTACCAAAAAGCATGTGACTATCACATTTCCTGGATCAGTAGCTTTTCGTCAAGTGTTTATACAACGCTAATATCGAGTCTAAACAGTTCACATCGGCGCCAGCCACCATCAAGTGCACGAACGCAAAGCAAAACTCGGGAAGGGAAATCTAAATGCAATCACCGAGCTCACGCGCCCTTCAAACATCGAAGAACAAAGGGAAGCAAATCCGTAAAGTTGCGGGGGAGATGCGCAGCAAAAGTATAACGTAGCCCCAAGGAGTGCCGATAATGACGACCCAAGACACGTATTTGGATGACTCAAAAATTGTGGATGCGCAAAGTCGCGAACTTCAACCAACAATCGGGAATCAAATTCAACTTTGTGTCAGAAATTTGGAAATATAACGAGTTCTGTTCATTTCAGACAAACTTGGTGGTCAAAATGCGGAGAAGCAAAGCGTGTTTTTGTTGTTAGGAGTTAGCCCGCTGACACGAACATCGGACTTTAGGGACAGGACACTTGGAGGCTTAAATTAACGAACGAACGAAACAAATGAGAAGAACAAACAGATTAGGAGTAATTGGATGGCTGTAGAGCGTGCGCGAAGATAGATTGAAGGCTTTTGGAGGGTGGATGGGTGCAAAGTTCGAGGAAAGTTGGAGTTTTGAAATTTTAAATGTTAAAAAAGTTGATTTTGTAGTGTTTTTAAACATCGGAATCAGTAGAAAAATGTTAGTCGACGGTTAGTTTTATCAGATTAAAAAAATCTAATGTTTTATAACAAAAAAACTGCGTTTTCAGTTTTCTAGAACTTTAAAAAGTAGATTTTTCACTATTTAAAACTAAAAAAAGAAAAAGAAAAATAATTGTCTATCGAAACTCACAATGAAATTAAACCAAATTTAACGATTTACACCAAAATTATAAATATCTATCCAAATATGCACTGTAAGACTCTCCAGGGATTCGTATAATTGAACTTTCTATCAAAAAATGAACAAAACCCCGTCAAAAACCAAAACAAACCTCATAAATTCCATCAAAGACGGCACTTCTGCCCTTTCCGGTCGACATTTCTGCACTCCCTTCCGCTTGACGGACTTCCCGGATCAAAATCGCTATTCAACAGCGACAATTCAAAGCCGACGTGGACGAATAAACAATGTTTTCGTAACGATGGACTTGTCATTAAGGTAGTTGGACCTGGCTCATGGTGTCTTCAATCAAAAATGAATTAGGTTCCACGTACTTTGGCCAGGTGTTTGGAGACGATTGACTCTGAAAAGGCGCTTATTGTTAGTAAATAGAATGGATGAAACTTGAAAGTTGGAAGAGCCACGTGAATAGGATGCTGCGTGCTGGCTGGGCAGTGCATGGGGGACGGATATATGGGCTAATGCGCCGCGACAAGTGGATGGGCTCCATGGAAATCTGCCCTCGTTTTCCCTTCTGGGGAGCATGTTTCGACACATTTCGGGCCAGCGGAGGGGTCGGCATGGGCAAGGAAGGGTTGGAAAAACAATGCAAACGGGAGAGAATCAATGATTTGTTGTCTGGTGACAGAGGGCTCTGTGGGACGAGAGCGGTTTCGAAAAAACGGCGGAAATTGTATGACAAAGTCGGCAGGAACGATGGCCAGAGGGATTAACGTCGAGGTCGGGAAGCTAATGACGAGGGTTAGGACGGAAGGAAGGGGGAAATGAGGGTGTAGAGAAGCGGCAATGAAGGCGGATGGGAAGCATGTTGTGGACAAAAGTGCGCAAGGGATTCGGGTTATCTTGGGGGTGGCACGCAAGCGACATAGCTGTTTAACCGAGTTTTATAGGCTTCTTTTTGCGAACGGATCGAAACGTGATAACTTTTTCACATCAATATAAAAATGCAACTTCAAAGCACTCTACAAAAACAAATTTTAAAATAAATAAGATAAATCCAAATGTTTGTAAACAAAAACCCGCAAACACCCCCCAAAAAGTCTCCTTTCCCCACCCGCGTGCACCCCCTCCAAAAAACCCGGTCCCGACAGGAACAGTCATCGCCAGCGGCGGTGGGGCTTTATTCTTCGACGACCTGTCGCCAGCTGTTTCCAAACAACCGCAATTTGCATATATTTATTTCCACTTAAATGCCTCGAGCAATGTAGGATCCGTTCCCTTGGATATACCGATATATATCTTGGGTTGTGCCGCTTGAAAGCGGTTGATTTTGGCGGCTATGAAGTCGCTTTTTATCGCATTCCTAGCTGTTGCCAGCTTTCTTCATTGTTCGGCGACTATCCACTTTTTAGCGCTTCGAGTGAGTTTTTCTTTTTGCCTGGTTTTCTAGTTTTAATTTAAGATCATTTTGATAACATTTGCCGTTTCAATAAAGCTATATCTCTCCAGGAAGAAACCCGTCTCAACATCCCTCTAACCGACTTTGGCTACGACAATGGCGGCACTCTCGACTTCTCCGTTCACAACTTCACCGTTCCGGAGGCCGTTGTCGACTTCAAGGATGCCATGGCTGATCGGAAGACTGAGAAATTCGTATGTTTTACCCTATTTTTTTGCGATTTTATATATAACTTTCCAGGGAATGATCGGTTTTACCCTGTCCCGAGGCAATGCCATCCACGACGGCATCCGAACAAACCCCCATGTCTGCCAGCTGCTCAATACTGATCAGGGCCTTGATGCGTTGTTCTTTGTTTTCGACTTCTCCAAGGAAAGGCTCACAGTCAGCCGTTCTGGTGCCGTTTCTGATTTGAAACTTTGTCCCAGCATTGCCGATTGCCCAGACGAGCTGCCAAATCCGAATGCGACGACGACCAAAGAGCCGGATTCGATGTTGAAGCGTATTTTCGGGAACATTTTACCGTCTGATAACGCGATACCGTACCAGGACTACATTCCATTGTCGGTCAATGGCACCAAATACGCGGCCCACTTCGCGACACGCTTCCTCGGCCATTTGAAAGGCGAATATCAGCTGGTTTACCACAACTGCTTGAATTACAAGTCCGCCAATGGAGTCACTGATAGAATCGCCGTCGATTTTGCTGTTCGAATCACCGAGATGAATGCGCATTCGTATTTGAGCGCTGGCGACATCCCGAAGCCGCAGATTTACTTCTATTTGGCCTTTTTGTTTGCGATGGCTACGATTGCGTGGATGCATAAGCTTTGTCGATCTGAGTAAGTCTTATTTTTACATTTTGCGATCTACAGTAACCCATTTCAGCCCAGATATGGTATTCCGCGTCCACAAACTCATGACAGCCTTGGTCTTTTTGAAAACCCTATCAGTCTTCTTCCATGGCATGAATTATTACTATGCAGCAGCGTATGGCCATCAACAGGAGTTATGGGCTGTTATTTTCTACATTACACATCTGTAAGTTGGCCTTTTTAGAAATTCCCTGAGGCTATGAAGCCCTTTTCAGCCTCAAAGGAGCCCTCCTTTTCGGCACGATCATCCTCATTGGCTCCGGCTACACCCTCTTCAAGAACTTTTTATCCGACCGGGATCGCAATATTTTCATGATTGTCCTACCTCTGCAAATTATCGACAACATCATTATGGCCATCATTGAAGAATCTGAATTCGGCGAGCAGCGGTATTACTTCTGGACCGAAGTTTTCATGTTCTTCGACTTCGTATGTTGTATGGCGATCATTCTACCGGTGCTGGGATCGATCAGGCACCTGCAAGAGGGCGCCAGGACTGATGGAAAAGCAGCCTTCAACGTGGAAAAGTTGAGGTTATTCAGGCATTTCTACGTTATCGTGATCGCTTTCATTTATTTGACGCGGTTTGCGAAGTTTATGTTTGATGTGAGTTGTTTTTTCTGCAAAACTTTAAGTTTTTGACGATTCTAATTGCAGCAAAGCCTACCCTTTAATCTCAAATGGGTCAGCGTTGCCATCGTTGAGTCCGCGACATTTGTATTCTTCGTTATGGTTGGATACATGTTCCGTCCGACGAAGCAGAATCCGTATTTGAAGCTGTCGATGGATTCAAATCATGATGATGAAGAGGCTGTTGCGTACGTTTTTTTTATTTTTTAAATGTTTTTGAAATTTGTTTCTGCGACAAAAAATGTATAACATTTCCGCAATGTGCCGTTTCAGCCTCACAACAAATGGTCTCTACGAAAACGTCTCCCGCGTCCAACGAATAACCGTCACTGATGAAGTCGACGACATCCCTGGCATGATCGGAGGCTACGATAGCGACGAAGACGATCGAGATACGACGACATTGTTGAAGACCCATCGCGAATCCTCGATTCTATAACCTTTCAACCCCCATTCATTGGTATGCCTAGTCGCATGGATGCCAAAGCAAATTCCATTTACCATTTCGGGCCTTGTTAATCTCCCAGTTTTCTTTTTGTTAGCGTTTTGTTTCAGGTAGCTTGTTTCCGTCCGTTTTTTACTTATAATTTATGTTTTATGTTCACAATATTTTCGTGGGTTCCGTTTATTACAGTCAAAAGATTCGATGTAAATTACTATAGCTTTCTAAATGAAGGAAAATAAATGAGCATTTGATTTTTGGTTTCAACAAAACAAGAACAAGTTGTGAAAGAAAGAGATTATATTTTTGGAAATCGAGAGTGTTTGACTAGAAGTGATACAAGTTTACCGTAACCTCAAAAGCTTTCTGAAGTTGGTTTAACGATGGAGAATTTTTGACCGTTGGATAAAGATGCACCTCGTCCCAGCCCACCACAGGTTTTAACTTTTAGACGAAATTCTGCAGACGGCATTACAGTACATAGTTGTAGGAAAAAATTGGAGAAAGGAAAAACGCAAAATGCTACGCACCAAAACGTTTACAGTTTGGTCGTGTGTCGGCATTTTTGAAAAGCCCGCGTTTTGGGAAGGTGTTCGGATTCACATTCCGCGCGCCAACATCTCCGGACATGTGCGAAGAGAGCACAAGGCGAGGACACAGTTCCGCAGGGCACTCTTTCCCTTAAACCAACTCATTGGCCACAATCAAAAAAGTGCAAGCAGACGCACAACAATGACAACAAAAATAACTCAGCAACACCTATCAGACCGGTCATTTACTGTGTTGCAAGTACGGTAACAGATGCGCGCGATGGCGCGCACAACGAGGGCATCGCAAGTTAACATTCTCTTAGGGTATTTAGCTAAAGACCTCACTACGTATAAATAACATCGTAATTTGCTGCTCGTCATCAGTTGAATGCTGTGCCTTATTGGTGGATCGTGGTTTTGTCACAATATGGCTTTCAATAGTAAAGACTATCATTTGTGTATGCCTGAAACCCAGAGATACACTTGTGGCATAGCTGCCAACAACGTGATGGAAGGACTTTTACACCTTTATGTCCGCCATCACCTGGCATTTGAATATCAAATCGCTGGATTAAAGGTGCAGCGATTAATGTTGCCTTCTGAAATGCAGCATGTTATGTCTAGCATCGCAAAGGCCCGAAACATAAAGTTTGCTACTGCTGATGTAGCAGATTTTAAGCGTATATTTAATAGTAATTCGACTGGTAAGCTCCTTTTACTATCTTATTTTTTGTTCTGTATATAATTATGTTTATTTCAGTCAGAAATATACTGTATTGCGCGCAGATGATGCTGCTGCGGTTTTTGGAACCTGTCGTCCTCACCCACCAATCAACGACGACGAGCAACACATCTGGACAGATGCAGTTGCAATATCAACTGAAGAATGGCAAAAAGCTAGTGCTAGGCGTTTCGGATATTGAAAAGCCTGTTTCAACTTTTTGCGACAATAGGCGCGTCCGTTATGTACGCACTGCCTTTTTACGCCGGTAATTTACGTTTTTTATTGTTATCAATTGTTCCTGGTGTATATTGTTAAAGATTACTGGTGTATTTGCTTATATTGTACATATTATTTTGTGATGTGTGAATAAAATGAGTTTTACTTATTGATAAACACTGAAACACTTATGTTGTAGCATTACAGTACGAATCTGCAAAACGACATACTTTTATTTATAGTATGTATTGTATCACAGTTTGAATCACAAGGAGTAAAAAGCAAAAAACTGAAGTCAAGAAGTTTTACACTAAAAAATGTTTTGTGAGTTTTTAGGGGGCACGGCTTTCTTGAGATTAGCTCTTGGCTTTTTTTAGGGGTAACGTTTCCGAAAATGGAAATGGTATCCGAAAAAAGAGAAAACGATCCCAGCAAAAGTAAACAAATTATGTGCAGAAAGAACTGCTTTGGGGTGAGAACATTATAGAATATTACGGTTGCGTGACTCGTCATGAACTTCGTTTTTTAAAACATAATCATTGTATTTGGATTTTTTGATAGGGTACGCCGTTATGAGTCGACGAATACGGCGAGGGTCGGTGTTTTCCGGATCATCATCAATCTTATTCGGATTAGGGCATATAGCCAAGATTTTGGTACTCATGAATGGGAGTGAGAAGTAAAGCTGAGTTTGTTTTAGAGGTGGTGTATCAGACTTGACACTGCAAACGAGTTGTTCTCTCGTGCCAAGGTAGTTCTCCTCTGTGACTGTGTGCAACAAAAAGTTACACAGCATTTGTTCGTCGAGATTCTCTTTATCCTTATGCCCGAGGATAACCATACTGAATTCTTTGCCATGACGTTTGAGTATGTGCATTGACCCCTCTTTTTCAGTGTTTTTTCGAACTTTTGACGTGTAGCCAATAAACGAAGGCAGGGGGAGGGGCATATCAACCGTATTCAAAGAGTGACCAATGAATAGAGGCGATTGCTGAAGCGACGATGTCTCACGTGATTCCGCATTGCTCGGAGCAAGGGGTGTTCGGTTGATGAAGGTCTAAAGGATGTATGTAGTTTGTTTGATTATCAACAAGAAAACGTTTGACGTCAATAACTTACTTGATTACTCATGACGCGATAAGAGTGCAGCCAGGAACTGATAACGATTCGGCGGGAAAACCAACAAGATACTTTTCGATTTCATGTTTAAGGCTTATAGCAACTTTTCCGTTAACTTTTTTTACCTTTTTTGCTGAGAACTGCACAGTCGACGCTGAAGTGGACGATTATCTGTCAGGCATTTGTATTTTTGACAGAGAACTGTGCGAGTTAGTTAAGTTCAGATAGTCGTTTTTGTTTTGTGCTAATGCATCTGTTGCTAAAATTGCATGTGTAGAGTTCTTGATTACACCAATTCGACCGTGCAAGACCAAACAATTTCTTATGCTGACCTGCTGATACATTTTCTGTTCTTCCTGATACTGCCGGTACATGGTTGCATCCAAAAGAAGGTTATCGGACCGCTTCTTTTTCCTCCGGGGTTGACGCCGTTGATGTTGCATGTGTGCGAATGGGCCGGTTGTGAAAGCAACATACATCGTGAAAATGAGACTGTTACCAAATTCACGTTTGGTAACAGCAACAGCTACTGACACTTGCATCGCAGTTGCAGTGTTCTGCATATGGGCCAAACATGTTGAGCAAAAGTAGCGCTGTGTATTTGAGTCCTTTGCTACCATCATTGTTGCGTAGCGTTAGTTTTCTGTATTTGGGTCCTTCGCTATCATCAGGTTAGTGTAAGAATTCTGCGTTTGGGTCCCTTGCTATTCGCACGTCAAATAGTGTCAATATTCTGCATGTGGGTCCTTCTCTACCATCGTTGTCCAGCAATGGTAGCTTTCTGATTTGGGTCCTTTGCTATCCTCACGTCGAAAAGTGTCAGTATTCTGCCTTTGGGTTGCTTTGTAACCATCATCATTGTCAAATAGTGTTAGTATTCTGCATTTGGGTCCTTCGCTACAATCAAGTTAGTGTTAAAATTCTGCATTTGGGTGCTTTGCTACCATCGTTGTCGAGTAATGGTAGCATTCTGATTAGGGTCTTTTGCTATCGTCATGTCGAATAGTGTCGGTATTCTGCATTTAGGTGCTTTTCTCATGTCGAAGAGTAAAATACTACTACGACATGGGGTACAACAAATGTTTCAGCGTAAATGATTCAAAAACGGGAAAGTTTGTTAAGAGTGGATCTTCCGTGCTTGATGCAGTGGTTAGCTGTCATTATACATTTTTAATGACAGAGAGGAGTCAATTTTTCTAGGAAAGCTTGTTGTGACGGTCGTGGTAATCACGTGGACAATAGACGCTGTTATCAGTGTAAAACTCAACTATTTCATATCGGGTCATTTTGGGTGCTTCGGAGCCGGGTAAACTAGAGACTATCTGGAGCAGTATTCCATAACTTCCGGTTGGCATGATTATCACGTGGCCGAATGGGGGACACTGTTATCAGAGACGGGCGGGGTAGTGTTTTGATTTACCCTATCTATTTTTGTTGTTCATCAAAGCAAGGTAAAAGGGGGCAGCCCGAATTACAAATGAAATGAAATATAAATTTACAAAAAATCAAAATGTAATTTTATATTTCATTTTAGTAATCACATTGATAGTTATTTTCAGCTTGGTGTTCTGATTACTGTATCTAGTTACCACTGTATATTTTGTGAACTTGTGTGTTGTTATTTAAATATGATAAAATAAATGAGCATTTGTTTGACTTTAGCAAAACATAAACAAGTTGTATTTAATGGTTCTTTGAAAAATTTTTATGCAACTATAAGTTAATTTTCTGAAGATAAAGAATTTCTGATCGTTGCATAAAGGTGGTTCTTGTTCTTTTCCACCCCTGATTATAACCTCTAGAGTTTAGACAATTGTTTTGTTCGATTAACAAATGCATCAACAGATCATCATGGTCATTCGGCTTTGCCTATTTCGTGCATCTTTTAACGGAAGAATAAAGTGTGAAGCGTACGATAAGAAGATATTGTGTCGGTTGAGAATAAAAAGTTCGATACAGAATTGAGTTCCCAGATTGTGCCCTCCATACACACTACAACTTTGCCGAAGGGATTGAGACTGAACATTTTCCCAAAACGCGGGCTTTTTGAAAACACCAGCACAAGCCCAAACTTTGCTGCGTAGCAATTTGTGCCTACTTGTCTGTTTGGCCGTGTGTCGGTGCTTTCAAAAAGCCCGCGCTTTGGGAAAATGTTCGCACGCTAATGCTTTCCGCCGAGGTGTGAAGTGTACGGTAATGACATATTTTGGTTCCAGGGCCAGGTGTGAATCGCGTCTACCGTTGCACTTTCCCCTTAAGATACTTGAACTTTGCAAGCAACCTAGCTAAGTTTAAGATGAAATCATATATAAACCACCAAAATTCTTTCATTCGTCAATCAAACATCTCAACTCTCGTCAATTCAACATCTTGTTTTATTACTTACTTCTTCTTGTACTTTCTAATAAAATTATTGAAATTTATTATGTCTTATCGATGGAGCACCGATTGGCATCTACCTATGCCACAAAGCCACAGATATACTTGTGGCATTGCGACTAATAATGCGATGGAAGGCCTGCTACATATATTTCTGCGACACCATCCTGAATTTGAAAAGGAGGTGCCCGGCCTGATTGCCCAGCGTCTATCGCTGCCTGCAAAGATGCAGACTATTATAAGCAACATTGCCGCAGCCGATAACATGAATGCCGCTCGTCTTGATGTTGATTCGTTCAAACGAATGTTTCATCAGAGTGGAAACGGTAAGTCTGCTTTAAATTTTCTTTGAATATTTTTATGGTTTTGTTTTCTTTTCAGCTCGAAAAATACTGTATCAAATACAGATTATGGTGTTTCAATACCTCGAAAACCTCATCAGCACCGCCCCTTCCATCATGACCAGCAATACTACCGGAAAGGACCAGCTCCACTACGTCTCTAAAACGTCGAAAAAAATCGTCTTGGGTGTCTCAAATATCCACAAACCGGTGAACAGCTTTAACGACTCTCGTCGAATGCGCTATGTGAGAACAGCGTTTATGAAAAACTAATATATTTTGTTATTTTGTTTTGATATTGTTATTTTGTTTATGTTGAATACGGTTATATTTATTGTATTGGTGAATTATTGAATTTTTTGATCTTTAATAAAATTTTTACTCTCGAACACACCTTGATCAGCAACTTATGAAAATTTGCATCTTTTATACAGTCGGTTTTCTTTCTTTAAATTTTGTTGACGTTTTCACAGATTCTTTGGTGTACCGTAAGTCTGATGCCGCCAAAAGAGCTCACCGTCGAAGACCCTGTTGGTGCATCGCCGAAAAATTCAAAGAAGTCGATCCAAGAACAACCAAACAAAACGAAAAAAGCCAGGGATGCAGCCGAAAAACGCCATGCCAAGATGGACCCTTCGCAATGGCCTGTCGACAGTGGAAGCAAGGGTTCTAGCAGCGCTGTAAATACGTGCAATATGAAATTGACTTTGGCCAGTTTGAGGGCGTTATTCGGAGCCGAGACGCTACCGTATTTGGACCAGTTCGCTGATCAGGCAAAGCACACATGTTGTGCACTGGTGCTTTCTGGGCTTTATTGAAGAGCAAAATAGTACTACTTTGCGACATGGGGTACATCAATGATTGGGCGAAACATAATTGTAGAACGGGAAAGGTTGAGAGGGGGTCTTCCTGTAATGCTTGATTGATGCAGTGGTCAACTGTACTATGTTTTTTGTCACATGGTAGGCGGTCAATTTTTCTAGTTAAGCTTGTTGTGGCAGTCGTGGTAATCACGTGAACAAGGTGCTTTTTGTTCTAGTCCATTCCTGATGATAATAACTTCTCGAGTTTAACCGGTTGTTTTGTTCGATTAACAAAATATCCCCCTTTCATTGTAATGCCTAGTCGCATAGATGTCAAATCAAAAAATCCTTTCGGGCCTTGTTAATCTCCCAGTTTCCTTTTTATTAGCGTCTTTTGTTTTAAGTAGCTTGTTTCCGTCCGTTTTTTACTTACAATTTATGTTTTATGTTCACAATATTTTCGTGGGTTCCGTTTATTACAGTCAAAAGATTCGATGTAAATTATTTTAGCTTTCTACATTTTGTAAAATAAACGAGCATTTGATTGTTTTTGTCATTTGAAAAATATGTGCAACCAGAAACGATACAATTTCACGGTAATCACAAAATGAAATGGATTTTATTATGAATTTGTAACCACTTTACCTCGTCCCTGCCTACCATGGACTTCTCATTACAGTATTATTAGGAGAAAGTAAATGCTCGAAGTTTTTTCTACGGATCTCAACTTACGGTCACAGTTGAAGGGGCGGATGCCGAGGTGTTAGATGCTTTTTAAAATTGGTCAAGAACACTTTTGAAAGATTCTAGATGTCGGTGCCGAATCACAGGATGTGGAAATAAATAATCAAGGTGTTAATGACGGTGATCGAGTTAAGGCGACGAAGGTAAAGAGTCCTCCGCGGAACAGAGTTCTCATTTCCACAAATTTCATATCTTGGCGGAAGGAGTTAGCATGCGAAGTGTGAATTCGAACACTTCCCCAAAGCGCGGGCTTTTCAAAAACGCCGACACACGGCCGAACGGGATAGCTTGTGCTGGCATGGCTGCTAAGCATCTTAGATAGTCTGGTCGTGTGTCTGTGTTTTTGAAAAGCCCGCGCTTTGGGAAAGTGTTCGCACTCACATTTCGCACGCTTCTTCCGGCCGAGATGTGAAGTGTGTACGGAGGGCACATTCTATGGGAAACTTTGGTAAACCGGACCTTTTCACTTACTTGTAGTCCATCGGTGTGAGGTGTCAAGTATACTGTAAGGGCACATTGTAGTTCCGGCGGCAGGTGCCATGCCTACTTCACAAGTGGCGGCGGTCAAGATAAAGTTTGTTACCACCGAAGAGGATACTTAGCCTCAGCATATCACTTAGCTAATTTAAAGATGAAATCCCTTATAAGAAACTTTTTTTTTCATTGTAAACCACACTTGGTTTGTCATTTCTCTGTATCATTACGAAAAAATTTCTACCATGGATCTTCTGCATCTATATATGCCTCAATCCCACACCTATACATGTGGGATTGTGATAAACGACGTGATGCAGGGGCTCTTGCACCTATATGTGCGGCACCACGTTGCTTTCGAATCGGAAGTCCCTGGGTTGAAGGCACAACGTTTGATGCTGCCTTCGGAGATGCAGAATGTTATATTCCGCATCGCGAAGGTCAGCAACATCAACTACGCGAAAGCGGACGTTGTTGACTTCAAGCGGCTGTATTGTGCAGAAAGGAAAAGTAAGTTGATTTTAACTTTTTTTTTGTTGAATCTGTCTATAATTTTACCTTGTTTCAGCACGTGACATTCTATACCGTGCGCAGCTCATGATGAGGCGGTTTATGGAGACCGCCGTCACAACCTTACAAATGACGACATCGTCCAACAAGAAAGGGCAGCTTCAATTGTGCTAACAATTGAAAAACGCTAAAAAGTTGGTGTTAGGTGTGTACGACATCAAAATGACCGTTTCTTCTTTCGATGACCGAAGAAGAGTACGCTACATCAAAACGGCATTTTTCAAATAAACCCTGTGTATATTTGTTGTTATTTTGTTACTTTAATATTTGATTTATTGCGATGATTGTTATTTTTTATTTTGTTTTTAATAAATTATTATTTTTGAACTTGGTTTCCTATGGGGTTTTTAAGGGGGCGACGGCCCAGTAGATGTACTGTCGAAGTAGTGGTAGACAATATTGATTGTAGGCGATGAGGTCCCGGGTACCATAAGGTCCCGCGCTATTACAATCGACAGTTTTAGAAACATCAAAGCATTCGTCCATTGATCGTTTGTTTTGAAAAAACAGTTTTATGCGAAGTACCCGATTATTAAGAATTTGCATCTTTTGTACAACCATTGTCCTTTTCCTTAAATTTCGTCGACAGTTGTCACAGGTTCTTTGGTGTACCGTAACTCTGATGCCGCCTAAAGAGCTCACCGTTGAAGACCCTGTTGGTGCATCACCAAAGAACTCGAAGAAGTCAATCCAGGAACAGCCAAACAAAACGAAAAAAGCCAGGGATGCAGCCAAAAAACGGCATGCCAAGATGGACCCTCCACAATGGCCTCAAACGCCGCCACACAAACAAGCCAAATCGCCACGGATTTATTTGAAGCCGAAAGCTATTGCATTCAAGCCGTTGTATACTGTCGATAGTGGAAGCAAGCAATCCGATAGCGCTGCAAACACGTCCAATATGAAGTTGACTCTGGCTAGTCTGAGGGCCTTGTTTGGAGCTGAGACGCTACCGTACTTAGACCAATTTGCAGATCAGGCAAAACATACTTGTTGTGCGCTCGTGCTTTCTGGGCTGTTTAGTATTTACAAAATTGTTTTGTGAGTTTTATGGTTTTTGATAGTTGATAATGAAGTGAGTTTAGAATATTATTTGCCATTTCCTGGACGGCAGTTTTTAACAGTCGTACTGTTAACCATCTCCAGAAAGCGTTCAAGGAGGTTTTTGATGAAACGGAGGACGATAAGGAAAAGAGAATGCCGACTATGATGGCCGCGGTAAGCACACAAAAATTAAAACTGTCACCTAAAATGGTTATTTCAGACCCTACAAGCGATATCGTCAAGCATCTACTGTCTCTACGTGTTTGGATCGTTGTCAGTTATTGGCGAAGTTGCCCTTATCGTATCCACTGCCCTTCGACAAAGTCGACCAATGGCAATAACAATGGTTGCTACCTTTATTACACATTTTTGGGTAATTACGCTGCTTTATGCCATCAGTAAGTTGTCGGATTTAGGCATTTCGTTGAAAGTTGTTGCGGATTTCAGGTATTACGGCCATCGACAGCAAAGAAATCGCTGGAAGTTTTATCGGAAACCTCGTCATTCGCGATTTTGCTAACCATAAAGGTGGACGCGTGTATCATAACCTCCAGGAAGATTTTGATTGCTGTGGTTTTGACGAAGGTCCTGTGGATTGGCATAAGAATATTGCTTTCAATTGGAGTGAACCGGTAAGTTGGATTCTGTTACGAGTTTTCGAATGAAAAAACGAGTATTATTTAAAACGATCTAAAAATGTGAAACAAAAATTCTACAGTTTTACCGACAACGTCACTATTTTCTATTGTAGTAGTCAATGCAATTTGTAGGGCCTGGACGAAGAGCGCTCTTTCTTCAATGACTTCAAATGGTCCTCAACCTGTCCCGTCGAAATTTCCTGCCTAATGCCAACATCTTGTTGTAAGAATGACTTTGTTCCGAGTGATGAAAATGCAGATCCGTTGGAAAATTGCAATCGAGCCGATGTTTCACGACTGACGTATGATCAGTTACGGTCGAAAAGAGAAGAATTGCTTGAATTGATGGTACCCAAGTGAGTCCTGAAAACAGAACATTTAATTTTTGTTTTTAAAAAAGGACCGAGTTTCAATTTTATCAAAAAAAGTTTTCAGATACCCCGAAAAGATCAACACCCAGCCATGTGTCCCCCTCATTGCCAAACGGATCGATAAATGGGCCTATCCCATCCTGGGCGTTAGTATTGGCCTTCTGATTTGTTGGGGTATCAGTGTTTGGCTGATTACGCTTACATTTGCTGAGATTTCTGGGATGGGTAGTATTGATCCGCATACGAGAATGGTAGGTTTTTGTTTTGAGATCATTTTTTGATGTTTTTGCCATTCAATTTTAGCCCGACCCCACAACCCTCCGCGGCATCGTCCCCTTCGGCGCCCTGATCGACAGTAAATGCTGCTGTGGAGCCGCCGACAACTGGCCCATGTACGAAGAAGGCAGTGAGCGTGACGCCGTTCGCGATGACCGCACTGCCCTGATGGCCATTGAGGAAGGCAAGCCCCTAAACACGCTGGATCTCAACGCAAACACAAATTCCATCGGTCTATTCTTGCCGAATCTGGCCGAAACCCACAGCCTGACAACCGTCAAAACTAAGAAACCCTCCAAAAAGGACCCCAACAAGATGACTGTCAAGCCGAAGAACGAAAAGAAAAAGTAGTCCTCAGCACTACGAAATTTGATAAACTATTTGTTTTTCTGTTTTTTACTTGAAAGCTAATACTAATTAAACTAAAACTGTCGAATAAAGTGCTCTATAAGCGTGTTCCCACAACATTTGGACCGTTTTTTGTTCTTTGCCACAATCTGGATGTCTTCTTTCATTAGAAGTCGAAATATCATGACCTGTATTCAGCTTTTTGTGTTGTCTTTCGTATGTTTCCTCCTTCTCAGACCCCGACATCCCTCAAATGTCGCCATTGTTCTTCGCATAAATTCATTTCTTTATAAAGCACCCCCAAAAAACCATCAAAAGCACTGCAACCCCACAACATAATGAAAAAAGTGCAAATATAAATGAATAAATGCCAAAAGTGTTGTCCGTAAACGGAAGCTCCCACGAGGCTGCACTGACCACTCGAATGTCCAAGACATGCCCCTCCCGAAAAAGGAAGAAGGCAAGGAAAGCAGATCCGTCAACGCGCGGCATCTTGAGTCATTGTACCAGCTCAAAATGAATGTGAGGAATGAAAAAGTGTGAAGTTAGTTTTGGTTGGTGTATTTTGTCAATTTTGAGGAGGAGGAATTTATCAAGCTCGCGTTTTTGTGGGTGTTTCACTGCTTTTGACGGCACTCGGTAGTTGGCATGGACAATATGTATGGGTTAGAGTGCATCGGTTGTTGGAGTTGGTGGGTTGATTGATGTTTGTGAGGACAATGGAATGGAATTAGGGAATGTGGGTGAGTAATTTTATGGGGAGGTTTTGAACGGGTTGCGTGTACTGGGGTTTTATGGTTTTTACGTGGCATTCCTGAATTGACAGAAATCTTTTGATCAAAAAACTAAATTGGATTATAATGTTGTTAAATTTTTACACATTTTAGGAACTTTAAAACTTTAAAATCATACAAAAAATAATTATATAGAAAGCATCCTGACGCTTTTCAAACCCCAGACATCCCTTATCACATCTTAAACCATGTTTCTATCCCCAAAACCCACTTTTATGTCCCCGATAAACCAATGCCATCAAATCTTAAACTTATTTCCCCCAAAGCCCATCCCAACCCCACCAAAGTGCCGTTCCATGTTCCACCACACCCATCAAAAAAACTCGCCACCACCAGTATCACAAACAATAAAGCCACCCCCGTTCTGCGCAGTCTTTCAAGACAGTCACAAAATGGAGGAATCGTTTCTCGTAGAAAGTTAAAATTTTATTTCCTCCTCTTTTGCCGTGCCGATGCCGCTCCACAAAGCCATCGGAACGCCCGTCTGGCGCCGCTTTGAATCAGTCAGGTCTTTTTTCACACTTTCGTTTTTATGTAGGACGGGGTGTGACTGCAAGTTTACAGCTATTCCGTAAGTGTTTTGCCGCGCAGAGGGGCAAGTTTACGGTGTACTCCGGGGTCGGTTGCGGCCGTCGACCGATTGGCATTTCCGTGTTTTTGGTTGCGCGAGTGCCGAGAGGGGGGA
The DNA here is from genome assembly GCA_024447225.1 of Panagrellus sp. LJ2284. NCBI lineage: Eukaryota > Metazoa > Nematoda > Chromadorea > Rhabditida > Panagrolaimidae > Panagrellus > Panagrellus sp. LJ2284. The sequence goes on along the minus strand of JAMRYC010000005.1, from coordinate 4,279,655 downwards.
CCTTACATCAAAGCCATCCACAAGTTTGGCACTATTTCGGCGTGCTTTGATGGGGCGATGCAAGTATGTCTGCGCAATGCCTTCAAGTACCCCCGGAAGCATTTTCACTGTCGGCATGGATTAGCGTTGATGTATCCGCATCGGCGCGGTGAACATAAAGGTGATCCAGTCGAAGCTAATGTGCGTATTACACATGCTTTGGAAAGGATGTCTCGTGTTTGGATGATTGGAAGATGTTTATGTGTCAGAGATGGTCATGCTTTCGGTCTTTGAAGACCCATATCCGCTTTTCATCGGCAACAAAAAGCTAAAAATAGCCAGTTTTGGGTCAGTCTCGGGACGTCTTACAGTTTCTCTGCCCGATTTTACAGTCCTTTGCGATGAATCAGACTGGCAGGAGGCGGGAGTTGGCATTCATTGCTCCCGAAAAACAGAACAAGCTTGTCTTCAGTCTTGTTTTTCGCGGGCCTCATTGTCGTCGGCCGGGCCGAGGCGGGTGACGATTGATATGCGATGCCCAAACACAGTGTCAGTCTTCAATGTAAGTTGTCTTGTCGGGTTGCCCGTCCTGCCAAAACTGAAGATTGAATTACCAATGGGTGAAACGGCATCCGTTAGAAGGGATTTCGCGCATTAGCAAATCGGGTTTGGGAGGCAATTGAATCCAATTTTGGTGGATTTACTTCTCATGGGTCGGAATGCTTGTTGCATCTTCCTATTGGCATGTCTAAACTTCTTCTAATCTGGATTTATTGCTCCATTGTCAATTGCGAGTTATGTATTACACCCAAATCCACTTAGCATCAGCTTACTTACCCCTTCAATCACCCATGAATAGCCGAATAGGTCACGCCAGAAGGTCACTCCCCCATCAATCGTCAGTCAAGCTTAGCTAAATCCATTTCCACTTGTGATTGATCCCTCTCGCGCTTAAATAATTCACACCCGAAGACTATAGCTTCCTGTTTCCGCATTCCGCGCAATGGCGATACCTTGCCAAATCCAACAAATCCGCAATCTGTATCGATACTTTCGTTTTTTGTCAATTTTCATGGCAAATATCTTGCTTCCGTCACTCCCAAGCCTCAATTCTGCCTTGCCTTGCTCCTCAAACAATTCATCGTCACACATCACCCTGACAGTAGTGCGTGAAAATCGCGAGACCTGTCAATTTAGGCTCCCGAAGGTTGCTGCCAGTGTAGACCCAAGCTGTCAGATAACCTTATCGCTCAATTTTTTCGATGGTAGTTCTCGCCCCTTGTTTCAATGACAGTGTTTTTATGAATAAGCATTCACTTTTTTGTCTGGAATGATCGATGGGATGGGTGGTCTCGATTTTATGGACGAGAGGGAGGTCTGATAAATGTTGTTATCATGGGAGGTGTGTTAATCGAGGTTTTAGGGGTTATGAGCGTTTTTGCTACTATATGGAATTCTATTTTGGTTTTTTGGGGGGTCTTCTGACCACTTGATTTTGGTCATTGTTTGTTTTTGATGGCCATTTACATGAGAAAGGTGTTCATTTTTTCGACCGTATCAGTCCATTCCATCTAATAACACCAATTAATAACCGTGACAATGCCCTCTAGTCATTTTCCCACAAAAATAAGCGAGCCAAGAGCGTGTCCGCATGACCGCCGAGAATTTGCACACGAGGCCCCCGTCAGATCCCCCTCAAAACTAAGCCGATGCCATCTACAGGCCAAGAGTGCCAACAAGCCCCTCGACATGCCTGTGGAGGAACGGCACACGCTCGATCCGCCTAATCTCACCGAAAATGGTAGCCCAACGATGGAAGGAAGGCGTGGCGCAGTGCTCGCTTCTTGCGCAGTGGTCGATCGAAATGGGTTTCGGCGTGTTTGCCGACGGGCCTGCCTCTGCCCAACATCTGGTTCGACATTTACCCCTTTTTTGGCAATGATCAAGACTATTCCCCACTGCCACGAAACGGCAAATGGTGATTGATAACACATGCCTGCCAACTGCTCCGATTGATCATGCGAAAATTGCGGCATTTGCGGGGGCACCGTAGCAGCGGCGGCGGCATCACCTTTTTGGGGTCTTTCATGTTTCGGGGTTTCTTATCGCGTGTTTTTTCGTGCTTTTTTGATGCGTATCTTTGTTATTCTTTTATTTTTAGACTAATTTTATGATTTTAGTTTTCAAAATGCCACCCCCATGGCTGCGATCAGCTCTATGCACTTTTATTTTGGCAACTATTTGCTTTGAGGCTATTTCGGCCCAATCAACCTGCGCTTTCATGACAGAAACATCATTTGACCTAAAATCAGTCCCAAATGAACCCATCAGTCCAACAAATCTAACTGTATGCCACCCTTCCAAGTCAAGCACGTGTTGCACGTCTGACATTGAAGCTCAAATGAAGAAAGCAGCAAAAGATGAGATCGAAAACGCTGTTCAAGATCAAATCATTCTTGTGAGGAGACAGTTGCAACATTTTGGTCAACTTTTTAAGGGTGAGTTTGAAGTTTATTATCTTTTTTACGATCAGTGTTTGATCTTTTTTGCGATTCTTGCCTTTTTTGGGCATGTTTTATAGTTTTTTTGTACGTTTTTTCGGCGTTTTGTCCACTTTTTTGTAATTTTACAAGAAAACAAGCCCTGACTCCCCTTATTTGACCTCACAATCGTGTTCACCATGTTCGGGTAGTATCAAAAAAAGTTCCGCTAGCCACGGCCACGGTGCCAGCAGTCGTGTCAAATGTCATTCCGACTCCGCGCGGCCTTTTGTTTTTGGCGGGCGAAAACTGGGCCCTCCGCTTCCTAATACGGCTTCAATGTTGAAGACCGCTATCGACACTGTCAGAAAACAGAAAACCACCGGAATGCACTCTTTTTGTATTGAAAAATTGAATGAATAGAGGGAATGAACCTACTCGGGTGTCAGGGGACAAAAACTATCAAATTTGAGCTCTTTGGCCAACCAACAGTATCACGGTATGCCAAACACACATACCAATGTTTTTACACCTATAAGGTCAAGGCTACATCACCCATCCCGATTACCGTCCAATTTGTATGCCTATGCCAATTTCAATCCCTCAATTTGCAGGTCATTTCCGCGCAGCCTTGAATGTGACCCGTGCCCGATTAGATCGCTTGTTTGCCAAGAGCTATGGACCGTTTTATCTTCAACATCGAGAGGTATGTTACTTTTTTTTAAATCAACTTACATTCCACACCCTTTCTTGCATATATTTGCCTAATTATCTTATTTAGCACACCCTAAGCATCCATTTCTAACGACTGTCAAGCAATGTTCCCGAAAAAAGGCCTTTGGCGTCCCTGTTTAGGACCCTAAATCAATCATAACATTAGACTCACCCCTTTGCGTTCTCACGCCGATCGCTGTTGCCCTTTTTCTTTGTGTTTTTCTCAGTTTCGGCTTTTACGGAGACATAAGGCTCCTAAATATGCGCATACTAATACATAACCAGTCAGTCGATCATGACCGTCGAAAGGGTGTGGAGCGTCGGCGTTAATTCGCGCAGCAGGCAGTCTTGAGGGCCTTCTTTGGCGGAAGTTTGCCGACAAAACGCATTTTTATGGTCTTCCGGATGGGGCTTTGAACCTGAACGGCGAGAAATATGCTCTGAACTTGGGTTACCTGGGATTACAAGGGCGGAAACATGTATATGACATATTTTAATGAAACTGTGAAAAACTGATGCAAACGCAAATTTACTGAGGCTAACAGCCACATCGTAAATTTTTGTGCTAAAATAACATTTTATCGGTTCAAACTCATGAAAAAACGCAATTTAAACTTTGACATTGACATTTCTAATCCCGATTGACCAATGTGTCTACATTGAGCGCTTAATGTGATCATTTTATGGGATTTCTGTTGTTTGCACGTTTACTTTACGGTTGTCAGAGTCGCTGAGATTTAGGAATGGGTTTTTTGTCCTTTCAAAAGCTTAAAAGTCAAATTTAAAAACATTCTTTGCGGGCTCATTTTTTGTTTTATGGGGTTTTTTTTGGCTTTTTTGACATTTCTGTTTATGCAATTATTTGACTAATCGATGTTTTTTAATTTCTAATTTTGTTTCAAAAACTTTACAGTACTTTTTTTCAGATGTTTGACGACTTCTTCAACGAACTCGACACCTACTACACATCCCCATATTCCCACATTTCCGTCACTGACATCATTGATCGTCTCTTCAAGCGACTGTTCATCACCATGTTCACGCTAATGAACCCCCTGAAGCCGCCAGGCACCTTTGAAAAGGAATGCATGGCCAAGCAGATGGAAACGATCAAGCCCTTCGGTGGCTATCCTAACAAGATGCACAAACATGTCGAACGTGCTTTCACATCTTGGAAGTTTGTCGGAAAAGCTATGGATCGCGGAGTTCATGAGCTTCTGGAACTGTTAACATTCAAAATTTCCGATGAATGCGTCTCCGGCCTTACGAAAATGCGGCATTGCCATGTTTGCAGTGGCGTCAGCCCGGTTACGAAGCCATGCCCTGGATTCTGTCTAAATGTGTTGAAAGGGTGCTTTGCCGGGATGGCTGAGATTGATCCACAGTGGAATAATTATTTGCGTGAGTTGTTTTTCGAAATTAGAGGGGTCATTGATTGCATTTGGTGGATTTAAGCCAGTAAATCCGATTAGGGCTGTCATTAGTTTACCTGTTTCTGTTTCAATGCTTTACAAAAACCGGATTTTGCCGCCGGGCAAGCCGTGTCGGCACACCACCTGGACGGACATTGTAATTTGACCGACGTCCTTTGTCGATACAAGACCCAAATGATCGCACCATTTTGGCAACAGAGGGGGGATTGGATCTTTAGCCGTCCGTGCCCGCGCAAAAGCCTTTTTGTGTCCTTTGTGTTTGGGGGCGCCCTAATCCATCTCTCGATATCGGCGCGTGGCTTTGATGGCATTGGTACCGGATGGATGGATGGCTGGGATACCTGTCGTGATACCTAATTGGGATCTGGAGGGTTTGGATTTGAATTGACAGCGGGCTTGTAGAAGTAATTAGGCTGATTCACAGCGGGTGAAATTCTGTCAGAATTCGTGCGCAGTGCCAAAAAGAAGCCTTCTTCAAACTTTTCAAGCACCCATCAAGTACCCAGATGAGCTGGGAAGGTCGGGCGGCGCCATATTTCTCGCCTTTACTTACGCAATAAGTGCCATTGGTACTCATGGCTCCCCTTTGAAGGGCAGAAAACAGCTTGAGAAGTCGTCGAAGCCATCGTGTAAACACGCAAAGCGCGAAACGGCTGCACAGTGGGGGCTCGAAGTCGCATGGATCCATGTGAAGGTGCCCATTTGTCCTTGTTGTAACATCACATTTCGGGGGTAACTGTCATACTTACAACAATTGGATGTGACGTATGGAAGTTGACACCAATCCTCGACCGCGCAATGAATGAAAACCGATTGCTTCGCCTATTCAAATGGCTAATTGTGCCGTTTAGCGGAGTCACAGTCAGTTGATGTGAGAAGATCATCCGCAAAACGGGGACTGACTCATTGACTCAAGCAACCATAGCCGAGTCGCGCAGCTTGATTTCGGTGGATAAATCCAACTGGCAGGGGCTTCTGGGGGTCAAAACAATCGAAAAGAAGATGATGGATTGCGGGATATGCGCGGCGGGGCGCCGGATGAGGCCGTTTAGACACAATGGGGTGGGTGGAAGGGCAATATTATTCGCTTTTTTGGGGCTAAAGACAACTAAACAAAAGTTCAAAAGTAAAAAGTCAATATTTTCAGAAGGCCTCGTCAAAAACTCTGAACGCCTCGGCGAAGTTTTCAATCCGAGACACGTCTTTGCTCCGGTTCCAGTCCAAATTTCTGAAGCTGTCATGAACTATCAGGAAAAAGGCGCCATTATCAGCAACCGTGTGATTGCTGCCTGTTTCAATGATGTCAATGATTTGAAACAACTAGCTGAAGAAAACAACAACGAAATCGAAGAGCGCAAGGAATCTGAAGATCTTTCAAGCTTCTATGGCGTTTTTGCTTCACTTCGAGGCAAACGATCAATTCAAAACAAGAAAAACACACTTGAAAAAACGGTTTACTACAGTAATGAGCTTCATTTGGATAGTTATGAATCGGCATCGAGTTCTCAGGAGACTAAGAATGGAAAAGATAGTCAAACTGAAACGAGTGATGATGCTAGTGAGACTGTTCAGCAGTTTATTGACATGGTAAGTTGAACTTTTTGCTTACTTTGGCGGTGTAATAATGTTTTCTGCTTCAGCTGACTAGGATGAAATACTTCTTCCGCCATCTCTCATCAACTCTGTGCACTGATAGGAAGATCGCAGCCCCTCGAGGTGATCCGATCTGTTGGAATGGCCAACAACTTGGTCGATACACAAGACGTGTCGTTGGAGACGGTATTGCCAGCCAGCGAAGCAACCCTGAATTTGTCTTTGTTGAACAAACCAAAGATAGTCGTGATGGCTATATCAATGTTTTACCGGCACATTTGAGACCGACAACTGGAAATACTCATCTCAGCCAGCGATTAACATTTGCGGCATTATCTGAGAAGTTGGATGCGCTCTACAAGGGCCAGCTATCAAAAGAAATGGAAGACTATGCCGAGGAAGACTTTGACGGATCCGGCAACTTCATCAATCCTGACGATGAAGACAATTACGTCATCGGCAGTGGTCTCCCGCCAGAAGACGTCGACAGAGAGCATGAAGCCGTGGAAGAAGCTGCCAATAAGGCCCATCAGGACGCTATGGACGATTACAACGATCGATTCAATGGCAATTTCAACGAAATTGATTCGAATATGGTTGCGGCTGAGCATCTTCCAGTTGGATTTGTCACTATGAACGGTTCTCGATCATCAGTGAACCTGATCTGGCTGGTCATGATGGTGTTAGGCTTGCGATTCCTGTGAAAGCAGTTCAAATTGAATAATTAGTCGGTTTCTTGATCCGTTGATGGCAGTCCCGGTGTGCTTGCCTTATCCCAGACGACAAAACTTGTTTCCACTCTTGCGGGGTGCGTGTTTCAGCACGATTTATCCTTATCAGAAGTACAATTGTTTCACGGGCGTCCGGCACCGTGAAAAAAGCGACAAAATTTGGATGAGCGCGGGTCCTCCTCAGAAAAATACTGCTAATCGTTCGCTTGAAGTCGACAGAATAGCTAGAGGCTTGAAAATTTTTTTGAGGGTAGCTATGACCATTTTGTTAAGGGATTCTGAGTTTCATACAGATCCATGCACTTTGAAATTTTATATGATTTTAAAACTCCAAAAAGTGGTCAAATTAAGGTGAAAACGAAATTGCAAAGTTTGGCACGCGGTCGGTTTGGCACTTCCAGGTTTGAAAAAAATCAGAGACGTTCCTAATGGTAAAAAACTATGGCATTTTGAGTTTGACCAGGGTTCGATGCCATTGAACGTTTTTATGATGTAAAAACTCACAATGGCCATGTTAAGGTGAAAACGAAATTGCAAAGTTTGGTATGCAGTCAGCACGGCAGTTGTAGGTTTAAAATAAAGCAGAGACGTTCCTAGGGGTAAGAAACTATGGCATTTTGAATTTGACTAGGATTCGATGCCATTGAAGGCTGTGATGATTAAAAAACTGTATCATGTAGCAAAATTAAGGTGAAATCAAATTTCTAATCATTCGCCTGAAGCCAGCATGCCACTTTGAGCGTTGACAAAGTTATGAGGGGTAGCTACACCTACCTAGTTCCAGAATCCAGAATTTCAAAAAAATTCATCAATTTTCACGTGTTTGACAACTTAAAAACTGTGAAATTTTGCTAAATTAAGGTGAAATCAGGCTTCTAATCATTCGCATGGAATGAATAATGAAGCTAGCGACTTGAAATTTTTCTGGGGGGTGCCTACAGCTACACTCTTCAGGAATCCTGGGATATAGCCGGATTCGTTCATGTTTAAAGTTTCTGCGTTTAAAAAACTTTAAAATTTTTACTCAAAATGTCGAAAACTATGCAAATTTCGAGGGTGACGGACGAACAAAGTTTTGGCGAGCGCCGGACGCCCGTGGTTTGTTTTTTCATAGTTAATGTTCAAATTTGTTTAACGACTGCCGGCTTTGAGCCAATTCGGTCACAAAACTTACCATTATTGTTGCAATTAGATAAAATTTGTGTACTTAATAGTGAAAAAGTTGTATTTTTTGATTGTTCTTTGTTAGTTAGTGGTTGCATTTATCCGTCAATATTTTGAAAACTCGGTAATAAATTTATCTAATTCGCCCATCTAAGTCTAAGTCTACAATTTTTGCATTTAAAATTAAGTTTTCAAAAGTTTCAATTTAAAAAAATAATTTTATTTTAATATATATTTTTGTAGCAAAAATTTAAATTCTGTCATAACCTTAACCAATTTCAATCAACTTTATTGACTATGTTTTTTGCAAATACAAAATTTAACATAAAATTACATCTTACAAAATCGCGTTATTTAGTAAACTCAAGAAATATAAAATACGCACATATTTGGCAAAGAAAATTGTAAATATTCACAACAGTGTATCGAAAAGCCCTATTTAGAAAACCTTACAGCACACAAGAGCAGAGATTACATTTACAGATGAACCATTGGCTGACATGAATCAAAAACTTAATTTCGATCTTGGAATTGCTTTGTTAGACTCTTTTTGCCATTTTCAAGAATTCAAAAATCGACAATTGTAGCTGAAAGCAGCGAAGTATGTTTTCAAAATTTAGGTTGGGAAGAAAGTGGATTTTAATGGCAGTTTTGAAGGTTCACTTCGGAGTTATTGTTTGGCGTGCCATTGGGGTTGTTGTTGTTGGAAACGGGGATAGAAATAGGTTAGAATAGTTGGATTGAGTCATGTTTTAGTCCTCCTTTTTGACGTAGGACGCGAACATTTCAATCGGCACAGGGAATACGATGGTTGAGGTGTGTTCGGCGGCGATGCTGTTCAATGCTTGCAAGTGTCGCAGTTGCAGGGCCACCGGATTGGCTTGGATCACATCGGCGGCTTCTTTCAGCGCTCTGGAAGCCTTCTGTTCACCCTCGGCTGCGACGACCTTGGCTCGAGCCTCTCGGGCTGCCTCGGCTTCGGCGGCCATGGCACGGGTCAGTTGTTGGGGCAAGCGGATGTCCTTGACTTCGACACGCTCCACCTTGACGCCCCAATGCTCGGTGCCTTCATCGAGAATGGTTTCACAGAGCTGCGCGATGGCTTCACGCTCGGTCAACATCTCGGTGAGGGTCTTCATACCGAGAGCGTTACGGAGGGTGGTTTGAGCGAGGAGCTTTGTGGAATAGATGGCGTCATCGACGTTGTTGACGGAAGCGATCGGGTCGGAGGTTCGGAAGTAGACGACGGCATCGACGGACACGGTCACGGAATCTTTGGAGAGGATCTCTTGGGGCGGAACGGCGTAGGAAACGACACGGAGATCGATTTTGCGGCAAGTGTCGATGCAGGGGATGATGAAGACCATGCCAGGGCCTCGGGCACCTCCGAAGACTAATCTACCGATTCGGAAGATTACCACGCGTTCGTATTCTTTGATAACCTGCAAAACGGCATAAATTTTGAATTTTTGCACACAATTTTCAAGTTTTTTTTTAAAAATTAAATTTTTTCAATCGTAATCTTTTAAAAATGCAGAAATGAGTTTTCCAATTCTCCTAAACAAGTCATCTTCCAACCACATAGTGAGATAACAACAGCTTTGTGCCAAAAAGCAAGCCATTTTGAACACATGTCCATCAAATTAAGACTTGCGTTCGGAAGTCTGAGCAAAAACAGATGGCTTTCAACTTTTTTCTATAGATTTTGGGTAGCATTTTCGCTTAATTTGATTTGAATGGTTTTTGAATACGTGTTATTTACACAAAACGCAGTCTGTGATGGCTAATTGTAATGTCAGAAACGGCAATTTTGCAGAATACTCACCTTGAGGCAGACACACATACTGAATGGAAACGTAATAAAGATCAGCAACCACGAAAGTGCCATTAACGCGTATCCAAAAATGGTTCCAATGGTTTCATAGTCCGGTGGAACGTCCTGGTTTGATGACGGAGTGACCCATTGGGGCTCATTGCGCCCTTCTTTGGACGCCATCCGGTGATGGAGCCTTCAAAATGGACACTATTGAAGAAGATTCAGATGGCTGTTTACGAATAACACGCAAGATTGGGATTTGGAGATTAAAGTTGGCACGGCACAATCAATAAACAATGCAATTCGCACGAGTGAAAAAGCCTCAAATAATGGGGCCGGCCATGCTCGACGCCCGTAGGGCATACAGGCTAAAAATTTTGGCAGTTTTGAGTTTTTTGTTGGGAAGGGAAGGAGGGGAGAAAAGGCACGGATGGCCTTGTCCTTCTGGTCGACTTTCATTGGGGGGCCACAAAAAAGTGAAGTGAAATGTGTGTAGTCGCAGAAGGCGGCAGAGCAGGCTTGTGGCTTCAAGTCCGCGCTTGGCTGCGCAGCCTTGCCTCTCGTGTATAATTTCGACAACAGGGCGCAGTCGCTTCGACTTTGACAAGCTTTTTTTTGGGGCTTGGAACAGAACGGCGGTGCCTTCTGGGGTCTGCAGCCGGCTTCGGCTGACTTTTTGCATTGATAATGAAGGCCTTTGCCGAAAAGCGATACGCCAAACAAGAAAAGTCAAAGTCAAACAGGTGAGCGCCTAGTGCTTCTAGCTTGCCCTCGCCCTCAGGGCATGCCATGGAAGTGCAACCTTCCAAGCGCCTCCAGTTCCGGACGCGGATAGCAACGCGCACCCACCCAGCCAAACACGAAAACCTCATTATCATGTTTTACATGGATATATGGGGCACACCGAAACTGACACACTGAAAGTGGAATTCGAATTGGACAAAAAGTGCCATTAATGATGTCAGTGTGCACTTAAAACGAGCCTCCAACATTTATCATCAACGCAAAAGCGAAAAGCGAGAAGGAAGGATCGAAAACAGCGAGTAAGACATTAATCAGAACCCCGGCCGAAGTCAAATTAGACCGAAACTCACGCCAATGCCACACCATGGTCAGTTCGTCGGAAGCGACTTTCGACAAAGTGCCCCGAACTGGTGCGCGTCGAGCGAAGACGGCACTTGTACTTGGGTGTGATTAGTTGAATACGAAGCAAATTGTTCGACGAAAGAAACTCAAAAGAACATGAGAAAGTCAAAAGAAGGCGTTTGAAACGGTTTTCTGCGTCAAAATGGGGGATTTGGCATTTTCGTGGCAGGACCATCAGGGTACAAAAGTCGCTCTAAAGCGATCTCACAAAAATTTTAAGAAATCGCAGGTCAAAAAAAAAAAAGGGTGTTATAAACTGTTTTATGCCCTAAAATGACAAATTTGACACTTTCGTGGCGGGACCATCAGGGTAAAAAAGTCGCTCTAAAGCGTTCTAACAAAAATTTTAAGAAACTGCAATAAAAGTAAAGTCGATAAACGCTCCTGCACGAGCTATAAACAGTCATAACGCAAGTTAGCACCACCCTAGAGCACTAATAGCCTCAGGGCAAATTCAATAATAAAAGCGAAAACGGCATAAGCAGATAATTGCTTCGTGAAAAGTGGAAGTCTGATCATTGCTGTAAAGCTGTAAGGTTGTAAAAAAGTGCCATAAAGTAGGGGGTCTGATCTGTCACTCTGACATGCCCTACGGCATTGAAAAAACAAAAAAAGTTGGAAGTTCTGTTTTTAGGAAGGGTCTGTCTGTTTCGGAGAGCCACAGGCAAGGGTCGACGACACTCAACAGGATTATGGACACATGCTAGGCGGACAACGACAACGGCCATCGTCGAGGGTCGAAAAGAATAAAATTGGTTTCAGGGGACTCAAAAAGCGGACGCAGCCTCTAGACTCCTTTTTCAAAACGGACTTTTGAGGGCCGACCGGCGACGGCACCGATGGCCACGGGGCGATGGCGGTCATAGTTGAAAGGGGTACCGGAAGTTCCTCTTCTTTGTACTTGGGGTTAGTGCCGGAAGGGGGTGAGTGGCCGGTGTTCGCGCAGATTTCAGATTTTCGTTGCAAGACTTGCAAGAACTATAATTCTACCCATAAAGTGCCAATTCGCAGTAAAAACGAGTCGACAGCTTCGACAACTTTGTTTCGGAAGACGTGTTCACAAGAAGGCCTCCCGTCGGGTGTGGCTTAAGGGGCTTGGGCGGTAACCTTGTTAGGATGGGCCCTGCCAGCCAGGGGCTGTCGATGATGGCACTTTTTCTCGGCCGGCCTTACACGTTTGAGTAAGAGCAGTGAGTGAGTTTTTTGAAAGTTGTTGAAGCTTTTTAGGTGGTGAAAAGGAGGACTTTTTCAAAGACAGGAGCGGGCACACCCAGAGACGAGACGACTTTAAGCCAGTCTCGTCCGTTTGTGAATTGGCATTAGCGCGCATGTGTGCGTGTGCGTGTGCCCCGAAAAACACAATGGCTGCGGGCTGAGAAGCGTGTGCGCCCCTGGAGGAATCCCTTTGTCGAAGGCAAGCAGGACGACAGCCTTTGATGGGATGTGGGATGCCATCCTATGATGGGAGAGTGTGGGAAACCGAAGAACGAGTAGGTCAATATAGCGCATGGCATGTCTATGAGCATGTTCAATGACTAGCTAGGCTGGTTGTTATTTGACTACGGACTACTTTGTGCCATTGAGCTACACCCAGCCGGCAGACAGCAAAGATGACACATTGTTTACGACCGGCGCCATCGTAAATGATAAGCATAACAAAAAATAGTCAAAAAATTATATCCATCCCAAAACACATCCAAACCCTTAGGCAGTCCTGATGCCATCAACCCTGTACCCCCCTTTGGATAAATTAGCCACCGACATCGCCATCGGGGCCGAGGGCCGGAAAAGACGGAAACTTGAGCTCGACCGCCGCTAAGTTTTGTTCCTTCGAAGCACAGGGGCCTCGAAAAAGGCACCCCCTCAGGACGAAGGACGAGCTGTGACAAGTCCAAGAGCCGCTCTATGTCCCAGGGCCCCCGACGGAAACAACTTGTCGCCGGATCGATTTTAGCTAGGCTAGGTTGGCTGTCGCCTCGAGGCAAAGTCGGCTGGTTCGGGTTTGGCAAAGCGATCTTCGACAGCCGCCGCTAGCCGGGTGGTGGTTGCCTCCCTCTTCCGATGCAATAAACAATATAAAGACGACGAAAAAATGGCATAAGAGTATGGACTGGGTGCAATGTGCCTCGGGCGAGTTATTTGGAACACCATTTCGACTAGCTTTTTTTGTGATTTGTGAATAATAGACGCCTTTGTTGAACAATAAACTGCGCTTCGGTCGGATTGGGCATTCATTTTTGACAAAAAAGCCTATCTCAAATCCATATTTACGTTTTTGAATAATTTATCGCCCCCATTTATCATTCCAGTCCGGTTTTTCCTCTTTGGCTTCCATACGAATTTCAAATATAAATTCATTCTCATATAAATTTTGCACCAATATAAATCCATTAATAAACATCGCAGTAGTTTTTTTTTCAAATTCCTGTTGTACACATAGGCCGATGGCGAGGTGCCATCTTTGGAGGATGGGGTACACTATACAGTCAATAGTGAAACAAATTGATAATGCCAAAGAGTATATCTGGGAAAGTTTTAAAGAGAACAACAAAACAATTTGAAATGCATCAGAACTTCCAAAATCACGACTGCGGCAACATGACGAACGCTAATCGCTTCTCCGCATTGGTCGGCGGCATCGGTCTCGGGCGATTTCTCAAATTATCGAGCCACAGCCCCTTCGTGAGTGAATCCGGACACGTGAAAATGTATTCGCGCACCGGACCTGCCAGTTTGAACGCGTTTTTAAGTGAAGCGCCGGTTATTGGTTCTGGAATATGGTTAATTGGTATACTGTAGCCAAAAAAGTGGAAAAACAAACCTCGTCCATCATTCAAATCGATGACTGTAGCCGTTTGAAGCGACATTCGCTCCTTGAAAACAAGCGAATTCTTCTTCAAAACATCTTTTTTACAAAGAACTATCGATTGATCGAAGAGATAGACATGGACGGTTTTTGACCATTGGACACTCCGTTTCATGAGGGCTCGACAATGAAGTTCGCCGCTGATTAGTGTTCGATGGTTGTTTTCGACGATATCAGGGCCTCGGAAGCCGTGGACATTCCGTTGCCAGAGAATGATCTTCTGGATGGCATCAACCCGGCGTTTTGCGTCGTTAATATGGGCCGCGACGGCACGCATTGTTCGGTGGGCCTGCTCGAGAGGGATACGGTCCATGTGGTTGTCTGGGGTGGCTTTGAGAAGTTCAAAAAGTTGCAATGGGTATCTGCAGATTCGCTGGACCGGGGTGAGTAGGAAGCCTTCGAGGGAGAGTTTTGACATTCCGCGGAGGAGACGACATGCCTAAATTGACTTTTTTGGTTATTTGGTCCCACCACGAAAGTGAATTTACCTCGAAAAAGTGCCTATATTGTGGTTGTTTCTCGATTAACGCTAATTCTGCACAGCTGATCGGTCTGTTGTTGCAGTATTCTGAGTAAATGCCAAAGTTTCGGCTCTGAAATTTCAAAATTAGTAAAAATGGAACTTTCGTGTCGAGACCTACATTTCTTAAAAACGCATTAGCCACTGTACTGAGCTCCGGCGCTTCATGATCGAAAGCGGCTTCCAATTCTCTGAGTAATTTTGTGTGAAGGGCGCAGATGGCAGAAATATTGCCAAAGATTCTCGATATTCTTTCATTGTTGAACATTTCTGATCGCCGTCGGCATTGGTCTTGAAAACCGTGCACCAGGTCGTTGAGTAATTTCACGTAATCACGCTCTGTGCCCATCAGTTCTTCAACGACTTTCCGACGCTGGTATCTCACTGCTGCCGGGAATTCATCATCGCACAGATTCGTCACTGGCGACGGCCGAATCGATTCATCGGCACGCATGCGGACATACGAAGCCGGAAACCAGCCGGTGCGATCTCGGCACATACCGTACCACAGCCCAGAATTTGAAGTTGAATCGAGAACTGTGATGACATCGCCCTGGGCAAAGGGGAGCTCATCGGCCAGCATGGCTACG
Source organism: Panagrellus sp. LJ2284 (assembly GCA_024447225.1). NCBI lineage: Eukaryota > Metazoa > Nematoda > Chromadorea > Rhabditida > Panagrolaimidae > Panagrellus > Panagrellus sp. LJ2284. The sequence goes on along the minus strand of JAMRYC010000005.1, from coordinate 4,264,623 downwards.
TGGTCCCAGACGGCTTCGACGATTAGCATTTGCTGAAATTCCAAAAATAAGATAAAGTTTTATTCAAAAAGGAGTAGACATACATCATCAGGCCCTCCAGTACTAATCAAACTACTAGCCCCGGCAGAACTCGCCGTACTGTGGGTGCTACTGCGGATGCCGCTGTCATTGCTGTCCATTGAATACCGTTCGGTGGCATCGGCAAGCACGGGATCGATACTGTGGCCACGGAACTGTTGGGGCTGCGACTTTGAACGTCGATCGCGAGGATGGGCCGTACGTGCTCGCATCAACTGTCTACGTGGGGTGGCCGGATGAGGCTGCTCGTAGCCGCCACCGTACTGATTCCACTCGATCATTGTGATGTCGTCGATAGGTGGCTGAAAGTCAAACTGATGTTTGGAAATGCGATCAAAAGTAGAGGATTTTGACATTTAATTAAAAAAAAGAAAGCAAGGAAAAAGTTCAACCCTGAGTGGGGGCCCTTGAGTTCTTTGTTAACGGTGTAACAAACACCAGAACAGAGGGCAAAATAGAGATCATTAGGGGATAAGGTACATCCGGTTGGGTGTCTTCTTGAAATTTTTTCAATTTTTTGATAGTATAGATGGGTTAGATTATGAAGTTGATCAATGTTAGTCCTTGAAACATAACCCGACAATGGGGGCGCCACCCTCAAAACTAACTCGATTCGATGTAAAAAACTCAAAATCAACAATATCCTGCGGCAACATTGGCCCGGTTTTTTTGTCACAACGGCTTTTGATCGAGCCGCCGATGAAGGTGGATGTCGTTGAAGAAATTACAAACTTCTCAAGTCTTCCGACGAACGAGCGCGCTCTCGACAAGCATCGACGAACGGATAAATCAACTCTCTCTTTCTTCCCCCGGCGTCCCCAGACAAACGGAAGCCACGACACCACCCGAAGGAGAAGAAGCACTCACCCGATGGTTGCTCTTGTGATGCAGCGGTTGCGACATGCCGGATGTCGTCGCGGCTACCACCTGGCAGGGCTCATGTTGGTTGCGCAGGACCGACGTTCGTTGCCGACGAACCATTCTGGCGGCGGTATGATGCTGGGATTGATGATGGTGATGGGATGAGGCTGCCGATGTTGCTACTTTGTCGACGTCACCGGCATCCAGGTACACCTGCAAGAAGAATGTGTCTGGTTATCACAGGTCGGAGGGGAAACTTCAAAGCAGAAAGACGGAAGGCGGGCGGCCCCGATCAAACCGTTCAAGAGGATGGATAAACATGTGGTGTAAATCAGAGGTTAAGATTTACGTGAAAATCGTGCAAAGAATATGAAGTGGGGTTGACAATATTGTTGCAGATTTTGCAGATGGTGAAAAAGTGTGAAAAATAAGACATCACAAGCATGCTAAATATTTGGCTTACTTGTATTTGTTGTGAAAATCTTTTGGAAACTATAAAAGTTTTAAAAAACAGCATTTTTTGCAAATTTAAATAGACAAAAAGTAAAAAAAGTTTTACATTATGCCATCGAAAACTCAATTTTAAGAAGTTTAAACAAAAATGAATGTTAAAATCCAATTCAAACCCCAAAGTTCACCCACAAAAACCGTAATCTCTACCCTCCCCACCATCCAATCGCTCTTGACCGCAGTTTAAAGACAATCTACGTAATAATGCTTCTTCAACTTTTGTTTTGCAACAATTCGTCGAAAAAAAGTACGATAATCCAAGTGGTTACAAAACAGCACAATGAATAACGGAAGCTAAACTCGAGTCAAGCCAAGTGAAGCAATCTTGATCTATTTAGTGCTTTTTGCACTTATCTTTGGTCACACTTTTCGCTTTTGTATGCTGTTTTGTTACGACACAAAGGACATGGGCAAGTTTTACACGGAAGAAGCTGGCGGTTAGGCAAGACCACACATCGATGATGGATGAGTGACGAAAGCAAAATGGTTAATGGCGACAATAACAGGAGGTGAGAGTCATGTTGGCTGGCACTTGATGCGGAGGTTGAGGGATTCTTGAAGGTGGGTGATGACGGAAGGAAGTTGGTTAAGGAGCGAAGGTACTTGAATGAAGCTTATGAGACTTTGATTTTTTGGTAGTGGACAAAATTAGGGATTAAAAACAGAATAAAAAAAAATTTGGTAACTTCGATAATAAAACAAGAAAAAAATTTTAAAAAATTTAGACGTTCTGTGATGAAGACAGGAAAATCCTGCAAAACCAAGATTCCACGTTAACGTCACCAAAATTCCACCCTAATCACCCGTGAAAAGCCTAAATAGAAAAAAAGCCGCATAGCTCTCAATCAACTTCAAGTGCAAAGGACTCCTCCGCCGATGGTACCCTTTTGTGAAAAAGCCGAAGCAAACAAGATCCCATTGCCAGCAGGTATGTACCTACGAGGTAGGCTCTCCAACAGCCGCCGGTAGACGACCAACCCCACGTTCCTGCTCCCTCGCAACAGTCCGTCCAGTTACTTGATTGCACAAGTTGCAATTGGATTTACACGTCTTTTGTATGCCCCCCTCCGCTGACAACAGGCTTACCGTCACAGCTTGCAGTTGAAAAACGGCTTGAGAAAGGAATCCAGCTTGTTGAAAGTTGCGAAATACACACGTGAAAAGGCTTATGATTTTTCAAAAGTGGAATCTCAATAACATCGCGCCATGGGTACAATGTGGCCTTGATCTAACTGGGTTTGACGGTGACGACAGTGGAGTTGATTTTTGGGCTGAATCCGAGTTAGTTTCATAGAGTAGAGTCAGGATGGAGGAAAAGGCATTATTGGAAGGGGCTGTTGGTAGGGCAGTAAGGCAATCATGGAGCGGATGACCGCAAAGGGGGTAATTTGGTGGACTAACGACAGGTGGAGGAGCAGACGCAAAGGGTGACCGTGAAATGGATTCGGCGAAGAAGAGGGGCGATGAAAAGGGTGGATGCACCTTGGATTTGAGATTGAGAATAGAGGCAGAGGGGTGACAATAGGATCTTGTGAGGGATGTACAGGGTGTGGGTTTGGAATTTCTGGAACGCAAGGCACGGCGGTTAGTGGTGAATTTGTTGAAAAAGGCAATGATTAAATTAACTTTTTTGGATGTAAATTTTAACAAAAAGTATAAAATTGATCAAACAACTTTTTTTTTATTATTTTGTGACAAGTGTGATATCTTAAGTTTACACTTAGCAAAATAATCCTAAAATGTTATTTCTCAGGCCAATTGAAAACCTAACATCAGCATTTTCGAACCCTCGAATCGCCACAAAGTACCCCTTTTTACACTCATTTTTGTTGTTACATCCGCCCAGACCCTTTCAAGCATGCTCATGTTAACTCAACTTGTTATCGCATTCCTCAAAAGACCTATAAAAAACGAAATTGAATTCCATCCTCCATCAGATCGACAATCACAGCCTAGCCAGCCGCATCCGGATGAAGCAAAATCGTACCCGTAATTTGACCCATCACAAGCCTAGCCGCCTGAATCAACTTGCAATTCAAAAAACCTCTCTTCAGATTTGTGCACGCGTTTTTATGTTTTTTAAGACATCAAAAAAGCAGCTTGACCGTTCTTGAAAATTAAAGCGGTTATCGCTTGGAAGCGAAGCCTGGCTCGAGGTTTGACAAAAAGCAACAATGTTACTGTTTTTTATGGATGAAAACCGAATTCAATGATGTTTGAGGTCAGTCACATGACCTCATCGGGGAAGGTAAAGCTGTAGGAGTCTGAAACTCTATCTAGCTATCGAAGAGGATGCTTAAAAAAGGTTATGCAGGCTTACAATGAAGATTTCCTATTTTGAGGGTTGAAAAAGACAATAAGCGCAGACTGGAACGGTCAACGTAACGAAATTGCGTAACAATAACACAGTGGGAGATACGCAACGCAAAATAAGCAATTACTATGACAAAGGTTATATGTTATTTGTTTTTCAAATTTGACCTTGTTGAATGGGTGCAAAAAGCGTTTTTACGAGACTTCTGGAGCGTTAAAAAAGTCAATCGTAAATGCGTGTCAAGACGGAGCCTTCGCTTTTCAAGATGAAAATGACTACGAACAACGAATGAAGGCGATAAAAAAACAATAAAGCGTGTGAAAAGCGGCGAGTTTTATGACACTAGAGAGAAAAATCAAAATCAAGAGCGTGGGATGTTGAAGAAAGAAAGATTTTTGAGAGTTTTCGGATGTTTGACGCTTTTGAGGTGCCAATGAATGAGACAGCAGACATCAGAGGGGATACTTACCTTTTCAGCGAGATAGTCCGACGGATAAATCCGAATTACGCACGATTCTGACCGCATGGGTGGTATTGGACGAGCCGAGTGCGAATTCTGATGGTGGTGATAGCCTCGGACAAAGGCCTTTGGCAATCCGGGCCGTCTGGCCTTCGAACCGGTGACGGCGGTCGCAAAGCGCGAAAATGTCGCGTAGTCTTGCTCGACGCCCATGCCGATATGCTTATTGGGGCTGAATTGAAGGCATTGTGAAAAGAATTTATGTGAATAGCGGCGCGAAAAAGCAATTTGGACGGCTTTTGTGGCGGTTATGCGATTCTAAACGCTTTAATATACGAAAAATGTACTGTAAATTGGGAAAAAGTATAATTTTAGCTCGAAATAGGCAATAAAATAGCAAAGATATTTGAAGGAAGCTTCCCGAAGAGCCTCAAAACACCTAATGTAAAGCTTCTCCGGTCGCGATCTAACACGCGATGCGCATTGTTCTTTCGCTACAGGGGCTTCTATTTTGTTTCTTCTTTCGTTCCATCGTTCGCAACGACAGAGACAGACGATTCCAGCCTCCAGAACCCCATCATTCTCCCTCCGCAAAGACGCTCCTGATTTGACCTTCGAAAACGAATGCGAATAGCCGGATTTAAGCCGATCGCGACGGAGCCTCAGGAGCTTAGGACGGAACCCCTCCTGCGACTGTTTCACTATTTCAGAAGACTCCAAATAGTAAGGTAAAGAAACACAAAACATTTACTACATTTTAAGCTCCCAATGGCCGCCCTAAAGTTAAAACGGAGAGCAGATTGACTGATGATCGTTTGACTTTGGGGGTTTGCAGGTTACTAGGACGCGCAATGCCATAAAAGCCATGAAACGATCAGTCTTTTTTGTTTGAAAAAAGGAAGGACTAAACGTCCGCGGTGAAAAGAAAGCTACCTGGCGCCACCCTGAGGGGGTGATGACAGACAGGGTAAAATTAAAAAGTTATTTACCGTGACGGAATGGGTTCGAAGGGGTGGGCTAAACCGGCATTTTTTGAATTTAGATTGAACCAGGAAAGGCAATTAACCTAAATTTGTATTGCAAATAGGCCAGAAAGTGATTCAAAATCACTTTTACGGTTAAATTGGCAAAAACCTGAAAATCAGGGTATTTCGTGGTGGGACCATAAACGCTCAAATTACAGAAAAATGAGGCCAATTATGGTTTTAACGCAATAACTAGCCTTACAACAACGTCGAACCAAAAACAAAGCCCGTTATGATAACAACCCCCGCGAAAAAACGCTAATGCCCCGAGGGCAATCACATCACATTCCCACCCGACAGTCACACGCAATAAAATCATTGGCAACCCGAAATGGAGCCTCATCTATCAATCTTCAGCTGTCTCCGATGTATTCTTATGCAAGATCGTTCATTGTTTTGTGCCTTTTTTCGGTGCTTTTCAGATTCGGAAAAGTCGATGATCACGCGGCTGATGCACAATTTGGGATTAGCTGCCCGCGCACGGCTGTTCTGCGGCCACATCGACCAGACGTCAATTTTAACAACATGATTATCCGCTTACGGGGGGATGATTGTGGATTAGGTTTAAATCAGGACGACCGACAAGACTGGAAGTTTCTTGAAAAGGAAAACGTATTAGCGAATGAAAGTAAAACAGAGGTTTGAGACGAGAAAGTGCAAAGGGGAAAGCGTGCGAATGGGGGTTGGGCCATTCGCACGTTTTTGAAAAGGCGCTATGAACGTGAAGGGCACATTCGCACAAATCGGAAATGTGTTTTGTTGTTTTCAAAAGCTACAAACAAGCTTCTACGTTCCTCAAACTAGCTTTTTACAAGTATAGGTGACCAGAATTCTCACAGATGAATAGAAAAAAGGCGTTTTGTAACAGATCAAAGGAACTTCCAACAAAGGAGTCAAAGCGCGAGGGCCCGAGCCGGTAACCTTCGATTGTAAGAACAAAGTTTAGTATCTACAATAGTCACATCGGAGACGGATACATACAAACACAGACCGAAAAAGGAAAAGAGACTCACGAGAAGTTCGGCCAGTGGCGAACTCGTGAGAGGCCAGTGAAAGTCAACATTACCCCTCCAAAACGCAGTCAAGGGACATACGACAATATCCGTGTTGCGGATTTGTTTGCGATATGAATATGAACTATAACGGTGAAATGAAATGGAACCAGACCAACATCAAAACGAGCGAACACGACCCAAAAAGTAAGGGAAGTAGTATGGAGCCGAAAGCACGGACTTGGGTCTCGATGATCAGAGCATGAAAAAAAGCCTACGGGTGGCGAGATTTGTTTGTCTGGCTGAGATTACAATGCAATATCTACAATAGATTGAATAGTGACGCCTTTGAGGGCCTCGGGGCTCCCAGGCTGGCAAGCAAGCTACTGACTAGATGGTGGAAAAAGGATCAGACGTGTCAACATGGATTGCTGGATAGAGAGAGGGGTATGAAAAAAAGAGTTGGACGGAAGTTCCGGAAGTTGGGTGAACATGGGAAGCAAATACAGTAGAAATTTAGATCAAATGTGGTAAAGAAAATAAATTACTGTTGTTATTCTGCGACTCGAAATTAATGGGTACTCTTATTACAGCAAATTCCAATATTAAAAACACGTAAAACCAAAATTTAAAACAAAAACAATAAAACATAACCAAGCCGGTCCTTCTCGGCTGCGTCTTCAAACGATCGTAAAACCCCAAAAACACAAACATTTTAGCAGTTTTTATGAAATTGTATAATAGGAAAGGAATATCCATTCAACCTTTTTCAGAGCTTCACGCTAAACTTTCAATGAAAATTTTGAATCAGGTTTAACAAAAATTTGAATGCAAGCTTTTCACCGAAAAAAACATCGGTGACTGGTTTTTGGTTTGGCAAATAACGGAGTTTCAATACTACAAAGTCAGTCATCGTGACCTGTCGGCAGCAAGCCGTGAAACAAACACGTACTACACGTTTTGGGTGGTTTTTGGATTGACTGTTTACAAGAGTGGCTTATCCGTTTTTGTCACAGAGCTGATCCATCAGACAAATAAGAGTTCAGTAGGAGAGAAAGACATACAGGGTGCGCCAAAAATACTGCAACACGGGTTTTTCGGTCATAACTTCCAAAAAACTTGAGCTTTCACGGTACAACAAAAAAGGATTAAATTCTTACTAACTTTGTGACGTGGGATTTCAACGGTTTCCGGGTATCTATGATTAGCGGTTCTCCAGAAGCCAAAACGCATCTTTAAAAAAAGGGGCAAAAACCCGCAGGTCACCTCGTAGACCGGGTTTATTTTTTTACTTCAGTGAAACGATGGCATATACCGTCAATTTAATAAAATCTTATCAATTGGATATCCAAGAATGCCTGTGATTTTTGGTAGCCGACGGGATTCAAGTTGACCACGATTTCAAGTGGATTCTGCGAGGGCATCAAAATTTTGTGTTTTTCGAACAAAACTTAAAAACGACGCAGCAAAGTCAGGTTTTTTTGACGTTGCGATACTCTAAGAGTCCTGGCAGCACTAATTTAATGGTTAGTTAGTATGTCAGCAAAGCTCTATGCCGTACATGGGGGAAAGTTTAAAAAAGTGCGTTTTGAGCCGATTTTATCGCCTTGAGTGCACCTTCGAAATAGGCACCGTATACCCGTACCTGCACCTGGTAAATTCCAGTCTGTGCTCGATTTTGGAGTTAAGGGTCTATGCTAAGTAACAAAAAAATTTCAAGGCCCTACAAAAATCGCGACGCCTGGGGGGTCTCCGAATGTCACTCCAGTGGTCGCGGCCTTTTGCCACTTTTCTTGAGAGACATTTTGGCTTCTGTAGCGTCGCAAACAGAAGCTACCCAGAAACCGTTGAAACCACAAGTCACAAAGGGGTTCTTGTATGAATCTTTTTTTGTTCTACTGTAAAAGCTAAAGTTGTTTGGAAGTTATGACCAAAAAACCGTGTTGCAGTATTTTTGGCGCACCCTGTAACAGAAGTGTGGGAAATGTGGGTTTGAACGTGGAATTGATTGAAAAACGTGTATATAAAAGATAGACAAAACACTTTTTAACATAACAATAAAGTTTAAAAAACTTGAAAACTGTTTTTAAATCAACAAACCTGTAGCGAAGGCGAATTAGGCAGGGTTATGGCATTGCACATGGCTTCGGTTAAGCTGTTGCGTCGGCGCATGTTGCCGCATCGGTACACGCCTCAGGGCATGTAGGTTTAACGTTCTTTTTGAAGCAGCGATCTGAAGGCACAAATGAAATGGTTTCAAAGCGCTAGGCAGGCGGACATTGACAAAAAGCCACACGAATTGGATTTGTAAAACGATACGTATAATTTGCGTTAAATGGCGCAGGAAACTATCAATCACGGTTCCCCCCGATATCGCGCCCTCAGGGCGGTATCGTGGACAAATCTTGTGAACAGGCAGACTTGTAGAAACCGTCGTCACTGCCAGCGGACAGGAGGAGAGCCTTTTAGCGACCGACAGAACACCTTTTTCCCTCCCACCCTAGACGTACATAGCCCCTCTTTTCAATTCGAACCAACCTTGAACAATGCAAATACGTGTATGTACACGAAATGGTGATGGCTGCTGGCCAGTGGCCACCACTATTACGACTACTGATGACAGTGACAACGAGATTGTGGTCACTTTTCTGGGAGTTGCAGCCGAGAGGATTGGGGTAAAGTGGGGCTTGGTCGTTTCGCGAGTTTAGCTTGGAGCGATCTGGAAAATGAGCTGGGATAAATGTGAGGTTTTGGACTTCTGAACAGACTAAAATGGCGTCGAAGGAATCCAAGCAACTTTTTTCATTTAAAAAAAAAGTTCAAAAACGTTAAAATAATGAAAAACGCGTAAAATTGATACTTTCGTGGTGGGACCAAGTTTGGGGCACATTCGTGGTGAGACCGTTTCTATACAAAAATGAGTTATTAATCAACTTTGAACCGTGCAATAGCTTTAAAAATGAAATGCAGTTTGTCTCGCTGACAAAAATGTCAATTCCAAAACCTTTATAAACCACGCTAACTTAACCGGAAACTCACGTCAGACAAATAAACGTCGCATAAACCTCATAGATAAAGCCTGAGAACACGTTGAACAAAAGTTTACAAAAAAGCTTCTTCTGTTTTTTCGGTTCGTTCAAATCGGAACTAACTTGTCGTAAAAAAACGAAAAAAATGAAGCGTCAACACGTTAGTGCGCGGCTGAATAAGCATCAAAAACTGGGGCCACGAAAGATGACAGGTACTGACGAGATATGAGAAAATACTGCCACTGGACATTGGCAGCCATATGCGTGCTTTCACTTTCCCATTTCGATGTAAACTGAGACGTCTCAGGCAAGGGTTGTCAAGAGAATGGGGAATGAAGCATCCGGAAAGGTGTAAAAATAGCACTTGTACTGCTGATTCAAGTGCTCCGGATTGTACTGTTGGGAAATTGAGCTTGGTGGAAGTTGGTTTTTGAAGGGTGCAGGTGAAATGTGGGAAATTTGATTAAAATGGGGTGGATTTAAGTTAATTTTAAAGGTAAATGGAGCGATTTTCGGGAAAGGTGCGTGTGCCATGTCATGCCGAGGGCGAATGAGTGAGTCAACTGGGCACTTAGCCAGGGGCCGACGGGCTGGTCGGGATTCGGCTGACCCTGGGATAAATGTCCATTTCGAGGGCGTTTTCCAGTCGCGTGGCATGCATCCATTTTTCGGGGCTCGAAATCCCGACGCGTGCCATTCAAATTCACTTTTCGGCCCTCTCGCGCACTCGATAAGTACACACCTACTGTACTGCCACCCAGGTTATTAATGACATGTTGACAACAACACAACGCCCAACGGTAATGACGGACTTTCTCTGTCGGTACAGAGAGCCGCTGGATTGTCTTTATGCAATTACGCGCTCCAATGCCGGAACCACATTACATACATTTCGGGGAATTCGGGAAAATGGAAAGGAAAGAAAATTCCGATGCATGAAGTTCGACGCGACGCAGGATGGCACCCATCTTGTTCAAAGATGATCGAAATGGAGGGGAAAACATGTTGTACAATGAATGGTTCACGTCGGAGAAAAGCGGAAGATGACAGTGAATTACAATTATGTACAAAATGGAACGGTCGAATGCGTAACTGTGGGCGGAAGATGGCTAATTTCATGACTACGTGGGCAGATAGCGAGTTTTGATGCAATCAGGATTGGCTATTTTGGGCTTTTTTCAAAATTCAGACAGAAAACACGAATTGAGAAAGGTGCAAATTAAGGAAAAACAGCTTTAAAGTCGGTTTTACAGTACTTTCTATGCCATGGCCTCGATTTTTTAAAAGATCAATCACAAAACCGATTCAAAAAAAACCAAATTATGCACGCCGAGATCGCGAAAAATCACTCTACCATACCTTCCTTCCCAATTCATCCGATTTAAAATCAAAATTAAAAGCATTTGTACGCCGCGCAATCTCACCGGGTGGGCCTTTTCCCCCGGTTTTTCCTCTCCGCACGACGGCAGCCAGCTTGATTGATTCGAAAATTTAATCACCACGCCGAATGATTTAGAAAGTTTCAGAAGCCATCCCAACACGGGATAGATAGACGACACCTTTTTGTCAGACGCGTGCAGATTAACGGATTGTTGCACGCCTGATGATGCGATCATGATGAGCGGGAGAGGAAGTCAGTCGCATCACACGTCGTTATTACCCCTTTTTTCAATGTGATGTGATTGCCTTTTTGCGGGCTAAGATGCGGCTGATCTGATGCGATAGATCGGCTGACTGACGCCAATGACGACGGATTAGGAGCGTCTGTAGAGACAGGCGTTGACAATGTGAAGAGTGATGAGCTCGTCTTTTGGAGGTGCAAGGGCAGGTTCTGGCAAGGACGGAGATGGAAGCAGCGAAAGGGAAACGCGAACCCGATTTGGTGGAGCTTCTGTTTCGGAAAGCGTTGATCGCGATGACTTTTGTGGATTCATTGAGTGTTTTTGACTTTGTTGCAACATGGATTCAGATGGAAAAAAAGGCGTTCTTTAGGCGGTGTCGAGTTAAATGAAAAAAAACTTTGTAGTCAAAGGGTGCCACAAATTTGTAGAATTAACATTTTTGTTGTTATTTTAAAAACGCAAGGTTTCATTATTTAATTCACTTTTTAAGCTTTTGTTTTTATTTTCATCATTATTTTCACCCGCAAAAATGATTTTTGGGTCGCAAATTGAGGTTAACAGTCGTAGTTATCAAAGTATTTTAAATAAATAAACGAAGTTGTATTCAAAAATCAAAAAATTAGAAAAAAGTAAACGATAAATTAACAAAACAAAAAAGATTCTTGGTCGAAGTGGGATTCGAACCCACGCCCGCATTCGCGGAGTAGAAGGCTCCGAACCCAAGCAACGCTTGGAAGAGAAGGTCTCTTGAGTCTACCGCCTTAGACCACTCGGCCATCCGACCATGGGGTAGAATGCGACAAGTGTGTGAGGCATTGTACGCGTGCATTGACTGCCGGGGGCTGCAAATGAAATGATAGTAAACATTTTGTCCTTGCATCATTAGAATAATAACATTTGTGTGATGGAAACAATTTGATTAGGCCTTAGTTACAGTAATTTCATGTTTTTTTTGTTTTCGCATTTAAAAAACGTCTGTTTGCAGTTAAAATCAGCCGCAATATCTGTACTCTCAAACTTGTAGATCTTCAATGAGAACAATTGCAGTTGATTTTCAGTTTTTTCTGATCAATGGAGTTGTTAATGTCGATAGGCGATGTTACAGTAAAAAACTTACACAAAGTAGATCTCCCTTTGTTATTTTAACCCCAACTTCTTTAGTTTGCAACCCTAAAATAACATTTATCGTTTGGTAATGGCACACTGTAAGAGCTTCCATGTCGTCGGAAAGTACAGTGCGCAATGTTATTGATTGCCACGGAGGTCAACGCCGCCGACTCCTCGCAAGCTTTCTCTATTGTTGGGTTGAGTGTCAACCACATCAGTTGAGCTAATATTTTTATAATTGCCGCCTTTGTCTTATCGTACATTATGAAACTACCATTCGATTATAAAAGTAATGACATGCCTTGGTCCAATCTACAGGCTGGATTCAAGTCTCGTTTGATTCAACTTGCACCAACGGCAGAACTTCCCAAACTCACTGAAACATGCCCCGATATTCGAACCCGTTGCCTTCGTCGTTTTAAAGTATATAATTGTGTTTTCATAACTGATAAGGGATTACTTTTAAAAGCTGCGTTAGATGAGATGAAAACTGATATTTTTATTCAAAAGGTTGTAAATTATGCCTCCTTCTACAAATGTACAAGATACATATACGATGGACCCGTGACATTTGATCAAAGATGGGATTCTGCTGTTTACGGAGATGCGCTTAATTTAACTAAGCCTATTTACGTCGGAAACTCGTTAATTTTGCATTGTAGAAACAAGGAAGTATATGAAGCAGTAATTCCATGTATCTCTGGAAGCTACAGTAGACTAGTTATATACGGAGAAATCACTTGGGATCAGTTTAAAAGGTTGTTACATGGCAATGTAAAGCAGGTTCGCATAGAGGGCAAAATTGACGTAGATCCATCACAATACGACGATGTTGTCGAATTTATTCAAGGTTTCTGTCGCGGATTTATGTACAAGTGAGTTTCTTTGTTTTTAGTGTCCCCAATTTCCAACCATTTTTCAGATTCTCATTCCGCACCAAGTGCTTCAAACCGTTGTTGGTTCGAAAACTGAAAGAAGCCTGTAAAAGTCACTCAACTCATAAACTAGTATGCTTCCTCATGAGCGACTATTCACACATTATTCACAAAAACTATAGAATTTGTTTTTTTGTTATCACAATATCATTTTTTGTTCTTAATGTTTTGATGTACTATCTAGCAGTATTGTATTTTATTCCTAATACAATGGAGAACCTTACGCCGTACGAAGATAAAGTCGGCACGATTCTTGAGTTATTAGCCTTTGTTAATTTTTTGCTTCATTGTGATTTTACTTTCAATTTCATTCGATCTCCTACTGATAGGATCGTGGTGCGGAACACAAATACAGAATGAAACCTATTTGCCTGTAGAATCAACGACAACCAAATAACAAGAAAACCAATGGTAGACTGACAAATGAACTTTAGAATTTCACGTGTTCTCGCATTTGTAAAACACTAATTTGAGCTGATCTATTATGAGGGCTTTACACTTTCCATGACCAATACCACAAAAGCCGATCGAAAATCGCTTTTATCAGTTGGCAATGTGCGAACCGTTTTAATGTGAGTGGTTTTTTTTATTTGACGTGTTCTAAAAGTGCCGAAAAAACTAATTCGAGCGATGTACACTAACATCTTTGCACCTTTCTGGAAAAACAACGACAAAAACCACTGAAAACATCACTATCAATCGTATCATAATTTTAATCACGTGTTTAAGTTCTACGTGTTCTGGCGGTTTAGAAACGTTTATTCAAAGTGGTTTAGCCCAAAATTTTTGCACCTACCAGATCCCTTAGATATCTAGCTTAAAGTCAGCACTTTCCACGCCCAAAAACACCAAAAACTACCAGAAAATGACACATATTAGTTCACAAGTAGCAAACCGTTAACTGAACTTTCAAAATATTTATACTTTCAGTTGACTAATTAGGCTGTTGACGTCAGTTTTTGATATTACAGTAAAAACTTAAACAAATCAATTCTCCATTTGTTATTTTAACCACAACTTCAATCATTTGCAACCCTAAATATGCAATAAATTCGTTCGTAAATGCCACACTGTAAAAGCTACCATGTCGTCGGAAAACACAGTGCGCAATGCTATTGATTGGCACGGGGGTCAAGCGCAGCCGAATCATCGCTAGCTTTCTTTATTGTTGCGTTGAGTGTCGACCACCTCAGTTGGGCTATTATTATATTTGTATTTGTTGCCTTTGCTTTACGGATTATGAAACTGCCATTCGATTATAAAAATAATAACATGCCATGGTCCAACCTACCGGATGGTTTCAAATCCCGTTTGGTTCAACTAGCTCCAATGGTAGAACTTTCTAAATTTACCAAAGTATGTCCCGATATTCGAAAACGCTGCCTTCGTCGTCCTAAAGTCTATAATCGCATCTTCCTCACCGATAAAGAATCATATATCAAAGCTGCGCGAGATGAGATGAACGATAATCAGTATCTTAAACAGGTGTCAAATTACACCACTAATTTCAAGTTCGCGAGATACTTACACGACGGTCCCGTGACATTTGATCAAAGATGGGATTCCGTTCTTTGCGGAGATGCGCTTAACTTAACCAAGCCTATTTACATCAAAGACACATTAATTCTGCATTGTAGAAATGTTGACGTTTATGAAGCAGTAATTCCGTTTATTTATGGAAGCTACAGTAGACTTGCTATATATGGAGAAATCACTTGGGATCAATTTAAAAGGTTGTTACATGGCAATGTAAAGCAGGTTCGCATAGAGGGCAAAATTGACGTAGATCCATCAGAATACGACGATGTTGTCAACTTTATTCAAGGTTTTTGTCGCGGATTTGTGTACAAGTAAGTTGCTTTATTTCGAGTGTCACAAAGTTTCAACAATGTTTCAGATTTTCGTTCCGCACCCGATGCTTCGAACCGATAATGCTTCGAAAACTAAAAGAAGCTTGCGAACGTCACGAAACTCATAAACTCGTCGGCTTCTCCGAAAGCGAATACACGCACTTTATACACAAAAACTATAGAATTAGTTTTTTTTCTACTTCAATATCATCGTTTGTTATTAATATTTCATTGTTCTCTTTTGCTAAATCTTATTTCATACCATACACTGATGAGGAAACATCTCCTTTGAAATTTATTGCCAATACGATGCTTGCTTTAATAGTTTTTCTAATTATTATGGGCCATTTTGGTTTAGCTTTCAATTTTCTTAACCATCCTACTGATAGGCGCGTGGTGAAGTACACAACTGAAGAATAAATATTACTCAATTGAACCACTATAATATCACAAGAAAGACCAGTGATACACTTTTAAACCAAAAATGCTTCATAAAGAATTTGATGTTTGTCAGTTTTCGAGAGAATTTTGTAAAAAGTGACTGACATTTTCCCTATTCCGGGTATTGTTGGAAGTGATATAGCCTGAGGTCTTTGTATCTTCCAGGGCCAAAAACACCAAAAAAGATGAATGATCTGTACTTTAAAACTTGTACATCATGAATGAGAACAACTTTGGTTGACGTTCAGCTAAGTTTGACTAATTAGGCTATAAAGCGTCAGGAATACATCATCATCGTTAATGTCATACTGTAAGGAGTACTATATCGTCGGAAAACATAGTGCGCAATGTTATTGATTGCTTCGGCAGCACAGCTCTGAAGACTCATCGCTAGTTTTTTATTGCTGTGTTGAGCGACGACCATTGTGGTTGACCTTTTACATATATTAACTTGTTTATTCATTGCTTTTGTCCTGCCAGACATCATGAAGTTACTAATCGAATATGAAAATGATAACATGCCATGGTCCAACTTGATGCATGGATTTAAATCGCGTATGGTTCAACTTGCTCCAATGGTAGAACTTCCCAAACTTGTTGAAACGTGCCCCGATATTCGATTCTATTGCCTGCGACGTCCGAAACAATATAAATGTGTTTTCATCACCGAAGACCAAAAAGTTCACGATGCGGCGTTAGTTGACATGTACGATGTTTTTCTAAAAAAGGTTTTTAATTATTTTTCTATCTTCAAATGCACGAGATACCTCATGGACGGCCCTGCAGGATTTGATCAGAGATGGGATTCTGTTGCTCACGTGAATAGTCTGAATTCAAAGAGGTCTATTTATATTACAGACACGCTAATTCTACAATGTTTAGATGTCAAAGCTTATGAAAAAGTGATTCCGCTTATATCTGGAAATTACAGTAGACTTGCTTTGCATGGAAAAATCTCTTGGAGTCAATTTAAAAAGTTATTACATGACAATGTTAAGCAAGTCCGTATAGAAGGCGAAATTGTCTTGACTCCATCAGAATACGACGACGTTGTTAAGTTTATTCAAGGTTTCTGTCGCGGATTTATGTACAAGTAAGTAGCTTTGTTTTGAGTGTCACCAACTTCCAACCATTTTTCAGATTCTCATTCCGCACCGAATTGTTCGAACCGATAATGATTCAAAAGTTAAAACAATCATTTGAGCATCATGAAATTCATAAACTAGTTGAGTCCGCACATGGCGGATATACCCACTTCATGCACAAAAACTATAAAATGTACTTTTATCCTATCTCAATATCATCTTTTGTTATTAATGTTGCAATGTTTTGCCATGCTGTAGCATATTTTTTCCCTGACATAGATAAGGAACCTACTGTTTACGTGAATTGTGTCCGCGTGATTCTGTTATTTTTAGCTTTTTGCATTTTTCATCCTCATTTCAGATTAGTTTTCAATTTTTTGCACCTTCCTAATGATAGGCGCGTGGTGGAAAACGTAAATGAAAATTAAAAACCAAAAAACTGAATTTTTAAAACAGTGCTGTCAGATCTAAAAGCATAGTGTGTAATAATACAGTGCTGGACAAATTGTTAGGGCCACCCCAAAATTCCGTTTTTTCTGCTTTCATTGATTTGCTACACGTTTTTGAGTATCAGAAATGGATTCAGCACCCCAAATAACCCCCGTGCCCGTGAAACGCCGGATCGATTGCGCCGTTCCGGCGAGAAATGCCAAAATTTGCGTTTTTGGGGGTGGACACATCTTTAGGGCCACCTAGTTTAAAAAATTCGCGCGTGCCGGAAACGTGTTCGTTTGGCACGAAATCAAAATCAGGGATCTACTATAGCATGCTTAAGCCCTGAGAACTGTTGCAGCGCAAAGTAAGCGTGCCACGGCACTCCTGGTGCTGAAACCGCCTATGATTTTGAGAATTGATGTTTTGGCACACAATTGCTGCCCAGTTCCGACTAAACTCATTTTTATGTATGTATAGGCTTGGAATAATGTTTTCTAATGTTTTTCAGTTTAACGATTATGCCAAAATTTGGTTTTGGCAGCGATCTTATTAGTAGGGCGCGACCCTTGGTTCATTTGACGGCACGGCCAAGTGGCACGAGCATGTGCATGCCACTTTTGTTCAAAGATTTTATTGCCTATTATAACGAACTGTAATATGGCATGCAGAAAATCTGCTGTCTGTACTTGGCAGGACGTACCTGGGCCACGATAGAAAACTACGGTGTCGCTAAGCTTACGTAAGGTGAAAATTGAGCACATTTGGAAGTTTTGGCGTATTCGAGCCAGGCGCGTCTTTCCTGTGAGTATAAATCAAATTTTTGAATGGCACAGGATGGGCAGGGATGGGAAACAGGGGTTTTAGCCACACCGCTATGTGTGGCATTCTGTGGTGTGCCAAAGTAGGAGCACATATTGCTATAAATTGGGTTTTTAACCCCGAAAATGCCATTCCTTGCATGCTTTTGGCAATTTTTTAGCATTATGTAATTGGTACAAGTGTGGATAAATGTCATGGTGCCAATATCGTAGTCGATTGCCGGAAATTATCGATTAATCGAACTTTACTAGAATGCATGGTCATATCAGCACCAGGAGTGCCGTGGCACGGTTCCTTTGCGCTGCAACAGTTCTCAGGGCTTAAGCATGCTATAGTAGATCCCTGATTTTAATTTCGTGTCAAACGAACACGTTTCCGGCACGCGCGAATTTTTTTAAGTAGGTGGCCCTAAAGATGTGTCCACCCCCAAAAACGCAAATTTTGGCATTTCTCACCGGAACGGCGCAACCGATCCGGCGTTTCACGGGCACGGGGGTTATTTTGGGTGCTGAATCCATTTCTGATACTCAAAAACGTGTAGCAAATCAATGAAAGCAGAAAAAACGGAATTTTGGGGTGGCCCTAACAATTTGTCCAGCACTGTATTGATTGCGCTAAAAATCCCTGTCTCGCTTTTTTTGGCTGTTGCGTTAAGTTGAGTGTCTACTCAGCTGTAAAATCATCGTTTTACTAGCGTTGTATAAGTATTTATTATTTGTTCTACGGTGCCCCTTATCATGCCCTTTATCAACTATGAAAATGACAATCTACCATTGTCAAAACTACCGAAAACGTTTAATGCTCGTTTAATTGAACTTGCTCCAGGGGAGATAGTTAACAAACTTACCCTATTCAGCGAAACATGCCCTGACATCGAATCTCTTAGCCGTCGTCGCCATAAGTTTTACAATTCTGTCTTTGTTACTGATAATCCCAAAGTATACAATGCAGCGTCAGAAGACGTCCACTGTGATCCGTTATCACATTTTTATCATACTTTTCAAAGTACAAGATACCTTTATGATGGACGCTCTACATTTGATACAAAGTGGGATTCAGTCGTTCATGCCGATGAACTTAATGAGAGAAAACAACTTTATATTGAAGACACGTTAATTATACATTGCGAAGATGTCAAAGTGTACAAAACAGTCATTCCATTTATTACTGGACAATATAGCAGGCTAGTTATATATGGCCGTATCAGTTGGCACCAGGTGAAGCAGCTCATACATGCCAATGTGAGGCAGGTTCGGATCGAGGGTATTGTTTACATAAATCCGTCGGAATACAAGGACACCATAGAGTTTATTAATCGATTCTGTCGGGGATTTATGTACAAGTAAGTCGCAATAATTTTGTTTTATTTTTCATTGTTTATTAATATTTTTAAGATTTTCGTTCCAAAGATACTGTTTCCCGACTTTGATGACGGAAAAACTGAGAGAAGTATGCAAACTTCATGGTACCCATACATTAGTCTGTGAAGAACGACTTGAGAACTTTATTCACAAGAATTATCGGTGCATTTACGACATTTTTGCAATTTTATCTGTTTGTCCAAGTTTTAGCATTATGATTTTTATGGGATACCTATACGACAATGTCTTTCAATATAATTCCATTTTGTTCCAAGTTTGGATTATAATTCTTATTTTGGTATACTTTGTGACTGTAGTAAGACAAAGCTGCTTTTTAGCCTCGAAAGCTATTAGCAATGTTCCATCAAATGATTACCTCGTGTTCACGTCGGCTCAAAAGAACGAGTAATTTATAATCAATGTCAGGTTTAATAAAACGTAAATTATAACATGTTTCATAGTGAAAACTGTACAAGACCTAAATACAAAGTGTCTTGTGGTTTTATTTGATCAGAGGAGCATTTTTGTAACATTATTGATTGCGCCGCCGAACCCCGCGCGGATCCGCAGTGTTTGCTTGTAACATTGCTGAGTGAGTTTAGTAAGTACTGACTATCAAGTTGATTTGTTGTAGTTTTTCTAAAATTAAACATCACACAGAGAAAAGTACCCCTCACTTTTCAACCCCTCACGAAATTGTTCCATCAAATTCAAAAACACTCCATCATATTCGATGAATTTTACCCCTCACATGTGAGGGGGACACTCCATCACGAGATTTGATGGAGTCACCCCCTCAAATTTCGATTGGCGTTGTGTGTCGAAAGACAACTCGAGCGCGAATGCGCGTCCGTCGCCGAATTGCGATTCATTGAAGTCTTTTCGCTTCTGTGTCGCAGGTTCCTTTGCCGCCAGCGCTCATGTTTTTGCGGTTTATGTTGTGTAATTGTTCATGATAATAAAGAAATTGTTTCTATTCTTGTATCTTGCGAATCTACGGGTTATACTACCCGGAAATACTTGCTTTTGACTCAGTTTCAGGCGTTTTCGATATGCCGACTTGATCGGCCCCTCCTTTGATGCTGATGATAGGTAAACTATTTTTGTCTAGTACTGAATTAACACTTTGTTTGCAGCATGTGATACCTCCACCGTAAACATCTGCGGTCCCGTGAGCTGCCGTTCAGAACTTGGCGTAAAAACTGTTGAGCCGTCTTTCAGTTAGCCCGACCTGGCTTTGAATATGGCTGCAGAAGATGTAAAAAGTGAAAAGAGAATGTCGTAATGTAAGTTCGATCTTTACAAGCAATAAAAAATATATAAAGTCTTGCTTCAGATCTGCAAGTAGTCGTTCACCGTCAACACCGTGCATCTCTAACCTGTTCCATTCAAATTGCCGTTTCACTCTCGTCGAAATCTCAAGCGGCATCAAACAGTCGACGCAATCATGAATGAACCGAAGTATGCATGCCACAGGTCATCAAAGACGCCTTACATTACCCCATAGATGTTCCACCATGTTAATTGTATACAATGATATAACTATTTTAATGTTGTTTGCGTTGTTTGTGTTAATTTTTAAATAAGTACCAATAAAATTTGCACTAGTAAACTCTGATGAAGCATAAAGGGGGAGGGGCCGACAAAAATCAATAACCAGAGCCGAGCGGCAAAAACCGAAATTTGATGTAAAACTTAATCATATTTGATGAAACATTCCATCAAGTTTGATGAAACACTCCATCAAATTTGATGAAATCGTTCCTCCTTTTTGAGGGGAAAACCCCTCACATTTGATGGAGTCATCCCTTTGGCTGTATCTTCCGGGGTGTTTGTCATCAAATGTGAGGGGTTTTCCCCTCAAATGTGAGGGGTAATTCTGTCTGTGCATGCCTTTTATTAATTATGAAAATGACAATCTACCATTCTTAAATCTACCGTATTCTTTTAAATCCCGTTTGGTTCAGCTTGCACCAATGGTAGAAGTTCAAAAACTCGCTAAACTTAGCAAAACGTGTTTTGATATTCAAAGTTTTTGCCGACGCCGGCCTAAGTTTTACAATTCTGTCTGCATTACTGATCACAAAGAAGTTTACGACGCTGCTTTAGAAATTACTGACCCTATGCCATTAGCAAGTTGGTATCAAATTTCGAAATTTACGCAATACTTATATGACGGCCCTTTTACTTTCGATCCAAAATGGAATTCCGTTATTCATGTGGATGAGCTCGATAAAACGAGGCCGGTCTATATTGAAGACACACTTGTTTTGTGTTGCTGTGGTGTGAAAGAATTTGAAAAAGTCATTCCGCTTATTTCTGGACGATACAAAAAGCTATTATTGTATGGACCTATCAATTGGGACCAGGTTAAACAGCTGATACATGCCAATGTGAGTCAAGTTCGGATCGAGGGTGAAGTTTACCTAAATCCGTCGGAGTATGACGACGCTGTGGATTATATTATTCGTTTTTGCCGTGCATTTGATAAAAAGTGAGTTGCAAAAAATTTGATTTAAAAAAATGTCATTTATGTTCCAGATTCTCATTTCAACAAGACTGTTTTCCTATTTCAATGTCTTACAATTTAGAAGAAGCATGCAAGCATCACAAAACTCATGAATTAGTCACTTGTAAACGACAATCTCAGCATCTTGTCCACAAAGAATATCGATTCGCTTATAAAGTTGACGCAGTTTTAGCAACTCTTCCTTTTCTCAGTTTGTTGTTGTTTTTTATTTACGTACACGATACTCATATTTACAATGATATCCCTCCCGTCTTTTTTTCATCTTGGATGGGAATCTGGATATGGGGGTGTGTTTTTATAATGATATTTCATTATAAAATAACAGCAGGAAAGTTGTACAGCGAGATCTCATTTAATGATGTTCGGGCATTTCAACCTGATAATCTGTATTAAAAACGTAGTTTTGTTGTTTTGTGGATTGTTTTTAATAAAAGAACGTAAAACCAATTTAAATGCGTTAGACAAGCACAGTAACATGTAACATTATTGATTGCAAAGCCAATCCGCGCAATTCTCTCCGCAATGTTGGCTTGTTCCATGTTTATAGTGAGTGTACCAGTGTGTGTTGTCTCACATATTAAAATTGTTTGTATTTTTCTTTAAACTTCATTAAGATGCCTTTTATTAGTTATGAAAATGTCAACCTACCGTTACCCAGCCTACCGTATAGTTTCAAATCCCGTTTGGTTCAACTTGCACCAATGGTTGAAGTTCAAAAATTTGCTAAACTTAACAAAACCCAGTCTGACTTTGAATCTCTTTGCTATCGTCGCTCAAAGTTCTACCATTCCCTCTGTATTACTGATCACCCAGGAGTTTACAAAGATGCCATGAAAAACAATGATCATGAACCATTTTCAAATGTATATCAGATTTCCGAGTTTACGCAATATCTTTACGACGGCCCTTTAACATTCGATCCAAAGTGGAATTCGGTCGTTCATGTCGACGAGCTAGACCCAACTAAACGGATATATGTTGAAGCTACACTTGTTCTGGGTTGCCGTGATGTAATCGATTATGAGAAAGTCATTCCACTAATTACTGGACGGTACAGCAGACTAGTTATATATGGAAGTATCAGTTGGCATCAAGTTAAACAGCTAATACATGACAATGTGAAACAGGTTCGTATTGAAGGTATAGTTTACCTCAATCCATCGGAATACGACGACGCTGTAGATTATATTAATCGTTTCTGTCGTGACTTTATGCACAAGTGAGTTACAGTTTTAACTTCTTTAATAATAAGTCGTTTATGTTGAAGGTTCTCAATCCAACGGACCGGAATTTCTTCTTTGATGAAGCATAGATTATGTAAAGCATTCAAATGTCACAATACTCATAAATTAGTGCGTTGTAAGAGACGACTTTTGCATTTTGTTCACAAAAGATATCCATTGTACTATACAATCGCCTCTGTTTTATCTTTTCTTCTTTCGATTTGTCTTTTCGTATATAGTTGTTATTTAAGAGACGATGAGAGCTTGAAGTCTATATTTTTGACGCTTTTGATGCAGATATGGTATTGCGTTTGGTTTTTGGCATTGTCTTATCATGGTAGTGTTCTAGTTAAGGCATTTTTCAACGATATACCACTAAATGATTGCCGAGTGTTTATGTCATGATTATAAACATGTCTATTTCATTTATATTGTTGACGATTTTAATTTGAAAAGCTGTTTTTTGTTTGACCAATCAAATATCGAAAAATAAATCACATCATAGTTCCAAAAACGACCACGGTACCAAAAAACGATACCTATGTAGTCGCCACAATTGAGGTAATTATGCTTTACCAGTTGGTCAGTGGTCGTCTATTAAGGGAAGGACGTGTGAAATGTCAGACACGCCGTCAAACATAACATGAGACGTGAAAATGTGCGTCATGAAATTGGCTCAATTTTTTGCTTGTAACTGATTTCTGAGTTTTGATTTCACTTGGAAGTGGCTTTGTATGCTTGTTGTTTGTCTCCGCTGCGTGAACTTTGTACGTTTAACATTGCCTCCTCCCACCCGGCAATTATGTTCACGGCTTGCATCCGTTTTCGCATAATCAGAATTTCAAATTTAAACGCGTTGAAACATTTATCGCATCTCGCGCGTGTCCAAAGTTCAGTTTGCTCTTATCTGTTGGCATTTGAAGTTCGAACTACCGTCCCAAATGGGAGCGTTTTTCGAGACTAGGGAAGAGCAATCACCAAGTTAGCGCCAACTTTATATCCATCACATGTGGCATCCCATCCCTCGTATTTTTCGGTCAGCGTTCGTGTTCTCACTTGCTTTTTCGCCAATGTAAGTAAGGGTACTTTTAATTGGAGCCTCGAGAAGGCCTTTCGTGTCCGCAGATGCCTGGAATGTCGTTAGAGCTGTCAGGGCTGGGGCACATGCGCCTATCCCCGCAGTGTTTTTTTGCATCCCGGGCTCCTGAAAGCCGCGCTTCTTTTCTTTATCAACACTGAAAGCCATGACCACAAGTACACACAAGTGGTCTGACTACCACCACCGGAATGACAAAAACCGCCCCAAATGTCCTCGGGGCGTCGAGGTTCTCACACTTTTTTGCCCATTTCCAAAGTGTGAATAGATTGGTATTACATACACATACACTTTCAATTCCAAACCATTTTGATCGATCTTAATTAACTTTTTCTCACACATTGCCGAAAATAGAGCTATTCATTCTCCGGTTTTTGGTTTACAGAAGAATGAGATCCATGTTTATTAATAAATTAATTATACATAATCATTTTTATGTTTGTCAATGTGTCACTTCCGCGAGGCTCATAATTTCCAAAAATGGTGTCACTTGCCATTTCCCATCCATCCAACACATTATGCTTTCATTGTGTCCTCCCAATGCCCTCAGCCTGACCGTGCCGAACTTCCAGCCTCGAAAAAGCATAAAAGTTTGTGTTTTTTTGGTTTTTCACCTTCATTCTTTCTGTAAGAAAAGTCAAAACAACAAAAGAGGCCATAGGCAATACAAAACAATGTGAATATGCATTTTGTTTTGTCATTCGTCTTGCCGTGAGCCGTTTTTATGTTAAAGTTTTTACTTCACATCCAAATGAACCTTTCGTATTCTCAGTATGTGGCTTTATTGTACAAAGTTTGCTTGCAGTTTGTGAGATTTTTTCAATACTTGAAAAACGTATGCTTCCGGTCTATCTGCATTATGTCAAATTATATGTGTTTAGTTTATAAATTTGCAAATAAGCAGGTGGTAAGTTTCTAGTTATCCTCATGTGGTGGCAAAATACAAAGATTAGACAGGCCGGTTTTTCGAGATCTTTGAAAACAATGCGTAATGGCATGGTGGTATTTAACCTCATTGCAGATTGTTGTTATTATAGATGTCAGACATTGCTTTTTCAAGTGGTGTTAGAAGGGGGTTTGTAGTCGGGTAATCCGGAAGTAAATTAGCTTACGCATTTTTGACGGGAAACCAGGTTTAAATGACAAGGTTTATTGATGGGAGAGGGAATTTTGTGTTGTTGTATAGTTTGCGCAACGATTTTAGTTGAAAAGTCATTTGATTTATTCAAAATTTTCAGGGTTATTGTTGCTGTAACGTTGATGATTTGTTGAAGTCATCCGAATGCGTGCATTTTTGGTGTAAAAACTTATTTTGTTTTTGATATTAGGTCATTTTATTTTTTAAATTTTATTTAAAATGCCGAAAATAGCAAAGATGGTATCGAAAACAACATCTAATGCAGAATTTTTACCGATAGAAATAACAAAATCAGTGCAAATCCTAATCAATTCCAACGTCTTCCGTGTTTTCAATCCTCGCCAAACCCCTCCATGACCTCATCACCCCTTTTGTCTGTCTTTTTTATCCAAAAATTAGCCGTGTGCATCGAAGTCTGTCTCTTTTTCGTCCCCCTCGAAATGCGCGTTCCAAATTTTCCCTTCCCTGAATTCTGTAGACGTAAATACATCCCCAATGAAACCCATGGTCACTTTATCAGCAGCCCCGTTCAGAAAAGGGCACTCCCGTCCCATGAATCCGCGAACGAATCTATGAACGTCGTTCTGCCCTTTGAAACCACACTTTGTGAAAGTCCTTGCAATTTTCTGTACTTTTGTTTCAGAATTCAAGCAAACTTAATTCGTCAGTCTAAACGCGAGTCATCGACGACTTTCCAAGCCGGGTAACGGTCGCATTGAAGGCGAATCGAACAATGTGGTTCCTGGTGACGACATTAATATTTTCGATCCTCAGTTTAGGCGTGTTTTTAACCGGTGTTATTATGGCTGTTTTCGAATTGACGACGGTGGCACCAGCGGTATATGCGACAATTGGCGGGCTTGTTGGATGCGCTTTATCGGCAGCAATGTGGCTATCAGCGCCGAGGTGTATCATCAAAAAAAGGGTTAGTTATCGGAAGGCTGGCCGGAATGGCGAAGTAAAGACGCCATTGCCGGAGCACACAATGCTGATAACGCCGGATGCGACAGAGGCTTTGATGAAAAGCATCAGAGGGATCCCGTATCTGATCCAGGCGATTCAGTATTCGCTGGAGACGTCATATTATTCTGAGATTATGAATGAGATGGGTCAGCATGTGCTGGGGAATTCGGTTATTCATACGGCTCCGGGTCAGTTTTTGAAAATTTAAACGGATTCTGAAGGCAGTTTTGATCTTTTAAGGTTGTACATCAGTTCTCGATTGCGAATCAGAATGCGAACACAACCTAGCAGCCGCGGCAGCTTCCTCAACAACAGCAACGCCGCGGTGTAGTGGCCCCGAAGAGCAATGGGAAGCGACAGAACTCAATCGATGGTCGAACCCCCAACTCCGACTATCCATGAATCGCCGAGCAAGCAGTCTCCTCTGTTCTGTTTTCCCCTATTCAGAATCTCGACCCGACCCGCCATCAGCCATCAACACTGTCGAGTGTGCGTCGATGGCATCCCTAACTGAAAGCGAAGCTGCAGGCATGGGAACGCCGCCAATCGCCTCAGGGCCTTTAGTTAATTCATTAAATGGGTCGATGAATTCACAATTATCAAGGTTTGCACATCTTTAGCTTTCAGTTTCAAACTTTTTTTTGACCAAACCCCTTTTGCAGAGTGACAGTATCCCACACGAGTCTTCCAAACCGCGACATCCGATGCATCGGCATGTCGAGTGCATTCATAACCCGCTTTAATTCCAGCTTTAAAACTCATGAAGAAAAAGATGAAAAATAAGCACCATTCTGTCTATCGTATTATCCAATAACGGGTCTTATTTATTTTACGCCATATTTGCTTGCCCATTTCCACAAATTGAAAATAAATAAGTTTGATTTGACCCCAATATTCTCGTTATTGACACCAATTGGCGTACTGTATCTGCCTCCTGAATCCGTTAAGTTGGAGTAAGAAGGTTCGTGTTTCCGAGTGCCAGTTGCGACGACTCACGACAGTCGTGTCCAATTAGCATCGTTAGGGCATGGTGGCGAGATTTGTGGGGGAAGAAATTGGACTCTTTAGGATGTACCGCTGTGAGAAGTGAAAAAAAGTGGGTTGAATATTCGAAGTAAGTGTGAATCGGACGGCTGGTTGGTCCCGACGACGACGACGGCGAAGAAGTCAACAGGCTTGGAGTTGGACTTGGGCATTTGAAGGGTAGACAGGTCCAATGAGATTATGCAAATGGACGTGTTGCGCGAGGGGGCGCGCATGTCGGTGCTTCTTCCGGTCGAGCGCACGCTTCGGACCCACTTTAATAACCCGGTCGACCGACGACGACGATGGACGTAGAAGGACATGAACGAAGACGGCTGTCGTCGAGGTTCGCGACGACGACAGCCTCGTCGTCGTCGTCCCAGAAATTAGTGCTTAATAGATTTAGGAAGCTGGACTTGTGCCTCCCCTCCTCCTCCTCCGCACGGATTCGAACATCCTTTCCTGTGCTCCTCCCTCCTATTCCTGAGATGGATGGTGTTCTTTGACGCGATGGCTCGACGCGTCGTCGCCGTTGTCGACGACATCCTCTTCGAAACTCATTTTGTCTCCGAAGGCCTCAAGTCAATGTTGCCTCGCTTCGTCTATGCGCAGGCAGAGCGTCGTACTCGTTCCCCCCTTGAATTTATCATTTTCATCGCTTCAAGCTTCGGCGGCAACACCGAAAATATTGAATAAGACAGACGTCGTCGACAGCCTTTTTGCGCCAATGTCCTGTCCTCCCTGCACTCGAACTCACTCTTCATTCACGACTATTACTTCGTGGCGCCCTTCGCCCCTTGGCACGATGGGTAAAAAGTTGTGGCCGGCGTCATCCTGAATTTCCAACTATAGCAAGAACCATTTCTTCGGCCATCACTGACTGACCCCCGGACCCCGATCGAGCGCTTATCAGCTTTTGGTCCCGTGTGTGCGTACCTGGAGCCCTGGGCACTCTGCTTGCTCTAGCTGCTTTGCCTGCGCTGTTGGCTACTGGACGGAAGTCTGATAAGGAGCCCGGTTTCGGCGGAACCCAGGTTTAGATCTTTGTGCTTTGATTGCTTTTGAGCCTATGTATGCTGAACATGCTTGATTGTATAACTTGTCAAGTTTGTGTTGCTTCTGTGTTAGTCTGCTACATCGTAATGTCCTTTTAGAGTTCACTCCTTATCGGAAAAAAGTTTTCGGAAGCACTTGGAATCGAACCAAATCCACGAACGGTCGAAAAAAAAGCGCCTTATCTAGCTGCGCCATACCTGCCAAACCGTAAAAACCAATCGACGACCTCCTTATCATTTTACCTCTTTCGACTCATACAAGTTCCCGGATTTCAGATTCGTCATTTTGTTCACATCGCACGATGGGTGCATCCTGACGGCGACTATCAATGCGTGCATTCCGTTTTGCACCATTGACCAGCCGCTCTCCTGGCGGTGACAATCGCCAGAGGTTTTTTGCAGGATGCAAGCCTTATCAGTTAAAATAAGTAAATTTTTGACATGCTTAACTTATTCAGACTACAAACTTTGATTTCTTATGCAAATAAAACATAAAAGTCTATAAAATGATGATATCGAATGGATGTGATTCAGATTCCGTGTTTCGTTGAAACGTTTCGCCCGTGTGACAAAGTGAACGCTCCATGGATCTATGATAGGGTTTTTATCAGGAGCCACCAGGGGTCTGTGTCGTCTATGTTTAAAAAAAATGGTTGAAAAAACGGCGACAGTCAGACGGGAGTGGAAAAAAACTTCCCCCAAGACCGCTCCTGGGCCCTTGAACGAAGTTGAGACGAGATTTGAGCTGCTGGAGTACAATTTTTGATAAAAACAAAAAAAGCAAGGTTCGCAACAATGGTTGTTATCACCGAATTGGGAGGGGGCCAATTCACTTGGAAGCCTTGGAAGCAAACTCCCTTGAAAAGCAGCAACAACCATGTACGTGAAAAAAGGTAAAAGAAGATTGCCGACGGCTGGCCGACAGCTGGGTGAGATGAACAATCAGAATCAACCTTTTTTTAAAGTAGAAGCCAGAAAGGGTGAGAGTATGTCCTAGTTATCGGCGAGTATCTGGTAAATGTATGTGTTGTTATGTAATGCACATATGAGGTAACAGTTAGGACCCTCGGATGGACAGCTCCGCCGCCGGGAGACTGTCTCCAGTGAAGCGGGCACGCCTTTGGAGAGGAAGGTGGTGACAAAGTGAATGACGCGATCGCCAAAGGACATGTTCTGATTGCGGCGATGGGTGTCCTTACTCTCGCGGAGGCCTGATTGTGATGGTAAATGGCTTTCGATCGGAAATCGGAGGCTTTCGGGCGGTGTTTTGATGGTCTTATTTACTTTTCATGTGGTTTCTGTGAACTCCGCTTTTTCTTTCTTAAACTTTTGCTTTAAAAAGTGTGTCTAAATATTTCAAACTTAAATTTTTGTTTGTAAAAATTGAATTTAGCTATGCATAAACCGTCTTAATATGGTAAAAAAAGCATTGGAAAAGTAAACCCCACCGCCCAAAACACAAAAAAACCTAACCCCTCTTCACAAAAAACCCATGATAAGCCCTAAACAGAATACCTACTCATCCGCCCTCAGCCTTCTGTGTTCCCGTTCTTCCGTGTTTAGTACATAGCCCCCAATTCCCACTCTTTTCACCCCAACTTTTTATGCTTTTTGCTACTTCCAACGTCAACGGAAGCAACCAGAAGCATCACCACCCTATTGAATTCCGTCTAGCTCTATTCAAAACGTCAAAATCATTTCATAAATCTTAACACGTTCCACAATTCAAAAGATTGAAAGTTTTTTTTGAAAAGAATCACCAAAAAATCATCTTCTGGGCCTCCATTCCCGCGTCGTTTGATTTGTTTTTGTTTCATTGTTTCGGATAGCTTCAGAGCACCAGAAGCTTGAAAATGTGACTTTAACACTAGTTTTTGCTTGACGATGGCTCTGGTCCGATTTGAAACATTCTTTGGTGGGGCTATAAAATGCGTGAGTTTCTGGCATACGGTATTTCATTCCTTGATCGAGTGTTTCTATTAATGGGTATCATGTTTTTCGTCCTGACAAAATTGATAAAATTCCGATAGACGTGGGTCCACAAAGCTTTGTTTACGTCGAAGTGGGGCGCTTTTTGCACTTTTGCAGCGCTGATTTGAGGTTTTTGCAACTTGACTGCTTGAAATTTGCTTGTCTTTGTCCTGTAGCAGGCCGATACTTATCACTAAATTTGAACATGCATATTATCACCTCTGCGGGCCAGCGGGGCCTTGCTTTTGTCAACAATGATAGCCGCTTGAAACCTATCAGAAGTTTGTCGGAGCCCTTATAAAAGGCGGGCTGGCATCAGTGGGATCATATCATATCAATGTTGAAAAATTGGTTTTTATGCGTCTATAAAGCTGTCTCCGGGAGCTGTGATCAGGATGAACCGAGGTGTTCCAAGGGTGTTTGACATGGCGCTGTATCGTGTTCATGTTCACCCGGTAGGCAGGTAGAAGATAGCCGTTATGGGTTTTTTGCGGCCATAGTAGGTAGGCATCGGCTGGGCCTGCGCTAGGCCTGATGTCAAAGGCAATAAAACTTTTTTGGCTCTCTCGACGAGACGAGATGGGAAGCCGTTTTTTATAACCCAGGGGAGATAAATGTGGTAATGTGGAACGGGGACATCATTCACGGCTACCTGGGGTTGTGTTTAACATTCGTTTTTATGATAGGAGTGTCAGAAGTTCTTTTTAGCTTTACCGGAGTTAAAATTTAAACTTAAATTTTGCCAAAAGTCAAAAACAACCGACTTCGCGCACGAAAAAGATAAGCTTATTTGTCAAAACTAAAATTTTCATCAAAACACCCAAACCAAAACTTTTTCCAGCCCTTGTTTTGAAAGCCAGGCACATCCCTAGAGACATGGCACACCACTGCTTTACCTACTTCACACCTCAGTTAGCCACCATTGTGTCAGTCTAGCCTCAGGGGCATGTTTTTATCGGGTTGCGGAAGCTTATCGGAAATACCCGCAGAGCTATTCCAAAGTCAGCGCAAAGACTCCTGTGACCTTTAGAAACATTGTACTTACATCGCTTACATCCTACTTACAAAAAAGCGCGCGAATACGGTGACTTCCGACATTGCGCTCGCGCGATCGCGCAGGTGGTCGTTTTCGGTTGCTAATTCTAATGTCAACATTTCCACTTGTTTTTGAACGGCTCCATATCCGATAAACATCTTTTATAGTAACCAGGAAGTATCAAATGTGAATCCTGTGCCCTTCTAGCTTGTTAACAAGTGCGACTTTTATGACCACCCCTCGGGCAATCTGACATCCGCTTTCATCGCAGAAAGTTTCCGCTTTGATCTCGCCCTCGCCCTAAACACATTTACAATCACACCCAGTGGCCTCGATTACGACCACAGCACCTCTATTGTTTCGAATCAGCCGAGCTTCCTGTATTTCCGGAAGTCGGTCTCGTGCCCCCGATGTCAAGAGGATGTGCCCTTCCTTAACCCAACAAGCTCAAGCTCTTCACACCCAATTAATAACCGTAAGCAAGTAGTCTTACAGCCTCATCCTTTGAAAAGAAGTGTGTTTCGTGTCGCATTGCGCAATACCAGAACCGGATGACGGTAGGTGCCCGCCGGCAAGCCAGACACTACCAGGCTGTCATGTTCGGGATGTCACGCTGTGAAAAATCTTCTTCATGGGCCCTGTTTGAGGTTTTATGCTATTGCTCTCGAGGCCATGCACGTTTTTTGTCGAGATAGAAAAAGTTATATCCGTTAATGTGAACCCGGGAGGCCTGGTTGGATGTTGGAACATACAGCCAGCGGCTCATCCTCGTCGTCGTTGGGGTCAGCCATCAACCGCCCCCGGAGGCTGTCTGCGAGTGGGATGTATCGACAGACATGTGTGAAGGCCTTGGAGGCATGTTGGTGGGCAACATGTTGGTACAGTAGGTAGATTTTGTCGAATCGGTTAATCTGTTCGGGTTAATCTCGAAATCCCGCGAACGTGGTTGCTTCTATGAATTTTTAGGTTTTTGAAAACGGGTAAAGTCTATTCTTTGCTTTTGAAGTTGACTTTTTTCCACAATATGGGTACAGTATCCCTAATAGGGGGCCTATTAGCAGATTTGGAAGGCATAGGCAAAATGGGATCATATTTCCATCCGAGCGCAAGCTACCCAGCCTGGATATCTCGCCCAAGGGCTTTATTTATCCTAATGATACCCAAACGCTGCTAAATATGACCATATCAAGCTTGACTGCATCTTGTTTATCCCCGGCTCCGAATGCCGTTGAGCTTAAGCTTACACCCCATACGCGCGCGCATGCAAAATGCCACTTGTTAATGAGCGCCACCACCGAAATCTGAGCCGTCGCACCTATGCCCAAGGAGATGCCAGCCGGCTGTCTTAATCCGCAATCGTCCGCGCCCACCTAGGTTTGGCCCCCACTTTTTTTCGTCATATTTCGTGTCCTCGAGCGTCCGTCAACATCGTGCCAACTCAGGCTTACCGTATCCGAGCAAAGCAGCCATGTCCTTCTTCGATTTCACCAAGTTCAACATGCCAGCCGTTCTTTCAGGCTTGCTCTTCCCCAAGACGCACGCGTCATTCATGGATTCGTCACTGGCCATGCTGGATGATACTTCCTATCCTTTGCTAGCTTTGTCCCAATCCCTCACAAACAACTATGAAATGCTTGACGCTGTCAACGCCATGAGTACTGTAATGACATTGCCGCAGATTCCTAGTTTTACATCGCTTCCATCGACGAGCACGACAACTTATGGATTCTCGACGCCTCCGACTAGCTTCACCGAAAGCACACCCGAAGATGGCAACAATAACATCTGTATGGAAAATTATGCACACTGTGGAAGGGGACAGCCACCAATAAATGGCTGCAGTGCCTGCGGGCATGAAATCAGATCGAAGATGTTCTGCGTTGTGTCGGGGAATTCGTATCACGAAGGCTGTTTGAAGTGCTTCGAATGCGGTATTAATTTGGAAAACAAGTGCTTCATTAAAGATGGATTGATGTTTTGTAGGGATCATCGGTGAGTTAAACATTAGCCTTAAAAGAGTAAAAAAGTTACTTTTAACAAGCAAAATGGCTTGCGCAAAATGAGAAAACGCAAAAATTCCCAATGGAATTCGCTTGACTAATAAATACATTTAGTTACAGGCGCTCCAACAGGTCATGCATCCGTTGCCTGGCACCCGTAAAGCCTCAACAACCTATAATGCAAAGAGCTGGCCATAGCTTGTTCCATCTCAGTTGTTTTACCTGCATTATTTGCGGTGAGATGTTGCGCTCTGGTGATAAGTACGGCACTGGTCCGAATGGGGCACTGTTTTGCTTCCGTAAGTTTTGTTTTAAAACAGTTTTGTGAAAAATACAAACCATTTTTATGTCAAATATAACCAAAAATTTTGATTTGTCATCATTTCGTCAACTTTTAGTGCACATGTACCCCCCTTCGGCCTTGCAATCACCAAATGAAATCATGTCAAACTTGACTCTGAACGCGCCACCGCCTCCAAAACCTGATAACGAGCCGATTACGAATCCTCAGCCGGTCCGTCGACCCACGCGTTCTGCCTCCAAGTCTGATTCTCGTGAGTTGCCTTTTTTTGATAATGGGATTACGGTAGTTCACAGTGGGAAAAAATGTTATCAAAGTGGTTTTTTTTTCTTTTGAAAAGCCTAAAGCTACAGTAGGCTTACATACGTTGGCTCTTTGAGCCAGCTAGCACGAGGGACGAGGGAAGCCAACGCCACAGGGTACTAATTAATGCTGGGAGGCAGTCAGCAAGCTGGGGGGACATAAAAATTTTGCGGCTGTGGTGGTAGCTTTGGGTGAACTTGAGGTTATTGAGATATTGAAAATTTTTGAACTTTGGATTTAAAATTTTAAAGCAGTAGAAGTTGAAAACTGTGCATTGAAAAAAAAGTGTTCAGCACCGGGAGAAATAAACATTTACAGAAGACGAAGACCGCGACAGCTCCCCAGAACGCGGCGGCCGTGGCCAAAAGACCAAACGCATGCGAACCAGCTTCAAACATCATCAATTGCGTGAGATGAAGCGCTACTTTCAGCTGAATCACAACCCTGATGCCAAGGATTTGAAAAGTCTAGCACAGAAGACTGGATTGTCTAAGAGGGTTTTACAGGTATGTTTTTACTGCTAATTTTTAACCAAAAAAGTAGAATCTGTCAAATGTAAAACTCGTTTGATTTTGCAAAAGTTAAGAACTAAAAGTCATAATCCACCTTTGAAATTCTAGGTCTGGTTCCAAAACGCCCGGGCCAAGTACCGTCGCAGCCAAGCTTCCAACCCCAACATGTCGCCCAATGGCTGCATCCTGAACCAAGTCAAACTCGAACAATGCTATCCCACCTCGATCAGTGGCGCTTCAGCCAGTTCGCCCCACGAATCCCTGAGCCCGTTCGACTGTGCCCAGACGACGAATTCGTCCTTCTCCCGTTCCATCAGCCCTGATGCATCGACAACATCCTCGCAGCTCGACGTCGCCACTCACACGAATGCCATTCTCTAATCCACCAACTCATGACAAAACTAACATAACCCACTATCCACAATTCCAAAAACAACGCACTAATGTAAATTTCCTCAATATTCATCCTCAAGTTGCGTCAGTACCGCTGAAAACCAACAAAACTACATCAAAAACCTTCAAAAACCACCAATAACAAAATCTTTTCCCGTAATAAGTTAGTCAAAAACAATGTCAGTGAACCCATTACAGTATGCTAGCAAATCAGAGACCCCTTTTTGCATGTCAATATTTTTCAGAATTTTATAACGTAAAGTTCTAGTCATGACTTGTACCTTGTGAATCACCGTGTTTTCGTAGTAATGTAATATAATTTAAAGTGAGGGAAACTGTGAAATTTTATTTTGTATTTTAGTAATAAAGTTAAAAGTCATTTGTGTAAGTGCTATCTAATCTTATTACACAAATAGTTAGAGACGTACTTAACTGAAAGTAGAAATACAAATACATTTTAACGAGGAACAGGATGATATTTAAAATTGGTGTTAAGTGAAAACGAGCAAGTGACACTGTCACTCTTGAGTGTTGATAACCGTGTTTAAACTTATACAGACGAATGAAAAAGGCCAATCGGCTAATACCGGCACGTTTGAAGTGGATTGGGAAGGTGAGAAGGCGGAAACGATGGCACCGATGAAAGGTGGGGGTTGAAAGTGCTTCGTTAGCCGAGATAGCCTTCTATGTGGGGCGGCTGTACACATGGCAGGTTTTTGGCGTGCATGTTCTCCTCGAATTGGGGCCGATACTCGCCGTGGTTCTTGCGACGATCTCGGAGCTTTCGGAAGATGAAGTAGCCGACGATTAGGAAGAGGATTATGCCGGCCTGGAAATTTTTAGGTCTTGACACGAAAATAAAAAAAATAATATTTTGGCGATTTTTTTTAAAAAAAATGTTAATTTGAAAAACACAATCTAAGATATTTTGTAAAAAATCAATAACATGCAGTCATCGTCAGTAAAAGTCGCAGAAAAAACTCAAAAACTCACAACAATGCCAATAACAATCCCGGCAATAGCCCCGCCACTGATTCCATGATGCGGCTCTCCCGACGGCGCATCTGTAGTCGTCAAATCAGAAGACAAATCCGACAGGCTCTCCACATCGAGCGTAAAGTTGCCCGTGTTGCCTGGGGCTCCACTGAGTGACGTCATAAAGAGGGATTTGAAGGTGATGGGATCGTGTCGCAGCGGACACACACAGTAATACGAAGCGTCGTTACTCGGTGTTCGGCATCCAGGAATCACCAAAGCTGTTGTATTCGCTGAAACACGTTTTTCACTTTCACTTTTTTACACTTTTTAAGACCAAAATCAAAAACCACTAAAAAAGCAAAAACGTTTTCACGTGAAATGTAATCAATCAATACATTAAATAATGTCATTAAATGTAATGCTCAGAGACCCATAAAAAGACTGTTCAATGGTAAAAGTGTGAGTGGATTGACATAAATTGGGACAGTCGAGAAAAAAAGGCTTGTGTAAACGTGACCTTTTTGGGGAGAATTGGTTAATTTAACACGTTGTGCGGGAGTATGCAATCAGTTAGGATACAAGGGTGTTAGAAAAAGTGCAAAACGACTAAATTTGTGAAAAAAAATTACTTATTTTACGTTTAGGTTGGCTATTGACCATACTCGACGCCCGTCAAAAACTTTTTTTGTAACTTTACATAATAATTTCAGTTTGATATATATACAATTTTAAAATTATATTAAACAAAGTTTAATTAAGTGATATTAAAAACAAAATTGTAGTATCACGATCCAGATTACGGTTATTTGTAATTAAGTAAATTTACAAACGTCGCATCGGACACAGTACGATCAATGGCTAGCTCAAACAGCAAAATACTAAATTTTGTATCATAAAATCTCACCAATAAGACATCCAACCCGTCGAAAGCAATGTACAATCTCACACAGTGGCACTTCACCACATCTAGCTAACGCCGACGGCAACAAGTCCGGCTCATCGCCACAATCTGGCATTTGGACGGTTTCAATCCGATTCAGTATTTTTAATCGCTCCAATGTGTCAAAGCGCTTTGACTAGTGACAAGTCAGTTCCAAAGTCGAACAAACCCAACAAAGTACATACAATAGAGGGAATAAAAAAGCTATGATTGGAATCCGACAATGGACCGATCAAACTTTGTCGTCGTTGTCGGAGGGAAATCCGTTTCAGAAGCCCGAACCCGGAGACGGCAGCGGCTTAAGCTGTCAAAATCCGACTGTTGTGATGACTACGAAAGGCTTGCAAAAAGAAGAATGCAAAGGGCGTTCGGGAGTGGTCAACAAAGGCGAGCCGCGCGACTTCGATTCGGACACAAGGCGCGTGCTCCTTGCATCCGCCAGGCAATCAAGGCTAGCTACGGCTTCGATGGGACAACGTTTCGATCTCTTGAAAGTCTGAGAGGGGTGACACTTCTGATGGGGCGAGGGTGAACGAGATGACAACGATGGGACCTTGTTCAATATGCTTGGGTGAGGGGTGATTTGGGTAAGCCAAAATGATCAGGGATGAAAGTGGGGGTTCAAAGGTGGGTTTTTAGGGTGATTTTTTTAAAAGATGAAACTTGAAAACAGCTTAAATCGGCAAATTGTATGACTGAACATCGCAAAAGTGACAAAAAGAACCCGCTAATCCAACAGTCAGGGGCAGTGACCGATCGGAAGGAAGAAAGTGGCCACCAGTCTCCAGTTTCACGTCGAGTAAAGCCAAGTGACGGCGACAGAACCTGTCTTTTGTCGGCTACAAGCGTCTTTTCTCAGTTTGCATATTCACTTGAGCATTTCCTGACTATTGTGGCCGAGACTTGCTACAATAGCTTGGGACTACGTTGCTTTTTGCTCAATCTTGTGTGTCATAGAAAACTTAAAAATGTAAAAAAAAGCTAATATAAACCGTCAAAACTTAAAATTAAAACAATAAATTTATT
Organism: Panagrellus sp. LJ2284; assembly: GCA_024447225.1. Taxonomy (NCBI): domain Eukaryota; kingdom Metazoa; phylum Nematoda; class Chromadorea; order Rhabditida; family Panagrolaimidae; genus Panagrellus; species Panagrellus sp. LJ2284. The sequence goes on along the minus strand of JAMRYC010000005.1, from coordinate 4,227,211 downwards.
TTAATTATCCAACTACTTCATTTAAAGATTAAGACTAATTGAATATCTTTCTCTCTAAAAACTCGCCACAGTCAAAGTTGACATCCCCACCGCCACCATACCAAGCGTATCACTCACAAACATGTATCAAAAAATTTACTGACTTCTGAGTGACTCACTGTACTTTTGCCTCACGCTATCCGTAACCTTACTTTTGCAAGTAAAGTGCTGTTTTTTGTTTACTTATGTTTTTTTGTTCCCCATTTCCGTAAAAAAACACCACCGATATATTTCTAGAAAAGGTCAAATCCTATCCAACAACAAACCAGGAACTTGGGTAAATAAACGTTGGTATTGGTTTTCGATTCGAAAAAACGAGTGATAAGAAACACGAAACTGGAAAGTAAAACGCAAAAATATATACCAGGCTGGTTCCTGGACAAGTCAGAATGGTCAAAGTCACAAAAATCGCCATTTGAAGGACATGGATTAGGTCCACAGTGCGTGCCACGTTCAAAGTCAAGTTAGGGGCCAGTTTTGTCCGTAACAATCAAGCAAAAAGGAACAAGAGGGGTTTTAGTGGTTTTTCATCCGCTTTGGTAGCCAAAATCGTCAAAATCATGCGTCGCTCGAAGCGGGAGCAAAATTTCAACGGCTGGACAGAGGCACGGATCGTTTGCGCCGACTGACGTGAATACATGTGCAAATCAACCATAATAGGCCCCCTTCGGATCGTTTATGGCTGAAGTGAACAATACAAAACAACAATTGCGGAAAAACAGACCGAAAAGAATGGATCGGATTTTTGTAAGGAAGAAAGAGTGTGAATAAACCGACAAAAGGGTGGTTTTTGATTAAAAAATAGACATTGGAGGGGAAAGAAAATCGATTTGTAAACTGTTCATGAAAAAATAAGTACTCTTCAACCCATTTTACGTTAAGACTCTCTAAAACATTCAATTTTACATTTACTGAATTCAAATTCAACCAAAATTTGAAGATTTTAATCACGAAAACGCGACTCATTGAAGCTATACACATTTTTCATTCTTTCAAAGCTTTGAGTGATAAGGAAAATGTGTTACTCTACGCATCGATCAGAGTGAAGCTGCCGCGGGCGGGGTGCGGACAGTCTCCCTCTATCACTGCCACCAACAACAACGTCGACCATGACTCTGCCTCGAGGGGGCGCTCCTTTTCGTCCGTGTTTTCGCAATCATGGTTCCGCCAGTAGTCACCGTCATCAACGCCACAGGGCTCACGTACACTTTTCCTAGGCCCTGTGGTGATCGGCGGGGGCCATGTGGGAAACGGGAACAATAAGCGGCCAAAACATAAGTTATGGACGTCAAAGCGGGGGTGTAAATTAGTTGTAATGGATCAGTGTTGCAGGGGTTTTACGTTTTTATCAGCAATTTTAGTTAAAATATAGTAATGAATTGATGACGGGGTAGCGGAAACGGACTAATATGTTTAACAAAAATCAGTTTTACCAGTTTAAGTTTGATGAATTAACAAATTTATGTTGAAAATTGTCTACGGCAAACCAGAAAAATTGACTTCGTGAAAACTTAAGTTAATTTTTGTCTAACCTGTCTCTAGAGTTCAACCCCGACCAACGCCCCAAGTTCCACCTCAAAAATCAGTTCCTAACCTTGACAAAAACTGAAACGTAAGTCGGATTAAACTTGAAAACAGCGTAAATTCTGTGAGGATTTTTGTTTGCGCATGATTAGTCGACGGCCAGCACGGTCCAAAGATACAGAGCAGCCACGCCGAGGAGGGAGGAAGACGGATATTTGTTGAACAGCAACGGAAAGCAAGTATCAACTCACTTCTGCACGCTTCCTGGCTGCTGTCCTACATCATGATGAAATCCCGTCTGCCTGGGAATAGCCGATTTGCAATGACGTTCGTTGATCGACTTTGGGGTGGAAGCCGATGAACGAACAGTAAAAGTGAAAGTTTTTGGAGTTCGAGTTCTACGGGTTGGGAGGTGAGGTTGGGATGAGGCCATGGGGTTGTAAAAAGTTGATCGGGATCTGATTTGGGAGCGTTTTGGAGCAGGTTTTTACATTTTGGGGGAGGATAAATGTAATGTTTTACCAACAGCAACACTTTTAAATATCTATCAAAAAAAATAGTACAGAAATAAATGAAATCATTAAAAATAAAGAATCCAACTTGTTCAAACCGCAAAAATTAAATGTAAAAATATCAAAGCCCTAAAGATTTTCAAATAACCGACCACTTTTGCATTTTAAAGTCGCATGGAATCTTACTTTTTCCAAAATTCCAAAGGCAAAGCAGTCTCCCACCCCCAACTCATATCCATATCGCCCACATCCCGTCAAATCCAATACCAACAGCCCTCAAAAGGAAGTGCATCAACGGCTACCGCAATGTAAGCCTGAACAAACAATCAAAAAAACTATATTAAAGGGAATGGTCATGCGAGAATCCCAACAAACATGTCTGAGCAGTCTATTGGGCCCAATTGGTCACTCAATTTGAATGAATGAGGTCTTTAGGCTATTCAATGTGTAAATTTGATATGAAGATGGGTATACAATGAACTCAAAATAAAGATACGAGGTAGTACCGGGGTAAAAAAGCACTTCAGACGGGGCAGAATCAAAAGTGGAGGTGCGAATGAATAAGATGGGATGATTGTTTGATTTACAGGCAAAACGGACTTCAATTAAAGTTGAAACGAAATGAATTTGAAAGATGCAAGCTGCTCAGTTGGGAAAGGACAAGCATGGCCGGCTTTTATTTTGTTGAAAACCGGTTGCGAGGTAAGCAAAAAGCTCTCCAAGGCATGGTTTCAAATGGCGGCACAATCGATGTCCAGTGGCACTGAAACAGGCGGCTTGCATGTGGCACCTGCTCTTGTTGGGTGGTCAAACCTGGCATTAAACAAATATTTGGGACAATGTCTGTTGGAACAAGCTATGTTAGGTTGCTTTCCGGTTGAAATGTAAGTCGAAACAGTTTTGAAATTCAGTTTTATTCATTTCAAACCATAAAAAAAGACTAAAAACAGAGAGATTTACCCTAAGGTACCAATATCCCATCTTTAAACCTGAATGTTGCACCGATGTTCTTTTTGTCGACTTTGTAACATCAAAAAAACTCTGAAAAATTTCTCATTAAAAAATCAAAGAAACATCAAAACTTACTCTAGTGATGAACAGCCAATACGTCGCAAAAGAATGCCAGCATAGAATAATGTTGCGCCAAGCAAAAACCGAAAATTCATTTTCGGTGCATCGCCAAGTTAGCCGTTGACATACTTTTGTTTTGTCCGGCGTCCATTCCTGTCAACTCTTTTGAAGGCAAAAGTAAGTAGGAATGCGGTTTGGAGCGTCCGTTTAAATTGACAGTCTTCGGAATACACGCCTTTCTCTGAACTGAAATTAATCTTGGTAAAATAAGTACGGTAATATGCATGTGTATCCAAAGTTTTAAATGTGAAATTTACATTTGAACTTTTTGCTTTTTGGAGGACGTCAGAAATGGAGGGACCAGAATTGAATAGATCGAAATGCGATGGGAGTCGACGCTAAAAAATCTTTTATTGTGAAAAGAAGTAAAGTAATTTACGATTCAAATAAAAATTCTGCAGAAATAAACTCACTCCAATGGTGGTTGAAGTCCGGTAGATGGACCCTTCAAATGTCAGGAGCTTCATGTAGTCCAAAGACCCAGTTGATAGACTTGCAGTATTCGACTCCATGTTGACGCCACGCAACTTCATCAAAACAGCGATTATAGCAAATAAAATTGCCATCATCTCACAATCGGTTTGTCATCTGACAAAAACTTTATCAAATGAATGGTGATCAACCATCGCCCTTCTGACGACAATTTTATGCAAATTGCCATTTAATTTTCTACTTTTGCATTTCTTTTTGCAACTTCAATGCCTTCGTCACATTTTACAGATTTAATCTACTCATCATATCTCCGAAAACATTATAACCACCCATATTGTAACTTCATTCTCGCACATGTCAGATATGAAAAAGTAACTCATAAGTCGGGTGCCCTCTTATCTTATTCCCTTCTCCTGTTTCAAACAATTTCAAATTTTAAAAGTTGTCGCCGATGTCTTATCTTGATATGTTTCGTGCAGTACTTACATCCGGAATTTTGTGTTGCCGAAACTTATCCACTAACTTTTGCGTTTAAGCACATAAACACCCTATCAAAGCACAATGTATACTCAAGAAAACGTGTTCTCGCATTTTACTCTGAAAATAACACGAAACTCAAGTAGGGTGGGTTGATTGTATCGGCACGAGTTGATTTTTTAGCTTAAAATGGGCAGATAAGCTAGTAGTGCACATAACCTGTTAGCGCCTCGGGAGTTTAGTGTTTGTTTCAGAGGTTTCAGACGAAGAAGGGCTAAAGGCTAAAGTGGAATGGTTTCTAAGCCGTTTTTTGTTTCAATTTTAAAGCGATGTAAGACAGTTTTGATTGTGAGCATTTTGTGGTTTTTGGCGACGATGGTATTTGTTGTTTTGAATAGAGAGAAAGCAGTGGATCATGAAACTGCTGTGGAGTATTTTGAGAAGCAGGTGATAGCTGTGCAGACCGGGTTTTATTATAATAGTTCTGTTTTGTAAGTTTGGGTTTTGTGTTTTTGATGTTTGAACATGATAATTGATCGTTTTGTGGTTTCAGCTACCCTGATAATACAGTGGTATTGCTATTCTTCGGCGACGTTAAGCTAAACTCAACCGGATTTGCATGTGTAACAACCAATGAAACAACTTCCAAAAATACAGCAGCCAGAATACGCCCTGTGGCTACCAAAACTGCGATTTGTAGATGGACAACATACATTCTAACTTGCCCAAGTGTCGAAAACCCATTAATTTTCGACCTTACTGTCTATAATTTACCTACAAACGTCACCATTCCATTAGAACTGCCATCAAGAAAACCTCGAGGCATCGTAGCTTGCTATGCGCCTATGTTTTACGAACAAAGATGGCAAGTAATAACCATGATCCACGAAATCAATGCCGGCTTTGGTGTCGATTTACAAGTCCATTACGTCCAATCAGTTGTCGGCGAAGTTATGGAACTCCTTGACCCAATGGTGAAGCAAGGCCTTCTCGAATTCCGTGGACTCGATATACCCGATTATGGCATAGAATTGACAAGAAAACTAGGCTACAACCCGGCTCAAGCTACAGAAGCCCGGCATCAGGTCATGGCATTGCAAGACTGTTATTTCCGATACCGTGAGAGTGCTGAGTTTATCATTATAAGCGATCCAGATGATTTATTTCTCCCGCATAAGGGTGACAACCTCTATGATGAATTCAGTTATTGGAAAAATCTGGCCCCAACGGCATCAGCATGGACTTTTGTTCGAAACTTTACCTACATCGCAACTACAGGCAAATTAGAATCGTTTTCGGTTGCAGATACTTTGAGTTCCATCTATTTAACGGAGCGCCAAGAAGTCGGTAAATCAGTTTACAATCCAAAGTATGCGGAAACCCCATGGATTCACTGGCCGGGGTTAAATAATACGCCGACATTTGATGTTCCTGGTGGGGAAAGTTATGGTGTTCATATGACATACAAGTATGATGAACCGCCAATGAAGGTATGACAATGTGATCGATTTTCTATCTTAATGGTTATGTTTTAGACAAACTATACGAAAAACATTGCCACAATTATCGACGTATCTAAATTTGAGAATCATACTTTTATCGATTACAATGTAGCCAGAAGTCTTATTACTGATCTCGCTGATCCTAGCCTCGAGTACGCTGAATGGATAACTGTTTGCAGAAACCGCATTCACCGGCTATACCAAATTCCGATATTGATGACCTATCCAAAAATGTGTACGACTGTGACTAGCTGTAGTATGCCCGATCGAAATGTAAACTGTACAGTGGCAGTGAGGTCGTACAAAACTAAATGTACACAAGATCAAAGAATCTGTGCAATGTTGCCTGATACAGTTCTTTCTCACTTTGTAAAACGATCTAACGGGTGTGCCTGGGGAATTAAATTGCCTTCTGTTGCTAAAATATAACTTTTGTTTAAGTATTTTAATAATAAACCTTTGATAATCAGTGTGACGTTTTCTTATTTATATTGATCTCAGAGTCGCAGCCATTTGGAATCGACTCTGAGTCAAATCAATGTGACTAAACGTTCGAACTTAAAAAAAACAAAGTTTTTGATGGAAATTGAAATTAACGTTTATCCATTTAGAGATTTGGGGGGGTCATTGATTGATTTTTTTCCGAAAGTTGAACAGTCAAACATCAGCGTCACATTTTTACCCGCCAACTTCGTCATGCCAGTCCTTTTTCCGAAACAGAACCTATAAAAACTTTCAAATTTTCTTATCTAGATATCCCATGCGGGCGACAAACAACACAACTGTCCGGTTTTTTAAACTTTTTACCTCTAGTTTACGTCAAATAGGTCTTTTTTAAAGATTCGCGGGTATTCCTCCGAGACGTCAGCTAACATCAAGAACATAAATGTAAATTGAAACTGATGCAGATGTAGGTTAACTGTGAATTTATTATCGTCTTCTTTCATCACACAAAACACGACAGTTACAAACGCCTATGTCAAATCCACGTACCATCTACTTGAATGTTGACTCCATTTCAGTCTGTCTCCGAAGTTTCGTTGCATCGTATGGAGTCGGAAACGCAAAACTGAAAACAATCGAATTAAACAAAATTAAAAAATCTTTTGAAAACTCACTTTAGTCGTTCGTTACAGACCCAATGATGAACAGCCGATACGTCACGGTAGAAGAACAAAGGCTCAAACAAGAAGTCGAAGACAACGCTGGAAATCGTCTAAAATGTAACTATTACAATTGTCTTTTTGGAAGTCTGTGGTGTGGTGCTAATGCATCTAAAGTTCGAAAAGTCAAACATACTTTCAGATGCGAACACAAGTCCACCGTCCATTCTTATTGCCAGCAGAAGTTTGTCCAATGGATTGAGACTTGATGCAGATCCGCCTGAGGTGTGCTTTGAGAAGAAGGTGCGACAATTGATGTCTTCGGAATACACGCCTGGGTCCACACTGAAATTGGTTGAAATGAAAAGCTGGTAAAGACAGTAAACCAAAGTTTCAAATGTAAAACTCACTTCATGGGGTGTTGTGCGTATCAAGCACAGCTTGGAGGTTGTCGGTAGCCGAGCAAGTTGCATGAGTTGAAGAGGTCGAAAGACGATGGAGCAGGCGCTGAAAAGGACGTCGTTGAGTCAGAAGATACGGTAAATGGGATTAAAATGAAACTTTCAAAAATAAAACTAACATCAATTGATTTTGGCGTGATGGCACAATTGGACTATGGATCAGAGAACTCATGGCTATGAATCCAGATGTAAAACTTGTTGTCCATGGCATGCTGATGGCACACAACTTGAATAAAAAACCAATTATGCCAAGCATAATCGTTCACTCCCTTGAGTCTTTTCACCGGTCGAAAGCTTGGCTAAAACAGTATTGAATGAATGACCATCAAAAAGAAACAAATGCAACAACATTGACTATGCTAATTTGAAAGTCAAACCGCAAAGTTTCAGAAAAATAACCATAATCTCACAAACAATGGTCACCTTTATTAATTACCACTTCGGTCACCAAATGTCAAACAAACAAGATTAACAATCAACAGGGAAAAGACGATTCTAAAGCCAAAATCAAAAGACGGAAACAAATCGGGGCACAAAAGCAATAATGGGTGTGACTGATTTTCAAAAGGATTCTTGCATTAAGCGCTGTTGGCCTCGGCTTCCGCTGCGATTGAAGCTGGCGTCGTTTTGGTCTCCTCGGGTCGCATCGCGGGGAAGAGCAGGACTTCCTTGATGTTGTGGCTATCAGTCAACAACATGGTCAATCGGTCGATGCCCATGCCCCAGCCAGCCGTCGGCGGCAAACCGTATTCCAAAGCGGTGACGAAGTTGTCATCGACGAGTTGAGCCTCGTCATCACCGGCAGCCTTATCCGCAGCCTGTTGCTCGAAACGGGCCTTCTGGGTGATGGGATCGTTCAACTCGGTGTAGGCATTTGCGAGTTCCTTGGTCACGGCAAAAAGCTCGAAGCGTTCAGTGAGACCCGGGATGGCGCGGTGCCATTTGGCCAAGGGCGACATGATTTGCGGATGGCCGGTGATGAAAGTGGGGTTGATGCACGTCGATTCAAGGTATTCGCCGACGAATTTGTCGAGAAGACGAGCGGTGGTTCGGGGCTCGGAGCAGTCGATACCCTTTTCACGGGCAAGCTTGTCAAAGAAGGCGCGCGCTTCTTCGGTAGCGAGGGTATCCGGCGACGGCAGCTTGACGCCAAGGATCTTCTCGAGCTCGGGATACATTTCAATGCGACGGAAAGGCGGGGTGAAGTCGACATCGTAAACAGGCTCGGTGTCGGGGCCGTTCGGGTGGTATTTGATCTTGTAGGTGCCACGAATAGCAAGAACCATTTCTAAAAACACAAAACATAAATAAAGCTAAAGCAGCTTGTAAACTCACTCGACAGCAAATCCTCCGTAATCTTCATTAAATCCTCGTAATCAGCATAAGCCATGTAGAATTCGCAAGACGTGAATTCCGGGTTGTGGGTCTGATCGATGCCCTCGTTACGGAAGAGACGTCCGACCTCGTAGACCCGGTCAATGCCACCGACAACCAACATCTTGAGATACAATTCAGGAGCAACTCGCAGGAAAAGGTCGAGCTTGAGGTCGTTGTGATGCGTGATGAAAGGCTTGGCTGTAGCGCCACCGGCGATTTGGTTCATCATGGGGGTCTCGACTTCGAGGAAACCGAGGTTGTCGAGGTACTTACGAAGGTAGGTGATGATGCGAGAGCGGGTGGTGAACTTGTTCACGACTTCGGGGTTCATGATAAGGTCGAGATAGCGCATGCGGTAGCTGGAATTGACAAATAGCTTTTTAAAAAGCGAAGAAAAGTCAAAAAAAACCTACCGAGTTTCCTGAGATTTAAGCCCGAAATGCGTATGGGGCAACATGTGAAGACACGGCGTCAGCTGGATGATTTCGGTCGGGACAATCGAAAGTTCGCCTCGGTCGGAACGAGTCGGGTGTCCGATGACACCAATGATATCACCACGCTTGATGCGGTCATGAAGGTCGCCGAATTCGATGGCAGCCTTGTGGTACTTAGCGTTGGCGAGGATCTGGAGGCGAGTGCCTTCGCCACGGAGATCGTAGAAGATGAGTTTGGCGCCGGCTTCGCGTTTCGAAAAGACGCGGCCTAAAATACAACTTTAAAACCACTTCAGACAACGATGTAAGTAAAACATACCCGCAACGCTCACAGTAACATTCTCAACGACCTCGCCATTGGCCAACTTGTCATTGTACTCCTCAATGAAGGCAGTTAGCGACGTGCTAACGTGGAATTTATGCGGGAAGGGGTTGTCACCAGCCTCACGACGCGAATCGATCATACGAACACGGCTGTTGAAGTACTCCACAGGATCCGAGGGATCAGCGACAACAACCTTCTTGGTTTTGGGAGCTGGCGCCGGATTCGCCGCGGCTTTGGCAGCCTTGGCAGCTTCGCGCTCTAGACGCTCCTGCTCCTTCTTTTTTTGTTTTTCGAGCCTTTTCTGCTCACTGAAACAGATTTCCATATATATAAAGTTCAAAAGAGTACAAGAAAAGATGTTAGATAAAACTCGTGTACCAGGAACGAACCTGTAGTTCATCCGAGCACAGAGTGGCCGTTCCAGGCCTCGCATCAGTGCGATTTTACGAAATGCCGATCCTAGCATGACTTACTTCTTGCTAATCTTAGCTTCGCCTCCCTCGGCCGACATTTAGATGCGAGATGAGTGTTGTTGATTACCTGGAAGGAGGAAAATTATATAAAAAGTAGGGGAGTGAGGGATGATGCAATATTAGGACACGGAAAATGGGCGATAAATGGCTCGGAAACTGGTGGAAATGTGATTGAGACGGTAGAAGATGGTTGAATGAAGCCTCTGGGAAGAATAGGTTTTGTAATCGCGGGATTTTAGGGCGGGAAAATGGGGGAAGATTGACAAAAAGTGATGCAAAATAGAATTCGCTCGTTTTTAGGAGGAGTTATGCGTGCAACCTGCGCCTCAATTCGTTAGACGGCTGGGAATTGTTTGAGGATGGTTTTGACTGGCTGGATTTTCGGGTTTTTGATGTTTGTTTTCGCTTCTACATTATGTTTTAACTTGATGATGGTAAGCCTATAATCGTGTAGAAACAATTTTAAGTGAAATTATAAACGGCATTTGTGACTTTGGTAAGCATCGACTGTCTGAACACTCCTCCTTTTCCTTGCTCTCTCCATTTTTTTAAAGTGACATTCCTGAGCTGGTCCACGGCCGAGTTGAACGGGTCCAACAGCCACTGAACGCGAAAACAACACACACAATCTATCTTTTTCTATTGGCTGGTGCGTCGGTCATATTTTGTCAAAGCCGAGACGGCTGCAGACTGGCCATTGAGAAAGTGAAAACTGTGGAAGAGCAACTTTTTTCAAGGACGTCCACGCCGCTTCCGATGACCAATTTGCCTCAAGGCACATGCGATCCGATACAAAACGTGTTCAATCACATTGCCTCCGTGCACTGAACGATGCCCCAGGCACTTTGACAGCAAAAGGACACGGTTTTGTCCGCGTGAATGGGTGGCAATTTGTGATAGCGGAAATGTGAATGTGCAACATCAAACATCAATCGGTTTTGGTTTCATTCGTACATATCTAGCCCGCATTGCAATTGCCTACCATTGCCCGCAGGCGAAATGACGCCAGTGCGGGCGAACTCGGGGGTGGAATGCATGTCCGCGCTGCTGGCTCTGAGCTGTTTTTAGTTCATAGCCAGTGGCATTGACGTCGGTTGGCTGCTGGTTGTCTTTTCCCTTTCCGTCGCGCTGCTGCCATGAAAACGTGTCCTTCCCCATCCTCCACATTGCCGTTGTACCCTTCTTGTGTCGAATTCGAACCCCAATCTCGACATGATGTCAACCCCGTCGACCTCGATGGTCTATTTTCCACTTTATCAACCAATTCGCACCACTAACCCCACTTCGAACCGATTGTGCCTGCTCCGTGTCCAATGTAACTGCCTACAGCACCACTGCAGCCTCAAATACCCCTGCCATGATGGAAGGTAAGTCCTTTTTCACATGTCCATCAAGACCTTTCCACCTAAATTATGCCACACATATAGTTTGTAGTCTCGGTTCACGTTTTCGACGGCTGAAAAGGTCGACTGCAAAGTTTGCAGTTTTCAGTCGTTCTTTTATGTCCTAAGTATGCGTAGACTGATTTTTGATAATGGGGAGATTAAATGATTGATTTTGAAACCTCAAGCAAGTTTTGAAAGAGTGTTTCATTGTTTGCGGCCACAATTTATATATAATTTGCTCAAATTATCTTTCCAAAGTTACTTTTTATGCTTACAAAAGTTCAACTGATTGCATCATATCCCATTTATTGACTTTTTATGACGATTTTTTGTATCCAAACACTATCCAAATTGCCTTTTTCGCGTTTATAAGCCGGTTTTTCAGTAAATCTTGTCGTTTCAGGCTAATTTATATATAAAATTGCCGACCTACCAACCATGGCCAAGCCGAAATCCGGTACCCCACCCGCCGGAAATGGTCTCACACCCGTTTTGATCGCATTATTGGCAGTTTCCTTCGGACTTCTCGTCTATTATCTCCCCTATGCGTCGAAATGTGCCACCCATGAAGTCCCGTACAACACCTCCAACCTCGCTACAATCACCCACAATACCGATGGCTCCACGACCTACCGAATTGCTGTCGTCACTGATTTGGACAAGGATTCCAAGCACCCTACAAAGAAGAACACCTGGCAGAGCTACTACAAGACTGGCTTGATCACAGTTACTCCCGATGGCAAATCCGCATCTGTTCAATGGCAAGATGACCATACTCGAGTTCTGTCTTCTACGATTTCTGCTGGTGGACGCGCTATGGAGCTGTCTGATCTGGCCGTTTTTGACGGAAAGTTGCTCACTGTTGATGATCGGACTGGGCTGGTTTATATTCTTCAGCATAATGGTGAGTTTTGGCGAGGTTTTGAGAGTTTTGATGATGAATGTCGTTTCAGGCAAGACATTGGAGACAATCCCCTGGGTCCTGCTCAACGACGGCCCCGGCAACATCACAAAGGGCTTGAAGGGCGAATGGCTCACCGTCAAGGACAACCATCTCTATGCCGGCGGCCTCGGAAAGGAATGGACCACGACCGAAGGCGTTTTCGTCAACTACCATCCGATGTACGTGAAGCGAGTCAACGCGGCGGGTGCCATTGAACACATTGACTGGGTCGCGAACTACAAGAAGGTCCGTGCTGCCGTGGGCATTGACTGGCCCGGCTACATGATCCATGAAGCTGTCCAGTGGAGCGATGTTCATGGCAAGTGGTTCTTCATGCCAAGGTTGGTTTTGATACTTTTATCAGAGATTATCGACCCTAAACAGCCCAAAATAGCCAAATTGCTATCTTTCATATGCAACCTTGCAAAATGACCTCCCCAAAACCGTTTCTAAAGCGATCTTTGTCAAAACGCACCTTTAGCCAGCTGCCACTTGATAACACTTTACACTTTTTATGACCACTACACACTTTGCAACAGGTTATCAACTACCGGAAATAACTGTTATTCGTTAAATGAACCCCCTACGAAAACAAAGTCATGCCCCCACATTCTAATCGACATTTTTATCAGCATTTCCATCTCATTTGGCCTGCTTTGTCACGCTTTCCCTCAATCTGTTCATTTTAGGCGCGCCTCGACCGAGCAATACACCGAAGCGACTGACGAGTTTGCCGGTACTGACCTGCTTCTCATCGCCGATGAAGCCTTCAACAACGTCGAAGTCCATCACGTCGGTGATAAGGGCAATGGAGCCCGCGGTTTCTCGGCATTTGCTTTTGTTCCGGGATCAAATGATGACCTTATTATCGCTTTGAAATCCGAAGAAAAGGACGGCAACCCTGTCGCTTCCTATGTTACACTGTTCCGTGTCAGCGACGGCCATGTCCTTCTGAATGAGGAGCCACTTCACGGGGAATACAAGTTCGAAGGGGTTGCATTCATTTGAAATGCTTGAAACCGATTGCTCACTGTATTACGCATTGTTTCGAACGTGTTGCGTGTTTATTTCACTTTTTCACTTACAATTTTGATGTAGTTTGTCAGTATTTTCGTGAATTCGCGATTTTGTTCAATTATAAGTTTGAAAAGATGTAGGTTATATAAAAGAATAAAATTTTAGGGTACCCATGGATCATCACCACGATCATGGCCATGACGCGCACGCAGGGCATGATATGGGCGGCAATTCGACGACACCAAGCCCTGTAGCTATGCTGGCTTCGACGGCGGCCTCAGCCATCGTGAAGGCTATTGAGAATGTTACCCAGGCAGTTGTCACGGCACAGACTACTGCGGCGCCGGTTTTAAGTTCGGCACGTGAGTTAGACTTCTTTATTTTTGGTATTTTGTCAACTGCTTGCCTTCAGATGACGCCCACGCACATCACGACCACGCTGGCCACGGCTCTCACGCTCAACACGCCGTTCACGACCACCACCATGCCGCTGAAGTCGCTGCAGCTGCTGCCGCTGGCCATGATCACGGTGCCCACGCTCACGGCGAACACATGATGAAGATGTACTTCCATTTTGGATTCAAGGAGGTCATCCTGTTCAACTTCTGGGAGATTGATTCCTTCTTCGGGATGCTGCTATCCTTTGTTGTCATCTTTGCATTGGGTGCCTTCTATGAGGGCCTAAAGACCGTGAGAATCTATCTCCAGATCAAGGAAGCGAAACGATTGAAAAAGCGGGCGCATCGAGGCAATCACTCCGTTTCGATGAGTCAAGTCGAAGACACATCAGAGAAGACGTGCCTTCCGACGCATGGCTCCCATCACAACAATACTAGTCAATCTTTGCTCGGAAATGGTGAAGGTGTGGTCTATGCGCCGACAGTGGCAGTTCATGAGGATGCTGATGATGCTAATTTGACGTGAGTTTTGGATTAGATTAAATTTTTATTGCAAAATTAGTGTCAAAGTTGATAAAAAAGGTATTTTCCAGCTTCCTCGACTTCCTAAAAGGCTCCACAAAACGCACTACCCCTCTCTTCGACCAATTCCGCCTCCTCCAAGCCGGTCTCTACTGCATCCAGATCACTCTGGCATACATGCTCATGCTGGTCGCGATGACCTACAACGTGTATCTCACCGCAGCCGTCGTCCTCGGCGCTGGCTTCGGGCATTGGCTCTTTGCCGTGTTGCAATCAACCCTGTCAGAATTGGCTTCTGATGCGTGTCATTGATGTCTTATCACGTTTGTTTTTTCCTCCCATCTTCATCAGTTGAACCCCAACTGTCCGCCCCTTCCTCCAAACATAGTCCCAGAGCTTTATATTTCATACTTATGAATTCACGTCGATATTTGTTACCGTTTCTCTCGCCATAATCTTTCTTTCTTCTTTCGTGCGAATCTCTTCCGGCATATCGTCAGCTTTTGTCGTTAACTTACACGCAGCTGTGCGGCAATATTGTCTGCAACCTCATAGGACCCCTTTATGGTATTTGTAAACTACCAGATTGTAGTGCTTTAGCTTATTTTTACTTATTTTTCTTGCATTTATTTAGTGTTCTTTTAAAGTTTCAATCAAATTCATCCATTAAAAGTTTTTACCATCTACTTTTGACAAAATGAGAGTTGAAATTTGTACCATTAAAATTGGAAAGTTTTTTCACAACAGAAAAGTCGCCGAAGTCAAATTGCTGGAATGAATAATGCTCTAACATTTGGAGTTGAGGATCAATAATTACAAGTGTGGCGGTGCTGTCTGACTGATCACCGGAGTAAATGCCGTGCAGCAGTGGCAAAAGAATGTAAGGAATTAAATATAGTGGAGTTTGAGATTCTTTGGCGGATGAGATTATCGAATTGTGGTTGGGCGAAGGAAGGACAACTGACGTTAGAACTGTAAATTTGGGCGAAATTAGTTTCAGTTGTTTTAGAAAAGGGAATGAGCCAGTCTTTAAATAGAAATTAGACGTACCCCTAGATGAAGTCTCGCCGGAGCAGGCGCATGGGTCCGCGTATGCGTGTGCAGGTTGCTAGCGCGATTGAAGGCCTTCCCGCATTCCATGCAAACGAACGGTTTGTCCTGAAACCTTGGCGTCAATGTCAGTCAATTTCGAATCTTGAAGCGGACAAGTGTCTATTTTGGGTGCTGATAGTTGTGCTAAATGGGTGTTGGTAACGTTTGAGCTCGGATTCAATTTGGGTGCAAATGCCTGCTAAGTATACAGTACTTTTCTGATTTAAAAAAGTTATTTTAAGTACGTTTTAAGCCGCTTTTTTCGGAGATGAACGTATGTCAGTCATGGTGACAGTTGCATGGTAGCAAATGCAACCGTCACCGAAGAGAAAGGGAAAAGAAATCCACTTACCGTAGTATGCGTGAGTCGGTGTCGCGTCAGATTTCCAGGTTGCCGGAAGGCGCGTCCGCAATGCTCGCAACGGAAGGGCTTCTCGCCGGTGTGTATTCTCTGAAAAGACGGCGATTTTAGTGAAATTTTGGAAGTGAAAGTCAATTTCTTGGGCAAATAGACACGCAAGAGGGTCAGATGGCACCAATTGGCCAAGCCTACGATACATGTAACATAATATGAAGGTCTCGAGACGTACCTTATGTGTAATCAGTGTATTGGAGCGACTAAACGTCTTCTCACAAACATCGCATCGGTATTTCTTGACATTTGATGACCTCACACTGCCGGTCGCACTACCACCACTTCCTGCTGATGATGATGCGGGATACGATCTACTACTGCTTCCAGTAGCCATTGGATTCATCAGATTTGGTCGACCAGCGCCCAAAAGTCGGGTTAATGGTGAATCGGAGCCTAAAAACGACCTCCAATCAACACTTTTTCACAAAAACAACCTCAAACGTACCCATATCAGCTCGCATCGGCCCCATCATTCCCCTAAACGCATTCACCGCCGTCACTGATTGCTGCTGTACTTGTCCAAAGGCCGCCAAGCTTGGTGCCATTGCACTCAAGTTCATCATCCTGAACCGTGCCGCGGCATTCTGTGACATAAGTGCAGTTTGATTCGTGGCCATTAGCCTGGCAAGTGCTTGGAAAAAGTTTAAATTGCCGGGTTGGGATGGTGGCACCGCAGTTACAGGCGTCGACGGCATCGACAACGGCACAGAGGTGGGCGCGTGGATGTTTTCCGTGTGATCGGAGGAGCTGGAAAAAGGACACTTGTTATTACCTGACTGGCGCTATCCAGACATTATAATTATTGATAAAACATCGGAAAATGTGCAAAACACGTTGAAAGTCACAAAGAGCGTCGTAATTCCACGTTTTTGGGGTTTTCGTGTCGGGGCCAAAATTGGGGACATTTTCGTGTCGGGACCAAAAAGGCTCAATTCGCTTACCTTTCAATTTGAGGTGATTCGGAATCACTTTGTTCGCCTTCTGTTTGCTCATTTGATGGTGGCGAAGCTGTGGAAGCTTCTGATTGCAACTGTTTTTGCCGTTCTTCAAGCAGGCTATCAATAAGGAAACTTCGCCGCGCCGGTCTCAATGTAAGATTCATCACATCATTGTCTTCATCTGATGTCATCTGGTTTGTAGTTGGAGTTGGTTCAGAGAGTGCAGTCATGTTTGTAGGCTGAAAATAGGTGTTTACAAGGGTGTGAGTCAGAGTGGGTTTCGAGAATACACGCAAAAATGGCAGAGAACAAAAAACTGAATTTTAGGTATTGAAAATTTGTAAATTTAAAAATGATAAAGAATGTGTTAATCAAGGCACTGCTTACAAAGTGCATTAAAAGACGGAAGAGTGAGGATGAAAAGCGGATGCTACGCGTCTGGGGAGGGGCCCTAATTTGTAGGCCCTCAGGTAAACGCCTCTCAATAGTGTCTGGGGTGGGCATTGCCGCTGGGGGTGCCCTGAAGGCATAGGGAAGCTAATCGTCTGTAGAAAAAAGGCAAAAAGGGTGGTCCCCCGACGGCCAAAGAGCAAGGATATGCGGGCGATTAGCGAGGGTGGTAGGTGCGCGACGCAAAACAGCCTCAGGGCCTCACGCGATGGCATTGTTAAATGCCGCTGGCCAAGATTAGGCGATTTTGGTAGCTAAATAATGGAATGTCTGTCTACGTCTCCCCCGGGGTCTAGAAAGACGTTCTCTGTGATTCATATTTGTATTTTTTCCAACAAAACTGAAACTTTAGAGTAAAGTACGCTCGGCACGAATAACACAAAGCCATGACACATCATAATCGTCTCAAACCATACTGATACGCAACCCTACAACCACTAGTCTCAGTCAGCCACCGTAATACATGAGCAACCGTCGATGGCACCGCGACATGCGAGACACTGGCGGCGGTGCCGACAGGGCCAGCCCCCGAAAAAAACGCCAAGAGCTCAAAGGCGCCAGGCGTTTCCATTGGCCGATCCCTGGCCCACAGAGGCGGGGCCCCGGGGTTTCTGGAGCGCCCGCTCTGAAGAAAGACGGTGCCCCTGACTTCGAATTCGAAACAAGGTGTGCCCCTTGTGAGTTTTTGCTATCCCGCAAAGCTGTAAGCTATAAGCCTGGATGTGTTGTGTATTATCTTAGCCATTGAACACATGAAATACATGAGTTGACGGTAAAATGGGATAACATTTGGAAATAATAACAAAAATTATTGGTAAATCCGGCTCAGAGTTGTGTTGAATTGTGGGCTTTGGGCTGAGCCGTGGTTAGTGATACTGTGCTTTGACAAGGGTTAGGAGGCGCTGGAACGGTTCCAGAGGGCTTAGGATTGTCATTTTATACAGTTATGTTGGATTTCCTGATGCCGATCGGAGTTTCATCAAAATTTAAACAAAAATAGTTTAAAATATGCAAATTTTGTGCAAAAACTTCCAAAAAAGACCAAAAACGCCTTCCGGGTGGAATGTGATTCACAGTTAACATCAACATCTATGGAAATACTTCAGCCCCTAAGGGCATGAACTAACTTCATCATCATCGGCATGACACTCCTCCGCGTCGCCGTGAAGCGTCCACGAGGGCCTATTGCATCCTTTGAATTTGGTCCTTCAGTTGGTGGCGCCTTCAAAAGACGCCCTGATAAATGATTCAGAAGGCGCCGTAGAGCTGATGGAGCTAACCAATGAAAAAGTGAAAGTCAGTTGAAAAGAAGGAAGAAGCTTCCCGTGCCCACCAGCTCCAACGGTTCCGCCAAAGACAAAAGAATGCGCCAAGCTTCGGTGCCATGGCCATTGAAGGCAGCCCCAACGTTAAAGACAATGTGCGCTGGGAACAATGTTCCGATCGGCACTGGTTTTGCGGGGAAACGAGGATGCTCAGAATATGGGATGAGGCTACCTGGCTGTTTCTATTGTCTTTAAGCTGGAGAGAGACACGAATGGCACAATTGACAGCCGGTAGCAAGCTTCTAGCGTTAATTGTTAATGGACATGGCTTTTGCTTGTAAATATTCAGGGAATGGAAATCTCGACTCGCATATCCTAGGCTTCGAAAAGCTACAGTACCCCCCGGCCACTATGTAACAGCCATG
The DNA here is from genome assembly GCA_024447225.1 of Panagrellus sp. LJ2284. Classification (NCBI taxonomy): domain Eukaryota; kingdom Metazoa; phylum Nematoda; class Chromadorea; order Rhabditida; family Panagrolaimidae; genus Panagrellus; species Panagrellus sp. LJ2284. The sequence goes on along the minus strand of JAMRYC010000005.1, from coordinate 4,208,571 downwards.
TAAATCGCGCCAAAAGACAAATATTTACCCATCCCTATCGATGTCAAAAGCCACCGACTAACCCTGCCAAGTGCCGAATGAAGATGAGGCATATTAGTTTTGCCGCCATCTGTCCATTAAGACCAGGTCCATGGAGGCTGGATGTGCACCCCCATGGCGTGACTAGGCGCTATCCGTTCCCCAGTGGTGGAAGGTGTGCATGAATTATGAATTCAAAACCAAATGGCCACGTTTTTAATGACACTAAGCCCCTCAGGAAGCGCCATGTAGTGACTTCTAAGCTGTAAGAACTCCGGCAAAAACAGGACAGGCCAACCAGTGATCACTGTATTGACAGCCGTTCTCAAAATGAAGGCAAAAAACGAAAACCAAGTTCCGGCTGATGTCTGGAGGCGCTGAAAGTGCCTAATCCGCTTTTCCATTTTCGAAAATGATCATTTTAATAAAGACTGTCTAGCGGCATTTGCTCAAATCTGACTCATTTTTGGCACAGCTACAGTATCCCAGCCAATTACTACCATTCAAAACAGCCAATTTGACTCCGATCATGATCCATAGTTAATCCTCTAAAAATGTTTGTTCACCCTGTCCCGGTCAACCGTTTCCGTGTGCCGTTGCGCAATCCCAACATGCGGTGGGTGCCCAACTCCGCGCACTCACCGGTAAATGATCCGCGCCGCGGGTGGCACCGTACCCGAACCGATCTGGCTATGCCATCCTTTAAAGCATGCTCGACCGATTTCCTGATGGGTGTCACGACTCTCGAGAGCAGGCAGGCCATCGGGAAATGAGGACATTATCGGAGGGCACTTGTCGCCCCGGCTAATGATGATGTGTTTTGGTTACGCAAGTGACAATGTTTTTTGTGGCGTGTTACATTGAAACATTGACTGACAGACATTCTGCGATTTTTAAGACGGAAATTAAGTGGTTCAACTTCACTTTCAATCGGGAACGGATGGATGGGTGATTGTTTTCGCCTCTTCCGGAAGTGGGATGGATAATGAAACCGTTCGAAAAACAAGTGGTGCGCGGGGTGTGCGGGATGCTCCGGGGTACTTGGTTATGGTAGCCAAGTGCGAAAGTGCGCGAAAATGAGCATCTTTAAGAATACGGAAGTAACGATGGACATCTGGGATCGGTCAGATGGCACTTTTTGAGTATCTTTTTTTGCTAAATCGCTATTAAAACTGTTTAAAAGCTGATTTAAAGACAACGTAGCCTAAAATGGCACAAACCACAGTCCATAATTACTTCCAAAATGGATTCTTGAATCACGGTCATTGTTTTGGCATCAACTATATGTGCCTCAAACGGTTCAATAGCCCATCTATACACATGTTAACCGCACTTAACTAGTATAAAAGCCCTAGCTACCGTAAGAACCCCCGAACAAACCCATTCTAATGCCTCCCCAAAGGCCTTCCCAGCTTCACCGTTCCTTCCATCCTACCTTCCTAAATGGAAGCGTAACAACCCTGTCGCCCAGAGGCTGCACCTCTCTCTAAACGCTCCTGCAGTAATAGTGGTATGACCGGATTAAAGCGCGCAAGCTGCCCTCGGGGCAGAGTCACAAAATGCCATTAAGACGCAAAGAAAGGGTTCTATCTGAAGGTGAAAGTGAGCCATAATCTAGTGGCCGATAATAAGGTTCGGCTAGATTTTAATTGACTGAACTAACTAACTGGAAGGCCTTATTAACAATCGTTGTTGAAGGTAGCCTCCAACTAGGTGGGCTTACATGGCGGTGATTAGGCGTGAGTAAGCTATATACATTCATCTGGGTTTTAGGAAGTGTTACCGGAAGACAATGTAGTTGCAACGTGGTGACATTAACTTGTATTTTATTTGTGTTTTCGGGGTAAAAAGGGTATAAAAAGCGTAGTGGTAATTGGTGACATGTGTGGTAACTACAGTTTCAGAGATTACGGTGGGATTTGAATTTGAAATTTACATGTTTAAAAGTGTAAAAAGACAAAGTTTGATACTTTGATAGTTTCAAACTTAAAAAAATTATAGTTTTTCAATTGATATAAAAATTATAGTTTTTCAATTGATATTACATTAAATTGTGATTTTTTTGCAAATATTAAATAACCAAACACATTTAAACAACATTGTTTTGTGGTTGTTTAATAAAACAGATCACATGGATAATGTTTGACCTGCCCTTTATCACTAAAAAACAACAAAAACAAACAGATGTGCATCCCGGGAAGTGTTTTCCCTCATCAAAATACTAATACATGCACATGCCCGTTACACACATACCTGACAAACCAATCCCCAAAGACAGACTTCCTCGTTATATTGCCCCCAACTTACTATTAAACACATTTTAGCGGTTCACGAAGATCAACTAACCTCCCACCCCTCATTAAGCCATGCCATTGGCTCCGTTCTGCGTATCCGTCCTTCCACGTACTTTGACTGATAAACTTGTATCTCTATATTTTTTTCAAACAAACATTTTATTAGGGTGCTTATGTTAAATGTATCTAATTTACGGCGGGATAATCCCGTTTTAATTCGCTTAACTTCCTACTTGGACCATCGTGTTCTTTTTGTGTGATTAAACAGCAGATGAATGAGAATGGATGCCATTGGCTTAGTCATGATTAGCGAGAAACAATCATATGGGTTTTGTTTTAAAAATCGGTTTTTCTGTACAAAAGTCAAGATTTCTGGCTGATTGGGGGTTTGAAAGGCGCTTAAAACAATATACCCATATAGTTAAGCACATTCAAACCGGAAATATAAGGCATGGCAGTAATTTTGTGTATAATTACCATTTCCAAACCCTGAAGCTTTCATAGTTAAGTAATCAGTGCCCCTGGGCTGATGGCATCATGCAAAGTGTAGTGAGCAGCCGCTCTTTAGGGATGTGCCAGTCGAGCCATGCCTGCTTGGCTCATCACCAATAAACATGTCTTTTTTGCACGTTTGTACATATAAAAACCCTACCTTCAGTCAGCCAGACGAGATTCAAAGAAAGCAAGGTATTAGAATTAGTGGAGATAAGCGGGTGGTATGGTAATGTGCACATTGAATATCACGAGTTTTTTGGACTAATAAGTTAATAAGTGTAGCTAATGAGGAAATCCTTGAGGGCGGAGGGGAAGGGATTTACCTAGGGCTTTCTTTAAGTTAAATGGTTAAATAGAAGCCGTGCAAGTACTTAGAGGGGATCAGCAAATTAGCGACGACTAAGGTGAGGGTACATTGCGCGGATTATGACTGACTTTGAAACGTTACTACATGTACAGTAATCTGGGATGGGAGAGGTGTTTTTTGGAGGGAGGGGACGCTGTATTTTGTGATATTGTTCTTGTTCTTTGTTATCGGGAGCTTATTTAGGGAGAATTGGTGCTACAATGGAATCTCTTGAGGGGGGTAAAAAGTGTGTAAGATGTGTAAACTTTGTTTTTTAGAGGGAATGACGCAGAAATTTGTTATTTAGATGGGTTTTGCGAAAGTTAAATCAACTTTTATAGTTAAAAAATTTCACAAATACTATCAAACCCGCAAAAGATCAGTAAAAATAAGTCTAAAAACGTGCCAAAACCCCACCAAAACTCTTAAAAACACAAACATAACAACGTTTTCCAACAACTCCAACCCGCACTTCACCTATCTCAAACATAAATACCCCCGTTGATGACCACTACTTCACTTCAGCCAATAACAGTGTTAAAAGTATGAATTCCGCCAGCATCAGAAGTGCTGAACATGAACAGCCGGTAGTTATGTACACCTCTCACGTGAAGCCGAGTTTAATGCCGTCTTTTTTTCTGTTCTGTTCAAATAAATACAAATTCCATATCCCAAGACTTTGAACAAGACAACCGTCGTTGTCGTCGGCGACGTGTCGCACAAGGTACCGCTAATTGCTGCCTTCTGGAGGCAAGGAGCTGACAAAGTGCAGGCCACCCTGCGCAAAAAGGACACACAATTTAGGGGTCGGCGGGAAAGTGTGAACCGTAATACGGGTTAATCAAAGGGCACGGCCGCTGGTAAGGCAAACTTCTTACGTCGACTATGTGGGAACCGGTGTCTGGAGGGGGGCGATGGATTCGGGGAATGACGATGGAAGGCTTCGAGGAAGTTGAATGGAACTTTTTTCGGCATTCTTATCCGTTTTATCCATTGAATTGGCTCTATTTCAGGAGGCGGTACACATCCTACCCTATATTAAGTTTTATACGACCCATTACTGTGCTCATTGAAACATTTCAGGACATTGTGGCAATGTTCTTGAGCTAATTGATACGCATGTCTTTTTGGGGATGGTTGCTTTTTGCCGGAAATGAACTCACTCGCCCTCCCATCCCATCGAAGAGCATGTTTTCGGAGGTCGCATGCACTTGAAAAACGGCCCATATGCGCAATTTATGCGTCTTTTGAGGTCCGAGCTGGTGGGAAGCGACGCTCGATGAATACCGTATGGCGTGAATTAGGACAGGGCGGCCGATTGCGTGCCGATGGCACTGGAGGTACATCCCTCGAGGAAGTGTCATTATTCATACGAGAGACGCAGCAGAGGGACTGATCATGCTTTTTCGTTTCATATTTTAAGCTGCAGTTTTGTCGAATGACGACAAATGTCAGATTTAGCGGCTAGCTTCCTTGACGTTGAGCGGCAACAGGTGCCACCGAAGGCCCTGATGGACTTGCCACACGCGATGATGATTTGCAGCGTTGGAGCGCGCAGCTTCTACCTTTAATGAATTTGGAGATGGAGGGTGGAATAACGAGGGATTCGAGATAAGCTGCTGGCTGCCAAGTTTGACATTAGAATTTTGAATGGTGGAGGGATTAGCAAAATGGTTGTTTACGGAGGACTGCAAAAACAGAATATTGAAAAATTCATTTGCATTGATTATTTTTAACATGTTTTCGACTTTTGTAATGATGTAAGACAGTTTGAGAAACAATAAAGCATCGAAAATGACGAAATTTGGGATTTACACGCGGGCGCAGTGTATTCGCTGACCCCAAAAACACTCCCACCACGAAAATATGAACAAGCAGGTGTTTCAATTTTTTTTGCAACTTTTGCACGCGCTGATTTTATATATATTTTTCTATCCGGAAGCTGTCTTTTCCACTTCCGTGAAATCAGCAACAATGTCAGATCCCGGATTGATCGAGCGCGAGCGGAAGGATATCGATCTGTACAGAGATACGCCCATTCGTTTTCTCGGTTCGTTCTTTCACGCTTTTTATCAATTTCAAAGTTAAAATCAACCTTCCAGGCTACGCAAACGAGGTCGGTGAAGCCTTTCGAGCGATCGTCCCAGTCTCCGCCGTTAAGCTGTCATATGTCGTCGCCGTTGGCTATGTCCTTGCGGACACACTTGACAAAAGTCACAAAGTTTCTCAAGTATGTTTTATTTTACACTTTTTATATATATTTTTCACATTCCTCTAACTTCCAGGCAGTCTACCCGACTACAGAAGCCAGATTAAACCAAGTCCTTACAACAGCCGGCGATACAGTCCTCTGGCAAGGCTTTGCCAGCGTCATTATCCCCGGAATCACCATCAATCGACTTTGCGCGAGCACATCCTTCTTGCTTCGACGTTTGACTGCCATTTCGCCGCCCCTGGTCAAAGGCATTACCACTGCCGTCGGTCTCTCAGCTATCCCGTTCATCGTCAAGCCCATCGACGCCCTTGTTGAAGTTTCCATGGATCGAACGGTGCGCCAATACTACTCCCACGAAAAGCAGGTGTCTGTCGATGTTTTGGAGAAACAAAAAGAAGTCGACGCCAAGGCCTGATTTGACTTGATAATACTGCCAGGTAGAACTGTAATTATTATAGACTTAACTATTAGGACTAAAAACAAAGGCAAAAACATCCTTGTTGTGTCTATTGAGGCAATGAAAAGAAGAGATTTTATCTTCGATAGATACAGAAAAGAGATTGTAAAACTGATCCAATGTATACAAAGTGGAACAAACTGGGCACGAATGTTAGTCGGGTTAGAGTGGAAAACACGATGACGAAGTGAATTTACAGTTAGTTAGGGTAAACAGCGCCAACGGGCTGCATCGGTTTGCCTGTTTTGATAGAACGATACTCCTGAAAAGTGAGGGTCAAAATATATCAAAATAGTTTGATTGAAAGGACATACGTCGTAGGAGATCGTAATTTTTGAGGATTGGAACCGCTCAACAATGATACTTGACCGTAAAGTGTTGTCGATACCGTCGCGATGGCCAGCCTTTCGCAGGAGGTGATCGATGGTTTGGATCTTGTTCCAACCCTGTTCGGCCGCAACTTCTGGCAGATAGACGCCGCTGTAGCCACGGCCATTTACTGTGAAGTGAATGTGAATGCCGTGCTTGCCGACCTCCCAATCGAGGTAATCCTTGGCCCTTTCAAAGTTGATGAGGAGACTGACGCCACAGTGGAGTTGGGGCGCTTCGGAGGGGCTGATTGGGTCGAAACGGGTGTCACGGAAGGCGCTGAAATTATATAAAATTTACTTTCCAACAGATTGTAATCCGCATATAAAAAGTAAAAATGATCCTCGAAGTTCTCCATGACCGAAAACGATTCAATAAAATATAAAAAAACGATGACAAACCTGGTTTTAGCGTACTCCAGCAGCGTCGTCGGAAGAGGCTTGTCATGGCCGAAAGTGCCGATGCAGCCACGGAGATCATGTCGGGGGCCCTTCTTCCAGGTTACGAAAAGCGGACTGGAAGCAAATGCCAACATAGAAAAAAGAAAAATATAAAAAAACAACTCACATTTTGACATTTGGAATGCTCTTCGGTGCCTTTGGCTCGGGTTCGTAGTTCATGGCCGCAATGATGACATCAAAGCAGTACGCGGCCATCTCAGGGGTGGCAATGGCCGTGGCGGACATGATGGAAGCCGAAGAAGGGCGACAGAATCCGTGACGCGATCAGCTGACGGCGACGACCGGCTTCCGAGAGCTGTCAGGCGGAATGGAAAGTGGGTGGTTTGTAGTGAGCGTCTTTGAACCGGTGTCGTTTTTGTGCGAGTTTAGAAAATTAAATTTGCAAAAATTTGATACTTTGCTTTAATCTTTTGCAAATAAAGTTTTGTTACAGTTTGATCTTGATGTATTGCAGCAAAAGGCATAACGCCGATCTACCGACTTCGAAATTAAGTGTAAAAAGTTTAAAATTCAATGACAGTCACATCGGACGCACTTTTCCTAGTCCTTTTCCCTCCAAGACCCCTTTTGTGCTCACTTTTCGCGTGCATGTTTTTACTACCTTCCAATCAAAGGCGTACGATCTCCATCATTTGGACAACACTATCTCATTTTCCAATCAAACTGTCTCTCAAAATACTACCTCAAGGACATACAAAGCACGAGGGACATATAAAAAGCCTCCAGAACACGAGGAATCGGCCAGAACTCCGCTAGAGGGTGACGTCAACTTGAACCGGGTGTCATCCCGCAGCCTGGCTGACCTTGACACAGACTCGGACTCGAACAGGATTCTATCCATCCCGCTCGCGCCTATGTCTATCGCCGTTGTGGTCATTTTTCGTGCTCGAGGCGATTTTCACGTTTCACGTTCAAATTGATCGAAACGGCGGCTCTCCGAAGTGGTGATGGCTATCTCTGGGAAAGGGTATCTTTTTTCGCGACGCCATCTGGATGGGATGAGAGAACGATTAGGGCCCGTCTTTGTGGTTTGGGATCCATCCGGTAAGCTTTGGGAGCGTAGGTAAACAAAGCATTTTCAACTTTGTTGCAAAGTTTCATCTTTTTTGTTCGTTTTTCGCGCATGTCAGTTTGTCAAAAGTTTATCTACATAACAGCGTGAAGAAAGCCCCAGAATTTCGGTATACTCCACCCTTTCTTTTCCCACAGACATAGACAGGGTACTTACTTCAGCCCCCTGTAGGTTTTATGAAACCCATAAAGACACGTTTTTGTCGAGGGTATCTATTTTCCGCCTTTTTTACATACCATTGATACGTGATGACCGTTGTGGTTGAAGTCGAACTTGAATCCGAGCCAAAAAATGTTGTTGTTATTGAAAATGTTGAGGTCGAATCCCATTCCGAAGCAAATCTCATCCAAAGACCGGTGACTACTTGTAAATTTGAACCCGAAGTCGAAGAAGCAGATTCGGCCACGATGAGCGGCGGCGATGGCGAGAATCTCTGGGTCAGCCTGCTCGGCTTATTTGTGCATTTCTTCTTTGTCGCTATTCCGAGGGATATAATCAGAGTGGTGAAAATGAAGCCGAAATCTGTCAAAGGACAGACGGTGGTGATAACAGGTGGTGCCAGTGGCCTGGGTCAGAGGATGGCCGAGATGTTTGCGCTGGATCATGGTGCCAATGTGGCTATTATTGATGTGGACAAGGTTTGTTTGACAACTTTCATCTTTAAAAGGTTTCAAAAACTCAAAACAATGAAATTCAGGCAAAAGCAGAAGAAACAGTTAACTCTATAAAGTGTCGTGGCGGGACCGCGAAGCATTGGTTTTGCGATATTACCAAAGATGAGGACATGAATAAGGTTGCTGATGAAATTCGGGCCGAATTCGGTATTTTTTTTGTCAAAAAACTTCAATTTTAAGCCATAACTACCTTCAGGTCACGTACACATTGTCATCTGCAATGCCGCCATCCTGTATTTTGGCCACATGATGGAATTGACCACAGCCCAATTACAAAGAGCCACAAATGTCAATCTAATGGGCACCATAATCGTAAATTTCACTTTTTTTTCGAAATTTCATCAAAAAAAACCTCAAATTTAGACAATCAGAGCATTCTTACCCGAAATGGAAAAAGTAAACAACGGCCAATTCGTAACCGTCTCCTCCGTAGCCGGCTTTTTCGGCGAAACCTACGGCATGGCGTACTGTCCCAGCAAATTTGCCGTCCGTGGAGTCATGGAATCGCTTGAAAACGAAATGCGTGATCGAGGCCTCGACGGAATCAAATGCACTACCGTCTGTCCATGGTTTATTCGAACTCCGATGATTTTGAACATGGGAATGCGGCCAACTTCGAGATTGCTGCCGTTTATGTCGGTCACTCGTGCTGCGAAGCAGATTATTGATGCCGTTTTGAAGGAAAAAAGTGTTTCTTTCGTTCCGTGGATGGTTGCTGTTTTGGTTGGGTCGAGAAGGTATGTAGATTTTTATCAAAAAGTGGGCGGAGTTTAGAAAGTGGATTTAAATTTTGACCAGAGGACCCATTTATGGCATTTTTGACACCCCTTTGTCTCCGTTCCAGCTTCCTCGCGCACCACATGCAAAAAGCCGGCCGTAACTTCCTTAATGCCCGATATGAGCCCATCCCGAAGTCGGAGCTCCTTGAGGTGAACAACAACAACGAACTCCCAGCGACCAAATTGACGTCCTCCTCGTCGCCGCCGCCGCCCTACCACGCCACTTCCAACAGCAACATTGACACGGACCACTCTAGCACCGAGATCGACAGTGACGACGCCGCTTTGGGTAGTAGCTGTGACGATAAAATGGCCGAGAAAAGGTACACCGGAAAGCCGACTTCCCCGGGCAACCTGAAGAGCTACTTCCGACTTGCCCCGCTCTTCTGGTATGCTATCATCCTCCCGGCGCTGCTGTTTACCTTTGTAAGTTTTTTGTTGACAAACTATTGTCTAAAAACAATAACACGTGTTTCTTACCTGCGCGTGTGAATTGATTTTCTTCGCATTGCAGTTGACATGGTACAGACCGGAATTGGTTCGCGTTATTCCTGTCATCGGAGAGTTTGCGTATAACTTGGGTGAGTCGATGTTTACTTCAGGGTTTGATTGCAATTACCCTTTTTGGGCGTGTTCAAAAAAGTGATCGTAAAAAACAAAAATTGTAACGCATGTTCAATGGCTGAATCATGGCTCGACACGTGTCTATTTTTGCGCATATGCGAACACACATTGCACACTTATACGTATATGTGCGTCCGTGTGTCGGCACTTTTGGCTTCAACAATGCACTTCCACGGCTCGAAACCAGCCATTGAAACTTCTACTTTATAGTTTGAATTCTCAAAGAACTGTCCTCCAAAAACCAAATTTAGGCACAACCCAGACAAACCTTGTCCTCTGGATCAACATTGGAGCCTTGTTAGCCCACATCGGTGAAGCCATCTACGCAGTTTATCTCTGCGATCAGTTGGCTATCAACCATGCTTCCACTCTGAAATGGTTCATCCAGACGTTCCTCGTCGGATTCTCGTCTCTCAGCATTTTGTTCGCGTACAAGAAGAAGGTGTCCAAAAACAAGGATTAGTCAATCTCGCATTTTGACATGTTTTGTCTGTTTTTCAAACCTTGCCATAAGTAACCGTTGCACATAGCGTTTTTGGGTCAATAAAACTGTAAATTTTATTTGCTCACTTTCATAAAAGTACATTTGCTTTGGCTAATTCAATTTTTACATTACGTGCATGAGAACATGAGAAATTAGCTAGACTTTGGTTTTCCGACAAAGTGGTCCATGGTTTTGTTGACACCCATGAAGGTTGAGATGGCTTCGACGGCGTCGTATGGCAAGAATCTGAAAACAAGTAGTTATGAATCGGCTTAAATGTTGGAAAGTGTCTTACCCAATGATGGCATAGATGAAATAGCAAAACTTCGGCAAGAACAATTCGGCTTTGTTGGTAAGGATGGCATCCATGGCCTTTTCGACGACATTACTGGGCTCCAAGATCGGAAGAAGGGTTGGGCATTGGGTTTGGACACCATCAAACATGCCAGTGTTGATGTAATATGGGCAGATGGTGGTGACAGGGATGTTCTTTTTGAGGGATACCATCTCCGCACGGAGAGAATCGTTGAAACCGATAGCACCGAACTTGCTGGCACAGTAATCGACGAGACCAGCGGTGCCGAATTTTCCGGCCATTGAGGCTACGGTGACGATGTGGCCGGAGTTGCGGGTCAACATGGCGGGGAGAAAAGCTTTGGCGGTCTGGAAATTGAAAGTTTTTTACCAAATAAAACAATAGTTTTGATGTGCGCTGAGTTCTGCTGAGAACCCGGACAAACTCAAAATCGACTTTTTTGAAGTCGGAATAGGGTATTCTGATGCGCTGTATCACGTAGATGCCATTTCTGAACTTAGATTTTGCGTAAACTACTGTCTACGTTCTTAAAAACGTAAAAAACAAATAACCCAGCATAGTCGAGTTAGCCTAGGCTGGCTTCAGCATAGGCGAGTTGGCCTAGCCTGGCTTCAGCATGGGCGAATTGGCCTAGGCTGACTCCAGCATAGTCGAGTTGGCCCAGGCTGGCTTCAGCATAGTCGAGTTGGCCTAGGCTGGCTCCAGCATAGTCGAGTTGGCCTAGGCTGGCTTCAGCATAGGCGAGTTGGCCTAGCTTGGCTCTAGCATAGTCGAGTTAGCCTAGGCTGGCTCCAGTATGTTCATCTGGACTTAGAAACCAATTGCAGCCCCAGCATAGTGGAGTTAGCCTAGGCTGGCTCCAGCATAGTCGAGTTGGCCTAGGCTGGCTCCAGCATAGTCGAGTTGGCCTAGGCTGGCTTCAGCTAGTTCATCTGGACTTAGAAACCGATTGCAGATTCAGCATAGGCGAGTTGGCCTAGGCTGGCTTCAGCATAGGCGAGTTGGCCTAGCTTGGCTTCAGTATGTTGATCTCGACTTAGAAACCAATTGCAGCCCCAGCATAGTCGAGTTAGCCTAGGCTGGCTCCAGCATAGGCGAGTTGGCCTAGCTTGGCTCTAGCATAGTCGAGTTAGCCTAGGCTGGCTCCAGTATGTTCATCTGGACTTAGAAACCAATTGCAGCCCCAGCATAGTCGAGTTGGCCTAGGCTGGCTTCAGCATAGGCGAGTTGGCCTAGCTTGGCTCTAGCATAGTCGAGTTAGCCTAGGCTGGCTCCAGTATGTTCATCTGGACTTAGAAACCAATTGCAGCCCCAGCATAGTGGAGTTAGCCTAGGCTGGCATCAGTTTTTATTGTAAGTCGTGATAACCTAGCCGGTCCCAACTTAGTCCAATTCGAATATGCTTAAGCTGCGATCAACTTTGAAGTCCGGGTAAACTAGCTAACGCCAGCTTAGTCCAATTCGACTACAGTGAAGCTAGCCTAGTCGATCAACTTCTAAAGTCTTGATGAACAAACCAATGCCAACTTAATCTAACTCGACTACGCTAGAGTTGCAATCGACTTCTAAGTTTCGACAAACTACATCACTGAAGCTAACCTGCCCAATTCTACTATGCTGGGATCACAATTCTAAGTCCGGACGAACTGGTGCCAGCCTAGGCAAACTCGACTACGCTGAAAGACATCAAAAAGTGGACCTCGAGCGTGTGTTGTGAAACGGAACACAACGCCAACGGCCGGATTTGTCCGGCCGGATTAGGAGAAAGTGGACCCAAAGCGACATGAAATTATCACTTTGCGCAAGCTTTTCACCCCTTTATTGTTTGTGTTTTCGTTTCCCTAAGTTTTTCTTGAATGGTGACGTTATGAGCTATCGAATGATGACAAGAACGGCCAATTTGGCCGTCTGGTTAGTCTTAAAAGCTCGAAAGTCATTTCTCCTAAATGTCCAAATTTCCGAGAATCCTAAAAGTGGATTCTGAAGTCAAAATTTTTGAACCCATGGCATCATTCGAGAGCTAAACGGCATGGCAATTATATTCTTTTGTCGAAATCAATTTTGCAATGCTCACTCCCGATTCAGGCTACTTTGAATTTTTCGGGTTTAGGAGAAACGACGGGCAACCGTTTTTTCGTGTAAAAATAGTCGAAGGTTTAAATTTAATAGTTAAAAATTTTTAAAATCCTGAAGAACTTACGTAGAAAAGCGAAGTCGTGTTAACTGCCATTGTAAGCTCCATCATTTGATCGCTGTTCTCAAACAACCTTTTTCCTGACACAATACCAGCATTATTAACCAAAATGTCCACATCACCGACTTCCACCTTCACACGATCAGCTGCGTCATAGATGTTTTTAGCCTTACTGATATCGACAGAATAGCCATAAGCATCCACACCAGCTTTCTTCAGAAGGTCAACCGTTTCATTGTTGAGTTTCTCATTGACATCCCAGCAAACGACACGAGCTCCAAGTTTGCCGAATTCAGTAGCAAACAGCCGCCCGAGACCACCACCAGTGCCAGTGATAAGCACTGTTTGACCCTTGACAGACTTCCGGGGCAAGATTCCGGCTGGAATACACGCTTTGATGCTGCCTTCGACGACATAGTAAAGAATTGTACCAATGCCGATCAGCTGCTCCAATAAGTAGCGGCCAAGACGGACAGCGGGGTGGACGTCGGCTTCAGTGTTGACCATTGTTAGAAGCTGAGAGGGGTAAGGAAGTAAATTAAACAGGAACCATGAAGGTCTGATCTGGCAGAAGACAAGACGCCTATATATTGGTTTTACCATTTTTCGAACTTTGTACGACTTGATTGAAATCGAAAGGTGATCTCATCACAAAAAACAGACAACATCGGCTTTGTGTAATGAAACTCGACTGAAGGCAATATGAAGGTGATCAAATGGACGGGCGGAAGGGAGTGATCGCACACTTGACTAGAGTGTAGTCGAGCAATTTTTTGGATGCTCTTTTGACGATGTAGTCAAAATGTAGTTTTTAAAGGACAGACATGCGATGACGTGTCTAACTTATGTTACACGATGTATAAAGTTGTGCGATAAGTAAATGGCTACTTAACGAACCTGCTAAATATTTTGGTAAAAACTTAAATTTTATTTTTAAAATTACATGTTTTTTGTTTTTTTTTAATTTAAACAGTCAAAGATACTGTTTTGACCGTAGTTTTTGCCAAAAAGTTTTTTCAATCAATGGTCCGCCCATCATTTTAATAAATGTACCCCCAGACTACACTCTAGTCTTGCTCCATCTGTTTGCTCCCGGTGCAATGAGCAATTTGGATTGTGTAGTGTGCCTGTTGAACTAGAGTGTGTCTGTTGATACGCCCCTGGCGTTACCATGACATTGTTGACTGAAAGATCCAGTATATAACCCGACCAGGTGTACACCTTACTTTTCAGTTGGAAAACTGTGAAACTGTGAACCACTTGTCGAATAAACCTTACCATGTCGGACAATCAATACAACAAGGTATGTTCAGAACCCTTTTTGAAGGTCGATTGACACTTTTTTTTACCCCATCAAACCTTTTCATTGAATATTGACATTTCAGCTCGTCAACCTGCAACGCGAATACTTCAACAGCGGTGCCTCCGCTTCATTACCCTACCGTAAAAATGCCCTCCGCACCCTCAAGAAGCTTATTGATACCGATGGCGCCGAACTTACGGCTGCCGTTGAGAAGGATCTTCGTCGGTCGCCGGAATTCACGAAGAACATTGAATTGAACGCAATCAAGGTTGAAATTGACTACTTTTTGGACAACATCGATGAATGGGCAGCTCCGAATTACGTTGGAAAAACGTTGAACACATTGTTGGACACACCAATGGTCATTTCTGATCCGAAGGGTGTTGTCCTTCTGCTGGCGCCGTGGAACTATCCGTTGAATTTGGTGTTATTGCCGTTGATTCCGATCATTGCGGCTGGAAATACGGTGATTATCAAGCCTTCTGAGCTGGCTGTAAACACGGCAAACGCTCTTGAAAGGGTGTTTTCGAAGTATTTTGAGAAGGTAGGCTTTTGCATTCTGGAAAATTGAAACTTAAAATGAGTGTTTAGGAGTTCATCGCCGTCGTCCAGGGCGGCATCCCAGAAACGACAGAACTTCTGAAAGAACGCTATGACCACATCATGTATACAGGGTGCACGCCTGTGGCTAAGATCATATTGGCAGCTGCGGCGAAGCATATTACGCCGTGTACGCTGGAATTGGGCGGGAAATGGTAACAAACTTCCTTTTAAAGTTTACTTTTCATTGTCAAAATTTAGCCCCGTTATTGTTTGTGATGATGCCGACATCGAAATCTCTGCAAAACGCCTAGCCTGGGGCAAATGGATGAACTGTGGCCAAACTTGTCTGGCTCCGGACTATGTTATGGTCACACCTGCCACAAAACCGAAGCTTGTTCAGGCATTGCTGAAGGCTGTTACCGGTTTTTATGGCGCCGATGCTCAGAAGAGCCCGGACTTTTCAAGGATCATCAATACCAGACACTTCGAGTAGGCTTATCCAACTTTGAAAACTCAAACATACTGTAAAGATCAATTACAGCCGTCTGAACAACCTCATCAAAACATCCAACGGCGAAATCCTCTTCCAAGGCGGCAAACCCGATCGCGATGACCTCTTCATCCCTCCAACCATCATCGACGTCACCGACGACGATTCCACCATGGAAGATGAGCTCTTCGGTCCCATCTTGCCTATTATCACTGTCCAGAACCTTAGTGAAGCTCTTTCAAAGATTCAGTCTGGTGAAAAACCGCTCGCAGCCTACATTTTCACCAATTCCAATGCCAATGTCGACAGACTTCTCAAAGAAACCAGCAGTGGAGGTGTCACTGTGAATGATGTCGTTTTCCACATGACAGTTGACACCTTGCCATTCGGTGGAGTCGGCTCCAGCGGATTTGGTCGATATCGAGGCAAATTCGGGTTTACCGAATTTACCCATCCAAAGGCAATTTTGAAGCGTCGTTTCTTCGGTGAAAGCCTGGCAGCCGCTCGGTATCCGCCCATGACACCGGCGAAGAGCAAGGATTTGGCCAAGATTACTGGACAACGTGTCGCATTGCCGAAATTTGTCGGAAAATATCTTCCGACTTTATTGGTTCTAGTGACTGGGGTGATTCTTGGGGTTATTTTGACAAAATTTCTTAATTGAAAAGTGATTTGAGTTTATCTTGCCATTGAAATTGTAATTATGATAATCCGATGTATATTTGAAAAGTGAAATGTAGCGTTTTTAGCATGTTTTTGACACAAATAACCAAAATAAAACATTTTTTTCCACTTTTTGAATGCAACTTCGAGCCATCCCATACCTATGCCTAATTCAACCCATCTCTAATTGCTCACATGTTACAATAAGCCTGCCAGTTCTAATTGCGTTTGTTTGTTTTTCCTTCAAATTTCCTTCCTCAGGCCCAAATGCAACAAAACACTCGTTTTTTTCGCCCACTGCCCGTCCTTATTTATGCTTGTTTCGAATAAAGTTGAATGATAAACGAGCACGCTCCATGCCCCAATTTAAGCTACTGCTCTTTTCGTTCTTTGTTTTTTCTACAATTGCAATGTAATGAAGAATTTTCAAAGACAAAAATAGGCCATTTTTTTGCTCGATGAATTGGTTCTCCAAGATTTCCCTTTTCCTTTTCCTGTTGCTTTCCAAGTTTAAAAACATCATTTTGTAGGTTTTGTGCCCCTTGAATACACCTCAAATTAAATTCACATCAAAACAAGTAAGCAAATGCTTGGGCCGTTCTTTGAGGCTTCAAACCGTTTCGCACTAATCAGACTGCCATTGTTTGTGTGAAGTAATTTCCAAAAATAGCTTTTTTTCCTGTATTATAAAAGACCACTTCCTTAAATATCTTATACAAGTCCAAAGTAATGTAAGGTAAGGTAAACACAACCCGAAAATAGCCACACTTACATTTACATTAGTAATTTTGTATGTTATCATCGCATTTACTGCTTTCGTCATTGTGTTTTTTGCTCACTGTTTTCGCGCAGTTGGCATTGAGGTGTGTCGAGTGCTCGTGTAGTGGCGTAGCTTATCAGTTTTGTAGTGGAATTGATTACTGCAACCGCGAAGTCGTCAACATAGGAATGCTAGTATTTTTGATACCTTTCTTATCGAACTGGTCGCTTGAAATCGCTAGACGTGCGCAGTTCAAAGTTTTGACGCTATTTTTACCATTTTTGTGATTTCGTTTTGTAACAAACATATTTTTTTAGCCATTCTTCTTTAAAGATACCTGTAAATAACTGTCTTAAGCCTTAAAGCCAAGCCTAACGTGCAGTTGGTTCAGAGGGAGGTGTAATCGGAAAGTGTTTACTTCGAGATTAAGCGGTGTGTAGGTGCGCGGAAGTGGTGGCGGCAGTCTATTTTTGTTTGGAATTGTAAATAGTGTCACGTTGCTTTTTGCTTTCGGGAAGCCGGCCGAGATAATTGCTTAATGAAACTTTGGTTATGCTATGGCTTCTCATAGTTTGTCATGATTATAACTATTTGAAGCCAAAAATATTGCTCTATGTTCCTTGAAATCTTAAAAATTGTCTAAGCCCTGCATAATTGATATCCCATATCCATTTCTTTAATGTTTAGCCCTGTCCTTTTTGTCTTCCGCCAATCTGGACATCCTGGCGGCATTGTCAAACTACAAAGAAAGGTCTTTATAAACGTTAAATCATTCAAAAAGTACTTTTTTGATGCGAAAGCTATTTTTCGACCCCCCAAAAAGCTATGAATATCTAAAAAGCGAAAGACCACTTTTTCACTGTCTAGTAAGTTTAAAAAACAAGTACAACCACCAAAACCGGCATTTTACAAAACTTACAGCCAAACTTGTTTTCCATTTTTGTTTTTCATTTACAGGCCCCATTAACCTTAAGCTTTTTTGCGTTTTAATGTCTGCGTTTTGACAAAATAGTGAATCACAATGATATTTGACTGCTAAAATTTTTAAAGTGACTTCATAGTAAAAAATGCGGTCTTTACCATTTTGAAAATTGCAATGGCGCTTAATTTCACAAAATAACACTAAAAGCGTTGGTATTTTGTGACCGTAACCGTGTGATGTGGGTTTGTAGGCCGCGGCGGATGACAAATGCGTATTTTTTACAATGCTAGTCATTAGCTGCTAAGTGTTAGCTGGCTACGGCAATTGTTATTGCGATTAGGTGGTTGTGGCATGGAAAAGGTCATATTAATCTGAACTGAAAACAGGGACATTTAATCCAAATGCATTGGATTCCTTTGCTTTGCTTTGCTTTCCGTTTTGCCGATGAATACGGGCTTTTCAAATTTGAATCGTTTGTTCTTTGCGGTTTCTTTTTAAAAACGAGACAAGGCTTTTGTTTAATCAATTTCTATTTTTCATTTATTCATTTTTGATTTATTTCATCTAAAAAGGCCAAAGTTGCATTCCCCTCTCACAATGTAAACCGCTTTCTCACCCTTCAAAATGTATGTATCACATGCGAACCTCTGAAGACACGTGCCCTCATAAGTATGGGCCTTCAAATGCTTGGGAATCTGCCGCGGAGCTTTGAAAAATTTATACTTCTGTTTTAAATTTTAAACCGAGTACTATAAATGTGTTATGTCGGCTACACGGAGGTGAGCGTTTTCGATGGAAATGAGCCATGATTAGTTGGTATATTTGGGTTTGTATTTATTTTACGAAGTTATTATCATACATGCTTCCGTATTCTTAATAATGACAGCCATGACTATAACTGTAGTATAGTTTGAAAGCGTACCCAACCCAACATTTTGATGCTTTCATGAAATTAATCACAGAGCAGCTTCGAACAAACTGCAACCAAGACCAGTTCCTTCCTTGTTCGACACATAATTTACCCAAACTTCTCTTGGTTTTCCAATTTCCTTAAAATTTACTTTCCATGTAAAGCAAAGTGCATCCCATCTTTATTGGTGGCAAAGTACGATCAAAAAACTCAAATGCCTTAAGGCTATCAATGAGTTTAATGGCAGTTTTTTACACATTGTTGATCTTTAAGCCGCTTTTCAAACGCTAAATTGAACTGTGGCTAGACAAGGTTGGTTAAAGTGAGTCACATTAGCTTAATTTGAAAGTGCCGAAAATAGGCGGTCCTATTTTTATGCATAATTTGCCTTTTTATTTTTGGTTTGGTCTAAATTCCATTCAAACCCCAAATTTGCCATTGTTAGAACATTTGTAGCTGCAAACCACGGAAATGCCATCAAAGTTTCTCGCGTTTGCTTGTATTCAATCCAATTTCCGGCGCGTTTCCAGGACATTGTTTTTATGAGGCATCTTCTGACGGCATTCTTTCGGGGTGCGGATTCATGTCAGCCAGACATGGTTAACAAAGAAAAGCGCCATAAAAAGGATAAGCTGTTTTTGTCATTGTTTGCGCGAACCCATCTTTGGAGTTTGAAATTTTTGCTACAGTTTTGCAAAAATGTGTGAGTGCCTCTAAAAACACTTTGAAAGCTACATTTAACCAGCGTAAAATCTATTTTTTCACACCGTTTCAAACGGTATTTGTGCTCTGTGTCGCTTTTTTCCAACGCAAGGCTCACTGGCTCACTATAATCAGTGCGTTGTAAGCGTCTAAACTTTGAATATTTACAAAAATGTTAAGCCGAGATGAACCTTTTTGCTTATAGCCTCCAATGTCAAGCCTGGCGTAGCTATGTAGCAGTCGTGAAAACAGATGACGTTGTAGTTTTTGAACGGTTAACTGGTATTTTGTGGACATTATGAGGGTTATAAGCTAATGTAAGCCACCTACACTGCCAACTGCCAAAATTGGCACGCAATAACCCCCGCGGCTGTCAGGATCTTGCAGTTTCATGACTGTGATCTCATGGCATGCAAGGATAAGTTTCTCGGAAGCGTTCTACGGAAGGATGGAACAATAAATTACGTGGTGCGTGTACTCGGGGGTCCGGATGGGTTGGGTTAAAAATGGGATGTTTAACACGGCAAAAATAGATGAGAAGGGCATGGTTTGATTGCTTTTCATTGTTTTAGAGTACAGTAAGGTCAACATTTAGTTTTTTAAAGATAAGATGCCCTAAAAAGTTGGCCTTATGGGTCGAAAAGGATCCAAAGAGCAAATGATGGTCATCTATCTGATGATAGCTTACTTACGCCGCTCTTTTTTGCCAGTTATCTTAGTCATTGATGGCTATTTATGGAATTGGATATGATAAAGTGTACAGATTTCCTTCATGGGAAAGCTGTAAAACTTTTCCGGTTCTTTGTTTTGAACAACGTTTCAATGATTACCGTACTCGGCGTGGTCGTTTGATGCGTACACGCACATCGACTTCCGGTTGCAATTCGACGTTCGGCATCTAGGTCAAGATTAACTGTTCTAAGCATCTTATAATCTTTGCAATGGTCTTTATCTATTTTATCTTTGTCTATTTTAAGCTTTGAATATCGCCTTACATCTCTATTATCCAAATTTACTGTGTTTTGCAGAGGGTTTTTGGATTTTTCAAAGCAGTCGAGTAGAATCGCTTCCCTATCTTCACTTCTACGTGACCATTTAACCTGCTTTCCTTGGCATTTTTTACCTTCAATCCAGGTAAAGGAGAATGCCCATTTCTTTTCATTCCCATTTCAACGTTAGCCCTTTTCGGTGCCATGCCGAGAAAAGGCGTGTGCGCGGGATTAGCCATATTGGGTCCATTCGCATTGAGGAGGACCCTTGAAATAAAGCCGATGGTCTCAAGGCATGTCTGTAGTCTTCAAGTCGCAAAAGACGAACTTTGCTGTTACAACTTTTTTCACCAGACAGCCTAAGCTCACTGCAATGGCATAGCTGTGAAAAATTGGGTTCTTACTCATCAGCATTGGCAAAAGTTGTCTTTTTCTTGCGCGAAAATAGTCAAAACGAAGTTATGTCAAGTTTATTTTACCTGCTTTGCCAGCCTTCCCGGCACGTGGCTGACAAAGTACAGTGTAGCTATAAACTTGATTGGATGGTTATGTGAATTAAGTTTTCTCCGCACGCTATTTGGACTTATTTTTGGTGGTACATTTGGCATGATTTCACTCGCTGATGAGCGTGTAACGTGTTGCTTCAATCTTACGTCTTGAATTTGTCGTACTTTGAACTAAGAATAATTATACATATTTAAAAATAACTGAAAATGACTCCAAATTTTGGCAAATTTGTGTTTATGTCAGTCTATGTCTATCCAAACATCCAAAAATAACAATGTTAACCTGCCATTTTCGGTATCATGCGACACTCTCGCCACCAAAAATCCAAAAAACTGTAACATTATAACATTTTCGACGCTACATTATTCTATTTTAGCCTTTTCATAGAACTGATTTCCATCAAAACATTATAAAACGCTATTTTGACCTTCTTTAAATGCCTATTTACCCTATTTTTGATGCGTTAAAATGCCCAAGTGACTCATCCCTTTTTTTCTTTTCGTAGTCTGCTGCCTGACCAAATTCGCTTTCATGAGGGTTTTTCATTCATTCAGATATTACCTTTTTTATCGCTAATTTTTATCCGATCCCGATGAGACTGTGGACGACACCCCCGAACAAAGACCATCAATGCTGTTTCAATTAATCATAGGCATCTTTCATCGCTTTTGTCCGTTTTCATCCTTTTTCAAGGCTGCCGTGCGCTTTTTATCTTCAAGGCATCTATTTTTAGTCGAGTAGACAATGAATAAAGTTAAAGTTAGACAATTCGCCATGTTACATAATGCCATCAATGAAAAGCCGCCACTATGGTATTCATAAAAATAACTCCCAAAACGATTATTCACCGGCACGAGCCAGACGGTGTTTCCCGGGGTTAAGTGTTGTCCAAAAAGAGTGCGAAAATTATGCAAATGTCAGCTTGACATGACGGAATAAAAAATGTTTGTTTCTTTCTATTCTTTTCGGGCCTCGGATAGCGGTGCCATACTACCGCAAGCATGGTGTGTCCTGATGCTGCTGCCAAAAATGCATAGCTCATTGAGGCGAAAAGGGTTTGTAATGTGGCGCGACGGCAGTTCCGGTTATTTCAATTTGGAGAGGATAGACGCGCCGCGCGTCAACGCAGACACACCATTGTTGAAAATTAAAGTGGCCTCAGGGCTTTTGGACAGCGCGGAGCGCGGGATGTGCTTCAGAATGGAGGGTGGTGGCTGGAAGGCAAATTGGCGGCGAAGTTATTGTTTGTTTTTGGGGAAGTTCCGGGAAACGTTTAGATGTTGGCAAGGGTGAAGGGTGTCAACAACATGGTTGATTAGGTGGGATTTTGTTTGGAAATTGTGTTGTTATGGGGATTTGAACCTTGATCACACTCAATTGGCCAAAAAATTCGCGCAAATTTGTTTTTCAACGAAAACCTTGGTGATTTTATAATTTTTATTGCGATTTTAACCGTTTTAATCGATTAAAACTTACAAAATTTATCTTAAAAAGCCCAATGAAGCGTAGTATCAAAAATTCGTACATTTACTTACTCTTGCCTACTCTAAATTGTCTGTTTGGCCATCGCTGAGAACCTTCTGAATGCAATGTAAACAAAAAACGTTTTAATTTAACATGCGGATTTATTTTTTAGATTTATACCATTTTCGTAGAGAGCCGTTGCTATGGAAAATTTTTGAAGTCAAAAAATCACTAAGATCAAACCACGTGAACCCCACTTTTTTCAATTATTTTTTTTTCATTTCCACCCTCTAATTTATGTGTTTTTCATGTTTTCGCCATTCATCTTTCCAAAAAAGCTACATTTTTTTCTTGTTTTTAATCAAAAATGCAACACTTTTTGCCCCTTCCCTATTCCTTGGCATTTGAACAATACCAAACTTGCATTTCTTATCCGCCCATAAAAAAGAAAAACAATACGTAGTGTCAAAACTTCCTATTTCTATTCCATGGACACCCATTACGGAAGGAAGGAAGTTTTATTTGGCCCAAGTCTGATGACACATGAGTCCCTTTGGGAAAGGTGGATTAATTACCCCTTACGTGGTGTGAAATGAAAGGGAAGCCTTATGTACGTGACTGCTTGGTGCTACTACTTCCCCATGATTGTGGTCGTTAAACGTTTAAAGAAGACCGGACAGACGGGGTTAGAGATAGCTCCGCCCACCTTTTGCTGTTGCCAAAAAGGGACATTTGAAGTTTGGTTTTGAGGGGTGATATTGTTAAGGAGGGTGTGATTTGGAGGGAGTTTTTGGTTGTTGAGGGATTTTAAACATACATTTTTATTAATTTTTTATGAGTTTGGTGACATCGTTTGGTAGTTTTAACTTTTTGTTTTCATTTTAAGTTTGTTTAATTGCAAATTTGTTTTTCCCCCGTCATTTGCGCATTTCAAAGCCTTCAATTTAAAGGCAAATAACTTCCGGTCATACATAGTCTTTTTCGCACACCCACAATTCTAGCCTAAAAGAAGCAAGCTCAAAATAAGCAAGTAACAAAACGAGCTTCTTTATGTGGACCTTCTCACTCGACTGTATGTGTATGATTCCTCCCTGTGCTCACGTTTCGCCAATTGTGTGAAAATGTTTCCAGATAGACGATGAAAGAAATGCATTTCATCCATTATTAAACATCACTGATGTCTTCCTTGCCCTGAAGGTACACCTTTGACAGGACACGCTTCGTCACCCATGCTTTTCGTGTTTTTAATTTTGATTTGATTTTTTTATCAGTCTCATTCGGACTATCAATTCTGAATTTAAAAATCAAAACGACTCTCCGCTTTGATCGATGCAGAACACATTTAAACAATGTGTTTTCCGTCGGAATTGATGTCCTTTATATCGGAATATCAAAGGATACCCTCATTGAAAGTCGTTGTGTTTTTGTTTTTTTTCTCCATGAAAATGTGTTAGATTGCGTGTGTTTTTAAAGCGGGGCCACGTTTTTTGATGGAGAGTTTATTGAGTGCACTTTCAGGCTAGCTAGTGTAGTTTACACGCGGAGTGTTAGTCACTGATTGGTACGGTGGTTGGTTTGGAAAGTCTGAGGTCAGAAGTCGAGTTTCACGTCAGCCATGACCACGGCAATGTATTCAAATTCGACCTTTGACGGGGGAAACTTGACGTCAGAGCCAGAACGACCGCTGTGTGAACCCAATTTTGTATGTTTTACTGTTTTACACTGCCTTTTAAGGAATTTAACAATAGTTTGTTTATTTACAGGGCGTAAATGTCGACACAATCATCAATTTCCAAAACCAGGCCGATGCTATCCTCCTCGTTTGCACGATTTTGTCAGCGTTTCTCCAGGTCTATGTCATGGTGGTCGCGGTCAAGCACATCAGACGGAAGACGAGTGATAAATGCATGCATGTGTTCTTGTTTAGTATGACTTTTGCTGATTTTTTGTTGACTGGTGAGCTTGTTTGAGCCTACTTACCAACTGAGAATGCTTTTAAAAGCGTAAAAATAGCATGATTTCACTTAAAAAAAAGCAAAAATAGCACAAAATCGCTTAAAAAAGCAAAAATAGCAACAATGTGCCACTTCCAGCCCTCTGCTACCCCGTCGAACTCGCCCCCCGTGCCACTGGATTCTTCTCGCATGTGCCACGTCTACTCAACCAAACGATGCACATCAGCACCTGGGTGGCACTGATCGCATCCAGCTCGTCACTCGTCTTCCTCAATGTCGATAAGCTGTTCTATTTTCGGTTTCCTTTGAGGTATGTGTGAGCGCATTTGAAAAAGATTCGTCAAGGACAGAAGCCATAGGCTGCATTAGCCATTTTATGGACACTGTTAAGAAATTTCCTAGACAATTCAAAAAAGTGGTTAAAAAAGGTCATACGTCAGCCGATAACGTCAAAATAGGGGTTATAGAAATTTGTGGATTTACACTTTGAAAGTACTTTGACATGTCATTATGTCAAAAATCTGAGAAATAAGCAAAATTATAGTCAAAAGTCATTGAAAAAGTTGGTTTCAGATACGGTGAAACCTTCACCCGAGCCCGTGCCATCATCCTTATCACCGCATCCTGGGTATTTAGCCTGCTTTTCGTATGCTTCGCCTGGTACACAGAGTCATTCGAGTGTGTTGACGATGACTGCAACACATTGGCCATCTTTGAGAAAAAAACACACATCTACGCTATCTTTATGATTGTTGTTGGAGTCATTCCGACGCTGACATGCCTCGTTGTTTCGATCTACATTATGAAGATTGTGTCTCAGCATCGGAAACAGCTTGCTGAAGGTTTGTTTTTGCCATTTTGATTGAACTGTTTGTTGGTGCGGAAAATATTTTTCGCGCACCCAAACCCCCATAAAACTTCATTTTTACATATTTACACAAAATTCTGTTTACAAAACGCTTCTCTTTTTTCTAAAATAGCCACCCTTAATCCCCCTATTTACCGTCAACACCACATAATTACACATTTCCATTTTAATTGTCCGATTTTTAGAACGCGCTCTTTGCGCTACAACGACGCAAAGCCGTTCGAACAGTGTCTTTGTCACTCGAATGCGCACCTTTTACTTCATCTTCATGACAACCGTGTTCACAGCCATTACACTGCTACCGTATCGACTCGTCGGCATGGTGCGCTCGATAAACCCGGGACGCAGCCATGATTGTGCGACAATTTTCGTCTTCTGGATTATGATGTACATGATTTATCTGAATTCGGTAAGTGGCATCAGAAAACAAACAATTTGCAAAAAATGAAACGTGAAAAATGCAAATGCAACTTCAGATTATCAACCCTCTGCTCACCGTAACCGTCCTCCCACAATACCGTGTCGAACTGACGAGAACTTTTTTTTTTCGCAGCAGCGATCCGTACAAACAGAAGCACGGGGCAACGACTTTGACCGCGGCTACTGATCTCTAACCCTTGTAGGCAGGATTTCCGGCTGTGTCATTGCTTAAGATTAAGATTAATCAGTGTTTGGGCGCATTTTTAAACGTGTTTGTGTGGATTTGATGTTTTGTAAACATATTGTTTAGATTGGATTTGTTGGTTTTATGAATAAATTTTTGCTAAAAAGGGGACTTTTGTTTTTGAAATGGCACAAAAACGGCATATTGGTACAGTTTTGATGGATAAGGGAAAACGCATTTTGAAGTTTGCACGCGACCTGGTTGATGGTAATCGATTGGCCGGCCATACACAGGCCACTGACCAGCCAGTCAACGTGACTTTTCGCGCCAGCCGCCGCCCACGCAGCCCCGGTCGGATTTCATTTGCTTGCCTTGTCAGTCCTTGCCAGCCCGCGTCCTCAATCACCGTCCTATCTCCACCTCACCAACCATGCTTGAACACCTCGATATCCGCAACTTGGCCGATACCAACTACCCATTCCTCCGTCGACTCATCGAACTCATGCCAGTAGAAACCCTGTACAATGCTCGTCGTGTCAACGCTGAAATCAACCATTTCTCGAATCGTCGTACCGAGATTGTGGAATCTCTTCGGGTGGAAAGAGACAACGGGCTCGATGCAGGCTACATCACGTATTCCGATATGGTTAATCGTCCACGCCAATTGACGCCGTTGTACCACCTCTCGGTGCACATGAGCCCCAATATCATCGATCCGTCGGCACTGGTCGCCAAAATGGAGCGAAAACGCTACAATACTCTTCACATCTACGGCGAATACAACTGGCGGCAACTTACCGACTTCTTTCATCCCAATCTGAAGTGTGTCAAGCTGTTCGGCGAAATGCCAACTAACGAAGTAATGGATTTCTTCAGATACCTTCTTGAGTATCCCATTCCAAAGTAAGTTATTTTTTGGCATCATTTACATCGTTTTCACGTTATGGTTTCAGAGTCATCATGCTCAATGTGGATTGTAACTTTGGCTGGGTTGATCGCGCATATACTGTATGGAAACTGTCGCAGTATGTATCGTTTCGAATGTACCACCATATGTATTACTACAGATTGGATCTTATCGGTACCGACAACGTGAGACGACAGCTAAAACTACTGACGTGGGGGAGGCCGGACGGAGAACCAGCGGATTATGAAAAATGGGATGAAGAAGATTCTGATGACGAAGTTTTTGGTGATGATGAAGATGAACAATATATTGATTATTATTGATTTTTTGAAATTTTGTTGTTTGATGATGTTGAGTTGTATTTTCACCAATATAATAAAGTTTACGTATGAAAAAACTGTGTTTTCTGTTTGGGTTGTTGGGTTTTTCCTGGAAATCTATGACTTTTGTTTATAAAAAATGTCAAATTTGTACGGTTTCGGTATAACATGCGCCACCGGTGGCAGTTGTAGCACGGTTTTCACGTTTAGGTCGATTAGTAAATCGATGACTTGATATCGATTGACACTTCACCAGCCTATGAGTTTGCGCCAGCCTGCGCTCATCCAGTTTGTCCACGGTAAACTGATTTTACTTGCAAGCGTCGGGTTAGCGCTGGGTCTACACACGGGAGCGTCGTGTCTACACATTTTGCGCTGTCTACACATGGGAGCGTCCTGTCTACACATCCTCCTGGATGTGTAGACACGACATTGCATCACTTTTGGCGCGTCGAGCACAGGGAACACTGTTCCGCACTGCATTTACGGCAGGGGAACACTTTGCGCATGACGAACTCGTGTCCAGCCAGAACTCGACCCAAGTTCAGTTCAAGTGTCCCTCGTTCGTCGCCGCTCGTCGTTTCCTCGCTCTTCGCCGCTCTCCGTTTTCAATTATCGTTTATTGTTTTAAATTGTTTGTAGTTTTGACCTTATACATAAGAATGTGTTGCACTAATGTTAATAAATACTGAATGTTATGTTATTTTTGTGAATTTCGAACGGTTTGAAATCCGTAAAGCTCTTATCTTGTGTTTTGAGAAGGATTCCCCTTCGTACGGCTGATGATCTGATGTTCATAATGCGCCCTGCGTGCCTCCGGGGTCTGATGGTAAGTTCCGTATTCTAGATTACATCTGCAACCATTTTCATGACTTTTTCGGGTTTTCAGATATATAAAGTGCCCTGACAATGCCTTGATCTTGTCCAAACACCAAGCGACGTCATAAAAGCTTTCTTCAGAAAACAGATGCATCTTTGTTATGGTGAGTAATTTGAGATACTAAAAGTTTGGCTGTCAAATCTGACCGTGTACTAGTTTTCTTTACGTAAAACAATGCATTGGCACGCGCACCAGCACGTCAATCCTGTTCGCCCGCAGTACTCTTTCCGAAAGTCTGGCTGACTGTGCGCAGCAACACAGAACGCGCGCGTGCGAATGCGATAACATTGCAAATGTATTTTGCGCAAATGAAACTAAGACATTCAGACATAATAGGCTGCGGTTGATACAGATGCACCGTTTGCACTCTGTGCAAATGGATATGTAGTCATTTGTACAGTTTGAAGTAACGTCGTTGTCATGCAATACAAATGTGCTAATGACAACTTTTGCAGCTTGCCCATTCACGACATACCGACCTGAACCGACAACGGAGATGAACTTTCATCGCACTTTTTCGTCAAAGGATTCAAAGTAGCCGTTGTATCCTGAAGTATAGCACAATTTCCGGTAAGTTTCGAAGGTAGCGCTTCACATGGAACACGCTTCTAACACTACCCCATTGCAGATTGCGCCCGCTACATCAGTGCTTTCCGGTGAAAACGGCCCTAAACGAAACTTCCCGACGGTTCAAGTTGTTTTTCCTCTAGGTAAGCGCCTTCACCTTTACACAGCACATTATAACACAGTCTCTTTTCAGAATCCAAACTTAACTCGTAGATGATTTCACCTACAAGCGCTGTCAGAAGAAGTTCGGCGATAGATACGAGAAGAGTGCAAGACGGTTGTGTCTTAAGGTTTGTTACAACGGTTACCCCTGTTTAGCAATGCTTACACGTGCACCATTCCAGGTTCTCATCATTCCTGCTACTAACGAAAGAAACCCTTCGGCAAAGATGGATTCGTCGACAAAGCTCAATCATGGCCCTTCTTGTTGCACTTAGGTAAGTAAACTACTTTCCAACGTCAACAAAGTTCTAATAACGCCTATTTTTAGAATCCGAAAACATCCGAGCAATGCTGCCCGATACCCCATGAAAAGCGCCACCTGAAGCACGCCGAAAAGGAAACCGCCAAAAGCCCAGACTTTGCCGAACACCAGATCTGGATGGTCGACTGCAACTCTTCTAAAAGGGATCAAAACTAAGTGGAAATGCGGCAGAGTGATGTTTTGCTGAAGCAGCAGGTGCCAGAAGCGGCTTTGTAAGTTTGAATGCGGAATCGCCACACAGGCACCGTGATTTGATCGCGTTCAGCCATTTTCCCGGACTTGTATGAAAAACCGGCTCCAAAACCCCGAACATAGTGCAAAAATCGAAAAAATAACGCGTTCTGCACAGTTGTGATCGCGTTCTGCAAGGTCAAAACTGTGCAAATGAACGTCTCTCGTTCGCGTCTTTTTGTGCGAATGACGGTTTATAACAAAATTTTATTTTGATCGCGTTTGATCGCGATCGAACGCGATCAAAAGTGTGCAGAACGCGCTCAAATCACGGTGCCTGTGCAGAAGCTGAAGTGCTTCTGGCAAGGGTAAGGAGCGTGCGCAAGGTGAGGCGCATGTGTAGACACGACGAAGGGAGAAGCAAGGGGGCGAGGATGTGTAGACACGACGCCATGCGGGTGAGAGGCGAGGGCGAGCATGTGAAGACATGACGCGAACTCGCGGTGGGCTACCCGTCGTGTCTGTACGGGCAGTCCAGACACGCGCTAACTGGACACTTGCAAGTAAAATAGGTTTACCGTGTCGTCGAACGCAGAGCCCACGACGGGATGACTTGAACCGAAGTCGTGGATAAACCGACATGCACGCGCGCCGCCTCTCTCGATCAGCTCGCGCTAGCTACCGGCGCGTTTTCAAGCCAAAAAAGCAGGTATCGCTCGTCGAAATGCACTTTTTAAATCAAGATTTCTCAGCCATTTCTTCATGAATCCTGTCGCTTCAAAGTTCAAAATGACCTCTAGGATGTGGTGCATCGTGTTCAAGTTCTTAAGAGATGGTCTGCGAGCCGATTTAGGATCAAGGGGAAGGGGCCCGTCCCCGATTTTCACACTTGAAAATGTTTTGAGTCAGAAATGTTGGCACTACCGGGAAGGGTTCGAAGCCGGAATAGGAAGGTCCAAAAGTTGCGGATTCTGGAGATACGGCTTCTCAAAGTTTTGGGGGTCGGTTCTGAAACGGGTCATTCCCGGGGCCACAGGACCCTGCTTTCTTGCACCCGGGGGTAATTTTGGATGGGGAGACGAATGCCGTACTCAGAATTTCGTGAAAGTGCCGAAAAAGTGGAATTCTAGAACAAAAATTTTTTTAAAGGTCTATAACTTTGTTTAAAGCAGAGTCGCCGGTGTTTCACTATCACCATCGTGTAGCCCGTCTTTTTCTGCGTCGAATGGCACCGGCCCGGTCTCCGGAGGTGGTAGGTTTAGGGGTCTTTGAAGGCTTCAAAGGAATCCGCCACCGGGTTACCCCCCTTGAAAACGCACACGCAAAAGTGGACCACGGGTGGTCCCGTCACGGCGAGTGCGATGCGTTGGTCGCGCACTCAGCACGCAGAGCGCGCGCACCGCGTTTGCCCCGGCGCACTGTCCGGGTTTTTGCGTGAAATCGTGATTTTGACCCCAAAACCTACCACCCCCGCGGACCAGGCCGGTGCTATTCGATGCAGAAAAAGACGGGCTACACGATGGTGATAGTGAAACACCGGCGACTCTTCTCTAAACGCCCAAAAAAAATTATTTAAAAAAAAAGTTTTTTGTTTCATATATTTTTCGACATTTTTACAGGATTCTGAGTACGGCATTCGTCTCCCCATCCAAAATTACCCCCTGGTGCAAGAAGGCAGGGTCCTGTGGCCCCGGGAATGACCCGTTTCAGAACCGAACCCCAAAACTTTGAGAAGCCGTATCTCCAGAATCCGCAACTTTTGGACCTTCCTATTCCGGCTTCGAACCCTCCCCAGTAGTGCCAACGTTTCTGACTCAAAACATTTTCAAGTGTGAAAATCGGGGACGGCCCCTCCTAAATCGGCTCGCAGACCTAGTCTTAAAAACCCAAACGTAGTTCTAAAAAAATGTAGGAAGCAAAAAACGGCAGATCGAACCACATTTTGTTGCAAACCTGATTAGTTTTTTCATAATTTCTCGCCCGAGGGCACTCAAAACTATACCTTTAGTATAGTCAAATGAAAGACCATATGTATGCGAACAAGGTTTAAGTTGTCGTTTTTCGTTTTTCAGCGATGCATTGTAATTATAACAAAAAATAGTAAAACTGCACAAAACGTATGTCTTTGTGACGACTAGTTTTTTTTGTGCTTAGATGTGACTCACGTCTCTTGAAAATTGGCTGGGAAGTAGAAAACAAGTTGAACTACCCATTATAAGTAAAAAAACTGAAATGAACGGGTCAAAATGAGTCAATTTTGATCAAAATGCGTCAAATTTTGCCAAAACATCGGATCGCTGAGGTCTAACTCGACTAGAAAAGACACACGCTGCATGCAGCCAACCGAGAGAGCGCAGCGCGCGGTGGCTTGCGCCCACCCACGACTTGGGGTACCCTTTTCTCCTTATCGTCCCGTCGTGAGCCATCATGTTGTTGAAATCTCACAAAAACGGCTCACGTACGACTTTTGGTAGACATAGCCAATTGCACTTTGAACTTTGACGCGACTCGATGGATTGAAATCGATTGGCCATGCACTGCCTGCCTACCGACCAGCACGTCAACGTCACTTTTTCGCGCCACCCACGCCCACGCAGCCCCAGTTGGATTTCATTTGCTTGCCTTGTCAGTCTTTGCCTGTCCGCGTCCACTATCATCGTCCTATCTCCACCTCACCAACCATGCT
Organism: Panagrellus sp. LJ2284; assembly: GCA_024447225.1. NCBI lineage: Eukaryota > Metazoa > Nematoda > Chromadorea > Rhabditida > Panagrolaimidae > Panagrellus > Panagrellus sp. LJ2284. Next base: position 4,177,078 of record JAMRYC010000005.1, on the reverse strand, counting down.
TGAACACTTCGATATCCGCAACTTGGCCAATACCAACTACCAATTCTTCCGTCGACTCATCGAACTCATGCCAGTGGACGTCCTGTGTCATGCTCGTCAAACAAACGCCCAAATCCAGCATTACTCGCAATTTCGAGGCGACTTTGTAGAAAGTCTCATGGTGGGTTATACAGAAACCGTCGAGTTTATGAACATCAACTACATCACGTATTCCGAATTTATCAATCGCCCACTCAAAGTGACCCCAACAAACCAACTCATCGTCAAATTTGAACCTCACACCGATGCGAAGGCTGTGGTCGCCAGAATGGATTCAAAAATCTCCCGAAGTCTCACCGTCGTTAACCATTACAACTGGAGACAAGTTTTGGACTTACTCCATCCGAATCTTGACCATATCATTTTGTACGACACTCTCGAACTGCCAGTTAACGAAGCGACGGAATTTTTTACTGCTCTCTTCGGTTATGCTATTCCAATGTATGTTGATTTCTTGTTGTTTCTTTTATGACATTTGCGGTTTCAGGGTCAACATGTTAAACGGCAACTACAACGATAACTGGGTTTTTAAAGCACTGGATGTGAGTAAAAAACTTGGAATGGCTTCCTCCTTTGTTATGGATGATGAGTGGAATGGGTACTATTTGTACTTTACTGGTACAGACGATGTCACACTTGAAATGAGAATAGTGCACGAGAACTACGAAGAACTTGATTCAGATGACGATGGTGGTGTTGAAGATGAAGCCGAATCGGAAATGGGCGAAGAAGAAGCTGCAGGAAGTGAAAATGAAGAGGATGAAGAAGGAATAGAAGAGAGCGATGAAGAACCAGTCGACGAAAACATTGATTTTGATGATTTGCCTATTAATAATGATGTTGAAATTACCTTGATTTTTTGAAATTCTATTACTTGATGATGTTGAATTGTGTTTTCACTGCGATAATAAAGTTTTCGTATATACCAAATTGTGTATTTCGATCATAGGAAATTGGTCATACGTGACATTTGTAATCACTTTTTGCATGTCGAAACTGGCCAGCAACTTGATAATTTGAAATCGATTGGCCTTTCAACGGTCATTGACCAGTCAGTCCTTCGCGCCAGCGCCCACCCACGCGCCAGCCACCGCCCACGCAGCCCCGGTCGGATTTCAATTGCCTGCCTTGTCAGTCCTTGCCAGCCCGCGTCCTCAATCATCGTCCTATCTCCACCTCACCAACCATGCTTGAACATCTCGATATCCACAACCTGGCCGATACCAACTACCAATTCCTCCGTCGACTCATCGAACACATGCCAGCAGAAGTCCTGTACAATGCTCGTCGTGTCAACGCTGAAATCGAGCATTACTCGCAATTTCGAGGCGACTTTGTAGAGAATCTCATGGTGGATGTAATAGTAAACCCCGAGTATATGAACGTCAAATACATCACGTATTCCGATTTGATCAATCGTCCACTCAAAGTGACCCCAATAAACCGACTCGTCGTCAAATTTGGACCTCACACCGATGCGAAGGCTGTGGTCGCCAAAATGGATTCGCAAATCTACCGAAATCTCACCGTTAATGGCCATTACAACTGGAGACAAGTTTTGGACTTACTCCATCCGGATCTTGAACATGTCCACCTGTACGACACCCTCCAACTGCCAGTCAACGAAGCGACGGAATTTTTTACTGCTCTCTTTGGTTATCATATTCCAATGTATGTTAATTTCTTGTTGTTTATTTTATGACATTTGCGGTTTCAGGGTCAACATGTCAAACAACAACTACAACAGTAGCTGGGTGTTTGAAGCACTGGATGCGGGTAAAAACTTTGGAATGGATTCCTTCTTTGATCAGGATGATCTGTATGATGGGTACAATTTGAACTTTATCGGTGCAGACGATGTCACACTAGAAATGAAAATAGTGAACGAGAACTACGATGAAATTGATGAAGATGACGATGATGGTGTTGAAGATGAAGCCGAATCGGAAATGGGCGAAGAAGAAGCTGCAGGAAGTGAAAATAAAGAAGGAATAGAAGACAGCGATGAAGAACCAGCCGACGAAAACATTGATTTTGATGATTTGCCTATTGATAATGATGTTTAATGAGAACAGATGTTGAAATTACCTTGATTTTTTGAAATTCTATTACTTGATGATGTTGAATTGTGTTTTCATTGCGATAATAAAGTTTTCGTATATATCAAATTGTGTTTTATGATTGGCAAAGGTTGGAAAAAGTTTGACTTCTATGAAAATAACAAATTTGTATGGTTTCGCGTTGAAATGCACCATACATGGCGTTTGTAATCACGTTTTGCGCGTCAATACTGACCAGTGACTTGATGATGTGAAATCGATTGACATTTCACCGACCATTGACCAGTCAATTTTTCGCGCCAGCGCCCACCCACGCATTTGCCGCCGCACACGCAGCCCCTGTTGGATTTCATTTGCTCGCCCTGTCAGTCCTTGCCATCCCGCGTCCACAATCATCGTCCTATCTCCACCTCACCAACCATGCTTGAACACCTCGATATCCGCAACTTGGCCATTACCAACTACCAATTCTTGCGCCGACTTATCAACTTGATGCCATTGGAAACGCTGTACTTTGCTTCTCTGACCAACGCTGATCTCAAGTATTACTCACGTATACGGATTGTGCCTTGTCTTCTGGTGGAAAGCGGTGACCCAGCTGATGAAGGTTACATTACGTACGCCGAAATGATGGCCCGCTCTCGATTGACACCATTGTTCGAACTCACCATACACATGCGACCTCACATGAATTCGTTCGCTCTAGTCGGCAAAATTGAGCAAAAATGCTACCGTTATCTCTGTTTTCACGGAGTGTACCACTGGCGGGACGTTGTCGACTTCCTCCACCCGGGATTGGTTCTCGTCAAGCTGTTCGGCAGAATGGAAATCAATACGCCACGGGAGATATGGGATTTTTGTACAGCGCTCGCCGAAAATGAAGTTCGAAAGTAAGTCATTTTGTTTTGAGTTTTTGTTCTGTTTTCACAATCACTGTTTTTCAGGTGCGTCTTTCTTACCGACGGCTCAGAGGACGATTGGTTTCAATCCATGGCGTGCATTGCGTGGAACGATATCCCTGGTTGTGAGAACGCTTACTCGTGTCGCACCAGATGGCACTACCGTGTAACCAGGCTGCTTGACGACGATGTCAAACTACGTTTGAAGTTCAAGGAATGGGTGAATCCTGCCCCCAACGTCTATCTCGAACTATGCGACAAGAGCGTATATTCGGATTACATTCTACACAGTGAAGAAGACTATGGATACTTTCCACCGAGCTATAACGCTAATACTGGCGAATGGGATGAACCACCGGAAGCTGACGATGATCAAAACGAAGTTATTGAACTGGAATCTGACGATGATGAAGACGAGGATGTTGATGATTTGCATGTTCATGATGAAATGATCGAACTTTTGGACGATGTAGCCGAACCGGAAAATGGCATGCCAGATGACCCCAACGACTTTGAAATGGACTTTTTTGCGGATGATGAAGCCGAACCTGAAGACTCCGGCGAAGAAACAAGTGAAGATGAATTTGCTGAAATGAAAAAATGTATGCTGTCACTGACCGTGTATGACACCATCAACTAGGTGTTGAATGAGAACAAATGTTGAAAAAAATCTTGATTGTTTGAAATTCTATTACTTGATGATATTGAATTTTTTTGTGTTTTTTTCGTGATGATAATAAAGGTTTCGTTTACAAAAGGGGTTTTTTCTATGAAATTTGTTGACTTGTGATGATGAGTATGATGCGTACAAATACCGTTAAATTTGTACGGGTTCGGCTGATAACCGCCATCTTTGCATTTGTACTCATGTTTTCACAAAGAAACTGTGCAGCGACTGGATTAGTTGAAATCGATTGGCCCTTGACCGATTGACCACCCAGTTTGTCGTCGATCGCAAAACCATGTTATTGAAACGTCACAAAAACGGCACATTTGTAGGATTTTGAGGGGTAAATCCAACTGCACTTTGAACTTTGCACGCGACTTGATTGAAATCGATTGGCCCTACGAGACCACTGACCAGCACGTCAACGTCACTGACTCGCGCCACCCACGCCAACCCATTTTTTCCGCCGCCCACGCAGCCCTGGTCGAATTTCATTTGCTCGCCTTGTCAGTCCTTGCCAGCCCGCGTCCTCAATCATCGTCCTATCTCCACCTCACCAACCATGCTTGAACACCTCGACATCCACAGCCTGGCCGAAAACAACGAAGAATTCTTGCGTCGACTCATCGAAATGATGCCATTGGAAACTCTGTGCCGTGCTTGCCAAGCCAACCACGAAATCAACCGTTTTGCGCGTTTCCGGGTCGTGGATTCTCTTCAGGTGGGAATAGGTAACTATTCTGATGAAGGGTACATCACGTATTCGGAACTGATGCGTCGTCCGCAGAAACTGACTCCAATGAATCACCTCTCCGTCTACATGCATCCCGGCATCAAACCGAAGGCTTTGATTGCCAAAATGGAGAAACGAATCTACCGTACTCTTTACGTCTATGGAAGCTACCACTGGCTAAAAGTTTTATGTTTCTTCCATAAGAATCTGACTACTGTGAAGCTGTTTGGCAACATGGAAATGGAGACGCAACTGGAGGGAAGATTCTTGTTTGCACTGATATATTATTTGAAAGTTAAAGAGTAAGGCACTTCTTTTCATTTTTTGTTTTGTTTCGACCGTCATCATTACTTTTCAGGTTCAATTTGCTTACCGTTGGTGCACCGGAATGGGATAATGAGGCACTCTTTACGTGGAATGGCAGCTCTGGCCTCTTCAAGAAAGTATACTCGCGTATTTCTGACTGTTACTTCCGTGTAACTGGGGTCCTTGATGACGGTTCAAAGTTACGTTTGAGACTCAAGGACTATGTTGATGAGACTGACGACGACCTCAACTTCGAACGATTGGAATTTGACCCGGAAGATTCTGATGACAAAGTCGTTGAAGACTTGCGAAGCCGAGACGTTCGTGTGAAAATCCTGAAGGTCAAGAGTGCCAATTGTCGTAACATTAAGTATGGCGGCTACATCAACTATTCCCATTTCATCAATCGCCCGTACAAAACGACGCCATGGAAGCATTTTCACGTCTACATGGGCACCGACATCAAACCGACGGTTTTGATCGACAAAATGGAGCAAAAAGAATACCGTAACCTGTTCATTCACGGTGACTACAGCTGGCGAGACGTTGTCGACTTCCTCCATTCGGGTTTGGATCTGGTCAAGCTGTACGGCAGAATGAAAATGGAATATGATGAGGATGGGAAGGCTTTCTTTACAGCGCTCGCTATATTCGGAGCTAGACAGTAAGTCTTTTCCGAGTTTTTGTTTTGTTTTCACAATTACTTTTCAGATGCGTCTTACTTACCGAGGATTCATATCCGCGATGGACTCAAAGAATGGCAAGCAATACGTGGGGCAGCGTCGGTGGTGACATCTACTCGTGTTTTTCTGGTGGTTACTTCCGTGTAACTAGGGTCCTTTGGGACGGTTCCAAACAACGTTTGAAGATCAAATTCTTCGAAGATACTACCGACGACAGCAGCAATTTCGAGTATTTGAGTGCATCCTCAAATTATTCGGTTGCTGACAACAGCGTTGAGGCAGAACCGGAAGATGCTGATGATGAAAACATGGATACCGATGGTTCGCATACTGATGCTGAAACGGACGTCGACTTGGATGATGATCAAAACGAGGATGTTGATGATTTGCCAGTTCATGATGAATTGGTCGAACTTTTGGATGGTGCAGCCGACCCTGAAGCTGGCATGCCAGATGACCCCAACGACGTCGAATCGGACTTTTTTGCGGATGATGAAGCCGAACCTGACGATTCCGGCGAAGAAACAAGTGCAGACTCAGAACCTGAAATAGCAGCAGGTGAAGACGAAGAACTGAAATTTTCTGATAACGAAACATTGACTTTGATGATGTGCTTATTGATAATGATATTGAATGAGATCAAATGATGAAATTACCTTGATTTTTGAAATTCTATTACTTGATGATGTTGAATTGTATTTTCACTGCGATAATAAAGTTTTCGTATATACCAAATTGTGTGCTAGCGAAAGTTGAAAAAGATTTGACTTCAATGGAAATAACAAATTTGAATGGTTTCGGGTTGAAATGAACCATACATGGCGTTTGTAATCACGTTTTGCACGTCAATACCGTGACTTGATGATGTGAAATCGATTGACTTTTCACCGGCCATTGACCAGTCGGTTCTTCGCACCAGCCTCCGCCCACGCATTTGCCGCCGCTCACGCAGCCCCGTTTGGATTTCATTTGCCCGCCTTGTCAGTCCTTGCCAGCCCGCGTCCTCAATCATCGTCCTATCTCCACCTCACCAACCATGCTTGAACATCTCGATATCCACAACCTGGTCAATACCAACTACCCATTCCTCCGTCGACTCATCGAACTCATGCCAGTAGAAGTCCTGTGTCATGCTCGTCAAACAAACGCCCAAATCCAGCATTACTCGCAGTTTCGAGGCGACTTTGTAGAAAAACTCAATGTGGATGTTATAGTAAGCCCCGAGAATATGAACGTCTACTACATCACGTATTCCGATTTGATCAAGCGTCCACTCAAAGTGACCCCAACAAACCGACTCGTCGTCAAATTTGGTCCTCACACCGATGCGAAGGCTGTGGTCGCCAGCATGGATTCGCAAATCTACCGAAATCTTACCGTTGTTGGCCATTACAACTGGAGACAAGTTTTGGACTTGGTCCATCCGAATCTTGAACATGTCCACCTGTACGACTCCCTCCAACTGCCAGTCAACGAAGCGACGAAAACATTGATTTTGAGGATTTGGCAGCAATTGCAGATGAAGAAGAACTGAAATATCCTGATAACGAAACACTGATTTTGATGATTTGCCTATTAATAATGATGTTGAATGAGACCAAATGTTGAAATTACCTTGATTTTTTAAAATTCTATTACTTGATGATGTTGAATTGTGTTTTCACTGCGATAATAAAGTTTTCGTACGAAAAAACTGTGTTTTGAATAGCCAAGTATGAACTTTCTTTAAAATTTTGGTTTTTTTTTGTTTTGCCAAGTTTTATGGTGCTGAAACGAGGTGAAATGTTGAATTTACTTTAGTTTTCTGAATTTTTATTGGTTGATGGCCTTGAAATGTGTTTTCATCCTGATGATGATAAAGTTTTCGTACAAAAGCGCACTGTGTCTTTCGATTTGCCAGTTGAATGTGAACGCACCAGATAAAAACCTCATCGACCGGATTAAGTAGGGTTAAGCATGCGTTGATAGTGATAAAGACAATGCATATAAGCAGGCTTGGACGGGTTATCTTCGAAGGAGAAGTTTCACTTCTTCCGGAACAACAATGAAGGTCGTCGTGCTGTTCTTGGCAGCCGTGATTGCGTCAACCGCAGCGTTGTCGTATGTTCAGGATGCTGATTATGCGAGGTTTTTGGAGTTTGAGCTACAGTAAGTTTGCAATTTTTTGTGATTAATTGGTGATGGGAGATGCAAGTTTCAGATATAAGCCGACATACAAATCAGAATCCGAGCGAGCATTCCGACTCCAGGTTTTTAAGGACAATCTTCGGGAAATTGAAGCATTGAATGCGAAGTACCCTGAAACTGAGTACGGTGTGACCAAGTTTGCGACATGGACGAAAGAGGAGTTCAGAAGCAAGGTTTGTGTGTCAAAACAGGGATTCTGTAGACAAATAAATGGTTTCAGATGCTCCAAAAGAAGCAATTCAACTCACACTCCGTGAAACCTGCCCCAGAACTGTCCCCAGAAAAGCTGGCTGCGACACCGAGCGATTTTGATTGGAGGCAGAAAAATGTGGTCACCAGCATCAAGGATCAGGGTCAGTTTACCCTCTATTTTGTCCAAGACCTTTCTAAATGGTCATTTCAGGATTCTGCGGCGCTTGCTGGGCCTTTGCTGCCACCGCCTCCATCGAATCTGCCCATGCCATCAAAACAGCCCAGCTTGTCGACCTTTCCGAGCAGGAACTTGTCGATTGTGACTGGATTTCGCAAGGTTGCAACTTCGGCTTTGTCAATACCGCTCTCGAGTACGCCGTTTTTGATGGACTTGTGCCATTGAAGCAGTACCCATTCAATGATGAAAAGAACGCGTGTCTGAAAAATGTGTCCGCCTCGGCAAGAGTAAAGATCACAGGTTATCACAAGCTGCCATTGAGTGAAGATAAGATTGCGGCGCATGTAGCGGAAACCGGGCCGGCTACTATCGGTGAGGCTGTTTTTGATTAATTTGGGTTTATGATGTCATTTTTAGGTATCATCTGCCCCGACAAACTGATGCATTACAAGGGCGGCATCTTCGAGGACCATGAATGCATCAAGGGGTCCGAGGGTTTGCACGCATTGACCATTGTTGGCTATAGTCCGGATTACTGGATCATCAAAAACAGCTGGGGCACTGATTGGGGAGAGAAGGGCTTTGCCCGATTCAAGCGGGGTATCGACATTTGCGGGATGAGTCTTGATGTTGATCAGCCTTATATTAACTGAATTTGCAATGTATGGAAAAAATAAAGTCATTTTTATACATGTTGGTGTGGAATTGCGCAGACACGCGCAATGATCTTTGATCGCTACAGTGGTCCTGCTGTGGACAGTGGACGGCTCCGTCGGCGGCGTGGGCGTGTTCAACATGAGCTAGCCTACGAATATCGATCAAAAACCCATCTGGAGCTCCGATCTGCGCTTTTTTAGCGTTCGCTGTCCACACTCGACTACTCTGGCTATATATTTTTGTAACTTCCAACCATGGACAACCAACTTGCTGCTTCCAAATCTCAACAATCTCCACCAGAACCCCATCCTGACCCCTTCCCATACTCATCTCTCCCCTACAGTTTCAAAAAGCGCCTCATAAACCTCGCTCCAAAACCTGAACTGCAAGTATTCCACTACCTCAACCTCGAAACCTACACCTGGACATCCCCTTTGGCTACTTTCGTAGAGCAACTCTACGTAGTCAAGGCCAACGCAGGTCGAAAAAATGCAAAAGAATGGCTAAGTAGATCAAAAGAACCGGTATGCTTTAATATTCCTTTCGCCAAGGACTTATTGGCCGCCAATAAAACCATTTGGGTGCAATCTGCTGTCGTAATCGATGAATACGTCTGCCCGGAATATGAAGCTGTAATTCCGCTAATTAAGGGTATTTTTGATGTTGTTTATTTGTACGGCACAGTGAAATTTGATTATATTCTTCAACTAGTTAATGAAAATACTAAAAAAGTTCATATAGGTGGTGACGTACTATTTGAACCGGAAAACGTTGAATCATTTGTTAAACAGGTTAAAGAGAAGCTGAATGGAACAAAATGCAAAATTAAGTAAGGAAATTGTTTTTTTGCAAATAATAAATTTGTGTTTTTGCAGGTTGGAAGGCGATGTTCCAGAACACCACGAGCTTGTGAAAGCATTTAAGCTCCAGTTTGAAGATTGCGTTCACCGGTGTGTTGATAAACCCGGTTATTATGTGCAAATTTTATTTTTGAATAAGAAAGTTGTTTGATTGGTTGGAATGGTTGTGTTGAACATTGTCTTTTTTAAGTGCTTCGTGGGGACAGACGTTTTGGGGCACGTGTGTAAGGTGAAATTTACACATGTGCATGCGTGCAATGCTAATTTCAAGCTTGTTTTCCAGTTTTCATTCATCGATTTTGTGTGTTTTTTGTTATTTTGTATGTCACATTGAGGAATAAAGAAAAAAAAAACTATTTAAAAAAGCAAGTTGCTAATACACGCGTACACAGGTGTAAATTTCACCTTGTGCGCGTGCCTCAAAAATTGTCTTTCAACCAGAACGCATTATTCTTTATTTCCGATTTGTGCATTAACTAGGGGTGTTCATTTACGTCTTTTCGCTTCTTACAATCCGATATGTCGACTTTACCGTAGTCCCACGGGTTGTTTATCGCTGCTGGCAGTGTTCTGTGTTGGTAATGTGTAGGAACCAGCGGCAACTCAAACCATTCATCGCCACCACATCCACAATCTGCATGAATACGCACCAAGAATCCGGGGTAGTTGTCATTCCAAGCCCAGCCACCATGAGCCGCTTTTACTGTAACATCAAAAAATCCAAATTTGGTGTAGTAAGCTAGGACCTCATGAGATGGATACAGCGCTTTATTAATGCGAACCCAAGTTTCGAGGGGGTGGCCTCGGCAGAAGAGTTCGCCTTTGATCCGGCTGTGGTACAGCTCATCCTAAAAGTTTTAACTTTTTATTAGTTTTTTTAAAAGTGAAAACGTAAAACAATACCCCCGAGTAATCGGCCATTGCCGATGTTGCAGCGATGAGCAATAGGGTCAGACGAAACATTGAAAAACTAAGATTGTGTTGATAAAGAGGGGTGTAATTTTGCTTTTATGAAAGGCTTCTGGTTCGCCGGAGTTTGATTTTCACACTAATTAGTGGTCGCAGACATTATCAAAGTTATTGGCTAATAAAAATTAAAAAGTTTACGTGATTTTCGAGCTTTTGAACAAACTTGTATGCAGCATATAAGCAATTTCATCAAACCAAGCCCGCCCCTAAGCGACACACCATGCGCCTTCTAAATGTGATTTTGCTCCTGTTCTTCACTGATTTTGTCGCTGCATCCCAAAACGTAACAAAACTCTATCTTTTTACATCTCCCAAAACACGAATAACCCTTTCTAGAGCCTTTGGTTCGCCCGAATCCAAGCTAATATTCTATGCAACGGCGAAGCGGCGAATGCCATAATCGAAGTCCGGGACGCCGAAGAAAAGGAGCCAGTGTATCACCATCTGCACAGGTTTGAAGTTAAAAATGGTTTCGTTGATTTCGTAACGATGAAGGAAGCGTGGCCGAGTTTTTGGGTTTGGGTTGTCGACTTTCCCTTGTTCTATCTTCGAATTCATAACACATGCGGAAAGTGTGGTTTGTTCACGGATACGCCGTTTGTCGGAAACGAAAACCAGTATGCAGACATTGATTCAGCTCAATCGCACCCGTTCAAAATGGATATTGAACTTTCGGAATGCCGTAAAGGCACTGGATTTGCTTAAATAATGTTTTGAGTGTGTTTTTGATGCAACATTAAAAAAAAATCATTTGCTCATTGTCAATTTCGGTGTTGCACGTATACACATGTGTAAATTTCATGGAAACGCATGCCCCCAAAATATGTTTCAGCACGAAAACAGACAAAATTTTTATTTTCGAATACAAGATTCACAAAACTTTTGTATAAGGATCCTTTCTCTTTGAACAGTCAGACAAATCGACTTTTCCATAATCATACGGATGAGCTTCGGCTTCCCATGACTGATAAAATTGGTGAGTAGGAGGGACTGGCTCCAACTCAAAGTATTCGTCGCCGCCACATCCACATTCTGCGTGAATCCGCAACAAGAATCCTGGATAATTCTGCTCATAAATGGTGCCTTCGTGATAGGCATGTGAAGCAATGTCAAAGTATCCGTGTTTACTTTTGTAAATAAGAAGTTCGTATGTTGGCTCTCTCGCTTTTTTGAAGTAGATCCAAGCTTCGAGGGGTTCACCTTTGCAGAATAGCTCGCCCATGACGCGGGTGAAGAAATATCGCTAAAGATTGGCTTCGTAAAGAAAATTTTTTAAATCAAAACAGACCCCTGAGACGGCAGAAATAACCGCTAAAAAGGCGGTGATCAGCAAAAGGAGACGCATCATCAAACAGTTGTCCACAGCAGTGATTTGGGCTTTTGTATTATGAGAACTACAGAATTGTTGCACTTATCGGTTTTGAGACAGACCCATTAAAATTCATTATCCAAAAAAGGCAATTAAGTTTTTAAATGTAGTTTTATGAACTGAAATGATTGCTAATTGATGAAACGTGGCTTCCTTATCAAAAATAGACAAACACCATCAACAGTATATAAGCAATTTCTCCAGAAAAACTGTTGCGAAACACCTTAGAATGCAACTTTTCAATGCTATTTCACTTTTTGTTTTGATCACTGCAGTCAATGGAGATCTTCCATGGAACCAAAACGTAATCACAAGTTTTTTACATCTTTAACCTTTTACAAAAGTTGTATTTTAGGATAGAATGTACGCTCGAATGACCGGTACAATCCAATGTCAAGGTAAGCCGGTGAATACCAGTGTTGAAATCATGGAAGCCGGCGACTTCGAAGAAGCGCATGACCACATAGCAACGATAATGGTTAAAGATGGCGATTTTGACATTGTAGCAACAAAACGAGAAGATGCACGTGTTCGCTTTTGGGTTCAGTATTATCCTGACTTCTTTCTACGCATTCATCATCAATGTGGCACGTGTCAAGAATTCATGGATACCTCTTTTGTCACGCAAGTCGACCAGTTTGTTAATCCTTGGGAGGCGTTGGAAAAACCGTACGATTTTCATGTTATTGAACTTTCAAGGTGCCGCAAATATGGATAAATTTGTTTGTGATTGATTGGCGTATACTGTTTATCAATAAAAACGTTAGAAAAAGTTGTCTCATATACACAGTGAACGCGGTCCCAACACGAAAGATCGATTTTTGTGAGTTTATTCAAACTTTGCATATTTAACACTTGTTTGTAACGTCAATTACACCGTAGTCGTACGGGCTGTTCTCAGCTTCGTTTCCCCATCTAAATTGATGGCTCCTGGGGACTGCGGGCAAATCAATATATCTATCGCCTCCACAGCCACAATCTGTGTGAATACGCACTATGAATCCGGGCCAGTTCTCGTCTATCCAGACGGGGCCGTCATGAAAAGCTTTCGAAGTGATATCAAAAAATCCAAACGTTGTGAAGTAAATTAGAAGTTCGTATGTTGGTTCTCTCTCTTTCCGAAAGTATATCCAAGCTTCAAGGGGGTGACCGTTGCACATTAGCTCGCCCTTAACTCGAGCATAGCGAAAGTCTTGCTAAAAACATAAGAGTTTTGCTTGGTGGCATAGTGTAAAATTTTAAAGTCAACAAACCCAAGTATCGTCGGCAATAATTGCTGTTATTAATGCAAAGAACAACAGAAGGAAATGCATCGTAGTAAAACCGCAGTGCTCACAACGATGATGCGAACTTGCTTATATAAGAGTTACAGAATCATACTAATTGGGACACTTTAAAGTCATTAGACATAAAGAAGCAAATCGTTATTTAAAACGGGACCCTAATTAAACGTTCAGACACAAAAACCAAGTCATTAATTTAAAAACCAATGGTAGGAAATGACAGTATATAGGCCAATCATCACGCTTCCGACTTTTCAATCACCTCATAATGCTTTTGCTCAAAGTGATATCAATTCTGGTGTTAGTTGGTTCTGTCGCTGCAAATCAAAATGTAAAATTGTTCATCATTGTTTTGACTTTTAAATTTTCTTAAATCAATTTAGGAAAGATGGTACGCTAGGATGACTGGTACCATTTTATGTAACGGTGAACCGGTGGATGCAAGAATGGAAGTAATGGAAGCCGGAGATAATGAGTCCGAACACGATCATATGGCGACGGTTGTGGTAAAAAGTGGGGTGTTCGATCTTATGGCCACGAAGATAGAAGATCCGAGTGCCTTTTTCTGGATAATCGGCTATCCTGACTTCTTTCTACGTATTCACTATCAATGCGGTAAATGCCAGGATCACCAGGATACTGCTAGTGTAGGAAACGGCGACCAATATGTTAATCCGTGGGAAGCTTTGATGAAGCCGTACAAGTATGGCGTTATTGAACTTTCGGAATGTCGGAAGTACGGTTGAATGTGGTTTTTGTGTGTTAAGTGATAAATAAATGTAATAAAATGTCATTGGAAAAAAGAACGAAATAAATTAGAGAAGTTTGAAAAAGTCGACACAATTACACAGTACACGCGGTCCCGACACGAACCCGCACACTTTTCACAACTTCTTCCCCGTTTCTGCGTGCTCGTTTTGTTGCCCTTTCGCGTGTTCTTTCAGACCTCCCACAATTAACAGTTTCCATTAATTTTCAACTTTTTATTTTGCTTTAAAAACAACTAAACAAAAAAACTCAAACATAAACACGTGCACGCAACAACTTGTTCATTTTAACCGTCATATGATGGTTCATCAAAAACGCCAAATCCGCAGGTTTCTCATGTCTCGAGAGCGGTGCATTGATGGTCAAAAAAGTCCGCAATAGTTGAACTGCATTTAGCGACCCCTTCGGCCATAAAATCACTCGGATAGGGTAGTTATGACGCTGCCGATTGTGGGCTGTCATGACATCAGGGACGCGCCATGCAATGTGGGAACAGCCCGTCAGATGGCACAGATTGCGCATGAGGTCATCGTTGATAAAGCATGCAAAGGATCGCATGACTTCGATGGTAAAGATTTCGCCGAGCATGATGGAAGATTGGTTGTTTGACTTATCGGATGCCAGGAGAGTTGGGGACGACTGGAAGACGGATTTGAAGTGGGTGTCGCGGGCGGCCTGGAAGTTTGGAAGAATGAAATTGATGAAAGGTTGCTTTTTTATGAAAAGTGAAACAAACCGCGTGAAGCAGACGCCATTTAGCAACATCACAGAAGTCCTCATTGACATTGAAGCCAAAAGTACGTGTGACGAGCCAGTTTTGCGGGTAATCAAAAAAGTCGTCACGGGAAATTGTGACGAAAAAGCCGAGAAGCATGCGTCCAAGGCCACCGAGACGGGTTCGGAGGTTGATGATGGGTGAGTTGGGCTGAAATGCCGATACCGTAACCAAAAAGTGGTGAAAAAGTGACTTACAAGCTCATGCGGATTCCGAACTACAGCCGGACTCGTAAACATTTCACCACAAGCATACCGCATAAAGATGTAGGTCATCTCAGCATCAGAGATAAGTGAAAGCGATTCGCGACTTTCTTTCCATTGCCATAAGGAATGCAGTATCTTGTCAAGGCCATCGTAGCGGCCGAGGTACGGTAGAACCGCAGGGACGTTTTTGATTATGCGAAGCATGAAAAAGTGGGCATTGTCGGACGTAATGCGTTCGATTTCGGCGGACAGATGCTCGCCACGGGGATCGTAGGTGTTGAGGGGGCGCTTGTCCACGCGAACGGTGTCAATGACGTCCCAGACAATCCAAGGGAAGGATAGGAAGTTTCCGGCGCCTGAAAAATGGGTAGATTTTGACAAAAATTTCAAAATGTCAAACTAATGTTAAAAAATTGCAACACAAATTGGTTAAATTCAACAAAAAACGTCAAAATACACGTACGATAAGCGACTTTGTAAAACGCCACCGCTTTCTGTCTCAATTTTGGGGTCAAAACATGTGTAAACCGCGTCAGTAAGTATACGCGATCATCCCGTGGATCCTTATCACTGCCTCCACGCATTTCGGCAAAAAATTCCCTCCGGTATCGGCCCAAAATCCCATACAACTGCTTCTGAATCAGCGACGCAGTCGAGAAGCCCGACAAGTTGTCAGATTCTTGGTTCCGCAACTGCCGGAATTTGATGTCAGTGAAGCACTGCGAAAACAGTTCCGCCTCATTCTTGATGCCAAAACTCATCAACAACCGCTGAATCTCCTCCGTGTAGTTCTCGTAGACGACTTCGGCTTCATTTTCATACTGTTCCCAGCCATTGAGATCGACATATTCATCCAGCACCGCAAAATCGGCATCGGAATCGATGAAGGCCCCGACAGAATCGACAAATTGCTGGATTTTGCGGTGTACACGACCCATGAGGCGGTTTGACTGATAAAACGGACGATGGTCCTTCGACATAAAGTCGGGGAAACGCTCGACGCGCTCTGGCGGCTCTTTGTTGGCCCAAAACTTTAGAAGCGGCACCATCGGGACGCCACTTTTGGCGAAATCAACCGCGGCAATCTGCTTCCGAGCGATGCGTTCACAGACTCGGCTGTCGATGCCGTAGAGGTCGGAATTGCCGAGATGGGCATTGGCAACGACGCCGATACTGTCGTTGAGGAGGTAGTTTTTGAAGAATTTGATGGATTCTTCCCGGACTGGCATCATATGGCACTCCTTGCCTGAAGCCGCATCCTCCAGGTCCTCAAAAGTGAGATTCTCAGCCTTCGGGGAGTAATCCATGGCCGGCGCACTGAACTCCAACATCAAATCTGGGTCCCAGATGACAGAATACTCGTCACCGTCAAGATCGCTGCCAGCCATTTCATCTGTAGCTGGTCGAGGGCCGTGCTGAGAAAAGACGACTACATCACGCAGATACCGAAGCGCAGGGACGTCGATGGCGCTGAATTTGCGTAAATCGCCGCCACTCATCATGGGGTTCTTGGTGATCATGACATTGTCCTTCAGAATGATGGCATTTGTGTTGCCAGAGCTCTCGTAGATGGATTCCGAGTACTGGACGAACACTTGGCCATACTGTAGGTAACCGGTTTCGTCGACGATGCCAAACATGTTGCGGCCGAAGTCAGGAGGGACGGGGATGCGGGCTTTTTCGCTGAGATATTCTAAAATCGATATGGAATCGATAAAAATGGCGAAAATGATGTCTTAAACTCACTCAACATCGACTTTGACCACGCCACTACCAATCTTCTGAAAAACGGCTCCACAACAAGGCTCGTGAACCCTTTCAACTGCCGATATGGCACAAACGCCGGCAATTCCCTCAAAACAAGCTGAAAGCTGCCTTCATCGGTCAACGAATTCATGATACTGGCAATTCTGGCGTCAGTCAGCTGCAGAATCCGCTTCGTGACGTTTGAACTTGTTCTGCGATGGCCGGAACAGGATGTCCTTCGTGAAGGGAGTCGTTTCATGAGGCTTCAGGGCATTGGTTTCGATGAATTCGGCGTAGTTGCTCATGAATGGGTTGACTGAAACGACGCCTTTGTAGCCGGCATAGCGGAACTGATAGCAGCTGGGGGTCGTTTTAAAGCCGAGTTCTTGCTGGATCTGTTTGGCGATTGTCGGGGACATGTTGCCGCAGCCATCGGAAAAGCAGTGGAGGTTGTCTTTGGCATCGCGAGCATTTGTGGTAATGTCAGGGATCTCGGTGACGCGGGTTCTGGGAAGATCGACTTTGGAGGGCTGAAAGCAAAATTTGAAAAAAATTACAGTAGGCTGACCAAAAAGAAGTTACAGTAACCTGACTACAGTAACCCTAATAAATAATAAAACATCGTAACTTAAAAAAACTACAGTAACCCCCTAAAGTACCCCAACTCACATAAGACTGCGTAAAACACTGCGCAAACCTCGCCATGGTCTTCGGAACATTCTCCTTCTTGAATTCACCCATACAATTGTAAACCGTCATCAACTCGCTGACATCATTGCCGCGATAAAAGTAGCATCCCTGATCTCGAAGCTGCGAATTCGAATAACCCAAATAGAAAAACTTCTGTCCGCCGACTTGGATGTTAGTTTTCATCAGCTTCGTAATCGTGTCATCAATCAGTGGTCCCGACAGATTGTGAAGCGTACCCATCGTGTCATCCCGAAACAGGACCCGCAAAAAACGATTCGATTCGAAACGTCGAATCAGCCGAAAGCCCATGGCCGGTTCCGGCGGGTAGTAGAGAATCCGCGTCGGTGTGACGATGGCCTTCCGAATCGCGACATAATTCGAATCGTCGATATTAGATTGGATACACTGACGAACTGAGCTAGCTTCCTCTGTGTCGTGATCGGCTTTGAGAACTTTGAAGAAAATGTCCAAGAGGTAGTTGGTGGCTAGATTCTTGCCATCCGCATTGGACAGATACTTTTGAACAGTGCCGAAGACGCGTTCATGGTTGCCATGTGAACCGAGGATGGACTTTTTGCCGATACTGCCGCGACTTAAAATGCAATCGATCAAATATCGGATCTCAAAGGGCCAACGATGTTGGTACCTGGTGTCTTGGATGGTCAGATCGATGAAATTCTTGGATATTCCGACCTTGCGGAAAGATACATCGCAGGATAGACGGAGTTTGCACATGGCGATCAGGCTGTAGAAGGCATCTTGCTGTAATAAAGTAATGAAATTTTGGTTTAAAAAACAAAAAAACCCAAAAACCCACATCAAAAGCAACCCTCAGCTTCATAGCCGAAGACTGGACCATCGGCTCCATGAAATTGTTGATGGAAAAGTTCTTGGACCATCTCACATATCGCGGCGCATATGTGATGACTCGTTCGCCAGTTGCTGTCAACGGAGAGATGTAAGACGATGGTGGATGCTCGTAGATGATGATCAGATCGCCCTTAATCGTCTCCACCGTCACATCATCCATGTCGAAAATGAGCAACTTGATGTTTTCATAAGGTAACCCGACCTGGACCTCGTTGAGCTCGTTTCGATAGCCAGCTGGGTCGTTTTCGGCATTCAGTAACTCTTGAATTCGCATTGCTTCGGCAAAATTCTCATCTCCACCCTGCATTTCTTTTAGACGCATTTGAACACGTTGGCTATCCATGGCATCGAACATGGGCATCTGGAGCTCGCAAAGTCGGCGATCGTGGAAAAAGGAGATACGGTAGACCTGTTCACGGTTGATGATGAATTTGTCTAGATTGATGAAACGCTGCTGCATTGGATCGACGATACAAACGGATTGGAACATAAACGGGCTGTGGACGAGGCCGAATGCGATTTCATGGACACAGATGTCAACATCGGCGCATCTAAAATGCTCACAATTTTAAAAAAAGCAGTCAAAACGCAGTAATTTGAAAGCCAAAAGCACTAAAACCGACTTTAAAAACGTCTCGAACTCACCGAAATTTTTCATTTGGAAGTTGAGTATCGAGCGACAGTGTCATCTTCTCACTTGCGATGGCAGTCCGGAACGTATTCAAACTTCGGAAAAGCGCATTTTTATGGTCCAGTGTCCCCGAAAACGTGACATCAACCCAGAAACTGAGATAACGGCCTTTGTGGGTGTGCTGATTGAACTGAAATCGCAAAATATGCAATCTTTTCATACCAAAAATGAAAAAAGCCTACCGTAAACTTCAACTCAGTACAACTACGGGACAGTCTCGTTGTGAGGATCTGCAAAAAACTTTGTTTCAAAACAAAAAGTCGATAAAAACAGTGAAAACGTACATTTTTACACTTTTCGAGCTGTGTCCGATTATACGTCGTCACAGTGAAGCGATACCGGTCCATCCCAAAGCTAGGTGAAACTGAAAAGTTAAAATAATAAACGACGAAACAACAGGGTGGAAATTGGTAAAAATAAGCAAACGCAACGGGATGATGAAACGCGGATGCCAGCTAGCGAAAACGACGGCAAAAAACCGCGCGCAAAAAACGAAAAAGTTCGTTCGAATCCGAAAATATCCGAAGCGCCGGGATCTTTGGAAAAAGAAGAAAAAAGGCGCCAATTGAAAATACACGGGGAAAAAGCACGCCAACTCTGCGGATTTCGGACAATTCAAACTTTTTGCAAGTTGGTTTACTGTGAAGCGGTTACACAGCGCCAAAATATGCCAAGGGTTCCTTTTCGCTCAACGTAAAAGTTGATCACTTACTTTTTTGTGCCAGCTAATCAGTTGATACATCGAATGAACCAATTTAGTCGTCATAGAATCAAACATCAAGGAGGTTGTTCAGAAGCATTCATCACTTTGTATATTTGCGCTTGTGGATGTTGACGCAAAACTGTCAATGATAGTATTGAACCAAACAAACCGTTACTCAACTGAATTTCATTACTTTTATTAATAAAAAATAACAAATCAATACATTCGATTAAAACCTGAAGTTTCAAACGTCAGTCAACAAAGAAAAAATTTAAAACAATAGTGATGACTGGCTTACATACTGTCATTGAAGTCGGAATTTTTCGGTCTACCTCACACCCGCCCTGTTCCACAAATTGCCTTTTTCGTTTCATTTGTTATGATTTGAACTGGATTCAAGCTGTGTGATGTGTTGAAAAAAAGAACAGAACGAATTGGAGATGTTTGAAAAAGTCGACACAAATACACCGTGAACGCGGTCCCGTAGCGAGCCCGCACACCTTCCACAACTGCTTCCTCGGTTCTGCGTGCTCGTTTTGCCGCCCTTTTGCGTGTTCATCTAAACCTTCCACAATTCACACTTTTCAATAACTTTTAAATATATTTTCAGCTTTAATCGACGCAATGGCTCCCCCGACGGTCTCCGGCAAGAAGCCTGCTGTGTTCACGTTGAATGGCGAGCGTTTCTACATAGGTTCCGATGTTGGATATTATATGAATTGCCTTCGTGGCAAGCTTTACAAGTTCTACCCGAATCTCTGGAGACGCGTCGCTACACAGGAGGAGAAGAAGATCATACACGAGTTGACCAAGGGTGAAGCCAGCGTGTCCAGCAATGTAATGTTGGTGCGAGCCTCGGAAGTGGAGGATCTCCTGGCCGGGAATGACGAGAAGTATCGGACGGCTGATAGCCTCAATGGGACCCCCTCACGTCCACGCGAGATTGAAGGGACCCCCATCAGTGCACCTCGAATTTTGAAGAATGTGAACAACACCCCGAGCTGGAACATTGCGGTGAGTTCGCGAGCTTGATTTGAGGAAATTTATATATAAATTTGCATATCTTCGATCTGATTTATATATAAATTTGTATAATTTTGCATGACGCTCACTTTTACCTCATTGTAGGTCGAAACCACCGATCAAACAACGACCATGGTGCCCGTCGGAGCTGGTAAGGGGCGTTCTCGTCGTCGTGACCACATCTTCGATCCGATCGATAAGGCCCAGCATGATGCCTTGCTGCGGAATGCTCGAATCCCGGAGGAGCTTGTCCCGATCAGACTTGACCTGGATATCGACGGCCTCCGCGTTCGCGACACCTTCTGCTACAACAAGAACGAGTCCCTCATGACCCCGGAGCAATTCGCTGAGATCCTCGTCGAAGACCTCGAAATCACTGCCCATGGCGCTGTCGCCCAGATCGCGGCCTCCATCAAGCACCAACTCGCTGCCCATGATGAAGCCGCCATGCAGCCTTTACTGGAAGGTGCTATCGATCAGCGGGCCCAGATCAAGGTCAGCGTCAACGTCCAGAACGAGAACCTCACCGATATCTTGGAATGGGACCTCGCCGCGCCAGAAAACAGTCCCGAGGAATTCAGCATGCAGCTTTGCAAGGACCTCCAAATCGGCGGTGAGTTCGTACCCGGCATTGCCACCGCCATCCGGTCCCAGATCGTCTACTACCGGAAGACCTTCGCCCATACTGACATGCAGCTCCCGACCGTAAGCTCTGTTCATCCGATGCGTGCCGAGAACGACGCCGATGTCTATGGGCCGAAGCTGGAATTCCTCTCTGACGCCGATCTCGAGAAAAAGATGCGTGATTGCGATCGGAACACTCGTCGTATGCGTAGGTTAGCTGCCGCGGCGCCGTATTAACTTTAATCGTAAGTTTTTATATATTTTTTCTCCTCCAAACCGACTAATCCAACCACTCTCATTCCAGATTCATCACCCGATCTCCCCCATCGCACCACCATGCATCCCATCCATTCAAAACACATGTAACTCTCACTTGAATGCCTTAACCACCATCACCGTTTCAACCTTACCCATTTGCATCTGTTATATTTATTTGTAATCAATATTTCACACTCTTTTTACATTGTTTCGTTCTTTACAGAACTGATAAACCGTTTTCGTTTAAATTAGTTACGATTGATTGCATCAAGGATCTCCAACAAGCGCAAGAACAGCCCAATGATGTCCATGTAGATGGTGCAGCACGCGATGATGTAATCTTCCTCAGAGTAGTGGTTCATGATCATGTCGACATCGATGATGAGATAGACCGAGAAGAGGAGGGCACCGACGACGCTCATGGCAAAGTCCAGGATTGGCGACATGATCAGGATCTGGAGCAGAATGGCGACCAAGAAGACGCAGGAAACCGTGTAGACGAGGGCATAGTGCTTCTGGAAGTCGCGCTTTGACTGCAGGGTGTATGTGAAGAGGCCTCCGACGACGACCGATGTCAGGAGAAGGGCTTGGATGACGACTTCGACTTCATAGAAGCTGACTGAAAGGGGTTTGGTTGAAGATAAGTGGGAAAAGTAAGGTTGAAACATACCGATAGCGCCAACAGTAAGCGCCTGGAGGACCGTCCACGCTCCAAGGAGGAAGTAGTTGTATGGGACATTGCGAGCATGGACAAACATGGCGAACAGAACGCCGATGGAGCCGAACATTGTTAGCAGAAGGATCCATGATCTGGAAAACTTATGTTTAGAAACTTATTAGAAAATTGAAGATAAGTTCGCCGGTTTATTATCCGTGTTTAAGAAAGGTTTCTAGCTTATTTCTGAAAATACATGACTTTATTATTGTTTTGAAGATGACTAACGGGAAGTTTGGTTGTTTATAGAACCTCGGATGAAAGTTACAGTAAACAAACACCTTGAAAACCAAGTTTCAAAAGCATTATTACAGTAATCCCAATCCAACATTCCATAAACAAACAAACTCCCCTCTTCAAAATAATCATAAAGTCATGTATTTTCAAAAATAAGCTAAAACCCTTCTCAAACACGCCATCTTATAAGGGGCTCATTGCGTGACAGGCGGCCGTCCATTTGCAACTAATGGGTCCCCCTGCTTCTAGCGGTCGCTTCTTCCAGGCTTTTAAAAGGTTGTCTCCCGACCAGCTTGTAATTAACTATGCACTCGTCGCATCCTATCTATCCTACGTGTTTGCCAGGAGCTTGTCCAATGTTATGCCAAGACACTCAGTGGAATGAGTTTTTGAGACAGACGTCTTGAACGGTCAAATTGGGATTGGAAGCTATGTCGAAGTCCTTTGATAACGACCTGAATGATAACAGTGGATCAGCGTACCCCGGATCGAGTGACGATCAGAAGATTCACATTTTCCCGAGGCGGAAAGTGCGAATAAGCGAGGATGCATTTATCGGCAATGGAGGCGTTGGACATCATGCCGGGAGCTCATTGACCGGGTCAATGACATCATTGCGGGAAAAGTTGCGGCATCCGATGAGGCAGACTAGTATTGGTGGGTATTTTTTCTGCTTTTTTATTGCTTTTCGGTTTCTTGAGAGATCGAAATATCAAAAAATAAAGCATTTTTGAGCTCTTGGAAGCTCAACTTTTTGAAATCTCTTGTAAGCTTGTTTCCGGAAGCGCGGGATTAACTCCCCGCGCTTCCGGAAGATGCCGATAAACTTGATTCTTGACACCTAACAGTCATACTTTCTATGTTGTTTTAACTATGGCAGCGCCAAGTCGCCAAATGTCCATTTCCAGCTCGCGAATTTCAGAAACCCGGCAACAACTACGCAAGATGGTACGTCGAGGTAAAGTGGGCACGACCCCAGAAGACGTAGCCATGAGTAGCCCTGGATATGCCACTCGGAACAACATTTTCTTGACAAATGCCAGCGGCGTTGCTGCGGATGCGCTTCCTCAAACCCCGAATGCGGATAGTACTCGTCGGGCTTCACAATCTCACGGAGACGAGTTGGAATCTATGTATTCGAAAGAAGAGCTAGCGGAATATCATCAGTTATTTTCGATTTTTGATAGCGATGGCAGTGGCGCTATTGGGTCAGATGAGCTTAAGAAAGCTATTATGAGCTTGGGATTGCAGTTTAATGATGTCGAGATTGATTCGCTTATCAAAGAGGTGGGTTTTGAAGATTTTGGATTGATTAAAATTGTTGAAATTTAGGTCGATGAAGACGGAAATGGCGAAATCGACTTCAAAGAATTTTGCCACTGCATGAAAAAATCTCAAAATCTCGCGAAAATAAGCAATGAAGAAGTCGCTCGGCAGTGTTTTGAAATCTTCGATCAAGATGGCAACGGCATGATCACTATGAACGAGTTCAAATACGTCGCTAAAGAGATTGGTGGCTTCAGCGACGAGCTAGCTGAGCACGTTTTCCACGAATTGGATATATCCGACGCAGGGCACCTCAGCGCGGATCAATTTGGGGCTATTGTTGAGGATTATTTGTTGCGCGATCATCATTCGAAGATGTGAAACTAGGTTTTTTTGATAAATTGATATTGTAAGCACTTACTGATTTTGAATAAATCCTCGAACACCCGGCGTCAAATAAATAACCAAACAGAAGGCGAAGGTTGCTCCAAATTGGAAGGCAAGGATACCGAACACTTTTCGCAGGAAAGCTGAAAGAAAAATATGACGAAATGGGCCATAAAAGGGAAATGACGAACCTAATCGAATAGAAACATGTGCAGCGGCGACAGAATCCTCGAATTCGACCCGTTTCGAGCTGAAGAAGGACGTCTCAGCGCCTTCTGCCCCGGCTGGGCGTTCTTGAGTGTCTTCATAGCTGGGAAGATCGGCTTCGAGATCCTGGTCGGACAAGAGCGGGATGCGGGCCATTGTTTTTGGCAAAGGTTGGGGCTACTTGAGTCACGTAGACAAAATCGATTGACACGTTTCAATGAAGTCCAAAATAAGGCCCTGGAGGGGTGGGAGACCAGTCGAATGGACAGTCAAACCTCACAGACCGGTTACTGCTCCGTTAAAGGGGTGTCAGCGGCTTCGCGAAGTCGGATTGTGAGCGTTTTGCCAGCGGCAATGTAGTTCCTTTTTGGGAAGCAACGTCGAACAATGAGTCTCCAACAGCTGACTGGTCGCTCAACACTTTCAGCTGTCACTCCGCCACACGGACAGACTTCTATCGATTAGAATATAACCTGTGCGTGCAAACCGCGCTCGCAGCGAAAAAGCACCAACACCGCCCTCGTCCATTGACTCCACAGTTTCCAAGGAAAAACAAACAATATTTCCTTTCAGGATCGTGTGACGTCGCGTTTCCCAAAACTGAAAGTTGGCGGGAAAAGATTGACGATCCCCTTATCCTAGTGCGCGAAAATTTCGCGCTTCCCAATCGAATTCAACCCCTTGTAAAGCTAAACAAGCCTTGTTTACAGGTGTTTGAAGGGTGCTTGTCTTCAATCGGCTACGAAAAACGATTATATTGAGCAGCCAAGACGACCCTCATCTCGAACGATGAACGTCAAGCAGACTGAGACGGCTCGAGGCCCCAGGGCTAACTATGTTCAAGTGAGTTGATTTCCTTTTCTGATAAGTTTATATATATCCTTGGCTACAATCTGGAAAAGTTTAAGGGCACAACTGGCGCTGCACCGCCGAAACGGGTCATTATCCCGACACAGAGCCGAACGATTGCTGGGTCCTTCGTGGCGCCGCGTATGTTTATATAAAAATTTTCAATGAATGTTCTTATTAGAGGTTTTTAGCAGCCTACCGAGGTCAGCCCCCACCCCGATGCACTGCTTTGAGCCGCCTGGAGACGGTCGCCGACGAGAAACCCGATGTCGGTCTGATTGATATCCGCCGATCCGCGAGCACGACAGCCCAGCTTACTGGGGATACGAACCCCCGACAGGCCTATCGAGCCGGTATGGGTGATAAATCCCGAGGTTTGCGACACTTTTCGACCAAAGTTTGCGAGAAGGTCAAGGAAAAGGGGAAGACGAACTACAATGAGGTTGGTTTTTATATATTTTTGGTCCAATTTCTTATGTTTTGCCTCCAGGTCGCTGATGAGCTCGTCGCTGAACACTTTGACTCCCTCAGTACCCCTCCCCAGTCCGTCGACAAGCAGCAGTATGACATGAAGAACATCCGTCGACGTGTTTATGACGCCCTGAACGTCCTGATGGCGATGAACATTATCCAGAAAGAGAAGAAGGAAATTCGCTGGGTCGGGCTTCCAACAAGCAGTGTCCAGGAATGTCGCCGGCTTGAGGAGGACAAGATCACCCGCCAGGAGTCCATCCGGAAGAAGACCGAGCAACTTCAGGAGCTTATAATTCAGCTGGTGGCCTTCAAGACCCTTGTCCAGCGGAATCGGGACAATGAACGGTCTATTGGACGGCCACATCCGTCGAAGGTGCTCTTTTTGCCGTTCATAGTCATAAACACACAGAAGGACACTGTAGTCGATTGTTCGATAGCTTCTGATAAGTGAGTTGTTTCAATTTTTGCCTGGTTTTATGTTTTTTGGTGTTTCAGGACGGAATTCCTCTTCCACTTCGATCAGCCCTTTGAAATACATGACGACATAGAGATCCTAAAGAGGCTCGGCCTGTCCTACGGCCTCGATAAGGGCGATGTCCCTCCGCCCTTCCGTGAGCACATCAAGAACTGCTTGCCTCCGGCCCTTCGTGACTACGCCGACCAGATTATCGATGGCAATCTCACCCTGCCGATGCCCCCAGTCCAGCCGCCCAGCGTACAGAAGCTCATCGCAGCCCCGGGGACTGTTATCCCGGCCGAGCGGAAGGTCATCCGCCCGATTGTCGGTGCTAACAGCGTCCGGGGTGCTGTTCATCCGAATAATCGGTACACTGTCCCGGTGAAGACTGTCGTTCGACCGGTAATTCCCCTAATTTTGATACGTTTATATAAAAAATTTTCGATTTCAGCGCCAATCCGCCGGCCACGCCACAACCACAGTCACTTCAAGCCAGTCCTATCGCAATGCTCGAGCTTCCGGAGCAGGCCAGCCCTACATCCTCCCCAGTGCCCAGAACAACACCTACCGAACCAATGCGACCACCTATGTCGTCCCGAATCCCGGCCGTGTTCCCCTCGCTACCGCCGCCTCCAGCAATCGACGCTACCTCCAACAACAGCAATCAGGTCGTACTACCGTTGCTCCGCCATATGTAACCAGGCCGACGGAATATACCCAACAGCAAAATGCGGCGCAAAACTATGAGCAAGACGACGAAATAATCTATGAAGGCGAATACCAGGAGTATCAAGAACCATAGGTGCTTGATATCATTTCGGGTTTCCCTTTCCGTATTTACATATTTGTTCCTTAACAGTTTTAACAGTTTGTTTTTTGTTTTGAATTTTATATTTGTAATCGCTTTTGTTGCTTTTTCGAAATTGTACACCTTTTGCATTGTTTATGTGGCTTTTAATTAACCTTGGATATTATTTTTGACTTCGCGAATTTGATGGTTACAATAAAGAGAAATAAAATAAACAATAAAGTGGTAAAATTAGCGATTTTTAGAGACGTATGCGTCGGTCCGTTTTCAAAGAGGCCTATGCGCGCGTGCGCATACGGTGATGGTCCCACCGCGAAAACATGTCGATGCACCTCCTTTGAAAACGCAGACGCATTGCTTGCTTTTTTCTCTTTTCCCTTCCTTTTCGTTCTGTTTTTCGTGTAAATCTCTTGAACCCGATCCAATTTTCGCCATTTCAGCTGATTATGTCGTTCCGTGGACGTGGTGGCGGCGGTAGGGGAGGCCCCCGAGGCGGTGGACGTGGCGGCGGACGCGGAGGATTCAACCGAGGTTTCGACCAAGGCCCACCCGAGCACGTTGTCGGTATGTTCTTTCAAACCCTCCTAAACCCCGTTCATTCTTCCCTTTTCAGAAGCCGGCAAGTTCTCCCACACCTGTGAAAATGATCTCGTCGTCTGGGGCACGTCAGGCAAGATCCCCTTCTTCAATGCTGTCATTTACTTTGAAAACATTGAAGCCATTGGCAAGGTTGATGAGATTTTCGGCAGTCCCGCAGAAAATGTATGTTTTATATATATTTTTCTACTTACAAGCCTTCATTACGACTGTTTCAGGGTTTTACAGTCAAGCTGAATGAAGGCATCAAGGCCAATTCATTCAAAAAGGAACAACAAGTGTTTATTGATCCCGGCAAGCTACTCCCCGTCGAACGATTCACTAATCCCAATGCGAGTCGTGGTCGCGGAGGTGCCCGTGGGGGTCGCGGTGGAGATCGTGGTATGCTTTTACCGATTTTCAACGTTATTTGTTTCAAAAAATATATAATTTTCAGGCGGACGAGGCGGTTTCGGAGATCGTGGTCGCGGTGGCTTCGGCGGTCGTGGTGGTGGCCGTGGCGGTTTCGGTGATCGCGGTGGCCGTGGAGGTTTCGGCGACCGTGGTGGTCGGGGCCGTGGCGGTTTCGGTGATCGTGGAGGCCGTGGTGGATTCGGCGACCGTGGAGGTCGTGGTGGATTCGGCGATCGTGGAGGCCGAGGCGGATACGGCGGTGGAGATCGTGGCGGTTTCGGCAACAAGCGATTCGGCGACAACAACAACGGAGCCCCGCAAAACAAGAGGATCAAGTTCGATGATTAAAGTTGAATAATGTCAGGTTGGCTATGGTCTCCTTTCTCTTCAAAGTTTATTCCCGAGCCTCGTCACTGCCAAGTTTTACAGTGCGATGGCATTGTTGATTTTGGATCTTGAATTGTTTGTTCGTTTTTCACTGTTTTATTCGTTCTACAACCTCATTTGTTGTTTTATTATTTCCCTTTTTAAATTTTGTTAACTTTAGTAGTTTTTATAAAAAATTTAATAATTTTTGCTTATTTAGCAGCAGTTTTCAAATATTATCACTCTTTATGTACAATATCTAAAGTAATCTCGGCCAAAATAAGTTAGGGTTTAATTTAAATTCCGTAAGTAGAACTACAGATCGATTCTTTCGTATTTTGTATCTCTCTATGGCTTGGGTATTTTCTGATTTTCCTAGAAGTCCAGTACGCCCATAGGGTTGTCCAACCATGGGAACATTGTCGGGCAAGGGTTGCATGTGAGGAACTGATGTTCCATGCTTGACAATGTCGGTGTCGGGAAGATGCACTTGTTGGGTTTCTCACAAGTGTTGTTTGCTGTTGGCGCGTGTGAGGACATGCGGCGAGGGCATTTGAGGTCGGGGAACTAAAATTATGAATGTCAAGCTCACTAACTTTAAAAGCAAATCGAGATAGACACACCTGATCAATCTTGCTCAACGGCTTGGGGTCCTGCATCCAACTGATAAGCGACTTCATTGTAATGAAGTAAACGTCCTTCTTCGCAGACATCTGCTCGAGGAAGCGCTCCAAAGCGTGCATTCCGGTGTTTTGGCCGCCGAGTTGAAGGAAGTCAGCATTTAGATTCAGGACGAATGGCGCCTTGTTAGTTTTGTATCCGCGTTCAAAGTTGCTGACAAGAACCTCCAGAAGGTCGTCTTCAGTGTTTTCGAGATCGACGGCAGCTCGGAGCATGGTGGCGCGTTTGTAGGATCGGATCTGGTTGAGGTAGACTCCGTAGTATTGGTTCATCGGGATCTCCCAGATGCCAGGGAAGGCGCTCTTCGGGCAGTTGGCATCGATGCAAGGCCAGCTGAGCTTGTAATCGAGTGTTTGCGGCCAGAATGGTCCGAAATCTTGTCCCGGATTGGCGCTGATGGTGTTATCGTACAAGAAACCGGCACGAGACATCATTTCGAATTGGTTATCACCACCGGCCGCGAGTTGTGGAGCGCGCATACCGACGATTTCCTCTTCACGAGCGTTGCCGAACTTGGCCATGATTCTACGCTGTCCGTCGATTTCGTTGAGCCAGGTGTTCTCAGATGCTTGGCCGAGGTTGACGTGCGAGATGGAGTTACTGGCTAGTTCATGGCCGTTTCTGAAGATCCATTGGACTTCGTCGTAGTTGGTCCATTCGTGGCTGACGAAGAAGGTGCCCTTGATCGGGCATCCGTTGGGGTTCTTCCAGCGGCCGTCTTCGAAGAGGTACTTGTAGTCTGGGGCGGTTTTGCCGTTGACGGCATCGTCGAAGCTCAGAACGATGAACTGTGGTGTGTCTTGAGGGGCAAGGTTGCCAGGGATGCTACGACCGTCAAGTGAGCAGAAGCATGTCGGAAGTTGGCATTTAACGGGGTCACAACGCTTGGCCTTCTGTTTCGGGCTGGGGTTGGAGCTGAATCGGAGACCTGTGGCTGGGAGGTATTCGACGTTGGCATTCGGAGCGGTCAATGGTCGGCAGTAGCCATCGATGAGATGATGGAGGCTGTCACAGGCGCAGAGTCCGTTGATACAGGTAGAGCCACCGACGCATTCGGTTTGATCGGCGTAGCAACGGTTTCCGGGAAGAGCGGCATAGCTACCACTTCGGATGCAGGTTCCTTGGGTGGCTTCATGACCAGCAGCGCATATACACTTCTTCATGCCAGAATCACAGAGGGCGCCACCGGTGCAGACTTCACCGTCTTCGCAGGACTCGCCGGGGTTGGCAGTGCCAGCGGCGAACGCACTCTTGAGGCAACGACCGTCGCGTTCAATGGTTGAAGCCGGGCAGGCGCATTGGGAGTCGATACAGACAGCGCCGTTGACGCAGTCTTCGTGATCTTCGCAAGTTTGACCCAAGGTGTGACGAACAATGAGACGAACTGCTGGCGTCGAGAAGGGGATTGGTTCGGTCGGGGTTTTCGGGGTCGCTGGGTTCTGGTAGGGCTTTGGTGGGGGCAATGGAGACCCGCCTGGAAGTCGCTTTTAAGAAGGCTGTCATGAAAAAGTTAAACTTACTTTCGAAACATTGGTCATCACGGAGAAGCATACCTGGCCTGCAGACGCACAACTCCATCAAGCAGTGCGCATTCTGAGGGCACAGATCGTTTCCAACTGAGCACTTTTCGCCCAATTTCTTCATCTTCCCAGCAATGTTCGAGCTTCGGACATCCAAAGGCGCCGGTGTCTTAACCGATTTCGTAGTTCTCGCCGGAGCCGTGGTCGTCATCAACGTCGGGAAAGTCATGACGACCGTCGGAGCTGGAGCTGCCACTGGTTCGCACCTATTTCTATTCGACAGCACAAATCCAGGCAAACATTTGCAGATTCCATCCAAACAGGCTGATCCTTGCGTGCATTGATCCGTCAACGCATTGCAAATAGCGCCCAATGTTCGTTCTAAACATTCTACCATTAACAAAATCCGCATTTTTACACTTCCAATCACAAACAGCATCCAATTCCACACAAGCAACAAGTTTCAAACAACTTTATAGTTTTGTTGTAATAAATAAATGAGCCAATAAATATTTTTTAACAAACAAACGAAGCATAACTTTTGTCACATCTGGTGTTATTAAAGAAGAAAAACGAAAATAGACAAAAGCGATAATATGTATAATCTTATTAAAACAATCGAAATATCGATCGATAATGTCACTTAAAATATATTAATAAGAGTTGAAAGACTAATGTTTTGATAGTAACACTCGATGAGAGGCAATTTACTTTACCAATCGAAACTTTCGTGGGATATTTCTAAGAAAAAAAGCAACGGGGCAGGCAAGCTGGAAGATCGATGAAAACAGCAAAAATCGATTGAAAAAACAATCACAAGCATAGAGAGAATCGAAATAAAAACATTGTCATCTGGTTACGAGTATCACAAAACGCGTAAACTACAGTATTATTAAAGAGAGAAAGAGAAGTGACATTTGTGTCGATTGAGCAAACACCAAAGGAAAAGCCGCACTAAATAGATTTGAAAAATGCCCGGCGGCCAAAAACGTATGTTACGGTAGGTAGTCGTGGCGAGAAGTGAAGAGACACGTAAACATGGTCATCTAAGCTTTGCAGCAGTTGTATTCCTCGCTGGCGACACCGGTAACGTAGCAGTAACTGCCAGCTGGGCACTTGGGCTTCATGCCGTTGCAGAGGTGGAGATTGCCGGAGGCATCATATTGTGGGTCATTGCCGACGGGACAAACGCCACGGCCGTCACCTCGTCCGGAAGGAATGGACGCGGCACCCTTGCCGGTGCGGGTTGTCGATGGTGGGGGTTGGCGCGGACGCGGACGACGAATCGGGGGTCCGACGATGCGTGGCGCAGTACCGCCGCTGCCTTGTTGGGAGTAGGCACGGTCGAAGGCTCCGTCTGGAAGAAAGGATAGATTGGAAGGAGGAGCAAACAACACGAAAAAAACACTCGAAAAGGCTTCATTCGTAGAAAGATTAAATTCAATCAATCAAGCCCAAACAGAAGTACACGGAAACTGAGAAGAAATAACCGACCTTGGAGTTGGAAGCATTGACCGTTTTCTTCACGGTAACCAGTACGGCACTTGCAGGTATTCACTACGCAGATGGCGTGGTCACCACATTGGGTGTCATCGGCGCATTGAGATCCGGTGCCTAAAATTGATTAGTATTATATTTTTTGAGGCTTTGTTGTTTCAGGGGAAAATGTAAAAAAGTTTTGAAACACATTTGACTTGAACCAACAACCTATCGGACGTTATCAGTGCGCCTTAACCGACTGAGCCATTCTTGCAAAGCGACGCAATCCAATAAGCTATCGATCGAATGGCGTTCTAGTCGCATGGCTCAGTTGAGTAAGGCGCAAGAACACGACGCAATAATGCTGGGTTCGATTCCAATGTGTTTTATTTCCTTTTTTCTTAATTTCTTTTGAATGTTTTCAAACTTACTTCGTGATTCTTTTGCTGGAAGCGTGACAAGAGTAGTCGCTGGCCTGACAGTCGTTGCCCTCTGGCACTTTCCGTCCATATTGACCAGACCAGCCGGGCATTGGCAGATACCATTGCTGCAGATAGATCCACCGCCGCATTGGTAGCCGACACCGCAAGCCTCAGATGGGCCGACGATCACGGACAGTTTCGTGGTGGGCGAAGCTGGCGTCGTGGGTGCTGGGGTAGAAGAAGTGGCCGGAAGTTGGACGCATTTACCGCTGATAGCAATGAATCCAGCTTGGCAGCGGCAGATGCCCTGATAGCAGACGGATTCGGCTGTGCAGGTCGTTTCACTCGTGCATTCCTCACCCGGACCAGCGACTTGAGGCTTGATCATGGGCTTCTCGTTGCTCGCGATACACGAGTTCAATCGTAGGATGGGTTTGTCGATCGGACACGCGCAGGTCTAAAAACACTCTGTGAAGGCTCTGCATTGGAAAAGAATGTTAAGTTAAGCGTATTATGTTTGTAAATGTGTGTTACAAAAGCCCGTAAGCAATGTTTAGCCACATTGTTATGTTGAATGAGTAATATAAGCTTGTATTATAGTTTAAGCGTTACATCCGTTTAGCGTTATCAGTTACCATAACTTACAGTATACCTTTTTTCGTAAAATTTTTAACTCCCTCAAGATTTATTGACCTGGCAGTCACATTTTAGCATTGTAAGCGCACTCCGTTACCTTTTTGTTAGAGAAAAGCACACTCAAGTCACCAAAGACTTTGTCTACCTCGTTCGCTTTGCAAACAGCGCCGCCAATGCAGATTTCACCGTTTGAGCAGGATTCTGACGGATTGGCATATCGGGGACCTGCAAATGTAACATTAATTTTTAATCAAACACGTTAGACTTGTGAAAACTTAGACGAAACTTAAGAATTTAGAAAATCACGAAAAGTGCAATTCTTTTTAACATTAGCTCCTTCTAGTTCAAGGCACAAATGTAAATACAAAACTTTTGTGTTATGTTAAAGCAAGAAAAACGTTAGAATTTAGCTGTTAAAAAGGCAAAAGCACGTTAAAAGCGATCAAATAACCATAAAGTCAGTCAGTACCACGATACGAAGGTTTGCCCTTCCGTTTATTGACCACCCTTCTCGGCGTGATCGGCGGCACACATTGATCATTATGCAGGACGTAGGTATCAGGGCACTGGCAAGTCAGATTCACACAGATTGTGCCGCCACGACAGAATAAGCCTGTTTTGGCGCAATCATCGAGGGCATTGCTGGAAGCGGGGGCCGATGGGAGGGGTATCCGGCCGTAGGAGCTGTCAATATCGACGACTTCATTGCCTCCCTCGGCGATACCGTTGCCATAAGTATCGATGGGGTGGGGCCGACTGGAGGGGCCGCGAGGCTGGAGCGGGGCCGATGGAAGCACCATGGAGGGCTGTTGACGCGGCGTGGGCAACGGGACGGGCGCCGGCGCGAGGGTACGGTATGTCGGACGCGCCGTGAAGGCCGGGTCCGTGAACCAGTCTGTGAAATGGAGAAGGGCACTAGCACAAGCAAAGCAAAGCACAAGCGAGAAAAAGGTTTTTTGATTTTCAAATTTGGAAGTCCTTTTGGCACAAATGTTTGAATCCAAAAATTTTTCGGTAATATGTTAGATTTCAAAAATCGTTGAAAACTCCAGAAAATACTGTAGAAGTCGTCATAATGGGATGGAATTCAAGTGTTAGAGGGCATGTTAATTTCAATCAAGTTACAAGCATTTCAAATTTTTCAAAGCCATTCAAGCAATCGCAAAAAACACACTCGACTTTCTTTCAAATTCAAATTTTTGTTTAATTCCACTTTTTGTCAAACTCAACAAACAAAAACCTACCATTTCCACCAGTAGTCGGTTGGGGTTGCGTCGGCAACGGCGCCTTGATTCTCGTTTGTTCACATCGTCCAGTATCCTGGTTCGGCGCCGAACCCGCAGGGCACAAGCAAATGCTGTCTACACAGGCTGATCCACCAACACAAACATCAAGAGGGCCGCAGGATGTGCCTGGGGCAGCCTTTCGGGCCGAAGGCAACATCGAGCTGGCGGCTGGTGGGTTTGTGAAGGGGCGTTGGGTGGTGGGGTAGGTGTAGGTGGGGCGCTGGAATTGACAATTGTTTAAGAAACCAGTACAAAGTAGGCTTACGGTAGGCGGCACAGTAGGACGGGGCTGCGTCTGGACACAGAGACCACGGGTAACAATCATGTTGGGGTCGGGGCAGACGCACCAGCCTTCACGACAGACACTACCACCGGCACATTCTTCACGGTCACTGCAGCTGCCACCAGGAGGCGAACGGATGCGTTCATCAGCTAAAAAGTCGATAATGATTGATATTGATCGACAACATGGGTGGATAAGCAACGTAAAAAAGCAGTTAGATTAATAAAATTTGTTAGAATCAAGCGAAAAGGGATAGAAGTCAATTCACGCACACCCAAAAAGTTAAACGTAAAAAGTGCCATGCATCGCTGTGTCGTGCTTTCATCTGATACCGTAGATTCCATTATCAAAAGTCGATCTTTTGACAGTTTTAGCCTTTTCGCAAACTTCTTGATTCTTTTCCAAACACAAACACCGTCCAGCGAAACATGACAATGGTGAGCGGCATTCCGTCGAATAACGACAAGGCTCTTTGAAGCCCGCCAACGTATTTGACATCATTGGAAAGTGTTGTGGTTCCGCTGGTGTCAAATTATTCAAACGTTGAACTTCGATCAGTCTCAAATATCTTGGGGAATACGGCAAATCGACATCGTCCACATCTGTAGGGTTGGTTTCTACGTTGTTCGTGTTTTCAGCGGAGTCTTCTTCGCTGGATCGTTTGACTTTCTGACTTCTCGGTGTACTTGTCAAGTCTTCATCATTGTAATCGTCTTTTTCATTGCTTCCTACAGGTAGGACGTATTCACTGTCATCGAAAAGACGGCATTCACAGAAGCCAGATTCTGCGCATGTTAAACCCGCTTCGCAATCAATATCGGCACTGCATGGTCGCTTTTTGTTTGTGCTTTTAACGATGTCACGATTGCAGAAACACTTTCCAGCTTTGCAGCCACTTCCACGCGGGCATTGTGAATTGTCGGAGCAGCTGGATCCGAGTTTGTGAATTCGGAGGGACGGGCCGCAGGATCCTTTGACCGGTGTTTGCCCGTTTAGGCATTCGCATTTTGAGGACGTTGGGGCGCAGTAGGAATCTTTTGCGCAGACTGATGACCCATCACAGCGTTCTCCCGGCAATCTGATCAAGTTTGCATCGAAACAACGGTCATAAACAATGACATGAGACGGATCTAGACAGGTGCAAATGCCAGTGGCGGAACAATATGACCCATTTTGGCAAGTTGTCTGTAAATCACAAAATTGGCCCGGATTCGATGCGACAAGATTCGGTTCAGTGGCATCTTGCAAATCGGAACTTTCATCCTCATCAGCTTCACCGATGCATTGTCCCATCCGGATTCGCTTTCCGATCGGGCAGACACAAGTCATTACGACTCCGGCACAGGTGCTTCCCATCAAGCAGTGCTCCCCCTTTGCGCAGGATTCGCCAGGTAAGGCCGTTTTGACGCAGATTCCGTCAATCGTGCTTTTTCCAGCAAGACACCGACAATAACCATCATCACAGACGGCACCGTTGTCGCAAAGGTCGGTATTCTTGCAAGGATCGCCAGCCTTTCCGGCCACAGTTAGACCGCCATCGGTGCTCATGCAGGTGTCGAAATACAGGACTCGACCAGGACGACACAGACAAATCTTACCGAGAGTTTCGCTTACTCGGCATTCAGATTCTTGGGTACACTTTTCGGCATGGGCACAACTTTCAAGGGGTTTTGCGTATTTTCGAGTGTGTTCACTTCGGCGGATTTTGGGCGTCTTCGGCAAATTTGATGGATCCTGATAAGCACAGATACCGTTTTCAATGCGCATGTCATCCGGACACTGGCACCAAGAGAGAACGCAGACCGCATTGCCGAGGCATGTTTCACCATTTCCGCAGTATTCTCCTGGCATCGAGACGGCAAATTTGGATGACTCTGTTGGGGATGTGATTGCTGGATTTCGACGGGGTGGAGATTGGGAAGGTCTGGATAAGTCAAGGTTCTTGGCTCCCATCTGATATGGCATAAAGTTTCCGTAGTTGCCGGCGTTTGGGTTAGCGAAGTAGCCTGGGAACTGGTTGTTGTTGTTTTGATTTTGCATCTGTTGGGGCGGGTAGAATGTCATTTGAACTGGAATAGTGCCCTGAGGAGTATTTGACACCGGTGGGACGACGTAGAATGGCAATTGAGCTTGGGACTGTCCGAATTGGTTGTTTTCTAGCATTTGTTGACCTTGTTGGGGCGTTGGGCCATATTGGTTTTGTGGCGTTTCATTTTCTGAAGGAGGCTGCTGCGTCTGTCCTAGTTGGTTCTGGATCATTTGAGACATTGGATGTTGGGTCATCATTTGTG
This sequence comes from Panagrellus sp. LJ2284, assembly GCA_024447225.1. NCBI lineage: Eukaryota > Metazoa > Nematoda > Chromadorea > Rhabditida > Panagrolaimidae > Panagrellus > Panagrellus sp. LJ2284. Next base: position 4,140,288 of record JAMRYC010000005.1, on the reverse strand, counting down.
ACATTTGGTCTTGGGGCGTCTGCGGCATCTGGGTCATTGAGTTTTGACCTATTGGATTCTGTCCCATTTGTTGTCCCATCGAACTATGAGGCATCTGTCCCATTGGATTCGGTGACAGCTGTCCCATTGGATGCTGCGGCATCATGTTTCCCATAGAATTCTGTCCCATTTGAGACATTGAATTCTGCATCATTGCTTGGTTCACCGCTTCTTGGGGCGATTGTGGCTGTGAAGGCATGGGTCGGTTGAAACCACCTCCGTTTTGTAACTGTGACATTGCTTGATACTGATTGAGGCCGAGTAGCTGAGCCAAAAACGGACTTGCAATGTTGAGATTTCGAATCTGCTGTTCCGTCATTTGTTGATTTTGGTGTTGATTTTGCTGACCATCACTATTGCCTCGGTTCTCCTGATTCGGGGGCGATGTCGGTCGCGTCTGGAAGATCTGTTGCTGTGGCATGATTGGCTGTCTGACTTGTTCTGTCGGGGCTCCAAATGCCATCGGGTTGCTGCCTCTTTGTGCCATCATTGATTGGTCCTGTCCGAAGTTATTGCCGAATTGGTTCGAGTTGTCTTGACCGAAAGTGTTTCCAAACTGATTTCCGGCGGGCATTTGTCCGAAGCCATTACCGAATTGGTTTCCTTGAAGTTGCATTTGGTTCATTTGGTTGAATTCAGCACCCGGGTAACCCATACCACTATTCCATGGAAACTGTGGCATCTGGTTTTCTGTAACCGCTTCAGGACGTCCTCCATTACCTTGATTCTGGGCAGCATTCTGAATCTTTGCCTGTTCTCCGATGCCTTTACCGATAATGGCTCCAACACCAGCTCCAAACTCGCTTCGTGGACTTTTCACACTGCTTCCCATTTTACTGAATTTGGCCTTAAACGGATCAAGCGTATCAGTAGGTTCAGGTCGAATCGGCTGAGCTGGTGGAAGACAGAATCCATTAGCCGGAGTGAAACTAGATTTGCATAGACAGTAGCCATTGTCACAGTAACTGTATTTGTGGCAATTTGAACTGCTGAAACACGCTGGACCTTTGGGTCGTGTCGCTCCACGGCATTCTCCAGCTTGAAGGAATGTTTCCATGCCATTAGGACACTCACAGACGCCAGACAGCGCTCCACAGATCGCGTTGAATCCACACATTTGATGATGCGTGCAATCTTCGCCGGGTCGGGACAATGGTCGTGCAGGGCATCGAGCTTTGCCGTCGGAAGTCATCGGACACGTGCAGACGCCTTTGATGCATGTTCCACCGTCACATTGTTCGTTTAAGAAACAAGCGGCGTTTAGGGGAACTTTGGCAATTTCGCAAAATCCATCTGGCGTGGCTCGGTAACCTGGGCGGCAGACGCAGAGATTTTGGATGCAAACGCCGGAGTTGAAGCAAATTCCGGAGGGTGCGCAGGGTTGACCTGGCTGGCCGAGGGCAGGGTTCGTAGCTGGAGCTGCTTGGGGTTGGTATTCTGGGGCTGAATTGGAGTTCAGAACGCATTTGCCGAAGTTGTTTGTCAATGGTGGTTCACATTCGCATCGATTGTTAATACATTTGGCGCCATCGCCGCATTGACCTTCACAAGCTTCGCCGAGATTTGGCACTCTGGTCAATTCTTGCATTATTAGCGTTCGGAGCGTTTCTTGATCGACCACATTGATGCTCATCTGGTTTGCTGTCAGAATCTGATGAATTCGACCATTGTCACTGGTAGCTACGGCGTTTTTCTCGTGTAAAATCTTCATGGGCTCGCTATTTTGAGATCCTTTCGTCGTTGGATAGCTGTAAAATGGCACTGTGGAAGCCTTCGGAACGCATTTGTGATTCACGTCGACGACGTCGGTTCCGCTACAACGACAGATCCCTTCAATGCAGGTAGCCGATCCGAGGCATTGGGTATCTTTTTGACATTCACCGCCGGGGTGGATGATAGCAGCTTCTGGGGATGAGCACTCTTTTCCGGTGTTGATTAGACCGTATAGACATACGCAGACGCCGTAATAGCATTGACTTTCACCGATGCAGTCAAGGCCAGATTTTGGGTCACAGTGCCCGCCCGGCGGAACTTCATGGATCGCTTTTCGGCAGATTCCACTGACTATCGTTTCACCGGATCGGCATCGGCAAACACCTCGAAGACATTCGGTACGGTAGGGGCATTGGAGAGATAATTGGCACTGTGAACCGGCGAAAAGTTGAACTCCGGATCGTGGTGGGCTGTGAGCAACATCTGTGCCGTCGGAAGTCGTCTGGCATTCGTTGTGGATGAGTTCTAAGCCTTCTGGACAGGTGCAGATGCCATTTGCGCATTTGGAATTCCCGGTGCAGGTGTCATTGTCCTTGCAGGCTTGTCCTGGAGCGGACTTAGCTATGTTGACGATGGCTTGGGCGGCTTCGGCTCCATCGGCAATGCAACGGTCATCGATGATAATTTCCTCGTCTTTGCAAGCGCAATAGCCTTCACTACAGATAGAGTTTCCGATACAGATCTCACCGTCGAGGCATAGTTGGCCAGGTTTGGCATGGATTAGACTGCCTGTTGAAACGAAAACCTTAGCTTCGGAGGTCGTTTTCGGCACTTTGGGGCCGATACGATCGCATTTTCCGTCGACAATGTGATATTCTGCTGGGCAAATGCAGATTCCGAATCGACAGGTTGAGCCGCTAAGGCATTTTTGACCGGATTGGCAAGATTCGCCGGGTTTGCTGACTGCGATGACGCAGTGATGATTGACGAGTTTCTTGCCTGGAGGGCACTGACACAGACCTAAATGACAGACAGATCCGCCATCGCAAGATTGTCCATGTGAGCAACGGCCACCGGGTTTTTGTCGACATCGGGATTGGGCTTCGACGGAGCCGTCAACGCAGCTGCAGATGGCGTTTACGCAGACGGACCCTCCGGAACAGCGGTCGTTGTCCAAGCATTGAGAGTTGATTGGCCGGAAAGTGCCACTGGCAGCTGTGCAAGTGTTATCGTCATATTTGTAGCCGTTAGGGCAGGTGCAGATTCCGCCAATACAAGCAGTACCATTGAGACAGAGGTCCCCAGGGGAGCAGACATCTGCAAAGCCTTTGGCTGATGGTTTTGCGAACGTTGAACGACGGGACACATCTGCAGCATTTTGGCAATGTCTACCTTGTAAACATGTGCAAACACCTTCGACACAGGACGAATTGGCTGTACAGGTCGGCGATTCAACTCCCACATCACAGAAGGCTCCAACTGGCAGGACATCAGCGATGCAGGATCCTTGTCGATAAACGTAGTTGTGTAAGCATTGGCAGATGCCATCAAGACAGATACCCTTCCCGGTAGCGCAGGAAGTTTGTCCGGGGTAACATTCAGGAGACCTAGCACTACGGTAATGAGGTTTATCACTAGAAAAGTGTGCTGGAGCTGTGATTTCAGTTATTTTTTCGTCGACGCCCTCAGGCGATGCCTTCAAAACGGCAGAATTTGACATCGAAACAGCCTTCCAACGTAGAGATTTTTTCGGCTGTAGACATTTTCCATTAGTATTTATCAATGGCTTGGGGCATTGGCACTGATAAGACCGGCAAACTGCGCCATTCAGACACAACGGCAACTTTAGCGTCGTATTGATGAGCGGTTTGATGCCACAGGGTCCGCCAACAATGGAGAATTCTGAATACACGTCACACTGGGTAAGGTTTGTTAAAATTATAGGTAAAAAAGTTAAATTTTGTCCAAATTGGGTAAAAAAGGCAAAAATCGGGTTCGTCACACAATGCCAACAATTTCAAGGCAATCATAGGACCCAAAAAGGGTCCAAAAGTGAGATAAGTACAGGGGGTCAAAGGTACAGTTAGATTATCCCAGAAACCATGCCTACCTGATACACAAGTCTGCTCCACAGCGTTGGAGCCCTCAGGGCACACGCAAACGCGGTTCTCACAGGTCGTGCCGGCATAGGCCGTGGTGCACTGAAGGTCGTGCTCACAACCAGCCTGTCCGGGATAGATGACTGAAAAGGGAAAATGGTCTCCCGAGAAGTTCAGAGAAAAGGAAATGGGAATCCCGAGGGAAGCCGATATACCGTGCATGAAATCAGTGCTTCTGGACTTACCCTTTTCGCAACGGCCATTGATGCTAACATGGGTTGAGAGGCATTGGCAGGTGGGCGGAGCCGTGTTACCATTACAGTAGGCACCGATCATGCAGTCTGTGTTGAGGGAGCAACGGACACCGACACCGGCTTGCTTGGAGCCACCGAGTTGGATCTTCATGAAGTTGGACTTCTGGGTCGTGGCGGGGGTCGTGGCATAGGTCTGGGGAAGTGTGTTTGGCGCGGGGGTGACGATCGGCTGGATCGGGCGAGGTGCCATTGTGGGGGCAGTGCCAATGTTGTTGTAGGTGTTTGTTCCAGGGTTGGGATACGGTTGCTGAGGCTGCTGTGGCCGGGTTTGGTAAACCTGCTGTTGTGGCTGGGTCGGGGCCTGCGTGGGCGGACGTTGAGGGATCAGCGTCGGCGGCATGGTCATGTAGGATGGGGAAGGTGAAGGTTGACGGACTTGTTGGTTCGTCTGGACTTGGACGCATTCACCATTGTTGAGGTCAGTGCCGGCGGGGCAAACGCAGACAGGGATGACTGGGTCGCAGACGGAGCCCTTGGAGCAGATTTCGCCGTTGTCACAGAGCTCACCGGGGCCTAAATTCATCAATTCAGCAATTTTTCGACGAAATATGCCATTCAAAACCCATAGCAAAGCAAAGCAAGCAAACACCCAAGCAAAGCAACTTACCAACTTGCATCGGCGCCAACTTCAACACACACTTTCCGTTGTGTTCGACAAGCGGCTCCACACACTGGCAACGATTATTGACACACGTCGAATCGTAATCACACTCCGAAAATTGATTGCAGAATGCGCCGATGCCGACTGTAAAAAGCAAAGCAACCATATAAGCAGGCCAATTATAAGTTTTAGGTGTTTTTGATTAATTCCAAAGCAAAAGAGTGTCATAATTGTCAATTTCTCGAAAGTTAGCACAGCCAAAGCCACCCAAACTCCAGAATCCAAAAGACTTACCATGCATGATAGGCTGGCTCGGCATAGACGTCACAGCGACTGGAGGCGAGTTGATCAAGGTCGGCATCGGCGCTGGAGCCGGTGTAGACGAAGCCAGCGGCAAGACGCATTGGCCACCGTGGTTTTCGAGTTCGCCAGGACAGAGGCACAGATTCATCGGAGACGTGCACAGTGAGCCACCGCTGCATTGCTCGCCATTGGCACAGGAGCCGCCAGGTGAAACTTGAAAAGAAGAAAGAGGCCTTAGTGAATTACATTAGTTATGAAACCGATTTTGCGATACAGTAACCCGATAGTTGAAAGTAAGTGCATTGATAGATTTTTGTTTCATTTTGTCATAAACAGTGTCAAAACTTACCCAAAGTGTGAATCGGCTCAATAGGCTGCGCTTCCGGAATGAAAACACCCGCCATCTGGTTCATCGGTCCTGCGGCGAAGTTGTTATTGTTGGCGAAACCGGTATTGACAGGCTGAGGACCGTAACCATTGCTTCCACGCATTTGCTTGAAGCCGTCTTGGCCATTGGCACCGAATCGGTTGCCATTGCCATTGCTGTTGGCCCAGTTTGGTGGCATCGGGTAGATCTTAGCCTGGGGCAAGTTTCCGTTGTTTGAGTTGATGCTCTGTGGGACGAATGGCCCATTAGTCTCAATGCAGGACAGTGTTTCGAGATTAGTGATAGTACCAACTGGGCAGAGACACCGCATTGCTTGCAGATCACAGACAGTTCCACCGATACAGGTTTCACCCTTATTGCAGGATCCGTTGAGAATCGCGAAATTCGGCAAATCGATATTGATATTGTTGTTGATGTTGCTAGCAGCTCCAGTTTGGCCACTGAACATCGACACAATCTGAGATGCCAGAGGCGCCTTGCATTGCTGATTGACGAAATCGAAGGTCATGTCGTTCGGGCAGAAGCGTCGCTCCCAGAAGCCGATGGATCCTACTCCGACGCCGACACAGCGCAAGAAGGCCTGAGCATTGCCAGTCGGGTCTTCTGCGAGCAGGATGTCACGATCCTTGTTACAGGGCTGATTCTGTTGGACGAGAAGGGCCGTGCCGGGCGCTGCTAGCAGCAGTGCCAGCGCGGCCGAGAGGAAGGCCGTTGGGCGGCGCATTCGGCTGAAGTCGGGGCACAGTAAGTATTGGCCTTCTTTGAAGTTTTTCGGTTTAGAAACGAAAACGCGTGGGTGTGAAAAGAAGGCGATGTGCGGCGCCTAAGGGGTGGAAGTGGATGGAAATGGGGGCTGAAATTGTTAAACAATAATCGAAATTGTCTTTAAAGTCATACGAACACGCTTAAAACGACAATTTGGTCTCGGCACGAAAATACCCCAAAATTGGTCCCGCCACGAAAACGCTCAAACCGCTTTGCCCCGCCCTAAAATGCCTATTTTCATGTTTCTAACACGCATAAAGTCAAAACTAACAACCAAAATTACGAAATATCCACCCCGAAAATCGTTCAAACCGATGACTAGCCCCAATCGGCTAAAGATCCCCCAAAGCCCCCCAGGCTATTGTCAATAATTCGAGCCCCGGCTCTCCGTTAGCCGAGCAACCTCCTCCGAGCGACGTCATCGATTGAGACGGTAGTAGTGGTTGCAATCTCGCGGTAAGCTAGTGGGCTATGTATGGTGGGGTTTGTGGTAGTCCATCCATCGAGACTTTCGCTTTTCGACTCTCTTTCGCTGTTGCTCTGAAGGAGCCATCATCACAGAGGCGAGCTTTGACAAATCTCGAAAACGCAAATCGCCAAAAGGAGGGAGGAGGACACAGAACGAAAAGAAACAAAAACGTGAAGAGAGCAAACGAGCATCGGTGGGGCTCGGTTGAAGTGGGCCGCCTCGGGGCGTCGTCGCGCACTCGATCTTCGCCGATGGAAACGCAACGGCCATTGGCGGCTGGTGGATAAAAAAGGCAACCGATGACCGAATATGTTGTAAGGGGTATTGGTATTGGCGAAACCTCGACGATGGTTGGGATCACGTTGATGAAGTGGAGGATTGGATAAACATGATCGGGGTGGGTGGATTGCGTGTTCAGGAAAAGGGAAAGTGAGTCATGTTTGCGTGACATACTTTATTTGGTGGCTACAAGGATTGTAAAATTTCATTAAACGCATTTTAAAACACATTGCAAGCAAAAAAACGGCATTTGGTCCCACCACGAAACCCTGATCATGCCACTGGTCCCACCACGAAAACCCAAAACGCCCCATTTCGTGTTTCTACACACCCCCAAGTCCACCAAAGTTACTCAATACCATTTTGATCAAACTTCCTACCTACCTTTTCATAAAAGCCTACCTCCACTCCGCCTTTAGAATCCCAAAAAAGCCTTCAGATGGCGCCCCTCAAGTAAACAATAGCACCCCTCCAGTGTCCACTTCCTTCCAGATGAAATTTCCTACTTTTTGTGTTTGATCCGGCTTAGAAATTGCAACAATCAGTTTTCCGCTCGCTGCAAAAAAAACGAAACTGTCCTCCTACATCGAGATCGAAGCCATGAGGATACAGCCACCCATCTCCATCGGTTCTTGAAAAGCCAGACCCTGGGGCGATCACCTCTATTGTTACTGTTCCCATCTAGGTCCTTTTTTCGCGCGGCTTCGCAATGAAATTGAGGGGGGAACAATTGAAAACATAGCCGCCGACGATCGAGAGCGCCAGGGGTACTTCGAACTCAACCGCCTGAGGGCGCTGGGAGGGTTCTAACTTGTTCGGCTAGCTGGATGGCTAGGTGATCATGGTCGTTGTCGGATGCTTTTTGAAACCAGGTGAGGGAACTTCGCGCAATTGAAAAAAAGATGGCTACGGTCAGCTAGCTTTGATGTGACCGGCCGGCCGGAGGTGGATCATGGTCGTGGGAAAAAAGTGAGACGGGTTAGTGACGATGATAAAGGAAGCGGATTCATGACAAATGGGGAAGAGTGATTTGGGCTTTGGTCTGGAAATTGATAGGGGTAAAAACATGGTAAAAAGTGATTTTTGAAAAAATGAAAATTTATGGTTTGTGATTTCAAACATTTTTGATATTAAAAATTTATGGAGCAACACCATGGATCGCAGATAGGCAGTTTCAAAACATACTGTAGTTTCAACGTTTAGAGACATTGAAAAACAAAATCCAAGAAAATCACCGTCCAAAAATAAAATAGCTCCACGACGCCCACACCAATACCTCCTAAAGCCCTCCAAAAAACCATCCATTGTCCGAAAAAGGCTATCATTAGCCTTGTTCGCGCAACAAGGCTCCAACCTGGTGACGCCTATGCGGTCTCGAGATGGAGCCTTGTTTGCGCGAGCGAGCACCGACCCTGAGACCCTCAACGTAACCCTGCTCCATCGCCTGAGGGCCTATCTCCATCCCTTCATCCATTGGTATGGTGATGATCGGCTGGGGCCAACGAAATCGTTTTCGTGAAGCCTTGTCCAAATGAGTACCCACCACCAACCAAGAGGCCTAGGCCTTTGACCAAAGGGAAGCCCTGAGGCACTTGACGGAGGGCGTGACCACAGCCCCGAACACAGGAGCGAGCCCCGGCAGAGGTTGCGGCTCAAGCAAGACACTGATGACCGCCGATGATGACACTTTTTTGCACCATCAAGGGGGTTGGACGGATGGGATGCGAAAAACGGAGATCCGAGAAGGTGCGGCTTTTGTCTTTTGAAATGCTTTTCAAAATGCGTGAGACAAGAAGCAACTTCAGGGCTCCATAATTAGTCGTGTTTCAAGTGGTGAACAAGCCTGGAGGGCCTCCGACCGGAGGACTGTAAACCGGGGGTACTTGGAGACAGTGGTCTCGGAGAACCAGGGAATTTCGACAAAAAATGAAGTGCGAGGGTTGTTCAGGAATGCCCCTGATAACTACATGGAGATCAAGTGAATGTGCTTGATTTGGGGGTTAAAAATAGAAAGTTTTTGTAGAAAACATGGAAGTGGGATGGATTTTGAAGGTGGGAAAAGTGAGAAAAACGGAAATGGACGCCACAGGTTTCGAACCAAAAGCATTTTAGATGCAAAATTAACGCCCTACCTAACTGCGCCATTGGCACCAAATCGTTCACGTATCCATTTGGCATGACCTTCGATCACAAAAAACGAAAATACAATAAATGTAATTCGACGCCTTTCAACCCCAAACAGCAAAGATCGAACTAAATCCCATCAAAAAGCATGTCCCCGACTCCCATTCACGCTGACTAAGCCTGACCCCTGTCAGTTTCAGCGAGCCGGAATCGCTAGAATTCGGAAGCTGACTAACCTTCGAGCGCAGCCATATCCGTTTTCATGTCCCTAGACATCTGTGATCAGCATTATAAAAACTTGACATTGACATCTATCTAATCCGGATGCACCCCAAAATCCAAAATGATTTTGAAATTTGCAAAATCTGCCCAAAAGAAATTCCTCAAAATCACGCACATCTTGAAATGATCAAAAGTACTATTCAAATTGTCTGGCCAGTGGCTGGCTACACAGTACTTCTTGATTGCCTCCCCGCTTCGGTACAAGGCAACCACGCAATCACGGCCCCGTAAAAGGATGTATTTGGCTTCGAAAAGAACGTGTTCGAATGTACCCGACGACACTTACAAAATATGGTTGGCCCGGGGCTCGGTGACTGTGGCCGGCGGCGGCCGTGGTCACCGATACGAGAGGCCTACTTAGTCTCAAAGGACTTAGCCGCGTAAGTCGCGGAAAAAGCCGCGTCGTACTTGATTTTAAAGTTTGCAAAAGGTAAGCGAGCGTGACCGTCGTGAGTGATGATCGGGTCATCGTTATCCGGCTATGATTATTGTCGAGTCGGAAGCACTTGAGAACCACTGTTTTTGTCACTGATCCGGTAAGGCGAACACGGTAGCGTGAGAATGGGTCGTTCGAAAAAAGGCTGGATAAACACTTACGGTAATGCGCACTGACCAGTGCGAAGTTAAGTTTTGCAAAGTTCAAACAACCTGTAAAGGCATTTAGAAATGATCGAAAGTCCAAAAACAAAGCAAAACACAAATCACCAGCACAGATGGCTGTCCAATCTCAAAATGTAACCCTATCCTTGCGGGTACGATCCAATCCAATCCTGGGCTCATTGACTTTCCAGCCTCCAAATCTGGACCCCACCCCCTCCTTTTGTCGAAATTCCTTTGATGTTCTGTCGAAACTCCTCTAAATAGCTTAAACCACTCAAACCTAAGTTGTCGACAACTCATTGAAAACAGTTTTGTCCCTCCCGCGTACACGTCAACCCAGCCAGCCAGGCTGGCCCTGAGGCTATTCTATCCGCAGCTGCAAGTCTGACAAACAAAAAACACTCCGCGCAACAACAGTACGGACAAGCTCAAGAACACAGCTCAAGTTGAGGTTTCTAAATGGGGCTAGCTAACGTATTTGCTTCAAGTGGCTTGTCAATTGCGTTCCAAAAAAGTCGAAAAATAGAATGAATCGGTTTCAGTCATGAATAGAATTCTGTAAAATGAGTGTTTTTTGTGCTTAGATTTTGCAGGGTGATTGAAATTTTGTAATTTATTGCAGCAAAAGTGTTCAAAGTTACAAAGGAACATTAATTAAGCCGATGTGAAGCTTCTTTACACCCGTCTGCGCACAGAACATGTTTTATTGCGACCAGTCGGCTCTAATTTATGAAAATCTTCTGACGATCGTGTCAAGATAACATCTGGAATTCACTTTTCCACATAGAGATATCGATCAGCCAGCCGAAAATGAATACCCTACCCGGAACGTCAATGTCACGGATGCATTTCGGCTTCGCGCAGACGCATCTGTTTACATCGGCGTGATGATTAGCGTTTATTCATCGCTTGTTATGTCTTTACAACCCGCGAGTTATCCACCGCCAGTGGATGAAGAGCCGACAGTTGGTCTGGCTAAACGGTCTGGAATGTTTTTTAAAAAGTATTTTCTACATGGCCAAAACCTCGATGATCGACTTCAAAGACGACTCGATGCGGATCGTGGGAATTTGCCGTGGTATGAAAGACATCGGAAATATTTATCTTTTATCATTCCGATTACGTTTTGGCATCTTGTTTGGTGGCCGTTGGCTGTGAGATATAACTTTTTTGCGCTTTTTCCGACGAGATGGGTCATGCCTGTTACGATGATGTTGGGGGCTTTTGTTGCTGGTTAGTTTCTTAAAATTTCAAACTTCAGTCAAAAAAACTGGCAAAATTAAGGCGCAACATGTGAAGGCAGCGGCCCTGTCATCTTCCCCGTCATGACAATGCTTCTCAACATCGAACCAATCATAGCCAGAGACTTCGCGTTAATGATTCAGTCCTGCGGAATGACATCTGCCACCTTCGCCGTGTTTTTTATGCGTGTCAAAGTCGACTGGCCAGCAATCATCTTTGTAACTCTCGGAGCTTCGATAAGTATCATTTTCGGTCTCGAATACATCGACGATCTTATCGGTGCGCAGGTTAAGAAGATGCTTTTTGTTTCTATTTGGTTTTCCTTCGCTATTTCGTTGTTTATTTTGAACTTGCAAAAGAAAAGGACGACTTTTGACAAGATTCAGGACTTTAACTGGAAGAAGGCGATTGTACTTTTTGTCACTGGCATTGTAGGAGGTAATTTTGAACTCTTAAAAATTCACTAAAATCGAAAAAAATTCCTCAGGTCTGTGCACCGCCTTTGCCGGAGCCGGTGTCAACATCTGCGCCTTCTGCATTCTAACTTTATTTTTCCACGTATCCGAAAAGGTCGCAACTCCAACGACAGTCATCATGATGGCCTCCAATGCACTAATCGGCTTCTATTGGCGCCATGCCATTATGTCCGACGTCGCCGATATTACATGGGAATATTTCGAGGTTTCGATCCCAGTAGCAGTAGTCTTCGCGCCATTGGGAGCCTTCTTGTCATCGCATTGCCATCGCCAAGTGCTGGCTTCGTTTGTCTACATTTTAAAAGTGGTTTCAGTTATTGGTTTTCTAGCGACGGGACCGCCGTTGTACTTGGTACTTATTGGGGGTGTTGTTATCGTTTTGAGGTGAGTGGCTCTTACTTTTTACACCTTAATGGTCAAAATGTCGAGTACTTCTAGTTTGCCGTTCTTTTTGGCACTTATTTTCATCGGGAGCCGTGTTCATGGCCTCGACAAACATGAAATTGTTGTTGAAAAGTCGCCATTGCCTATTACTGACTTTAATTATCACTAAATTTTGGTTTTATTTACTGTATTTTTAACTTTATTGCATTCATAATTTAAGTTTTATTGTTTGTTGGATACTGTATTTTGTACTTTTAAAATGTAAACATGTCCAAATTTGCAATTCCGTTGTCTATTTCCGCTTTCGCCCCCATTTTACTTCCAAAACAATACACCCACTCTTGCAAACTCGCAATAAATTACGTTTTATAACGCCCAATTTGAACCATAACACACCCTCGAGGCACCATAAACACACTGTTTGTATGATTTACCCTTTCCTCTCAACCCTGGTTATTAGCGTTCCCCCCGAAAGCACTTCCGCGTCATCAAGCAGCTGTCATTCATGTCTCAAAAAACCGACTTTTGGCACCGAACGTCCTTATGAAATTAGTGATCGTCATAGACAAGTGAAATTTGAGCTTACTTTACTTCAGCATGGCCCGGCCTCACCTCAAAGTTCAAACCGACAAAAATAATATTGTCATTGTCACAAATGATTGATTGAGGCTCTTTATCTCTGTCGTTTGCGGTTTAAGCTTACCTAACTTAAATGAACTGGGTTGTTATTTGCTATTTTGTTATTCAATGCATTGTAATTGCAAAATGTGGCAGCGATGGGACGGCATTTCCGGTGTATTTGAATGGGAGCACTGCGTTGAGGTTGGATAATGAGATCAGTGATAAATTGCTGCCGAAATTGAGCAATGAATTTACGTTGAAATTGGCAGTGGTGGTAGAAGGCGGCCAATTGCCGGGGGTTTCATTGCTCGAATTGACTGATCTGTGTTCGGCGAGGTCGGTATTCCGATTGGCTTTGGATGGTGATGGTGAACAGAATCTGAGGTTGACGGTGAAGCTTCTTCAAGGCGATGTGAATGTTGTCAGTGGCGCGAAATTCAAATTTGGAGTGGTTACGAGATTGGAGACGAGATTGGCTGATCAGGCGATTGAGGTTTGGATTGATGGAGCGAGGGTGGCGAGAAGGAGATTAAAAGTTGGTTTGATGATGGCATTTTAGATTGTAAGATAGAATTTTGCAGGCAACAAGGTTATTTCCAACAATTAGCCATTCGTGTTTGAGAATGTTCATTGGGACTGATGGAAGTCGTGAAAAGTTGATCGGATTGAGGGGTGGAGTTAGGGATTTAGAGTTTATTGATGCCAAAACCAAAAAAGTAAGTGTTTAAAAAAATGTTGTAAATCTTACGAAATTAGCAATCTTACCTAAAAATTTTGTTATTCTTAGAATAGTTACATTTTCAATTTTTCAAACTCTAAAAATCTCCTAAATTTCAGCCCCTTTTCAAAGACTCCCTGACCTCCCTCTCAAACTGGCACGTCATCGGCTCCACTGATGCCATCTGGGAATCTTTCCAACGCCCAGCAATCGGAAAACACCCAAAACCGTCCCTTGTAAAAATCCCATCCTGTGGCAAGACAGCTTGCGACAATCCAGAAACAGTAATCGCCTACTCGACAGAACCACGCTTCAGACACCTCAAAAATCTGAAATATACTGTTCTCGTCCCGGCTAATGATGATGGCACTGAGCCCGAAATAGAACTCGATCAAATTCAAAGGCAACATGACGCCCTTCTCGACGCGTATCGACGATACAACATCAGCTTTGAAATGAACATTCAACAGATCAATAAGTCATCGATTAGAAGTAAAACGCTAATTTTCGGATGTTCACCGACAAGCGTCGGCGACGGATCCTGTCAGAATGAATGCAAAATTGAAGCAACTGGATTTGATGGTGGTGATTGTCTGAAGAATCAGCTATGTGATGAAAGTGTTTTGGGTGATGGAAAATGCGATTCTGACTGTAATACGGCAAGATTTGACTATGACAGAGGCGATTGTTGTCAACTGGGCGCATCTGAAGACTGCATTGATCCGATAAGTCCGCTTCGGTGAGCTTTTTACAACTTTTCTTTGATAAAAGTCGACTTCAGACGCTACATGTCCCCCGAAGAATACAAAGAAGCCCATTTCCCCCTCCCAGAATCCGCCCAAAACACCCTTCCCGTCTATCTCGCCCACTGGCCGGCAGAGCTTCTCGTCGGCATTTCAACATTCCCCTGGGAACCGGAATATCTGTCCCCCTACGGCGGCATACTGTATCAATCCCGGTATTTCGGCGTCACCGGACATCTGACCCACTTCGCCCACGAAATGGGCCACATTCTCGGCCTTTGGCACGTCCATCATGGCGTCGTTGAAGTTCCGTGCGAAGACCCGTGCTACGAGTCAGAAGCATCACTTTTGACAGGTGATCTCGTGGCTGACACCCCGCCAACGACCAAATCTGACAGCTGCAGTCCTCCAAAGACGCAATTCCTCTGCGGTCGATATCGATCTTTCGTCGATGCACCGGTTTCGAATTTCATGGGATATTCTGATGAAGAATGCACTGATAGGTTTACGCCTCAACAGGTTGCCCGGATGCATTGTTACTTGGACTTGAAGTACGGTAACTGGATGCCGATTGAAACGAAAGCAGTACATGTACCGATTGCACCAAAAATAGTTCCAAAAAGCCAATCGAGCGTTGAAGTTGTAAGAATTTGACCATAAAAACATAACTACAAAACGCAATTTCCAGATTTGGTCGGGTCCTCTCAACGAACATGCATGCGGCCCTTTCGTGGCAACCGATCCTTACAGTTACTGTACTACTGATCGGAGACTGGTGCAATATGGGTATAAAGCTACTTCTACGAAGGTCTACAATTTGCACAACTTTTGGAAACCTGAACAAGCAACTGGTGAGTTATTTTGAGCATTCTTTATTGTGTACAATGGCATTGGACAAGGTTATTGAGACGCAGATGCAAAACGACCGAAACCAGCGGCACGTTTGCCGTAGTAAGCAGCGTAGCTGGAGTACGGATAACCGTAGGCGGCTCCGTAGGTGCCGTAGTTGTAGCCGTACGCGGGGAAGGCGGCTTCATAGGCGTATTGGGCGTCGATGGCGGTGAAGGCGATGAGGGCGGCCATGAGGCAGATGAGGATGAGCTTGGCAGACATTGTTGGGCTTGGAAGTGACTAGATTGGTGGGGGGTTGACGGAATGGAACGGTTTATATACTGCTTCCAAGGGTTGTCTGCAAACACGAATGTGTGCGCAAGGTGTCAAGAGCGGAGCGTGAAAGTTATAAATGTTCTGATTGCGCGCTATTGCATGGACGAAGATTGCAAAGAAATTATAATTTTTCTTATTAAACAAACATAACTTAACGTTCCTATCCGGTTAACTTTTTCCGCACAATTATTGACACCTTTGCGCAAAACTGTATATAAACCGTTCCATTCTGTCAAATCCCCACTAATCCAGTCAACTCGAAGCCCAACAATGTCTGCCAAGCTCGTCCTCATCTGCCTCATGGCCGCCCTCATCGCCTTCACCGCCATCGACGCCCAATACGCCTATAAAGCCGCCTACCCGGCCTACGGCTACAACTACGGCACATATGGAGCCGCCTACGGTTATCCCTACTCCAGCTACGCCGCCTACTACGGCAAACGCGCAGCTGGCTTTGGTCGTTTTGCATCTTCTCAATAATTGTTGAAAATGCCATTGAAATTTTACAATAAATCGCATTCAGCATATGATTTTTGTGTGTTCAGGACCCCCAGATTCGGTAATTTGTTCACCATCTGTCCACGGATGGCTGCCAGATACCCCTAGTTGTAACGGCGAAAACGCTGAAGATTGCGTCCTTCGTGTTTGGCCAGAAATTGAAACAATTGTAGAACGAATTTCAATTTGGTTTTCATGGAATGCTGCTAATGGCGTTAGAAGGGTGAAATTAGTGTTCGGTGATGACAGCGAACGGGTTGTCGATGATGTTTTTGCTCAATGTGATCAGCCATTTGTCTTCAATGTTTACGAGAAAACGAGGTTGCGGGAAGTTCAAATTCAAATTAACAACCCCTTCGTTGGTGTTGATGCCATTGAAATGACGAGTAGAGTTGGTGATGGTCAATGCAGTGATTGTATGCCGTTTATGTATCGGGTTATTCGAAAAAGTGCCTTGGAAGAAACGATTATCGGTGAAACGTTTGGTAATAGTTTGGTAGACGATACACTGGGAAGTGCGGCTTCTGAGGTGGAGTATTTTGTGGTTGTGGTGGATGGTGATGGGAAGGTTGGTCTCGGCGCGAAACTTGGAAAATTAAATATTGTTTTTAGGAATCGCTTGCTTCTCCAAGTGCGGCATATACAGTGGCTTCAAAAGACGTACCACATTGCGGAGATGGTTTTCTAACTCCACCAGAAGCATGTGACGATGGCAATCTCTTCGATGGTGATGGCTGTTCGGCGCATTGCACGATTGAAAACACTTACACCTGCGACAACAACACAGAACAGACATCTCAATGCTACATTTACAAAGACGACGACATCTGTGACCCCTTCGAAGACCAAACCTCTAAAGATTGCGTCTCCATAACGGCCCCATCTTCTTTTATCGACGTGATTCCTGTCCATTTTCGTGCATTTGTCGCGCCTCTGAACGGTCCCACTAAAGCGGATGATGTCAAAATGTGTGAATTTAAAAAGAAGTTAAAACATGTCATCGATGTCAAAGAAGGGGAATGCCCAGTTATCGTGGATCCCATGGATCAATGCGGTCAAGACTTCCGTCGATCGATGGAAACCGGCGCTATCACATTGAAGGCTGAATATCCACCAGTTTTGCCTACACATGTTGTCTTTGATTTTGGCAAAGTTTACGCTTTTGGTGACATGAATCCTATTCCTCGTGCACCAAGGTTGCAGTTCAAACTTGTCGCTGTGATGGAGAATGAGAAAATCGTGGAATTCGATGACTTCGATCTTGGCTCTGAAATGCCTTCATTAGCGGTCAATTTGATTCCGTTCTTAAGCAAAGTTACCGACGTTCAAAAAGTGAAAGCCATTGTGTTGAAAAATGTCAAAAGTGAGCCGAGGGGTTTGGCAATTACTGGTTTGAATCTGCGAATCGATAAGGCTATGGATGTTTGGACGGTGGCGGAGTGTCATGGTATGCGTTTTTGACATCTCTGTTATTAAAAAAGTATGAAATTTTAGCCCACAACACTCTCTATGACCCCAATCAAGGCATCTGCCTTCCAAGATCCATGATTCCAGCAACCTGTCACACCGAGCCGAAGGTAACCTTCCCAGTGACGTCAAACTGTAAAGGAAAATCAGTCTGTCAACTTGCTTGCGTCCCTGGATTCGCGGCTACCCCATTGCTTCCAACTTTGCACTGTTCTAATGGCGTCTGGCCAGACACTGCTTTGCTCCGACCACCGACCGACTTCTGTAAACAAGCGGATTGCTCCATCCCGAAATTACCATTCGCCAATGTCACCTGCCCCTATGGAACTGGGTATCACAAAAAGTGCTACTTCAAATGCGATCCAACGGCTGTCATGATTGGCGAACACAAGAATCAAGTCGCCGAAGTCATGTGCAATGGCGATGAAACGTGGACTGAACAGAAAGCTTTCTGTCTTCCGGTTTGTAAAGTCAGTGATATCCATGAACGCAACATTACGACTGACACTATTAGCTGCCGATCTGAATTAGTCATCAAAAATAGAGGCAAACCTTCGCAACTGAAGCGCTCCATTTGGCCAGTCAGATCGACATGTAGAGCCATCTGCAAAAAGGACCACAAAGTTTGGAACTCTCCATCCCCAACAAAGATGAAGGTCGTTTGTGGCGCCCACGGCCAATGGATTGGACCAAGTTGCACACTTGCTCAATGCCCGCACCCGAAAACTATCTACGCTGGACTCTACAACTGTACTAACGGATTCAATGTTGGAAGTGAATGCCGATATAACTGTCCGGGCTCAACACAGGTTCGTTTGAAAGTTTTTATTTCAAAATTTACACAGCACATTGGAAAAGTTATTGCGAGGCGATAGGACCAAAGCCAGCGGCACGTTTGCCGTAATAGGCGGCATAACTGGAGTATGGATAACCGTAGGCGGCTCCGTAGGTGCCGTAGTTGTAACCATAGGCAGGGTAGGCGGCTTCATAGGCGTATTGGGCGTCGATGGCGGTAAAGGCGATGAGGGCGGCCAAAAGGCAGATGAGAACGAGTTTGGCAGACATTGTTGGAATTGGAAGTGACTGGATTGGTGGGGATTCTGACGGAACAGAAAGGTTTATATACGGTTTTGCGCGGAGGTGTCAATAATTGTGCAAAAAAAATTAACCGGATAGAAACGTAAAGTTATGTTTGTTCAATAAGAAAAATTATAATTTGGACGGCAGCTCCTCAACTGAACCGTTCGCACAATTGGAACAGTTATAACTTTCACGCCCCGCTCTTGACACTTTGTGCACACATTAGTGTTTGCCAACAAAACGCTTGGAAGCACTATAAAAAACCGTTCCACTCTGTCAGAATTCCCACCAATCCAGTCACCTCCAAGCCCAACAATGTCTGCCAAGCTCATCCTCATCTGCCTCATGGCCGCCCTCATCGCCTTCACCGCCATCGACGCCCAATACGCCTATGAAGCCGCCTACCCCGCGTACGGCTACAACTACGGCACCTACGGAGCCGCCTACGGTTATCCCTACTCCAGCTACGCTGCCTACTACGGCAAACGCGCTGCTGGCTTCGGTCGTTTTGCATCTGCTTCTCAATAACTTTGCCACTGATGTCCAAAACTTGTAAAATGTCAATAAACACAAACGATTCAATCTTTTAGCCCAAAATTTCACGTTGCCTTACAAACGGTGTCTGGTCATTGAAACACCCGTGCACAGTAACACCAAAACTGTCTTGCCCGACACCTGTGTCCACAAAACACATCAATTACACGTGTTCCAACAAGATGTTCGCGGGCCAACATTGCTCAGCGGCATGCACATCAAGAGGATACGATCTTGTTCAGGAAGAGCGACTTGAACTTCCGGGAAGTCAAGTCGGTCTAAACTTCTTACCGGTATCGAAACTTGCCTGCACTGCCAGTTCACAGTTATTTCCACCCCCAAATGAGCTCAAATGTGTCCGTTCATGCAATATGGACATTATGGGAGATGGCTGGTGCGACTTTCAAAATAATCGGGGTTACTGTAAATGGGATGGTGGTGATTGTTGCCCGTCGACGGTTAGGAATGGGAAGGTGCGGTTCATGTTTCCGACGCTTTGCACAAATGCGTTGTGCAGGTGTATTGATCCGAATGCGGAAGAGAATGCTTTCAATGGCACTGTTGGGTGAGCTGAGTTTGATAAAATTCCAGAAATAGAGTGATATTTTTAGTGACAAGCGCCGAATCAAACGTCTGCTCGAAGACCATTCCCCCACCAAAAAGCATTGGATTGAAAACTTGTTCAAATGGCTGGATGTTGTGATCACTGATAACGCAAGCGATCTAAACACGACTGGATTGGCGTATTTGGCTGATGAATTAGCTATTCTACAGACAAATGAGACAACGAACTTGAAGTATTTGCAAATTTCGAGTCTTAATTTTGAAATGAGGACGGTTCAATCGCGGAAGACCGTCGAAGCAACTCGTAAGATGATGGTGGAGAGGGCTATTGCGGCTGCTAATTTGCTGTTGTCTTACAAAAGTGGTTTTACTTTTGAAACGTTAACTAATAACTAAAATTTTTGTTGTTGACAATGCTCTAAAATTGAAACGCCGCAAATCTTCTATTAATTTTAAAACAATTTTTTTATTACTGAAACAATAAATAAGATAAAATACAGTATATTTACATGGTATGTACAAAGATGTCTAAAGACTGAGTAACAGAAAGTCACAATCTAACCGTAAAGGTCCTCATCGTCATCAACGGCTTGAACTTCAGCCTGTTCGGCGCCAGTGCCAGTCGGGAACTTGAAGTTGTTGCCGAAACCGCGAGACTGTTGAAGCGTCTGGGCGAACATTTCATACTTGCGGATGTCGTTGTCACTGACAGAGCGTCGAGCAAACTTCATCGACTCCTCGAAGTGGGCCTTGGTCATTTCGGGCACGGGGTCAAAGTCGACATCCATATCGGGATTGTTGGAGGCTTCCATCTCGCGCTTGTGGGCGATCTGCTTCTCGATGCATTCACGAATGGCCAACTTGCATGCGCGTTGGCAGATTTCAGTGATATCGGCACCGGAGAAGCCGACAGTGCTCTTGGCCAGGAAGCCGAGATCGATGTCAGCGGCCAGGGGCGTCTTGCGCAGATTGGCCTTAAAGATGGCGTAACGGCTGGGCTCATCGGGGAGCGGGATGTAGATAAGCTGATCCAGACGGCCCGGGCGCATAATGGCACCGTCGATGATGTCGGGGCGGTTGGTGGCACCGATGACGAAGACGTTCTTCTTGGCGCCGATGCCGTCCATCTCGGTGAGGACCTGGTTGATGATACGGTCAGCCGATCCGCCGCCATCGCCGCTGCTGCCACCACGGGCCTTGGCGATGGAGTCGAGTTCGTCGAAGAAGAGGACGCAGGGGGCAGCGGCACGTGCCTTGTCGAAGACTTCGCGCACATTGGCCTCAGATTCACCGAACCACATGGTCAGAAGCTCAGGACCCTTGATGCTGATGAAGTTGGCTTGGCACTCGCGAGCGATGGCCTTGGCGAGGAGAGTCTTACCACAGCCGGGAGGGCCGTAGAAGAGGACTCCGCGAGAGGGCTGCATGCCGAACTTGAGGAACATCTCAGGATGCTCGACAGGGTACTGGACAAGCTCCTGGAGCTCGCGCTTGACAGACTGAAGACCGCCAATGTCGTCCCAGCTGACGTTCGGGGTCTCGACGACGGTCTCACGCAGAGCTGAGGGGTTGTTCTTGGACATGGCGAAGCGGAAGTTCTCCATGGTGACGGCGAGGGAGTTCAGAACCTCGACATCGATGCTTTCGGACTCGAGGTCGATGAGGTCCATCTTCTCACGGATCTGCTGAAGAGCGGCCTCAGAGCACAGCGAAGCGAGATCAGCACCGACGTAGCCATGGCACTCGTTAGCGACCTGCTCGAGATTGACATCATCGCTGAGCTTCATGTTCTTGCAGTGGATACGGAGGACTTCCAGACGGCCCGCGGCATCGGGGACGCCGATGTCGATTTCACGATCAAAGCGACCGAAACGGCGAAGAGCAGGGTCGATAGAGTTGGGGCGGTTGGTCGCGGCCATGACGATGACATGAGCACGCTGCTTCAAACCGTCCATGAGGGTCAGAAGCTGCGAGACGATGCGACGCTCGACTTCGCCATGGGTCTTCTCGCGCTTGGGGGCGATGGCATCGATCTCATCGATGAAAAGGATGGCGGGGGAGTTGGCTTCGCACTGGGCAAAGGCCTTGCGGAGGTTGGATTCGGACTCGCCGCTCATCTTGGACATGATTTCGGGGCCTGGAAGCATATATTGTATTAAAGTTCTTTAGATCTTTTGTTTACTCACCATTAATTAGGAAGAAGAAACAACCCGTTTCATTAGCCACAGCCCGGGCAATCATAGTCTTACCGGTACCCGGAGGCCCGAAGAGCAAGATGCCGCGCGGGGGTTTGATGCCGATGCTCTTAAACAGCTGAGGATGGCGCAGTGGAAGTTCCACCATCTCCTTAATCTGAGCCATTTGCTTCCGGACGCCGCCAATGTCGTCATATCCGACTTCGTTGAGGCTCTCCTCTTCATCTTCGCGCTTGATGGGATCACCCTCGCAGTGGATGATGGTATCCGGGGCGATGATGCTAAACGGCGCCGGCGCCGAATCGACAATCTTGAATTCGACAGTCCGCATGGCAGCGGTGACCGAAAAGATGTCGCCCTTGTGGACGGGCCTGTAGGCGCCCTCGAAGTAGGGCTTCAAGAAGACTTCAAACAGGTTGCCGGTCAGGCCTTCGATGGTGTCGTCAATGGGCAGGATGTGGACATTCGTGGCATACTGAATTTCTGCCAGAGTGTGAACAGTGACAGTGTCACCCAGACGAATGCGAAGGTTGTGCCGAACGACGCGATTCATCAGAATCTTGTCGTTCGGGCAGGCTTCATCGGGCATCACGATGGCAACGGTTTCCCGTCGCTTCTTGCCCTTAAGGGTGATGGTGTCGCCGCGGAAGAGGCCCAGCTCATCCATCTTGGCCTGGGAGAGGGTGACAACAGTATTATTATCGCCTTCTGCCACGACACCGTCGACGAAGAGCCGGTTAGGCTTCTCCTTTGGCTTCATGATAGCCTCGGCAAGCTGCTCATTCTTCTTGGTCTTATCGTCCTTGTTGGTGGGGATAGAAGCCATTATACTGGGTTAAGCAACGGGTTAAATAAAGAAATAGATTCTGAAAGTTTATATATAGTAAGAATCGAAATAAATATATAAACAAAATAAACGCGATTAAACGCAAGCGTGCTTAGAAAAGTGGAAGAAGCTGCTCAAGTAAGCTGAGCAAGCTATGACTGATGACTTTCCATCGCCGAATCCCGCATTTATATGGATTCTGGAGGTCCAAGGTCCTCCCTTTCCAACGCCGGACCTCTGGTAGTCAGGAACGCCCTGGTCCGCTAGGCAGGTCCATCGATTTGCCATCGGTCACATGTATGACTGCGCAAGCTGTGTGTGTAGCACTGGCGCAGGCACCGTCCGTTGTCATGCTGCCGGATGCAGGGCTTAATGAGGGTAGGGGTCTACATCTGCAGGTTTAACCGCCTACAGTACGGCTGAAACTTTAACAGATACACACAATACTACTACGTAGGTTGTGTAGTCCAGCTATGGAAACATATTACAAAATCTACACTAACAAATTTAGTCGATAGCGATTAATCCGAATTACAAATTTAAAATATGCAAATTTTACACAGCGTTATACTACGATTTAATTTAACTTAGCATTACAGAAGTTTCCAAAATTAAGAAAACTGATAAAATTGTTTAAACTCATATTACTTGTCGGCGAAATTGACTATGGTTATATTTCTGACTTTGTTGCTCATGTTTTTCTCCAAGTCGTTTTTTTCACGCATTCGCTTTCAACGTCTTTTCTGTTCATTTTGCTAATGTTAATTCAGTTTCCAAACAAATTGCGATCGATCGCTAACATGTGCAGCTATAGCGCTAATTCGGAGTCATGTAGTTGTACCCTTCTTGCGCAACTCGGATCAACACACCATTATCGACTTTTGGACCCACACATCGTCGCGGCCGACAAAGTCGCTGAAATATATATTTTTGTGATATTTCTCTTCTGATATCTTCAAACCATGCCCTATCCTCTCCTCAAACTTCAATACGGTATGCGTCGCCGCCTTGGAGAACTTTCCACGTCCGCTGAACGCTACAACTTTCAAACTGCTGCGCATTCTGTAGCCATTTGCCCGCCAGACCTCCAACAGGTAAACAAGAAAAAGCCAGTTACCATGGAAATTTGCAATGGAGAAATATATTTTACAAATGATTACGGGACGCCGCAAAAACCTTTTAGTTTGTGTCCTAATGATCAACTGATCTTATATGAAAACGAATTCATAGTTATTCGTTGTGCTCTCACAGATTTGGATTCTGCCGTATTTAGTCGTCTTATTTTGCGTCCGAGAGATCTGCGCCTAAGTAGTTGCAACCTTTCAACGAAATTTTTACAAAAACTGTCGAGGTTAACTGCAAGTAGCGTTACTGCCATCATCATTGACAACAGTATTTATCATTCCCTGTTTAATATCAAGGATTTGGTGACATATTTTCCAAAACTAAGAAGTTTGGCAATTTCTTATCCAAAATTTTCACACAATTGGATGTCAGAAATTTTGAAAGTTGAGAAGCATTGCTTGGAAAAAGTGACTTTGATCAATTATTATCAGGCTATGTTATTTAATTTTAAGCAACTGATAGAGTTTATTAAAGTAGGTTCATAGATTGTTATAGGGTTTTAAAAAAATTAGTGTTCAGGCGCAAAAAGCAGGCTTCAGTTTAATATTCGATCAACACTATTCTGTCGGTACAATGCCAGTAAAACCATGCGATTTCAATGAACTGAAATGGAAGTTAGATACTTATTTGCCAAGTTTTGAAGCCAATTATTTCAAAAGTTTGTTTCGGTATAACCAAATTGTTATGGGCCATGGCGAAGACATGATTACGTGGTGCGTTCCTTCCGAAGCTGATATTGAGAAACACCATTTGTAAAATGCGAATTTGTGAAAACTGTTTTTTTATAAAATTACTTTGGTTTGAAAGTGACTTTTTATGTTTGCAAAAGTGTATGTTGTATGATGTTTGCTAATATTATGGTTTTTGCGTTCTTTTTAAAACTGAGCGTCAAGTAAATTTGATTTAAAAAGCTAACACGATTAAGGAAAAGGTTCAATCGAGTCGAACTTCAATCAAAAACCCCCTTCAAAGTGAAGCATTTTCTCGAAAGGGCGCTGCTCCACAGTTCAGAGAACAGTCACACTCGACTGCAAAGAAACAACGTGCTATTACACTGATAGATCAATCAGAACAACTCGGTTCGTTAACACTCCACATTTTTTGGTCCAAACCTTTCAATTTTGCTGTTGCTGATCGGCCTCAACCACGTGCAGCTTGGGTTTGATGATAAAAGGGTGTGATCGGGGGCGGGAGGCTACATTTCGTGTGGGTAATAGGTAGATGTAGTCTTTAGAAGTGGTGTTTATTTCATTTTATTGGGCGATCTGTTAAACTGTGAATCGTGATATTGTTTTCTTGCATCATTTTTATTTCAGGTGTGAACAATGTCCCGTTTCGCAAACAAGGTCGTCATCGTAACTGGCTCCTCCGCCGGCATCGGCAAAACCCTCATCATCGCCTTCGCCAAAGAAGGCGCTTCGGTCGTTCTTCATGGCACCAATTCTGGCCGACTTGCCGATGCTGAGAAGGCACTTCTCGCCGCCGGCATCCCGGAAAAGCGAATCCTCCGAATCCAGGGCCAATTGAACGATGATGCCGTCCAGGAAAAGCTTATCAACGAAACTGTAGACCATTTCGGCAAAATCGACGTCCTCGTCAACAATGCCGGCGTCTACAAAAAGCCGGGCGAAGCCAATGCCATTGAGAACTACGACTACGTCTTCGACATCAATGTCAGGGCCGTCTTCCGTCTCGTCGATCTCGCCGTCCCCCACCTCGAAAAGACCAAGGGCAACATTGTTAACATCTCCAGCATCTTCAGCGAGATGAAAGCCATCGATGCCGGGATCGATGGGGTCGTTTATGGCATGTCGAAGGCTGCCGTCGACCGATTCACGAAGAACATCAGCCAGAGTTTGATGAAAAAGGGCATCCGGATCAACAGCATCAACCCTGGCCCCTTTGAGAGCAACATCCATGGAAGGTCGTTGGGGGTGGATACGACGGCGAGTGAGACGGCTGAGAAAACTGATGGGGTAGGCATCAATTTGTATAAACTGTATTTAGTGACAATTTCGGATTTCAGCTCGTCAAAATCCTCTCCAAAACGACTGCCATTGGCCGTTTCGGACGCCCCGAAGAGCTTGTAGCGCCGACATTGCTGCTGGCGGATGAAAAGTCGGAGTTCATTACGGGATCGATTTGGGCTGTCGACGGTGGGATGACTAACTGGGCGCCAGAGCCGACTGATTTGGTTTTGTAAAGGGGATTTTTGGGTTAAAAAACTGTAATGTGAGTAACGGAAACTGTTTTGATACAAAAATAAATTGATCAGCGATCAAACCGATAAAAAAAACGGAGAAATTGATGAAAACTGAATGTAGAAAAATGAAAAACAGTTGCAAACATCTCTTCGATCGAAAGTGACGTAATGTTCACAGGGTTGCACACGGCGACATCATGATGCTTAGAAAACAATGGAAAATTATGTCGCTTTTTTGAGTGCATGGGCGAGGGGTGGGAATGACAGCGAGTAATCTACAGGGGTCCTAGATATTTGTTGAGGCGACATTTTTGGACGTTTCAAACTGCATTTGAATTGCAAAAGCAGCAAAATTACTAATTTTTAGCAAACTTTGTTTTTGGATAATTTTTAATAAGGATTGCCTGACGTAATGGTAAAAAAGAACTACAGAAGCCTGTCAAAATCGAAAGAAATTCAAGAAAACCCAATTAAATCTCATGTCATACCCAAGACCTTACCCCGTTGGCTTCGTGCCAGCGCGCCTATTTTCCGGGATAGCCGATGGCCGGCGGCAGCCAGCCCTGCCCTAGGCTGACCTTTCGTGTAAAGTTGCGCTGCCGCTGGCGTAGCTGCCGCCCGTACCATCAACTTTAGTGTGGTTTGTGCGTGTCGGCCGCCGGGGGGCTTCGGGGTAGTCATTCTTTGCTCACATAGTTACTTTCCTCGCCTCGTTTTTCCGTCGATTGATTTTGTTCAACCGGTCCTCCTTCGACCAGCTGGCTGTCGGCCATCCTATCCAATCCTTCCTGAAGCACTTTTTTACGCGCTCCCACCTTACCATACAATCAAGCGTCGTCTCATAGTTTAAGGTTTGCTTTATGGACACGCGCTCACTTTGCAGATACTAAACATCAAACAAGTCCAAACTTCCGACCAAAAGCCAAAACCATGTCAGACAACGGTTTTCCGAGTGTCGATGAACAGATGGAAGTCGACGTCAGGGACGACGATATCGATGAAGCCGCGGACTGTGTTGGCGAGCTGGGAAATGTGAGTTTTACAGCTTTCGGAGGGGAAAATATATATAATTGATAGTGTTTTGCAGGATGAATTGTGGGAAAAGATCCGAGACAACAAGAAAAAAGTGCCGGACATGTTCGTATCCGCCTGGGAAGAGGACGAAGACGGCATCACTGAGAAGGATCTCACTGACCCGAAAGAGCAGTTCCTAACGGCAGCGGAGGAGGGCAATTTGGAGGTTATCAGGGAGATGGTCGAAAAGTATCCGGACTTTTTACACGTAAGTTTTGCCCTTTTTTTCGTTCTAAAAGCGTTTGTAATGTTGTTTTTTCTTCAGGTTCGCGATCGCGATGAATACACGCCGCTCCATCGTGCTGCGTATAACAATCATGTTGAAGTTTGCAAGTTTTTGCTGTCTGCGGGTTGGTTTTCTGTTACAAAATTTCTTAAAATCGAGTTGTTTTGTAGTTTTTATATATATTTTTCGCTTCCAATATGCAAAATCGCATTTCCAGGAGCCAATCCGGAAGCCAAAACGGAAGACGGTTGGACCGTGCTTCACTGCGCCGCGTGTTGGGCTAACCATGCCATCGTTGGCGTGTTGCTGTCCCATGGCGTCGATGTCAATGCTCGTTCAAATGGCCAGCTGACTCCGCTTCATCTCGCTATCAATAGCTCGGTCGACCAGACTAAACAGCTTCAGACTGTGAAGAATTTGCTCGAGGCTCCTGGTGGGTTTTTCTTATCTTTGCAACGTTTCTTTGAAACAAAATGCGTCATTTTTTGTAACAGTCAATTCTTTGGCTGAAAAGGTTTTCACATTTGCTTGCCAAACCCTTTTCAATGACTAACCATCTTATCGATAGTCTAACCTTTCCCTCCATTGCAGGAATCGACATGGGCGCAGTCACGAATGCTGGCGACACTCCACTCATGCTAGCCCATCGAGTATCCAAGGAGATCTATGAGTTGGTTTCCTTCTATTGCACTCGGCCGTAAACATATTACACCCTTCCATGTTTGCCAAGTTGTTACCTTTGTAAGTTAATCTCCAATCGCCAAACTGCGACAACAGCTTTACACTATCCCACTTCCCACTATCCAAATTACTCCCCATTTATCGGGACAATCGGATATTATGTCAATTACTGTACATATTAGTCGCTTCCGAAGCGAATTGAATTGCTTTTATTCTTCAAAAGCACCGTATGACCTCAGCTGTCAGTCCATAGTACCTCCTATCATTTCAACCCACCCGTTTATTCCGTTTTGTCCGTTTACTCCGAACTTACGTGTACACAAGTTACTCGAGGAACTAAAATGTTATATATGTTATGTTTGATTTGTAATAAATGTGTTCGGGCTGTGTTTTTGTCGAGTTTTGGGATGGATTCTGGTTGTTTGAGGCATCCAGTTAATACTTTTTGGTTGTCTTTTTTGATGTTTGTTGATCAATTTCATTTCAGGGGGCCGAGAATGGGTATCCGATCATGGATTGTTGATAAATTTTACCGATTCCAAAGCCACAACTTCAGCTGTGCTCCGAGAAACATCGACTTTAGTGATCTTGCGAAAAAATGGATGCTTTTCATCGTAAATGGCACTGGCATGCTGTTTACAGTGACACTGTTGTACGGTGCAACATGGTTCGGCTACACGTACATCCTGCCAGACATCTATCCGGAGTATAAGAATTTCTTTTTCTGGTTGGCCATGTTTCTAATTGGTGAAATAACGGCGAATTTACTGTGTTTTCACATGGCTAACAGGAAGAATCGAGTAAGTTTACACTTTTTTCGATGTTACATTATGTCAATTCGTTTCAGGTAAGCTACTGGGTCGTCAAATCGAGTTACATGTTCAATGAATCCGAGCAAGCCATGCTCTATGGTGACCTTGTCCCGCGTCAAAGTGATGCAAACTACGAGAAACCCGTCAGTATCACCGTTCCGGAAACCCAGCGCCTCATCATGGATGACCGTTCGTCTGAATCGATCAAATGCCCTCCGGCGCCGTTTGCAAGACTCGATTTCCGTGACCCTATTCTTGGAGGCGATTACACCGACGATGGAGTGCTGATTCCGCCGCAGCAGGATATGTCGCATACTCGATTCTGTGAGGAATGTAACTGCATCTGTCCGCGACGATCGCATCATTGCCCGATTTGTGATTACTGTGTCCTTCGGAAGGACCACCACTGCTTCTTCACTGGTGGATGCGTTGGATTGGCTAATCAGGTAAGCCACAATTTTAATAAAACTTTCTTTAATAGTGTGATTTAGCGTTATTTCATCGTCTTCCTGCTCCACGTGACCATCGGCGCTTCCATCGTCGTCTATCTGCTCGGTCTCTATCTGAACAACCACGTCGCTCCCATGTTTCCGTTTGGTTTCTTGCGTTTCCTTGGTCCGATTGTTGGAGCCCGATGGATTTTCGGTTACGATGATCTTTTCGTTTGCATTTGTGGAACATTGTTGACCTTTTCTGTGTCAATTACGTTTGGCGCAGCTGGATTCTTTGTTGCTAATGTAAGTTTTTCATTTAAAACTGTCAATCACTCTTTTGAAAACTACTCTTTCAGATCTACTACATGCTCAATGGCTACACCATGCACGATTACCACACTGGTCGCTTGAAAAACGCCGTCGAATGTGATGGCGAAAACTATACGGAACGGATAGCTTTAGTCTTCGGGAAGCATTGGGCCCTGAATTTCTTGTTCCCATTGTATTGGAATCCCAATATCCTCACCCCTGCCATAGCGAGGAACATTTTGCTCGCCGGTTCAAAAGATCTCTAAATTTCACACCGTGTGCTTTTACGTTTTTTTACTTTAACCTTCAATCCCATTCTACTAATCAACAACTACTTCTAGTCAAAACGTGGCATTATTTTGATGATTTAATTGCCTCAATAAAAAGATAATAAAGATCTGTGTATTTTGGCTTTTGCGATAGGTTTTCTTCGTTTTGTCGACATCCGTGAAATGAAAAGGAAATACACAATAGCTAATTCGGTGCGATAGTGAAGAACGTAAATTTTTGCATGTCAATGCAAATGCTCAACAGTTTCAAATTTGAATAAACGAATTTTCACCTTTTTATAGTTTTAAAATCCAAGGTTCTGTCAGTCTCGAAATACAGTCAGTCCTTTCCTTCATTTTTGTTAATTGTTAACCTTTCAGAAGAGCTATGGGCGCCTGGGCGTATGTTGTCAAAAAGTTCTATGATTTCCAAGATCACAGCTTCTGCGATCTTAAAGAAGAATTCAACCTCGATCCCGAAAAGCTCCCCGAATTTAGTGATGTCATTAAGAAACGGATACTCTTCTTTGTAAACAGCGTTGGTATGACGTTTACCGCATTGCTGATATATGGCGGAACATGGTTCGGCTACACGTATATCCTGCCAGACGTCTATCCGGAGTATACAAACTTCTTTTTCTGGTTGGCCATCTTCATGCTTTCGGAAGCAACGGCGAATTTGATCTGTTTCCACATGGCGATCAAAAAGAATTGCGTGGGTTTTTGCCTTTTTTGCCATTTTAGATGTTACAGTATGCCAATTCGGTTCAGGTAGGCTACTGGGTCGACGAATTGAGCCACATGTTCGATGAATCCGAGCAAGTTATGCTCAAGGGTGGACGTGTTGCGCCTCAAAGTGATGCTGGCTTCGAGAAAACCGTCAGTAGCGCTCCAGAAGGCCACCGCTCGTCCGGATCGATCAAATTCTGTGAAGACTGCAAGTCCATCTGCCCACGCCGATCGCATCATTGCCCGATTTGTGACTACTGTGTCATTCGGAAGGACCATCATTGCTATTTTGGTGGTGGATGTGTTGGATTGGCCAATCAGGTAACCCACAATTGCAATAAAACTTCCTTTAATGATCATTTTGCAGCGTTTTTTCATCGTCATTGTGTTCTACACCGTCGTCGGCGCCACCATTGTCGTCTACCTGCTCGGTCTCTACCTGAACAACCACGTCGCCCCCATGCTTCCGTTCGGCTTTATTCGCTTCATTGGCCCGACTGTTGGCATCCGATGGGTTCTCGGCTATGACGACATTTTCATTGCCATCTGTGGGACGTTGTTTACATTTGTTTTCTCTCTTATGTTTGGTTCTTATATATTTTTTGCTGCTAATGTAAGTCTTGCTTTTCTTTGACTCCTTCAAACTTGAATTTCCAGATCTTCTACGTGCTCAATGGCTACACCATGCACGACTACCACACCGGCCGCTTCAAAACCTCGGTCAAACCTGACGGCGAAACTTACACCAAACGCATTCAATTAGTTTTTGGGAAGTATTGGCTTTTGCAATTTTTGATCCCGTTGTATTGGAATCGTAATATTGTAACCCCTACTATGGCGAGGAACATTTTGCTCCCTGAGTCCAAAGATCTCTGAAGTCTTCACGTTTTTTATTAACTTTCAATTCTGTTTTTTACTAATCAACAACTACTAAATTCATTATTTCAAATGTAAAGATTAATAAAGATCAGTTTGTTTTGGCTTTTCCGATGAAGTTTTCCATCGTTTTGTTGACCCCCATGAAGGTCGCGATGGCCTGGGTCGCTCGATAGGGCAGGAATCCGACGAGACAATGGATGAAATAGCAGAATCGTGGCAAATAGAGTTCTTGCTGGTTGGTCAGGATAGCTTCAATGGTGCGATCAACGACGAAGCTTGGCTCCATGATGGGCAGGACGTTGGGGCATTGGGTCGAGACACCGTCAAACATGCCAGTGTTGATGTAATATGGACAAATGGTGGTAACGTGGATGTTCTTTTTGAGGGCCACCATTTCGGCACGGAGGGAATCGTTGAAGCCGATGGCACCGAACTTGCTGGCGCAATAATCGACGAGGCCAGCAGTACCGAATTTGCCGGCCATCGAGGCTACGGTGACGACGTGGCCGGAATTGCGGGTCAGCATGGCGGGGAGAAAGGCTTTGGCGGTCTGAAACATTTGAGATTGTCGTGGATTGGCACGGAATTAGTCTTTTTTGGATGGTAAAAGGTTTATATCGGTAAATTATGTATTTTTTGTATATTTGAACTTTGTTTTCGATTAAAAATAAAACCTTATTGAGAAAAAATTCATTTTAAGAACTCACAAAGAAAAGTGAAGTTGTGTTAACAGCCATGGTCAACTCCATCAACTCATCGCTATTCTCAAACAGCCTCTTCCCTGACACAATACCGGCATTATTGATCAAAATGTCCACATCACCGACTTCCGCCTTCACACGATCAGCCGTTTCATAAATATTCTGCCGTTTACTGATATCTACAGTGTATCCAAACGCGTCCACACCATTTTTCTTTAAAATCTCCACCGTTTCCTCATTGTGCTTTTCATTGACATCCCAGCAGACTAATCTGGCACCGCGTTTGCCGAATCCAACAGCTAGCAACCGTCCAAGTCCGCCACCAGCCCCAGTGATCAAGACAATCTTGCCCTTCACCGACTTTTGAGGCAAATACCCCCATGGCAAGCACGCTTTAATCGTGCCCTCGATGACGTAATACAGAACGCTAATTATGGCAACAATCAGATCCCAGGCATACTCGAGGATGGTGGAAGCCGAGTTTTCTTCGTCGAGCGACATTTCGAAAGAACAGGCATACGCTACACTGGCAATGAACAACGAATCATGTACTATTTACAAAGTTTGGGCGAGTCTTCGAGAATGGGTCCTGTTTATAAATGCTTCACGGACTTTGTAGACACAGGGTCCTCCTGCTGGGGTAGAAGTCGGAAGCACGTTTCAAACTACAGATCAATGCTCGGGAAATTGACCTGGTGCATTGTTATTTATTATTAAAATTGATGGAGAAGAGAAGAAAGCGTAAGTAGGCTAGTACATTTGAGTGTGTCGGCACATATCAAATTTTGCGTACTTAATTAGTCGGCCCCTGTGTTATGTTGTTTGAATTTTTTGCGTTGAATCGATTATGGAACGTGATCAACATACATTTTTAATTTGTACAACCATTTTTCAAAACATTTGTCAATAACAAAAGTTTTTGAAATCTTTTGGGAAACTCGATCTATGTAGAACTGTTAGTTATGAGTAAAAATGTAAATGCAAACCCCCTACTGCCAGCTCCTAGAACAACACAGATCATCTTGTAACCCCCAATACCATCGAATACATAAACGTTGTGCTCCCAAGCGCTTTCAATTCGAGTATTTGCTGGGTTGCGCCACAAACAATAAAGGAACAACAGATCGGGAACGGGACAGAACAGTATTTAACCAGCGGCCAGTCAAACAAACATATTTGCCTTTCCTTCAGTATCCCCCAGGGACAGCGCTACTGGGTTGTCGTTGACTTCATGGCTAGCAATCAATACACAAAGGTTGGTTTCTTGAACTTTTTAATCACCGAAGGTCTTAAGCTAGATTACTTTAAACATGTGTTTTATAATTTTTGCGCTGGGATCAGTAGTTTTGCCAATTAGCGTTTTTACCAGAACGATTTCGGGTTGACTTTTGACAAAATCGGGTTCTGGTAGGTGCAAAATTTAAGAGCTAGATCATTTTAACTTAGTGTTTGTAAATTGTCAGAGTACGTGAAATATAGTAACGTGTATAAAAATTTGATTGGATCATTAGGTGGCGAAGTGTCAGCTAACAAGTGCGACTTTTTGTCAGCTTTTGGTATTTTGAGCTTTGTGGGTGCAAAGATTTTAAGCTAGACTACTTTGAATAAGTGTTTCTAAACCGCGAGAGCACAAGGAATTCTAAAATGTTAACAAATCAACGATTGGAGCAACCGTGTTCAACTTACCAACTGATAAGTGCGATTTTAGGTTGATTTTTGCGTTTTTGGGCCTAGAAATAGTAAAGGTTTCAGGCTAGATATCCCTAAATAACTGTTTTAATATTGCCATAACATAAGAAAGTAATTTAGAACACGTAAAACTTTAACACAATTGTTTACCCGTTCTGACAACTTCGCATATTGAAATAGTTGAATTTTAGCTTGTTCAAAGCCAACGCGCTTACTTTGACACCGGCGAGCCAGCTTCGCTTGCTCATCGTAAAAAGGCCTTGTTAACTCTGAAAAAACTCATCGAAAATGATGGCGCTGAGTTGGTCGATGCCGTGGAAAAGGATCTTCGACGGCTGCCAGGAGTTACTAAAAACTTGGAATTGAACGCGGCTAATGTAGAAATTGATTACTTCTTGGAAAACCTTGATGAATGGACGGCACCGCATTATGTCGACAAAACATTGAATACGCTTCTAGACACCCCTATGGTCGTTTCAGATGCTAAAGGTGTCGTGCTTCTGTTATCGCCGTGGAACTATCCGGTGAACTTGGTATTGATGCCGCTGGTTCCGATCATTGGATCTGGCAACACCGTAATCATAAAGCCTTCTGAATTGTCGGCAAACACTGCGGATGCTCTTGAGAGAGTGTTTTCAAAGTACTTCGACAAGGTTAAAAGTTATTTTTGAGAAGTCTGTTAAAAATTTCGAATTACAGGAATTTCTCGCCATCGTCAAAGGCGGCATCCCCGAAACGACGGAGCTTTTGAAAGAACGCTACGACCACATTGTATACACAGGGTCCACGCCCGTAGCTAAGATCATCCTGGCTGCGGCGGCGAAGCATATTACGCCGTGTACGCTGGAATTGGGCGGGAAATGGTAACAAACTTCCTTATAAAGTTTAGTTTTAAACTTATTTTTAGCCCCGTGATAGTCTGCGACGACGCTGACATCGAAGTCACATCAAAACGCCTAGCCTGGGGCAAATGGCTCAACTGTGGCCAAACATGTCTTGCTCCGGACTATGTTATCACCACTGAGACAACAAAACCAAAGCTTGTCAAAGAGTTGATCAAGAATATTCATGAATTCTATGACTCTGACATCCGGAACAACATCGATTATTCGAGAATTATCAATGAACGGCATTTTGAGTGAGTTTTTGGCAGTTTTAATGGATAACATTACTGATTGTGGAGATTTCAGCCGTTTGGAAAATCTCCTAAACACTACCAACGGCGAAATCCTCTTCCAAGGCGGCAAACCAGACCGCTCTGATAACTTCATCCCACCTGTCATTATCGATTCATCCTTAGAAGATCCAATCATGGCAGATGAAATCTTTGGCCCCATTTTGCCAATTATCACCGTCCAAGACATCAGTGAAGCTATTGCCACTATCCGTTCGATGGAGAAGCCACTTGCAGCTTACATTTTTACTCGATCTGACAAAAATGTTGACAGACTTTTAAAGGAAACCAGCAGCGGCGGTGTGACGGTCAACGACGTCATGTTCCACATGACGGTGGATACGTTGCCATTTGGCGGTGTCGGTCATAGCGGTTTTGGTAGATATCGTGGCAAATTCGGCTTCACTGAATTCACCCATCCGAAGGCCGTGCTAAAACGCGGATTCGTCGCAGATTTCTTGACCAGTGCCCGATATCCGCCATTGACGCCGGCAAAAGAGAAGGGAATGGCCCGAATCACCGGGAAGAGAATCGCTTTGCCGAAGACTGTCAAAACTTATCTTCCTTGGATAAGTTGTTTGATTGCTGGAGTTGTCATTGGGATTGTTATTCAGAAATATAACGCTTTTTAAAGCCATTTCGTGATGAGTGAAATAAATATACCGTAATACTTTATCGGCATGGGGTTGAGTTAATCAAATTTTTGCATTGTATTATTCAAATAGGCAGTTTCGTTTTTAAAATTAGAATAAACTTTCTTTTTACTTTTTTACAGTTTCAAAAATCCACGATTTACTCATTCCCGAAATCCAGTCAGTCCAGTCTCGACCAACCATGGCAGACGTGGCATCCGGTGAACAACCCCCGAGGGATCCGATCTCCATGTGCTTCCATGAAGTCATGTATTACGGTAGAATGGTCCTAAAATCCGAGAAAAGTCGTCGATTGGGCATGTTCTGTCTGAATTATTTCGGCACCTTTGTAATGATTGTCGGCAGTACCATTCCTCCTTTCACGGCGTTGTACAACTTGGCCCATATCGCGTTTCCTGGGTACGATTGGATCTTATGGTACATTTCGTACTTCATTTTCGCTCAACTGTGGATGAATTTTATCTGTTTTTGGGTGTTTCACAAAAATAATCAGGTGAGCAACACATTTTTGACAAATTTCAACAAATGGGGTAGTAAATTATAAAGTTTGGAAAGTTTTAGGTCAAATACTGGATCGAAAACTACAGCTACTTGCTTCCCGAGCCCGAACGCAGCTATGTTACGGCCAAGCGAGGCGATAAGTCGATCACCAAGACGGCCACAAAGTCAGATGGCCCAGATGATGATAAGTATCCATTGCTCAGTGATATGGAAGCACTTCCGTATTGCACAAAGTGTGATAATGTGATTCCGAAACGGAGCCATCACTGCAAAATTTGTGATGTGTGCGTTCTGCGCAAGGATCATCACTGCTTCTTGTTTGCTGTTTGCGTTGGATTGGCCAATGAGGTAGGTACCTTAACTGTTCGAAATTATAAATTTTAATCTCTAATAACGCCAATTTAGCGCTATTTCCTCGTCTATCTCTTCTACGTCGCCCTCGGATCCTTCATTGGCGCGGCTTGCGCAATGTATTGGTTATACCTTGAGCTAAACAAGTTCAATTTTAGCTTCTTCGGCAACAGCCTTGTCCGCTACACCAAGATTCATCCCCTGGTTTGCCTCTTTTTCTGGGTCATTGGATATGAATCATTTTTCAATGTCATTATTTCGTGTGCGTTGTCTGCTTTGTATGCCATGGGAGGGATGGCTACTGGCTATTTTGGGTTTGAGGTGTGTCTTACTGTATTTTTTGACTTAACGGTCTATTTGAATGCAAATTTCAGATGTACTACCTCCTCAATGGCCAAACCATGCACGACTTCTACCATCCCAACTTCCACCCCGACGGCGACACATCTTCCGACCGCTTGCGACTCGTCTTTGGCAACTATTGGTTCCTCAACTTTTTCTTCCCGCTGTTCTGGCAGAAAAGTGTCATGACCCCGTCTATGGCTAAGAATATTCTTTGTGCTACACCGAAAGAACTCTAATTTTAAACTTTTATAATAACTTAATTTATTCTATTTTTGTAACTTATTTTCCCAGAAGTATTATCTTTTTTCAATAAAGCCATAATTTTAATCACCAAAGCTCGAAAAGTACGTGCGAACTAACCCCTTTGGCGCTCTATCAAATCCGGACCGGTGTGGGAAGAAGGAAGACGGAGGCATTTGTCGCATTTGGTTTGGAAAAACGAAACGGAAAACGAAAACGCTTGCGGCAAATGTTTGTTCGTTAGAATGACGGATGGGTCGATAAATGTTTTCTATTCCCTGCTTCGGTTTTGCAGGAAGTAAGCATGTTTACATTTTTTTCGGTCCTTACGTTTTTGCTTTGCGATGCTTTGGGTTTTCGTTTTTTGAACGGATATTATCGATAGTGCTGGTAGTGGTGACGGTCGTTTTTATGTTTGGGTAAACTTTTGGAGGGACTGTGGCGCTGATTGGGGTCTGTATCGGTGTACTTTCCTTGCTTTTGAAATTGGGGTTTGCACGTTTTATGTGATTGGGCAGCTAATTGGTCTTTTTTTTGCTAAAAGTGTTGATTTTTTTGAACTTTTAACGATTTTTTCGTTAAAAATTGTTTGACTAAACTCGATGTTGACGGTCGACAAAAAGTTAGGTCCCAAAAAAGACCAACAAAAACCCCCCAGGGGGCCTAAACCGACGCAATGTCACGCTGCCCCAAAGTTTACGTTATTTATTGCCATCAAAGTTACAACAAACCCCTTACACCTGCAAAAAGGCGTTTTTATCACCCGAAAAGATCGCTGTGTTTTAACTTTTGAACAGAGACTTTGTAGTGATCAGCGGTCTTCGAAAAAAAGCTCCCATTAAATCGCCCATCTATTTCTACTATCGTGATTTTTATTAGTTTTGACTTAACCCACAGTAAAAAAAAAGCATACTGGACCCTGTCCATCACCACCCTCTGATATAATTGCAAAGTGATGTGCTCCCACTCTCGCAAGGCATCGATTCAACGCATAGCGCGATCTCGCCCCCTTTCCTTGCGTTTACTTTGTTTTTCTGGGAGGATCACGTTCACGTTTTCCCCTTCGCATGTGTTGGGGTTGTCCTTACCCTAATTTCATCACTGGCTTTTTTATATTTACCCCCGTTTATCACGCCTTCTCCTCCTGTTTTTCGACAACGTGTTTTGATAGCAAGTGTTCATCTTATTTCGGTTGTTGAATTTTTGTTTGGATAGCTGTACTTTTGTAACCTCTACTTCGGATATTTCGACAAAATGGAAACATTGTCCATGACCCTTGACCATGATTACAGAATGGTCACCGCCGCTGAGCCGCCATTGACATCGACGACGCCGACAGAGGTCGCCTTCCCCACAGATCCCTATGTGGCCGCGGCTAGGAAGTGGCTGGGTCGATCACTGATCGTGACGCCATCGATCCACAATGCCGTGGGGGATGGGCTTGCTGATAAGAAGATTTTGGATGTTGGATGCGGAAACGGCGTTTTGAGTGAGCAGTTTATTGCCTGGGGCGCGGCGTCCGTCGTGGGCATCGATTCGGACCATGAAATGATTCTTAAATGTGCTTGCAAATATGGAGGTCGGTTAAATTTTTTACTTTTTTTGACAATTTTGATAAGATGGTTGCAATATAAGCAAACTTAGTCAAATTTTTGACAAAAAACCCGATTTCAGCCACAAAAAACCTGCATTTCCGCGAGGAATCCATGCTCGACATGGCCGAAACCTCTGAATACGACATCGCCATGGCCATCTTCGTCCTCCAATTCACGAAAAACGTCCGAGAACTCACGCAATCCCTTCAGAATATTGCCAAATCCCTCAAACCCGGCGGCACTTTGTATGCCTTCGTGCCAAATGGCGTCGGCGATATCAATCCGAGCAAAGCCAATGGAGTCAAATTTGGTAGGCCACTCTCCCCACCTTCTTATAACCTTCCAATCACCCTATGACTTCAGGCGCCAGTCTCGTCCTCAACACGATCCCGCCCCATGACGGCGAACGCATCAAAGTCGAATTCTACGGCGACCAGGGCGAAGTCGTCGGCGACGCACCCATCACATTCTACTTCCGTTCGACCTATGAACGCTGCCTCTTCGAAGCCGGCTTCAAGGACGTCGAATGGATCGATCCCGTCATCGCGGAGGAGGGCATTGCCAAGTTCGGCAAGGACTACTTTGAATCGTTTTTCCATCCGCCGAAAGATGTCATTTTCAAAGCGACTTTGTAAGTACTGTGTTTTTCTTCCAACCTTCGAATCTCGATTGAATCTTAAGGCGCTTTAATCACTGTCAAATGTTATTTTCGTGTACTTTTGTTAGACGATATGCCCATACGGTACAAAATACAATACATATATGCAAATACAAGTACATAAAACGAATGCAAACGTTTATTTTTATGCTTTTTGGCGAAAACATGTGAGTGGCAGTGGGTAAACATTAAAGATAAAGATTTTGGTTCGTCGTTAGATCAGATCGATCGATAAAAGTCGTCAAGATTGCATTACAGTTTCAACTATCTGATGAAAGTGCGGTAATTCTTCCTTCCTCTTTCCCACGTGCATCCATATTAAAACATGCAATTCTTTGTGACGTTTGGCGAAGTATGTCATTGCTTCCATGATAGCGATAACTTGCGCATAACGGGAAGCGCCTTTTGCGTCGCCGTGAAGTGATTGCATGTATCTCAGCAGCGTTTTTGAATACCGGTCAGATTCCTGTTCTAATAGCCTTTGACCGGCGTCGGATATGTTGTTGCACGCTGGATTGCAGAAAATAATAGCTTTAAGCAATACGTATTCTTCCTTTGTCAATCCGATGCGTTTTACAGGTTCAATACATCGAACAAACACTTCAGCTTCAATGTTGTTCAACACATTATGATGTAGCTTTGCTAACCATACGGGTACGAACCCATCTGGGTAGACAATGACTTCACTTTTGACTTCATTACTGTAGTAAGCACTTGTGAAGACGGCCGTTGTCACGGTAGCATTTAGAATGAATGCTTGCTAAAATGCTGTTTATAAGTAAAAACGTTGTTTTTTGTTAATTCAAACCTTATCTGAATATGTCAGCTCTTCAAAGACAGGCATAGCTTTCGCTATTTCAATACTTAGAAAAACGTCGATGGCAATCCAGTTTTTGCGATGAGGCTCTGGTGGCTTTTCATTACTTAACACTTTTGCATCTTCAACATAATCAGCATCAGTTACTTGAAAACTGTTCATCGTGAGATATCGATCCGCATTACTTAGTTCCGTTCTATTTCTAATTATCGATTGTAGCGTGTACGGTACTTCAGCGCTGGGATGATAAGTGCTTTCACGTAATTGATGGACTTTCATTTCCAAAAACAATAGAGTGTCGACATCGCGGAATTCCATTGGTTGAGGCATTCTGATTTTTGTCATTTTGAGTGGGATCTCTAATAATTCCGGCGTTGCCGTTGATGAGGATGGCAAACTTGTAGTGTCAACAACATCCCGGTTTAGCATCAGAAGCCGTTTTCGTGATTCTATCCTTTCAATAACAATCGCTAAATCAATTTCATCAGGGAGCTTGATGCCGATGGGGTTCATACCGACGAGAATGCATTGATCAAATCGGCATCTACGGCAGCGTTTTTTAGTTTTCATGTCGCATTTGCCATTCTTTTTGCAAAAATACGTTTTTCCAGAAACAATACAACGCACACAAAAAAATGGAAAAACTACGCCAAGCGTATTCTTTAAAGAGACGCATAACCGTAATAAAAAGACTACGCGCAGCGTATTCTTTTTTAGAAGACGTAATAAAAAGACTACGCCGGCGTAGTTTTTCACCGTCACACGAAAGAGCTCCTCAAAGTTGACTTCGCGCGCATTTGTTAGACGTTCCAAGTCAAGTCAGACTTGTGTTTTTGACAATGTTTTATCACTTGAATAATGTTTTGTGTTTCTACTTGTGATCCATATCCGTTTCAGCCACTATTCAGATGATTATCTACTCGTACGAAGCAATCCCGCGAGTTGTGACGCTGAAACTTGGAGAAGGAAGTTTATGAACCGCTAAGAGGTGAGCTATTTCTCAACAAGAAAGTCAAAACTTACGCAGGTTTTACAGAAACACTTCGAATTCACCGTCACCCGCAACATAAGTGTTTCGAGAAGCCTCAACAATCCAAAAAGTATGTTTCTGACCCCCTTTGCTTTTCCTTCACTCGTTATATATATAACTGTTTTAGATGTGCCCTAACCAAGTCTGTCACGGCTTCAAACAGATGTTCCTTATCAACTACAAATCTGAACCGGCACCCCTCACATGAACTTCACAGTATAAATGGAAGAACAACCCAAACCGTCAACGCCTACGTCAAGGATCTCATGAACCCACCCCGACTCGCAAAGGATATTATGCTTCCAAGATACGATGTTACTAAACTATTAATAGCTTTGCTTTTGCTGCTCTTGAAGTATTTGATTATGTCGTACGTTTGTTAAAGGTTGTCATTGTAGCATGTTTCATTATGCAGTATGTGAATGGATGTTTTATATATTGTTATCCTTTGTTTCTATAAAAAACTTATTACTGACAGCTTGTGTTAATGTTATCACTCAAAAAGAAGCCAAATAAAGCGTTGCCAACGGCAAAAAAGAGCGTAAAAGCGCGTTCGAACGTAACGTTAAAAGACTACGCTCGGGCGTAGTTTTCTACGAGAGCGTAGTCTTTTGTCAACGCAGCGGCGTCATGTTTTTGTGCACTACGCTTTGCGTAGTAAAAAGAATACGCCAGGCGTAGTCTTTTTAATACGCATTTTTTGTGTGCGTCGGAAGAACGCTTTGCATGCGGGGCATGATGCAACATGATAATGACAACATCGGGTTGGGTCACCACACACCAGGCATGTGGTTGGGGGTGTCGGAGTAATGCGTTTGTTGACTGTGGCTTCTGGAGACTCGCTGTTTTCAATGAAGTTTAAAACAACGTCTTCAAAATCAATTGCATGAGGTGTTTTTTGATGAAGTGTCCTAAAATTGTTCATGTGTTTCTCACAGTCATGTAAACTCAAAACTTACGGTTTCATGTTTTGCTGCAACCCAATTACGTTAGGAAACGTTTCAGTAGTTTGAAAAATGTTCATTCTGCAAAAATAGATCGGTGTTATGGTGTTACACTACAAACACTTGACGTTTAGTGTACTGGTCATAAAAACAAAGGGAGCAGTGGAACAATAAAATAGTTTGCCACCAGAAAACTATGCAAAATGACGACTAAAATTAAAGAACAAAGCCACGAAAAGTGTCGGTAACGTGCAGTGACATTTGTTTGACGTCAAATTGATTGACGCGCAACACTCGAAGGACTACTCGCGTATTCACAGTTCAAACAAAAGTCCGAATTGACAAGGATGCTTGCGGTGCGCAGACACTACGTCGAACTGTACTGGACTAAGTTTCCCTTGGGCATTGTTTGAGAATCACTTTGAATGCACTTCTTTTGAACCTGATGTGTACGAGTTCAACCCCTTATGTCTGTGCCATCTCGGAAGTAATCGGTCAATGTAAAAAACGGGTTGAGCTACATTTTTTGATTAGGTCATCTAATTGAATCAACCTTTCACTTGTTCTATTTGT
Source organism: Panagrellus sp. LJ2284 (assembly GCA_024447225.1). Classification (NCBI taxonomy): domain Eukaryota; kingdom Metazoa; phylum Nematoda; class Chromadorea; order Rhabditida; family Panagrolaimidae; genus Panagrellus; species Panagrellus sp. LJ2284. The sequence goes on along the minus strand of JAMRYC010000005.1, from coordinate 4,097,785 downwards.
CTTCTTCTTTTGGCGAACACTGTTTCTAGAAAAAATGAAGACTAAAAGACTAAAAGTCGCAAACTCTCTCTAGCTTTATAACACACAAAAGTAATATTTCTCTGTTTTTATAAGGAATAAAACCGTCTACTATTACGAAACATATGCACGATTACAGTTAATTTAATATTGCACAAACCACGAAGTATACACTGAGAAAAAATAACTACATTTGACGCATACATTACATGCAATTAAGATTCCATTTAAGTTGTTTGAAAAGTGTGGTATTTCCTGCTCTTTTTCTTTTTTTATTAGAAAATAAGATGTCTATGCGGTACAAAAAAATATATTCGACTACAATAAAATATATATTGCACAAATTAAGAGGTATGCTTAAGTGATGAGAATCAATAGTTTGCAAGATCTGTGTTTAACAATGTACAAATTTCGATCAAAATTCCATTATGTTTTGTATTATGTTAAGAAAGCTTGGTGGCTTATTGTGATGAGGCGGCATCTGTCGTTTGTGTAACATTATTAGGACATGAAGCTGTTTATGACAGTCCGCAAAGTATGCCATTGCTTCCATGATGGCAATAACTTGAGCGTATCTGGAAGCTCCTTTTGCGGCACCGTGGACCGACTGCATGTATCTCAATAGAGTTTTCGAATATCGTTCAGATTCCTTTTCCAGAAGCCGTTGACCGGCATCTGATATGTTGCTACAAGCTGGATTGCAGAAAATTATAGCTTTTAGTAGGACGTATTCCTCTTTGATTAAGCCAATCCGCTTGATCGGTTGAATAATTCGAATAAAAACAACGTTTTCAAGCTGGTTTAACTCTTTAGAACGTAATTTAGCCAACCAAACTGGCATGAATCCATCAGGATAGACGACTGTATCACTTTTCATTTCATAACTGTAGTATGATTTGGTCAGGATAGCAGTACAGAGTGTTGCGTTCAGAACAAATGCTTCCTAAAACATCACATTATTGAACAATACACTATTTCGATAACTCACCTTATCCGAATAACTCAATTGCTCAAAAATAGGCATTGTCTTCGCCATTTCAATACTCAGAAAAATGTCAACAACTGACCAATGCTTAGGATGCGGATGAGGCCATGCCAATTGTTGCTCTCGCGCTTTCACGTTGGCGAGGAAAGTTTGTTGCGTAACTTGCTGGCCGTTCATGATTCCATAACGATCAGCATTGCTTAATTCAGTTCTGCTGTGAATCAACGACTGTAGGGTGTAGGGTACGTCACTGTTGGGGTAATAAGTGCTTTCACGAAGTTTGCGGACTTTCATTTCCAGAAACATCAAAAAATCAACGTCGCGGAACTCCATGACCTGTGGCAATTTGATGGAAGCCATTTTGGCTGGGACCACCGACATGGATTCTGGAGTGTTCGATGAGGATGGTGGCAGATTTGTAGCATCGAAGATCTCCAAATCTTGGATAAGAGCCCGTTTTCGAGATTCAATCCGTTGAACAACATCTGCCAATGCAATATTTTCTGGTAGTTTGATGCCGGCTGGGTTCATTCCGACGAGAATACACTGATCGAAACGGCACTGACGGCACTGATTTTTAGCTTTCATGTCACATGTGCCGTTATATTTACAGCTGTATGTTCTTCCGGAAATAATAGTCCGTCGGAAAAAGGTCTTGCAACCCGAACACGACGGAACATCATAGTGGCAGCACTTTGTAGGTTCTCCACATACTAGACATGAATCCGGGGGTGTCGTACAAACTCGATCGGTAGTTACTAATTCTGAAGGTTCAGTAGAATCGAAAAATGTTGGTTTTATATCCACAGGCGTGATTGAAGGTTCCAAGTCACTGCAGCTATCGCCGGAAGAACTCGAATAGTTTGTCCTTAAAAAATAAGTGTAAAAAAGTATCAAAATGCAAAAACTTACGGTTCTAAATATTGATGAAGCTCATGAATGTCAAGCAAGATGTTGTCGGTTTGGAAAATGTCCATACTACAAAAACAAAACATTTAATTTACACTACACATTGGCCAAAAACACGTGTAACTACTTTCACGAAGGTTGGAAACTGTAACTACATGTTTGGCAAACATTTAAACAGTCATTCAACATTGAAACGGTCAATGGTGTCACAACTTTTGCACTTTTAGAAACAAAAAACGGAAAATAGAGTGTGCACGCTTCAAAATCAATAGTACGCTACAAAACCTAAAGCAAATCAACCTACAAACTATTCTATGCTTTTCATCAACAAGCACGAAATACAAAGCAAGCGAAAAATTAAAGAACATTGCGACAAGAAAAGCTAAAAACTTTCACGTTTAACGGTCGTAAAAAGTCCGATAATGTCCGGGAAATGACATCTTCTATGAATTAACAGGACCGAATGGTCTCATAAAACAGCAGAAAAGGTCCAATAACCTTGATGAGCGCAAACAATCGATCACGTGGGATAGAAAGGAAAGAAATCTAGAGGTTGCATGCGTTTTTCGCAATACAAACAAACGTAAGAACTGAAAAGGCACGCCAAAGGGCTACGGCCCACGTTGCTGGGGATTAGGTTGCCTCGGGCAATGGTGAATGGTGACAAAAGGGACCACATTGGTGTATGACGTTCAATTTTGCGGCCGTTGCGACCGAGAAACAATGGTCAACTCGAGTGGATTCAGTGTATTTGCAAGACAAACAGTCAATAAGCAAAGGTAGAGAAGGATGCTTGTTCGGGAGGCCAACATCACTGTCGGTACCGCTTTTCGAAATGCACTTCAATGAAGCCAGATGTAAGGTTAGTTTTCATCAACGGAAGGACTACCCTGGTTAGTTTGTCCGTGGCGTCGGAAAGCGAAGCAGCGATTACCAAAGTGTTGACGATGGGTACGCACTGATCATTATGGTGTTATGTACTGCAAAATGAAAAAGACCAACAACCTTGTGGGTGGAAACGTGTAGAAGCTATGGTAACACGCTGGATTAACTGAAATGCATGCGATATCCAAGTGTTTCTAAATTCCTCTTTCAAAACAACAGTGTACTTTTATCGTACAGATTCTTGCAGTATAAACAAATAGTGCTGCAGAAAATTATGATGCGTGTTTCCGCGTTTCGAAAGCTATCAAAGTTCATCGATAAAATAAATACCGGATGTGGCTTAGGTTATCAGTGAAATGTAGTTGTAAAAATTACTGATAAAAGGCGACTTTAACGTTAGCAAATCACGTGAAATCAGTTAACACACGTTTCATTGATGAAGTATTTTGATTGATACTACATCAACAATTAAGGTATCAAAGGTTTCTGAAAGTGCGTTAATGACGTCGTTTTTGGTGAACCAAACAGTCCGTTCATGCAATATTGACACGCGAGATGAAGCAAGTTTTTACTCTTTGGCAGTCAAAAAGCCCAAATCTTCACTTCAAATAATGGCTTTAAAAACAAATGTGGATGCCATAAGGATATCAGTTTCTATGGCCATCAAAAGACTAACAACGTCCGTAAAACCCTTCACGTGTATGTTCAAAACGTGACTTCAACGTACGACCAGAAACTGTTCGTGATGTCCTGCGATGGCCACTTGTTGGAACAAAAAGACATGAATCACCCGCTTGTTGACCAAACAACAATTCAACGATTTGCATTTATAATTGATGCTATTACGCATCGCGGTCAACAGATACGCAGAAGCGATTCTATTATTCTATTTTTATTATAAACATGAGGTACTGTAAAATATTATTGCACAAGTAAAAACGGAGAACATAAGTTGTTTGAGATGCGCTAATTTGTCATAAACAAACCAATTATTTTTCCAAAATGTCATGTAATACCTTACTAACAGCATGGTCATGGAACTCCGGCTTACGAGGCTTTCGCATCGTGTTAATTAGGTGAAACTCTTTGTTTCTTTCCGCAAAATATGCCATTGCTTCCATGATGGCGATAACTTGAGCGTAGCGAGAAGCCCCTTTTGCGTCGCCATGGATTGATTGCATGTATCTGAGAAGGGTCTTTGAATACCGTTCGGATTCTTGCTCTAGAAGTTGGTGTCCAGCATCGGAAATGTTGTTACATGCCGGGTTACAGAAAATAATAGCCTTAATAAGCACATATTCCTCTTTAGTTAAGCCAATTCGCTTCACTGGTTGAATAATCCTGATGAAGACTTCATTTTCAAGCTTGTTTAGTTCATCATGATCCAATTTGGCTAACCACACTGGCATAAAACCGTCAGGATAGATGACCGCATCACTGTTTCTCATATAACTGTAATACGATTTTGTTAGAATTGCAGTAGAAAGGGCGGCGTTGAGTACAAAAGCTTCCTGAAATTCCATTTTAAAGTTGTGTTTAAAAATAATATAGAGTATATATACCTTATCAGAATACGTTAGTTGTTCAAAAACCGGCAAAGTCTTCGCCAGTTCAATACTCAAAAATATATCAACTGCTAGCCAATGCCGTCTACAATGATTGGGAGGTTTCTGATGATTTACAGTTAAGTAGTATTCCTCCCGAAACGTTTCAAGAGTTTCCTGTGGTACATCCAACACGGCATAACGATCAGCATTGCTTAACTCTGTACGGCTTTCGATGATCGATTGAAGTGTGTGGCATACTTCGTAGCTTGGATGATAGTTACTTTCACGTAGTTTGCGAACTTTGATTTCCAAAAACAATAAAAAGTCAACGTCCCGGAACTCCATTGGTTGAGGCAATTTGATCGAAGCCATTTTAGCCGGAACTACGGAAGCTTCTGGTGTAGTTGATGAGGATGGTGACAGATTAGTTGCATCGATGGCTTCCAAATCCCGTGTAAGGGCCCGTTTCCGAGATTCAATCCGCTCAACAACTTCAGATAAATCAATACTTTCAGGTAATTTAATGCCGGCTGGATTCATTCCGACCAGAATGCATTGATCAAAACGGCATTGTCGGCACCGTTCTTTTGCTTTAATGTTACATTTGCCATTGTTTTTGCAGGTATAGGTCTTGGGACTAATGACAGATCGTCGGAAAAATGTTTTGCATCCTGAGCAAGACGGCACATCATAATGACAGCACTTTGTAGGTTCTCCACAGATTAGACATGTATCCGGCGGGACTGCAGTGCTTTTTTTCTTGGTAGTTTCTTCAGAATCAGATCTAGGACTGTCAATCAACTCGTATTTGATTTCTAGGGGTGTGAAAGATGGTTCAAATTCGCCAGAGCTTTCACCAGACGAACTTGAACAGAGGCTGCAAAAAATCGAATAATGTTTGCAACAAATCTTTCTAAAAGTATAAACTTACGGAATCATGTATTCTTGAAGGTCAAGCAAATCATTGAAGACGTTGTTGTTAGTCTCATAAAGTGTCATGCTGAAATCGAATTAGGTTATAATTGAAAGAACAGCTACGCAACGTCGCAACAACTTTTTTACGTCAATGGAAAGGGTTTCACACGTTAAGCAGAAATGAAAAGTCTAGCGCGTCTTATTTGAAAAAAAAAGTTTGAAAGAAAGCGAATTTGTCTTCGCAAATCGATGGAGGGTGCAACAAAATCAAACGCAAACCAATCCGTGCTACAAACTATTTGCGAACTCTGCTGTGGAAAAACAAAACCCCAAAGATTATCAAAAAATGCATTTCCGACTTAACGGTCGTACCAGGACGTGAAGCTGGAAGCACGGAAGGGGTAAAAAAAACAAAAAAAAATACTCATGTCAATGAAACCCTAGATAACGAGTATAGTAGCTCACGTGGCACGAGATAATACAAAAAAACACTTAGATTCACAATGGTTGGCGTTTCCGAGATACAATCCAGCGTTTCTAAAAGGCCAGTCACGTCGCGTGCGCCGTCGCCTGGAGCAATAGTAACAAGTCCGACCATTTCGGGCGTGTGCGAAACATTCGTGGAGCTCAAATTGTTCAGAAACGATGAATGTCTGTATCGAATTCGACATTTGCAAAGAAAACAATGTGACTAGAATTCAACCGACAAAGCGGAATGACGCTTCTGTGACTGATCACACACACATGCGCCCCTTACTCACCCGCAGGTGGTACCAACATTGGATGCACTTGGTTCGTTGAAGCTGTGGTCGATGGGAAGTTCGACGGAAAATCGTTACCGACAAAAGGCTGTATCGGGCGGTTTGTCCGTCGGAAAGAGCGGCCTCGGGCCTCGACGATTACCCAAAGTGCGGGTGGATGGAGGTCGCATTGACGCATGTGATCATTATGGTATTATCCGATAGTGATGCCGGAATAGGGGTATCAAATTACTGTATGTTTCAATTTTATTACCCTAGAACGTAAAAACGACAATGTTATCGATAAAAATCAAAATTGTTTCAATACTTTTGAAACAGAAAAAAAATTGTAAAGCTGCATGGAAAGTCAGGCATATCCGGCGTGAAATTTTTATAACATTCAAATAGCCATTGCTTTTAAAATGCTAATAACTCGTCAATATTTGGAAGCACGTTTTGCAGCGTCATTTGTGTGAGTGGATTTCGATATTTGCTAATGGGCTGGTATAGTCGTAATCGGTACCCGCTTTTGAATGCACTACATTATTGTTAAGCCGGTTAGTTGTGAGTTCAGTTTTCATTATTGGAAGGGTCGCTTCAAAAGTTTGTTCTTTGTGCGGTCAGAACGTCGGAAAGCAGATTACCGAAGTGTCGACGATGGGTACACACTGATCATTGGGGAGGTTTACTTTGCAAAATATTAAAGACCGCTGACGTTTCGGATGTTGTCAAGACCGTTGAAAAACTATGGTAAAATATAGAATTTACTGAAATGCATGCCTGTTTCATAACAACTGCCCCGATTCTACCAGTATAAACAAATGGTGTTAAAGCTTTGACCTGTGTTCCATTGATAAAGTGCCGGAAGCGGATCGTCTTATCAGTAAAGTTGCAGAAATGCTGATTGAAGATCAACAATTTAGCATCATAAAGCAGGTCACGTGAAAACAGTTTACACTCTTATCAATGTGTCTTTTTACACTTCGAGACGGAAGTCGATTGGTACATTTGGCCTATGATGTCATTTTTGACAAACCAAATAACAAAACAGACCAATGGGGTGTCAAATTGCACGCATATTCAACACGGAAAAATATAACGCTTACGATGAATAAACGTTTTATAGGACGTTTGAAATCAAAAGGTTCCTGAAGTCCCCATTGTTGGAACAAAAAAACGAATGACTCTAATAAGTAACAGTCAAACAATTCCCTTGGACACTCTGACTACGATATTGCCTCTATTTATTATCTCATAAAGTATAAATTACTAAATAACTACAAAAACAAAAAAAAGTATTGCACAGTGAAAACAGAGAACATTAAAACTGAGTGTTTGAGATGCATAAATTGATAAATTACGATTCCAAAATATCATGCAATATCTTGATGTCGGGAATCCGATGGTTTTGCGACTTCTGAGATGGTTTCCTTTTGTTAAAACTGAGCATTTTCATTAAGTGAAACTCTTTATTGCGTTCGGCAAAGTATGCCATTGCTTCCATGATGGCGATAACTTGAGCGTACCTTGAAGCGCCCTTTGCGGCACCGTGGATTGATTGCATGTATCTGAGAAGGGTCTTTGAATAGCGTTCGGATTCCTTTTTAAGAAGCAGTTGACCGGCGTCTGATATGTTGTTGCATGCAGGGTTGCAGAAAATAATGGCTTTCAAAAGAACGTATTCTTCTTTAGACAGGTCGATACGTTTCACAGGTTGAATGCATCGAACAAAAACTTCATTTTCAAGTTTTGACAATTCACTTTGGGTATGACGAAACAGCCAAACCGGCATGAACCCATCGGGATAAACGACTGCATCGCTTTTGCTTTCGTGACTGTAGTAGGATTTGGTTAGAATTGCCGTGGAAAGTGTGGCGTTCAGAATAAATGCTTCCTGAAACACAACTGTTTGTCACTTTATAAAACTTTGTCAAGTCCAACCTTATCAGGAAAAGTTAACATCTCAAAAACCGGCAAAGTTTTTGCTAACTCAATACTCAAAAATATATCCACAGCAAGCCAATGCCTTCGACGGTGATTTGGAAGTTTTTTGCCCATCACAATCGCTAAATGAGTTTCTTGAAACTGTTCAAATGTTTCTTTTTGGTCGTCTGTCATTAATGAGTAACTTCCAGCATTGCGCAATTCTGTTCGGCTTTCAATAATCGACTTAAGTGTTGATTCATGTTTTAAATCCAGAAAATAATTGCTTTCGCGAAGTTGCCGGACTTTCATTTCCACAAACAGAAGAAAATCGACGTCGCGGTATTCCATGACTTGTGACAATTTCATAGAGGCCATTTTAACTGGGACTACAGACACAGATTCTGATGATGTTGACGATGACGGGGGCAGATCAGTCGCTTCGGTGACCTCCAAATCCTTTGTAAGAGCCCGTTTTCGTGATTCAATCCTTTGAACAACATCTGCCAACTCTATATTTTCCGGTAATTTGATGCCTTCTGGATTCATTCCGACAAGAATACACTGATCAAAGCGGCATTGACGGCACCGATCTTTTCCTCTGATGTTGCATTTGCCGTTGTTTTTACATTTGTAATACTTTCCGGTCACAATAGTCCGTCGAAAGAAAGTTTTACAGCCCGAACAGGATGGCACATCATAGTGGCAACATTTTGTAGCATCTCCACATACTAAACATGTATCAGGGAATGTCGAGTTGTTGCGTTTTTTGTTGGTCGATTCTGGAGGCTCAGAAGTATCAAAAAATTGGGGTTTAATATTCAATGGCTCAAATGTCGCATCAAACTCCGGAAAACAGTTTGGAGATACGCTCGGATATGGCCTCATGTACTCTTGAAAGTCAAGCATGTCATTAAATAAGTTGTTCTTAGTTTCATAAAACGTCATATCTGAAACTCGAAACATGAGTGACGCTGGCGTGAAATAAGGTCGCGAAAGATAGATTAGGCTTAGATAAAGTACGACACGGATAGAAACATAGAAACACGCTGTCTCGGCGATTAAATCAATGTAAGGTCATCAATAAGGTAAATTGATTTACCCGTAACAATAAACGGACAACGGATTTGTTGAAAAAGAACGCAATATTTTGTCATAAGTCGATGAAGGGAGGCAAAAAGACCAAAAGCAGACCAAAGCCGGCTACAAACTGTCTCCCAATTTGGCCGTGGGAACACCATTCAACACATTTTACGCCAAACATTAAAAAACCAATGAAATTTTGACTTAACGACAGTACAAACTGCATGCAGGGCTACATTCTCAGAAACAGAAGAAAAAAACTAACTCAATGAAACCCTAGACAAGACAAAAGTCCAAGAAGCCGACAGCAGTGGCTCACGTGGCGGCGGCGAATGAAACAAGAAAAACCTTTTGAATGTTGTATACTCTCGAGTTTCGGGGATACAAACAAGCGTTTCCACGCAAAGGGCAACCTGCCAGCCACGTCGCCCGCCTGTCGCCTAGAGCAATGGTTACAAATGCGACCATTTCTGTCGTCAGCGGGCGTCAAACATTCTGTTTCACGTCCGTAGAGATCAAATCACTCGGAGCAACGGTGAGCGTCCGTATTGGACTCAAAAACAAATAGAATCGAATTCAATCGACAAATGCAAGGAAGGGTAATGACGCTTTTTTCCGACTGATCACAGTTACTCACCCGCAGGTGGTACCAACATTGGATGCACTTGGTTCGTTGAAGCTGCGGTCGATGGGAAGTTCGACGAAAAATCGTTACCGACAAAAGGCTGTATCGGGCGGTTTGTCCGTCGGAAAGGGGGGCCTCGGGCCAGGACGATTACCCAAAGTGCGGGTGGATGGAGGCAGCATTGACGCATGTGATCATTATGGTATTATCCGAATGTGGTGCCGGGAAAGGATGCTTAATAATTTTATGTTTCACTTTTATTACTACACAACATAATTTTAACAAAGTTATTGACAAAAAAAAACACAAAATAATTGCAACGTTTGCCATACAATCAAGCCTCCATAATGTTATGAAGGACCCTATTAACAGAATGGTAATGTTTATGAGGCGTACCCGGCTTGCTCAGCATTTTAACCATGTGGAATTCTTTGCCACGTTCGGCAAAGTATGTCATTGCTTCCATAATGCTAATGACTTGCGCGTATCTAGATGCTCCTTTTGCCTCGCCATGAACAGATTGCATGTATCTCAGTAGAGTTTTCGAATAATGTACAGATTCTCGTTCCAATAGCCTTAGCCCTTCATCGGAAATGTTGTTACAAGCCGGATTACAGAAGATAATGGCTTTTAGCAAGACGTATTCTTCCTTGACAAGATCAATTCGTCGAATCGGTTGAATAGTACGAATAAATACTTCACTTGCGAGTTTGCTTAACTCTTTGTTATGCTGTGAGAAAAGCCATACTGGCATGAAACCGTCGGGATAGACAACTGTATCGCACTTTCTTTCATGACTGTAGTAGGATTTGGTCAAAATTGCTGTTGAAAGTGTGGCGTTCAATATAAATGCTTCCTGAAATTAACCAATTAGAAAATTGTTTAAACAAAATGATTTCTATGCAAGCGTTACCTTATCAGCAGTAGTTAGCAATTCAAAAACCGGCAATGTCTTTGCCAATTCAATGCTCAAAAATATATCGACAGCAAGCCAGTGCCTTCGACGATGTTTGTATTGAACGCGAGGTTTCAGGTGGTTGTGCCAGTCGATGGAGTCTTGTTGAAACTGTTGCAATGTGATTTGAGGCTCACTTAATGCCTTATACTTGTCCACATTGCTTAATGCCGTTCGGCTGTCAATAATGGTTTGCAGCGTGTAAGATACTCCATAACTGGGATGATAATTGCTTTCACGAAGTTTCCGCACTTTCAATTCCAAAAACAATAGAATGTCGACATCACGGAATTCCATGGGTTGCGGCAATCTTATCGAAGGCATTTTAGCTGGGACAACTTCCAATATTTCTGGTGATTCTGGAGTTGTTGATGATGATGGTGGCAGATTAGTTGCAACGGTAGCAGTTTCCGAATCTCTATTAGCAAGTGTCCGTTTTCGAGATTCGATTCGTTCAATAACTTCAGCCAAAACAATGTTCTTAGGCAACTTGATGGCGGCGGGGTTCATTCCGACGAGAATACATTGATCGAAGCGGCATTGCAGACACCTGTCTTTCGCTTTCATGTTACATTTGCCGTTGGTTTTACAAATATAACTCTTTCCATTGATAACAGTCCGTCGGAAAAATGCTTTACAGCCGGAACAGGACGGCACGTCGTAGTGGCAGCATTTTGTAGGAGCGCCACATACTAGGCATGTATCTGGTGGATTTTCAATATTGCGTTCTACACTAGTTGATGGTTTTGACTTGTTACTATTGACGGAGACGGATTGAGCTTCTGATAATGTGACAGAAGGTTCAGACTCACCTGAACTCTCGCCAGACGAACTTGAATCAATTCTGAAAGAAAACATTTATATATACCAGGTCTTCACTAACAAAACTTACGGAACCATATATTCCAACAATTCAAATTCACTTAAAATATCATTATCCATTTCACAGAGCTTCATTCTGAAATCAGTATCATTACTTTTATTATTTCACGGCGGTAAGAATTCGGCTTTGGGAAAAATCGATTCACGATTCAAAAAATAAGAGCCAAATGCGCAGACGGATAACATTTCGCGACTGAAAAATCGATGTAGAGTGGAACAAAACCAAAAAGACACCAAACTACAAGCTATTTCACGACAACAAGGGAAGGTAACACAAAATACAAACTCACAAATTTTCTAAAACGCGAGTAAACTTGTATTTTGCACGAAAATGTAGTGCTGCAATCAAATAAACAAAAGCCCAATCTAACGAAATCTAATGGAAAGGGTATACTAACAGATGAGGAAATCGAATGTGGTCGCTCACGTGACTGAGAAAAGTAGAAAACGTTCAATGGTGGTTGCGTTTTTCCGGCTACAAACAAACGTATGGAACCAAAGGGCAAGTTGTCTGTCAGACACACTTTGCCACCTCGGTGAGGTAAAAAAAAAGTCGTCAGTTTCTGTACAATCGGTATGTTGTTAAGATGTCATTTTAATCAAACTCGCACAAGATCTTCGGCATCGTTACCACTTTTTAAATGTAATTTATTCACTGCGATTTGCTTGCTCTTTGTAAGGTGTTCTAAAAGTTATTGCAACGGGGTGTAAAAATGGGCCATAGACCTCAAAGACTACCAAAGTGCTGCCAAATCCAGAACTGACGCACATGATCATTATGGTATGTATAAATATCCGACCTCGCCGATACCCTTCACTTGCCAAAATAACAATAGAAAATTGGCGGATTAATGACGCGCATGCGTTAGTCAAGTGGTCGTAAATTGCGCGAAAATGCAAATATCATGTTTCAAAAAGTTGGCGGGGTACCAAAAGTGATCAATATGTTTCATGGTTCGAAAAACCACCAAAAAGGGGACTGTCAACTTGATTTCAATATAAAAATACAATTACATATATGTTTACCGATAACCGTATCCGTTAAGAATTTTATATGAGCAAGTTTGACAAGAATCAATATTTAAAGCAACTAACAACTGCAATGTTAAAAATAATTTAACTACGTTTCCATTATATCATACACTAAATGAGATAACTGATGTTTGACTTTGTGACGTGATTTAAACTCATTTAAATTCAACTCGAGCATGACATGAAATTCACGATTACGCTGTCCAAAGTGTATCATAGCCTCCATAATTGCGATTATTTGAGCAAACCTTGACGCTCCTTTTGCAGCGCCGTGAATCGACTGTACATATCTCAACAAACTTCGAGAATATCGTTTGGATTCTTGTTCGAGAAGCCGTCGCCCTGCATGAGAAATGTTGTTGCCAGCTGGATTACAGAAAATAATCGCTTTCAGAAGGGCGTATTCTTCCTTTGTTATGTTTATCCGTCGCACTGGTTGAACGATTCGAACGAAAATTTCAGTCTCAATATTTGTCAGTTCCGATGTGGTCGACATCCAGAGCGGCATGAATCCATCTGGACAAACGATGGTGTCACTGTGCTTTTCATGGCTGTAGTAACATTGCGTGAGCAGGGCAATGGTTAGCGCAGCGTTGCGGAGATAAGCTTCCTGAAACTGTCAAAGTTCATTGATGAAATTGTAGTTTTGGCTTGCCTTATCACTGAAATTGAATTCTTCAAACAGCGGTAGTGCTTTGGCCATTTCAATGCTAAGAAACAGATCACGTGCAAACCATTCACGTTTTAAGGGGGTGTCGGTGGTCGTTAAACGTTGCAAAAAATCGGTTTTACTCTTCATCCATAATAAGTCAGGGCTATGGTTAGCTGTGTTTCGAAGAGCTGTATCGGTGCAAATGAGATCTTTCAATTTTACAGTTTTCAGAAAATCCGGAGTGTGTGAACTTTCGCGAAGAGTGCGCATTTTCATTTCAAGAAAGAGCATGAAATCGACGTCGCGGAATTCTGTTGGGGTCGATTCTTGGATGGAGGATATCATTTTAACAGGAACGATAGCGCCATCCATGGGTTCAATCTTGGCATCACGCTTTCGGGACTCAATATAGTTAATAACATCGTTAAAGTCGACGTTTTCTGGCAATTTGACACCAGCAGGATTCATTCCAGCCAAGATACACTGCCGAAATCGGCAACTACGACAACGATTCTCTAACTTCACATTACATTTGCCATTATTGACGCATTGATAGTTCTTTCTGGCAAGTATAGATCGTCGGAAAAAAGTTTTGCACCCATAACATGACGGTATGTCGTAATGACAGCACTTTGTCCACCCACAACAAACGGCACATTGGCTTGGTATTACTGTTTCGACCACTTTGTTTTTGTTTGGCTTACGTTCATCGTTAATGATGGGTTTGATGTCGACCGGGGACAGAGATCGATCAAGTTCACTTGAGCTAATACTTGAGGTACTGGTACATGGTGGGCTGCAAACATAACATTATGGCATAAATGTTGAAAAACCAAAACTTACAAGAAAACATAATGCTGGTCGTCGTCAAAACTGACGTTGTCAAACATTCTTGCAGCTAATGTAACTGAAATAAAAACTTTAGAGCATAATTTGTTCCTGATGTATAGTAAAGTGCATTTGTTTGAACAAGATAAATGGGTTATTCACGGTGTTGAAACAGTTTTTATCAATTTGGTCAGCCAATTGAATTCAACGAAACTTATAAACAATGATGACATGCACAGGAAAAAGTAACCGTAAATCTTTCCAGAAAACAATCGAAGAAAGAAAAACAAAACAGACTGGCTTTCAAAGTCATCCCCTGGGCTTAAGCCTTCTCAAATATCTTCCACATCTGCACTATTTACATAAGGGTCACGAAAAAGTTCAATATACCAAAGCACAAAATATAGAAACATTTTTCAAGTATTTCTGTGACAACTGAACACACTTTCCTCCAATAAAAGTACACTATAAGTGAGTTTATTTACAAAATTTGTCGAGATTAATTTAAAGTATACATGATGTACACACAAACAGCATGCATGTTTCTTGTTACGTTCATAAATTTTCATTTTAAAAACAAAGATCTTTAGATCCTGTATTAGAACATCTGTTATTAGCATCATCCGCAATGGCATTTAAGGATGTCAGTAAATCGAACAGGGAAGTCAAACCCAGATTTTTTTAAATGCGATGTTATTAAATGGCACCTAACGCACTACTATGGTGACAAAAAGTGAACGCGACATTTCATTTCTAATAAGTATGTAGACAACTTGTTTGAAAAGGGCAATTTTCACAAACTATAGTGACAGACTAGACAGTAAGTTGAGTCTGTCGCTAAGCAACAAATGTTTTCAAGTTTTAAAGAACCATGTTCCTACGTAATTATAGTCTATTTTAATTTATAGTTATTTAAAATGTTTGCGTTGCACATTAATGATTTGAAGTTCACAGAACGCAATGTAGCCTTTCAAAATACATGAGTCATTGTGGTTTATAGATACTTTACAGAACTTTAAGGTTGATACAACTATTGAAGTATAATGCGAGTGTAGTGTAACACTTTTAGCTAACAAGTTTTGAAATGGAATGGTAAATATTTTATTATAAAATTTTAGTATTGGAATGCATTTGGATTAAAATGAGTTAAAATTTAAAAAGAATGAAAACGTTGAGATCTACATTTAACGTTTTAGGAATGAACAGAAGTAAAAACATGTGTTAGATTTGAAAGGATTCATCAACAATAAAAATAGGTGGGCGTGTTGACGGCACCTTTTCCTGAGCGGTTTTTATAACCCGTAATAACTGATAATCTCGGTTTCTCTCGGCGAAGTACGTCATTGCTTCCGTGATTTGAAGGACTTGGGCGTATCGTGAGGCTCCTTTGGAGTCGCCATGGATGGATTGCATGTATCGCAGAAGCGTCTTTGTGTATCGTTCGGATTCTTTTTCCAGAAGTTCCTGGCCGGCTTTGGATATGTTGTTATTGACCGGGTTGCAGAAGATAATGGCTTTCAGAAGGACGTATTCTTCTTTTGTCAAGTCGATGCGTTTGGTAGGTTGGACTATTCTGACAAAAATTTCGGTTTCGAGTTTGTTTAATTCAGACGATTTGGCTAGCCAGAGAAGTTGAAAACCATCAGGAAAAACGACGACATCACTATTCTTTTCATGGCTGTAGTAACTTTGAGTCAGAAGCGCGGTGAGGACGACGGCATTGGTTATGAATGAGGTCTTAAATTGTTTTTAATTAAGATATGAATGGAAATTGTGAGCGTTTTTCATACCTTGTCATTGAGCTCCAACTGTTCAAAAATAGGCAATGTCTTTGCCATATCTACATTTAAAAAGAGATCCAAAGCCAACCAATGCTTGATCACCGGCTTCTTTTCTAAAGTGCCGAATTTTGGTACCATTCTTTGTTCTCTTGTTACTGGCCATGAAGTATCATTGCCATACCGATCAGTTTTGCCGAGTTCACTATCCATTAATATAAAATCTTTCAGCCTCATCGTGTACATGTATGGTGGGTTGTAGCTAGATTCTCGAAGTTTCTTCACTTTTGATTCCAGAAATAACAAAAAGTCTACATCGCGATACTCCATCGGCTGTGGCAACTTGTTTGGAGTCATCTTGACCGGCACAACTGACATAGATTCTGGAGAACTTGAAGTTGACGGCAAACTGATCACGTCCGACGTCGTTAAAAGTGCGCGCTTCCGATTTTCAATACGCTTAATAATAAGTTCCAGATCAACGTTTTTCGGAAGCGCGATAGCAGCTGGATTCATTCCGATGATAACACATTTGTCAAAACGGCATTGCCGACAGCGCCCTTTGCCCTTCATGCAACATTTGCCGCTGTTTTTGCAGCCGTAACTCTTTCCAGAAATAACAGTTCGCCGGAAGAAGGTTTTGCATCCAGAACATGATGGCACGTCGTAATGGAAGCATTTGGTTGGATCACCGCAGACCAGGCACTTTTTGGGGTTTGAATCGTCGTCATCATTCATAACAATAGTAAATTGTTCAATGTTGTCGTCACAAAATACGTATTTTGGTGACACATTGTCATCTGAAGCAAATTCCGTCTTCATTGAATGAGCTGGGTATTTTGAGGCTTTGAAAATATCATGGGTTTTTAACTCCAGCTGTTGCATGCTGAAAAAAGGTAATATTAATGAGTAAATAACGGAACGCTGTTTTTAACTGAAAGAAAACAGATAACACAAACTACAATTTTTGACGGCGCGAAAATGTGGCAGTGCAACGAAACGATTATAAAGTTAAGCTTAAGTTAAGTAGTACCGAGGAAAGACTCTTACATAAGAAATTTGACCGAAAAAGCTATCAAATTTTACCTAAACACACTTTTAACCGTTGTTTTAGATCAATAGTAAAGAAAAATTTTGACATGAGATAGGTGCACAACGTTATCAAACGTGAGAAGTACAAGACAAGACAACTCGAGAGAAGCATTGAACGATGAAAGCTCAAATAAGTGCAAGCCGACGCGCTTCTGGGGGCGGATTTTTTAAACAAAAACTTGTCTGTTTTTGCCAAGCAACGGTCGCTATTGCTGCGTTCAGCTAGTCCAGCATGGTTTATGTTTTTTTGTTGCCGGAATAGTGCAAATGGGAAAGCCATAACTTTTCATGATTATTTTTGAAAACGGTTTTTAAAAGTTGCGTTTTACGGTGCATTTAATCTGCCTTTAAGACGGCGTTTGCGAGAAAATCGCAACCCCCTACCAAAATGATGACCCCTCAAAAAAATTTTATTTTATAAATCGATAGAGGCACCCAGGTAGGCCCCAGATCTAAAATATTAGGGTCTGAAGCCGCTTCTGAAGGAAGTTTTGAATCTCCAAAAATTGACTTCAAAAACTGACAAAATGCGCATAACTTGGTTGTCCGTAGATTTAAAAACTTAAAACTGCGGTTCCAGAGTCAACTTTTGATGCTGAATCCGAATATGTCATCAAAAAGTTGATATCACCAAAATTTTATACCACTTATGATTTTAGTCGAAAATGAACTTTTTTCTCTCTAGCTTCCGCGGACTTTTGTTTACAGAAAACGATGCCCCTATGGTAGTTTACATATAAAAAATTTTTAAATCCTGGATTCCATCTTGAGACGGTGACCATTGTCATCGTCGAACGTGATGACAAAAATTCATGTTCGTCTCATCACGATGCGAGTGGCATATTTGGAATCAGCATAAAAAATGATGATTTTTCCGCTATAAAAAATTTTTTTTGCATTAAGTTAAAATAAATTGGGTTTTATTCGAAAAAAGGAAAAAAGTGCAGGTACGGGTCGAACTCACCTGCGCGTACAAAGTGAGCGCCTTACACCCCTACACCATGACTGCGGTCGCCGGCGCAAACTCAATCCGGACACAGCATAGGGCAAAACCCAATATTTTTGAATTAAATAAAAAATAACGTTGAAAATAAAAAAAGTATACAAATCCGCATCATTTTTTATGCTGATTCCAAATATGCTACTCGTATCGTGATAAGATGAACATGAATTTTTGTCAACACGTTTGACGGTGACAATGGTCACCGTTTCAAGACGGAATCCGGGATTTAAAAATTTTTTATATGTTAACTACCATAGGGGCATCGTTTTCTGTAAACAAAAGTCCGCGGAAGCTAGAGAGAAAAAAGTTCATTTTCGACTAAAATCATAAGTGGTATAAAATTTTGATGATATCAACTTTTTGATGACATATACGGATTCAGCATCAAAAGTTAACTCTGGAACCGCAGTTTCATCCTATAACGTCCACATGGAACCAAGTTATCCTAGTTTTAACAGTTTCTGAAGTCAATTTTTGGAAAATCATAACTTCCTTCAGAAGCGGCTTCAGACCCTAATATTTTAGATCTGGGGCCTACCTGGATGCCTCTATCGATTTGTGAAATAAATTTTTTTTGAGGGGTCGACGACTTGTTATTTTCTCGCAAACGCCGTCTTAAGATGTTTGAAAATGTTTTACGAAATAGCCCTACATCGCAGAAACCACTATGAACGAACCGAATCGGAGAAAGCTATGACAAACAGCGGAAATAGAAACTCAGAGAATGCATCATAGAGCTACATTTGAACCGTTGGTTCATAGTTTCTTAGCAAGAAGTATCAATTAAGTGAACCTTTACGCTTTTTTCGCAACAAGAAGATCATCGATGACCGTAAACAGTTTATTATCCGATAAACCACTTATATTTTAGTTTTGTGTTCTTTGAACAAAATCATGCAACCTGACTGACAATGAGAAGAAAAACTTTTTGATAACTTAAAAAACAGAGTTTTAACATAATGAGATTGATGTAATGTATCAATTGTTTGACAATGGCGGTGACAACAATTGACTAGACTATTAATTAACCTATAAAAACAAAGCGGCATCAAGAATTGGGATCGGCGGTGGTCGATGCGTACTGTTTTTCGCACCCATAAAGATATGGAATTCCCGATTCCGCTGCGTATAATGTGACATTGCTTCGATGACCAGGACGATTTGAGCGTATCTGGAGGCGCCAGCGGCTTCACCGTAGACGGATTGCATGTATCTCATGAGGCACTTTGAGTAGCGTTCGAATTCTTTGAAAAGGAGTTTGCGGCCTTTTTCGGAGAGGTTTTTACAGTCTGAAAAAAAAACTTTTTTAATCTCGTCTGGTTAATCTTTACACGAACAAAAAGTGCAAATTGAAAAAAGTAACTCACTCGGATTGCAGAAAATGATAGCTTTGAGCATAACGTATTCCTCTTTTGTCATGTTTATCCTTTTTAGAGGCACAATTGGTTGCGCAAATACATCGACATCAAGTTTTGTGAACTCTTTTCGTTGAAATGCTGTTAATGGCGTAAATCCGTCCGGAAGTAAGATCATATCACTGTGGCCGCTGTAACTGTAGAACGATTGCATGAGGACGGCATTTGTGGCGGCGGCGTTTTTCAGGATGGCTTCTTTGTCATCGAGTGATAATCGTTCGAAGATGGGGATGGTTTTCATCATTTCCATGCACAGAATAATGTCAATGACAAGCCAGTGCCGAGGCGCCTTATCAGATGGCGGCGGTTTCGGACGGCTGGGTAAAGGACGAAATTTCAACGGCCAACTTTCGGGTTTCGTGTATCTGTCGCAGTTTCGAAGTTCAGTTCGCCGTTCGATTATCTGTTTGATGGTTGCGTTGTACAGTGGTCGAGGGTTGTAGCTAGATTCACGGAGCTTTTGAACTTTATGCTCTAAGAATAGCATGAATTCAACGTCGCGGAATTCCATCGGTTGGCCGAGGTTGATTGAAGCCATTTTGCAGGGAACTACGGCCGTGCTGGTAGACGCTTCACTAACTGATGGCAATGGCTCAACTTCATCATCAGCATCTTCTTCAACAATGGTGATATTGCGTTTTCGAGATGACTTGATGTTTTCCATGACATCGCTCATGGTCAAATTTTCAGGGAGTTTGATAGCACTGGGATCCATCCCAAATCGAATGCATCGATCGAATCTGCATGCTCGGCATCGTTCATTTTTAAGAATATCACATTGATTGTTCCGTTTGCAAACGTATTTCCTTTCCGTTATGATGCTTCGTCGAAAAAAGGTCTTACATCCTGCGCACGATGGCACACCATAGTGGCAGCAATTAGTCGGAGCGCGACAGATTAGGCATACTTTTGGGGCTATCACGTCGGAATCTGAGGTAATATGGACAATGCTGATGTCATCTTGCTCGGAAATGGGTGAACTATCGGCTTCATCGTCGTCGAAGAACATGTCCGGTGAACATGCGAGGTGGTAAATGTCTTCTGAGTCGTCGGAGTCGATTGGGAAGCATTGGTCGGAGAAGTAGGGCGGTCTGGAATGGCATTTTGGAGCTAAATTGATAAGTATTGAAAACTCACGTCGAATCAGCAAAACTGTCCGGCGTCGAATACACGGGCGGTTGCAAAAACGAACCGCTCTGCTCTTGCGGCAAAAATTCCATCCTGTAAACACACAACATTTTGCAACCCGTCGTCAACCCAGTGATCCCTCTAGATCGAAAACGTGAACAGATATAGTCAGTGCGCTGTGACACTTTTTCGCCTCAAGTTGAACCAACAAAAAAAACGCGGACACTGGGACAACCTCTTTTTAATGGTACAAATGAAAATCAACGATCTACAACAAAATGACGGACAGACACTTCCACCGCCAGGCAGCCCGGCAGAGGATTAAAGCTGTCATTAAAACTCAAACAGCGTCATGACTACCTTCTACCGCCTTTTGAACTGTAATAACTTAAAGTACAATCATTTTACTCATTCCTGGTCCAGAAGCAGCTGTGCCATCAACCTCGAAGCTCCAATATCATTGGTTAAACACGCTCGATACGCGTAATAAGATTTGTTAACTTCGACCCTTCGAAACAGCAAACTGATCAAATTGATCGTATCTACGAAGAAATGTAAACCATTTTGAGTGCCGTGGCGGCTTTGCAGGTATCTCAACAGACAGGTGGCATATTTGCTTTTTTCAGTGAGAAAGATTTCCCGCATTTTCGGGGATGCATCGGGAGGCGCTGAAAATTGATTAATCTTCCCAGAGATCAAATAACTGGTCAAAAGTGATACCGTCCGTAAGGGCGACGAGACTCCGCGTAAGAGCAAACTGTATCCTATCCATTTTGAGGTCATACATTTTGTCGACGACGCTGTGACGGATGGTCCTTTCCATGGGAATCAAGCTGCAATGATAGGTGTACTTTTAGAGATAGCCTTGAGAAAGGAACGTTGTTTTTGTTTCTTACTCGTTTTCTTGCTTGAAATTAATGGGCAGTGAGCCATCCGGAAATATGACAATTTGGGACCGCTTTGTGTAGGCGTAATAACTCGAAAATAAAAGATAGCCGGCGATGGTGACATGTCTGGCCCAGGATATCTAAAAAGCAATAAAAAATTGAAAACTAGATGCAAAAATAGATGAAAAACAGCTACACCCTGGATCGCACACACAATAGACGATCGCTTGCACACAGTAGACGATCGCAGAAATCATCTACTGGGTGAAAAAAACTATTGCGTCCGCGTGTATTATGCGCATTTTCGGTGTGTCGTACGCGCAGTTTTCACCTTAATATGCATAACACTATATAGTGTTTTAACCGCACAACTGAGTGGTTTAATCGCAGTTGCACACAGTAGAAGATCGGAGAGATCGTCTATTGTGTGTGCGATCCTAGGTGTACCCTACAAAATAGACTAAAGTTTAAAAGCGCATTGCGCACGCTGGAAAACTAGCTTTCGGTCTACCACTTTGTCTTTTTCTTGCCACCACACGTATGTGTGACGTGAAAAGGGTGCATACACGTTGGTTTTCACCTGTTTGCATTGTATAATAAGATAGGTGACAAACTTTTTGCTAACTTTTTTTGTTTAATTATGACTAATTCGACTATATTTTGATGAAAATAGATTTGCTTTTCTAGATAGTTAAAGAAAGTTTAATGGCTTATATTTGGAAAACAATTTTTTTTCAAAATGATCTGTGATCAAAACATTTGTAAAGCAAACGTCACAGGTAATGTCGCATGTGGGTGCCCTTTTACGCGCCGCCCTGTCGCCACGCGCACGCGGACGAACCTCGCGCTGTCTCGTGAAAGTGTGCGCACACTTTTCGCAGCACCCCGTTCCTGTCAAGTCAAACTGTGCGAGCAAGCTGCAAGGGGCTCCTTATCGATCCCTTGCTGGTCCGCACTTTTGTGTTTCCTCGATGTTGCCACGCTTCTTGGCCGTCGTTTCTCGCTCGCGTTTTCTTTAATTCTTCCTATTCTACCTTTTTCTTGACGTCGAGACCTTCCTCTATGATCTAACATCGTCTAAACCCCCAAATTTCCAGCCAAAACGATGCTTAAAGACGAGCTCGGCCTGCACGACGGAAACGGTGCCATCGCCCATCAAGAAGACGCCAACCACAGCCCGGACGACGATGACGGTTACCCCAAGGGCATGCAGATGTTTGTCGAGCTTCAGAAGCATTGGTTGAGCGAGTTGCAATGTTCGCGGGAGAAGATTTTGGTCGAAATGACCGAAAAGGTTTGTTCTGCGCTTTTTTGTTGTTTATATATATATTTTTTCTTTGTAGCTCCACCAAGAATTCCTCAGCGACCAGCAAAAGATCCGTACCGAATTGTTGACCGAGTTTAAGCAGGAATTGGATGAAGTTCGGTGAGTTTTTTGTTTATTTTGTAATTTTGGTATAAAAAAAGTTGTAATTTGTAGAACCAATCTCGAAGAGCAGTACCGCAACCTCCTCAACTCCGAAATACTCCAACTCGAAAACGCCCATCGTCGCGAGCTCACTACCGTCAAGAAGAAGCAGTGGTGCTGGCATTGCGAGAATGAAGCCGTCTACTTTTGCTGCTGGAACACGTCCTACTGCAGCCAACAGTGCCAACACGACCATTGGCGCACGCATCGCAAGTACTGCCGACGGCGCACGAACAATCGCGACGGCGCGGCTGGTCCAGGCCGTGCTGGGCCGTCAAATGAGCCGATGGAGCAGTAATTCGTTTGTTGATTTATTTGTACATTTGAATTTTGTGCCTACTTCACGTTCTCATTTTTGATCAACTCTTTAATTAATTATAAACATGCGATTGTTTTAAAATCGTCTGTTTAATACAAAAGGCAAAAAAAGACTCACTTTATCTGCCATATGAAGTTGGGAATAGAAGTCAAAGGTTTTCAAGTATTCGACGCTCAATGCCAAGTCGCAAAAGTACCAAAATTTAATTTCACGGAGTTTCATTAGCCGTTTTTCGACGTTTTGCTTCGGTCTGGTGGGCCATTGGGACACGAGCTGCAAGATGGCGGGATTTACATTAGGCGCGTTTAGAGGGCATTGCAAAGGCTTTTGTACGGCGGAATTTTGGCTGTTTCTGTATGCACAGAAGGGGATGAGTCAGATTAAACAGTCGTGTCATATCGCTCTCATGAAAACAGTTAGCAGCCACTGACACTGACAAACAAGAGCAACGTTTGTCCGCTTCCACCTCTCGCCAGGAGATTACGTCTGCGTAACCATAGTAGCATTAAAATTCGCGCCGCGTCAAGGTGCCACGTTTTCTGACGGAACCAAAGAACCCATATGTCTATGTATGCACTTTTAGGCTCTCCGAAAAAGAGTCCGCTGCGCTCACTGGGTAACAAAATAGAGCAAACCGATGTTTGAGGGGTCCGAAATTTGATCTCACTCCCCCTCAGGCAGTGAGTGTATGTACCGACACAATGAGACCAAATAGGTACATCAAAGACTCTCAATGAAAATTGTCTTTATGTACCGTTTCGATATCATAATACCATAAGCCCCCGAAAAGGCTCAATTGACAACCTTATCGGAGGCCATCGGCGGCTTAAAACTCTTACTGTTTCTGTTTTTGCCGAAGGATCAGGCCAGATTTATCTAAACAGGATACACGACTACTACTATCTCAAAGTACGCTAGTTGGGGACGTCCAGAACAATCGAAAGGAAGTCCATTGTGGTTCGAAATGACGCAATGCTTCTGATTATTTTTATCACTCGACCTCAAGCAAAACTGTTTATCAGATAAACGGTCTTGTTAGGGGTTTCCTGGGGTTACTGTAGAAACTGTTCAAAACTAATACATTCAACTATCCAATTAAAGTTGAATACATTATGTAGGGTACAATATTTGGTATATCTAATATTGTATTAAGCACTTATTAGCTGTTTAAAACACAAAACAGAAATAGTTATCTAGTCTGGCCCTTAATCTGACTGTAATAATCCTCAAAATAACCCCCTGCCTACATTACTTACCGGATATCGCGTCGCATTCCCATAGGCACTATCACTGCTCAGGAAGTTCACCAGCCCATCCTGTTCAAAGTAGGGATTCCAAGTAGATAATCGTAATCGGGTGTGTTTTTCGTCGATTCTTAATACAATATTGATAGTTTTGAATAGCTCGTCATGTTCGCCATATATCATAGGCGAGATTGAACTACTTTCCGAAGTCGAGGGCTGCGATTCATCAGCGGATCCAGATTCATAGCCTTTTTGGTTCTTATGGCGGAAGACCCGCTTCCGAGCAATGGACAATGTCAAATTTACCGATGGCGAATGTTGAATCGCTGCAAAGGGGGATTAAGTAAGAGAATTTTGGTGCTAATCATTGCCACTTTTGTCTTGCACGATTTGAACCCATGTGACTCGGCTTGCTTGTCTCTTTATAGGAAGGGATTCCCGGAAGATAGGCTACCCGGAAGGATGGTAGTGATAAGAAAACAGTGAACCGAACTAGACTAAGACAAGACATACATCATACAAAACTTTGTTCGAGCAAGTTGGGTTGAAACCATGTGATGTACTTTAGAGGGTGGACTGAATTAGTAGAAACATCATTACTCGGTACATGTTTACGTTGATAGAAGTTTAGTTAGGGATTAGGGGTGCAGGGTGCAATTATAAGGCTACAAGGCGGTCATTGGTGAAGGGCGTCTGGAATTTGAAAAGCGAAGAACAACCTTGATCAATTTTTACGTGTTTTCGTGTTCAAAGAGTTCACCGAGGTGACGAAAAGCGAGAGAGACTGATGTCATTGATGGTCGACATAGATCTTATTTGACCATGGTGACGTGAAATAACCTTGCAATGTTCTTATCGATGGCATGATCTAGCGGCGATTTGGAGGCTATTCGGCTATTTAGACGGGATTTGTTGGATGGTTTGAAGGCATAGATACCGTTTGGCATCAAAGTTTTGTAAATTTAGTTGTATTGATGCAAAAATTTGCACGTTATTTGAGTACAGTCAATCACAAAAAACCTTCTTAAAGTACATTCTCAATAGGTATTGTCAAGTTGGCTTGTATCCCCCTCGAAAAAGCGACGATGCAACAATTGTTGACCCCTTCCCATCGTTATTCTACATACGCATCAAAGCAGGGAAGGGTACGAGCAGGACCAATCTGTGACCATCGGCTTATGACGGAAGAGGGGAACAAGGGACCCGCGAGTCCAGCTAGATCAAAAGATAGAGGCCGTGTACGCGGGACGAGAGAATCGACAGTACAGGGAGATTGACGGTTTCAAATGACGAGATTCATTCTTTTGGGAAACTTATTCAACTTATTGAAAGGGTTAGACATGCCGGATATTTGATATAAACCAAATGGATGTCTATTGGAACGGTTTGAAATACGGAAAACAACAGAAATCTGTGTGTTCAATGTGCTTCCTATATGTACATACATTGTCACTGACGACAAAGACCACAAAAACAGACAGACAATACAATGGTGGGCGCTTCGAATCAATGGAAATGTGCTGTGCTCGCGAGGCAGTGACGATGAATGTTGCAAGGAGGAAGAAAAAGTGAAACTGGAAAATTGGAGAAAAAACGGTTCATCGAAACTGAATGGTGACATCATTTGGCGTCGGTCAACCTAGTTACTGGTATCAATCGAGCAAAGAATCCAAAAAGTGAAAGATTTTCTAATATTTGCGTTTCTGGCATGGTTTACATTAAAACTTATAAAATTTTGTTGACATAATGTTTGGCCAAGATACTAAACACACACGGAAGTCATGTAGTCAGCCAAACCCAAAAATGTCCAAGTTACAGTAATCCGAAACCCTCAAAAACTTCAAATTACCATTAACATTCATCCCGGCATCGACGCACTTCTGAAACCTGCACGCTCTGCACCCGCAACGGCCATCTGAAACAACAAAAGTTTTTTATCAGGCATAAAAAGTCAACCCCGACGATTCCTACCTTTGTCCAAAGCACACTTGCCACCATTTCTACAAACAAATTTGCGTTGAGCAATGACGGCGCGTCTGAAGAACGTCTTACACCCTGAAAACTGGCGATCAAGTTTGGTGGAAAGTAGTTTGAAACAGGTGTCGGGGCATCATCAACGCCCCTGGCGACCGACTATATAAAGAAAGAGAACTCAAAACCAAAAACTAAATAGACTTACCATTGCATGAAGGAGTCTGATAATGGACGCCAGTTGCGCGGTCGCCGCAAACACTGCATTTCAGTAAGGGTTTCTTAAGTTGAGCAGACTGATTCGAATATGAAGATGAAGGTTGTTGTACGGTTTCATTTTCAAATGGCAAAGTCAATTTCGGTGTAACAGAAGCTGATCTGCCGTCGGAATCGCTTTCGGAACCGTTGATGGAGATGGAAGATTCGGGGAAAAGAATTGGCATGGGGATGGTTATGTTGGCCATTTTGAGGCTGCAAATAGTTAAGTAAAATAAAATTGGCACAAAGGATCACGTTTTCAGTCGGTAATTACTTATTTTAAACTGAAGTTTGTAAAAAAAGACAAAAGACCAATATACGGGGGCTAAAACGTAGGCTACGACAATTTAAATGGGTATTTTAATATTGTTAGGTGTGAAAATGCGTAGAAACTTTATCTATTCATCCATTATTGTGGTTTTCATTAATTTCTTGTAAAAGCTAACGTCAAAAATTGCACGCAGAAATTGATTGATGGCTTTATTGGGTTACATTTGGGGAAGTATTTAAGGCTGAGCACGTTTTGGGGCGACGTATCAGTCTTGGTGATAAATGAAAATGGAGTTGTCAAAAATGAAAGTGCAAACCTTTTTGGTAAAGTTAAAAGTAACTTTATTCATAAAAATTGGTGTTTGACAGTCTACCGTGTGTAAATTCATAATGAGATAACAATATTTGCCAACGGATTAAGTTTTTATGTGAAAAAAAAAGCATAAAATACTCGATAAAATGTCTGTTTTCCAAGTATAAGTGTGTGTAGGTTGCTTGGTTACAACCAAATAAGCAAAAATAGCCATGCCAATGGCGACAACCCGCTTCAACCCAAATCGAACTAATGCAAAACTACCGGAAGTGGGGGCATTTGGAAAGTGCAACACTTTAACGGAACCCAGGGGCCATAGATACTTTGCAGCTGTAAAATAAGCTTATCTTTAAACATACACACGCTATAAAGGTGAGGGAGCACACTCTACGGAAAGTAACAGCGTGAAACGTGTAAACGGTAACGTCATTCAAGGACGGGACGCATGTTCGACGCCGAGAAAACAGTGATGATATGTGTTGCCACGAGTAAGGCTGTGACATGGGGCGATCAAACCGATCAAAAACCTTTTTTTGATGCATGAGAATTCTGTTTCTGTTAACAACCGGGGCCGGCAGGTGAAGCGGCGAAGGGGGTGTCTGTTTTGGAGGCCATGCAACGTTCACTTTTTTGGGGTTGGAATGGTGACTTGTTTTTGGATTAAACTTTGGTAGGAATTTGGAGGCGGTAATGATGATCAACAGGGGCATTAATTGAGGTTTTACTGTCGGCGGATTACTGTACTTTGCGAAAAAATGTTGATTTTTCGTTTTCTAGTTTGAAACAGTAAACTTGGATTATTAAATTTCTGAAACAGAATTAAGATAATGTTCAACACCAAATAATATCTTTTTTAAAACTTTTTCTGCTTATCCAAAAATGTCAGTACACCCATTAAGTTGCATTTCCAAATCTGATTTATCCCCTCTAAACATCCCCCGGAATCCGCTGTCAATGCATCTGGTCAAAAACGGCTCACTTCACAGTCAGCAACCCATCTGTTTCCCCGACGATCCGTCTTTGTTTGGGTGATTGGCGCATCGGGAACTCCGTCCGCGCATCTTCTTTTCCGGAGAGAAAGTTAATGATGCCGTTTGCGTGTCTCCGAAAAGACGACACCCTCCAAAGAAGCAACCGCAATACATCCACGAAACTGTGTCACCGACCCGCACCGATGCCGGAGAACCGAAGGATGGAGAAAGTATCCATCCATCCGACCGACCATCCTTCCCGGTCAGACGACAGCACCGCATTGCTTCCGTGACTGTTGCGACTCTTTCTTATTTTACAATTGCATCCATTTTCTGAGTTTGACTTCCATCCAAGTCGGTAGTGGTCAGTCATCATCATGTTCCGGTGTTGTGTTTTGGTCATCGGGGTAGTTATTGGCTTGGCAGGATTGGCCGAGGCTGTGAATCGCCCAGCCGATTGCCCTAAGGTCACGATCGCCGAATGCTGCTCCCGGCTGTGGAGTGAGCGGTGTCCTCAGCCGCAGTGCGCGAAACAGGTCAATCGGCGATGCCCGGAGCGGAAGGCCTTGATTCAGAGTGCGTTGCATCCGGTCGATTTGCGTCGGAGTCCGACTAAGCCGACTGTTGCTGTGAGTTTTTAGCACTTTTACACAGTTACCGTAACCATTGACCGTAATCTGTTGCCATTTTAGCCAAAATGCGGCACCGCTGAAACCGGCTACCATCCCTGCACGACCAAATCCGTCGCCAACAAGCTTTTCCTCAGCTGTTGCGAGCTCTACGTCCCGCCAGAGTGCCATTTCATGTGTGAATATGAGTACGAACAGGACAAGACCAAAGCTATGGTAACGACCCCCTTTAAAAGCTACAGTAACCCTAATTGGCTAATTTCAGCTAACCACCCTCGTCACCGGAGGCAAATGCAGCCTCAAACACTTATCCGCCATCCTCTTCTGCGCTTCCCAGAACCGTAACAACACAAAATGCTGCGAGGATCTCGACCTCAACTCCTCCCAGCTCCAAGTCGGAAGCCGTTGCCTCCGTATGTGTGACCCTGCTGGCAGCACCATCGATCGCATCACGAAAGAGGACATTACGTGCCTCTACAACTGGAACGTCATTATGTACTGTGCCCATTCTGGCATCACTGAAATGTAAACACCTACCGTATACCTATTAATCCTGTAATAACCTATTTTGTATGAATAATTACGAAAATTTATTTACCACACGCTGTAAAACGGCCACCGACAACTGGTTTGATTACAATAAGTTACACTTACAAACTTAAACAGAATTATTCCAAAAGGAGGGGAAAAGCATCGGTTCAGAGCCATTGTCCTGCGAAACACGCACCCAGATTAGGCGATATCCATGCTCTCGATGACGTCGTACTTGAAGAGTTTCTGCTTGAGCACCTTGGTTGCGCCGTTCTTGAACTTGTAGTCGAGTTGGATGCCTTCGGGGCGCTTGCAGAAGTCGGGCACGATGGGGCCCTCGAAACGGGTGCCGCTTTCCGTGATGACGACGAGGTTGAGTGAGTTGCCAGAAGCGTTATCACCGTGCATACCGGCGTGTAGGGCGCGTTGGACGAGGTCCTTGGCTTCTTCTTCCTGAAAGGGGGTTGATTGGTATCGAAAAGAGGGAAATTATATATAAAAAGTCAACTCACAGTCATGCCAAACTTGAAATTCTGCTCCAACACCGAGATAGCGGCATATGAACCGGAGCCATCAGCAGCAAATGGCTTCGCCATTGTTGTACCATGGGCGTGGACGTCGTAGATATGGGGTCCGGTCGCATCGACGCCACCAATCAGGAGATAGGCTCCGATGTAGCCCTGATACTTGTAGAGATGGTTCTTGGCACGACGCATCGCTGTGATGACACGGGCCTTCTTGCCGGTGTTCAGCTCCATGAGACGGAGGTTTGCGGACAGCATCTTCGTGACTTGGTCGAGATCGGCGGCTGTTCCGGCGCCACAGGCGTAGATGGATTCGGTCAGCTTGTGGACCTTTTCGCACTGCTTGTCGGCGATGATGTTGCCGGCGGTGGCACGGGAGTCGGCGCCCATGACGACACCATCCTGAAACACATCTAGATAGACTAAATCATCACATAAAAAGTGCCTACCTTGTAAATGGCTCCAACAATGGTGGTACCAGTGCTGCGGGCAACCGGCGGCTTCATGCCACACTCAACCAACGCGATATTGCGAGCAACATTGTCGAAGTTGAAGGCCTCGCAGGGCTCGTAGTCGACTTGGATGGTCTTGCCTCCGGACATGATTTCAGGCTGGAATTTGGTGATATTAGACTTGAGGAAACGGGTGAACGGCCGCGAAAAAGAGGAACTCGGGCGAAGTCATCGTTTTCAAGAAACACACAACGAAGCTCGCTTTCGTGGTGGGAGTCACTTTGGGGACAATGTGCGCGTTGCGTGTATTTCAACATTTTTCACAAATTTACAAATTTCCGCCTTCTTTTCAACTTTTTTCAAAATCTGTCTTCCAAAAAACTTCCTAGGATCCTGTTGAACCTTTTTAAAAAGCCACAAAACTTTAAATCATCGACATCTTTATTTATTATTAAAAACGAATGAAAAATATTACCAAATATCAAATTATCAAAATTACAATACAATTTACACGTCTTTATCAACTTTGAGGTCATCATCTGTCTTCACCGGAGCTTTCTTGGCTTTCTTGGGGGCCTTTGGACGATCTTTGAAGACTTCCTTTTGGTAGACTTGCAAGGGGCGCTCGAAACCTGGAAAGGGGGGCTTTGGATTTTGAAATTTACACTTTTAAAAACGGCAAACCTTTGGAAGCAGCCTTTGGGACCGGAAGCTCTTCAAAGTCGACAAAACCGACTTCCTTGAGGAGATATTCTTTGAATTGCTCCGGCTTGAAGGTGATTGTCTTGTAGGTTTCGCGGAATTCGTCCTAAATGGATGAGTTTATATATATTTTTGCCGAAATTGGATGTTTAAAAGGTAAGAAACTCACAACACCCTTGGCCCGCTTCCAATAGGACGAGAAATCCTGTGGCTCTACGATGAGACGGCCGCCAGGTCGGAGATTCCGGAAAGCTCGCTGGAAGAACTTCTTCATGCCCTCGTCGCCCCAGTTGAGATGGATCCATTTCGTGATGGACAGGGCGAGGATTACGTCGAATTCGGGCTGGGTTTGCTCGAGTTCTTCGTCGAATTCTGGGACGTAGTTTTGGGTGCGGAACCAGACGTTTTGGGGGAATTGACGGTGTTTTGGGGCTTCGTGGTCGGTGATGAGGGAGACGGGAAAGCGGCCGATCTTCTGGAATGGCAATTACAACTTATAAAGGTGAAATGAAGGAAAAATATATATAAAAACACACCTCATCGTCCTTGCACTGCTGCCCGATGTTGATGCGAGCCTGTCCGACGAGATGCTGATCGATATCGATGCCGAGGATCCAGGAAGGCTCAAACTCCTTCGCAATGGTCAACGTCAAGAAGCCCGCATTGCAGCCAATGTCGAGGATGTTTCGACGACGGAACCAGTCCTTGTTGAAGACGTCAATGCGCGGATCCCGGTCGAGGCCCTTCAGACGGTTGCCATAATAGCGATGGAAGTTGCCGTATCGATATCTGCAAGTTTCACAATAACAAAACATTCAAAAAACTACAAAACCACCTCAAATTGAGCTTCTTCTGCTGCTCTTTCTTCGAGAGCGGACCCGCCCCACTGCCAGCGACCCCCGACGAACTCGCAACAGACTGCCCGTCCTTTTCCTCGCTTTTCGGGCATTCCTTCACTTCCGTATCATCCTTCTCGACTCTCGCGATCTTGGCCGGGCGACCGGAATACGTGGAATCATCAGACAGAAGCTAAAACAAGCAAATTATATATAAAAATTGACCACAACTAGAAAATGAGTAAAACCAACCTTTCGTTTGGCAACAACCTCCTCCACATTCGAAATGCGGTCCTCATCGCGGATTTCAACTCGACGAACCATCTCGACCGATCTCGAGCTCCCAACAGTCGAAGCCATTCGAAACTGGATCAAGCAAAGGGCGCGAAACTGTCGCGCGACGCATTTGCCCCGAAATCTTTGGCGAAGTGGACTTTTGCAACGTCTCTTTTTCTCGAAACTTTTTGCTGTTCTTTGAAATTTTAGTTGTCGTCGAGCTTTTCTTTCAGTTTTTTCCACATTTCTATCTTATAAAAGCCTTGTTAATGTTTATCAATACGATCATCAAATGTAAAAAACAAAGCTACTGACAATACCAGTTTTATTTTGAACAGGAATAGTTCAAGTTGACTTTATTCTTATACTTTATTTTTGTCTTCATGATATCAGTTTTTCATATATTTTTGGCTTTGCTACGTCTCTTAAATAGCTTTATTTTTCTATAGGACGACGCAACGTTTCTTTAAGTATAATTTTGTTTGAGATACACGGTAATGGATTTTGATTTTGTGGTTTGATTTCTTCTTTACTTTATTTTTTCTTAACGCTTGTACAGTTTTTTCTGACTAGTTAATAACTTGAACACAATCAAAGTAGCAAAAGCGAACCTTAACATGTTACCTATTATGATCAGAAAGCGGTTCTTACAGTTTTAGAGTTTTAAATCCGTCGCTTCAGGGGCCCAGGTACTCATGCCGCCATCAATGACCCAGATGGACCCAGTTATGAAGCTTGACTTTTCATCTGCCAACAACAAGAAGGCGGGAACAAGTTCGGTCGGAATTCCAAACCGACCAGCTGGAGTGACAAAGCGGAAGAGTTGTTCTCGCTGAAGTTTTATTCGTTTTTGACAATGTCAAGTGTACTCATTTGAGAGACTTACCTTTTCATTGAAAGCGGCACGCTCAGCATCGGTGGCATTGATGATAGCCCTTTGCTGGATGTTGCTTTCGAACGGGCCATTGTTGATGTTGTTGATTCTGATGCCCTTTTTCATCAAACTTTGGTTGATGTTTTGCGTGAATCGATCGATAGCTGACTTTGACATACTGTAGATCACGCCTTCGATGCCTGCTTCCGTCTGAAACTTTAACTATGCACTGAAACAAGGTACCACCAGTTTAACTTACACTTTTGGATATGGCAGCAATGCTTGACACATTGATAATGTTGCCTTTGGTTTTCTCGAGATGCGGTGTGGCCAGTTCGACGAGACAAAAGACAGCTCGAACATTGACGGCGAAAACAAAATCAAAGTTTTCGGTGGCGGTAGTCGTGCCACCCGGCTTCTTGAAGACACCGGCGTTGTTGACAAGAACGTTGATCTTGCCGAAGCGAGCAACGGTTTCGTTGATGAGTTTATCTTGTGTTGCGTCGTCGTTCAACTCGCCCTGGACCTTCAAAATGCGGGTTTCTGGGATGCCAGCACCGTGAAGGGCTTTTTCAGCCGCGGCAAGACGCTCGGTGTTGGTGCCATGGAGGACGACAGAGGCGCCTTCTTTCGCGAATCCAAGGATAACAGCTTTGCCGATACCGGCCGAAGATCCAGGGCCGGATCCAAGGGGTAGCAGGGGGTAGCCAGGCTACCCAAAAAGTTTTTGAAACGTTAAATTCGTGGGCTTATTGCCCTGAAAATGGCCAAAAAGGGGCGTGGTTTAGACAATTTTGACATTCTGCTACCCTTTTTTAAAAAGCCTGGATCCGGCCCTGCGAAGATCCGGTGGCAATAACAACTTTATCAGTAAAGCGCGACATGGTCATCAGATTGCTCTGCACAGTTTTCAATCAACTTAGCAACTATCACAGAGACAGCCACCGACAACGATAAACAACACCAATAACGTAACATTGTTTCGTTCTTGCACACAAGTCATAAATGTTGTGTTTAGATCACTCCATTCGATTGTAAAGGCTTATATATAACCTTGGGTTTTTGCTGATGTTTTGTGATTTTGGGTTTTACGATGAACATTTTTTGACTAATCAGAGTGCTCCAATATCGATAAACATAAAAATAAGTATATTTCCAAATAATCTTGTCTGACAATATTCAGTTTACAATTTTAAATCAGACGGTTCAGGTGCCCAAGTACCCATGCCGCCGTCAATGACCCATAGAGATCCTGTGATGAAGCTGGATTTCTCGTCAGCCAGAAGCAGAAAGGCCGGAACAAGTTCTTCAGGTTCGCCGCAACGGCCTGCTGGTGTGAACACGCTCAGACTTTTTGTTCTCTGTAATTTATGAGTTTTTTTCTGTTACATGACAAAATTGCCCAATTTACTTACATATTCTTGAGCTGCGGCATATTCTTCTGCAGTTGCATCAGGGACCGCCCTTTGTCGGAAGTTACTTTCAAAGGGCCCAGGGTTGATGTTGTTTATGCGGATGCCCTTCTTCATCAGACTTTGGTTGATGTTTTGAGTGAAACGGTCCAGAGCCGCCTTCGACATCGCATAAGTGGTACCAATGATTCCATGTTCCATCTGAAAACGGCCATAAAATTGTGAACGTTGTCAATGGTTGAACTTACGGGTTTGACTGTTGAGACAATGCTTGAAACATTGATAATGTTGCCCTTGGTCTTTTCAAGATGCGGTGTGGCGAGTTCGACGAGACGAAAGACAGCTCGAACATTGACGGCGAAAACGTAGTCATAGTTTTCAACATCGGTCGCCGTACTACGGGGTTTTCTAAACGAACCGGCATTGTTGACGAGGACGTCGATCTTGCCGAATCGGGCAAGGGTTTCATTGATGATCTTGTCGTGGGTGGCGTCTTGATTCAACTCGCCTTGGACTTTTAAAATGCGGGATTCTGGGATGCCAGCTTCAATCAAAGACTTTTCGGCATCGGCCAGACGCTCGGTATTGGTACCATGAAGGACGACAGAGGCGCCCTCCTTCGCGAATCCGAGGATCGCAGCTTTGCCAATACCGGTTGAAGATCCAGTCACGATGACAACTTTGTCGGTGAAACGGGACATTGTAAAACTAAAACTGCACCGGTTGTCTTAACGACGGACAATTTGGGGGCCTTCAATAGCTTTTATATGTAATGCACGTATAAAATTGTGACTCTTTTGTGCTCTGACATTCGCCAAGCCCTGGGGTATGCAGAATGCAATGGTAAACACACAACAGAGCTTAGATTAGAAACGGCCAGGTAAATTCGTTGTGTTTTATTTCTTGAAATCTATTTACAGTTTTTTCTCTAACATTTGCGGTACGTTTTGGTCATAACTTGTAAATTTGTGGTCGTCTTACAACTGCTATGTTTTCGTAACTGTTTTGTGTTTTTTTCAGATCAGGCTCTAACGCATACGTATGGAAATGACAAAGTTCTATTTGTAGCGGAACTAATTCAGTACAGTTTTCCTAATCAACTTATGAATTTATTGTTTTCAATAATAAAGTGTTTTATAATTTACAACTTCAAATTAGACGGTTCAGGTGCCCAGGTACCCATACCACCGTCAATGACCCATAGAGATCCTGTGATGAAGCTGGATTTCTCGTCGGCTAGAAGCAGAAAGGCGGGCACGAGTTCTTCAGGTTCACCACAACGGCCTGCGGGAGTGACAACGCTGAGGCTTTTAGATCGCTGTAAATGTTTTGTTTGAAGAACATGTTCAAAATTATGATTTTGCAGTTTACTTACATGTTCCTGAGCTGCGGCACGTTCTTCATCAGTTGCTTCCACTACCGCTCTGTTGCGGAAGTTGCTTTCAAATGGACCAGGGTTGATGTTGTTCATTCTGATGCCCTTCTTCATCAAACTTTGGTTGACATTTTGCGTGTATCGGTCAAGAGCTGCTTTTGTCATGCCGTATATGGTAGCAACCATGCCAAGCTCAATCTGTAACGGATCATTTATAACAACCGTGCCAGTTTAGAAAACTTACAGGTTTACACATTCCAGCAATGCTGGACACGTTGATAATGTTTCCCTTCGTTTTCTCAAGATGCGGAGTGGCCAACTCGACGAGGCGGAAAACAGCTCGGACATTGACGGCAAAAACGTAGTCAAAGTTTTCGACATCGGTCGCTGTATCCCCCGGCTTCCTGAACGAACCAGCGTTGTTGACGAGAACGTCGATCTTGCCAAAACGGGCAACGGTTTCATTGATGATCCTGTCATGGGTAGCATCCACGTTTAGTTCACCTTGCACCTTCAGAATGCGGGATTCCGGGATGCCGGCATCGTGGAGGGACTTTTCAGCCTCGGCCAGACGCTCGGCATTGGTGCCGTGAAGGACAACAGAAGCTCCTTCCTTCGCGAATCCGAGGATAACAGCCTTACCGATGCCGGCGGATGATCCGGTCACAATGACGACTTTGTCGGTGAAGCGAGACATGATTAGTCAAGGTATTTCGAGCAACAAAATCGGTAAAACTAAACTTAAGATGGCGTTTTGAGAAAAGACCTAAAATTTGGTTGCATTTCGCAGTTTATATGTGTTTGCATTTGTTACCTTTTTGTGCTCGTCTATCATGCATGCCTTCATGTCCGCAGAATGCAAAGGCAAACACAAACTAAAGCACAAAATGAAAACAAAATAGCCAGCGAGCTGACTTATAATTGTGGTAAGAGACAGGTCTGCAGTTTTGTTCTTCTAATAATTTTATTTGGTTTAAAAATTTTGTTTTTGTAATTATACATAGTCTTAATTTCAGTTAAAAATTCAAATAAGGGTTCGGTGCTTTCTCCATTTTTTTCTGAAGTGACACTCGAAAATCATTTACAACTTCAAATCAGTAGCTTCAGGTGCCCAGGTGCTCATGCCGCCATCAATAACCCAGATTGACCCTGTAATGAAGCTTGACTTTTCATCAGCCAACAACAAGAAGGCGGGGACAAGTTCATCGGGGTGTCCGTAACGTCCAGCGGATATGATCTTTTTCATGAATTTTGTACGCTAAAGAATTGCATTCACGTACCAGTTTACTCTTAATTAAAAAAACATACCGTATCAATGGAAGCAGCACTCTCGGCATTGGGATCCGTGATTGACCGATGATGAATGTTGCTTTCAAAAGGACCAGGATTGATGTTGTTGATTCGGATGCCTTTCTTCATTAAACTTTGGTTAATGTTCTTTGTGAAGCGGTCGACAGCAGTTTTAGACATGCCGTAGACGACGTTTTCGATAGGTGCTTCATACAGTTTTTTGATTCCGGCAACGCTGGACACGTTGATGATGTTGCCTTTGGTTTTTTCGAGATGTGGGGTGGCAAGTTCGACCAGACGGAAAACGGCACGAACGTTGACAGCAAAGACGTAATCAAAGTTTTCGGTTGCTGATTTTGGGGTACCCGGCATTTTGTACAAGCCAGCATTGTTGACGAGGACGTCGATCTTGCCGAAGCGGGCAATGGTTTCGTTGATGATCTTGTCGTGGGTAGCGTCTTCGTTGAGGTAGCCTTGGACTTTCAAGATGCGGGATTCTGGGACGCCGGCATCGTGGAGTGCCTTTTCAGCGTCAGCCAGACGCTCGGTATTGGTGCCATGGAGCACGACAGAGGCGCCTTCCTTCGCAAATCCGAGGATCGCAGCCTTGCCGATTCCGGCGGAAGACCCAGTAACAATAACAACTTTATCAGCAAAACGGGACATTGTTGAATCTGAAAACTCGCAAAAGTAAACACTGATCACTATTGACGACCTGCAGCAAAAGGTCGCTTTCGACTAATGCACAAACAAGAGAAACCGCCCTTTGGCCAACTAATATTATCTCTCTGTTGCTGCAGTGAGTCGATCAATGCGGTCAGAGTTCAACAGGACACAATAAATGTTTGCTCTTGCATCATTTTATTCGTTCGTTTGTATAATGAGCATATTTATAGACGAATCATAACGAACTACAGTTTATTAAGTTTCAAGTCAGTCGCTTCCGGAGCCCAAGTGCTGGAACCGCCGTCAATGACCCAGATAGAGCCCGTGATGAAGCTGGATTTCTCGTCAGCGAGCAAAAGGAAAGCTGGGACGAGTTCTTCGGGTTGGCCAATGCGACCGGCCGGCGTAATCGCTCCGATTAGTTTGCCGCTCTAGAACAACAGATTAGCATTATATCTCGCCATGTTTATGATTACTATGCGCATATTTACCTGATCTTTGACCGCGGCGAGGAATTCCGGCTTTGCCTCAACGAAGGAACGGTTTTGGATGTTGGTCTCGAACGGTCCAGGGTTGATGTTGTTGATGCGGATGCCCTTTTTCATTAAACTTTGGTTGATGTTCTTCGTGAATCGGTCCAGTGCGGATTTGGACATGGCGTAAGCGACGTTTTCGTTGGAGATGGAGAGCTAAAATGCTACAGTTTTGATTTTAAATATGGTTTATTCAATGCTTACCGGTTTCGACAAGCCGAAGATGCTTGAAACATTGATGATGTTTCCCTTGGTCTTTTCCAAATGCGGTGTCGCAAGCTCAACGAGACGGAAGGGAGCTCGGAGATTGACCGCAAGGACGTAGTCGTAGTTCTCAGTTTGAGAGTTGATGTGACCAGGCTTCCGTCCGACACCGGCATTATTGACGAGGACGTCGATCTTGCCGAAGCGGGCGATGGTTTCATTGATAAGCTTGTCGTGGGTGGCGTCTTCGTTGAGGTAGCCTTGGATCTTTAAGATACGGGATTCAGGTATGCCAGCATCGTGGAGAGCCTTTTCAGCCTCGGCCAAACGCTCGTTATTGGTACCATGAAGGACGACAGAGGCGCCTTCCTTTGCGAATCCGAGGATGACGGCTTTGCCAATACCGGCCGAAGATCCGGTTACGATGACGACCTTGTCAGTGAAGCGGGACATGATTAAATCTGTAAATTGCAGTTCGAACGTGATAAATCAAACAAGAGTTCTAAAGATTCACGCAATGACCAGAAAGACAACCACAGTCAGTTTCTTTGATTTAGGTCTGCAGTTCAACAAGGCGGGTATTTGTAGTTGTGGCCACAAAACACAAAATGGAACCCTACAGGTTTTGTAGGACTCTTATGACGTGATTTTACCTCATGCAGTATCATTGTCCTAGCTTTAATCAACGGCTGTTTTGTGCCATCTGATAATGGTAACTTTTTTAAACGTCATTTGTGGAAAGCGATTTTCGTTTTTTAACAGCAGTTTTTACCAATTAAAAATGAACAAAATTAATCAAGGAAGACAATACAGTTTATAATTTCAAATCCGTAGCTTCTGGAGCATAGGTACTCATTCCACCATCGATGACCCAAGTAGCTCCAGTGATGAAACTCGACTTCTCATCTGCCAGTAGCAACACTACGGGAATGAGCTCATCCGGATGTCCCATTCGTCCAGCGGGGGTCAGCTTCTCAAAAATATTGAACATCTGTAAAATAACTAATCATAAAAACTAAAAATATGTATTTTTAAAAGGTTATTACCGCATCGCTTGTCTTGACTGCCTTATCCGACTTTTCATCATCGGAAGAACGCTTGATGACATTGGTCTCGAATGGTCCAGGATTGATGGCGTTGATTCGGATGCCTTTTTTCGCCAGACTTTGACTGATGTTCTTTGTGAAACGGTCGATGGCAGCCTTGGTCATACTGTAGACGGTGAGTTCCAATTGACCTTCCATCTAAAAAGAACAAGTAAGAAGACAGTTTTGAAAGTAAAGTATAGTTGAACACTTACGAATTTAGCAAAACTTGTAACACTAGAAACGTTGACGATGTTGCCATTTGTCTTTTCCAGATGTGGAGTCGCCAATTCGACCAGACGGAAAACGGCACGAACATTGACGGCAAAAACGTGGTCAAAGTTTTCGATTGCCGACTTTGCTGTACCTGGCATTTTGTACAAACCAGCATTGTTGACAAGGACGTCGATCTTGCCGAATCGGGCAATGGTTTCGTTGATGATTTTGTCATGAGTGGCGTCTTCGTTGAGGTAGCCTTGGACCTTCAAAATGCGGGACTCTGGGATGCCGGCGTCAAGGAGGGCTTTCTCAGCCTCGGCCAAACGCTCGGTATTGGTGCCATGAAGGACGACAGAGGCTCCTTCCTTCGCAAATCCGAGGATTATAGCTTTGCCAATGCCGGCCGAAGATCCAGTTACAATAACAACTTTGTCAGCAAAACGGGACATCGTTTAGTTGAATCGCCACTTGTCTGACAAAAAAATGAAAACCAAAAGTGCAGTTAACCTAAATAGTGGTGCACAACATGAAGCACTAATCTCTTAATCATGTATAGTCAAGTGCTAATGCAATGTGATTGTTATCAACAGTTCACGTGGTCCAAGGGTTAGAAAGATTTTTGAAAATGATGCACTGATTAGTTTATTCCGCTGTCTTATTGACTTTTTTTTACGTCAACGGTGTTTTTTTTAAACAAACGACTTCAAAAACTATAATAACGATGAAATAGAGATGTTTTTTTACAAATTCAAATCAGTCGCCTCCGGTGCCCAAGTACTCATGCCTCCATCGATAACCCACGTCGATCCTGTTATGAAAGTTGATTTCTCATCCGCGAGTAGCAGAAAAGCCGGAACAAGCTCGTCGGGATGACCCAATCGCTTTACGGCCGTCGCTTGTTCGAAGAATTTGAAAACCTGAAAACAAGTTATTACAATTGAAAAAAGTAACAATGACTACCAAAGTGTTTGTGGCTTCTGCAGTCTCCCGGTTTTCATGCTCCAGCGATCGATTGACAACATTGGTGTCAAATGGTCCAGGGTTAATGTTGTTGATTCGGATGCCCTTTTTGGCAAGACTCTGATTGATGTTTTTGGTAAAGCGGTCGATGGCGGATTTGGTCATTCCATAGACGACTAATTCAGGGTGTTCCATCTTAAGGAGCAGTCGCAGTTTTGATAAATGAAAGAAAACTTACAAATTTCATTATTCCAGCGACACTGGAGACATTGATGATGTTGCCTTTGGTCTTTTCAAGATATGGGGTGGCCAATTCGACGAGGCGGAAGACAGCGCGAACGTTGACGGCAAAGACGTAATCAAAGTTTTCCGTAGCTGTTTTGTAGTTTGATGGCTTGCGTCCGACACCGGCATTGTTGACGAGGACGTCGATCTTGCCAAAACGAGCAATGGTTTCATTGATGATTTTGTCGTGGGTGGCGTCTTCGTTGAGGTAGCCTTGAACCTTCAGAATGCGAGATTCGGGGATGCCGGCGTCGTGAAGGGCCTTTTCAGCTTCGGCCAGACGCTCAGTATTGGTGCCATGAAGGACGACGGAGGCACCTTCCTTGGCGAATCCGAGGATCACAGCCTTGCCGATGCCGGCGGAAGATCCGGTTACGATGACAACTTTGTCAGCAAAACGGGACATTCTTAAAACGCGTTGAAAGCTAAGATTTTCTTGATGGTTATAAACAAAACACCTAGACTGCGCTTCAAAGCTTCTAGTCGTCAAATGCTTGAAAATGTTGTTATCCTGGTTTTTCATCAAGCAGTTTTTATTTACCTTTATACTCAACACTTGTACTACGTCTGCGTTTTTTCGTTAATACAACGGAACCAATTCGGATTCATAGAAATCCCTTTCAACTTGTTTTTTCTCTTTATATTTTTGAGTCTACAATTATCAACGCCTTGCGTGTTTATTTTGTACTTGAAGGGGCGAAAACCAGGAAGATCAAAGCCAAATGCAATGCATTCTTTGCTTGAAGAAATTCTTCATAATTGGGTCGGAAAACTGAGTCTAAATGGACAAACTTGATAAACATTACACATCCAGTTTATCAATGAAATTCTATGTTTTGAAACGTGTTATCAATTATATGTTTTGAATCGACGAACTGGTTGCAAGTTGCAACATGTCGTCAGGCTTCAATAACATCCTCATACGGACAA
The DNA here is from genome assembly GCA_024447225.1 of Panagrellus sp. LJ2284. Taxonomy (NCBI): domain Eukaryota; kingdom Metazoa; phylum Nematoda; class Chromadorea; order Rhabditida; family Panagrolaimidae; genus Panagrellus; species Panagrellus sp. LJ2284. The sequence continues at coordinate 4,055,906 of JAMRYC010000005.1, read as the reverse complement.
AATGTGTTGATCTTTCGTCCAGCTTTTCAACGGGCGATTGCCGCGGACACGCATACGTGTATTTGCGATAGAGCTCAACGTGACCAAAATACACTGACAAATGACCAAAGTGTCCAAATGTATACTTCCGGTTGGGAGGAGAGATTGCTATTTTGGAAACATTTTTGGCTACAAGTCCCCTGAGGCAGTTTTCTATTAATTGTCATGTTGGGGTGTGTATAAATAAGATAAAAGCACCAAGATAATCACAGTTTTTGCAAATTCTTGTAGCCGTGCTTTCCGTTAAAATATTTCTTTTTTCAAAACTTTACAGATATAGCCATGTCCCGCTTCACCGACAAAGTCGTCATTGTTACCGGATCTTCCGCCGGAATCGGTAAAGCCATTATCCTCGGATTTGGAAAGGAAGGCGCCTCCGTCGTTCTTCATGGTACCAACACCGAGCGTTTGGCCGAGGCTGAGAAGTCCCTCCTTGACGCCGGCATCCCAGAGTCCCGCATTTTGAAGGTCCAAGGCTACCTCAACGAAGACGCCACTCATGACAAAATCATCAATGAAACCATCGCACGTTTTGGCAAGATCGATGTCCTCGTTAACAATGCCGGCGTCTACAAAAAACCGGGCGTAACCACTAACGATACCGAAAACTTTGACTATGTTTTCGCTGTCAATGTTCGAGCTGTCTTCCGTCTTGTTGAGCTTGCTACACCACATTTGGCGAAAACAAAAGGCAATATTATCAATGTCTCTAGTGTTGCGGCAATCAATAAACCGGTATGTTTCACAAGGGACCGGCACGAGCTCCCGGAAGCAAATCCAATCGAGACCTATGCCATTCGAAAGAGCATCAAATTCTAAGGTCAAAGCCGTCGTCTATATCTGCAATGGAATTTTTTTGAGAGTGCCGTGATTTTTTAAAGTCGTTTTCAGCTTGATTTTGAAGGTTCATATCTCAGCTCAGAAACGAGTACCAGCGGTGTACTCAATAGGGCTTATAGATGTGCCCTAGGGCTGTCTCCAAAAATTTTTTCAGATGGATATGCCATGGCATTTTCGAGTAATGGGCGTCGAAAAATTACCATAGTTTGAAGGATCATAACTCATAAATGCCACGGCATTTTGATCTGAAAAAATTTTTGGAAACAGCTCTAGGGCACATCTATGAGCCCTATTGCACACAAAAAAAAGCGTAATCGAAAGATTACGCGCGGCGTAAACTTTCGATTACGCGAGGCGTAATGTTCCTAAACATTACAGGCGGGTGTCATCGAACGATTACGCCCCGTGTGAATGATTACGCGCCGGCGTAATCTTTCACACCACCAAATTTGAATGCGCTTTTACCCCGCTTTTGCCGTTCAGTTAGCTTATTGTTGTTTCCAAGTGTACAAAATCACTTACAAAATCTCAGAAAACGTACAATTTATTGAAAACCCTTCAAGAAATGCGAAAAAAGAGGATATGTAAACTATAACAATACACGACATATTACAACCGAAAATGGAAACAATCGACACTATATAACAATAGCTAGCAACAGACTTATCAAAGAAGCAATCGTGCATGGTGTTCGTGGGCTTTTCATTGGTGTAAGTAAATAATTTCATGTAGACTTCTTTGGCCGCAGGCTGATGAGCGTCTTTCTTCTGTTGCTGTCGCTACTGGGTTGATTTTGACTCTGCAAGCTGTGAAGTTATGAAAGGAGGTCAATGGGAACGATACTGACGTCCGTTGGAAGTTCTGGAAGGAAAATTATATATAACTTCCATGGGTTATTGGTGTAAAAACATACTTTTCGCACAATCAAGGACGTTGGACTTCCGGCGCAGTCGCTGCAGCATGTAAAGATGTAAGTTCATTCTAAAAAAGATTATTAAACGCTTGTGTTTTGATAGAAACAACCTACTTAACAGAAAATCGCAAATAGCTGCGAGATGGGCGTTGTCGTGGTCAGAGATCGACGGTTCCATGGTCGAAGAAGCTGGTGACATGGGTTGAACAATTGACAGTCGCCCCTTCAGCTGAAACATCACGGTAAAGGAGCAGTAGAACAATACTGATAACAAAACAAGCCCGAAAACCTTTATGAAAATGAAACTTAGACGCTGCAGCTTTGCCGCGCCTTTGTTGCAGCGTTTCAAACTGTGAAAGTTTACGCCATCCGTAAACTTTATGTGAAACATTACGCGCAACGTAATCTTTCGATTACGCGTTTGGCGTCACTAGAATGTTTACGCTTTCCGTAAACTTTCACATTTTTTGTGTGTGAGTACACCGCCGGTACTCGTTTTTGAGCTGAGATATGAACCTTCAAAATTAAGCTGAAAACGACTTTAAAAAATCACGGCACTCTCAAAAAAATTCCATTGCAGATATAGACGACGGCTTTGACCTTAGAATTTGATGCTCTTTCGAATGGCATAGGTCTCAATTGGATTTGCTTCCGGGAGCTCGTGCCGGTCCCTTGTCAGGTAATCTACGGTTTTCAAAACTTTTGTTTTAAGCTTGAAAGCGGTATTGAAAATTCTGTATACGGAATGTCAAAATCAGCTCTTGATCGCTTTACAAAGTGTGCCAACCAAAGTTTGATGACAAAAGGTATACGAATCAACAACATCAACCCTGGGCCCTTTGAAAGTAACATTGTGACCCGTACTCTGGGAGATTCCGCGCCATTTGAGCTTATTGCTGCAGTCAATGCCGGTGTAAGATAATTTCGGTTATAAATAACAGTGTAATAAGCCGAAGTGCATCTGTTTCAGACCCACCAATGCGTCGAATTTGTAACTTCGGCCAAGCGGTTTGGTCAACCTGAAGAACTCGTCCCGGCTTTCTTGTTGTTGGCTGATGAAAAATCCAGTTTTGTTACAGGGTCAATCTGGGTTATTGATGGTGGCATGAGTACCTGGGCTCCCGAAGCAAATGATTTGAAATTGTAAATTACCAGAGATGGTATCTAAAACATTTCCTCAGAAAAGCGAAACGAATATGGTTCCAGTTTACAAAAATAAACGTGCTTTTGGTGATAAATCCGCTTTTAACGTACAACATTTAAAACCATGAACATGTAATCTTTAAAGGCATATCGCAACAGATTGAATATTAATGGATACAAGCAAGAAACAAACGTTGACTTTGTACTTTTTGATGAAAATCAAACAATATTTCTGAAGGTTGTCAGTTTTTTTTGTAAAAAAAAACAGTTTTGAACTTAAGTTTATTCATTATGGTTGAAATGCAAAGTGTTTCATTAGCCATGTGGAGACTTATGCAGCCTAACAACATTAATAGAGAGAGTGAGCTTGGCGCACCAGATGTGCGCCGCGCCAAGCCCCAGAGGAGCATCCTGGCGGATGACAACAAGCCGAGATCGTAGACGGTCTAGTCAATCACATTTATTTCACTACCATACAAGCCTTATATTCACGTTACAACAGTTCTAGAATCATCGAAAGGGGAGGGGCACACAATGTTTGGGGACAAAGGGCACGGGAACGTATCATTTCCGGCAGCTCGATCGCGAAAGCTGCCGGATATGTTGATGCATTCGGCGCTTTTCCCACTGATCAGTGCAAACGATACAGACAACAATTTCAAAAAGTTAGAAATACATTTCAATTCCACATATGTCCACCAAAACCTCGTGCCAACACTGCTGTTGCGCAGCCTTCATGACATCATACAAAGATTGTCGATAAGATTTGAACCTCTTGTTTGTCACTGACCGATACCCTTTTGGGGGGCCTTTCACCCTTTCGTGACTCCCGAGAACCTAGTGACCTTGTACTGCTCTTTCGAGCCCTCCGAATGCACTGCAAGAAGTCTTTTCGTGCTACTTTTGTTAGATTTTGCACAGCGGAATATTTTTTATTTGTGCTTTTCACCTTTACAACAACGCACAGTTTTTGTTACAAATACTTTAACCATGGAAAGCAAGATTTCTGACAAAGCTTCAAAACTATCTCCAAATTTCTGTCTAGTATGTGCCGAACCAACAAATTGTTGTCATTATGACGTCTCATGCTGTAATGGTTGTAGAATTTTCTTCAAAAGAACTATAACGTCGGTAAGGGTCTATGGATGTGATGCTAATGGTAACTGTAAAGTAAAGGGTAAAAACTATTGCCGGCAGTGTCGATTTGATCAATGTGTGCGTGTTGGCATGAACCCTGCTGCTGTTAAGTTTTCTAAAAACATTAATGTTAAAGCTGTTATTCGGTTTTTTGAATCTCGGAAACGTTTTCTTGAACAAGCGGACATGATTAGTCCGCCATCAACATCAGCTTCACCAGAAATAGAAGTCGTTCCGGCAAAAATGGCTTCAATCAAACTTCCGCAGCCAATGGAGTACCACGACGTTGATTTTCTGCTATTTTTGGAGTCAAAAGTCCGAACACTTCGAGAATCTAGTTTTAATCCAGAATATATTTTTACTTCAAGATTAAAAGAACTTATTGAAAAAGAAAATGAACTCGGCAACGCTGATCGATATGACAACAACACAAATTGGCCTATTACAATAGAAATGCGTACCGATCCACGATTAGAAAACATTAAAAGTGAAAAGAAGCCTGTAATTAAGCATTGGTTTGCTATAGACTTGATTCTGGGCATAGATATGGCAAAGATTTTACCAATTTTTCAACAGCTGGCACCAATCGATAAGGTATTGAAGCCGCGAGCCAATTTACAGTTTTTAAAAACCAATTAAGTTTTCAGATGCCTTTCATCACAAATGTTCTCGTCGCCATTTCTCTTCTCACGCAAAGTTACTACAGTCATGAAAAACATTGTGAAGCGATTACTTATCCTGATGGTTTCACGCCGCTGTGGCTGATGCAACAAAGAGAAATGACGAAGCTAGAAACGGAAATTTTTATTCGATCTGTTCATCCGGTAAAGCGAATTGACTTAACCAAAGAGGAATACGTGCTCATAAAGGCCATTATTTTCTGCAATCCGGCATGTGAAAACATTTCTGACGCCGGCCAACGACTCCTGGAACAAGAATGCGAGAGATATTCAAGGACTCTTCTGAGATACATGCAATCGATTCACGGCGACGTAAAAGGCGCTTCTCGATACGCGCAAGTTATCGCTATCATGGAAGCCATGGCATACTTCGCAGAACGAATGCGTGAATTTCATTTGTTACGGGCTATTACACGAGCTCAAGAGGCAGAACATCAGGGGCGGAAGTCTCGCTCTGTATTTGTTATTGATGACTTGTTTTAAATATAAAATTTGAAAAAATCATTTACTTAGCAAAACTGTAACATTATTCAAAGATTGCAGACAAGATTTGAACCTCCCTTCTATCACACAGTTACTCAAATCGCAGGGCGCAGTTCCCATGAGCCCACTGACCTTGTATAACATTACCTCCAAATGCACACAGCAGCGATTCTGTCGGCGATAGTCCCTCTCAACGGTAGTTGAAATCATGGCAGTTTAGTGACAAACACGGTTACAATGTACTATTTTTAACCGACTATTTTAACCATGAAGAGTAGTTTTAAATATGTAATGGAACCTCCTGATTATTGTCTAGTCTGTGGTGATCCAGCAAAATGCTGCCATTACAATGTGCCATCCTGTTCAAGTTGTAAAGCATTCTTCCGACGGACTGTTATTAATGGAAGAACTTACGGTTGCAACAACACCGGCATTTGCGAGGTTAAAGGCAAAAATTGTTGCCGACAATGCCGTTTCGATCAATGTATTCGCGTCGGGATGAATCCTGCAGGCATTAAATGTACTAAAAATGTAAACATAACGGCTGTTCTTGATTTTGTCGAGTCTCGAAAACGTGCAATTTATGATTTCACGGACATAACAAGTTTCCCATCCACATCGGAGTCTTCAGATGTTTTGCCAACTATTCCGGGTAAAATTGCTTCAGTTAAACTGCCCCAACCAATGGAATACCGCGACGTTGAATTTTTGTTATTTTTGGAGTTAAAATTGCGCAAACTTCGGAAACTGAGCTTCAAACCAGATTATTTGTTTACATCAAGTATAAAAGATATACTTGAAAAGAGGAGTGAACTTGGCAACGCTGATCGATACGACTGCAATGTTGTAACCTCGAAAGTTCCGGGGGATTTCGATCAACACGCTGCTGGTAAAGTTGATAGCAACAACATAATGCAAGTTCTACATCATTGGGTTGCTTTGGATTTGTTACTAACTATTGAAATGACGAAAACCTTACCTGTTTACGCCAAATTGAAACACAATGATAAGGTAGACATTGAATCTTTCGAACAGTTTATCATTTTTATAATTTTAGGAGTCCTTTGTCCGAAACACATATGGAATCGTAACACTTTTTACTCGCAGTTATTACAGTTATGAAAGACACAGTGATGTCATTGTTTATCCCGATGGGGGTAAAATTGAAAACACCCCCAAAAAATTGCTGAATTGCCCCCAAAAACTGGCACCCCCCAAAATTTTTACTGAATTTACCCCCCAAAAAAACCACCCCCAAAATTATTGCTGAATTTACCCCCAAAAAATTATAACCCCAAAATTGTTGCTGAAACTACCACCAAAACACCCACCCCCAAAACTTTAATGAAATGACCCCCAAAAATTCTGATTTGTGGAATTCTTATTAGGTGTCCAATTTTGCGCACCCCGACCCCTTTGAACTTAGCGGGGGTGCGGGGGCGGAGCCCCCGCTTATTTCTCAGACTTAGACTTAGCTCAGACTTAGGATTCTCAGACTTTAAGTTAATTCTGAAGCTTTTAATTTTGGGGGTAATTTCAGTAAATTTTTGGGAGTGGCAGTTGTTGGGGGTAGTTTCAGCAACTATTTTGGGGGTATGATTTTTTGGGGATAATTTCAGCAATAATTTTGGGGGTAAATTTTTTGGGGGGTAATTTCAGCAAAATTTTTGGGGGTGCCGGTTTTTGGGGGCAATTCAGCATTTTTTTGGGGGTCGTTTAAGCTACATCCATCCCGATGGCACTATGCCAATATCACTGTTCCTAACCACGTCAAAAAGTATAACCAAATTAGAAAACGAAGTTATGGTTCGATGTATTCAGCCAGTGAAGCGCATTGGTTTAACGAAAGAAGAGTACGTGCTTCTGAAGGCTATTATTTTCTGCAATCCAATATGTGAAAACATTTCTGATGATGGGCAAGAGTTATTGAAGAATGAGTCTGAACGGTATTCACAAACACTATTGAGATACATGCAGTCAATCCATGGCAACGAAAAAGGCGCTTCTAGATACGCTCAAGTGATTGCAGTCGTCGAAGCAATGTTCTATTTTGCAATGCGAACTCGTGAATATCAGTTGATTCGAAAATTGCAGCGTGTCAAAGAGGCCAGACAATGGGGGCAAGAATATCGAGTTACTTCTCTCATTGATGAATCTTTTTAGTTGTTGTTTGTTATACATTTAGAGAGGTTTTATAACTGTTGATTTTAGTTAAATAAAGTTAGATTTTTTTATGTTGAAAGCATACTCGCCAACTACTTGTGATGATTGATGAACAGTGTATCGAGTTTGGTGACTGCACTTTAGGGTTTTGATCACTTCCTTTTGTTAACAGTGTTCGCTAAAAGAAAAGGTCTCAATATAAAAAAGTCAAGTGAAAGGTTAATTCAATTAGATGACCTGTCCAAAAATGCCAGTAATTCAGCTCAACCCGGTTTTCATTGACCAAACACTTCCGAGACGGCACAGACAAAATGGGTTGACCCCGTACACATCAGGTTCAAAAGAAGTGCATTCGAAGTGATTCTCTAACAATGCCCATGGCAAACCCAGTCCAGTCCAGTTCAACGTAGTGTGGATTGTCTGCGCACATCCTTGTCAATTCTGACTTTTGTTTGATCTGTGAATAGGGCTCTAGTCGTTTGGGTGTTGCGCGTCAATCAATTTGACGTGGAATTGACGCGTCTCGATGCACTGTTCTTTAATCTTAGACGTCGCCTTTTGCAGTTATATGGTTGCAAACTAAATGATTTTTTTGTTTTTCTGCTCCCTTTGTTTTTCTGACTAAAACAGTAAACGCTAAATGTTAATAGTGTAACATCTTAACCCATTTTTGCAGCCAAACCATGTGTGAATACATCGAAACGACTGACATTGATCAATACATGATCAGTGAATTCGAAGACGCTGTTAAAACGTTCATCGAAAACAGCGAATCTCCAGAAGTCGCAATCATGAAACGCAGAGAATGGCAAGTGCGACGTGAAAGCCAAAGAACGCTGCCGTAAATGCCGATTTGATCAATGCATTCTCGTGGGGATGAACCCCATCGGCATCAAACTCCCCGATGAAATTGATTTAGCGGTTGTTATTGAACGGATCGAATCACGAAAACGGGTTCTGATGCAAAACATGGGCATCGTTGACACTGCAAATCCGTCATCCTCGTCAACAGCAAAGGTTTCATCTGTGGAATCAATGCCAGTAATCCCACTCAAAATAACAAAAATTAGAATGCCCCAACCGATGGAATACCGCGACGTTGATTTTCTGTTGTTCTTGGAATTAAAAGCCCGCAAACTTCGGAGATTTAGCTTCAACCCAGATTATTTGTTCAAATTAACTCTAACAGAAATCATTGAGAAAGAAAGTGAACTCGGAAACGCTGATCGATATGACTGTAATGTTGCAAACTTGCCAGTTTCGGAGGATTTTAATCAACACGCAGCTGGTACAGTTGATAGCAAAAACGTAATGCGTGTTTTACGGCATTGGTCTGCTTTGGACTTGTTGCTTACTATAGATATGGCGAAAATTTTACCTGTTTACGCCAAACTGGAACAGAATGATAAGGTAGGCAAGGATCTTCTAAACAGGTCAACAATTTTGCAGTTTTTAGGAAGCTTTTATTCGAAACACATATGGAATCGTAACACTTTTCACTCGCAGTTACTACAGTTATGAAAGACATAGTGATGCTGTTATTTATCCTGATGGCTTTATGCCAATATCGCTGTTTCGAAACACTTCATGAAGTATAAGTAAACTGGAAAGTGAAGTTATGGTTCGATGTATTCAGCCAGTTAAACGCATCGACTTGACGAAAGAAGAGTATGTCCTTCTGAAGGCCATTCTTTTCTGCAATCTTACATGTGAAAACATTTCTGATGCCGGGCGAGAACTGTTAAAAAGGGAATCTGAACGTTATTCCCAAACATTATTGAGATACATGCAGTCGATTCACGGCGACGAAAAAGGTGCTTCCAGATATGCTCAAGTGATTGCTGTCGTGGAAGCCATGTTGTACTTTGCAATGCGAACTCGTGAATATCAGTTGATTCGACAGTTGCAACGTGTCGAAGACGCCAGACGCAGAGGGGAAAAATTTAAGCCTACTTCTATTGTTGACGAATCTTGTTAATTATAATAGCTTATGATTTTTGTTATATACAATTCAAAGAAAATCCCAGTTTAATAAAAATGCATTTTGTCCTCGATGTTTCTAGCATAAGCGATACATTTTCCAAAGATGACCGATAAGACTCGAGACTTTCTTCTGCAACACACGGATACTTTTATTAAGAGGCGTTGACAAACCTCACGAGACCCCACTGACCTTGTATGACCCTATCCCTACAAGGGCACAGCAATGTTTCAATCAGCGATACCACCTCTCGGTTGATGTCAAAACGCATTGCGAGTTAAATGTGAATACATACGTGTGATGTTTGTTAAATGGAAGCCAACAGTTTTAATAAACCCTCAAAGCAGTCTCCCGATTATTGTCTAGTCTGCGGTGATCCAACAAAATGCTGCCATTACAATGTGCCATCATGTATGGGTTGTAGACTGTTCTTTCGGCGAACTGTTATTAATGGAAGAACTTACGGCTGCAGCAAAACTGGCATTTGTGAGGTCAGAGGCAAAAATTGTTGCCGCCAATGCCGTTTTGATCGATGTATTCGCGTCGGGATGAACCCGGCTGGTATTAAATTTCCTAAAAATGTAAACATAAGAGCTGTTTTTAATTTTGTTGAATCTCGAAAACGTGTAATTTATGATTCCACGGACACAATAAGTCTGCCATCCACATCGTCGTCTCCAGATATTCTGCCAACTATCCCAGCTAAAATGGCTTCGATAATACTGCCTCAACCCATGGAATACCGCGACGTGGATTTTCTGTTGTTTTTAGAGTCGAAAGTGCACAAACTTCGTGAATCAAGCTTCAATCCAGAATACATGTTTAATTCAAGTCTAACGGAAATAATTGGAAAAAGAAGTGAACTCGGCAACGCTGATCGATACAACTCTAATGCGTGTTCACCAGTTTTGAAAGATACACGTCAAAACTCTGTGCTTAAAGATGATGTTTTAAACACAATGCGTGTTTTACGGCGCTGGGTTGCTTTGGACTTGTTGCTAACTATAGAAATGGCAAAAATTTTACCTGTTTTCACGGAATTGAAACATGATGATAGGGTATGTATAAAATTATCCAACAGTTTTGTATTTTTATATTTTTAGGAATCTTTTGTCCGAAACACTTATGCCATCGTAACATTGTTCACGCGCAGTTATTACAGTTACAAAAAACGCAGTGATGTAACTATTTATCCTGATGGCACTATGCCGATATCACTGTTTCTAAAAACGTCAAGAAGTATAACCAAACTGGAAAGCGATGTAATGGTTCGATGTATCCAACCTGTGAAGCGTATTGATTTGACGAAAGAGGAGTATGTCCTTCTGAAGGCCATTCTTTTCTGCAATCCTACATGTGAAAACATGTCTGATGCCGGTCGAGCCCTGTTGAAAAAGGAATCTGAGCGCTATTCAGAAACATTACTGAGATACATGCAGTCGATCCATGGTGCTGCAAAAGGTGCTTCAAGATACGCTCAAGTGATTGCAGTCGTCGAAGCAATGTTCTATTTTGCAATGCGAACTCGTGAATATCAGCTGCTTTGGGCTGTAAAACGAGCAGAAGAGGCCAATCGTCTGGGGACGGAATTTCGATCTGTTTGTATTATTGAGGAGTCTTATTAAATGGTATTTATTGTTTTAATGTTTACTTGAAAAAACGTAAAAAATGTATATGACTGATTCAACAAACGACAGTTTAAAAAATGCAATTTAACGTCACTGTTTTTTTTTTCAAAGTTAACAGCTCCTGCCAAGTTGAATTATACTGATGCTTTGGCTCCACTTCCTTTTGCTAGCCACGAAGATTCATTGAAAAATCACATCTTTTAAATAATCGCCTTGGGCTTCCAGATTATCTTTGTATGTTCATAAAAAAAACTTGGCGCAATTACGTTTACTCATGACAGTGCAATTTTTAAACAGTTTTGTAGTTATTTTGACTCTTAAAAACATTCATTGCCTTTATATAGTTATTTAATCGTGACTGCAGTTTTCATAAACTTCAAACTCGAAACACCTCCATTGCATGTTACAACCTTGAAGTCGACTTTTTAGTTGTCCGTGGCTGCGGTCATCGTGACAACTTTTGGCAGACTTTTTAGATTTGTTGCTGGCATAACACTCATTCACTGTCATCGCGGATGGCGGCCGAAAGGTCGTAAAGCTGTTTCGACGACGAGTGGGGTCGTTCGCCTCCGGCAACTCCGGGCCCGTTTTTACCAACGTGACGGCCGTAAAAGGCACATGCTGCACGTTTTGAGAAGCCGAAGGAACGAAGACGTATGTAGTACACCAATACCAAGGTCCTGAAAGGTGGTGCCTTTCACCAGACCGCCTTCACTAGCCAGTCGAATTCGAAATTACTCGGCTTCAGTCCGTTGCGCAAACATTACATTATAAATGTCTTTAGGGCCCCCTTTTTGGATGCTAATGGTGGTCAATAGGTGTAGTTCGGAAGTCATAAGTCAAATGCCTGTGGCACTTTTGGTCAAAATGGAGGTCTGCTTGGATGGGGTGGTTATTTGAAACCATTTTTCACACCCGGAGGCGGTCGTGGAGGGGTGGGGGTGACCATAGGCAGGTAAATGGGGACGGTGGACGGTATTTGACACCTTGGGGAAGTGCCATTTGATGGCATGGGGGCGACAGTTGGTCAGTTTCGCACCTGGGAGGGGTGATGGCACGCGGATACTGTTTCGGGTGTTTGGGATGGCAGGCCATGTTTCGTACAGTTTACAATCAGTTATTTTTGGTGGGTGGCTGTAAAAGTGTTATTTAGAGTGGGTTGTAAAATTAATATTAGAACCGATATTTTGACTTTGCTTAAAGTTGTTCTAATTCCAGATTAAACCTAATACCAGTTTTTGCCAAAAAATAAAAATGCCGTAACCTCCCGTATTTGCCCTTTCCCGACCCCCAATATTGTGCCACGCTAATCTGTACCGAAATCCAATCCCGTCCTTCATGTCCACCGTGCCCTTGGCCCTGCACCCCCTCCCGTTAAAAATAGCTGTTATCCGACGCCATCTTCATGTAGAACACCCTTGCGCTGACGCATCTGAACCCAAGCCCATGTTCGCTACACTGCGATCGCGCGAGGCGATCAGCACTTTCGCCAGGCTGCTAATTACCGTCACCTTAGTCCACCATCACCATTCAAAGTTTTACGGGGGTCCATCGGCAGTCGCCAAGTTCGTAGACCGTAGACAGTATTTGCAGCAGTGATTTGCAGTCGGGCGCGAAGGCTATGTTTAGTTGAGCCGTTCGAAGCCGTCGTCGTCGGAGCCGCATTAGGCGAGCCACGGCGAAGACTGGCTTAATCCGACCTTTGCAAGAGAGAGGTCGTGTATGTTCATCAAAATGAATGAAGGGAAGCGAGGTACAGAAGCGCTGAGGCTGGGAACCTCACGCAGTCTTCGGCAAGGCTTATCCCTTTCTTCGGGGAGGGGTTTTGGGTTGGAGGTGGTTGGAACAATGTTGCTTTGTCTTGGAAGTGGGGTTGGGCGTAATTGGAATTTGGGGGTTCCGGAAGCTTGAATTTGATGTTTTGGATGATACCAGTCGTCTTCCAGTTTTCTCACGGCCCTTTTCGATTCAAATTGGGAGCCGAGTTTTGCCAGAATCTGACCTACATTGAGCCAGTTTACATTACAGTAATCCCAAATCTTCCCCAAGAATGTGTATAGCCCCAAATCTCGACGCCTCGTCCCATCCCAGCCTTGAAAAAACGTGCCCCAATCCCTAATCTTTCAAGTTTCAACAACATTTATCCGTTCTAAAATCATATCCGTAAACCTGTCTCTCGAATGAAATCACACAAACCCACCAGTTTTCACGCACTTCCACCCATATTTGCTCATCCTCCCCTCCAAATGTGTCAATTTCCCTGCAGCCTTTCTCTCCATGGTCTCGCCACCCATCTGTATTGAATCAAATCGGTTGTCACAGCTGTTCTGGTCACTTTCACAGGTTTTCCACCCATACCGTATCGACTTGGAAGTACTTGTTATCCGTTTGCACACCTATTGTATCACATTGGCAAGTAAAGTCCTTTCAATTGCGCCGAATCGGTATCCCGTGGTTGCGCAACATACGCGCAGACGGCACTAATCCATCATTTAAGCGCTCCTTTATGGGCAGAAGTGTATGGTATCAAACTTTTTGACGTCTACAAACATGCATGACAACGGCGAAGACTTGTCAACACGTTAAATGTGTTCAACTTTCTGGGGTGACACGCGAGCGAATTCGGCGACAGATGGCACACGCCAGCGGTAGGATATGAAAAGCGTGTCATGTCTTACGGCTGTCGTGGGGTTGATCAACTTCCCGCGCGATTTTGTTTTGATATTTTGGACGTTTTGTATGAATCTTTTAATTTTTAATTATTAAGAGGGCAAAAAAGTCAGTTTTTCGTTCAAAAAAGCCGTTCCAATCCCAAAATGACTTCGAACGACTTTCCCAAGATCTTCCCCTACCATAAATCCAGCCCAATCATTAGTTCCCAATAGTTGCTGCCATCCACAAAAGTCATGAATACATGTTTCCCGGAGAAACGGCATACTCGACCTTGTCCGAGCTGACTCTTACCTCTGCCTGTGAGTACCAACACAATGGGAAGGCCATTCAAAAGTACTTTGCCTTCTGCGAGCAAAAAAACCTCTGTCATTTGCCGATTCAATGGCTTTCGAGGTTCTTTCTCGATTGCAATGTTTGGCGCCGTTGATCCACTTATTACGGGGATTCTTTTTTGGTTTGTCGCAAATAATAAAGACCGCCTTAACAACAGTTTTCAATGTTCAAGTTGCATTAGCACTTTCTCCTTTCTTGGCACCGATCCCGCGAGCCTTGGCACCCTTTTCATTTCTTCGGGTCACGTTAATATGCAAATTAGTACCCTTCTTGACCGCGCATGCCACCACCGCCGGTGTGTTTTTTTCGGGGCAGGCGGCAACAGTCATTTCATGTCTGTTTGTCTCCATTACCGTGGTCAGTGTCAGTGTCATTGAGCCGCTTCAGGACAATGGCATGTGCAATGAGTAGTGAATGACACCGACATAACGGACACCCCAGGCTTAATGAGTCGCGCACAACTGAGGGCCGACAGGCTGTCATTACGTGCCGCCGATGGCGTTCTCTTTTTATGCCCGTCAGGCGGGATGAATCCGGTTTTTTATAGGCTTCATGGTGGTTTTGATTGGTTCGACGACCAGGGCAGGACTGCCATCAGGGGGAGCTCATTTTTCAAAAAAATGAATTGATACAATAGGATGAGTGATTTTTGGCGGGAATGGGTGGGTGAAGCTGGGGGAGGTTGGAGACAGACGGCTGGTGAGTATAGGGGTGTTGACAGTTTATGAAGAATGGAAATCGGTTGGGGTTTGAGTGATATTTTGTTTTGATTTGAAGGGTTTTAAGTAACTTTTTGATCCACAGTATTGCAGTTTTTGTCAATTTTTTACTGATAACGTCAAATGTTGTTTATTTTTGCAATAAAAACTGTAATTTTTACGTTTTTATGCCCTCTTAGAACTTTTACTTGCAGTTTTTAACAGTATTCATGTCTTCGCCACCCTCGCAGATCTCAAATATCCCGAATTTGAACCCTTAAGCCTTGTAAATTCTAGCCATTTTCCCTTATCTTAGCTCGTTGCATCAGTTTTTTGCACCTCCACCCATCCTTATAGCCATTTAACTCCACTCCAATGTCGCATCCGACACTTTTCACGCCCGCCACCGCAGGATGAATGCCCGTTTCCGAGTTGCGACTTGCAACCCTGAGGCGTCATCGCTTCTTCCAAATTCCGGAACACTTTCCCATCCATAGAGCACAGAACGAACGCCATCCTCCGTCTGACCGTTAGTTCGGGATTCTCTTTGTTATTCCTCGAACATGCCGAAAGGGACGGACCTTTGCTGACCGTTCGCGTTTGCCCATTTACCATGATGGCACAGCGGTCGGCGAGTTGCGTATCCGCTCGGCCGGAAGTAAAGAGTTTCGCGCACTTATAAATCTTTCACGCATGCGCTTGGTCGTGCGCCATCCTTTTCGGATATAACGGACATTCTGGGAAAACCGAAAGGGTCACTGAAGTTTGGAAAATTTTTTTCACGTTCGAACGTTGAAACTGTTTGTACAGATCAAATTGAGAGTGCAGATGACGAATTCGCTACTGGTTTTGCATATGGACGCCTTCTGAATCCACTAGGCTCCAGAATCCGCCTGGCAGAATCCATGATTTGAAACACATACTTCTGTGGTATCAATCGACTGCCCACACCTAGAGGATCATTTTAAAACCGGGTAGACAAGTATTGATTAAATTTGACAAAAGTTATAAGGTGTCAAAGTTGAAAAAAACAACAAGATAGCCTTCGGAACGTTTGATCTCGAAAATGAGGTAACTATTCCCAATTTTTTATGAATGATTATAAATGAGCGTCAATTATTACAACTTTTTGTTCATGGAAATAAATTTCTGTGCGGGAGAATGTGATTAAAATTGGGGCAAACTAATCACTGATAACCGTTAATTAGTAATTTTTTAAACATACGAAAACATTAAAAGATTTAGTGTTGCCAAATTGTTAATATATCTGTTAACTATCATTTTAGAAAAATTTACACTGACAACTCACAAAATTATCGATTAAGTTGAAAATAACACTTGAAAAATAAAATTTTTTTGTAATTGCTTTATTTTGCTTTTACTTTTATAAAATGTTAGTGTGATAGTTTAAATAACTGTCATTTTTTGTCAACATGTATAAAAAAAGAAATAACCCCAGGGGCTTCGAACCCACTGCTGTGCGCATGCAACGAACACTTCGGATGTGGTTCACCGTATGTGCACGCACCACGAAACCATGGGTTCAACCCCCCTGAGGTCATTTCTTTTTTTTTTCATGTTAACAACAAGCCACACAGATTATAAAGTAAAAATGAAAATTGTACAACCGTAAACGCAAAACAAAGCAATTTAAAAAAAATTTTGTATTTTAAGTGTTATTTTCAACTTAATCCATAATTTTGTGAGTTATCAGTGTAAATTTTTCTAAAATGATAGTTCACAAATATATTAACAATTTGGCAACACGGAATCTTTTAATGTACTTGTATCTTTAAAAAATTACTAATTAACGGTTATCAGTGATTAGTTTGCCCCAATTTTAACCACATTCTCCCGCACAGAAATTTATTTCCATGCACAAAAAGTTGTATTAATTGACGCTCATTTATAATCATTCATAAAAAATTGGGAATAGTTACCTCATTTTCGAGATCAAACGTTCCAAAAGCTATCTTGTCGTTTTTTTCAACTTTGACACCTTACAACTTTTGTCAAAATTAATCAATACTTGTCTACCCGGTTTTAAAATAATCACCTAGGTGTGGGCAACCGATTGATACCCCACACGTATAGGTTTCACAGCATGGATTCTGACTGGCGGATTCTGGAGCCTAGTGGATTCAGAAGGCATCCATATGCAAAACCAGTAGCGAATTCATCATCTCCACCCTCAATTTGATCTGTACAAACAGTTTCAACGCTCGAACGTGAAAAAAATTTTCCAAACTTCACAAGGGGCTCGAATATGTTCGGTTTTCCCAGAATATTCGTTATATGTACATGGCCGAGTTGCACCATTTACGGCATCCCTTTACTTTGGGCATGTAATCGTAAGCACATGCCGTGGCTTGACCGATGTCCAGAGTTCTATAATGGCAGTTTTAAGTATAAAATTAACGTTTTCCACATTTCTGATCTATTTTTAGTTCCCCCATTACAATAAAACCACTTTCTCTCTTCTTTACATCTTCCAGAAGTCCGACCTCATCGCCTGAGGCATTTCAGTGTCCACTCTGCTCCCATGGCAAAATTAATTCCACTTTTCGGGGCCGAGCTCGCCGACATTTTGTACAGAATCGTCTTGTTGCTTGGGCTCCATTTCTTCCGAAATTCCAAATTGCCGTAAGAAAAGTCTATTTTCATTCGCCCTTTAAAAAAACAATGAAAAATGAGTGCGGGCAATTTGTTGAATTGGTTGTTTTCGATTCGGAGCTGGCCTTTTCGATGCTATGGCGTGACTTGCGTGGCCAATT
Source organism: Panagrellus sp. LJ2284 (assembly GCA_024447225.1). NCBI lineage: Eukaryota > Metazoa > Nematoda > Chromadorea > Rhabditida > Panagrolaimidae > Panagrellus > Panagrellus sp. LJ2284. The sequence goes on along the minus strand of JAMRYC010000005.1, from coordinate 4,038,421 downwards.
TTGAGTCTGGATAATGGATTCCGGTGAAATCTGCAGTTTTATCTTTGTTAACTCTAAAAACCTAGACTTGAGCCAATCCGTCATTTGGGTCGTCTTTGGAGTGAATTTTGGACGCACTTTTCGCATTTTTGAAGCATTTGGCCCCATAAAAATGCATCATAATGCTTAATAGCCTTGAGGGTTATGTCGGGGTCACACGGCTGTGTTTTGAGAATGTGAGGGTGAGAAGTTGATCTCGAAATTCGGCTAATTTGAGTTTGTTTTGGCTATATTTTGTATTTTTGAGGCCTTTTTCGACTTTAGACTTTCCAGTACAGTTTTCTTTTACACTTTTTTTGCTAAATGCCAACGTAATAAGCCGAAATGTAATCCAACCCTGTCCGCGTGGACGTGCGAAAAAGCCCTGAGGCGCAACCGCGGACTCGAGTGACCATATTGTTGTCATCGGTCACTCTGGACCCGCAGTCCCTTCTCCCCATCCGAAAAAAGCCCATAACGACATTTATTATCATAGCTATCCTCCGCTCAGGCCCAGGGATACGGCCATAAGCGAGTTAAAATGCGTAAAACCCCGCAAAATCTCATTACAAATGCCGTTATGTAGTGTTGTCGTGCGGATTGCACAATATGTATGTTTATGTGTTTGTCTCAACTCTACCCCAACCGGAATCCCATAAATCCTGGCCATCTGAAACTGGTAACGGACAGATTGTGATTCATGTTATCCGTTAATGATGTTGTAGAGTGTATCGTATCCGTTTCGATGTGGGGTTGCAAACGCGATGCGATAGTGAGTTGTGGTGGTGGTAGTCCTGGGCAATGGCTTCATCAGTATGAATGAACACTGTTTAGTGGTGGCATTAATCACTGTTTTGTGGGGTATTGGCGGATTGGTTGTTGCTTAGGGAGCTAAACAGTTTTTTGAAGATTGAAGTTGGATGTTTATAGATATTTTGTTGCATATTGGCAAAGATAGAACGAGAGGCAGTTTATGTTAGCCTACATTGATAATGAAGTTTTTCAACCGTTCCCATCAAAGTTATGAAGCTGCAGAACAGACAGTTTTTGCATTTTTTAAGAAGTTTTTGCAAGTCGTTTTTTGTAGATCATACTTTTAACCACTCTTATCGTAGAAATACCACCCGTAGCCGCAGTTTAAAAAATGTCAAGAGAATTCTTCCAAGTTAGCTCGCAAAAAAGTGGCCAAATTCTGTTAATCATGTAAACCTAATGCAATTTTGAGTTTACTTATTTCGTGAAATTGCGTTCCAATGGTTGTAAAACCCGATAAGGTAGCTCTTATCGATGGTGTTTATACGTTGTGAAACTTTTTCACTACCATACAAAGTGCAACAGTTTTTATCTGTAATCTTTTCCCATTTGACCATGCTTACACTTCCAATGTCGCAAACCGACTGTCAATAAGGCAACGGTCATCACCCTTTTGACATTACTTTTTTTCATAAACCGCATGATTTTGTGACAATTCCTCTCAGGTTTGCCATTGACCACTACTCACCTTTCCCCATCCCCTCCCAATCCAAAAAAGTACAAATGTTTGCATAATCGCAGCCAGCCAGGATCCATGAAAAAACCCCTGCGATCACGAACAAAAGTCTCCCTCTCCAAAAAAGCTGTAGGTGTCCGTCCTTTTCGGCGAAGCTGCAAAGCCATGTCCTCCTCTCTTCCAATTTCCGAATGCAACAGATTGGAATGGAAACAAAACAAATCGCCGCTCCGATGTTTCGATCGCATTTACATTAGCACCAGCCAACATCAATGTCATTTTCATAATTCGTTGAACGATTTATGTAAAAGTCATGTCAGTGAGTGAGGTGGTGTGGTGTCATGCTGGCGGGATGGCACTTCCGACTGTCCAAAAAAGTTTGTTTGATATATGTATTTTGATTAGTTGTATTTGGCGGTAGTTCACATAGGTAGGAATTCTGATCGAAATCAAAAGGATTGGGCCGTGTTCCAACATCAGAGTCGCGTGTGCGGCGGCAAAGGGCAAAAGCCAGCGGCAGTGCAAAAAAGTGGGCGGAGCCGGCCGGGGGCAAGGGCGGGCGCGGTTTGAATCCATCGGCTGGGATGGTGTGGGGGGTTCGATGTTGGCCGGGTCGTGGATGGTCGTGGCATTTTGAGGGGGTTAATGAGGGCTTTTTGGGGGTGTTGATTGACAAAATTGATTTGATACGTTTCATTTTTTCATAATTTTATAGAAATATAAGTCCCGAAAGAAATACACATCATCAGTTTAAAACAGTAAATCATAGCAATGTTTATCTAAATATAATATTTGAATTTCAAATTTCGTCAGTTTTCACCCAATTCGACCCCATTATCCACGCGTATACCCCCATTTGTTTCATTCCACCCTTTACAAACCCCGCATTTTGCAATCTCAAAAAAACATAATCTCAACCATTGATCTCCGCCTTTCCACCCATCTCACTTCGCCGATGCTTCCAATACTTTCGTCCTTCAAGCAATTTTTCTGTTTTTTTCACCCCCACATGTGCAAAAAGTGGTCATCGATTGCTTAATGACATCGTTTTGATCCGCCAATATGCTTTCAAGTTCTCATTTATGAGTTTCTTTGTTTCAATATTACGTTTGAACGTCCCTTGTAACTTGAATTTTGTCTTTTTCTTTTTCGGACCAGTTTTCTTTTTGCCAAAAGTTTAAACGTTCTGCCCGGAACCCCATAACTTATCAATTATCCCATTCCAATTCGGCCTGGACCCTATTATTATGATTCTTTGTGTGCCTAAAGGCTCATTGCGCCATCTAGCTTCTTCGTTTTGCGTTGCTCCCTCGCGCGGGCCGGAGACCCGACTCATCATCGTTGCCTGTGGCCCTGGTCTTCGTCTTCCGTTCCCCATAACTCGATTACGAGCTCGTTGCGGTCTTAGTTTGCGTGCAACAATCTGGAGACTGCTTTCGCGATACAATTAGGGGTGTTGGAAACGTTTTTCGAGGGTATAAGAAGTTCAAACTTTATGGCATTTTGAAATTTCAGAAAGTTCATCCCACTCCGCCCACGCGAAATCCATTTTCGGCTACCGATATCTTCTTCGGAGCCGACTGTCACGAACATTTTCCACCATTTCATAAGTAATATCGTGAACCTGTGAATGCCTACGTAAAAGTTGTATTTCGCCGTTTCGCGCAACTCTTCTGATCCGATTCGATCCGACATGACGTTGTTCGCAGCCATCTTGCTGGTGGCTGCCCTGGGCAGCAGATCCGTGGCCGTCGTCGGCCTCGACATTAGTAAGTGTTTTAATCATGGTTGAATGAACTTTTTGCCGACGATGTCCTCCGTCGGACACTGGCTCCTGCCAACCAAAAAGGGATGTTTCGCTAATTTGGGGGCACTGGTCAAACGACAGGGGCGCTGTCACCACTTTACCCCCGAAAAACACAGATTGCGTGGGCGTAGACAGCCGAATCGGAGAAATCAGCAAGCAAAAAAAGGTCCTTCCTGACAGCTGAAACAAATTTACATTGTTCAAAAACAGCCGTCGAAATGCGTTATGGGTGCCGTGTCGTGTCAAAGTCGATGACACCCTCGCAGATTTATTGTGTTTCCGGACCGACTTCGCGCCTAAACATTGGTGTTCCGATGCGGCGGTGCTGCGTCGGAATGAGATGGGATAGCCCCTTTGAAGCGAGTTTATGCCCTCGCTTCATTTGATGGAGTCTGATTTTATCGCTCTCGACGAGGTCATCATCATCGGAAGATCAGGCGGCGGCACGCGCCTTTCCAAAGCTGGGCGAAATCATAAACTCGCGCCTGCGGGTAAAAGCGGCTTAATCTCGTTAATCCAGGGATGCCAAAGGGGTCCCAATCTGGTAAAATAGTCAAAACAAGTCAATGAAATTCGATCAGAAACACCTTTTACCCCAGCTTGCTCAGATACGGTGATTATGTACTACCAGGGTGCGCCATCTGATGTGAAATCAAAGCCAAAAGCAAGCCGGATTAACTTTTTTACGCCAATCCAATCCGGATTAGCGCCCATTTTGCCTTTTTGTTCATTCGAGATCGAAGGCCACGGCACACTTGCTGATCCTTTCAGCCGCCGTGCCGAAACCCGCCAGGGCAGAGCATGCTTAAGTGGACGCAAGGCGAGGCTAAGAACGGTAGCAGATGTTTTCGAGGACTGTGCCGCGCAAAACACTGCTGCCGGGTGTTTTGTACGAGTGACTGTACCATAATTGTTGCATTGCTTTTTGACGGGTCACTTTGCCGACGGCGACAGAGGGATGTATTACAGTTTGAAACTTTGGGTGGCCATATTGCGCAAGAATTTATGGCAGTGTGTCAAAGGAGTGCGCAGGAGGCTTTGAGCGTTGTTTTAAATGGATATTTTATTGAAATATTGGCTTTAAAATTGACCAGGCTAGAATGGGACAGTTTTTTTAAACGAAAGTTAATGTTTTGATTTTATTAAAACACATTTTTGTGGCACTGCAAAACGTTTTGACAGTTTTAGAATTCGAAACCTAATTAGCACCCCAAATTCCAATTCCAATTAACCAAACCCCCTCCCACCCCCTTAAATCAACCCCCTTAATGACTGTCATCACCTTTCCGCCTTTGAAGCCCCACATGCTGCGCAATTCAATCGACTTTTTATGCCTCTCTCTTTTCGGAACCACTTTTTTGTCACCTTTCTCGATGCCGACGACCATGACCTCCCGCTGCTTCAGCTGATGAAGCTAGACTGGTTCCTGAAAACGGATACAGTAATTACGTCTCCCGGGAACCGGGAAATAGTGACCTCCAAGCATGTCCGATACAATGCGATCTAGCCGTCGTGTTTTGGTTATAGTTACAATACTGACCCTTTGGTCGTCAAAACAATACAATATAGCATGACCGGCGGCGCCTAATCGCATTGCGCTTTCGCTTGTTTTGTTTTTGTACTCCGATACATGATGCCTAATAGTCGCGGGCACTGCAAATTGGGCTTCGGCGGGATCGGCTTGATTGGGTTTGTTTGACCGGGGCAAGGCTATGCGATCAAAGCGGGCTGCGGAAGTCAACAGGCTTCGGGTTACAGCCATGACGACAGTTTTTGGTATATGTATAGTAGCGTCCATTATCGACATGCCACCACTATAGCCCCTATTGTACAGGTGCGCGAAAACTGGCGCCGTAAATCGTAAAATTTTACGATCCTTCAAAAGGTGAATGTACGAACGAACGACGTGCCATCAGTCAACAATCCATCCGAATCCCATTCACAATCAAATTTGTTCCCCGAAATCAGAAAGTCAAGCACTTATGTAAATAGAATCCATGCGAGCCTGACCTTAAGAAAGCAAGAAAATTGTAAATGGACTCTGTGTTCGACCACCGTGACAGGTGTCATTTACAGTATACCCCCTCTTCGCCGGTAATGGATTTCAATTCAAAGGAATTTCGCATGATTGATGAAGGATGCCAAAGCGCTCTTAGAAAAACAGTGCAACTGCCGAGGATTGATGGGGTGACAGTAGGTAGTTTGTCATCGCGGCACTCTCTTCGATGGGGGCTATTGTACTGTTGTTTTTGTGGATGGCACTTTGGCTGAGGTGCGACTTTTCTCGGGTTCTGTGAAGTGCATAGATCAAAGCTAATGTGGCGATGGATGGCTGTCAACTAGCAGGCGCGGGAGGTCGAAAAGTTTATCCTGGGGATAGGTGATTGCCAGCGGCATTTTAGGGTGTTGAGCGGCAGTTGTTGGCACTTTTTTTGTTAATGGGGTTGGATTTGGAGGGTTATGCATTTAGAAATGGAGGGAATTTGTTAATTTTGTGAAGTTGAAAAAAGTAAGACCAACGCCGCAGTTTTTGGTACTAATACAAAAGTCAATTTGTTCTCAATGGCACCAAACACCAAAGTTCCATTTCCGGACAATAAAGGGGCAGATTTAAAGTGATTTATGCATTTTCAAACAACAACTATTTATGTCCCAACGGTTTTAAAAAAAGTATAACAACTTTCGATCAAAACTGCAGATTTTGGTTCTAATACAAAAATGCAAACGCCATCGTACATTACAGTTTATAAAAAGCTAATTCCAGGACAATGCAACCGCCCATTTGGCATCGAAACCGGCCGCATCTTCGAATCCCAGATCACAGCCAGCTCCAGCTTCGATGCCCAATCGACCGGACCTGCCAATGCTCGGTGAGTTTTCCGGCTTTCATTCTTCGAACTTCCGAGTTTGTTCCTCTCATTGCCGAACCCAAACTTCCTGTCACTCATCATGTCGTCCTGCTCGTGCTCCAGAACTAATTTCCTTAGCGCTCTATTCCCGTGCCTCTGCGCGAGTAACTTCGATTCGAAATTGCCTCGAAATCCTCGCCATTTCAAACCACATCGAAAAATTCGTTTGAAATTAGAAACCCTTCGTCGACTGCATTTCAGCGGCGCTGTTGAGAAACCTCAATTAGGTGTCTCTCTCGACTTGCCTGATTGCCCGCATCTTGACCAATGAGAATGCCCAGAGGCAATGAAGGGGCGCAACAATCCAAAAAGGGTGCAAAATGGGGTTATTTTTGGGCAAGGGATAGTTTTGTCAGTTTTAGTAAAGGGAAGTCGTTATCGCTATAAAATGGTAGCCCATTAAGTGAAATTGGAAAACAGTACTCCGGAAGGAAATTGATTGTTTCACAGTGCCTTAAGGGAGGAAACCATTTAGCGAGTATTATGTAAATGGGGTGCGCGAAAGTAAGGATGGAAGATAGGGCCCATTAGGCGAGGTTGTTGGTTGACAAATTACAAGTTTGGGATTGGGGTTTTTGACTTTTGGGGTTTGGACGCTTAAAACATGCCAAAAGCAGTTTTCTTGTTTAAAACTTTTGTAAAAACTAAAAATTTAGACTACAATAACGTACAAAATAATGGTAGTTTAGATGATTTACTTTTTGGAATCCAGTTTAATTTCGCGCATCACCATTTCCTCTCCAACCACCCATTTAATTGCGCAACGGATGTTTTTGTTGTCGCCACTTGCGTGTGCCAGGATTAGTTGTACGTTTAGGCCTCTCTTTCCGGAAGAACACAACCCTGCGACATGCCTCATTAGAGCTACCCCCTCCAAATTGAAGGAACACACCTTGTTTGAGGCTAATGATGCGCGAAATGCGGCCAAAACCATGTTTCTTACAATGTAGACAATATTGGGGGTCTAAAACCATACAATATACAGTATGTCCACGTGTGCCATGCGATTACCTCAAGCATGATCGACCTTTCTGTAATCCTCTTATGGGCCTATTGTCCAATTCTTGATCGAAGGACCTTGCTTCAAGGTGTCTTGAAGCATATGGCTCTTCATGCCAATCTTAGAGGCATCGAGACAATGGCATTTCGCGCACGACTGCGCAGATTCGGGATTGTCCAACATGATGACATGTCAGCGCATGCGATTTGAGTGGGATCATGCTGCTTTTGACATGCTTGATTAGGTTTGAGAGTGACAGGACAGAGGGGGTGACACTGTTGGCATGCCATGGCAATTCGAGATCAAAAAAGTGTCAAGAGATATAACAGATGGAAATAATGAAAGCAATGTTACAGACTCCGATCAGAATCCGGCAGTGGCGCCTGGTGCCCGGAGAACCAAATCAATGAATCTTCACATGAATGGATTCAAGTCGAATTCCAGTCGGATGTGGTCATCAGCGCAGTCGAAACCCAAGGTCGATTCGATAAAGGCCGAGGCATGGAATTCCCGACCGGATACATGATTGAATATTGGCGGACCAGCCTGGGGCGATGGGCCAGATATAAGGATCGGACTGGAAATGAGGTTTGTATTTATGCTCATCAGTTTTTTCATAAAGTTTTAACAAATGTGAAAATCACAAAATTTCTGACAATTTTGACATAACAACTTCTATCATTTCGAAAATTGTGTCTTCATCAGCAGTTTTAAGTACCGTAAACCCCCTTCGATGAGATCACTGAGTACATCAAGTGTCAATGACCCATTCCCACCAATGATGCCACACTTTAGCTAAGCTGCGCAGCCATTTTTGAACCCATTTCTCGAGAGCCAGATTGCGTTTGCGCATTCAATTACCCTCCCCAGAAGCTCTAATCCAGATGTTTCTCGCCTGTCAGCGCCTAAACATCTTGAGCTCTTCAACACAGAGATACTTTTTCTGATTTAAACTGACAAGTATGTTATGTAGGTTGGGACAAAGTCGCTGACATGCCATGTACTGCATAGATTAGGATGGATCCGTCAGTGTTTGCCCAACATTGTGGTGACAAATGAAGGTTGGCCTCGGATTCGCAACTAAAAAACAACAACAGCAAAGAAACCGAGAGGCACTTGTCCTTGTAGAGCGACAGCTCGGGCACTTTGTCAAAAGTTGTCACCGATGCGCGAAACCGGGGAAGCTGAGCGAAGCATGTCAGCGCATGCAAATGAGAAGCAGCAAAACAGTTTTCTGGGGAAACCTTGAATTAGTCCTTCGAGACAGATATGCGCAAAGTAATGCATGCACGGAGGGTTTAAGATTTAGACGGGTTCAAGGTTGGGGTTTGATTGATGAAGGATAGGGGTGGCAATAAGGGATTTGCCTCAGACAGGCAGTTTTATTTTTTCAAGCTATGAAGCGTTTATTTCAAAAAAAGTGGCAAATTTCAATTAAAAATCACATTTTGCAGATAATCGAAGGCAACACAGACACCCAATCCACAGCCCTCCGAATCCTCGACGGCGCCATTATCGCCAAACTCGTCCGTCTTATCCCAGTTTCTGAAGTCACGAGAACCGTCTGTCTTCGGTTCGAACTTCATGGCTGTTCTTACCGTGAAGGCCTTCTCTCCTACACAGCCCCAGTTGGCTCACATTTAGACGGTCTCGATCTTCGTGATCTCACCTACGATGGCGAGGAACTCGACAATGGCCGTCTCGTCAATGGCATCGGCCGTCTTTTCGATGGCGTCACTGGTAGTGACAACTTTGAACGTGACCCTCATGCTTGGATTGGTTGGCAGCGTGATTCGCACGGAAGCGCTATCGTCATTTTAGAATTCAACTTTTCTACAAGACGAAACTTCAGCGCTATCAGTGTGCATACTTCGAACTCAAGAAAAAACGGTGCTGGCCTGTTTTCCCAAGCGAGAGTCATGTTTTCAATGGCTGATGATGATCACTATTCGCAGCGAATTGTGCACTTTGAGCAGACCCCCGACACTGTTTTTGAGTCCGCGAGATGGGTTAGAATTGGCGTTAATTCAAGGCTCGGAAGGAGAGTAAGGCTTGAATTAGTCTTTGGTGATGACAGTGAGTGGCTGTTAATCTCAGAAGTCCGTTTCGAATCGAACAATGCCGTTTATCGGCCGATTGATCACGAATTTGACGAAACTGATACCTTGACAATCGATGGCCCTGGCAGCATTGGCATTATTGCGACTGATGATACTGATTATGACTTCATTGTTCGAGTGATTCTTGGATCTGTCGCCATCGTAATTGCGATGGTGTGCCTCGGATGCTGTGTCATCTATACCCATTATGCCCATAAGTCGTCCCCAATCGGCTTCACAGGGCATAAAAAAGTGCCATTCACACCAGATTTCTATGACCACCAATGCTGTGGCACCGTAATTTCGAAACGCTACGCTCCGACCCCGGAAAAGCTGTCTCTCGAGACAGATTCAGAATATGCCGATCCGGACCTTGAAAGTGCGCTGATTCCGAAGCATGGCTCAATGTATCGATCTTATTATCAACGGAATCTGCAACCAACGTACTCAATGGCACCGACTTATGCCCCTACAAACAGATTCGACACTTTCTATGCCGCAAATTACACCCTCTCAAACGCCAATGATGAATACGCTACCATCGAAATTCCAGCAGAATCCCTCATCCCCGTGAAGCCGCTGGGCAATGGCGAATTCGGAAACATTGAACTCTGCCAATTTGAAGGAAAATTCGTCGCTGTCAAGTCCCTCAAATCGAGCGACCCCTCGACCGAGGCCGATTTCAAGCGTGAAATTCATGTAATGTCCCAACTTCGGCATCAGAATGTCGTCCGAGTCATTGGGGCGTCCACCAACTCGAGACCGATTCTCTGTGTGACTGAATACATGTCTCAAGGCGATTTGAGGAACTATCTTCAAGAGAAGCCTAATTTCGGCCCAGATGCCCTTCTTTCTCTGACGACTCAAATCGCCGCTGGAATGGCATACCTTGAATCCAGGAAATTCGTTCATCGCGACGTCGCAGCTCGAAACTGCCTCATTGATGAAAGTGGAACCGTCAAAATTGCCGACTTCGGCATGGCTCGATCCCTCTATGCCAGCGATTATTACCGCCTCGACGGCCAATTCTCGCTGCCGATCCGATGGATGGCGCCAGAATCCATCTTCGAAGGGCGATTCTCCCATGCCACCGATGTTTGGGCTCTTGGGGTCACTATCTGGGAGGTCTTTGGCATGTGCCGTGAAAAGCCGTTCGCCAAGATGGCTGACCCTGAAGTCATCGAGAATTTGAGATATTTGATGGAAACTGGGTCATTGAAGGTTTGTTTTTCACTGTTTCTGTGACTAAATTCAGTTTTTTAAACGCCATCATTTCAGGAGTACCTTTTCCGCCCCTCCTTATGCCCCGTCTTCATCTTCTCTGAAGTCCTTCTGCCATGTTGGCGACTACGCGATTCCGATCGACCCTCGTTGGCTGCCATCCACCGACAACTGCAATCGGCCCAAGTCAGATTACCCGTCAATGGCATCACGAAACCGCCGCCACCACCGAATCGGGCGGCTCCCGAGCCTCCGTGTCAATGAAATATTAAAAATTTGATAGCCAAAGCACTGTCCCATTGAGTAAAACGAGTACTGTATTATTTTAACGGCTTAACAATGCCATTACGCCAGTCATATTCAATTTTATGCCCAAAGAGCATCCTTTTCCTAGCCTATTTCTACATTATCAGATCCTCAGTGTGCATAATCATTTTTGTTTTGTTAATTGTGTCAGAGTATTTATTTACTTTTGTTGGTATAAAAGTGATTTTTTCACTTTTTCGCAGCGAGACATTTTTTGGGGGCGTATATTAAGGTGAAGTTTACACAAGTGTATGCGTGCATTTCACATAATGCACATTTTACACGTTATAATTGCGAAAAGAAAAGTCAATTAACCTTACCCATCAGTTTTACCAAAATTTACTACTTTTTACAACCTTTCGCACCGAGACATTTTTTGGGGGCACGCATGAAGGTGAAATTTACACAAGTGTACGCGTGCAAGTCAAAAAACTCTCCACAGTTTTGCAAAATATTCTCAATAAGGTTAATATGTTTATTACCAAAGCATAACTTTGTCTAAAGCAAAGATAAATTCGACAATTGTATGAAATGCAGCAATGTACGGTGAAAAAACATCCATTATTCAAGGTTACGCAACAAATCAAGTCACAATCAATCAAATGTCTTCTAATGGCCCGAATGCAAGAAAACAATCACAGTAGTAAGAACAATGTTAAGATCAGCAAAGGAAAATTGACTAGATCGATGGAAGAAAAACTTGAAAGAAACTAACGTAAACAAAATCCGCATAGATTATCATAGACAAACTTCAAACTTCATTTTTCTTTATCAGTTTCATTTCCGTTGAACACGGTAATGACCTCCTCTGTAGGAGTCGTGGTGAGTGCTTCAAAGGAGCCAGATGGCTTCCGTGTCAGGTCAGTCGAGGTTATTTCGTCGTAGTAGAGCGAAAATGCTTGCGCATAGAAGCAGTAGGACTTTGAAATGATTGGCACGAGCACGATCTGGTGCGTGAAGGCGGCAATGCGCCATAGCCGGTTTCCAAGGGGGTCGCTGATGGCTGGACACAGCATACAGTTCAAATTGACGTCGGTCATAAGTGAAAGGGGCTGCAGGACGGCAAAGTGATACATCAGGATGGTGGACATGCCGAAGATGGGCCAGCCACTGTTGTAGTAGGATTCGGGGCGGTAGTGGCCTAGAATTTGAGCGATCGTTTGATAAAGCTTAAACAACAACAGTTTTCACAAACCTCCAAGAAAAATTAAATAAACTGGAATGACAAGGATCAGTAAGTGCTGTACAAAGTAGATGAGTACCTCGCCGATTATCTAAATCAATCAATTATCGACTTCTTCAATCAAAAAACAGTTTACATACCAATCTCGTATTCAAAATAGGAAAAGCAATAGCAAAAAACGCCCCCGGCATGACGTAGTTTGAAAATCGAAAGAGCTGCGTCACTCGCGGATCGTCTCGACCCAGCCACAACAAAGTTAATTGCAAGCTTGTTGCTACATGGCATGGATTGAACAGGAAAATGCTAGTTCGAGTTACGATTTTGTAGAGAAATTCCATGAAAAAGACGCCGGCATATAGTTTAAATATTAACGGGCGCCATGCTTCGAGTTCTTCTTGGAGAGGGGTCAGGGTCTGCAAATTGAGCGATTATTTGGCTTAAATTGGTTAAAGAGGTGAATAAAAAAGACATACTAAAAGTTTGTCGGGTTTATGACTCCTTTGGATGGAATTCCCATTGTTATTGACGCCATTGGTCGATCTTGAGGGTGAATATTGATCGTGTTTGGGTGAACTGTAGTATTTGGGCCATTCTAGGTAGTTCCAGGCGCTTGTAATGCCGTAGACAGCTAATGGGATGAAGATTAGGGATTCGAAGATTCGTTGCCAGACTGGGATGAACTGGAAAAGACTACTATATCCACAGTTTTTTTATTTTTATGTGATTTTTAATTAAAAAACTACAAAAAATAACGTTAGAACTTTATAATTGAACAAAAAGATAAGGAAATAGTATTTTTCGTCAATTTAAAAAAGTATCTTACTTCAAAGCACTCCCTCCCTCCATTCCCTGCCATTGCAAAGTCGACGCCATCCACGGCGAGTGAGTAAATCAGTTTTGACATTGTCGTCGTTAGTGGAAGCTCTATTTCCAGTCAGTGGGATCCTATCCTGTCAATAGTCCAGTCCGTGATTGGCCCCTCCGGCGTTGACCGAAATAAACACAGTTTTTTTCCGGGCGTGCGTGGGAGAATTCCAACTTATTTGAATGGGACTGCCTGCCCTCAGGCGTCGTCGGTCCGAGACAGCACGCAAAAAACAATCAAAACACAAGGCAATCAATTCCAGACGATTGCTGAATGCGACGCTACCAATTAAAGAATGGAGCAAAACCAAAATAATAGGCTGTTTTTTTTAGTTAATAGTGATGATGCGCCCACGACGGAGACACAATAACCGTTCTCGCATCAGATGAAGTCAGCGATGATGACGTTTGCGGGTGACTGCGGGAACTGATGCAGCATCTGAAGAATGGAAGTAAGTGAAATGGAAGTAAGTAAAGGGTGAAAGATAGAACAAAGTCAAAGTTTATATCAATGAAAACGAAAAGTGTATACACGCGCAAGTTCTGATAGGGGGTCTAACGCGGAAAAACGGGGTGGTAGACGTAAAAAACGGCTGTAAAAGGGTCGATACTACATATATGATTACGTGGGGAATGGGTGTAGTTGTGGGGAAAGGTGTTTTATGGAATTTGTTCGGGATATTTCTGTTTTGAAGCAGGCTAAGGTGCGCAAAATGGGTATATTTGATAGGATTTCCGAGAATTAGGCAGGTGTTTCGTCAAAAGAAAGCGTTAGAACTGTTTGGAAACGAAATTACAACGTTCCGTGAGTCACTTTTCTGGTAGTATTCTGCTTTTACGGAAGTTTTTTTACAATTTACAGTTTAAAAACGGTATTTTTGCGTTAAAAAAGCACAATTTCGACCAATAAAAACAAAGTTCTGAACTTTCCAGCCACAATTTTCTCACCCGACAACTGTCTTAAGTCTAAATACAAATCCAAACATCAAAAACAACTTCCTTGACTCATAAACAACGTGTAAATGTAAAGCACACAAAGAAAACTACCACTTCGCACAGTTGCAAGCAGTCACACATGCGTACCACATGATTCATCATAAAAAGTTCAAAAGTGAAAGTGAAAGTGTATTTCAAAAGTTTGAAAGTTTAGCTTAACCGCTCAATTCAACGATAGATGTTTGGCTTCCCAGGATCGCCTCAAACCCCCTCAATGGGTTGCGGCTGACGACGACCTCTATAGCAGGGAGCAGACGAGACCGGGCTGGGGGTCGTCCCCGTACACATATACGAGTACAAAGTCCCAGTCGAACACATACTTGCCTAAAGGCAAACAAAGCTTGCCTGACGACGACACCGACGAGGCTACCGGGTTGTGAGACAAACGACTCCGAGACGCGAAAGCAACGTCTTACATCATTACGTGGGGGTATGGTGAAGTTGGTAATTGACTACAATGGCGATGAATGTACTCGTTAGACATGGTTTAGTGTGTTTACGAAGGGTTGTACTTGACGAAGAGGGAATGGTTTTGATCTATTAGTTGGACTTGTTGAGCCCGATTGGGGGTCAATTGTTAAAGCTTTTTTTAGAATTTTGATAGAACTTTGAAACTATTAAACTCAAAAAACTTTAAACTGTTGATAACGCTTTTCAAATTTAAACATTATTTATTCTTAAGTGCGCAATAAAATGAACAAGACTGGTTCTAATCACAATTACTATCGAATAGAAGCCAAAAGTAGCCTTTACATCAAGTCTATATCCTATATTCACACCCCTAATTGATTTTCCTTTGCATTAAAATAGCCATTCGCGTGCAAACAGCTTTACACAGAACAGCTGAACGTAGTCTGCACCTGGGCGAGTGACACCTTTTTGTTACACTTCACAACTTTGGTTTTTATGAATGGGTTGAAAAAATGTTGGAAAAATCGGAAAAGGTTATGTTTGAAAGTGTACATTTTCACCAAAAAGATATTTTCTGCCAATCTTTCACTCAATAAAAAATGACGATATTTCTCAAGTCAAGTCGCCAGCCACAATAAAAACAACCATCCCCGAGTCAACCCGATCCTTATCACTCCCCAATGTCTACATTAAAAACATGTCCTTTTAAAACAGATGATTCCCGCTCCACGTCAATATCAGTCGCTACGGCCAACGTTCTTTGGACGTCTACATTTTCTATGCTATCGTGACTGTGGAAACGCCCTTTGATCCCGGAAATTGTCAATGTCAACCCCATTGGCTCGAGGCACCTTATAATCTTATAAAAATGGTCAAAATATGACTTCTGAACTGATAAGATAAGCATCTCCATTTGACCATTGACCCACGGGCGGCCGGTCACTTGTAAAACGGGACAAAACCGAAATGCGCGCGGGTGGGAATAACGCGTCCTCGAGAAAAACCGAAAACGCTTCGCTTTTGGTCGGCACGGCACCTAGAGCCTTGAAATTTTTACAGCAGGTGTCTATGGGTACCTAGATGTACAATTCTGAAAATCACGAAGGTTCATGCACTTTAAAGTTTTTGCCATTTAAAAAACCTCCAAAAACGGTGCTTTTAAGGTGGAGCGGCAGCGGGAATGCTTTACTTGAAGCCGGCACTACACCTAGAACTTTAATAATTTTATGAGGCATGCCCTAGGATACCTTGATGTACAATCCTGAATGCCATAGGAATTCATGCACTTTTAAACTTTTGCCGTTCAAAAAGGCACTTTTGCAAGCTGGAGAAGACTCGGAAACGCTTCCCTTTTGGCCGGCACGGCACGCAGTGCCTCAATTTTTTCATGAGACGTCCACATGGGTACCTAGATGTACAATTCTGAGAATTAGCCGAATTCAATGCCATTTAAGAAAGTGCCGTTCTAAAAACTTTCAAAGTGCTCACTTTTAAGCTGAAAAAGTGATGGGAATGCTTTACTTAAGGCCGGCGCCGAAGGTATAGCTTTGATTTTTTCATGGGAGCTGCGTATGAGTATGAATATGCACAATTTTAAATTTCAGCCGGATTCAATCAGAATTACAATTTTGCCATTCGAAAAACCGCTGCTCGATTTTGAAAAAAATTCAAAGAGGACGCAACTTGATTCGAACCCTACAGAGTGCATGCAAATTTCATACGCGCGCATTTTTGGCGGTTGCGGCCACCCGTGGACCATAAGTTTAGCTTGCGGGTTTTATGGGTTATGAATTTTGTCAAAAGTGACAGCTGCAAAAATGCATGTAGATGCTAGCTCGTCGCTCATATTTTATGGGGGCCCACATATACTATTTTTCCATGATACATAATGAAAAGAACGAAATGTGCAGATGAGCGTGGAAAACAGAAAAAAGACGAAACCGAAACAGAAACAACGGAATGCACAAAAAAAGCGGCATTTGGAACGGAACGGAAGGGAGTTTTCGATGGCGGCACAGCGGCTTCTGGAAAAATGTCCACAAATGGTGAACAAACAAACACCACAGGACAAAAACGATGGTAGCTATGGTTTGTGGTGGGCGAAAAACATGGAATTTGGATGGAAGCTGTTTTATGGATAGGTTTTGAACTTAAATGGCACTTTTAGAAAGAAAAAAGTGAAAAAGCAATGGCAAAATTGGTGAAAACAAAGTTGTAGTGTTATTTTAGTGCGTCAGAAGCTGTCGAATGATAACACAAAACACAGTTGCAAATGCTTGCAAAACATCAATTTATAAAACAACCTTTGGCGACATTAGTTTAAACGGCCGACGTCGAGCGGCAGCCACTTTGGCCATCGCGTTGACAAAACAATTTCGGCACTCTGTGGTCCAAACGTCTCGACCCTTCCTGCCCACTGGCCCAGCCCATTGGCAACAAAAAGCTACAACGCGCGAAAGTGGTCTACTCCAGACCAGACCCTCCGGGGTCTATCGATCGCCGGAGGGGCTTTCCAGCCAGGCAAGCGCCTCCGGCCATGTTCACTTTCACTTTCTTCCGAAAAAAGAGGATGTCGTCGGTTGCTAGCAGGCGGTCGGTCGGTGCCCTCAGGGCAGCAACAACGCGTTTCGTTTCAAAAGGGGGTGGAGCACACCACGTCGTTAGTGCTGGTGTTGCCGTGGAAAAACAGCAACATTCAATGTTAGCTTCGAGAATGTGCCGGATTCTAGAATGCTGTCGAAACGCATTTTCATTCTAAATAGGGTCTGAGGAAAGTCGTATGTATGGTTTCGTCGATTTGATGGTGCCGCTTTTGTTGTCGAGAAAAGAATCATGTCTCGCGAAGGAGGACACGAGACGGCATTAAGCTAGCCAGCTAAACCGTTCAAAGTCCAGACAGCAAACGGAAAAAGTGCGAGAAAGACTAAAAATGACAAATTTGTTATGCCAAAAAGTCGAAATACAAAACAGTTTTCAACTTCAAAAACTTTAAGCACCACTTCCACACACCAAAAGATAATCTGTACACTTTTATTGTACAAAATTACACCCGTAAAACCAAAACAACAATACAAAACAAGTTACCGTAATTCAACGCCACCTTACATGCACGAATGTCAGTTTGTCATTTTCACCTCGAACCGTCCACCTGAAAAGCCTAAACTTCCAGATTATCGATTAATTCACGCAGTAAAACCGTTTTCCTAAATTTTTGAGTACCGCTGGCGTTTCGGCATCTGTGCGAATAAGTAAGTTAGCGTCAAAGACAAGGCCAGCGGCGGCATTTCCAGCAATACAAATACTTTATCAACAAAACGCAGAAAAAACGGAGAAAAAAACACGACAGAAAAACCGCGAACGTTAAAAAAACGCATTAATAAAATCAAAACAAACGAACGTTATACGTGTACAAACTTGCAAAAACAAAATCTTCTACGGCGGATTGAAAAGCTAACAATCGATGAGAAACAAAAGGTGATACAAATGTTGAGATGCTATCTAAAGATGAGAAAATTTCAAGGTTCGTTGTGAGGCAGATTTCAATTCTTTTCAAAACCGCTTCCGACCGGCATTATCGTTGTTCCAGGGGCCACCGTGATGTCCGCGATGGTCGCTGATGATCGATTGGGGACGGAACTTCCTGTGTTTGCGAACCCAAGGCTGGCCTTCGGCATTGTAGCGCTCGACGAGGTCGATGGCATCGCTGATTCGGTCGATAGTGGGCTCAATGTAGGAGACGTTGTCGAGGAATTCGACTTCTTGGTTCGGGAGGGACATTGTGGCTGAAAATAGAAAAGATTATGAAAGATTTGAATAAAGATGTGACAAACCTTTCAATTCAAGCATAGCTTCAACCGGGATATCGCCAAATGGATCAACTCGTCGATTGCGACGCTCCTCGGCAATCTTCTCAGGTGGCACCATTACGACAGCTCGACGCCGGAAACCCTCAAACATGAGGAGGCGTCGCTTCCTCGCATCACGGCTGCAGTTGGTCTGATCGATAAAGTAGTTGTGTCGTCGACGGCACGCCATTTGGAGGCTGCGATTCATGGCTTTGGCGGCTAGGCCGAGGATCATGTCCCAACGGCCATTCGTGACACGCTTTCGGGGGAGGCCATTGACGCGCATGGCTGTCAGGATGGCATCGACATGGAGGTGGACCCAGCGTTCATCGGGATGTTCCTTGAGGTACTGCTTGACCCAGGTGGTCTTGCCAACACCAGGCAGGCCGACCATCAAGATGACCGTGCACTCTGATTTGTCAGCGGGAGGGCGGATGGACGGGGCTAGGATGGCTTTGTCGAGTTTGCCGACGAATTTGACTCCTTTTTCGACGACAGTCGCGGGGAGGCTGAAAGATTATCTATTAGAAATCTGTAAAAAAGTTGCAAAAACAAACCTCCAAACATCCGGCTTGTCCTCCGGCAACTCCACGCCAAAGTTCACAAAAACTTTGCAGTTCTTCGTCGCAATGTGCGGATAAACGACATCTCCGGGCTGGAAGAGAGTTTCTGATTCGTATGCGACGCCAATAAATTCGCCATTTTTATAGTAGCTGATCGCTTTTCGCGTCGGTTCCAGCTCCAAGACCGTCGTGATGACATCATCCAGATGGAAGGAGTCGCCAAAGCCTCGGAAGACGCTCTCAGCCGCCTTTCGCTCCATCGAATTGATACAATACGACTTATTGGCTTCACCGAGCAGGTTCGAAGCCTGGGCTACCGACCATCCAACACGAATATCATGGGGGTCCTGTTCCTCGAATGGGACATGCTTCAGCGTGAGGAATTCGGCAATCTTGACTTGGAAGGCAACCCTGATAGGCTCAGCGTCTTCACCCGGAACCAGGATACCGTAATTCGATCGAACACCGCCCCACATCAATGCAAATCCGTCGGAATTGTCGGGTTCGATGAGCCATTTGTTGGTCGGGCTGGCTTTCATGTTGAGATCCGAGTTGACTGAAAACAAAGCAACTTTAGCGTTGGAAATGCAGAAAATTAAACTCACAATAGTCAAGTTCGACAAAGTTCTCATCAGCCAGCGGCTCATCCTCGATCGGCTTCGGCTCCTTCTTCTTTTTGGGCAGACCTGCAGCCTGTTCGAAAAGGTCGTCATCGTCGTCGTCATCGGGGACAGGCTCGCCATGAAAATCGGGCAGAGGCTTCTCCTCTGGGATGATTTCATAATCACCCTCGAGCTCCTCTTGCAGAATTTGAGGACGCGCTGAAAACAGAGACATAATAGACCGTAGGTAGTTCAGGGTAGTTAAACCATGTCTAAAAGCAATTCAAAAACGCTTTGAAACGCATTTATTTATATAACATTAACAGATTCTGTCTCCACACTCTCTGGAACCGGTAACTTACACGCTTCAATGTCTTTAAGAACGGCACTCGCTTTCTGCAACAAAAGAGATGGGTTTTCAAGCAATGCATTGAAAGACGGACGATCAACGGATTCTTCGGACTTCTTTTGGGCGTTTTCCGATGACTCGCCGGCAGTTTCGAGCGCATTGATAGAAATCTCAAAGGCTTGCGGCTCGGGGGCGTCGGCGTCGGGCATTGTGTCCGTCGTTGTCGTGTTGGAGATGGCCGTGGATTCGGTCGACGTCTGGATGGTCAGTTCCGATGTGACGGTCACGACGGGGGCAGGAGCATGGGCGGATGGAGCCGGTTCGGCGGTTCTCATCGACGAAACATCGGAGACGTCTTCGCTATCCGTGCTGTCGTCAGATTCGTCCTCGCCATCTTCACCGGAAACACTGGCATCAGAGTCGTCATCGGTGTCCTGGATAGTGTTGGAGTCTTCGCGCATGAGGGTTTCACGATCACGGACGGTCAATGAAGCTTCAAGGGGGTCATATACATTGTCACCATTAATGAGATCATCGCTGTCTACAGCAGCGTAGGGGTTTTCGACTTCGACATCTTCGGTGTCCTCGGCATCGCCACCGTCGTCGTAGGTGTAACCTCCTTCTTCAGGGACTTCAGCGGATTCCTGTTGCTCGGCAGGCGGCTCAGCGCTTCGTTCGGGTTCGACGGCACCGGTCTCTTCCTCGTCGCTTTCGTCTATGTCCATCGGCGCTTCACCAAGCGAATCTTCAGCAGGCGGCGCAAGCACGGGAATCGGTGGCGGCGGAACAGACATATCAGGCAGACCCAAGAAGGGCGCGACCGGGGCTGGCGGGGCTTCAACCGGTAAAACGATGGCTTTCGGTGGGACGGATTCAATTGGAGCGAATCGCGAGACACGAGTCGGCGGGGCCAACTTGATCGATATCCGGCTAGACGACGATGCTTCTTCACTGTTTTCCTTGGGTTCGGTGACAATCCTCTTGGCATCCGGTGGGGGAACTCCAGACGGCGGAGGCGGTGGGCCAGCAGAAACTTCGATTCGCTTCGCATTCGAAGGCGGTGGTCCAGGCGGCGGTGGCGGAGCTCCAATACGCTTGGCATTCGCTGGCGGAGGACCAGGAGGCGGCGGCGGTGGGCCAGTGGCGATCCGCTTGGCATTTGGCGGCGGAGGACCTGGAGGCGGTGGTGGCGGACCTCCAACACGCCTAGCGTTTGGAGGGGGCGGTCCAGGCGGCGGTGGCGGAGCTCCAACGTTAATACGCTTGGCATCTGGCGGCGGAGGGCCTGGTGGCGGAGGCGGCGGTCCAACAGTAATTCGCTTCGCATTCGGCGGTGGCGGTCCAGGCGGCGGAGGCGGTGGGCCAGCCTTTGAAGCATTCGGGGCCGTAGCTGTTTTTCCTTTGACAAGCGGCGAAAAAAGGGTATGAAGACGGGCTTCACAGGTCAATTGATGAGGATCTTGACTTTGTTGAGGATCAGCGGGAGTGGACGGGGTCGCAGGGGACGCATTGAGAGACGGAGAAGCATCAAAGTTGATGGTTCGATGGTTTGAAAGGTGGGGGCTGTGGAGCGGGGACGCGGAGTCTAAAAACGTGGATTTAAATGTCATTAGATTGACAAATTGCCGAAAAATGGACTCACCAGAGCTCAAACTAGTCTTCTTCTCCATCGGCGGCAACTTGAAAGCGTGATCACTCTTGCGACGCCGGTCGAACTCGAGCTTGGCCCGCTCTTCTGATCGATCTTGCTCGGATTTGTACTTTTCATCGAGAAGAGCCGTCTGACCGCTGATAATCGAATCCAAAAGATCCAGACTTGAAGACGGGTTGGACGGCTTCTTGGCGATGGGTCTACGGGGTTGTGGTACGCCAGCCTTGCTGGTAGACGCTGTTGCTTTCATCGCGTTGGGTGTCAACGGTTTGCCGGAAGATGTGGTCGACTTGTTGACATTCAACGGCTGAAATACAATTTTGAATTATCGTATGCCATTAAAAAGATTTCACTAACCTTCGAAAGACTCGGACGACGATCCACAATTTGACCAGATTTACCAGCCAAGGGAAGAACTGGCTTGACATCAGCAGAAGTTGAAGCCTTTGTGGCAACCTTTCCAGCCTTCTGAAGCGCTGGAGACTTGTCAGCACTTGGCTTTGAAGTAGACTTCTGACCGGCAGGTGCTTCGGGAAGGGTAGACGGTCGCTTTTTCGGAGCTTCCTTGTTCGGTTGAGGCTTGACGGTTTCCTTTGCCTTTTCTGTAGGCTTCTTTTTGGTGATGGATTCCGATGAAGACGACTTTGACACCTTGGATGACGTTGGTTCGGAGGAATTTGACTTGGATTTCTCTTTGGGGGCATCAGGAACTTCTTTCGCGGCCTCGGGAGCTTCTTCCTTGACTTTAGTGGGTTCCTTCTTGACGACCTTTTCGCCTTCGATTTCGACAGATGCGGACTTCGACTTCTTAGCCGGTTGTGGCTCATCGACGACTGCATCTTCCTTTGGCGATTCTGTCGTCTCGGCTGCCTCGATCTGTACATCATCTTTAGCAGGCTCTGGCTGGGTTTCTTCGGCGGTCTTTTGAGATTCTGGCTCAATCGGAACAGCTTCCTTCTGCGATTCAGGCTCGATAGCTTCAGACTGGGATTCAGCTTCAACAGGGGCCGCAACTTCCGCTTCTTTGTCTTCAACCTTCGCAACATCAGTCAAAGAAGCTGCTTTCGTCGCCTTCCCTTTGCCTTTCGGCGTCGCCTTGGGCTTTGCTGGAGTCTTCTTAGCAGCAGTCGTCAGCTCTTCATTCGACTTTGAAGCCGTCGCATTGACACCATTTCGCAGCGACGCTCGAGTACTCCGTCCCGGAGCTGGCTCTTCCTTCTTCTCCTTTTCCGTTTCAACTTCCAATTGCCGGAGTTTCTCCGCCATCGTAGCCGTTCGGCGGCGTTTGCCAAGAACAGGGGTCGCTTCGGGCTCGGGTTTCGACTCGTCTTCCTTTGGCGCTTCGGGCTCGGGTTCATCGACAGCCATGGCTTCTGTTGATTCGGATGACTCGGCCACAGGTTCTTCAGAAGGCTCTGCAACTGGTTCTGGCTCCGGCTCGGGTTCAGGTTCGGGCTCGACTTTTGGAGCTTTCGCAGCAGCTTCCTGGGCAGCCTTTTCAGCAGCAGCGGCTTCTTGGGCGGCTTTTTCAGCGGCAGCGCTTCGACGAGTGACGCGTTTCTTTGGCGGTGGCGGCGCTGGAGATGGCTCTTTTTCTTCCTCTTGTTCTTCATTTTCGGGCTCGGGTGGTTCTTCCTTCGGTTTTGGAACTGAAGTCTTTTTATTCTTAGCTGGGGCCTTCTTGGTGGGCTTGGGGGACGGTTCGGCGGGTTCGGGTTCCTGGAATAGAAAAAAATATATATAAAAAGTTAAAATTAGGTTTGAAACAAATTTTAAGCCTAAAAAAAGTAAGAACGTGAGAAAGACAACCGCTTCAAAGATGTAGAAGCCTACTCCCAACTGTTTCAACCCCATCCTAATCAATAAAGAATCCAGTTTTCCCTCCTACGAACCCCACCAAATAGAATAAACAAAGACCAACCTCTGCTTTGCGCTTCACCGCCTTTGGCGTTACCGGTGGCGTGGCACTGCCCTCGCTGTTGCCAAAACTGAGATGGCTCGTGTCCACAGCTTCCTGGAGTCGATCAGCGAGAACCTGCTTGTTTCCCCTGGAGTCGAGGCCACGCTGCTGGAGTTCTCTTCTCAGACGACTGACATCATACAGCTGAATCATGGCCGGATTGAGGACGGCCTCAGCCGTTCCGCGCGATCGCCGACTACGGGTCGACATCTCGGCGGTTTGATAAAAACGGTTTATGAACTGAAACAGGGCAATCAATCAAAATTGTGCGGTAAAAACCTGTGTAATGTCGTCAAAACAAAGCAACTTTCGTCATTTTTTGAATCGTGAACAACTCGAGTTACACGCAACAAATAGGGATGAAAAGCTCCAAAAAGGGGGAGGGCGGTAGGGATATCGATTTGGGAAAGAAAATGGCAACATTTTACGGATAGAAACGTCAGAATTTGACGTTGAAATCACATTTGTGCGAGCTCACGCAAGGCTTCGTCGTTTTTTGCGCGCAAAGCAAGGAAGAAATGCTAGCGCCCTTTTCGTGGTGGGACCGCTTTTTGGTGTGCGTTGTGGAGACGTGCAAGTGAGAGTTGAGATTGATTTGTTATCAATGCACCTGGCAGGACGTCTGGGTAGGAAAATTTTTATATTCAAATGAGTAGCGTGAAGATCAACTTTTTTTAAAACAGAATTTTAATATTTTGTCATTTTAAGACATTGCGTGTATTTGAAAACGGAAACTTTTACCACCCCGCATTCACACTTTGTTGACGCTCTTTTGCGGCGCCGTCAGCAATCCATGTTTTCCATTCTTCATTTCCTCGTGCTATCACGCTCTGGTCACGCAAACCCCTTCCGCAACTCTAACTTGATGTCGATTCCATCGATAAACAGTGAAAATGTCCGCGAAATCCAAATCGCGCTATTCCATAGAATGCTGAATCGCCGGAGAACAAGTCCCTATGAAGACCTGACGAAAAAAGATCTTCTCAAATTTGTTCCTTCACTGTTTTCATCACGAACAGCTTTCTACAGTTTCAAAGACTATGCCGAAAAGGAGCTCTTTTTACATGTCGTTCATCCTGAGGGAGGCAAAATTGTGAGTTTTCGGCACTGATTAGCATCTTTCTTGGCAAAATTATATATTTTTCTACTATGGATTGCATCATTGGGCTTCAGGAAAGTCGAGACGGGACAGTTTTGAAGTATGCCAACATGAAAACGATGGATTTTCTAAGACAACTGATCCCAATCGAGGTGGAAGAAACTCGAGACCCCAGTACGATCGTCCATTTTGAAGCTTCTGATAGCGAGAATTCAAATTCTGACTCTGATACCGACACCGATAATGAAATTGTGGCTAATAACGTTAATCGAAACTTCTTTTTTTCGTTGCTCGAAAAAGCTTTTGCCGTTTTATTATTTTATGCGTACAGATTGACAGAACATTTGCAGTAATTATCTGCCTTTGCGTTTAAATTTTCGTTATTTATGTGCCTTTTTTGATGTGTCAGGGAGTGTTAAAGTCAGTAATATGTATATGGTTCGCAAAATTAACAAATAAAAAACAAAATAAAAATAAAGTTTATGTATTTGCGTCACATTCCGGATAACATTCCGCCACATCCGGCTGCACCAGATACGGTAATGCTTGTGCTTCTTTTGGAAAGCTGCCTGCCGCACTTTTTTCAAAGTTTGCCAATTGCTTTTTAATTTCGGCAACACTAACACGGTTTTCAGTGCGCCAATTCCAGCCGGAATAACCGGTGCCGCATTCTGATATGTTGAACATTTTCTACAACAAAAATTTATAAGTTTTAACAGGTTTTTGCAAAAATTTAAAAAGCTCTGATAAATTTCAACAGTATCTTTTGAAAATTTGCAAAAACCCAATAAGTTTTAACAATTTTCGTCAAAAACTCACAGTAAAAGGCGATTTCCAGCCCTCTGTTTCGATGCTCTGAAGCTTCCACCCATGAAACATAAAATCAAAGTCGCTCCACGCATCTGCCGTCAGGACCCAATCCCGGACCCAACCATGGCTTCTCCTATAGATTCGGACCTTTCCCGGCCATAAATGCGTCGCTCCCAACATAACTTTACAGCAAGTGACAAAAGTCATGTAATTATCGTAGCCTGTCGCTTGGTGCCAGATTATGTCGCATGCCTTGGCCTCGGCGATGGCCCCAGGGTTCAGAGTCGTCAATAAATGCATTTGAAGAACGCCATTGTCGGCCCCGTTCCAATTAGCTGGCTGAATATACTGCCAATCGGCCCACCGTCTTAAGAAATCTCGAGCAAAAGGCGTGTTTTTAACAATGTAATTGCCAGAGGCGATTTCCCAGTTGAAATGCCGTTCGTAGAACATAATGTCGACCCGAGTGTCGATCCATTCCTCAATACAGTGATTCGGGTTGACAACACCAGTATCGGCGTCGAGAACGAGCATCCAATCAGTGTCTTCGAGGTAGACTGAAGCGGCACAGTGTTTTTTGAAGAGAAGTTGGTCGTGTTTGCAGTTTTGGGCGACACGTTGATCCGTGTCGAGATCGACGAGAAGGAAGGTGTAATTTGTGGTTTTTAAGTAACATTCGAGGGATTGTTGAGCTACGCGGTAGTGGCTAAAATAAGAAAAAATTATGTGGAGGATAGGGGGTTCGAACCAGCGGGTTTGAGATTGAAAAATTTCGAATTCTGCCATTACGACACGAAAACAAAAACGGAACAAAGATCAAAATCGGCTATGTTAAAGCCCAAAAACGTACGTTTTATAACTCTCCGTAACAACCGCCACCATCACCGTAACTTTTCCAAAAAGTGGTTTACATGCCTCCATATTGACCCGCTTCGGATACGCTTGTTTCAACATCCGTTTTTCCGGGTTCAATTCTGGTGCCATCACATGGGCATCATGACCATTGCCATCGTGTAAATCCGGCGCTCCGACGCCTTCAATCTGCATCTGTGGCATGTGTCGAAGCATTGCAGCTCTATCCATTGCCACATCATTATAGGTATAGGTGGTTCTTTGTGGAAGTACGACAATGATAACGAATAATGCGAATACAACTAGTGAAATTAAATACTTTACTGGTGGAAGATGCCTTGAGGCCAACTTCAGAGATCTGAAATCAACATTATTAGCATTTTTAACGAATAATAATTTGCTTACCTCGAAATGGTCGTCATTTTAATCAATAGGGTAACAAAATGCAATGAATGAGAAACACACGCGGTCAAATGCACTAAACACTCATTAAATCGGTGACGTGCGCGCTAAACTGATAAGCCATGTACGCTTGACATTAAAACCGACATTTTATGTGGAACTTCGAGGTAGTCAAAGAGAGAAACAATGATGTTGAGTCATTAGCGACGGCGTTACTGTTTTTACTGTGTTCGATGTGAAGGGGCTACCTTTTTGTATAATGTTTGCTACTGCTTTTTATTCATGTTGACCATTATGGCCATTGTAAGTCTAAACAAAACGGTAAAGATCATCCCTTGGCAGTTTGGGCCCTCTTGACCGTACCGGCATTTGTCATCGGTGCCGTCGGTACTGTCGAAGGCGGTGGTGCTCCTGCTGCTGTCTTTGCCGCCGGGGTCGCCGTTATTGATGTTAGCATTTTGGGTGCCGGTTTGGCAGCGTAAGATTGCGGCAGTCCGGTTCCCGCCCCCGCTCCCGACGGTGGTTGTGGTGTAACCGACTGTGGTGTTGGTTGTGGCGTGTGATTCCGGCACGTTGGAGGCACACCGTTGATTTCCGTCATCAGATACTCCGTCTGGGACGGCCCAGTCGTGCCATTTACAGTCGGAGTGCCGGTCGGAGTCGTTTTAGCCATTGAATCGGGCGCGTCGCTGCCGCCATCACTTTCTACTTGATCGGACGTGCCTGGACGCTACAAAAATACTATGATCTTAACTTCAAAACCTAGAAAACATTACCCTTTTAGCGCTCTGGGACTTGTTACTTTTCTTTGAAGTTCCCTTTTTACCACTGCAAGTCACCACTATCGTAACCAGAAAGC
Source organism: Panagrellus sp. LJ2284 (assembly GCA_024447225.1). Taxonomy (NCBI): domain Eukaryota; kingdom Metazoa; phylum Nematoda; class Chromadorea; order Rhabditida; family Panagrolaimidae; genus Panagrellus; species Panagrellus sp. LJ2284. The sequence continues at coordinate 4,011,126 of JAMRYC010000005.1, read as the reverse complement.
AAAGTGGTAATAGAACCTTCAAAAGCAGAAATAGCAACACACATGGGTGAATCCGAAAGACCGGCTCGAGAGCCTGCATCCTGAGGACCGATCAGATTCATTTTTAGTTCTGAACACGACACAAACATGGAAATTAGTTGTTTTGGATGCATTCAACAGTCAAATTTTATCCCTTCCCCGTCCCCTTTCTAGGATCCAACAAAAAGTGCGATGAAAACTTTTATAAACAAAAAAAAACGTCTAAATCGCTAATTTTACGACCGAAATGGCACAAATAGTTATCCTTCAAAACCCAGAAATCGCCGATTCTTATCACAAGGACAAGTTGAATTTACCCTTTTGGTTCGAAGAGGTGTATCTGGGTCGATGCGGCAGCAACACAGCAGATCGGAAAGGACGCCGGCGTTGGCAACAGCAGTGACCACTATGAGACTGTCGATAAGTTCTTCCTGTCAGGATGGAGCTGAAACGATAGTAATTATTTTCAAAGTTTGCCAGGTTGTCGAAACATACTCCAAAGGCAATGCTATTGTTGGGAAGTCCCTTGGTCGCTTGTAAAGGTGACATGCGAGCACGTCTTGAAGATACGGCCTGGCAAGGTCGAAGAGATTGAGAATACCAGGAGTCCTTCCCGTTGACAGGGGGCTGCAAATTTGTTCTTTTCGACAGCGACGGCAACATTGTTGCAGGTTTGATCATTATGGCCATCCCAGAAAATCAAGTGATGCACGGGACTTCTTGCTGTAAAAGTGACTTGTAAAACAGAAAAAAACATGTGGATTCTAAATTAACTTACGGCTTGTACCGTGTTGCTCGTTTGCAAACGAGCCACAGTATGATTTGTCGGCTAAGACTGAATGTTTTCACATTTGGCGACGTCAATCCTGTACAATCTGGCCCTTCTTCGACAACCACGGGGGCAACGGTCAATGGGATCGATTTGACGTCAACGCCGCTCCAAATGCATGCCGACGGCGGCCGAGTTTTTAGTTTGGAACATTGATTCAGCATAGCTTTGGCCTCGAAGGACTTCAATTTGACCATCAGCACGATGCGGTGTCGTTTTCAGTCGATGACATTCATGGCTAAAAGAAAAGATTTGACATCTGAAACCATCGAATCACACAAATACTTACAAATGAGGATCGTACAACCATTTTTGGCCACACAGACGACTCGTCTTCCATGACACGGCGCTTTCGAAGGCATTTCAACTTTAGCACACATAATAGCGACAATTAGGACGTGGAGCACGCAAAACTTCATAGCGACGTCCAATTTGGTTGACAGAAAAATTGAAAATGAACTGTTGTCTTTCTCGCCCCCAATGTATCGCAAACAAACACAATTTCAATGCAAATTTATATGGAAAACAAAAAGCACTGGAAAATGCAAATCCATGACACGGGAGTTACGGCAATACAACCCTATCTTCAAAGTTTTTGCTGTTTTTAATAAATTTCCAACTTGAAAGGTCGTATTCGGGGATGCCAGCTTCGTGCAATATTTTTGTCTGTTCAATGTTGCGTCGGTCGTAGGTGAAAAACTGCATTTTGTCATGATGATAGGTGATACAAAGGTCGAAAAGATCAGGATGTCGAGCGTAAAAGTCGTTGAATTGACCCAAAAAGTTGTCGACAGGTAAGTTCGGATCATCGGTGGATACGGTGATGGCACACCTGAAAAGGTTTACTGTATTAGGGCCACACTGTAGTCAAATTAGCAAAGCTTACTGAATTCGTTCCATCTCAAATCCTTCGAAAAGCGCCAAAACATCTGTGAATCCGACTCCGCCTTCAATGTCGATGTTTCCCATAAACTCGCGTGGGCGGAACTTGGTGATAATCTGCTTCAGTTGGTCCAGCGATTTAAAGTGGTATTCGACGGCGAGTTCGTCGATCCTGTTGTCGATGCTGAGATTGTCCACCAATTTTATGGTTTTATCATCGTCGACGGGACCCCAGCCCAAGATAGCCAGTCGTTTGAGATGCCGCGCCGGCCTTGGCCATGACCAAACGGTTTGCTGCACTGCAAAGGAGTAGACGACTTCATCGTCGCGTTCCTCGCGTAAGTTGAACGTCACCTTCTTGTCGAGGCCATCGAAGAGGAATAATTCGTGGCAAAGCAGGCCTACTTCGATTTCGAGAATCTTGTGACAAGTTTCAAGAGTGCCACGCCTTCCTAGTTGTCGACAATGAGCTTCAAGGTTAGCAACAATCTGGAGATATTCACGGAAATAGGTCATTTTGGACCTGGGGAAGGAGCTGGGGGCACAGGACAGGGCAGGACAGGATGACAAAAATGATCCTCGGTTGAACCGACTGGCAGGTTGCCGAGCGCGGGGTAATCGATACTGTCTGGATTTAGTGATCCATGCGCGCATCGCAATTTCAAACGCAAGATTGCTTTTGTACTCTTCGCAACTCATTGACCACCAAAAAATACGATTAGCAAATAAACCATAAAATTCTGATATGTGTTGCAAACTATCTTATCGATTTGATTACAAATGTAGTAAACTTCTCAAAATGTGATGGAAAATGTTGTACGTTGAGTTTTCAACGTAAAACCTCATGGTTTCGGGTTCCAAGTATGAGGACGCAAGTTTCCTACCTGCTGCTGCACATTTTTTACATGGAAAACGATTGTCTGCAAATAAACCTCGAAATTATGGTAGCTTTTGCAAACTTTTTTGTCTGTTTGACGGTCAACACAGTCAGTCACCGTATAGCAAATAGAAAACGGTGTAGTTTTGTGTTTCGTCACAAAATCAGCGATTCAATTTTCTGGCTCCGAAACTACGGACGCAACTTTCCCGCCTTCGATGAGAGGCGTTGTCTTTCGTCGACTGTCGCCAACGACTCTCTCGCTGAACAGCACACTGGCTGGTGGCATAATGGACAAAAATGATCGCTGTGTGGATTTTCGAACAATTACGAAGAGTTGTGTTTTGACACTTTCTCGGTCGTGTGAACCCGTTGAGAATACGGACTGGCCGATGCAAATAATGTTTTCTTTTGCTTTTTGATTGGAAAAGCATTGCCTTTTTTGACGTTACAATCGCGATTGTTTTATATTGTGTTTCATTAGCGCGGTACCGACATTATGCTTCACCTAGTCAAGTTTCAGCTATGCCCTCCTCCACCACAGAAGACCCTCCGGCAACCTACAAATGGCTCTACGTGCCGTTCCTGATGGACGTCACGACCTTCGCCGACTACAAGGCCCTGAGCCAAGTCGACGATCGCTTCAGTGAGTTCATTCCCGGCCGCGAGCTCCTTCTGACCTGGCGGAACGATCTGGCTTTCCTCGTGTCCAACTTCCGGCGTGCCAATAAGCTTGTCAATGATGTGGATGCTTTTGAAGCATGGCTCGATTGCGCTTTGCAAAGTAAGTCCAACACTTTCAAACAGTTTTTATGAATTTTAATATATAAATTGTCTTTCAGAGAACCCAGAATCGCCCATCTCCGACTACGACATCAACTTTGGACTGATCCGGAAACACATTGACAATCGGCTGTATCAGAAGTTGCTGGATGGACGGAAAGCGCATGTTTTGATGAATAAGCTGTCGTGTTTGTTGGATGTTTGGGCAGTTTTTGAAAAGATGGACACGGATAATCGTTTTCCGGAGATTGTGGCATCGTTGCGGCCATTGTTTGAGAAGCGGAAGGACAATTTGCTCGGTATGGGTTTGTTTTTGATGTTTGGCGTGTGTAATTTGGCTATTGTTTTCAGAAACGTTCAAAGCTCGCTCCATTCTGATGCTTGGACTCCTCACCTTCGAAGACACGCCAAATTTCAACTGGTACAACGAGTTTCTGCGACTTCTGGCCACGACTTCGTCTCATACCAGGCCCATTGCGCGGATTTTGGAACCTGATTTTGCTGAGATTGTTGGTGGGTTACTGTAGACCAGATTTCTGACCATTCAAGTCAACTTTGTTCTTTTCAGCCACCTATGAAACCAATCTCCACCAACTCATCGTCACCGAAAACGAAAAAGATGCCAATTTCGCCCCAGTTGACGAGCCAGATGCCCCACGTCTACAAAAAGACTTCGAAACGGCCCCCATTGACAAGCATCCCGCCGAGAAGATGCAGCTCCGAAACTACCAACACGAGCTGGCTAACAAGGCCCTTACCGGCAAGGGCACCATCATTTGCGCTCCGACTGGCTCCGGCAAGACCGTCATCGCTAGCTATATCATTCGGGATTACGTCCGACGATGCCGATTGCTCGAACAACGCTATCGAGTCGTCTTCTTCGTGCCGACGATTCTCCTCGTCGACCAACAAGCTGCGAATCTGCGTAAAATGCTTGGCGAGGAATTGCATGTGACGTCATTGAGCGGCGCGGAATCTGCCGGTTTGAAGGAGAATGTGTTGGAGATTCTGGCTGGGGATGTTGTTGTCATGACGCCGCAGATTTTCATGTGGGTTTTGACCATTTTTGGAAGGTTTTTATTGAACTTTGGTGTTACAGTAACCTCTACAAAAGCCCCCTGGCCAAAAAGAAGATCTACATCCGCGACTTCACCCTCATGGTCTTCGACGAGTGCCATCACTGCGACAAGAAGCACCCCTACAATGTCATCATGCAGGTTGTTCTGAATCTCCGGGAGAAGGAACCGTCAAAGCCGACTCCTCAGGTTGTTGGGTTGACGGCATCTGTTGGTATTGGTGCTCTGTGAGTCGTTTTTGCTTTTTCCCATCAAATGAACCTTGAAACTTCAGTTCGGTGAAAGCCGAAAGTGGCGACGCCGCCGTCAACCACATCGTCGGCGTCTGTGCCAGGATGGGAGTGCTGTCCGTCAGCTGCGTGAAACATCCGGAGAACTTGATGGAGTTGAAGCAGATGGTTCCGAAACCTATTGACGGTATGTTTTTTGATTGATTTTGCTTTTCTGTTTGAAAAGTGCTGTTTTTAGAGTTCATTACCGTCTTCCCGCCATCAGTGGACCCCTTTGCCCGTGGCATCGCCGAACTTGCTGACCAAATTCAGGAAAAGTTTACGCTTTATCATGAAGCCGTGGCTGGCGACAAGGCTGAAACTGTTTGTTTTTCCTTTTTTTGAAAGTGTCATCAACTGAATGGGTTCCAGGATCGCCTCCCGACAGTTCAATCAACAGGCTCTAAGAATGGCTCCTCCAAGACGTCCATCCAATACGGTAACAAGCTGGCGGCACTTGCCAGTTTGGTCAAACATTCCAATTTGTCCATGGAGGATAAGGTTTACGCGCGGTGGCTGTTGGACTATTTGAAGGTTTGTCGAGTTTTCTTTGATTACTGTAGCCTTGAAAATGCTTTCTGATTCCAGGTCCTGTACAACACCCTCAAATACAACGAACTCTACCCCGCCCTGGCCGCCTTGGAACACCTTCGTTGTTCCCAGAGCATCATCGTAGAGCCATTGGCTGATTTCCTTGCCAAAGGACAGAAGTATGCCGCCAAAATGAAGGAAATCTACAACACCGTCCAAACCCGTCTCCAACGCATTGAAGTCACCGGCCTTGTCCAGGATCCAGCCGACAAAAACTGTCTCAATCGCCTTCTGCAGGAGATCAACACCCAATACAAGCGTGATCCGAACTCCAGGATTCTGATCTTTGTCGATCTTCGCCGCGGCGCCTTCGATTTGAGCATCTTTCTGAATCATCATGAGGAAATTATCGCGACTTTTGGCCCGGACAAAGTCACGGCTTTGATGAGCTGTTCCAAGTCGGGCGAAAGCTTCTCAGTGCCGTCGCGAAAAGAGCAAGCTGAGCGCCGAACGGCCTTCGAACAGGGCAAGGTAAACATTGTGGTTTCGACGTCCGTCTGCGAGGAAGGTGTCGACGTGGCGGCATGCAATCTGGTCATCAAGTACAACTCTGTCGGCTCCGAGAAGACCTACATCCAGCGTCGTGGCCGAGCTCGGGCTGAATGCAGTCGAAGTGTTTTGATCGCACTGGGTTCGGAAGCAGAGAAGCGGGAGTATTTGAACATGTATCGAGAGCATGTTATGGAGCGCTGTTTGGCGATGTTGGCTGAGATGGATGATTTGACTGTTCAAAAAATGGTTGGTTTTGGGTTTTTTGACGCTTTTATCATGCTAAGGAGGTGTGTTCAGATCGAAGACGACCGAAAGCGTCAGAAAGCCCTCGACGACGGTGACCAACAACGCCGAAATGCACCCACTGCTATCGTGGACCAGCAAATCCGATGCCCTGGCTGCAACGTCCTGCTCGGCAGCACTGATGCCTTGCGGATTCTCGACGATGAGACGGTGGTCCTGTTCAATCCGGCCCTCTGGGATAAGATGAAGATGGATAAGCTGACCAAATTCGATGTAAGTCCACATCCTATCCCATCCATTACCGTAATCCCACCCCCTTTAAGTCCACCCTTACCTCCGTCATGAAGTGCTCCTGGGCCAATTGTGCTAAATGCTCCCACCGCTGGGGCGCACTCATCAAATATGCCGACTGCTTCTTCATTGCGCCCAGACTCGACGGAATCGACATCAACGGCATACACAATGTCTACAAGGGCGACATGAAGGACAAATGGACCACGCTGATCCGTACGCAGATTTGCGTTAAACCGTTGACCAGGACGGAATTGGTGGGTCTATTTTTAATGCTTGCCTCATTCTTTGATGCCATTTTGCAGATCGCGATGTACAACAGTGTCTTTGGCCAGAAGGAGAACGAAATGGAGACGGCTTTGCAGGCGAACCTGAAGGCGCTCGCTTCCCATAAAAGGGGACATGTTCTTGATCATGAGTAGTTTATTGTTCCTCACTTTTGTTTTTTGTTTGTTGAATTAAAAGTAAAAACATTGTTGTGTTGTTTTAAAACATTTATTTAGTTTTTGAACTGATCGACATTTAAAAGAAATATAAAGCTCGGAAGAATGACAGACTGAAAAGTCGCATTTCGACGTGACTCGATCCATGGGCACTCGCGCCCCCTTCTCCCGCAGACCGCACAGCGCCCACCAAGTCAGCCAATTCGCAGCGACCGGACTGCGCGAAGGGGGCGCGAGGTGTCTTTACAAAATCACCAAATTACTCAATTTAAACATTTTTAATCCCAGTTTTTTTACGTTTTGGGGTTACATAACATGTTTGAGCTTACACCGGCTCAGAATCACAAATATAGAAAAATCTTAAAACCACAAAAAATCGAAAATTCCAGCGGCATTTTCAAAATGGCATAACTTTTTAGTTTGAATAGATTTTGGTCTCAAATTTTGAAAGGCCCTAGAGGAAACTTATACGAACAGAACTGCATTTGGCTGGTATGGAGTTCTATGGCCATTTTTGTGAACCGATCAAAAAACCGTCATTTTCACCGTTTTTGGTGCATTTTCGACGTTTTTTTTTATTCGAAAAGGGTCAAAGTAAAGTTTTTGCTTTTTAATGAGTTCAATTGACATTTAGACAAAAATGGCAGTATACAGTAGGATTTTTTTACAATCAGTAATTTTTCCTGCAGGTGACCCAACTTACTACAAAAATGAGAATTTGAATTTTGAAGCCACGTATCAGTTTTTCGGTATGCATACTAACGTTTTTTTTTAATTATTGCATGGGTTTTTGAATATTTTAGGCATTTAGACCTTTTTTTGAAATTTAAGCTGCGACTGCTAGCTTCGCGTCCAATAGTTTGCCAATGCGCGTGATACCTTCTTAACGACTTCTGAAGTATTTAAAAAAGAATAACATTCGAATTCACTGAAAAAAACGTCGAAAATGCACCAAAAACGGTGAAAATGACGGTTTTTTGATCGGTTCACAAAAATGGCCATAGAACTCCGTACCAGCCAAATGCAGTTCTGTTCGTATAAGTTTCCTCTAGGGCCTTTTAAAATTTGAGACCAAAATCTATTCAAACTAAAAAGTTATGCCATTTTGAAAATGCCGCTGGAATTTTCGATTTTTTGTGGTTTTAAGATTTTTCTATATTTGTGATTCTGAGCCGGTGTAAGCTCAAACATGTTATGTAACCCCAAAACGTAAAAAAGCTGGGATTAAAAATGTTTAAATTGAGTAATTTGGTGATTTTGTAAAGACACCTCGCGCCCTCTTCGCGCAGTCCGGTCGCTGCGAATTGGCTGAGTTTTGGGGGGAAGGGTGGGCGCTGTGGACCGCTTATGTGGGTCTGGTCGGACAACAGTTACAATTAAAACTTAAACTCAACTCAACTATGCAGGTCACTATTAATACAATTATTATCATTAAAAGCCTATATCAAATCCTATTCGGCAACAGCAGAAGCACGAACGTTCTGTCAGCATAAAAACATAACGTTTAATCGAGCTGGCAATCTGGAGGCGATCCTGAACATGTTTTTATCGGATTTGTCTTCAAATAAATTGAAAAAACAAACAGTTTTAACTGGATTGCGCTAACTGGCCAAAGTCTGATCCAGCATCAATTCCCGGCCGATGCACCATTATTTAATTTTACAGTACTCTTACAAAAATCGAGACAAATGATGTAAACACAATTAAATCATCGTTTTTATTCGTACAAATTTAATCGTTGCAAGTGATGGTCGAAACGTAAAGGTGTCAAAAGTTAAATTCGAAACGCTTTACGTCGAAGACCGCTGCCGTTTTTTTCTGATTCATTACGATGCGAACATACTTTGGCTTTGTGCACTTTCTCAGGTGTACAAAAAAGAAAATATGACTTGTTTGGTGTAAATAATTACCGGGTTGTAGCTTTTTGTAAGTCCACGATTCAAATATTTTTCACGCTACTTTATAATATCGGTGTAAAAATGTGCCAAAAAAATCAAACAATTTAAGGGGCATTTTACTTTGTTGTGTATCAACTATTAAAAAAATAGAGATAAAGCGTTAAACCCTATTGTTGTTCAAAGGATGCTGTTTACGTCGTCGTTGGTGAAAAAAATTTTAAGTCGCTATATCAATGACAGTTCCCGGATGATGCACCATTGTTGAGTTTTACAGTACTCTTACAATGTGTAATACGAAAGGTGTAAATACCATGAGTCCATTTTGAAGCAGCTGTACAAATATAAGCAATGCAAGCGATTGTCGATGAGACAAGCGCTCAAAACGTAAGGATGTCGAAAAAGAAGAATTAAAAAAGTTTTACGTTAGCAGCGCCACTGCTTTTTTCTGATTCACTTCGACGCGTACACGCTTTGACTTTGTGTATTGCAATTTTTTAGGACCATCCACATGTTCCATCAATTGAACAAAGTTGATTTATTGCATTCGAAAAGCAGGGTGTTTCTATTAGTTTTAACATAAGATGTTTTTTATCTTTAATAACGGCGAAAAGAAGCTGCATGGCTGTGTTATGATGAAGGTGACATTAACCGCCGGTGAAAGGCAAAAGAGACAAAAACTAAAAGTGAAGTTGAAACATTTACGTAAGCAATCGTTTGCATCTTGCACAAAAAAAATATACTTGTTTAGTGTAAATAAACACTGGGTTGAAACTTATGTGTAAGTCCAAGTTTTTTTCAAGGCGCTTTAGTATATCGGTGTAAAAAATCGCTGGAAAGCTCGAACAAACCAAGGAACTTGTTATTTATTAATACGTGAATCAAAAAAACCAAAGTGCTGAACACGATATCCTACTTGGCAATGGTTCGGTTCGTTTACGCCGTCGTTGGTAACAAAAATTTCAAGTCGCTTTATCAATGACTGTTCCCGGATGATGCACCATTGTTGAGTTTTACAATACTCTTACGAAGTTTAATACCAAACGTGTAAATACCATGAGGACATTTTGAAGCATTCTTATAAGTTTAAGGTGTTGCAATTGATGGTCGACGAAACAAACGCTCGACATGCAAAGATGTTGAAAGGTAAAGCGAAAAGACAAGACTTTTCGTCAACAGCGTTGCTATTTTTTCTGATTTACTTCAAGGCGTATCCGCTTTGACTCTGTGTGTCGCTTAGCTTTATTTTTTTCGTAAATACAAACAGTGAAAATACACAACGATTTGTCATGAGCGATTGCGTGGCTAAGAGACTGCTATCAGCATATCTTATTAACTGTTTGACCGTTTATAAACCTAAAAATCGCGGGCTTTCGAAGCGCAGACTCTTGCAACTCAAATAGCCCGTATTAACATGACACATCGTCATTGTGTCCTCGCTTTTTGGTATATCTGCGCGCGATTTGTACAGCTATATATAATATAATACTATATATAATATAATTTTCAGATCGTTAAACGTGACAATGAATGCCGCTGTTTACCAAAAATATGCCTACATCGAAAATAACTTAAAAAGCGAACTAAAAAAATGGAAACGTTTCCGACCTTATTTTGAAGCCGTTCAGAGAACCAATGTTAAGCATGCCGTGAAATTACTAGTTATTAAATCCATAAAGCATCTCCAAAACCGTATTGACGCTGCCTGTTTGAGTCACAGCCGTGCGATAAATTATGTTAATGTCGTTTGCACAATTTATCAACTTACAGCAGAACGTGATTTAATTGAAAGACCCGATTCTGGTATTGATTTAAACGATGCTGCTTTTCATGCCAAAAACGCAATAAAAGTCCTGCTGGAAAAATTTGAAGGAATTAAAACTATTAAATTCAAAAAATTTCCTTATGAATTCCAAAAGCGATTGATCAACCTACTTCCGCCGCACGATTTGGTTACGTTTACATTTGCTGGAAAAACTGCAAGGCAGTGTGCCAAACGTAGAGGCGATAATTTTTCTGATTGTTTGATCGTTGCCAAAGACGAAGTTCATTATGAGAATGTGAAAATCCATTATGCTGAAAACAGGTATTACGATGTTCTACGTACCAACAGTTTGCTTAAATCGGACTATTACTACGTTGATAAAGAACTTGTCATATATATAGAAACAACAGAAAATTATGAAGCTGCTGCAAAGATTCTACATGGCAACTTTAACTTTCTTGATCTCAGAGGTTTCTATTCTTGGACAGATGCAATTAAATTGATGAACATAAGCAAAAAACTGTTCGAGGTCAAGTTAAGAGGGGAAATTCAGCTCGAAGAAGAAGACTTTGACAAATTTTTTAGAGCTGTAGTAGATTGGTTGCATAATACACATCAATTTCTGCTGTAAGTCGTGTTCGCAATTTTTGAGTTTTACAAAAAATTTATTTTTAGATTATATATTCGGTTTGCTCATTTGCACATTACGTTTCCAGATCGCTTTGAAGCGTATGTTGAAACTTGGTCTAGGTATAATGTTTACTATACTGTCGGTTATGCCGTTATTTACAAGCCGCCACTACAGCTTTGATCGATGTTCAAACGCCACAATTTTATAATGAGTCCGAATTAAGGCGTTGAAAACTTTATACAAATTGACAATGAACATTGTAAACGTTAATCTACGTGGTCCCCTATAACTCAGATCAATAAAAACGTGCGATAACCAACTTTATAAACTGTTTGATACTTTCAAATATGTAAATGCATTAATGACACGTCACAAACTATTGTCTTTCACTTACGAAGTTTAATACCAAACGTGAAATTACTTTGAATCCATTTCAAAACATTCGTATAAGTTTAAGTATTGAAATTGGTAGTCGATGAAACAACCGCTCAAAACGTAAAGATGTCGTAAGTTAAAACTAAAAGACAAGACTTTGCATCGACAATGTCGCTTTTTTTCTGATTAACTTCAATGCGCATCCGCTGTGACTCTGTGTGTCGCTTAGCTTTATTTTTTTCATAAATACAAATTGTGAAAACACACAACGACTTGGTATGAGCGATTGCGTGGCTAAGAAATCGCTATCAACACATCTTATCTATTGTTTGACCGTTTATAGATCTCTTAAAATCGCGGGCTTTTGTAGCGCAGGCAAAAGCCCGCGATACAACTCAAATAGTCGTCATTGTGTCCTCGCTTTTTGGTATCTCTGCGCGCGATTTGTACAGCTATATATAATATCCATCCTTTCATCTGCTTTTTTTTATTAATACAAATAATCAACTTTCCAGATTGTTAAACGTAAAAATGGACCCCGCTGTCAACCAGAAATATGCCTACATCGAAAACAACTTAAAAAACGAACTAAATCGGTGGAAACGGTTGCAACCTTATTTTGAAGCCGTTGTTACAACCAATGTTGAGCCCAACGTAAAATTACTAGTTATTAATTTTATAAATAATCTCAAAAACCGTATTGGAGCTGCCATTTCGAATCATAATCGTGCGATAAATTATGTTATTGTCGTTTGCACAATTTATCAACTTGAAGCAGAACGTGACTTAATCAACAGACCTGATTCTGGTATCAATTTAAACGATGCTGTTTTTGATGCCAAAAACGCAATACAAGTTCTCCTGGAAAAATTTGAAGGAACTAAAACTATTCCGTTCAAAAAGTTTCCCTATGAGTTCCAAAAGCGATTGATCAACCTACTTCCGCCGCACGATTTTGTTACGTTCAAATTTGCTGGAAAAACTGCAAGGCAGTGTGCCAAACGTAGAGGCAAAAATTTTTCAGATAGTTTGATCGTTGTCAAAAATATTCATTATGAGAATATGAAACTTCATTTTGGTGACAACAAGTATTTCGATATCCTGCTTACCAAAAGTTTTTTAAAATCAAACTATCACTACGTCGATAAAACCCTTTCCTTATTTTTAAAGACAACAGAAAATTACGAAGCTGCTGCCAAGATTATACATGGCAATTATGCTTTTCTCGAACTCAGAGGTTTCTATTTGTGGAAGGATGCAATTAAATTGATGAATATCAGCAAAAGATTGTCCGACGTCAATTTGAGAGAGAAAATTCAGCTCGAAGAAGAAGACTTTGACGAATTTTTTAGAGCTGTAGTAGATTGGTTACACAATACACACCAGTTTCTGCTGTAAGTGATGTTTGCAACTTTTGAGTTTTACTAAAGATTTAATTTTAGATTATATATTCGGTGTGCTCATTTGCACATTACGTTTCCAGATCGCTTTAAAGCGTATGTTGAAACTTGGTCTAAGTATAATGTTTACTATACTGCCAGTTATGCCGTTATTTACAAGCCACCACTACAGCTGTGATCTGTTTTTAAACGCCACAATTTCATGAAGAGTCCGAACTTAGGCGTTGGAAACTTTATGAAATATTGACAAACATATGCTTCTTGGGACGCGTTCGATATTCAAATTTCATTCTTTTGCCTCACAATTGTCAGATACATGAACGTGCAATAATCAACTTTATGAACTGTTTGATTGACTTTTTTCAACTTTATAAACTGTCAACTTTATAAACTTTCAAATTTGTAATCGCATTAATGACATGGCACAAACTGTCAGTTTTAACTATCAGACGACTGATTCAGAAACGATGCGGCAGCAGCACAGCAGTTCTCTGACTTCTTTAAAACGTTGCCGGCGAATCCTGGCTCAGGTTTTTCACAGCGTCATAATCGATACATCCGTAGTCGGGGAGGGATCCCTTCCAAACCGATGATGCGTGTCGTGTTGGTCAAAAAAGGTGGCTGTGAAGTCCATGGAGCGTTTATAAAGGTGACGAGTCGGCACGTTAAGGACCCAGCGTGACACAGCCGACAAAGTCGTGGTGATTTCCGGCACGATTGTACTTTCAAACTTGATATTCGTCGTCGTCGGTTTAGTTGGATAATCACCTTGGCAGTTGTGATGCGAAGGACGGTGATGCACGGGGCCTTTTGCTGTAAAGCAGATTAACTTGTAAAGTAGAACAGAACGGGGAAAAGTTTAATAAACCTACCGTCATGTAGTCGTCCAGTTCTACGTTACTCATTTGCAAAACCGCCAAGATATGCAATTCAGCGAGTATCGGCAGTGACATCATAGCGAACAGTACCAGTGAACCCAGGCACAGTATGATTTGTCGGCTAAGACTGAATGTTTTCACATTTGGCGACGTCAATCCTGTGCAATCTGGCCCTTTTCCGACAACCACGGAGGCAATGGTCAATAGGACCGATTTGACGTCAACGGCGCTCCAGATGCTTGCCGACAGTGGCCGAGGTTTTAGTTTGGAACATTGATTCAGCATGGCCTCGAAGGACTTTAATTTGACCATCAGCACGATGCGGTGTCGTTTTAAGTCGATGACATTCATGGCTAAAAGAAAAGATTTGACATCTGAAACCATCGAATCACACAAAAACTTACAAACGAGGATCGTACAACCATTCCTGACCACACCGCCGACTCGTCTTCCATGACACGGAAGCGGATTCGAAGGCACTTCAACTTTAGCACACATAATAGCGACAATTAGGACGTGAAGCATGTAGAACTTCATAGCGACGTCCGATTTGGTTGACAAAAAAGTTGAAAATAAACTTTCTTGCCCCCAATGTAACACAAACAAACAAAAGATCATGCAAATTTATATGTTTACAAACACAAAGGTACTCTCATTACAGAAAATGCAAATTCTACTGGTTAGTTGCAACATATTTCCAATTTAAAAGGTCTTGTACAGGCGCGTTATAGGACTCCATAACATTGACATTGGGGTTAGTAGAAGCGTCTCTCTTCTTCTCGTAGGTAACATAGATAGGTTTGCCGTCCGAGATCAGGGGGAAGCAGACATAAACCGAGTTGAGTTGAGACTCTAGTATGAAGAGGTTGTCGACTTGGTTCAAGAAGTCGGTGACGCTTCCGGTGAGATCATCAGTGAGGAAGCGAATCGATACTCTGAAAATGGTTTTATATATAACATACTGTAGTCAATTTGAAAAAGCTAAACTTACTGAATTTCCTCCAAATCTTTGTCTCCGAAAATCGCCAAAGCCTCTGCGAAGTCGACTCCGCCTTCGATGTCAATGCCTCCCGAGAACTTGAGGGGACGGAACTTTCTGATAATCTGCTCCACTTGGTCCAGCGATTTGAAGGGGGAGGTGATGGCGAGTTGGCGGACCCTGTTGGCGACGGCGAGTTGGTTCACCACTTTAACGGTTCGATCAGCGTCGATGTTGCCCAGGATAGCCACTCGTTTGATATTCGGCATCGCTCTTGGCTCTTTCCAATCGATAAGCTTCACTGCCAAGCAGTAGACAATTTCATCGCCCTTTTCACAGCGTGTGCTGACGTCGTCTGCGTCGGGGATGTCACCGTAGAGGATTAGTTCATGGCAAAGCAGGCCTCGTTTCGATTCGACAAAGTAGCTAATCTCGTCGTGCTGGAGGTACTTCATTATTTGCAGAAGCTCCACATCAGAACCGGATTGGACGGCTACAACAACAGTATTTAAGTTGTTTAAGAAATCAGCTACTTCCTGATTCATCGTGGACGTGGTGGACGAAGCTGGGGGCACAGGACAGGGCAGGACAGGTTGACAAAAGTGAGCTCATCCTTGGTTGAACTGGCTGGCAGGTTGCCGAGCGCGGGGTCGTCGATACTGTCTAGACGGTGATAACTCACTCGTCTGCGCAACTGGGCTGACTGGATCGAGAGTGACCGGCAGACTGTCTGCGCCAAGCTCCTTTTGGTCCAGTTTTTCAATCTTTAATCAAGCAAAATGTCTTATTTCAACTTTAAATGCTATAGTCACGGTAGCTTTTACATTTTAGCAGTTCTCACAAAGAGGTGAAAAAGCATGCTGATAAAACGACTTCAATACGGCAAAATTTCTTTTGTGCACTTCGCAGCTCATTGACCATCACAATTTCCGATTTGCAAATAAATCATAAAACTTTGAAACATTTTGCAAAACAATTTGTTTATTCAATCACAAATTTAATAAACTTTTTTAAACGTAATGGAAAGTATTGTTTGTTTAGGTTCCAACACAAAATGGTCACTATTTCGTTTGAAGTATGAGGACGCAAACCTTTCCAACCACATGCTGCACACTCTTTACATTGGAAAACGGTTGTCTGCAAATAGAGCATGAATTTACGGTAACTTTTGCAAATTGTTTTGACTGTTTGACATCATATAGCAAATAGAAAATGCAACGGTTTTAAGTTTCCTTTATACTTTACAAAGTCAGGCTTAGTCGAAATCACAGATTTTAGCTCCAGAGAAAAGATCCGGATCTTTTTAGGCTCCGAAGGCTAAGATCTGGAGTCGGTTCCGGAGCCTTCGAAGTAACGGAAATAAATCCGGAGCCGGTGCCGGAGACTCCGCAAAGCTGGGATCCGGCGTCAACTTTGTGATTTTGTAGAATGAATAAGGTCAAAAAACATACATGCGTCCATTCAGAAAAAGCAAATGTTTTTGCTCCAACTTCAGCTTCTATCAGAGAAATGAAAAGTCGCTTTACTGCTACTTCCCGGCCGATGCACCATTGTAGAACGTTGATGTCAGTATTAGTAGATTATTACAAAGTTCGACACTAGAAAAGTAAATATGACCAAATAGTTTGAACTCGTACAGCCAATGAAAAATCGCAAGGGAATGATGATGAAAACCAAAATTAAAATACATTACGGGGAAAGCATTGCCTTTTTTGCCTGCTATAGCATTATAATGAGTCAGTTCAACGCAAACGCTGTATTTGAATCAAAATTATCAAGGTTTCAAATGATAACGTGTTTATTATTTAAAACAAAATCCAACAACAAAATACCACCGATATAACAACAAAAACAAAATAGTAAATTACACAGAAGCAATGAAAGCCGTTATGATGTAGTGTACCCGTCTTGAGTCCTCAAAAGATGAAACAGGTCCATATGACTGAGGCAGTGGCGCTAATACTAATTGAGATGACGACTTGAGGGGGTAGCGTAGTTGGTCTTTATTGGTTGTGTTGGTCGACTTCTGCATCTGGCTTGAGTTGACGGTCAATCGCAACTGGGACAGAACCATCATTTGCATTTTATGCAAAGTTAGCGTCACTGAAAAAAATAGATAAGTTCATGCAAATGAAGAATGATACAAAAAAAACTTACAGCTTCTTGACTTTGTTCTACAAAGCAGCTTTTCAAACTGATTCAGCTTTCCATTAGCGGCTTCAGATGAACATCGAGAGATGTGGCGCATTTTTTGTTGAAAATCGGCTGGGAGTTGGAGGAATTGAGCGGTGAGACCGGGGACATGGCGTTCAAATTCAGGAAGATGTCTCAGCAAAATGTGCAAAAGACCTTCTTTGACGTTGTTTGTGACGATGCCACAAGTGTAGCGGGAGTTATTAGGCATGCAGATGTGGTATTCTTTCGTGTTCATTTTTTTGTTATGAGGTTTCAGTATGAAATGAACCTGGATCTGATAAGACAATGGTCATGTGTTCTGGATTACATAGCTATTTATACTCTTCGAAAGCTCAATGCCTTCAGTCCCTCTAATGCCTTGAGAGATAGTTAGCTTTACGTTAGCTGTTCTGGTCGCGCAACGGCACCTAAACTTTCCCAACACATGGCGAACTTTTCGCCTTGGGTGCATGCACACCGAAGTGCTTGACCTGAAACACCTCTGTAATCTGCGCAAGACAACGTCACTTTAAGTGCCAAATCACTCTCTAAAGGCATAGCGGCAAACTTCTTGTAGAGTCACAGTACGGCAAACGTTCGTCCCGAGTGCATCCAGACCGACGAACAAGTGGCCGTCAGCACCTTGTTTATGAATTTGAGCAAAATGGCAATACCATTAAACCGTTGAGGACAAGCACCCGAATATACACAACCCCTTTTTCATTCTCTAAAGGCATTTAGGCAATCTACCCATCCAAAATCAATATGTTGTCCAATCAAATCCGTTCTAATAAGTTGGCAAGTTGCCAACCAATAATCCGATCATTAATTCACTTACATTTTTTAATTCCCCGGGCATTCGCAATTCAAAAACACTGTCTCAAAGGGGGCTAACTCAAAATTAATTTTTGCACCTACCAGAACCCAATTTTGCCAAAAGTCAGCCCAAAATGGTTCTGGTAGTTTTGTGGATTCATAACACTGCTGGCCCCAATGCAATTGGAATAATATTTTTAAGTTTTACATGTTTTAACAATTACCTAATTACGGATATTTTGCTTGCAAAGCGTTTTCTGGACTCAAAAACGTCAAAATCAAACAAAAATCGCACTTATCAGCTGGTAAGTTGCCAACAGTGGCTCCAATCGGTGGCACTTTAACATTTTTGAATTTACCGTGCTCTCGAGATTCAGAAGCACCTATTTAAAGTAATCTAGTTTTAGATCTTTCGATTAGTAAAATTGTTTTTTTGCGATGTAAACTATGTTGATCAGCTTTATTTTTTCACAAAAACAAACAGTGAAAACTTCTTCAACGATCCGGACAAGGGCAATATTGCGTCTCCCGTCCAGGAGCTCCAGGAATTCCGGGAGGTCCACCAGCACCGGCTCGTCCTGGTGGTCCAGGCTGTCCGGGAGCACCGATTGCGCCTTCACTGCCAGGTGGTCCGACTTCGCCAGTCTGTCCACGTTCGCCAGGGCCTCCAGGTGGGCCGGCATAGCCAGGACGGCCTTTAGGTCCAGGGGGTCCAGTTCCACGGGTTCCATCGCGTCCTGGTTGGCCTTCTGGGCCGACGGGTCCGGATGGGCCAAGCTTGCCGGGTTCGCCTGCGGGGCCAGGGGGGCCAGTGTATCCATCACGGCCATGTCGGCCTGGGGAACCCCTTGGGCCTTGATCACCACGAGGGCCTTGTTGTCCAGGGGCTCCTGGAGGGCCTCCGGGGCCAGCTGGACAGCGGATACAGCCAGAATGGGGTAAGTCGAGGAGGACGACGAGGCCTGTGGCTCCAGGAATGCCGGGATGACCAGGGTCACCATTTTCACCGGGTTCACCCTTGGCGCCAGGAGGGCCGGGGGCACCTTTCGGGCAGCCACGGTTGCGGGCGAGGTCGCAACCTAAATGTAACCATTATAAAGTTCATTTTAAAAGAAAAAGGCATGAACTCACTGCACTTAGTGCCCTTCTTATCGGTCCCAGCTCTCTTCCGCCTTCTAAACTCAAAGATATTCCGCACATCACTGGCTCCACCACGAGCCTGTAGGGTCATCATGCTGTCCCAGGCATCCTTATTCACCGTCCTAACACCATCCAAATCCGACAAAACTTCATCATACAACGCATTGATGTCATTAATCAACAGCCCAACCACAACAGCACACGTCACAATCACAGACGCGCTTACGATGACCGCAATGGCCGTGCTGCCTTTGGCGGCAAGCGAGGAGCCCATTCTGATGTCCAAAAAGCT
This sequence comes from Panagrellus sp. LJ2284, assembly GCA_024447225.1. NCBI lineage: Eukaryota > Metazoa > Nematoda > Chromadorea > Rhabditida > Panagrolaimidae > Panagrellus > Panagrellus sp. LJ2284. Next base: position 3,991,986 of record JAMRYC010000005.1, on the reverse strand, counting down.
AGCCATGCTTCTGCTTTATCCTTTTTATAGCCAGCCATCACTTCTGATTTCACCCATCGCCGCCCCTTTCCCACCAAATTCCAAAAAGCCACTGATAACCTGTTTCCCTGACCGCAAAACCCGTTTTTATCCCCCAATTGTTGCGTAATGGTTTTTGCCAACCCCAATCCTCTTCAAAAAACTTCATCGAAAGCTTTATCAGACTGCAAACTTATCACGACATACACAATGCAAAAAATTAAAAAGATTAACCCTTCAAAAAAGGAAAAGCACATGCTTGGACGTATTTTCAAACACTTATTGATAAATTAAGGCGTCAAGAGCGGTGGCGATTCGAGTAATCATTGCGGGAACCGGAAATGAGGGCCTTCAGACAATGTCGGACACCGTGGTTGCCAACTTTTTGGTGGCCTTGTTGAAGGTTGTTTTGAATTGCTCTGGGACTGGGAATTCGACCTGAAAATACATCATTTTAAGATTTTTAAAGCGCAAATTGAATCAAAACGACTTACAAAGTCGCCATCATCGCCAATCGGCAACAAAATGTTCATCTCAGATGACTTGCTCGTGACAATCTCGGCATCGAGGGAGTCCTTGCTCAAGTAGACCTGGCAGCCATCAGTCTTCTGGATGGAAATGGTCGGCAGGGACGACAGAGTCTGCACCTGGACGGATTGCGAGTTGATGACTTCAACTTGACCAAGGAGGGCATCGAAGGTGACGCCGACCTTCTTGCAGCCGTCGAGGGTGATGCTGTTGACCTTGCCCTTGATCTGGATGACGCTGTCCTCGCAGCGGAAGATGTACACGGTTTGCTTGATGTCGGCGATCTCGACCACAATGTTCTTGTTGCCCTTGTGGTATTCGACGGCCCAGTTCTTGTAGTTTTCGAGCTCCGTGCGTGGGGGCTTGACTACGGCAGGCTTCGGGGCAGTTTTTGAGGCGGCGCCGGTAGAGGGGGAAGAGGCGGCGGCGGGGACGGTGCTCTGAAAAGGGGTTTTGAAACTTTCGAAAGCGAGAAATTGAACCTTTTTTGTTTTAAAAACAACTTTTGACATCTGAAGGTGTTCATTTTAGATCGTAAAACATACATTATTTAAAGTTTTCTCTTCCAAACAACAAAGAAAACCCAACATTTTCGAAGAATTTTAAAGTTTCAACTTACAGCAGCCCTCAAATTCGGGTTCTTGTGCGTCTGCATATCGGCGGTAACCTTCTTCAAGCCAGCGGTAACGGCTTCGCCCTTGTTTAACTCTGCAAACAATTTCGCACGTGCAGCCTTGTCGGCGTCACTGTTCGAAGCGTTCTTTTTCACATCGGCAAAAATGTCTAAAAATTGCATGCCTAATTTCGAAAACAAACACCCTCTTTCCCCAATGCCTCATGTAAGCATGACAACATCTATGAACACTTCATATGGCATTCCAAAAGCAAACTCACCAGCTGGGGGTGGTGGCGGCGGTGGCGGAGGTCCACCTGGGCCCTTCGGCGCCGGGGCTGCTGCGGGTGCCGGTGAAGCGGCCTTGGCTCCAGCTGGTGGCACCGATCCAGGGGCACTGTTGAAGACCAGACCAGTGGTGTGGACTTGACGAACATACTTTTGGAGGTTGGTAAAGATTTCGAGCCAAGCCTTGACCCAGGCTTCGTGTTCCTTGTGGTCCTTGCGGACACGGTTCACATAGAACATGGACGCATCGATGGATTCCTTGATGAAGGGCGCTGGGGTCGGCTTGACGGAGACCCACGACACGGCTGGGAGGCCTTCAACGACGCTGGATAGATGGTTGAATTGGGGCGTGTTGCGTTTTGAGTCCTTGAAGGCGCCAATGTCTTGCAAGATCTGGCAACTCGGGCCAAGTTTCGCCGCGATCTGATCCGCTGGAGGCTCAGGGATACCGGCAGCCCACCAAATAATGTTGCGATGTTCCTCGAAGATGGATTTGATCTTGGGCACGATGGAGCCAATGTCGCCGCCGATCTTCTCCGTCAATGTGATGAATTCCTTGATGGCGTCCTGGACGGCATCATCGTACTGTTGTACGGAAACTGGAACCGAGCCAGAAGCCGCGGGAGCAGCGCCGCCAGTGACAGCATGACCGGGTTTCGGTGCCAAAGCCGGCTTGGTCGTCGTCGAAACAGCTTCCAATCGAGCCGTGACCGTTTCGAGACGCTTGACGATCGATTCCAGATTCTGCACGCTCATCGCTGAATAGCTGAATATACCTTTGATGGGCATTTGGAAGCACGAAACTCTCGAATCGCCGCGACGGAGATGAAAACCCCTGGCAAAAGGGCAGGGCGGGCAGAAAGGGCAAAAAGTTGCAACAAGACGGGGGAAAACGTCAAAATCGGGGGCGGAAATGCGACACAAAGTAGTCAAACACGAATCAATGGATCTAGCCGACTTGAAAAGTCTTGCTTTTTCCGTCCAGAGGCTAGAGGCAGCTTGGATGACGCTCGGGAGCGATCGGTGGTTTGGCCGAGCAGGAGGGGGAGGAAAACAACATGGCAGTGCTTTGAACGTTAGCCAAGGGCAAGTATAATGGCGGAGGCGGTTGGCAGCTGTTCGTGGAAAGGAGGGTCAGATTTGGGTTTGAAAAATGGAAAACAAAGTTGATTGAACTTGGGTTTTTGGCAAAAATTGAGTAAGAAGTGATTTTCTTCAAGAAATCCTTCCCTAAATCGAAGAACCAGCCATCTCGCGCAATTCCCGTTCAAGCCCAGTCATCTCAATCGATACGAGGAACACATTTGCAGGCCTTCGAGTCGAAAATTACGCGCAGAGAGGAAGGAAACATTGAAGGACCAGTCGGCGGAACGCGGAGGAGGCGCTGGCGGGCCTGTCTGAGGGCTGTGTAGTAAAGACAGTCTGCTGGCAGTCGATTTTGGTGGCAATGCTAACGCGAAACCGACTTTTGACGACGATTACAGGCGATGGAGGCAGATTACATGGACAAAATGCTGGCACAAAGTTGAGTTAAAAAGTGAAAAGTTCACGGAAAGAAGACCTTTCGACACCATTTAGAAACTTCAGAAAGGCAAAAAACAAAAGAAAGTTCACCGATGAGCACTCCTATTCGAAAAATTAGAGGGTAGGGGTGGGAATGATGCAGCTATGAGTCATTCGCATCCGCATCATCGTATTATAGGTTCGATGGGTGCTTCGTCAGCAAAGTTTTCAGTGATTGTTTTCTTCGCTCTCGACAACGGACAGGGGAAAGAGATAGGACAAGCAATGGGTGTTCAACTTCAGCCGGGGTCTCGGGGGTGGCTGTCGGGGTGAATCAATGCTGATGGAAAAACAAAGTGTGATAAGAGGGCTGGGATGGGGATAAATCACGGATTAGATGGGATAAGAGGAGGGTTTAGACGATGGGAAAGGGCATGGGAGGGTTTAGGGGCACTTTGTAATTGGTTTTGAAAAGTGGGAAGGTGGTAATTGAAACTGTTTGAATGGATTGAAATCAAAAAAGTTTTGATGAGGACCAAAGCCACGAAAATCAACACGAAAAAGCTTCAAGAAACCCTCCAAAACGCTCAAAACGCTTCTGAACAGGTCCCGCAACATCTCCATATACAAACGGCAACCGTCCGCAATGCCCACAGGCACTTTTCAACGCAAAACAACATCCGTCCAGCCAATGCCCGCAGGCGCCAAAGTCTCGCTCTGCTCTCCCCTCACACAAACCGCAATTCCCACTGGCCCCTCCACGGCTTTCCGTTTGCATTCTTCTTCCCTCTCAAAACGCACCCTCCCATCCCTCACCACACACTTCCGTCCGTGTGTCGTTTCCCCGCGTCGAGAAACAGTCAACGCGGCAGTTTCTCCCCTTCCATTGAATGCGATTTCAATAAGCTGGTCTCGTTGTGAAACCTTCTTCAAGCAAATCATTTGCATCGAATTCGCAAGCGCCTGCCGTATTGACGGTACCCATCTTCCTTCAGAAGGCACCACGCGCATCGTATTGTCGCCGTCAAGGTCATTAGCTAGATTAGACACGCTGTGGGTGTGCTTTTTCATCGCGTCGTGTTGCCTGGTTTGGACAACGGCCGGATGAGCACAGACGGACGACACGATGGATGAATATTCGGACGATTTTGCCACACAGGTTGGTTAGCTTTGCTTGTTATTACACTTTGGAACAGCAGCTACATGTTATTAGCATGTTGTGGTTAAAATTGAGACCGAATATGTCATATTTCCAGAGGTCCTCTCACTACAATGGCATCAGCCCGATGTTAGCCAAACCCGATGACGACGACGACCGATTCGACCACTTTAATGGACTCGGAACTGATCCCGATGGCAACAAGCTCGATCTAGCCCTTGGGAGCTCGGTGGCCGATGATTTGGACGAGCAAATGCAGATACCAGGGCCGAGTTTCATCGGAAACGGGATTCTGAACAATTCGCAGGACGAGATGGAAAGTTATGGATTGGATATAGACAGGGAGGATTTTCATCGGAGTGATGTAGGTTTTGAGCTGTTTTGGAGAGAAAAATATATATAAAAGTTGCGTTTTTAGCTCGATCTAAACGCAAATGACTCGATAGTTATACCGACCAATGTCAGCTCGTCACACGAATCTATCGATAGCACTGCAGGGCTGCCGGCAAAAGCGATGGAATACGCGTTTGCAAGTAGGCCGGAATATATTGAAGTGGCAACATCTTCAGCGACTATGGCTCCGACGGATTTTTTGGCGGTCGATGAGGCTTATATGGATACAGGCGATGGTGAAGCGTCAATGATGACTGGCCATTCGATGGAATATGATCAAATTGCTATTTCAATGTCTCAAAGTTCGTTTCACACCGCAATTTCGACGTCTCAAATGTCAATCCACACAACTATCGAGCCGGGATCGTCGATTTTCCGAATTCAAACGACTTCTGAAACTGCCATTGAAGAATCTACCTCATCAGAACCCGCCCAAGCATCATCCTCCACCGAAACTGCCATTGAACCTCCCCGATGTCAAACCCCAACAGGCTTTCTACCCGATGGCGGCCGCCTGTCCGTATTAGAACCCGGCGAAAACGACGACAGATCAGCCTGGAATGCCAAAATTCTATCCAAAATGATACAACCCAAGTTGCGCATCGACCTGGACCCGAAAATATATAAAAAGCTGAAACAATCGGGACAATTACCCAGCCAAATTCGTAAAGAGGTCGCAAAACGGAAAAGAAAGGCTGACAAGAGATCTGGCGATTACGGTATCTTTAAAGGTTTGTAAACTGTTAATTGGACCTTTTTTTCGCGAACTTTCTTAATTGTGAAATAATCTTTTGTTTATTTTAGGCCAACGATCGCCACCGCCATCCGAAAAGCCCTCCAAAAGACGCCGCAACATGGCTTCCTGTATCGTTTGCAATGAAGGCGTCGATCCAGCCGATTCTGGCCTAGCTCCAGACAGCCTTTACTGCAGTCTGGCCTGCATCAAGAACATGGTGGAACGTTGTCGGCCCTGTTGTCTTCCCAATGAGAATATATCCTTCACGAATGCCGCCAATGAACTCGCTCAACTTCCGAAGAAGACTATCGTTACGATTTCTACGCTTGGGGTATTCCTTCAGGCGAAGCCTATGTTGAAGCCGTTTGTTAATTTTGCTAAATTGCAAGGTTTGTTGTTGTTTTTCCCCTTTTTGAAGGGAGTTTTGAATGTTTTGGTTTCAGAAACCGACTCAAAGACTACCGCCGCCCCGATCAAAGCCGAAAAAGACCTCAAAGACGAAGACAGAATACGGAACAACGTCAAGATGAACATTCGTGAGCAACTTATGAACCGAGCAAAGGCACTGAAGATTGGCGTGTCCCGGATAGCTGTGACAAAGCTGTCTGAACAGATTGAAGTCGAGCTGTATCGAGTGCACAAATATGCCAAGGCGAAACGGTACAAGGAATGGGTTCAGGACTTTTTTGCGCAGATTTTGACTGATGACAATGTAAGATCTTACTTTTATGATAAAAGCTGAGTTTGCAATTTCAGATGTTCTTCAAAAAAGTGGTCACCAACGGCTACACGGCCCAGAAGCTAGTCCTAATGAAGAAGGATGAGATGTACATTAGCCCGGAAGCTGACACGACCGCAGCGAAGCCGATTGCACCTACGCCGAAGTTTGCCAGAAAGCGGATACCAACAAAGCCTGTTTTGAGTGCTGTGGATAAGATTCTCGGCGAGGAAGGCGCGGATACGACGTTGAAGCACAACAGCCATGAGTATGACTCGAATTGCCAGATTTGTGCGAAGAATACAGCGGCTCGAAGGGCGGCATTGGAGCAGGCTGAAAAGGACCGGGAAGAGGAGATGGAAGAACGGAAACGACGGGTTGGTTTGATCTTTTGATTTTAAAAAGTTAAATTTTCAATTTTAGAAACTGATGAAAGAGAAAGAACGCGAAGAACGAGCTACCCGGCCCCGATTCGAGAAGCCTGTTCATCATCGCAAGGTTGAAGACGACTTCGATGACATTTATGATGGCTTCGGTGGCGGTAATGACGACTTTCGACCTGTCAGCCCTCCAAGAACTGGCCAAAGCAGCCGATGGAACGATTTCAAGCCTGTCAGCCCGAGGGCCAGTGGAAGTGGATCATCGAGATGGGACCATGGCCGTGATCGTGGGTTCGATTCTCGCCGTCGTAATGACAGTGAATGGCGTCGTGACAACCCGGAACCGTCCTATGATCGTGGGTATTCGTTATCGCCTGGATCGCCGCCCCCAGCTGCTCCATCGGCATCGATGAATCGCCCAATGTCGCCACGAGAAATGACCCCACCACCGGGTGTAAGTCCTGATCGCCTTGCCGTGAAACATGTCAGTCAACGAGAGCCGACACCGGACTTTTCGAGGGACATTTCACCCGATCCGTATGCTCAACATGGATTCCCTGCTCGAGGTGGTCCTCCGCGACCAATGCCGCCATCTGAAGGCTTCTTCGGACCTCCACGAGCTGGTGCTCATTGGACTCCAGGCATGCCGGAGCCGCATATGAATGGACACCCCTATGATGATCGTCCGCCGCCGCATCACACCCTGGAATCCTGGCGAAGGGAAGAGCAATGGCGTCGAGAAGGAAGGCCCGGAACACCGCCATTTCGACCGGATTACTTTGCCGATGGCCCGGCTCACAGCTATTACAACACTCGTCCTGGGCATCCTGGACATCCTGCACCTTATGGTCGTCCTGTTTCACCGATATTACGACCATCGCCACCGCCAATGGGCCATCCTTTTGACTATGATCATCGACCTGGTGTTCCTGGACCCCATGGCCATCCAATGTACCCCAATGGACCCCCGATGCCGCATCCAATGGAACGACGTGGCCCGCCTGGAGCCCCCTGGCCGGATATGCGACGTGGACCGACGCCTGAATTCGTCCTAGAACCGCCTGCTGAATCTCATTCATCCGTGCCTCGTACCCCGAGAGAAGCTTCCCACGTTCCATCGGTTTGGCAGCGAGATCCGACCATCTTCACCGGTACCATCTCCGGTGCCACCTTCGATTTCCGCTGCACCATGCGTGTTATTTCGAATCCGGCTGCTTTTGAACTTCGTGATCGATTCCCGAATCCGCTGCTACTGAAGGCACGAGTCCGTCCAGAGCCAATGTGGAACTTCCTGAAGTCGGTGAAACACATTCGCCGTTTCCAAACCATCATCGCGACCGTGAACATTACATCACCGATGGATGCCGAGCCGTATTTTGAGTGCTTCAACAATCTGAAGCGTACCTCGCGTTATGCTGTTTTTGACATTCCAGCTGATTTGGGCATCAAGGAGGCTTATCTCTTCTATTTGGACGCCGGTGAGCCATTGCCGCCGATCCTGTTGCCAGTCGATGGCCCTGGGCTTCCGAGTTCGCCGGATTCGAAAGGCAGTCTCTGCGCCGTCATCGTGAAGTACGCCGAAGTGAAGCCAGCCATTGTAAATGAAGTATCTGCTGGTGCATCGCCTGCGGCTTCGACGAAATCCCATGGAACGCCATCGACAGCGGCACAAACCAATGGTGACAACGGTGGCCAAGTCGTGGAGCATCGCACGCTGGAAGAGGTTTTGGTTGCGATCGAGCACATTCTGGATCCGAGTGAGTTTGTTGCTTGATAATATTGTCTTCTAATTGCTGTTTTCAGATGAATTGATAGCAGTCGTCAGAGCCTTCATCCAACGAGGAGGTGTCACGGACAAGGAAAAGGCCATCCTGCAGAACAAGTGCCAGGCTAAGATAGAGGAGCAACGTCGTATGAACAGTGTTGCTGCGCCACCACCACCGCCTTCTGGACCTCCTAAAGACGAAACAGCTTCGGCTTCTGCTGCTCCGACAGTGAATGCCGATGAAGGTCCATCCTCCGTGGCAGCAATGTCTAGTGGCAGCGTCAAAGGCGATTCCGAAACCATTTCTGCGTCGCACACGTTGAGTGACCTCATATCGAACCCGCCGCCACCACCGCCTGAGCCACCGTTGAAAGCGCCTGCGAGTGTCATAGCTTCTGAACCCGAAGAAGGCCAACTGGGCGATGAGGATGCCATGGACATCAGTGATGGCGAGATAACGTCTCCAACGCCGATGGTATGTGGTTCGAATTTGTTTTTTGATGTTGCTAATTGTGTATTGGGGCTGGGGATTCTTTATTTCACCTTTCAGGAGTTCTAATCGCGTTGATACTAACTAATAACTAACCGTACATGCCTTACAACTAACCTAACCTATCTTGCAATCTAGCCATAATCATATCTCGGGTTTTCCTGCCCAAACCAAGTACAAACCACCTCCCTCTTCTAGGAATTCATCCTACCACCCCCGCCGCCGCCCCCATCCAGTGAAGCCCTTGCTCCTCCACCTCCTCCGCCGCCACCACTACCCGCAGCACCGATGCCATTTGACTACGAAGGTGAACCGACGCCCCCGTGTTCTGGCATGTTCAATCCACCGATTCCACCTCGTCCAGCCTTCCCACCACCACCCCCTCGACCCACCATGGGATTCTTCAACAATTCCGGCCCCGGCTTCTTCAACAACGACGCCCCACCGCTCCACATGGCCGAAGTCGAAGGGCCTCCGAGAGGTCGTGGACGTGGCCGTGGTGGTCCTCGAGGTCGTGGTCGTGGTGGACTTCCTCCTGGTGGTCCGAGAGGTGCGTTTGAAGCTTTTTATTGATTGATCTGTTTTAATTTGAATTCAAATTCCAGGCCCAGGTCCAATGCCGTTCCCGAACCGTTTCCCACCCCCACCAAACTGGCAAGGTCCTCCAGGCGGCGTACTTCCACCCCAAGAAGACGCCTTCATGTTCCATGGCGGCGGTATGCCTCCCCGTGGTCCGATACCGCTGAGTGCCATTGGCGCCCGGCCTCCACGTGCCTTTCGAGGTGGTCGCGGCCGAGGACGTGGTGGTGGTCCGCCTCGAGGTCACTTCTAACTAGAATCCAATCCCCGTTGCCAAGTTTTGAAATTAATTAAAAACAGCTGTCTATCTCAACCTATCCATGTTTTTGGGTATTCAACCGGGTATCGAGAGGTCTCATTAATTAATTTACAACTATCTTTTAATCAAGTTTCGTCTCGTTGAATTTTGTTTGCCAATATTTGTCGGCTGCTAATTTTTGTATTGTTTACCTATCCGTTTATTGTTTTGATTTTTTGTATAAACTCGAGAGTTGTTTTGGTTTTGATCTTTTACCGATTTGCGGATGTGCTGCCTCAGGGCATAAAGTGCATCAGAGTTTCACAATGTTATCATCCACGCATGCAAAGTCATGTCTGGGCAGCTATAAAAGCGATCTGATGTGAACCACAACATCACATGTGAGTAAAAAAGGCTCTGAATCGCCGCTATCGGATGTGATTACGGCTTTTTGCGCAAATTACGCCTGCCCTTTTCGAAGGCGGTAGTTGTGTTCGTATCGGTCGTCGATCGACTGATAGATGTCAGACAAATGAGCGACCACAAGATAGCCAGCGGTCCGTGTAGGGTCGGCGGCGGCGGCTCGGTGTCACTGATAAACGCGTTTCCTTCTTCGATCCCCCCTCGAGATGTGGGTATAATGACCACGATAGTGTTTCGTCGGGAGGCGATTGGGGTGGTTTGGTCCTGCCGCCGATGGGCTCTAAATAGTCAATACTTTTCGTTTTGAGCGGGAACTAACGTTAACGACTATTGAGTGTTTTCTGTGTTTGTTTTGATAGTAAAAAGTGTAATTTGGGTTATTTTAGGTTGATTGGATTTGATTTTGGTTGACTAAAATGACGAGAATCGGCTTCATTGGCTCCGGGAAGATGGCACAGGCCTTGGCGAGAGGTTTTATTGCCTCTGGTAAGTTAAAAATATCTTCAAGTTTCATAAAAGTGTATTTTTATGTTGAAATTTGTGATTCCAGGCCGCGTAGAAGCCTCAAACATCATCGCCAGTTCGCCCAAATCCGATGTCGCCCTGCTTGAACAGGCCAAAATCCTTGGCATCAACACCACCCATGAGAACACGGAAGTTTCCCATAATTCTGACATTGTTTTCATCGCTGTCAAGCCGCCACATGTCAGCAAAGTGGCGTCGGAGATCGCTTCCAGCTTCCGTCGCGACCAACTCCTCGTTTCCATCGCCCTTGGCATCACTATTCGGAACATTGAAGCCCTTTTGCCGTCGAAATCTCGTGTTGTTCGTGTCATGCCGAACACTCCGGCTGTCGTCGGTGCCGGTGCGAGTGCCTACAGTGTCGGATCAGCCTGCCTAGATGGTGATAGCCGTGTTGTTCAGGAGCTTTTGAGCACGGTTGGCTATGCTGTTGAAGTTCCGGAAGTTTATATTGATCCGGTTACTGGTTTGAGTGGAAGTGGGCCGAGTTATGTAGGTTTTTTTTGAACTTTGGTTTTGGCGGGGTTTGGGGTCTCGGGACGAAAGATTGCAAGAATAGCGCAGTTGGGTAGGGCGCTTGGTTGGCGCGCACAAGAAGCGTCAAATGTCGATGGTTCAAGTCCGGCGTGGTGCATTTTCTTTTTTTCTTATTTTATTTCATTGAATTTTTGATTTTTTTGAAATTTAAATTTACCGGGGTCTTTTGGTAAAAATGCAAGAATAGCGCAGTTGGGTAAGGCGCTCGATTAGCACACTCACAGGCATTGACAGACGATGGTTCGAGTCCAACGTCATACAACTTTTTTTTTATTTAAAAAAAATTTCAGATGTTTGCCGCAATTGAAGGCCTAGCCGACGGCGGTGTCAAAATGGGTCTCCCCCGCGACCTTTCCATCAAGCTTGCCGCACACACCCTCCTCGGCGCCGCTAAAATGGTCCTCGAAACCGGTGAACACCCGGCTGTCCTCAAGGAAGAAGTCCAATCCCCAGCCGGATCCACCATCTACGGCATCCATGAACTCGAACGCGGCGGCATGCGCGGCCTCTTGATCAATGCCGTCGAAGCCGCTTCGAACCGCTCCAAAAACGTCGGCGACCAGAACCTACCCCGCCAGAGCATGTACAGAAATACTGAGTTGTAACCCCCTGACCCCACCTGCCCCCTCCATCCACCACAGTCATCGTACTTTGATTTCGACTCGCTTGCCTTGCCCTAAGGGCATGGTAGTACCGTCAAAGTTCGATAACTGTAAACATTTGGCCCCATTGACCCCCGGCACGTGCCAGTTTTAAATATTTATTTTTACCTATCTTTGTAGCAAGCTCAAAAAGTAAAAAAATTCAATAGCACTTTGGATAATTTTCGCAAACAAGACCGAAATTGGAATTTCAGACCCGACGAAGCTGAAGAATCCGAAAAAGAGACCCCTACCACCGTCAAACGCCCGCTTAAAAAGTAGATTTCACATCTTTAACAAATTCCATGGATACTGTGTAGCCCCAAAGACAAACCAGGCATCAACGCCCCCACGGTTTGCCGCATAATCTCGCCATAAAATAAGTATATTTCATTATTCCATGCAAGGTCCGACGAAAAAACACAAACATTATACTTAATAAAGTATACATTTAAACACTGCCATAACCCTTAAAAGGCAAACAGCAGGCATTTAGAGGCAGAAAAAACACCAAAGGGCCCAACTTGGTTACTTATTACTGAAAACTTTACGAATTACCTAATGTGTGAAAAATGGGGGCGAAAAACCGGCACTTTTGAGTTACATTTGAAATGAAAAACGTGAAATGGCCCCATTATTATGTTCAGAAAGCTAATATATATCTTTAAAAGTTGAAGTCAATCGATATCTTTGGATTTTCGCACACCATGCGGAGCGGGTACGGTAAGATGAGGTCCTGAGGGTGTCACGGGCGAAGTTCGAGTATTACTACTCGGCAGGACCATAGATGGCTCGTTAACGATGGTCGTTGGTTCAATTACTGAAATTTATGCCAGTTATGACGTGTTTCAAATGTCATTTTGATAAATGTTGAGTGTTTATCGACCTCGTGTTAACATTTTGTGACCTTAGGGGACGTCATTAACCATCATTTAACATCATTAAACACCGAAAATGATGCAAAGAACATCACGAAAAGGTATATACTTTTAAAAAAGACAGAGTGTAATGAGAACATAGAAATGGGCGCTAAGTGGTTTTATTTTTAGAACGAATTCTACGCACAGGTAGTGAGCAAAGACCGGTGCAATTCAAAAGGTTGTATGGGAATTTCGGTTGATTCTGAATAGTATTTTTGCATAGCGTTAAGAAAAGGAGGAAACTGCAAATGTGAGGGGCTATTGAGAGGGCGGAGGTCAATTTAAAGAAAATTAAAAGCTAAAAATAAAGCAATGTTTGAATTGATGTCAAATTGCGTAATGGATGTTTTTAAAAAAACGCAATTTTGCTAAAACCAATATGCATAACATGTGACAACATAAATATGACTGAAAAAGGCTTGAAAATAAGGGTTTTAAGACACTTTGGGATACTGTATGTTTTGTTAAGTAAGTTTACCTGCTACATAGTTGGCGATCCATGGTGGTAGTAAAATTTTTACTTTTCAAACCATTATAGTCAGTTTAAAACTGAATTCTAACATTTTTTAAACAAAAAACTCACCATTAATTTTAACATCACTTTCCGCTTCGAGAATAACTCGTAGACAAGAAGAACAACCACCCATGATGTCGAGATGATGCGTGAGTGAAGTCTGGGTTTGGTCGGTCGCGGAAACCCAAGCGCCGGGTTTAGAACTGTTAAAGCTGCGCCTATTTCCGCTCAAAGTTGGCCGGGTTTGACGTGCGCGACTCTAGCTATGCAGCCAGGCATGCTTACCGTCCAAGGCCCGAGCGAGACCGCCTGACAAGCCCTGCCCCTACGGCATTCCAGCCCCTAAACAGCACCTTTATCATTGTGCCGTAGATTCGGTCGCCGCAGCAACCGACGCCAAAGTAACGAAACCGTGTCCCCAAAAGGAAAAACGGCCAACTAAAGTTGCAGTGTGACGCCTATAGCTGACAGGTTTCATGTTAAAAGATGTGAAACGGCTGTTAACACCGGTTCGCAGCCACTTTACATGCTTTATGTCAACCAGAGAAGCTGTACCGCCAAAATGGGTACTGCTAGGTCGGCACGTACTCCGAAAAGTTATGCCAGCCGACGTCGTTAACAGGTTTAACGGCGTGGCTGCGCTGGTCTTAGACCCCTGAGGCCATTAGCCAGCCTAATCCAAGGCTTACAATAACATAACAACACCAATTTGAATAATCTCAATGATCATCAAACCACGGTAATTACTATGTGATTATACTAAACACAAGACAAAATAGCGTGTGAATAATAAACACAGAAAAAGCAATCTGTGAAATTAGTCTAAAAAGGCATAATGAAATAGTATTGGGTATGAGGGAAAATTTTTTCCGATAGCCAAAAATTTTGGAAAAACTTCGAAAAAAAATTTGTTTTAACCTGTAGTCAACCGGGTTTTTTTAAATATAGTCACTGATATCTGGTGCCTTCACGGGCTTGAAACCACGGCGGTCCGTTCAGAAAGAAAGCAACGGCATCGATCGAAAATTGGCGAGTAAAGTAGAGAGGTCGTCGACTTTGATCGAATCGTTTGAGCACAGAAGCGGCTCCAGGGCCCCCGGCCGGGGTAGTTAGAGAGTGTTGGCCCTGGGCTACAGGGTGGACTTGAAACGCGGGCCGGGCTCGATCTCGTTGAATTTTTTTATTTTTTTTATTTCGCACAACCCGCGCATTTCCAAGTTTCCGACCCCTAAAAAATATAAAATATTTTTTTCTCAGGAAACATTTGTCGGTATTTTATGTAAATTTGTTAAAATACTATTAGTGACTGTGTAGTCATTTTCCAGAAGTTTCTGGACGATGCGCGTTAAGAAGGTTGAAATCCCGAAATTAGGCCTAAATTCTAGGAGCCTCAGGCGCTTTGGTAGATATGTGGCATGATGATTCTTAGAGGGCCTCTGATTACTTTATAGGGGTTTTGAATCTGAAAGCGCCTCTTTGCGCAAGCGGAGAAACAAAATTCGAAGTTTGGTGGCGGGCTGCATCTCGGTTTTCATCGCATAGTATGGTCATGCCGCCCCGCGGCACCTTCATATTATTTTTGTAAGACGCTAAGATGTTGCGCTATAACATGTTTTATACCCGATCTAAAATAATGAGAAATGGTTGAAATAATAAAAAATCAGAAAAAACTTTTCCTCATACCCAATACAAAAAGAAAAATATCGCTTCCTCAGGTGTTATATTACGTTAAAACTGTCTTTATTTAGAGCATAAAGCTAAAATTACTTTTCATCGGGACTAGAGAAGTCGTATGACGCATGTCACCATCTATATTTTACTTTCTGTTACGGTTAAAACGACTATTATTAAAACTGAAAAGTGTGAAAGTCACCAAGTTTGGAAAAACAGCAAGCTCATTGGTTACTGTGCCGGGGTAAAGGCTCGGAATGCGAGAAAGTCGGACGAGACGTCAGAAACGGAGACTTGGCCGGCGCCAGCTTCGATAAAGACGACACTACCGGATTGGAGTTTGGTGGCAGAGCCGAGGGTGGCAGATCCGGAGATGACGATCAGGATGCTGCTGGATTTGGGGTCGTTGAGGGTCTTAACTGAGGACTGAAAATGACAATTGTAAACGTGAAAATGGAAAAACTGGACTTACAGTAATCCGCTGAACAGCAAACTCCGGCACTGGCGGGGAGTACTGTACGACGCCAGGGACAACCTCTTCCGGCTTCAGGTGAGTAGGGCCTTCGGTACTGTAGGTCAAAGTTGACACGAGGGTCGGGACATCCTTGAATTTTGGGGTGAGACCAGCACGGATCGTGTTGTCGGAGCATGCCATGCATTCGATGCATTCTGAAACGGCAAAGATTACAGTATTTTTCTTTAAAATGGGTCGACTTACCTCCGTCCAAATAAGCATGGGGCTCATTGGGACCCAGGAAGACAGACTCTCCAGGGGCCAAAGTAATATGGTTAAGATAGAGCGGCGCCAGAACGCCAACATCAGCATCGGGGTATTGGCTGTAGAGCCGAAGCACAAGGGCTTCCAATACAGACTTCTCAGGTTTCGCCGATAGTCGGGCAACGATAGCCTTGACGGTCTTGTCGATGAGATCGCGCGGGGCTTCCATCAGAGAAGTGAACAGCGCCTTCAAGGCTTCCTTGCGGGTGACGGTGTTGGTGGCAGCGGCGAGGTCGGAGACGAGGTTTTCGTGGACGATGGTCGTTGTTTCGGGGTAGGCTGAAAAGATAAGGCTTCAGATGACTTAAAAATACAAAACAATTACCCTTGAAGTTGGCGACAATCTCTTCCGTCTTCCGGAACCCACAAAGAATCTCAAACTCCGTCAACGCGACCGTCATTTCCGGTTTATGGTTCGCATCGGGGTAGTTCTTCGGATCGCGAGCATGCAACGCAGCGGCGAGATCCTTCGTCGGATGCGATTGGACGGACAATGCTTTCGCAACGCTGAGGACCTTGAAAAGGAATTGTAGGTTCCCAGATTCATGGGGTGCCAGAGCGGCCGGATTTTCAGCCAGATAGTCCTTCAACGGCTTCTTTTCGGCTGCGATGACAGCAGGGCCATTTGGGTGGGTCCCCATCCAGAGCTACAACAAACTTCTTCAAAAACGGCATCCAAGAATCACACCCACCTCGGCATAGGTCTTATCAGCCTCCGCCACCTGACCCGACAGCTTCGCCACGGATGAAGTCGCCGCGGGACGACCCCAGGCATACGTCATAACATGGGCATTGATCGGATGCAACTTGGCGTCGGTCATGATGAAGCGGTTGCTCTGTGAACTTCTAAAAAGAACACGGTTTTGCAAAACTACAGACCCCTGCAAAACACAAACTACCATAATTATAAAGAAAAAAGGTACAAAAGTTGGTACAATTCAACCAGTACAAACACACGTTTCAGAAAATGAATAAAAGCACACATTTATACAGAAACAAATGAACAGAATTAGGAATTAGAAACGAAATTATGAAGTTATGAAAAATGGCAGGAAAACACAATTTACGTTGTTGGTTCTTCTTTCTTGATGGCCTGCTCCGTGAGGTAGGATTCAAAGACCCGTCCGGCGGTTGACAGCGCCGAAACATAGGCTCCGGTCATGGTTTGAGGGAAGAAGCGATTCGTGGCTTCACCGGCAAAGAAGACGTCGCCGCCGATTGGCCGAGCCAGCATGTCGTAATGATCGCCGTTGCCGCCGACTTTGAGGTAGGAATAGGACATGCCGATGTGGAGATCACGGCCCCAGTGGGTGACGACGAAGCCGTTGGGGGCGGGGATGTTCTGAAATAGGCATTTCGATTATCGTTTCAAGGTAAAAAAGTGTCCTACCTCTTCTGGAAACAGCTCCTGGAGCGCCGCAACAAACATACTAACAACTTCGACATCAGATTTCGTATTGACAATATCAACCGAGTTTCCGCAGACGTATGACATCAAAACGTATTGCTGGTTCTTCGGGTTGGTCGGGGCGCGTGTCGAGAAGTCGTAGAACATGTTGAAGAGGCCGCGATCGGAGGCTTCTTTGGGGACGTTGCCGAAGTAGTCTATCGTGCCGTCAGCGCGCAACAAATCCGACCAGAATCGTCTTGGAAACCTGACTGCGACCTTTTCAATCAAACCAGCTCCGAGATACCGTAGCGCCGTGGATTTGTCATCTGGCAGCTCCGGGATAAAGTTTATGATTCCTCGATGGAAGACAGCCAATGGCACTGACACGACGACCTTATCAGCTGTGTATTTCTTCCCATTTTCACAGGTAACGACGACGCCATGCTCGGGGTTACTGTAGTCAATCGAAGCGACAGGGTTGTTGCATCGAATGTCGAGGCCATCGGAAAGACGTCGAATAAGTTCACTAGAGCCTTCAGCAAGGATGGCATGTTCGCCAGCGAATTGCCCAACGGCTTCATTTTGATCCCAATGCCGGGCAGAGACATCGGCCAACCGCGATCCACAGCTGAATTCGACGTTTCCGAGCTGCCATTGGAAAAGACGGTCGTGTTCCTTTGTCCAGCGGAAGTCTATGGCGGAGATGAGTTTGTCGTGGACGAGTTGGACTTGTTCTGAAACACCCTTATTGACAGATGTCTTGAAAAATGAAAGACATACCCATCAAACTCAAATCGGCACTTCGGGAAACAAGCTTCCACTGCCCGATCGCATCCAAAATCGAATTGAAATGCTCATCCGTGATCCGATCTGCGGCCTGATTCACCAGACGTCCACTAAAGCTGTCGATTAACGGGCATTCGTCCTTCAAAGGGCGATACGGAACGCCAGCTTGTTCACACATCAAAACAATCGGATTGTTGACAATGCCAGTGATAAGCTGAGCGCCACATCCGACAGCGACCCCGAGGGACCAATCATCCTGCATTCGACCACCGGGGCGTTGTTTCGCTTCCAGAATCTTGACATCAGCGCCGAAAGAAGACAATTGTCGAGCGACGCCAAGGCCACTGATACCTGCGCCGATAACGACAACTTTGAGAGGTCTCTTTGGGGCTGTGATCCCAGCACTTGTGAAAAGTCGATCGACAAGGGGTGCCGGAGCGGCTGGAATGAGGCCATAATTGATGACGGACTTGAGTTCGAGGTAGTTGAAGACGCGTAGGAGCTGTTTCGCGTACCAAACACGAATGAGACCACGGCAGAGGAGGGCGCGGAGACAGGCATCGTAGGTTAGGCGATTCTAAAGATTTCAGTTTTGCTAAATTCTAGTATGATGGAAAAACTCACAAATGGATCCATATGCCATAACGCAATAATAGTGTTACGCATCGCCAAATACGGCATCGATTCGCAGGAATACTCCGGAAAAGCATGGACTTCATCGTATTCCATGATGTCTGGCCGTACGCAAAATGCCATTGATTGCTCTGTCGGCATGTTGAACGGAGCCATGAAGGCTTTCGTCGGCTTATCTTCGGGTTCTACCATTTTAAAGCCATCGCAAAGTGGTGAAAAACCGATTTCGTCAAAGTAATACTCAGATCGAAGGTAATGACAAGCCAGGGAATCATGCAACAGCGGCGGGGCCGCCATGGACTGGATGAAGGACATCTTACGAGCATCGATGATGGCGTCCTCTTCGGGGAGGTCGCAAGATTCTGGGCATTTGAAAGATTCCAAAAACGTCGTCGAGAATTCCGTGTGGCAGTCGACCTGTCTGAACTTTCCACAATCCTTACAGTTGGCATAGTACGGTAGCCACTGTTCCAGGACGTAGACACGAACATTCGGGGAGCAACGAGACACTTCGACCCACTTTTTCTTCCAGATTTGGTAGCGTTCGAACATAGAACGACCCCTGAAATGACAGAATTCTAACTTTAATTTTTGGCATTTTAAGAAAACTGACTCACACTCGAATACAATCCTCATAGCAAAGCTCACAAATATGTTCACCCCTCGAAATGTGGAAGTAATCCTTCGCCGTTGGCACATTTCGATCGCATGCTTCATTGATTTGAAGGCAACACGTCTTCAAAACGGCGCAATTCGATGCTTCACAGTGCCGATCATCGTCGTGTTCGCGTTTTTCGGGTGTGAAGTCAATTTTGATTCGCTTTTTGGCTGTTTCGGCGGCGTTTCGACTGGGTAGTTTGTCCCGTTTTTCGACGACTTTCTTCAACATGTTCCGCTTTCGAGGGGATTTCGCTGGGAAAACCGGGCCATCGGATGGGCCGGGTTCGAGATCTTCGAGAGGTAGTGAATCTGGCACGGTTTCAACGCTACTGGGTGTGACGAAGGTTGATTGGTTGTCGGAGGGTTCGGACAGGGATCGGTTTGAGGGGGTGCCATTTGAGGAGGTTTCGGCGGCATCTGGGGGTGGGACCGAATTGGAGATCATAGCTGTAGATATTTAGCGTTAAAAATCGTTCTTAAAAGTTATAAAAAGATATTTTCGAGCTATGCTACTCGTGAAAATCAACATTCAACAACGATTCGATGAAATACTTCTATTCCAAACGCAACAAAAAACCTCAAAAATCAATCAACACCCTTTCAAAAGTTACAAAAACAACCGAATCACGTATACAACTTTATCAATTCATCACCCACAGCTGCCGGGGTGAAGATTCCCAAATCAGTGATGAGCAGGTTCAAATATTGCGGGGGAGTGTAATCCGTCAGCGGATGTTCGTCGTCGAGGGCGTCTTTCTTGCTTTCGAGGGTACTGTAGCGGTATTTGAACTTATTCGGAGTGTCGGATTGGTTCAGCGGGTACTCCTTGATGAACTTGATGCTCTCAGCCATGACATAGACCGGCTTATTCATCGCTTTGGCGCAGATGGCAATTCCGAGGGTGCCGATCTTGTTGATGATGCCACCGGTTTCCATGACTCCCTCCGCTCCGAAAACGACAATGTCAATGCTTTCCATGATGTAGCCAACAGCAGAGTCCAGAATCAACGTCGTTTGAATTCCGGCATTGCGGAGTTTCTCGGCCATGCGACGGCCGGAATTGTCGGGCTGGCTTTCCGTCACGAAGACGTGGAAAACGCAGCCATGGGATTTGGATTCGAGCAGGGATTCAAGGACGACTTTGCTGTAGGAGTGGGTCAGAACTTTCTAAAACAACAATAACTTGAATTTGGTCAAAAAGTTAAGGCGAAACATACCAAATTAGACCGAATAAAAGGCCGAAAACACTTGGCAATGATCGACCGCGACTTCTCAATCCGCTTGATGAACACATTTCCACGCTTGACGTACTCGCCTTTGACGGATTCAAAGTCGGCAAGCAGCTTTTCCTGCGAAATGAGGGAACTGAATCGTAGAAAGAGTTCACAGGCAGATTGGACGGTGGCACTGCTTCGATCAGTCCGCATCATTTCGTCGACGGCATTGGAGAGGTCTTTTGTGAGGCCTTGGACAGTGCTGGCTAAAACAGACAAATTTAACCTAATTTTTTTTAAAGTTACTTCTTTTTGCCAAGCTTGGACGTGATCTACGTTAAATTTTAACTCTGAAACCTGATTTGAAAGAAAAAAATTACATAAACTAACTTTTGTCGGGTAAATTTGTTACTTTATCTGGGGAATGATTGTTTAAACTAGAAGAATCTTCCGAATTTAACTTTAAACTTATATTTTCTAAAACAGATTTGATTGTTTTTATATATATTTATGACTTTTTTGGCCATTTCAATTGATTCTGGCTATAACCAAACAACATTTTTGATACCTAATCCAAATAAAAAACTTAAATATGTTTCTTAAAAACAAAAACCCACCAGTGCTGGTCTTCAGAACCTCCAAAAGCGCTTCAATCGCAGCCAGACCCATGGATTTTTCGGGATCTTTGTCGAGAAGGCTTTCGAAGATCTTCAAGGCACTCGTTTCCGGCTTTGGGACAGTCATTGTGTAGATTTAGATTACTCCCTGCTGAAATAAAACAACATAAGCTGGATGAACACAGTGTTGCATCATGGTTGCAATCAAGTTTGAAAGTGCACAGGGTTCGTTCGTTCGCAGAGACAGACAAACAAGTGTCGATGGAATTGTGGGTTGGCTTGGAACACGTTGAGGCCACGTGGTTTACGTGCAGTAATAAACAACTGGGAAGGAAAAACGTGCTGATAGGAAGTCGATAGTTTGGCCTTGAAGTGTGTCAAAGTGTAGGGAGACATTGGACTCGGGTTGGGGGGAATGGGAAATTGTGGTTGGAAAAGGGCGAAAAAGAGAATGTGTTGATGAAAACTAATAGAATGAAGTATGGAGAAACTAGTAAGGCAAAAAAGAAAGAGTATAAGAAGATAGTAAGCCGGTATTTTGCCAAAATGCACGTTGTTGTGGGTCAAACAGAGCTTGTTCAGCGGCTTTTCAGGCGGAGTAGAAAGCGCATTGCCTGTGCGCGTTGCGTTGATGCGTGGCGCTCACATTATCCATTTGCAAATGCGCACTAAAACTGCACTATTATTACCATCAAACATTAGCCACATTGTCAAGTAACCTTTTTTCTGCATAATGCTTAATGGAAATTGTAAATAAGACGATAATTTTATATAAACATCCTGATTATTGCAAAATTTCCCATCGGACGCACTATTCCCACCTCCCCCAGTTCTGGTCTCACCACGAATTAGCCTCGGACAGCAAATCTGATGTTGCATCAACCCCGCTGAATCACACGACTTTCTGAAGGCATCGCCCGCGGCTACATCACTTCAATTCACCTTATTGTTTTTGTCAAAGTGGTGTGTCGCCTTGCTGGCATATTTGTATATATTGCTAACCCTCAGAATTGTAATGAATCGTCAAGCATGCCGAATGAAGAAAATTTCGACATTGGTGAGTATCTTCGGCGCTTCAACGCCTTTGTCTCATTGAAATTATATGTTTTATCGTTCTAGGGTTAGCTTCGGCTTTCACCAACAACTTTGAAACACTGCCATCGACTTCGCATGCTCGGCGGAAGGTGTCCGACGACTTCGATGAAGACAACTACTCAAGCGACAACGCTAATGGCGATAGCCTTGCCGATGGCAACTCGGAGAATGAATCCTGCTCGAATCATCTG
The DNA here is from genome assembly GCA_024447225.1 of Panagrellus sp. LJ2284. Lineage (NCBI taxonomy): Eukaryota > Metazoa > Nematoda > Chromadorea > Rhabditida > Panagrolaimidae > Panagrellus > Panagrellus sp. LJ2284. Next base: position 3,969,986 of record JAMRYC010000005.1, on the reverse strand, counting down.
TTAAGCCGTCGGGAACGGGATAAGCTGAGGGCGCGAGAGCGTCGGAAGCATGAACCGGAGGCGCTTCGGAAAGTACGCCGGGAAAAGTGCCGCGTCGCCCAGGCTCGACGACGGGTTACTGAAACGCCGGAACAGCGTGAACATCGACTCCTTGTGGATAGGGAACGAGCTCGACGGCGCCGACAGAAGGAAACCGACACCCAGAAGCAGTTTAGATTGGAAATGAACCGGATTCGGACGGCGATCCGACGACGCGGGACTGTCGACAGCGCTATGGATGCGATTCAGATCTTTAAAGAGGATCCGGAAGTCAAGCAGTTGTTGGAGAACCCGGAGAATCGTGTTGTACAGCTGGAGAATCCGAATGAGCCGATGCGGATCACTATTGGAGTGGTGAATGAGGCACAGCCTACGATTTATTACAAATTGGCTTCGTTTCGACGTGAGACAGAGGATCAGAAGCAGCTACGGCTCCAGAAGGGGAGAAACTATGCGGCGAAGAGAAGGAGTCAAGAGACGGCGGAACAACGGGCGAAAAGGCTGGAACGGGAACGGCTTTCGACGCGACGACGGCGACAAAAGGGTGACACGAATAGTCGGAGCGAGACGCAATCGAGAAGTGTTTCGGCTGTTCGGGATGAGAATGACCCAGAAGGCGGTGAAGAGGACTACTTTTCGACCTCAGAGCCGTCGTCGTCCATCCATAATGTGAGTGTCCCAGTATCATTGGATGATGCCAACTTTGGGGGTGATTTCAAGCTGATTGACACCCCCCAGCCGGTGGTTATGTCCATTCCGACCCCGCAGCCGGAAGTTTCTATGACGCAGATGCCCCTCCCAGAAGTTTCGGAACCGATACCAACGCCATCAACATCAACTTTACCTTTGTTGGAAGATTCAATGCTCACAACCCCAGGCATCACGTCCACTGCCCCGATCAACCTCGACTCCACCGATTACTCCCAATTTGCCAGTATCAACGGCTACCTGCTCGGGACGACCCAAACCCTGGCCATGGGCAGATTCGCTCTCGATCTCTGCAATGTGATGCCAGTGGCGCCGACGCTGTCAACGGCAGAACCGACGAACATGTGGGGAACGACGAATAAAGACAAGAACGACATGTATTTCATGCAGAATCTCGGCCTCGGCATGACTGATACGACGGTGAATCAGCCGCTTTTTGGAAATACGGCTCATCAGCCGACTCCATTCTTCCAGACAGCGAGTACGTCCATCCAGCCGAGCAATCCCATCGATGTGGACCCCAGTTCGAGCAATTTTTCGTCTTTCTTGCTTCGGAATTTCTCTTCAAATCAAACCCTAGACTTTTCGACGCCTGGATTCGTGCCACAGTCAATGTTGGGGGCCATTGGAGCGTCTCCGAATCCTGGGAACGTCTTCAATCCATCTATCGACAGCCTACTTGGGACTTATGCCCATCAGCCATCTGTTGCATCTGCAAGCACACCGTTTTTGCTTAATAGTGCCATTGAAAGCCCGAGAACCCCGGTGGTCGATGTCGAATCTGATGGAGATACGTCTTTGCGCTTCTTTACACCCACGCCGATTCCCATCACAACAACAGTTCTGTCAACCCCGAGGCCGTTAGGTGCGCCGACACCATCTACCAGTGCTCCGATCCAGCTTCCAAAGCGGATCCCCCTGCCTTCCAGGCTCGAGAAGCGGAATGATGCCGTCGTGAGGAATTCCTTCCAATCTTTAGAACTCGTGTTAGAAGCCACTGCCGATGAACTCCAGGAAGCTGAATGCGTAAGATTGGACCATCAGAAATCTGGCCTCCTCACACCGTGCCCAGATTTGTCCCTGATGCCCAATGCTGGCCTTCATCTCGTTCTATCGCCCTACATGCTTGAAACCGATTGGCAGAGGCTCCGAAACGTGTACTACACATCTCTTCATCGACTGCTGCGAGCCCGAAACGTGCTAGATGAGTCGAGACTGTACGGGTACTCCGGCGAAGACGACCAAGGCGCCTGGAGCGAAGTCTACGACACCCTGAGAACGCTGCATCTGGAAGTCAGTCGGGTCCTGTTTGAAAAGATGAAGACAGACATCGTCGATACGGCCCTCTTTAACTCGGTAGAACGGGCGGAATTCGCGATGAAACGGATTCAACGGCCTGGATTCGGACGAGAGGTTGGTTTTTCCTTTTTTTGGATCAATTTTGACTGTTTTCTTTCAGCTAACCTTCCTGGACCTCGCCCTCGTCGAAATGCTGGACCTCCTGGACCACATGGCCCAAGTCATGTGGATGGTCTTCCCGAACCTCGCCCAACATCGCGCCGAAGTCCATGCTCATCACGGCTTCAAAGCACTCCGCTTTGATTTGAATTAACTTTCCCATCTTTAAAACCAGCCAACTTTCATGTACATACCACCAACCAACTACTAATTGCTCCACATGTGCTTCTGGCACACAAAACGCCCATTGAAACTTTTAAACTTTAATCTTAATCTCAATATTGTTTGTTTAATAAAGATTATATCTATTTGACACCTTGGGATAACAATTGTTCTTTATGAAAAATATGTATGTACAACAATCAAGTACAGTTGGAAAGAGAAAAAATAATAAAGTGTGAACTGGAAAACGGTAAAAATTTAAACAAAAAACGCAAAAAAAGTTGAGGAATCGCGGGAATCCGGCCACACGCGATGGATGATTTGGCGCTCGAGCTGCTGGTGGCATTGTAGATCGGTCAAAATTATTAGATTTAATAGCGTTGAAGGTAGTTACAAGGCTCATAGAAAGGGTCATTGGAGCGACGAGCCGGACGACGAGAGGATGAATTCGAGTAGACGCTGCCGTAGCGAGCACGGGGAGATTCATCGACAACGACGACGCGTTGACGGGGCTTCGGCGCGGCACGACGAACAACGACACGTTCGTTGCGGCGGGGAGCGGGGTCGCGGACGTATCGGACTTCGCGAACGATGCTGAAAGGGGTTTGGTGAGATTTGGGGGGAGTGATAAGAAGTTAGAAGGCTTACGTTTGTTGAGGTTGTCTGCGAGGGGGAGCCTGAACGACTCGACGAACAATGGTGCGAGATCGCTGGCTCACGCCAAGGGGCTTCTCGACACGGCGGACGACGCGACGAGTCGTGCGACCACGGGGTGATGGGGCGCCGCCGGTGACAACCTGGAAAGTTATCAATGAAAATCTGGTTTCGAGAAGGATGAAAGCCGATACTTACCTTCCGCACAATCTTGCGGACAACGGTAGTTTGAGGAGTATTGTTCTTCTTCTGGGCACGAGCACCACGCTGGACAGGCTTGGCTTTCGCGACAACACCATTCTGGACAAGCGCCTTCTTGACAAGCTTCTTGACGAGGTTGGCTGTGGCAGGGTCTTGTCCAGGGGCAGCCTTGGGCTTCCGGGGAGTGTTCTTCTGCAAAATTCTAACTTTAATCCTGTTTTTTCGACAAAATATGAAAGGAACTAACCTTCTTGATACCTCCCGCAGCCTTCTTGGTGTTGTTGTTGTTCGCAGCCTTGTTGGCGCCCTTCTTGCCTTTGCCTTTGTTGGCCTTGCGGTCCTCCTTGATCACATCATCTGAAAAACACAAAATCAGTAAAAAAAGACCAAAAGGATATAAAAAGCTTACCGAGAGCCATGGCAACACGATCCAGCGACATGATTGTCTATTTCTTCCTAAAAAATTTGTAGACTGCACTGGTTGCTTGAGAATAGAGAGCTTTGACGACTGCTTTTCACGACCGTTGATTACGATACTGGGACAGGCGAGCTTTTGCCGTTTTCACACGAGTTTGGGATGGAACGAGTACGCGAAAGAGTTGGTGAGGCTGCTGGCTTAGAGGTATCCCGGCAGAGCGCCCTTATAATGCAGCTTGTCGTGTAAGGTCGATCTGATCCGAACCCAGGCAGGGTCTCAGCAAGCAACCAAAACCAGTTTATATAGGCCTTTGGATGGGACGCTCTTGGCGGAGGAACGGAAGCACAACTTGTTTGTTCGCTGGCTTGTCTGTTCTTCCCTGCGGGCCCAGCGCAGATCCTTGGAGGAGCAAGCCCGTCTCCAAGGGGCCAGGATGACAACGCCGCAACAACCGCGAGGCTTGTTGTGTCGTGGCGAGGCCAACTGTGCGCGCGATCGATAATTACACAGTCATCGGGGGCTGTGTGGGAGCGACCCGGATGATCGAATCATGGCATGGCACGGTTCAGCCAAGCATGGCAAGACACTCTTCAAGGGGCTTTTGGCTCAATTTCGATATGAGGAGGCAAGGCAAATTTGGCTTTTCGATAAGACGGCAAAACGGTTTCAAAACTTCTCGGATTGGATTTCCATGGTTAACCAGCTACTATCATATGACTTCGTCAGCAATGCGAATTGGAACCAAACCACCATCGATCGAAACTGCGAGCATTTTGACGAAAGATGTCCGTTTTTCGAGTTACAAAATGACGAAAAACCTAAACAACCTGCAAGGGTGGGTTGTCGGGGGACGCGGCGCGACTTTCAGAAGGTAGCAAGGAAGGGAATACACGGTGTCAGAATCAGAAGTAAGCTTACCACGACAGGAATCGAAAAAATCACAAGGCTCGGTCAAACAGACCGCGAACCACCAGCAACGACGACGCAGAATGAACGGGAAACAGAGCGAGTTTTGTCAGCGCTGCGGGAGGCGAACGCACATTTGCATACTTTCCTTTGCCGGATGTACCGACCGACAGAGGCAAAATATGCATGTGCGTTAACAGGACTGCCAGCCGCACAAGCGCGCTCGCTTTCTCGCTGTTTTCGCTCAAAAAACGCGTGCCTCCAGCATGCTGCGTGTCGTCGCCAGCGTTCGTCAACGGTAACGCGCAATTTTTGAACGGAAAAAAAGTCGACGTTGCATTTGCAGCCGGCGGCGGCTACGTAGCCAACGGTCATTGATACCTTCGCGATTATTCGTTTCCGTCAACAAGCTTGCTTCGTTCTGATTGTTAGGTGCATTTTCAGGGTACTTGACACGTGTGTTTGGTGATAGTGAGGCTAACAAGATGGCTGAGGAAGTTCCGCAGGTTTGTTTTTATATATTTTTTTGGCTACAAAATCTTTATATTGATCCTTTGATCTTTCCTTTCTATCTCCCATCCTTCTGTGACATCTTTAGATTACATTTTGTATGATTGATTTCTAAAATCGCTTAAAATAGTCAAAAAATATATATAAAAACACCCTTTTTTAACACGTGTCCCTTTCCAGCAAGTTGACATCCCCAAAGTCCACAAATGGGACGCCGTTACCGTGAAGAACACCCTTGATGACCTGGTTAAGAAGGCGATTAACGATAATCTAACCACTTTCAAAGAGAAGCACACCCTCACCGATGGCCGGCTCGGCATTTCGATCATTGCCGTCGGCTTTGCCGCCTTCGCCCTCGGCTACGACTACTTTCATCCCTTCCCTCAGAGCAAGATCGTCCTGGCGGGCTGTGCCTCGAGCTATTTCCTCCTCATGGGCGTCCTGCAGCTCTACATGTGGTTCGTCGAGAAGAATGCGTTCTATCAAGCGATTGAGAAGGTCGCCAAGGCTGAGCCGCGCATTTGGACATGGTCCTCGGAGATGAATCGATTCGACGACAAGTACACCATCACTGCCGTCTATAAGCAGGGCAACCGTATTGGGAATGTCAAGATCTCCAAGTCTGTCGGCGCTTACATCACCGAAGATGGGGAAATTATTCCGAGCACGCTGAAGAGTGAAGTTGAACAGGTCAGTCTTTGATTTTTATATATTTTTTAACATCGAATTGTGTTTAGATCTACGAACGCGCTCTCGCCATCGCCAAGGACGAGTCCAAGAAGTCTAAATAGACGCAATTTGCCGGGTTGTCTCTGTAATCCCTACACTACATTTCCTTCAGTCCCGTATTTATTTGATCGTAATTAACCCCATGTTTCATTCGTTTGTGCTCTTTGTGGTTTAATGTTGCTTTTAGTAGGGTTAATTTATTTGTATTCGCGCGAGAGGATAAACTATGCATTCAGGGTTTTGTAATTTTGACCAAAACAGTTTTTATTACTGTTCTATATCTGTTTTTCGACACGTTCGCGCTCTTTACTTACTTTTTTCAAGTTCGTTAAGCTATTTTACTGTTTGCAGATTAACCATGCATCTCGAGGAGGAATCTGGCAAGGGCTTCATCGATGCCGACTTTGTTAAGGTTGGTTTGTCCGATGTTGATGTCTGTTCTGATATAAACAGTCTTTTGAAGACCCTATTCGACGTCAACACCAAAAAAAGCATTAGCGAAGCCATCAATGACACGGCCTTGTCCCAGTTGAACTCGATCCTCTTCGAAGTCCTTATGAAGGCCAAGGACAACCGTACAGCCTGTTCTCGGGTTCAAATCAGCCCCGAAGATCTTCGGATCGGTATGCGGGATTCTGGGGTCAACGTAAGTTCGATTTTGGCCCAACTTTCCTCCCAAAGTTTCGATTTCAGATCCCCCTCTCCTGCGAAGTCTACAAGATCGGCCGCGCCAACCGCTTCACCCCGTCCCTCGCCAATGTCAAGAAGACCGCCGCCGCCACGATGGGCGAGATTCAAGACGCTATGCGCGAAATGAAGAAGCCTGTTGCCGATGTTACCATGCTTGCCCACTGGCTCGTCATCGATGGCGTCGTCCCCAATGTCCCGGAGAACCCGGCTGTCGACGTGGCTGAAGAATCCTTCGAAGCAGCCCCGGTGGTTCAGAACCATCTCAAACGCAGCCCGAGCTCTCTCCTGGTCAAGGAAGCCGCCCGGAAGTTGCCGAAAACCGAGCAAGTCCAGTACAAGACGACGACCACCCACGCATTGTCCATGGAGCAGCAAGTCTTCTTCAAGGAAATCATGGAAACGGTCATTGGCCCCGACGATGCCAAGCGTACCGAAGCCATTCACTGCATCCGTTCCGACACTGGATTGCAGCCACTGTTGCCGCGTTTCTCTCGTGCTATTGTTGACGGTGTTCGGGTCAATTTGATCCAAGAAAACGTGGCCTTCTTGATCTATTTGATGCGCGTTGCCGAAGCTCTGGTCCTCAACACCCATGTCAAGATTGAAAAAGTCCTCCATGACTTCTTCCCGACCATAATCTCTTGCATGGTCACCCACGTTTCCGGCGATGCCACCTGGGCGTTGCGTGAGTTCTGCGCCAAGCTGCTTCAACGGATTTTGATGTAAGTTTGACTGTCTTTTGAAAATTATTTTAAAAAAGTCGTTTTCAGCCGCGTCAAGGATGCCTCCGTCAAAGAACGCCTCGTGTCAATTCTCGTCAAGGCCCTCTACCGTCGCGATGCCCATCCAGCCATGATCTACGCCATCGTCTACACGTTGAACCTGTTCGGCACCGATGTCCTTGAGAATGCGCTCTTCCCGCATCTTGAAATCATTGCGAAGCAGATTTCACCTTTCCTGGCCGAAAGCAAGCAGCAGAACGAAGCCGGCGATCGGTCCACGGCAAATCCGGCAAAACGCGTCCACGACTTCACTGCCCGATGCATCCGAAGTTACTTGAGTTCGGAGCGTGGGCGTGAAAAGTCGAACGAGTTTCGACACGTTTTCCATCTTTTTGGGTGCCGTTGAACCATTTACTGCCCTGTAGCTTTTTAGTTAGTCAGAATCCTCGTATTTCCTATTTATTTCACAGCCAAAGTCAGGTCTCATTGAATCTCACCTCTTTAATAATACCTCCCAATGCACTGTCATGTTTATTTGTTAGACAGTCTGTAATCATCCGTAATAACTGCCTGTACAATCGGCCTTAATGTATACTGTTAGCGATGTCAAAGTTCTTCTTAAACTTTGGCACGGGTTTTGAAACGTGTTATTTATTGTTACGGTAAACAATAAAAATTTTATCTAAAGAAATGCAGACAATCATAATGACGCATTGTTTGGGAATACATGGTTTTTGAACGGCTGTCTTAAAAACAAAATGTCGAAAATAGAAATTGAATACTGTATTTAAAAAAAGAGTTTCAATTACAATTGCAATTGCAATTGGAAAATTGAAAGTTGGTTTTCGAAATTTGTCTGAATGAATAAAAAATTGAATTATTGTGTTTTGAAGCGGCTGGACTTAAAAACAATAAAAAGTGGGATCAAACAGCTGTTCGGCGGCAGTTAGCGATCGATTTTGGCACTTTGGTGTTGGCTCGCGCGCGTCTTGCGCACATCTTTTGGCAAAGTGCCCGTAAAGCGCGTTTCCCGAAACGCTCACGCGCGTGCATGCTCCGAGCCCGAAAGTAACATCTGGCCCGTTCGCTGCCATCCAGTCGAGTTCGATTCGATTCGAGTTCCAGCGCGCCGCTAGCGATCCATCCTCCGACCGAGTGCGCCGTCGTGTTGTTCCGATTTTCGACGACTGCGACTGCTTTGCCTTAGGCGGTCTTCCCTTTTCTCTTTCCTGCCTTTTTGAGGTAGGCCCTTTGCTCCGACTTTCCGACCCATCCAGTCCGTCAAAACCCTTTCCCCTTTTCTCCGTGTTTTGCTGCTCAAAAACACCACCATTCTCACGTGTGTCCGTCGTCAGCCACCCGCTGCCGCCAGCGCCAACCGATCGCCAGTTCGCCTCCGGATGTAACTGACGGTTCACCTGGGGCCCCCTGCCTGCTGTTCCACTACTACCTTGCGACTTTTTTCGACCCTACCTCCGAGAAACCCCACAACCCCATCGCTTCATTCAACAATCTCACTCAAATTCAGGCTCCACTGCCACCAGATCATGGGAAATTTGCCGTCCTCAGCGACGACGGGATCCTCGAGCACATCTGGACCCAACTCATCATCCTCTTCTCGACGCCACTACCAGCCGCCACGACGGCCCCACATTCCGAAAACATCGAAAGCGTCCATGTCGAGCGAGAATTATGAAGCCCCCAAGAACGTCCCGACCGATCCGAAGCCCTTGACCGCCAAAGACTTCAAGGAAAAGGGCAATCGGCTCTTCCAGGCCCAACGCTACGATGAAGCCATCATCCAGTACACGAGTGCCATCGGCAAGGACAACACTGACCCTACTTTCTTGACAAAGTAAGTTTTTTTGTAATTTGCACTCATTTCGACACATCACGCGCCCCTGCCACGTTTTCAGTCGAGCGCTATGTTATCTTCAAATGAAGCAGAGTGATAAGGCCGAAAAGGACTGTCGACGAGCTATTGAGATTGAACCGAAGAATATTAAGGTTTGTTTCGGCCTTCCATTTTGAAAAATATATATAAAAAGTTTGCAGGGCCATTATCTCCTCGGAAAAATTTGGTCTCAAAATGGACAGTATGAGGACGCCATCATGGCATTGACGAGAGCAAATGAGTATGCTGGCACCCAGAAGATCTGTTACGGCGATGAAATTACGAATCTGTTGCGGAATGCGAGGAGGGAACGCTTCCGGATAGACGAGCAGAAGCGGATTGCGCAGGAGATTGAGTTGCAGTCGTATTTGAATGGGTTGATTGATGCCGATGTGGAGAAGACTGTCAATGAGCTAAGAGATAAGGATTCTGGGAATGCTGTAGTCGAAGCGGAACAGAATAAGGGCGCTGTGAGAAAGGAGTTTTTGAATAGTTTGTTCAATCAGGTTGGTTTTTAAAATTTTGTAGGATTTTTGTCATTCGCACACTTTAAGGTATAGGTTTTTGACCATTCGCACACTTTTTTGACTTGAACGCGGATTTGTGGTTCGACATGTGTGCGAATGGGAATTTTGCATTCGTGTTAAAAAGTGTGCGAATAGGAATTTCTACGTTCGAAACAAATTTTATTATTTTAAAGTTCGTTTTACATTTTGAGTAAATATTGCCATTCCAGATCGACGAACGCCGCCGAAAGCGCGAAATCCCCGACTATCTCTGCGGCAAGATCAGCTTCGAGCTCCTCAAGGACCCCGTTATCACGCCTTCTGGCATCACCTACGACCGCGCCGACATCAAAGAGCACCTCTACCGCGTCGGCCATTTCGATCCCGTCACTCGTGTACCCTTGACAGAAGACAAGCTCATCCCGAACTTGGCCATGAAAGAGGTCCTCGAAAATTTCATCGCCGAAAACGAATGGGCCCTCGATGCTTGACCCTGCCGTTTTCCACGTCTTCCTCCTTCCACCATGACGGCCTAGCTCTAGCGTCTCTTCTGGTACGTACTTTGACTTCTTGTAAACATCTTCCTCAGTTTTCTAGTAAACTTTTTCCAATTTTGTAAATAGTCAAAAACCCTTTTCGTTCCCTACCATTATCTGCTCCCGGGTAAGCCGAATCAAGATTTGCTTCTTTGAAATAGTTGTTTGTTTTCAATTTCCTCATTTTAAAACTTTCTTTTTTGCATGTATAAAATGATTCGAAATTACATCACTTTTATTACCAATCTTAGTAATACAGGAAAAAACAATACAAATTGAGACCGTCGACGCGGTTTAACAAACCAAGGGTAAAGCAAAACAATACAAAAGGGCGGTGAGTAGGATTTGTGGTAACTTTGGAGACAATTTCATTGTGTACCCGAGGATTTGCGGGTGGTGGTAAAGCTTTGGGGGTAGAGAAAATGGAGAGGTAGGACGTGCAAACTAACCGGAACAATGAAAAGCACTGTTTCTACTGTGATAGGAAGGAACAGCTGGCAAAATAAAGATACAAAAGACTATTTAGTATGGACTAAATAGCCGAAAAATGGGATCCCCAGACTTACACGTACAAATCAAGCAATGCAAAGATATCAAAATCAATCAGTTCAGCCATTTGCGACAGGTTTTGGCCCCACAATGGCACTCAATCTTGGACTCCTCGATGGGGAACTTGTAATCGTAAGTGAGCTCTTCGCCCTTGTCGATGTAGCGCTTGCTGTAGATGAGGATGTGCTTCTTGCCGTTGCGGGACGAGATTCGAGCGTAACAGTTCGGATTGCAGCAATGGTTGATGAAACGGGCGAGATTGCCCATCTTGGTCGCATCGATTACGTAGTCGTCGTCGAGACGGAACATGTAGGAGGAATTCATGCCCTGGGACTCATACCGCTTCTCTCTGAAGTCGGCAAGCTCATGACGGACCTGTTCGCCGACGTATTCGATTATTATCTGTTCGGGCTCTATGGCGCAGAGGGCGAAGAGACCGTAGCCATGGATGGGGGATTTGGCGTATTTGAGGAGCTTTTCGTTGGCCTGAAATGGGTTTCTTTGATTTCATGAACAATTTAAAGTAAAAAAAGGAAACTTACAAGGGAATTGCTCTTGAATATTTGCAATTTCGCCAGCTCTGGGGCTTCATTGGCTATTTGAGTCAGGATATGCCGGGTCATTCGACGATCGTTCTTTTTGGATTCTTTGGCTTGACGGATGTTGTCTTCGTCCTAAAAGACATCAAATTAGCTTCCATAATCTCCAAAAAACTTCAAACAAACCTCTTTAGTGACTTCAATGAACCTCCGACCATCCTCCGTTACACTGGACACATCTGGCGGCATGAACTTGTTATCCCGCCGTCTAAATGGCTCACATCTCGCGCATCCAGACCTGTTCGGCGTCAAATCAGCCAATTCAGGATCAGTATATCGCTCCGGAATTCGCGTCTTTTCGTCCACATAGGCCGTGGGGGTCGATGCCATCTGGATTCGCTGTCGGAAGAACTGCGCCGCGCCGGATTTCGGTGATTTCGACGGTGCTGGGGCCTTCTCACAATCTGGGTGCTTGACAGCTTTTGAAGCTTGCTTGTAGGGGTTATCCATGAAAGGTAGTAGGCTTTCTTCGTAGAACTTGTTGAAAACTATGTGCAGATAGACGAGCTCTTCATTGTCGAAGTTGAGCTGGAAAATGGCAAAGATAAAGGCGAAATGTCGAAATTTGGGAGAAAACTTACATCAGAAACGGTAGTCTTCCACTCAGCAGCCTTAGACCTCGGCTTGAAGACGCCATTCCGCTTGAAATAAGTCCGTCCACGAGGCTGGGGCTTGGTCGGAACAGCTTCAGCTAGTGAATCGGGGACTTCCTTCTTTACTTCGACCTTGACGGGTCGCTTTCGGGCAACGGGTGGTGTCTTTAGCACAGGAGTCTTTGGCACCTTTCCATCAAAACGAGCATTGGCTTCGAGCAAGGACTGTTTGTACTGCTCGATTCGTAGAAAAGACGAAGTTGAAGCCGTCGATGAACATGGCTCTTCTTTCAGAATTCGCGCCTGTTCAGTGGTCACAGTTTCGAACACTTCGGTCCGGGGTGCCGAATTGGTTGACGACTGGCTCAGTGTTTCTACACCAGAATCACTTCCACTCGATCGAATCGACTCCGCGCTGGCTGATTTCTCATTCGGCTGGATAGGCGTGTCAAATACCTCCATCTTCGGCCGCTTTATCACAGTTTCTTCATTATTTTGTGACTTGCGCTTCTTTCTCGGCGAAATGGCATTGCTCTCCGTCAATGGGCCGATGGTGGAGTTCATGGGGAGATTGGCCGTCAAATGGAAGGCTTTAACCGGTTCCACTTTGGGTAGCGCCTTCTGAGGGGAGCTGCGTCGTCGCGGTGGTGGCATTGGTGGCTGGAAGGCCTTGTCCCATGGCTTCTTGACTTTTGGAGTCTCATTTGGGTGACGCTTCTTGTAGACTTCTTCCATCCCACGGTGTTCTTTACGATATCGACGCCAATCGAAGGGAGTGAGCCGGATAGGGCGGTTGATGTCGATGGGGAAGCATTGGCGGATATCAACACTAGAAAAGGGTGGGTTTATATATAAAATTGGCTAAAAGTGAAAAAAAAAACTTACAATTTTGAAGGCTCTTTGATCGGACTGGTTGGCAAATTCGGCTTTATTGGAGCTACTTTTTTCAATGGAGTGATAGTAGTCGGCACTTTCAAAATCCGAGTATTCGCCCTGAAGGGTTTCTTGCTTCCAACTGGCTTCGATATTGGTTTGGCCATGGCAGCCGCGGATGGTTTGCTGAAGGTCGGTTTGGGAATAGGCTTTGGGATCGCTGGTTTTGGAGCGGATAGATTTCCGACGATCGGTCTCGGTTGAACTGGCTTGGCCAACAACAATCTCGGGGTATTTGGCTTCAGGCCCAACGATTTTGGGGTGGTATTTGCCAAAATTCTCGGTTTTGCGACTGGTCTCGGCACAGATTGTAGCAGATTTTGCGGTCTGGCCGGCTGAATCACTCGAATCCCATTTCCCGGGGGTGATTGCATCGGCTGGACTTCTTTGACGATGGATTTGACGGGGGTTGGTATCCGAATGACTGGGACAGTGGCTCTGGGTAATTGCAGGTTTTGGATTGTGTTGATTCGGGGTGCGTTTTGGTTTAGAATTGGCGTTGACGGGCGGAGAAACTCTGCAAAATGAAAAATATATATGAATGTATGAATCATAAGGGCAAGATATAATGACTTACGTATATTATTCCGACCAAAAAACGTCACAGGCATCTGAACAATCACATTCTGCGGCGCTGCGCCATTGCTGGATACAAGCTGGACAGTATTCGACGTCGTCGCGATGAACATCGGCTGGGATGCCGTTGCGAAGGTGGAGGGACCGGCCGTCGTCATGAAGGAGTATGTTGTCTGCACAGCTGATGGCTGCGGGCCATTAGCGCCGATTGAAACGATGGTCGCTGTTTCGGGAAGTACGGGTGGTCCAGCTGATGCCGCTGCTATATTCGGTGGGTCAGCCATATCGAATCAGTATTATCAAGGTAATAGGTAACAGCTGGGTGTGGATACAGTTGCCCGGAAGTAGTAGCGAAACGGGAGGCTCCGAAATTGAGATCGATAGGCACGCTGCAGAAAAAACCTTCCGCACACGCAAAAGCAATTGGGCGCGAAACAAGCGCATGTTGACGCTCGTGACACAACGCCACAGGACCTGGTCCTCCGCACAATTCGCGTCGAGACAGGGGTTTTTGGCGATTTGGGGACCCATTCACCCATCTCCCTTATTTTTCAATTTCCAACGGCATTCTCACCCTTTTCTTGTCTTCCAATGCATCCTCCCTCCTTCCCCATCGATAGTACCCATCTCCATCAGCATCTCGACGAAAATCCACCCGATTTGCTCACAGATTTGCAATTCTACAGCCCTCCAAAAACAGCTCCGCACACCGCATCCTGAAGCGAAAAAAAGTGTTTTATGCAAATTTAAAACCGCAAAAGCAGCCAATGAGAACCACAAATTTGCATCCCGGAGGTTCCAATAACGTGTGAACTCGACGGGAACCGAGAAAACAGAAGTCACTCGACTCGGTATCAGTTATGCTCACTCGCAAGCCCATCGAGCAGTCGTCGTTTTATCAGCACCACCAGCCTGTCCATGCCCGACCTGGACCCACCTGTTGCCGAAGCCGCTTCCATCGCGACGTCAATTGAGCCCGTGCCGGCTGAGATTGAGGATGAGGAGGACGTCGAGACGGCCATGCTGTTTTTGGCCATTTTCAAGGAACATCACCATCTCATCGATAAGAGCTGTCGAGATTTCTGGAAGGTCGTCACGGAGAAGTGCCATGATGCCGGGATTTATGTTGGAAAGGATTCGACTAATATGTATATGGATATTTGGCCTGGGTTTGTTGAACATTCGAAGGTTGGTTTTGTGTTTTTTGAACTTTTTTATGACTAAATGGTGTGAAATGTCGATTTTAGGCCAATTTCCAAACAGACACCCAGACCGAGATCGACAAAATCGTCATGGAAATCGTCGTCAGCCGAAAACCGAACAGTTTCGTCAAAAAACCACCTCTAACTGCCCGCCAAAGAGCTGTTGCCAATTATCATCCACCAAAAATCGGCATTGTCGAGCCAGAAGCGCAGCCGATCAATGGCCGAGCAAAGAAGGCACCGACAAATGTGAGTTTTCGCGCCAAGATTGTTTTTCAAAAAAGTTTCGTCCAGACAGTTGTGTGAACGCACGGTTTGCCAAGACTTATTGATCCATGATCGCCGTTGCTCGTTCCGTTTTTCGTTTCGAAATTTCGCTCTTTTTCGTTGTTTTTCGCTCGTTTTATCTTATTTTTTTGCCCTATCTTCCAGAAACCCCCTCCCACCACCTCTCGGACACCTTCTCGTCCACCTGCGCGGCCCGCCATGGCCTCATCCGACCAGACTTTGCCCAATAGCGGGAATGGCCGTTCCAATGGCAACAACGTCCTCGTCGCTGATCCACCGCCTTTGCCAGCGGCATTGCCTCCGTCTGCCCTGGGTTTCCATGATAATCGGACCCCGACTGAGACGATTATAGCCCTAATGCAAGGGATACAGCAAGGATTGGCGATGCAGCATGGCACTGGGCAACATGGGCATGTTTCTAGCCATGTTCGGGCTCCAAGGGCGCCAGCGGTTACGCATAATGCTCCGAGACCGAATCGGAATCCTGCTCCACGGCAAGCGGCTCCGACTGTCCAGGTTTCTGGTTGGTTTTTGTCTTTTTTTAGATTTTTTTTTATATATTTTTGCCGTTTAGCGCCCCCTCCAGCTCCTCCTCGACCACCCCCTCAACCAATCTCCCGTCCAGCGCCACCAGCCCCCGCTCCACAGCTCCCAACCGTTCAGGAAAGCTTCACATCAGTCGCTTCCAACCCGCCACCGCCGGTACAGCCAGTTCCATCTAATGAAGCGCCAGCGAACCCAATCAATGCCAACCCAAAATCGGCGCCGTCGTCCTCCTCGGAATCGCACGCCTCCAAAATCCCGGATAACCTCAACTTTCTCCAGTATCTCATCGCCGGAACAACCTTCAATGTCCCATTTGGAGGCTTCCCAGCCCTGCCGTCGTGGATGACCCTTCCACCGCCGCCAGCCAATGCGACTCCGTTCAATTTGACGCCGCAACAGATCCATTTCGAAGCGATGCGGACTGGGATGTTGATGAATCAGGCGAATCCGGGGTACTCGTTTGGTGGGCAGACGCCGCAGAAGTTGGCTGATCTTTTTGGGTATGCTGGGGCGCATAGCTGGGTTCCTGTAAGTTTTTTGTCAGTTTCTTATGGGAAGATAGGTTGTCGGTTTCAGAACAAAGCCCAACCCACACCGAGCCAATTTGGCAATGAGAACTTCCCATTCGCCAACAACGCTGGCAGCATCCCCTCGGATACGTCATCTTTGAAGACTGGCGATTTCATGAACAGTCTTCGGTCATCCAATGCGAGTCGAACTTCGTCTTCATTGTTTTCGACGACGAGTTTTGACCCCTTCTGTGTATGTTTTTGACTTTTTTCCACTTTTGGTTACTGTAGTTGCGTTTCAGTTCGCTCACAGCTCGTCTTCCAACACGCAGACCTCTGCCGATTCGCTGAAAACGAAAGCCAAGTCCCCCCAAAAGCCAGCCACTCCTACTTTTGTCGAACCTCTTCCTCGCCCCGTCGTCGAAAAAGAATCCACTGCTTCAAAGTCGAAACCATCTCAGCGAACCTCCGATGAAAATGGCAACAAGAAGCCCCGCGAAAAGAGCCTTTCCGCGACCCCCAAACAGAAAGATAAGAAGTCCAGCAAGCGCAAATCGGCCAATACGCCCGAGGGCGACGGTGGTTCGGGTTCGAGGACTCCGGTTTCCAAGGTGGGTACCTGGTTTGATCACCACTAGAGTTGACAATGACTTTGCCTTGCCGGTTGTTGAAAAAACACATTTGCATCATTTCAGAGACGACGCCAAGTTTCTCCGAGGGCACCATCTCCTCCCCCGAAAGAACCGGCGCCAACAACGGGAAAAGTGCCGAAGAAGCGGGGTCCGAAGCCGAAGCGACAGCGTGAACAGTCTTCCAGTCCGCCGCCATGTTCGTCGTTTGCGATTCCGGTTCGGCAGAGCATGCGGGTTGCGATTCGGAATTCGTTGTATGAAGAGGTGGGTTTTTTAAAAAGTCAAAAATACAATTTTTTGACGAAAACTTTGGTTCAAAATGTCGTTTTGAACGATCTAAAAGCCTTTTAACGTTCAATTTTATGGTTGAATTGTTCAAATTCCAGAAATCCGACGTCACAACCGACGACTCCTCGACCAGTTTGGCGTCCAAAGCCCGCCGTACCCGATCCGTGGCTGCCCCAATCTTCGCCTCTCGACGTGCTGCTCGTTCCCGCACCTGTGCGAAGCTGGCTGTTATCAGCACGGATGATGACGACTAAAAAGTTTGCCTTTGATAGCTTTAGTTAAGCTCGTTGTTTTTCCTTTGTTAACACTGTTATTCGTTACAGCTTTGTTGTTTTTTTCTATTGCCTAATAATACAATATTTTTATTATGAAAATTGTTGACTTAAGTGAGTTTCTTTTTCACAAGCAGTGTAAGATACACATAACCCATTAGCCGTCTATCCCATGGCCCCAGGGATTAAGTGGATTTAAACTTAAAGCAAGTCCACCTGAAGCCGAGCTTTCGCATTTGCAGCCAAATTGGACTCATAAATTGTGTCTCATTTTATGACCCCTCCGTCAGCAAGGCATAGCTCGAGGGAAAATGGCTCGAGATGCAGAGCACCACGCCTGTCAAATGTGCCCTGAGGGTTAATCTTTTAAATGAGACACATTCCGACGTTATATTGCCTTTGTCTTTGGACGCGGTGCTCCAGCTTGACTGGCCGGAAGGGCATCGAATTGGTGGCGACGGCGTGGTCGCTTTAGTCTTCGATGGGTTCAGCGGGATGATGCGGCGCTTCAGCCTGGTTGCTGTCTTAGTTTTGGGGTTGCCTTCAGTTTTAGCGGTGGCTACGGGTGCCCAGATGACAGCCGCCGAACCGACATCCGGGTTTTCACGGCTTTTGACCGGGTATTTGTTGGGCAAACATGACAAGTGAGTCTTTTTTGACCTTTTATTAGGTCATTTTAGACTTTACAGGCCTTCCATAACCGTAATTTCTTTAGATACGCTCCCCCCGACTACCGCGTCAACATAACCATCGGGATCGACTTGGTCCAAATCCTCAATGTGAATGAAGTCACCCAACAAATGACGGTCCAGGTGTTCATCCATGAGGAATGGATGGACAAAACCCTCACGTGGGATCCGAGCCAGTTTGGCGGGCTCACGCATACGTGGATTCCGGAGGAAGAGATTTGGATTAGTGATATTACGGTACTCAATACGTGAGACAACCCCCTAATGCTTATAAAAAGCCAATATAAAGTCGATTTCAGGATGGAATTCATGAACATTATGGACTCTGTTCGAACACCTGCCGAAATAAGCCACACTGGGAAGGTCGTTCGATCCTATCCGGCATTGTATGCGATATCTTGTGACATTTCGATTGAAGATTTCCCTTTGGACAATCAACAATGTGAATTAGTGATAGCAAGTTGGGGGTACGCAAAGGACAAGCTGGTCATACGATTCGGAAATCAGTCATTAGTGCATTATCGGAAGAATGAGGAATGGGCTTTGAATGTGAGTTTTGTTGATTTTGGTCGAAAAAGATGGAAAAAAGTAATGGCAGACGGTTTCGCGATCACAAAAGGCTCATGTGCGCGTACAAGAGAGGTCGTCCTTTTCGTGGCGGGACCATTTTTGTGATAATTGTGTGTATGATGATTTTTTTGATTGCTGAAGCTTACGATAGTCTATTTTTTTAGTTTTTCCGTTTAAAACGCAGGTTTAAAGTTTTTTTTTTAATTTACACGCTTTTTTTAATTGTCGAACCATTCACAGCCGAACATTTTTTACTGCGCTTTTTGCAGTTTTTCCGTTATACAAGTACTTTTTTAACACATTTAACCAGTTAAAACTTTTAGAAAGTCTTCACCGACGAACGAATCTACGACCTCGACGGCAACCTCCACTCCGAAGCCCGCTTCATCATTGCCATCTCGCGCAAACCCCTCTACTACGTCGTCAACCTCGTCTTCCCGTGCTACATTATCTGCATTCTCGGTATTGCCGGTCTTTTTGCCCGATTCTCCACCCGCCCAGAACGACAAGAACGTTACACTCTCGGTGTAACAGCCCTTGTTTCCGTGGCTGTCTTCGGTACTGTAGTCGCTGAGAAGATTCCACACACCAGCCGAGAGATCCCAAGTCTACTTATCTTCTTCCTCTACGATCTGGTCCTCTTATCCATCGCCACGATGGCAGCCGGTGTTGTCATGTGGCTCAACTACAAGGGCAACAAACCCAACGCCAAGATGCCCCCGGCCTGGTTGCCAAAGTTATTCCTCTGTGCCAAGTGGGACAAACGGCATCATCGCGACATCCTAGACCTGGTCGACGACCCCATGGTGAGCAGCGTCCATCATGGCAATGTTTCGAAGCTGATGATAATGGAGACCTGGGCGGTCATCACCCACCGAATCGATAGTTTTCTTTTCTTTCTGTTTTTCTTATTTATCACAATTCCCACGGTTGACATGATCAAACGGTGTGCTGACAAGCTTGATGAACCCGATGTGAATTTTGTTGAAAGTTATTGATTGATTTTATAAAGATTTTTTGCCGTTTTTATTACTTTCAATAGTCACAGAAGGGGTTTAGTTCATGCGTCTGGCATACTTGTGGATTTTCGACGGATTGTAAGGTTTCGGTTTCGATGCAGACTTCGGAATCGCTTTGACGGCGCTGAGAAGTCGGAATCCGCTAACTTCAATATTCTTGATGCGTTTGTAATTGATCCGCCCACGGCCGAAGGTGAGCTCATTGATTCCAACACCGTTAATGAGGACTTTGCCAAGCTTTTTGAATTCGAGTCGAATGATGACACTGCCGTCATTGGGGATGTCATTGTAGGTGACTGTCTTGAGGTCTGTCTGGGACGAGCCGATAAGATTGTAGGATTTCAGCGTGTTTTGGTTGACGCGTTCGATGTGGCTACTTTCGCCGCCTTTCTCGACCAGGGTGATGTTGAAGTTGGAGGTTGCGTTCACGATGGCTCGGATTTCGATGGCCTGTAAAACCCTGTATGACTTTTTTTGTCAAAAAAACCAGTATGTTTCAAAATTTGGCCATTTTTTTATAACAAAAACCTTAATTGGTAGGGTTACGGTAGCCAGATCAAAAACTCACATCATTTTCGCCAATCTGATCAAGCCTTGCAATAAACGGCTGCTCCAAGGTAGCTCTCAAGTTCGAATTAAGACCCTTTTTCACAAAACTCGCAGCTTCGGCGACGACCAAGACTGCCAAAACAACAATCACCGTCTTCATGTTTGACCTTGACTGTAAATGCTCCCACCATAATTTTGCAACAGCTTATATAGAACTCCTAAAAGCATTGCCACGTAGACAACATTGGCTAACGACCTTCTTTAAAGTCAAGAATTTGGAGCTTCTTTGTTGGATGAGAGCCATTAAAGCGCTATAAAAACAAAAGTTTATACATCAAATGTTAATTTTGCAGGAATCAAGACTTTCAATGGTTAAAAAACGTTGGAAATCTCGTAAAACAATGTTTTATTAGCGACGTTGATGTACTTTTTCTGGGAATGGTGACGCCTCAAATGTAGGAGTTGTCCGACGTGGCATTGGATGGTCCCAGGTATAAAAGGGTTGCAAAAGGGCGGTGAGCTGTTTATGTTTGCAAAAAGTGTTGCCATGTTGAAAGAAGCGATTTTTGGAGCGTTTCTGGTCGCTGGTGTTGTGGATGCGATCAAACCGATTGCAATCCCGTTGGCGCGGCATTATGTGGCGGAACTTGAGTTAGATCGGCTTGGACAGGTGAGTTGATACCATTTAGAGCCAAATTTTACCTCAATTTCGCTACCGTATACCGACCTACAGTACCCCAAATATTGTAAAACCGACTTTTCAGGGCGTCAAAATCATCGGTCAACCCAAAAACAATGACATCACCATCAAATTAATGGAAGCCAATCCCAGCAACTACCTGCTCGTCGAATCCCATCCCACCTCCGACGGCAGAGACCGCACCGTATCCAGCGCGTACTATCTCAACAATGTGCGCAACAACAACACCCTGCTCGAATTCCGCAGCATCCCTAACTTCGATCCCGACCTCCTTACCATCACTATCGGCTTCGCTGATGAATACCTCCAAATTGAAGTTAACAATGACAAATGCCCCGACCAAAACTGCGAAAAGGATGTCACCATCGCCGAAAACACGTACGAAAAGTTAAACTCAATCGAAATCAAAGGCTTTTACGTCCTCGACAGTGCTAACACTACTCGCGTTAAACTTTCTGAATACTAATTTGTGTTGAAATTCAACTAAAAACAACTTTCGGCTGAAACTCTTTACCTTTATTACGTTATTCGATGAACATTGAGAAAATAGTTACGTACAACCGAAACACGAATGTATCTAAAGTACAAAAACCGGAGAGACAGAAATAGTAGACTAAAGTTGTGCATGGGAATCAAACAAAAGTACACCGAACGGAAATTCATATAAGCCTACAATACTAGGAATACGCTACCTTAATAAAGGGCGGTAATAGTAGATCAAAGTTTATGGATACCGATAAGTTTAAGCGGCGTTAAGGGCATCAACACCGGGCAAGACCTTGCCTTCCAAGAGCTCAAGGCTGGCTCCACCACCGGTCGACACGTGGGAGACCTTGTCCTCGGTGCCGTACTTGGCGGCAGCCGTGGCGGTGTCACCACCACCGATGATGGTGACGGCTCCGGCGGCGGTGGCTTCGACGACGGCATCCATGATACCCTTGGTGCCCTTGGCGAAGTTGGCGAATTCGAAGACACCGGCGGGACCGTTCCAGACGATGGTTTTCGCGTTCTTGACGACCTCGGCGAAGATCTTCGTGGATTCGGGACCGCAATCGAGACCCATCTTGCCGGCGGGGACGCCGTCCTTGGCCGAGACCACGGAGGGGGCAGCGTCTTCGGCGAACTTGTCGGCGATGACGAAATCGACGGGGAGGTGGATCTTGACGTTCTTGGCCTTGGCCTTCTCGACGAGCTCGTTGACGATCTTGGCGCCTTCAGCGTCGAAGAGGGAGTTGCCGATTTCGATGCCGTTGATGACCTTGAGGAAGGTGAAGGCCATACCGCCACCGATGATCATTTCATCGACCTTGTCGAGGAGGTTCTTGATGAGCTGGATCTTGTCAGCGACCTTGGCACCGCCGAGGATGGCCAGGAAGGGGCGTTGGGGGTTCTCGAGGGCCTTGGCGAAGTATTCGAGCTCCTTCTTGAGGAGGAAGCCGGAGGCCTTGGGCTCGAGAGCGACACCGACCATTGAGCTGAAGGGGGTCAGTTAGAGCTTGATATGGGGTAAGGGAGGTGATAAAACAAACCTGTGAGCACGATGGGCAGTACCGAAGGCATCGTTGACGTAAACATCGCCATGCTTGCTCAACGACTTGCGGAAGTTCTCGACGGCAGCCTTGTCGGCCTTGACCTTCTCGCCCTTCTCGTTGACGCCCTTGCCTTCCTCCTCAATGTGGTAACGGAGGTTTTCAAGCAGGATGATGCTGCCCTCTGGCGGGTTGGCAGTGATGGCCTCGACTTCGGGTCCGACCGAGTCCTTGACGAAGATAACCTTCTTGCCGAGGAGCTTCTCGACCTCAGCGGCGACTGGGGCCAGGGTGTACTTCGGGTTGGGCTTGCCATCGGGACGGCCGAGATGGGACATCAGGACGACGGCCTTGGCGCCATTGTCGAGGGCGTACTGAAGGGTTTTGCTTTAAACGGTCAAAAAAGGTGATTGAAAACGACAAACCTTGACAGTCGGCAACGCAGCAACAATACGCTGGTTGTTGGTGATCTTACCATCCTTCTGGGGCACGTTGAAATCCACACGGATAAGGACGCGCTTGCCCTTGACGTCAACCTTGTCGATGGACAACTTGTTAAGGGTCATTTTGACGGAGCGGAGGATTCGGTTCAGCCTGAAAGTTGCCAAATGTTTGATAAATAGGATTGGATAGAACCCAGTTAACAAGATTACACGTGAAAACCAGCAAGTAACGCGAATAACAGCGGCAACTGGTCCCCAAAGACACACGCAAGAATCGACCAAAGCTCACAAGGGAAGTGTCTGAACAGGTTGAAACGGATTTGGATGGGACAAAAAACTTAGATAGTACTCCAATATCTAAGACTTTTCCTAAAATATTAACTGCTGACGGGCCCTGAGGGCCGAGAAATGTGCCGTCAAAGTTCGAAAATTTGCGTTTTTGAAGGGTAATAACTTTTTTTTAAACAGGCCAATTGTCACGCTGTTTGGAGGCAAGTTAGACCCAATTAGGGGTTACAAATGTTGAAAAATTCAAATCGATCGAGACATACAATTTGAAGTTATAATACTTTGAAATTCATGAGTTTTTGAACGATCATAACTCAAATCTGTATGTCTCGATCGATTTGAATTTTTCAACATTTGTAACCCCTAATTGGGTCTAACTTGCCTCCAAACAGCGTGACAATTGGCCTGTTTAAAAAAAAGTTATTACCCTTCAAAAACGCAAATTTTCCAACTTTGACGGCACATTTCTCGGCCCTCAGGGCCCGTCAGCAGCTAATATTTTGGGAAAAGTCTTAGATATGGGAGCACTATCTAAGTTTTTTGTCCCATCCAAATCCGTTTCAACCCGTTCAGACACTTCCCTTGTCAGTGAGTTGTTGCAAACAACCCCGCCTCTAAACAGACGAGAGACAACTCGCAGCAACGCCAATAATCAATAAGAGTGTTCACAGGCCGCCGGAGGCACAGGGCAAGAAAAACAACAAGAGAGCAATGAGAACAGAACCGACGTCAAAGTACCATTTGCATGGCCGGTGTCGCGTTAACCGGTTAAACCTCCTTTTACGTGACAAAGTGGAGATACAAATTTAAAAAGCACTACTTTTATGACAAATAGACTGGGGTAAAATTGAATTCAAAGAAAAAGAAATTACTCAAGATTGAGGCATCAAAATCAACAAAACTTCCGACAACCTAGGATTCTGAAGAAGGCTCAACTGACTTCGCTGGCTGTTCCGATTTCGGGTTGGACGTCGTTCTTCTCCGCGGTCCCTGCCCGCCACCCAGCAATTTGACGAGGGACGCGTCGGCCTCGAGCAGAGTGAGCTCTCGCTTCGAACCGAGGAACTTTTCGCTCAACTCGGGGTCACGTAGACGCAGCAACACGCGCGAACCAATCGTGTACTTGGTGGCATCGTCCTCGGGCGCTTTCACGACGGCATTGAACTTCATGCCGAAATCTACATAGAGGTCATCGTGGACACGGTGCACAATGTTGCCGATGACGAGACGGCCGTCGAAATCGCCGAGTTGGACGAACTTGGATTCGCGAAGGAGTTTGGCGAAGGTCTGCGTCTGGAAAGCCACAATTATATAATAAAAATCATCAAATTCGAAACAAAAAGCTTACTGAATCATGCTTAATGGAAGTGACGTCACTGATGAGCTCCTCAAAGTCATCAAAATCGAAATCTTCGCCGGCTGTGGCGGATGTTGTGGATGGCGCCGTGGCGGTCGAGGTATTCCGGAAGTTGTGCGGCTTTAACGCCGAAGTCGCGAGACGGCGCAAAACAAGCCGACTCAACATGTCGAGAGTGCCTGAAAGTGAGTGACAAACGTGCAAAATGGCAAAATTGACAAGCGAGAGAGACGCAGAGAGCCGCGGGCGAGGATGGATTTCTCGTTCGGGAAAACGCTGGACGTTTTTTTTTCGGGAAGATGTGAGGTGGTTGGGAGCGTTTTGCCAAGGGTTTGAAAGTGCAAACTGAAGGTGGCTCAATTGCGACATTTAGAGTTGAAAATTATTTTTAAGCTGTGTTGCTATTAGCTTTATTACTTCAATACCCTTTTGCCGCGTGGGACAATTCATAAAAAATTTTTGTTTTTAAAAACAAAATGTCTCAAAAACATGCGAAAGCAAATTATTTTGTAATTGAAGCTGAAAGGGTGTGCAAGGAATGTGTCGTTTTTTAAATTTGTTTACTTTTTTCCCTTTTCTTGCATCACCTAACGACATCATTGAACCCTAACTTCTTTCTAAACCTTTCTATTAATAACTTCAAACAAAACCCATCCCTATTTCTGGATTGCAAACAAGACTACATCACTTCAATTGGATTAGAAAAGAAGTGCAACAAAAACCATTCAACATTCTAAAATGATGCGAGCTAATAACAGCTCAACTATCATTGAGCCCGAATTAGGAAAGGAATATCTATCACATCCAAAAAGGAAGATGTCTCACTTGTTAGCGCTCAAGGGCACGTCGTTTTGACGGATGTCGTGTCAACACGCAAAGGGTGCCTTCGCTGAAAAGGAGGACATCAGCCGGGAAAAGCCGCTTACGGAGCTGAGGGGGGCCTTCGACATTCAGGCACACCTGGCTGGTCCAAGACTGTCGAGCAGGATATTGGCTACCAAGTTCCGCATTTTGGGCTTAGCTTCTGCTACGTAGTGGTTGGTGGCATGGCGGTTGCAGCATCTTCCAAGGCTTCAACTAGTGGTAACAATGAGGTCGACGTCGAAGCAGAGAAGAAGACATCGGTATCGGATGATGGGAAAATGTCGGAACCGAGACTGTGCCCCTCGAACGACTTGGCAGGGTCACGGTTTGCTGCTGTTGTACGGGTGGCTGTGGTGAGTATACATTTTTATAGTTGCCGACAGTTTGTTAAATGCGACAAAAATAGTGAAAAAAATTTTTGCGTGTAATGGGATTCGAACTTGGTGCTATTGGGTACTGTAGTTGCGCCTTTTTCAACT
Source organism: Panagrellus sp. LJ2284 (assembly GCA_024447225.1). Lineage (NCBI taxonomy): Eukaryota > Metazoa > Nematoda > Chromadorea > Rhabditida > Panagrolaimidae > Panagrellus > Panagrellus sp. LJ2284. Next base: position 3,944,379 of record JAMRYC010000005.1, on the reverse strand, counting down.
GCGCTATCGGTTAGAAGCGATTTCGATCGATACGTTATTGATTTTTCCCTCACTATTGATCGCTTTTCCAGAAAGTAAAACACTGGCTAACAGGTCGCGCCGATGTCGACAATCACCGCGAACGTCTCAAAACAGATTTTATCATGCTGGGCTTTTTCAACGCCATGTATACTGCCAATAATGGTCTCTTATCAGCCGTTTCGACTGAAGTTCCTCCAAATCTAACTACTCGGGAACGAATTCAAAAACTTTTAAAACAGCTCAAGTAGGCCGTCTTTTTCCTTTTCACCCAAAATCACCCTATTTCAGAACAGCCTTCACCTCATCCATCGATGACACCGCCTCAACTTTCTATTACTGGTCTCTAATCGTAACACTTGCCTGCTTCTACAACTTTCTGTCTATTCCATTAACAATTTACGCAGAATTTCAATCACACTATTTCGTCCAGTGGCTTATCGGAGGCTGGTTCGCTGATATCGTCAATGTTGTCGATCTGTGGTTCCAAGCACGACGCGAGTTTCTTGATGATGGAGTTCGGCATACACATTGGAAGAAAACTTTAAAGCATTACACAAAAAGTTTTATTATCTATCTGGATTTGATCGCATTGTTGCCTACTGACCTTATGTTATTGATTTATCCATTGTGGGGGTTTTGTCGGTTGAATAGGTAAATTTTTTTGATTTAAAAACACTTGCAGTGAAATAATTTGATTTTAGGCTGCTAAAAATCCATCGAGTCAGCGATTTCCTAGAACGAACTGAAATTAGAACGAACGCCCCAAATATGTTTCGCCTGTTTCGTTTGATCTGTATTTGCTTCGTTATTTTCCACTGGAACGGGTGCTTTTACTTTTTGGTGTCCATCGCCTACAAATACGAAAATCTTAATGTGGATGATTGGGCATTTTCGTTTGATAAGATTTTCAATGCGATTTATCCGGATTGTGATGCGCGGTTTGTGAGTCAAAACTGTAGTGTTATTGAGACTTTTGAGGAATGGGCTAATCGGTGAGTTTTTTTAGACAAAACTTTGTTGTTTCAGTTAAGAAATGCAAGCCACCTCATCACGATTAAAACTTTTTAAAAAAGATTGTTTCAGCGAAGACCGATTACTTTATTTCGACGCATTTTTTGCCAACCGAACAAAAACAACCAATGCCACAACACTTGTTCGAAAATACATGCTTAGTTTTTACTGGTCAGCTTTGACTCTAACCACTTTGGGTGAACAACCCTGGCCAAACGACAGCTTTGAAACATTGTATGAAACCGTTGACACTCTGTTTGGCTTGATCATTTTCGCCGTGATTGTCGGTGATGTCGGTGCTATGGTTACAGCTATGAACTTGACACGGACAAATTTTGAGGAACGCCTTGATGGGTGTAAGAGATTTATGAAATTTCGGTGGGAATTTTGCCTTTTTGAAAGATTGTTATGCAAAACAGGCAAATTCCAGCCAAGTCAACCCCGAACTTCGGCGAAAGATCATAGCTTGGTTTGAATATGTGTGGAAAGAAGGCACTGCGAAGATTGACGAAGACCAAATTGCTCATACATTGCCGTCGAGATTGCGAGGGCAGTTGGCTGTCCATATTCACATGGAAACTTTGAGAAAAGTTACACTTTTTCATGATTGCGAACCTGGGTTACTGTATGAGCTGGTATTGAGACTACAGTATGCTGTTTTCAGTCCGGGCGATTATGTTTGTCGGAAGGGTGATATTGGCAAGGTTGGTTTGAGTTTATTTTGAGCTATGAAAAAAGGCGATACAAAATAAGGCTAAGAAGCGTAGAAACAGCTATCCTGAGGGGGTTTGTATAAACAGGCGGGCTGGAGTTGCAATAATCAGTGAAACAATAACACGTGACCAGTCTCACGCCGAGAATTGTCTGTTGCTGGCACGCGTCGACCCCACCGATGGGGATCACACTGCATCCGCGCATCATTGTGATTATGGAGCGGCTTTGGTCGTACCAATTTCCTACTAAAAGGCCTCATTTGTCAAAATTGTTCTTAAAAAGGCAGATTTATGAAAAGTCTAACTCACATTTATCAACCCCGCCCGAATAAGCCGCAATCTTGATACATCCGAACATACCGTAGGCACATGTTGTCCCAGTATATTTACAGTCGGCTCCATTCGATGATTGACACTCGTAACAAGTAATCGTCCAAACTGGGCCCACCAAAACCGCCAAAATAACAACCGTGATTGCTGTTCGCGATACTTGAAGCATCAGGGAATCCTTAATCGAAAACGCGCGTCTGGCCTGGGGCACCGAGTTGAATAGCCCTAATACCGAGTAAACACAGCCAGCGCCATAGCCAGAGGCGTTGTCAAACTAAAAACGTCGTAAACTCTCCCCCAACCATCTGTTTACACGAATGTCCAATACTTTTTGAGTCATAGGTGGCGCGATCGGTCATCACCGACGATACTCATGCCCAAAGGAGACCGCTTTTTTCATTTTCAATGCGTTTGATTCGAGTTGAAATTAATGTTGGGACGACTCCCAAGCACGCGGTCACCGTCAGGTGATTCAACTGAAATGCGTCTGGGCAGAAATTGTTTATTTTGTGATGAAATTCTTGAAATTTGTATAAAAAGTTGTTTCAGGAGCTGTTTATCATCAAGAAAGGCAAACTCGAAGTTGTTTCCGAAGATGGAACAAAAGTATTCGTGACATTGGAGGAGGGCTCTGTATTTGGTGAATTGTCGGTCCTGAACATCAAAGGCAATAAAAATGGCAATCGAAGGACGGCATCAATTAGGTCCGTTGGGTATTCTGACTTGTATGCATTGACTAAGAATGATCTGTGGGAAGTTTTGCGGGAGTATCCAGAGGCGAAGCAGTTGTTGATTACGAAAGGTTCGTTTAGAAATGTAAACTTTTTTCTAGAAACAAAAATTTGTCATTTGCACAACTGATTTGTAACAAATGCACGTTCAAGCATGTGTGCGAATGTACCTGACACCACTAAAATTTTGGAATGTGCGAATGTTACTAGGACGTTGATAGACATGTGTTAATGAAAAAATCTTTTAAGGTAAAGAAATTCTAAAACGCGACAATCTAATGGATGAAAACTATGTAAGCGACGAAGACGACCTGGATGACGAAGATGACGGTGCTACTTTGGAACAGCGATTGGAAAAAATTGGTCGAGTGCTTTACAAAAGCGGGCAAGAGCTCGAAGTTTTGGATACAGAATTTGGGGTAAGTTGCTATTTTCACACAGATTTGGTTATAAAAATTTGTTTATTTATTTAATCTCCCATTAGAATGTCAGTAGAAGTTGTGGATCTTTTCTTTGTCGTGTTATTGTGCGTGGGTGTTTACTGCTTCTTGTCCTGACCGAAGACGTCGCCACCGCAACCAGCAAGGGTCTGAAATCGACAAATTAAAAGATGATCAAAAAGCAGGAAACAGCTTACCTGATAGTTAGGATCATGAGTACCAGCGACACCACCAGCAGCCGGAGCCTTGGGACCAGCGCCGCCGCCGCCACCACCGCCTGCGCCGCCCTTCTTATCCTGGCCGAAGACGTCGCCACCACAGCCAGCCAATGTCTATAAATAGAAAACATTTAAACCACCTTCATTTCACCGTTAAACAAGCAGATATCAGTTAGATTAGCAGCATTAGCAGAAAAAGTCGTCACAACAGGGGTCAAAGACAGGCCCACATGGATCGCATATGTAAGGGTCGTAGCACGGATAGGGGTCGTAGACTGGGTAAGGGTAGCCATAACCGTAACCATACATAGGGTACGGATATGGGGCCATGTTAACGTTGACAGCCGGCTCTGGAGGCGGTTGTGGATACGATTTAGTCACGTAGACTGTTGTCTTCATGTTGGGGTTCGTCTTGACGATCTGCGGGGGCTGATTTGGGTGGTTCTGGATGGCTATGGTGTCTGGCGTTGGCTGGGTCACAATAGGCTTGAACGAGCTATCCCCGGAGGAGCTTGATGACCCCTTGCAACAGCCACGCTTCTTCTTTTTGGGCTTTTTGGGGGCTTGGAGACGGATCTGTTGAGTCTGTCTTACCTGGTAGTTAGGGTCGTGGGTTCCGGCAACTCCACCAGCAGCAGGCGCCTTGGGACCGCCAGCTCCACCGGCAGCGGCTGGGGCAGCTCCGCCACCTCCAGCCTTGTCGGCACCGAAGACGTTACCGCCGCATCCGGCAAGGGTCTGAAATGGGAAGGTGAAGGTGGCTGGAGGGATAGGAGGTGACTGACCTGGTAGTTGGGATCATGGGTATCAGCGATTCCACCAGCAGCCGGGGCCTTGGGACCAGCACCACCAGCAGCAGCTGGGGCGGCTCCGCCACCACCAGCCTTGTCTTGGCCGAAGACGTTGCCACCGCAGCCAGCGAGGGTCTGGAAACGCACTTTTAAGCTGTCCTTTCTGGCTAGAAACCGCCTACCTGGTAGTTAGGATCATGAGTATCCGCAATTCCACCAGCAGCCGGAGCATGCGGCGCCGGAGCACCACCACCACCTCCACCACCAGCCGCGCCAGCAGCCTTGTCGCCGCCGAAAGCGTTGTCTTGATTCATTCCGGCCATGGTCTGCAACCTCATCTTCACTTCCACTTCCTTCTTTCTCCACCCAACAAACCTGATAGTTAGGATCATGCGTGCCTGCAATGGCATTTCCATCAGCCGGAGGACGAATGTTGTTACCACCGCTGGTGCCATTGGGCGTACCAGCCTCCTCTTCATCGCCGCCTTCCTCATCGTCGCCGCCTTCGTTCTTGGAGCCAGTCTTCTTCTTACCGCCCTTCTTGCCACCCTTCTTGCCCTTCTTCTTGCTGCATTGCACGGTCATGAAGCCCAGAACGACAACATGACCCACAAGGAAGCAGAAGGCCGCCAGACGATAGAAAAAGGTCACGGTCTCGCCACCGAGATTGGCCACGAGGAGGGCTTTGGGGTCAGCCATCCGGACGGGAGGGAGTCAGTTAGAATGGGGGAGGAGAAAAGGGAATCCGGTGGTTTGGGAAGGCTTTTGAGGGTAGGCGTTTGGAATTATGCAAATTTGGGCGAAATTGGAGGATCGGTGTTTCGGTTGTTTTCATTGCTCTGGATTTACTGACTGATTGCAACAAAGTTTGTTGCTACTGACTATAAGGTACGTCCGAATCTTCATTTTGCCGTTTTGGGTTGTGGCAAGGGATAAATTCTAGACATGGCAAAACCTAAATCGAAACGGAAGTCGAAGAGGTCTCGAAGGTCTAAAATGGAGACCAAAAAGAAGCCCGATGAAAAAAGTAAGGCCGCTACTGACAAGGGAATGACCTGGTCGACTCGGCGCCGATTCGGATGAAATGAAAAACACTGATAGCTGACCATATTGTAAGAACTTTCCCAAAATATTAGCTGCAGTTTGCCCTTAGGGGCCGAGAACGGTGCCGTCAAAGTCCGAAATTTCAATTTTTTTGTGTTTTTTGAAAAATCATAACTTTTTTTTGGTTACTTCTTTTTAAACGCGGTTTGAAGAAAAAAATAGGTTAACATCTTATCTATAACTTCTTCTTACAGTTGAAACTAGTGTGAAAACTTTGAAAATTAGTAATATTGATTTTAAAAACATACACATTTGTGTACCACTGTTCTAAAATATGGCATTATGAAACTACACCATTTTTTTACAAACTGTAGAGATGGTACGTACTGATGTTGGTTTTAAACGGCGTGACAAACGGTCAGATAGAAAAAAAGTTATTTCTAATTGAAAATTGTAATTTTCGGACTTTGACGGCACCGTTCTCGGCCCCTAAGGGCAAACTGCAGCTAATATTTTGGGAAAGTTCTTACAATATGGTCAGCTATCAGTGTTTTTCATTTCATCCGAATCGGCGCCGAGTCGACCAGGTCATTCCCTTGTGAGACAACTGAAATCACAGAGGGTACGATCAGGGCGGAAACGACATCTCCAGCCACCACACCTTCCCATGCGCAGACTCCGCCCCAAGTTCAAGCTCCACCCCCTCTACAAACTCCGCCCCCTTTGCAAGCCCCGCCCCAGCTACAGCCTATTATTGTCCATCAGGGGCCACCTCCGACCTCAACTTTCATAGTCCAGAAGGCTCCACCGCCACCGCCCCAACCGACTATCATCATTCAACGGCAAGCTCCGCCACCCCCTCCACCGCCGCCGCCAGCTTATCCATACTATCAGAATCCGTATCCCTATCAGCCAAATTATTATCCTCCTCCCCCACCGCCACATCCTGGCTTCTTCGGACCGCCACCACCGCCTCCTTTTGGGTTTGGCTATTATCATGGGTGTTGTGACTATGGACCTGGGTGCTATGGAGGACCTGGATATTTTGGAGGTTGCGGGTTTTTTGATGGTTGTGGGCCTTGTTGAACATAAATAGAACGTAATCCGCTAGACGTCATTATATTTATTGTTGATTTGCAATGTATAATGGTTTTAATTTTGTAAATCTTGATTTTTTTAGAAATCCGTAGCCGCCCACAAACAAAAACTGGTAAAACTTGAGCAACGCTATGTTCGAAAGCAACGAGCAATGGTATCAGCGATGATTGGCAGGAATACGATGGTCGCATTTGAGGAGGATGATGAACAAGTGTCAAAATTGTAGTGGTTTAGCTTTATTATTGTTACATTTGGTGCTTTTGTGGGCTTTTTATTTGTATTCAGTCAATATAAACCTGTCAAAGCTTTGCTTTTACATTCCAAGGCTTCATCAACGCGTAACAGGCTCCATGCTGGGCTTCGTATAGGTGTTCGTTTGAGTATCTTTCGTCACAGTCTGCGTCGGTTCAATTTCGATCGTTTTGATGACTCCATTTGCGCCTACACCATGTGTTTCATCCTGGGTTGGCTCAGTTTGAAGGCTGTTCTTCGCCTTCAGGAGCTCTGTTTTGACTTTGCCGTCGGCAGTGAGTTCGACGGCGTGTTGTTTCAGGAATTCGCGATGTTCTTCGCGTTGCTTCTTCTTGGCTGGGATCAGTTTCATTGTGTGGTTGTGGTAGCATCCTTTGGTTTCCTCCATCTTGTCTTTGCTGCCGATGGCGTTGCCGCGGGAACGGAACAAGTAAACTGTGATGAGACGACCACTGAAAGAAGTTGATAAAAGAAGGATAATATGTGAGAAAAAAAGCGTGCCTATCATCAACAATTTCATCTGTCGTTGCAAGGGAGGCGTAAAAATGCCATCCACGAGGAAGGAGCTTCAACTGTTCTACGACAGTGAGAATTTTGATGGATTTGAACACAGGGACAAAGTTTACACCGGTATTGTAGTTGGCACAGCGTTTGCAATCGGCGACACGGTTGAGGTAGTGAGGACCGACGCCGTTCTGGAAAATATGACCGTTTAAATTTTCAGTTTTGTTTCAAAAATTCGATGAGGTGTAATTAAAAGTAGGTTATAACTAAAAACATTGGTAAGCCATAAGTTTTCCAGTTTGCAAAGCAAAAAATAAAAAAGTTTAAAACGAGACATTAAAAACGAAAAACTCACATAATGAAGCTCAAAAGAAGGCGGATCGTGCTGCAAAATGTAAGCTTTGAACAGCTTCTGATTACTTTCCGGAGCGGCAAAAGGTTCGTGAAACCGTTTGACAAAGTTGCAGTAGCCGCTGTTCTGAAACAACCACCAATCATATCAACCATACTCCATTGCCAACTGACCTCTTCCAACGTCAAATCCCTAAACTGGCACAAGAAATCACTATTCCTGTCCCGATCCATCATGTTGAACACCGACATGCCGCCTTTGAACGGAAACAGGTCCCAAAATTGGTCGACCCTCACGACAAATGGCTTCTCATCCGTATTTTTGGCTTTCCGACCAACGGGGGCATAGAAAGCGTTGCGGTAGAACCATTCGGCATCTTTCGGGGTCACATCTTTGTCGACAGTCGGTGAGATGGTTAGTGGATTTATCAGTGGTTCGGGCGTGACCATCACTGACGATTTCGGGGACTTCACTTCGGGATGCGCTTCATTTGGTGGTGGATGTCTTTTAGAGAGGATTTTGTCGTCTTGGTAGTTGGATTTTGGAAGTTTCTCGGGTTTCTTGGTAGGATCTTTGGAGGCTGATTTTGATTTTCGACGGAGAGCAATTAGGAAATAGATTGCGACGCAGATTAGGATCAAAATGATCAAAATTGCAATGACGATTAGGACGATGCCGTATATCGGGATGGCAGTAGCTGATGCTACAGAGTCGTAAAGGCTGGATTCAGTCGTTTCAGGAATTTCTGTGGTAGATTCGAACATTTCCGGCAGAGGGGACGTTTCGGAAGACGTAAAATCATCGGTCAATGACGACACTGTGGCGTTTTTAATGGGGTCAGGTGTAATCTTCTCAATCGCGACGCCACCATAAACCTAAAATACAAACTTTACGTGTAAAAATTGGATTGGAAATAATAACCAACTTCATATCTAATATCAATTGATTGATTAGGGTGCCGAATTGTCAAAATATTTGGAGCCACTTCGTTTGCGCACTCTGCCGGAAAGTAGCCGTTTCGATTGCTAAAACCATACGACATAAATGGAAAATCAACTTTTCAATTCACCCATGAATATGAATATAACCATTTTCTACAGATATGCCAGAGGTAGGTGTTTCAAAAAGAAGATCATCTGAAAAGATTTGGTTAGAATTTTGCTTAAATAATTGTACGTTCAAAAAACATACCGAAACGTACGATTTCTTGATCAATTACAAATTCGCATCCGTTAATAATAAGGTGACTAAAAACAATCCCATATCTGTAGTTTTGAAGATTAAACTTACGGAAAATTATCATCAAAAACTGGAAAAGCCGGGTTGAAACGGAATATTTTGACATACGCTGAGTAGTCTCCACCGGCATGAACAAACGTGAAGATTTGCTGCAAGTTTTTTTTCATTGAAGTAGTGTTTTGGTGGTTTACCTCGATTTGATGTCGGCACTCAATAACATAGACAGCGTCATTTTCGATAATACAACCTGATGTATTTACGTCTACAAATTGTCGTGATATTTCCTTGATTCTATATCCTTCGGGAATGGGAAAATTTTCGAAAATGTCTTCTAAGTCCTGTAACTTTACTTTTACTGTTTAAAAAAATGACTAAATTGTGTAGATTAACCACCTCAATGTCTCCACCGTTCACATGTGTCACCAAAGCAGGCTGTTTTCCAACTTCAATGGTAACATAGATGCGTTTGGATGGAATTAAAGCGTTCCGAATTTTCAAGGGAATGGCCAAATTTATGAGTTTATCGATTGGGCTGTAAAATAATAAGTTTAATTGGCCACTATATTGGCAAAACTTACTGTAGCATCTCGACGCTGTGACTGACCCTGTCTAAAAGGAACACAGAGCGTTTCGAAACATCAATAACGGCCTCATAAAGCACTTCAGGAGCCACGTCAGGGTCATAGGTGTAATAGATCTTTACACTGAAATACCACAAATTTAAAAATACTAAGAATGATGCTCATCCTGCCTGTGATCTTGATAACTATCGCGGATCCGCCGAAGTAAATCGGTATAATACTCAGATTTCACCTTCAAGTAATACCCAAATTGTAACAGTTTGTTCGGGTTCTGGGCTGTGTATTGCATGTCGGTCACACGTATCAACGTTACTGTCTCTTCGTATGGTCTGAAATAGTTACAAAACCAATCTGTCCAAAAAGGCGTTATGAAACACAAAGCTTACTTTTCCGCCCAATCGTGGTACATTGTGAGTTTAACATTCTCGTACGGAAACAGATAATATCCCCTAAAACTCAGAATATGTAACACCTATTGTGGTTTCAAAAAACGTACCCTTTGTTTTTTGCACTGTCTCTGTTGTCAGGCGACCTTAGCTTTAATGCAAAATGTTTATCAATTTTAAATTTCTTTTCATCGCAGAAACCATGTTTTAAAAGAAAGATTGAAACACACAGCAGGAATAAAAACGTGTTCATCGCATTTGAAAACTTTGCAAAGATCCTTAAAACAGTTGGTACTTCTACAAAGTTTCGAACTTCTGATTTGCATAGGAGCCAAACACTTCTAACCATCATCAAACATTGATGAAACTTGAAAGTGAACCATGGCATCTGTGAAAACTGTGGAAACTGCTGAAACTGAGGAAGTTGTTGATACTGAGGAAAAGAATTCACCGTCGGCAAAAGCGCCATCATCCGCGGATCCACTTGTAATTGTAGCCGATGTCAATGAGCCGAGTGAAGTACCAAAACCGCCGACACCATCAGCGTCACATGCTTCGGTGAAGCAAGTATTCCCAAGAACCGCGGGATCGATTCAAAGACTTACTTCATCTGTGTCGAGAGAATCGCTGAATTCAAAAGAGTCAAAACCTGTCGAGAAGAAGTCCGCAAGTAAAGATGTCAAAAAGTAAGAACTTTTCAACTTTTCATCTTATTTAAAACTGATGTATTCAGAAAAGAGCAACCCGAATACCCGATAAAACCCTGTGCACCCAACTTGCCCCCAATCAATCCCTTCAGTGCTCAAAGATGGCCCAACAATGGCATAATTCCGTTTATTGGGAAGTATAATTTTGTCAGCAAACCGCCGATTACTCGTGCTTTGGAAGCCAAAAAACCGCCGATTTTGATTACTAAACAGGTTATTTTACAATTGTTGATTTTTTTTTAACACAATCTACAGTTGACCGAAGCCGAACGCAAATCCACTATCCTCGAATCGCCCTACGTCATCAATGAAGAAAGGCCCCTCCTTCCGAAGGCCCGTGTCCAGCAATACATCGCCGCCTTACCCGAAAAGTGTACCGTAGCCGGGGTTGAGTTGAAGCCACGAAGCAGTGCACGCCAGATTTATGGTTACAGTGTCATAGTAAATCCGATGGGTGCCCTTATTCGAGCCGATGAAGAACAATGTTGCGAGTTTTTCTATGAGGTTACGGCGAGGGAGCCCGTTGTTGTCAAGGTACTGCAACCTTTCCAGTAAAAAAGTTCTATAAGAAGGTATTCAGATCGTCATCGACAACCCATCCAACTTTAAAATTCGACCAAAACTAGAACACCTGAAAGCCGAAGAAACCGGCAAATTCACATTGTATTACGAACCAAAGAAGCAGATGATGTACCCAAAAGCGTTGATGACAGTTGTCATAGTCAAGAAAAGCAAGTTCGATGAATACATGAAGACCCATCCAGGAGCTACGATGAAAGATGTTGAGCATGATGGGCTTATTGGAATTCCGATTATGGTTGAGAGGTACAAGAAGTTTGATGCCGAAGCTTATCAGGTTGGTTGTCATTTGGGATTTTTTTTTATTTTGACGGCCACACACAGCTGATTGTAATCTTTTTGAAGTAAAACAATGTTCAAAACTTTTAGAAAAAGTTAAAATTAGAACAAAACAACAATACAACGACGAGAGAATCCGAATCCAACATTGAAAAAATATCCAAAGTGACAGCATCTCGAAACACAGAAGAACAATCCAGAGAAAAGGCGCCGAAAAAGACGGCTTCACGGACTAAAAATAATACAAAAGAACGAAAACCGAAGAAGAAGCGATCAAGAACGGCTTCGAGGACTTCTATGGATAACAAAGGCACTATCGAGAAAAAGCCATCGGTATCAGTTGCGTCGACTGTTGAACAAAACAAGAAAATGACTATCAAAGCGACAAATATTCCGCTGGGTTCAGAAGCTTCGGAAAAGCAATCTAGCAAGAAGGTTGTTCCTGTTGTTGATGGAGAGAAATCTGCTAATGATCTGTAATTACTTGACTTTTTAAATTTAAAATTATAAAACGATTTCAAGGAAACTAGATTTTGATTAAAAAAGGTTGTAAGCAGTAGCATCACAAGATTCCAATATATTTTTTTATTCAAATATCAACTGTAGCCAAGAAACACCACATATTTTAAATTTGTTACAAAATCATAATTACATGTTACAAAATTATTATAGACAGTAAGCAACTGCCGTTTTGATATATAATTTTTACAAATGTGGATTTTGCATAATGGTGCTAAATTAAAGCATTGTAAATAATAATTTCATGCACTTTATCGAATTGGATCAACACTGTGATCTGGAACGAGGCTAAATGAGTGACGCGGTGATGGGCCGGTTAACAGTGGGGATGGGGAGGTTGGGATTTCCGGAAGCTGGCGTGGAGTGTGTTGTTTCGGGGATGGGAGGGAGTGGGCAGGGGATCCTGAGTATGGACATCGGCCGTAGGGGGTGTTGTTGCCGGAATGAGATGGTCCGGGTTCCTGGAATGACAAAATTATACTTTCGTGGTGAGACCAAAGTTGAGGAAACTAACCTCGTGATAGTTGACATAAGTATGATGGTCACTGTCATCCGAAGTCTCATCCACAGCTCGGAACTTTTCAATATTTTCATAAGTATGGTCTTCCTGGATTCCACATGGTGGCCATGGAGCCAATTCGGGGAGCTGTCGACCGCTATTGATGGATCGCTGGGGGTACTGTTGCCACGCGGCTGCTTTGCTGTGTTGGTTGTTGTTTGTCTTCGCTGCAGCGGCGGCACTTCCGGAAGAAAACGCCGGACACATGGGAAGCCCACCGGTGCTGGTGATAGATAGCTTGCCGTCGGATTCTTTGGCCTGGTCGAAACCGGCGCGAAGCTGATCGACAAGACAGGCTGTCAAAACGACCCAAGCTTGACCGGCACCAGGTAAGTCTCGGACGGCTTCCTGGATGAGGACGACATCGACCATGATTTCACCGAGCTTCTCCCAGAAATTGCTGTTGAACCCATATGGCCGGAGACATCCATGCGCACGCCCCAGAAGTCGAGGGTCGACATCGGATTCTGTGTCGGTGCGTTTCCGGGTTTCTGTGTCGAGATTCTTGATGATAACATCGATCATTCGAACCATAACTCGAGCATGATCACGAAGAGTGGCAACATCGCCTTTGGACATGGCTGACAGGAAGGTTCTGGTCGTGAAGATTTCGCGCATCACTGGCATGTGTTTGATTAGGCGTTCGAAGACCTTAAAAATGGACATTTTAAAGTTTGAAATTGTTTTAATTTTAAAAAAGTTAATCAGGAAAGCCTCGGCCGTCGCCAAAAATTAAATTTTTAAATATTTCAATATTTTGACTTTTCGCGTCAAGACCATCCACATCCTTATCCCCCTCTCATTTCCGTGCCAAACCCCCCTGCGTCATCAACCCAATTCAATTTGTCAACTTCTGATGAGCTTTCCTGTCTTCATCTTCATGATGCCATGACACTCTCCGCTTCACTTGACTTCCCCGCCCGTTCAACCCTAACAACTTTATCCCGACATTCGACTCGACTTTTTTCGTCTTTTTTTTTACTCACTTCGCTTAAAAATAAATTAAACGGTCTTTAAAACTCAAAAAAACGCTTGACCGTAACCTTTTAGTCACGAAGACCCCGTCATGCTATGTTTGTATCTTTAAGTAAGCCGCATGCCTCTCCAATTTCTCATAAAAGTGTCAAAACAAACCTCTTCAAAAACAGCTTCAACCCGCTTCCCGCCATTGCGTGTTTGTAAGCGGTGCCACGTGAATCGGAGGGATCGCTTTTGAAGTTTGCTCAATTTGGCTTCATAGTTGTAGTGACGGATGAGCTTGCCTTCCGCGTTGTAGCCTGGAATTACCGTAATGAGCCTTTTTCGAAGTTACAGTACCCAAAAGCCAGTTTGTTGCAAAAGTACAGTAACCCAAAAAAAAAAGTTTCAAAACACAATTTGAAACCCATTTATCAATGTAAAACTTACGATTATCATCGCAGACAGACGGCAAACTGGAAGTTCGTCGAAGTCTTCCTGTTTTAACGTCCAAAGTTGTGGCATCATCTGGCAAGGAAGTGTCAGTTTTCTGGCGGACAGCTTTTCTAAAAAGGAAACGCATTGGTCATGATCGGTTTTGTTTGGATAACATAAAACATGGTTAGATTGATGTTAAAAGATAAAAGGGAAGATTGATATGCAATACAGAACAAACAAAAAGGGTGAAACTACACACATTTTTCGAAGGAGAGAGGTTTTAGACAATTTTGATGTAGAAATAGAATTCTTGACATTAAAGATGCCGCATTTGACATTGTAAGATGAATTTAAAATCTTTGAAAGTTCAATTTTTCAATGCACTTCAGACAAGACTGCGCTAAATAGATAAAGTATGCCGAAAAAGGATAAAAGTCGGCATTTTTCAAAAGACGCATTCAAAAAATGATAAAGAAACCGCAAAGGGGGTTTAGTTCAAAGCTGTTTGTCATTTATGAACTTTCATTTTGAAATATTGAAGTATGAAGACGCTACATAACAATGTTAAGCTGTTTTGAAGTCAACTCTCGACTTTGACTTTGTATAGTGTTGTTTTCATGGAACAGAGCTCCTTTTCTTTGGACAGCGTCTTAGAAACGCTTTAGAACCGTTAGACATAATGAGTTGAATTTGTCTTTTTCAAGACCCATCACATGTTTATTTTGTAGCCTTAAATCCCTTAAGCAGTGACAAATCCATCCGTTTTGAGGGTGGTTGCGTACTTCCGTTAAGGGTTGGAATTGTATGGGTTTGGCCATTATATGAAATGTATATTGACTTCCGTAAATAGGCTAAGGTAATGTTATTGGGTGATTTGTGACTTGCGTCAGGGGTTTTGATGTAGTTATAGGTCAAAAGACGTAAGACAGACTACAATTTGGCAAATTATGGCATTTATAAAGTGATTATGGGTCTAAAACTTACTCAACCCCACATTCTGGGTCTAAAAGATTATGAAAACTCCGACGATGGGCGCGATCATGGATGCCTTTCAAGCTGAGCCCGCAGCTCTGATATAGAATAAAGTCCATAATCATCTTGGAAGTCGAGACTGTGACAGATAGCGACCGACTTGACTACAAAAGTTTTCCTTACTATTTCCACGCAGATTCTCAACGCTCAAAAACGGCCAGGCAAATGTCACGATTTCCAAACAAAAAAGGTGCCCTCTAACCAAGTAAGCGGATATCACAGCGCTGACAGGCACATTATACGATTAAAGGCGTCCAGATTCCCACACCCGCGTGCCGGCTTCCCTGCAAAAAGCTCAAAAAGAGGCTCATCTCATATATCTCCGTTCGTTTCGGAATGTGCCATTTAGAGTCCGGTCCGGTTTGGTTGCTCGTTGAAAAACCAGCTCAACCGTCACTCAGTCCCAGTTGCAATGGCATGGCACATTTTCGAAGATTAGAGACAAAAAGGACACGAGCAAAGGAGAATTGCAATTTAAAGCGTTCAACATCCACTCCCGCCAAAATTGAGATGCCCCTTTTGAAGGGAGGAGCATCAGGAGCTGTGCCTTTGCCAGCCGGCTCCGGGTCGTACTTTGATAAACTTCTTCTTTCCCACCGACAGCCCAGGACAGGGACAGAGGGCATTTGAAACCTCAAGGGCGTTCTTAGAGGACGTTGACGACCTCGTCCGACCCGAAACGGTTTCAAGCCGGACACCTCCCGGCGGGCTGGCCATACATAGATAACAAAATAATGCGAATACGAACAGCAGTGTTTGGAAAATAAGTGACATGGGGCTATATTAAATAGAATGGCCATGCATAGCATAAGCAAGGCAAAAGTCAATTATAGAAACGGTTTTATTGTTGGAGGTTGGGTTTTTCTTGGAAGGAAGCTGGAGCTAATTATGTTTTGATGTTTTTAAAAAAGAACGACACGACTAATGTAAAAATTGGCTAAATAGGGGTAAAAAATGTAATTATGATAATGGGGAAGCTCTAGATTGGGATAAAAATGTTTAAAAAAGTGGTTTGTTCTTTGAACTTTTTAGTTTTGATACTTTTTGCAATAAAAATCTACATTATCAATACGTGCCCAATAAACAATGTCTCCCCAGAGCCTCATTTTCCATCGACTTCATAAAAACAGTGTCATATTAGGTCATTTGATACAGTAGTCATGACTTTTGAAGTTTCAAATGCGTTTTTTTTTGCAATTGATACTTTGAAGTTGTCGGACTTTGGTTAAGTGGGATCCGCTTACTGGAAATGTGTTCGTTTTTAAGTCTAATTATGAAAATAATGAAGGTCATGTTCTTTGATGACCCTAAACTATTTGAAATTTTAAGCTCATTTCAAGTCAATTTCTTCCAATTTCCAAACCCACTACAAATCACAAGAATATTTGTTATTAAATAAAGCTTAAGAGATTAAAGACGACCATCCACAACGAAATTTAATCAAATTCTCATCCCCTTCAAAGTGAACGGTCAAACCACTGTCGGAAATCGCCGTCAAACACTGGCGATGTCTGACCCTTCAAAGCACATGTCGAAGGTGGCGACTACACTACAACTTTTCGAAATTGAAAGACATCCGTGTCCTGTTCTGTGCCGTCTATAAATACAGGGTCAACCAATGGCACCGTGACGCTGATGCCCTTAAGCGGGTGCCGAGTATTATGTATTATAGATACGTAGGAGGAGCAGATGCAATGGCAATAGCCGCCGGCCTTCAAAACCCGTCCAAACGTCCTCCATAACATGAATTAGTGAGAGGCTATAAAATCCAAAAGACGCAATAAACATATCTAGAGGGTGTGGTAAGCAGATTCGAAACCGTTCCCTAAATAGCTGCCCAAAAGATAAACACGAGAGATGATGGCTGGCGACGAACGTTGGACGCATGTATGCATAATTTAAGGAAGTTCGGGGAAAGATTTGACTTATTTTGGGCTGTTTAAAAGATCAAAGACGCCTAAAACGATAAAAGTTAAATTCGTTTTGCAGAAATTTCGTGATTTGAATCCATTCAACCAACGAACGCGCTAAAAGTGAAGATCAAATTCGCACATTTAACTTTAACAAACTCAAGTTCACACTAACAAAAGTAAACAACACCATTAGAAATGCGGGAATTTCGCAGATTCAAGGAAGTGCAATAACAGAAACCCATCCGGTTTTACGACGCACTGATGTCATTCAATGTCGGGCAAATCCAACCAAAAAATGGCTGTCAGTATTATAAAATAAATTGCATTTACTGGGGTGCATGCTTATGAGCTATGAGCATGGCTATGTGGATAAAGATTGCAAAAGAATGCATTTAAATGAGAAAAGGAACGTAAAAAATGCAAACCACGGACAATATTCGAGAAAAACAAAAGGTTATGATAACAGGGATGGTGGAAAATATCAATTCTGGATAGGCTTGGAGGGTGGGTGAGTCACACTTACCCGGACTCGGCCGAAATACTCGAAGAATGCCCGACAATGGCACTGTTTCGCTTTACGTGGCGCTGGGAATTGCAGCGACGAGGTGGAAGTGTGTTTCCACGGTGAAGCAGGATGGATGAAAGTCGACCGCGTTCCATGGTCCACGTCCTTAAGACAGGTTGGAACGGTCACCAATCGATAAAACGAAAGTTGGGTCACGGCACGAAAGTGGTTAAAACGGGTTACGGTAGGTTTGGTGGTGCTGATGATATGTTTTTTGAGTGATTTTGTGAAAAAGTACAACGCAATTGTGTGAAAACGAAGTTAAAAAGGGGTAGGAAACATCAGGGTTACGGTAGGTCATTTTCGTGGTGAGACACACTCGTGCAGAAAAACGCTAAAAAACCTTACGTACACTAACTTGGCAAACATTGTGTGTGGTTTCATCGTGCCAGCAAACCGCACCATCACTTTGGACTCGACAAAGACTGGTTTCAAAATTACAAATCTTCCGAGGAGGAGGATAACCACGGACTACGGGCAATTAGGACCGAATTAAAAGGGCTTCAACACCACTACTGCTTGGCTTCAGCAACCAGGGAAGCGGAATTATTCATTCCCTTCATCCAGGAGGGCAGCATGGCACACCGATTTAATTCCTAGCGTGAAACACGGCCTCCACGTGCAGGATTCAAACCTTTTAACAGCGACAGACTGCATAAACTAAAGTCAAACTAAAATCAGCAGAAAATGCCAACATGAAAGTGGTCTTCGTTCGTTCAAACCGCCGTGAAAGTGAATGAAACTGGCAAATGTTCATCGGAGAGTGAGAGTTTAGTTTCGCCACTCCGATAAAAGTTTCGAAGAGCGCAGTTAAAAAAGACAGCTTTTCGAGGGCATTTAATGGATGGCGAACTCCGGATTGATTGACAGTTCAACAGAAACGGCAAGGGTCCTAATGTGGAAAACTTTTATCTCCTCCGTCATCGTCATGGTCATGGCCCAAATGGTATCTATGAGCCGAGGACAACACTTACGATGACAGCCAGCTCGGCAGAGGGTAGTCAGGCGTGTGACAGCAAAAACTTTAACAAAAAATAAAATTTGAACATTAGGAAGCAGTGTTAAATGGTCGGAATGTAAACAATTTGTGTTTGATAGGTCTCGGTGTTTTGGTAGAAAGCTTAACAATGAGAAAGCATGGCGGAGCGGTGTTGTTTTTGATGTAGAGGGCAGGGGCACTGTAGTTTTCGAAGTGGTGTGGCGGCTTTTGGTGGGAATGTTTGGTGTGTTAACATAATATGAGTCAGACGGGGTTTGGTTATAGAATTTTGTGGAAATCAGCACTTTGACTGGTGATTTGATAAATTTGTTAGACTTTGAGGTCGTGGAAATGTGATTTTAAGGCAGTTTGGAAAAAACATGAAAATTTGAAAACAGTGTAAAATCTGCATTTTGCCGTTTTAAAACGCTAAGTTAATGGCAAAAACATAGACAATTAAGACTGTAGACATTGGATAGTCAATCTAACAATGTTTTAATTAACTTTTTTTTATTATTATTGGACTAATGAATGGAAAATAATGTTGTTTTTGATATCAAAAATAACCATGAAAAAAATTTAGAAAATTTTGTTAGACAATTTTTGTATGAAAAAGTTTTTGTTAACAAACCGTAGGTCAAGTTTAAAGTGTAATCAAAGGATAAAGAGTTAATGATTTTGGATGAACAAAAGGTAAAAAACATCAAAACTAACTCAAAATTAAAACTTACTTTCTTCTTGACGGAGTTGGCTGCAATCCATCGGGACTCTAAAAAACCAAATCATTATAAAACACCCTCAAAACATCTAAAAACAACAAACTTGTTCACTAGTATTCGGCAAAATATCCCCCGACCCATCAATGGTATCACCACGCTTTTGTCGATGGCCATCGTTCTCCTTTGTATTTTCTTCCATTTCCTGGAGGAGCCGACGCCCCCGCACGATCTTCGAGATGATGAACATGGCTGGCTATGATTATCGCTATGTTTCTGTAGACCCTGTAAGACACTTTTTTTAACGGCCAAAGATCTCCAAAATTCTGCATTGTAAGCTGCGAACACATGTCTCGTCAGAAGCGCGTGTACCCGAAACGTAATTATACAGTTAATGAATTCATTCGCGCCGAACCCAATGTGATTAGGTTGATTAGTTGGATAAACTGGTCGCATCGACCTCAAACAGCATGCACACAATGGTGTTACATTAGAATAAGGAAGTCGGAAGTTTAAATCGAGTAAATGGCGAAAATCAAAGAACGTGGGTACCGAAATGCCAAGAAGTAAGAAAAATACAGGCAAAACAAGGTCAAAACAGCTGTCGGAAGAAGGGATAATGGATTACGCGTGAAAACACGATGGAATGAGGTTGTTCAATGGAAGTTAAAGTGTGGAAAATTATGAATGGTTATGGTTTTTTTGGTGGAGTGGTTGGTTTTGGTCACTTGACATGAATTTTGACGGCCACAAGCCTGGGTGACGGTGGAATGTCTGAGAATGGTCATTCATTTTGGTCATTTTGAATGAGGATAGAATGAATCTGGGGATTGATAGCGTGCAGGGTTGAGGGATTGAGGTTGAAAAGGTGACGTGAGGGGTTTGAACTTTGAAATTAAGGGTTAAAAATGAAACAAAGTAGAAACGTTATTCGCCAAAACACGTTTTTAAGGTTTTAAATTACCAAAAAACGTGTCAAAACCCAAAAACAACCAAATTCATAACCCCTTTATATGTGTGCTTTGGACTACATCGCCTTCAAAACACCCAACCAAGACTAATTGAATGATACCCGTCAAAGGCGTCGTTGTTCGCCGACCTGCACCGGACATCTCCGAAACAAAAGCCATGCTCCCGCCTTCAATGTTGTCCTCATGGGGCGCAGATTCCTTTTTTTCGACATTGGGCATGTTTCCGATTTCGATGCCAAGTTCGTCGGAACGTGCTTTGAACTGGCACCACAAAGTCGGAACCCTTTGTGTTGCTTCCGGAAAGGTATGCCACGCCGTCTTGGCCATGCCATCCAACTACAAAGCCGAAAAAAACAACTCATCTGCCATTTCGGTGTCACTGACGCCATCGTGGACAACACTGAAAACGAGTTTTGTTCTATCCTCCATGTTTTTGTTAGAGGGGTTCGCTTTTTGGTTTTGTGGAACTATTCCATAGAGCAGATGCCTCCTGAAAAAGTGAAGACAAGACTCGAGGAACAAAAAAAATAAATTGAAGAAACGACGCCACAGACTAACTTTGGCGTTGCACAAAAGGAATTAGAGCCTCTAGTTGGCCGACGACGATGACAATGCCATCGTGACACGCATATCCATTCAGGGTAGAGTGATGGAACGGTGGTACTTCGAGGCTGACCCTTGCAATTATCTATTTGCCTCCTCGAAGGAACGAAGGGCGCGGCTTACATGTGTTGTCGGGATCCTCCAAAATCCGTCTTGAGCTTATTAGGCGCCGGTCGGTCGTGGCTGGCATTCGACTTACATTAGTTAGGCGTTCTTTGAATTCGTCATTGCCGGAATGGGACATATATGCAAACTGGTTTGCACCCGGATTAGTCGGACCATTGGAAGCATGTAAACACACACCGTTGAAAGATTGGGATTGGTGATGGCGAAAAAACAGCTTGAAATATCAGCCATCGAATACTACCTTGATGTTGACTATGTTTAATAATGTCAAAAAAACATTTTGAAAGACAACGTCAGATGTTGTATCATGTTGACTACTACCTGGATAGTGGCTACGATAGCCGATTATATGCAATATGTCAGAAATATGGCTCCGCCTATCCAAGTCTTACGTCTAAGATTCCAGTCCATGGACAAGAAGGAAAACCATAGAAACACATATCAAAACACAGATGCCAGGGTAACCATTTCCCCGGATTGATGGTTCTATGAAACATGGTTGTACTGTCAAGGAAGATGGCATGGGATTCACAAGATTGCCACGGGCAACTGATAGTCAAGAAAGGGGTTTAAGAACATGATGGGGATTTGAATTGACTGGTTTTGGATGATAAATAGATGGATTTTGACGTTTACATCATTTTGGGGGTACAGTATCAACATTTTTGAGCTTTTTATCAAATTTGATTGAAAAGAGAACTCAGCATACATTAATTTTTAGTTAAATCAAAGTTTCAATTTGCAAGAAAATCAGTATTTTTTCTGTAAAACTGCAAAAACAACGTAAACATACAGACAGCCTTCATTTAAAACATCACTTAAAAACCAAAAAATATATTTTCACTTCATTGCCTTATGAAAACAAAACTGTTCCTTTTCTAGAGATCAGAAATACCATAAGAACGTAGTGTAAAATTGTTTTTTCCGACCCGGCATCTTCAAAGCAAAAGCGTAAACCATAAAAACACAAAAACCAAATGCCGCTCAAATCCAGGTGAAATTAACCAAAATTTGCGACTTCCTTTCCCTCCAAACCACGTTCACTACACACTAACAGAAGTCTTTAATCTATATGTAATTTAAAATTAAGATTACCAAAACCTCTTTACAATTGCGTGTGGCCGATGTATTAGACATTTATGTGACAGTTAGACTTTGACTTTACTGAATAAACTACATATATCGTGAAATCATATACGGCTACAGTAAGAAAAAGAAAAGGAAATTTAGGCTATTTTTATATGTGATGTGGTTCCAGTTCCAAAAATTGTTGCAGTTAGCGGAAGAAAGGCAGGCAATGGGACAGTTTCGTGTACTCGGAAGTGCAACAGAGCAACAGTCAACCTTGTAAATTGAAACAGCTTTGCTCTTTGGAACGGAATGACAGATATATGGGGTTTTTTGGACCACCGATGTCGGAAATGGTGAAAAAATGCATACATGAATCCATTCGTGAACATGTATGGTACACGTGCAGGGGTGAAAAGTCAAAATTGTGATGAGGGATAGTTTTAAAGTTTGCATGAATGAATTTGTTGGTTGTAGTGGATGATGATGGAGATGAAATTTATGTTTTGGGAAATTAAGTTGATTGTTTTTTAATGTGAAATGAATGTTTTTATCGAAATTGAAAAAGTGCATTTGGGAAAAGTTATGAAAGATGGGTGTGGGTTGTCGCGCGAGGGAGGAGGCGGTGAGAGAACAGGGTAAACTGAGAGACGGCAGAGAAAACAGAGGAATTACCGAAAACTGATTTTGGGTAACGACACTTGTTCAGGGTCATTTTGAAAGCTTTATAAACGCATTTTTAAAAGAAATAGAACAACTTATCCCCTTAACATCCAACCCCAGCCTTAAAAGCACAAATTTACACCTGCTCCTCGAAAACCGGAAACGACCACCCTAAATATAGCCTCATAAAATCATGTCCTCATTTCAGGGAAATGCGTTCTATTCTATAAACGTTGCCCCTTCATTTCACTTAGTCCCTTCCATAGTTCAATTTACATATTTTCTCCAAGAAGTTATCCCCCTCCGGCTATGACTATGCAGAAAAAAACACGCTTCAGAAGTACGTAGCTGACTCCACTGACCCCATGCCGGAAGTAAGTGCCCATGTTGAGATGACGCCGGCTTACAAAGAGCAACAAACAGGCGTCGGTATTCTTCGCGCTCCTGTGCCCTTCCTTGTTTCCATTATTTTAGGCACGTTTTTTTGCCTGTGCCGTCGCCGTCGAGATGGGTGCGCATTCGGGTGGAAGGGCGACAGGCGACGACGGACCGAAGAGAATTTGAGTGAAACACAAAAGATGACAAATGCTTTAAAGGAATGGGCATGGAGGGTCATGAGCTTTTGGGATTTTGAAATAATTAGATGGAGGGAAGTGATCATCGGATAAGAGTAAGGCAGACGGCATTGTTAAGGTTTTCGGGTTTGAAAAGGGTTGATTCGGGAAATTAAGGATTCTGAAACATTAGGGAAACTAGGTTTTGACATAAAAGTGCAGTTGGGAAGTAAGTTGGGTGTTTTGGGGTACTGTAGGTTTAACTGGGGGCCATTTAGGTTTACTGTATCGTCAAAGCATGACATTTTTGAGTGATTTAAACGGTTGAAACGTTCATACGCAGCAAGTATTTAAGTTTTTAATTATGAAAAAGTTTCAAAAGTTAGTCTACCGTAAGATTTAAAAAAAAATATTTTTTTTAATTTTAAAAAAATTTTGTTTTTCAAAAAAGAAACTTGTCAAAAACCTTCCCAAACCACAACCACAACATAAAACACCGTCGGCACCAACCAGCGACAGTCCTCCTTGCTGATGCGTGCTGATTAGGGCGGTAAGCAACTGCTTTTTTCGCGTCTCATCTTGGGAGCCTGCGTGCCCTCTAGCCTTCATCCCCCACCACCGAAAAGGCCCGAAAAAGATTCAGTCCAAGTCAATTGGCTAATTGCCTGCCATTTCGGGAGTAAATATGGATGGAAAAGGTTGACTTCGAGGCGTAGAAGGCCACGGCCAACGGCACGTCATCTCGCACCGGTGGATGAAGGTTGAGCGAACAGGGCCTTAGGCTGTCCAGAAGCCAGGGACGGTAGCGCTGGGGCATTCCGCGTGAGAGGGCATGTTCGAAAAAGAAAGGGTCCTCTCCCGCCACAAGTCATTAGTTAGAACCACTCGTTTTTCGGGAAGGATGTGCCGTGGCTGACTTTCGACGGGTACCTCGAATGGATTGTTGAACGGATGCCGGCGGTGCCTCTTGGGCCCTTATATTAGTTAGCTGCGAGAACGGGGCGATTAGCAGACGGGAGCGAAGCTTGCTGGAAGCGCTCAAAGACGAACCGAAAGTCGCGACCAAAGACAATTGGGGATATCCCGTGCAAAAGGTCGTTCGTACTAGCTAGGAAAAGTAATATAGCTACTTCCAAAGGTCCAAAAACAGCCCTGCAAAACGCTCGAAAAACAAAACAACCTACAGTACACCGCCTACAATAATCCAGACACCGAAAACGCTCATCAACTCAAATAATGCCCGTTTTCCCTCTCCTTATATAGCCAAAATGTCGAGCAATGTTCACATTGTCGTCAGAATGGGTATCAAAGGCCCCCAAAAAGGGTCATTTGAGTCAAACCGGATGGATGCCCTGAAGCAGTGCCGTTCAGTGGACCGAGGGGGAAGTGAAAACCCGAAAACTGATCCGCCGGGTAGACGCCTCCACCTTCCTGGGTAAACACGGGCGCATCCGTATCGCCACCCTCTGAAATATTATTTGGGTTGTGAAAAAATGAACAATATCGGATTTCATACTGTATTGGAGCTGATGGTTGTACTTTTAAAAAATAAAGTGGATATTATGAAACCTTTGTGAACGTTTTTGGACAAAAGTTACTTGCTTTACACTCGCCATAGAGACTAACCAGTCTAAATCGTTTAGCATTTTTCAAGAAAAACCATCAACAAGTACACATTTTATAGTTTACTATTACTCTTTCGGTACAAATGTGTTTTGACATGTGAAAAAAGGCAAAAGATCAAATCACCCTCGATTACACCGGTATGGTCCGCATAACTGGGAATTCGTTCGAAACTACATTTCAGTAAACACTTGCCAATGTCAACAAACTAACTATA
The DNA here is from genome assembly GCA_024447225.1 of Panagrellus sp. LJ2284. Lineage (NCBI taxonomy): Eukaryota > Metazoa > Nematoda > Chromadorea > Rhabditida > Panagrolaimidae > Panagrellus > Panagrellus sp. LJ2284. Next base: position 3,919,600 of record JAMRYC010000005.1, on the reverse strand, counting down.
GATCTCCTTCAGGTGCTTTGTTGTCACCCGAAGGAGTCCTGATGCTTGAGCAGACTCTACTCTTGTCTGAATTCAAGGCACTCGAATCACCAATGCTACGTCCCGCCTTTCTGATCAGAATTGTCATCCTATGTGGATGGAAGTGTGTACTTTTTGTGTCCGATACTAATCATAAAGAACGGCTACGACCATGCGAGACCGATATAAAAGCGGTGACAGGGGTGATAGGCAGGGTCAACAATCAGCGTTATTAGTGTCTTAGTTAGCGTGGGGATAGCGTGTTCTGCAAATGGTTTCTGTTTACTGATTCATGTTTTTTACCATAAAAAACTTTCAACGAAAGATCGGTATAAGTTTTGGGTACATAAGTATGTTATTTTGATGCAAAGTTATTTTTCTCTGCAAAAATGTACCTGTTGCACTAAATAAAAGGTCATCAGTGTTTTGAAAAATCACCGATGGCAAATTTGAATAAACCATGCCGGCGTGAATGCCAAAAAAAACATCCTTTTTTTTCTTCCCAGTCAGACGGTTCGGTACCAACTCTGTCTCTCACGCCTTTTTCAACAATGAATCGCTCTATTTTTCCTATTCGGCACCTGACTCGTTGTCAAAATGCCGTACGAATCCTCTCTCCCAGGCCCCTAACGACGGCATCAAACAGGTCCGATACCTGCCCCAAAACGCGTAATGCTTTCCAAGAATTTTTCTCTGGCCATAAAAGACTTCAATGCCGAAGGTTAGAAAGCCTAACGTTGTTATGATTGTACTATTTACAAAGCAATGCTTGTAATTGTTTTTGATTTCCAGCTACTCCACCATGGTTTCCTACCACTCGACTGTTGAAGCCCAGCGCAAATACTTCAAAACTGGCGCGACTATTCCGCTAGAAGGTCGCAAAGCTGTTTTGAAAAAGATCAAAGAGATTACCATTAAGCACGGAAATGACATTGCTGATGCTGTTCACAAGGATTTGAAGAGGGTTGGTTTTTTTGTTTTTTTATTAAAGGAACTGTGCTATGCAATTTGCACTAGGAAAACAGTGAACGCAAATGTCGCATTTGCACACAGCTCGAACGAAATTATCACGTTCACGGTGTAAACTGTGCAAATAATGTTGAAACGTTCATAGCAAAAAATTTTGAAATTTGGGAACTTTATTTAAAGTTTAAAATTCCAGGACCGCGAATACACCAAAGCCTTCGATGTAGCCGCGGTCATCGGTGAATGCGACTACTTCCTGGCCAATCTCGATGAATGGGCCAAGCCCATCCCAGTCAGCACTGCAGGCTCCCCCGTCGATCCCGATGCCGAGGCTTTCATCGTCAAAGACCCTCAAGGCGTCGTTCTGCTTATCTCGCCCTGGAACTACCCCGTCTTCCTATGCTTCTGGCCCCTCGTCCCCATCATCGCCGCCGGCAACACGTGCATCATCAAGCCGTCCGAACTCGCCCCAGCCTGCTCTGAACTCATCACCAAAATGGTCAAAGAAAACTTCGACCCCAACCTCATTACCGTAGTCGAGGGCGGTGTTCCAGAGACGACGGCACTTCTCGAAGAACGCTATGACCACATCATGTACACTGGTGCCCCGCACGTCGCCAAGATCATCATGGCAGCGGCCGCGAAGAATTTGACTCCGGTAACCCTGGAACTCGGTGGCAAGAGCCCGGTTATCGTTGAACCTGATGCAGATATCCAGAAGACGGCGGAAAGACTGGTGGCGAACAAGTGGGTCAATGTTGGCCAGACTTGCATTACGCCGGATTACGTTTTGACTCGTGATGAGCTGAAACCGAAGTTGGCCGCGGCGATTGAGGCTGAATTGACGAAGAAGTATGGTGACAAGCCGAAGGATAGTCCGTTGTACTCGAGGATTATCAATGAAAGACATTTTGAGTGAGTTTTTGGGTTTTTTGGTCCCGGCACGAAAGTTGTCCCAAAATTGGTCCCGACACGAAAGTTGTCTTTAACTTGGTCCCGTCACGAAAGTTTCGCAATAATTGTCTAACCACAAAAACGGCACCAATTTCGGTCTCACCACGAAAATCTCAAAACCCTCCATTTCAGCCGCCTGGTCTCAACCCTCGAAAAGTCCGAAGGCAAAGTCCTCCACAAGCACGGCGACGACCATCACGACCGTGACGACAAGTTCATCGCGCCTCACGTTCTCGACGTCCACGACAAAGACGCCTTCATGCAGGACGAAATCTTCGGCCCCTTCCTGCCCCTCTTGTCTGTGGATTCCTTCGACGAGGCTATCGACTTTATCAATAACGGCGAAAAGCCTCTCGCTTCCTACATTTTCACCAAGGACGAAGGCAAGATCGCAAAGTTCCTGTCCCACACGACGGCCGGCGGCGTCACCATTAATGACGTCCAGAAGCACGCCAGTGTGAAGGGACTACCCTTCGGTGGTGTCGGAAACAGTGGAATGGGCCGATACAATGGCAAATATGGATTCGACACTTTCACTCATGAGAAGGCTGTCTACAAACGCCCGCTTTGAAGTTTTGGCTGACTTTTTCGCCTTGTAAAGCACTTTTTTGACGTATTTATGCATAAAATTAAAACCATGTCAAAGTTACCGTATGACAGATGCACCAAAAATAAAGTTACAGTACATATAAATATAAGTTACCACATATTCCAGTCAAAATTATGTGATTCGGGCCAAAACCTGTGACCGAAGCTCGGAATTCGCGAAGATGGCTCGAATGAGGTTCTTGACCTGATCAATCTTCAACCAATTCGCCAGAGGGCCAATGCCGTCGCACCAACGGTCGGCAAAGTTCATCAGCGGCTGGCTCAGGCAGAGTGTGATCTCTTTGAAGCGGTAATACGGCTCTTCGCAGAGGTTCTGGATGTGCGGCTGGTCACCGTAGGTCAAAAGCTTCTCACATCGGGTAATCAGGGCCTCGAAGAGACGGACCATCTCGTGGGCGTCGACTTCGCGGATGTCTTCCTTCGAGAGGACAATGTTGGACAGAATCGTGAAGAGATGGCTCACGAGGGACGCTATGGCTCGAACGTGGACGGCTTCGGTGAGGACGTCGCGCCAGACGTTTGCGACGCGTTCAATGACGTCCATGGAGCCGTCAACGAGGCGGGAGGCGTGGTGGCGGTCGTCGTCGTTGCCGAGGTTGAGGAAGGCTGGAAGAAGGGAAGGTGGGGTGGTCAAATGGGGTGGAAAAGATGGACTTACGATCCTCGGAGCCGATGAAAGAAGAAATCTGGCGTCGGAGCTGGAGAAGATGGTTTTCGAGGGCCTGGCTAGCGCGTTTTCGGAACTCGAAGATGAGCTCGAAGAAGTTGGTGTCGCATTGGAGCTTCTGAAAAGCCATCTTTTTCAAATGTTGGCACTTTTTCAAAACAAACCTCGCCCAAAGCCTTCTGCTTCAACGACATCGACTTCATCATCATGACATGATTCAAGTAATGGCACCCATTGTAAAACAGCGCCCCAAACAGCGGAACCGAGTTAATCTCATTCGTGTTGTGCCGTTGACTGATCAGATCATAGATCTTCATCATGTTGTAAGCCGTGACCATCAACTTCCCAGCGGCTTCAATGTTCTCCGTCTCAACAGCCGCGTCAATCGTGTCCGTGAACAGCTTCGCCAATTCGAACACATTCTTCGGAATCTTGCAACGCTGGAACTGCAACAACTTCGGCAAATGACCCCCATCGACCACTGGCGTCGCGAATCCAGGCCGATTCAGGTCGACTTTCTTCGCGAAATCATTGATAAACGTCGAAATATCGACTTTGTAGTCGGCGTCATTGCCGACGGTGACCATTTCGAGGTCGATCTTCTGCGCCAAATCCCGCGTCGTTTGAATAATCTTCGAACAACGACGAGTGATGAAGATGCCATCGAATTCGTCGACGTAGTTCTGGAAGCCGGGGACGTTAGCATCGAAAAAGTAGAGCGAGACCATGGTTTCGTGGAACTTCTCGGCAGCGTTGAGAAGTTCTTGGAAGTTGTCGGATTCCTCGGGCTGGTAGGGGACGGCGGGCTTGAGGATCTTTTCGACGATGAAGTCGAAGAGAAGGGGCGTGATTTGAAGGCCGAAGATGGCTGCGATTGGCTTTTCTTCGATGGATAGGCCGGCGAAGGCTGTGGACAGTTTTTGGAAGAAGATTTCGAGGGTTCTGAAATGTGAAATTATGGATGTTGAAGGCCTTAATGGTGAAAATAGGCTTACTCGAGAAAGATAAAAGGGTCACCCTTGAAGTTTTTCACTGGAACATTGCGATCGAGCCCGATTTGGTAGACATTTTCGATCTTCGTTTCAATCCGTTCAAACCGCAGCGCCTTTAAAGGTTCCTTACACCGAAGCAGAGGTTCAACGAAGGAATTCATGATGGCCTCGGCGGTTTTTTTGACTTCGACGTCGAGAACTTCGAACTTTTCCATGGCTACCAGCGCCTGGAATATATACTTTTTCAATTTTCTTACTCAAAAAACTCAATAAACCCCTTACCGATTGCAGCGCCACCTTCTTATCAAAATCAACATTGAAATAGAACTGCGTATCATCGAACAACAGCGTCCGAAAGCTAAAGATTTCCCCATACTTCTCGATCAACTTGTTGATGACGCCCTTGTGCCGATAATTCAGATTGAAATCCAGCGCTCGCTGAGCATTTGCGAACAATGGCTCGGCCTCGAGTTCCTGCACGATCTTGGACATGTGAATGTAGTCCTCATACAGCTTTAGGGGGTCATCCATGTAGTCAGCGTCGAAGCGGACGTAGAGCCCCTCGAGGTCTTTAAACATGGTCAATCGTTTGATGATGGAATCCACTTTGGACAGCATGTCTTCGGGGGAGCTTTTCTGAAACACCCTCCTTCAGTTTCTATATATAAAACTGTCAAAACATACCAGTTCAGACACACTTTCATTCAACTGCTCGAGCTCATCCTCGAGTTTCTGGCTGAACGCCTCAGCCCGAGCAATGGCTTCATCCGCGGCAAACGGAACATCGGCATCGAGGTTTTCGAAGGTGACGTACTTGTTGTTGAAGAGGTTGACGAGATCGATCATGTCTGGAACGGGTTTTCCTTATATTTTCCGTGGAAAAAACGTGTAAACAACTTACATTTCTCACATTTGAATTTCGACGCCGCAATCGCCGCATCAAGCTCCGGCATACCCGTATCTAGGTTTAGCGCAAGGCCGACATCTTTGTCATCAGGAAACGCCATGATTCGGTGCGATTTTCGGAAGTCTGAGGCTTCAAATTCGGTGAGAATCAGACCAGCATGGAAGCTCGCAGTTTTTGAAAAAGAGTGGAGCAATGCAGGAAGAAGGGGTGTTCAATGGCTGAGCAAGCTTTTTTTTTTGCAGCCAGCTTTGTTCAACACGGACAAACAGAAGACAAAAATATGTCATGTGCGTACGCTCTTGTGTAAAGACTGATCCGCTTATTAGCCAGTGTGTTTACGTAAACATTCGCGCGCAATTATGTTCGGGGCAGAAAGCCAATAATTTGTTTTCAGGATTGGGGGTCGCCCACTGTCTGAAAATAACGACATGTTTTTGACTGTTGTCTCCGTCTTTTGATGTCATTCCTCGGATACACATTTGTTTGTGTTAACAAATTTAACATTTTTTACACATTACCAACTTTATTAAAAACCATTTGACACTCTTAAAAATTCATAACAGATTTTTTTGATTGAATATGCAATAAGTTGTGTACGAACTTTTTGCATACATCAAACCATTGACCAAATAAAACACTAATAGGTTCACTTTCTTCGCCAACATTGCCGCCATTACTGTCCAGTTCATTAGCTGTTGCAAAAAATGTGCCGACCCACCACGCCCGACCATCACTATCAAATTGAACATTTCCGTCAACTTTTCTGTTGCTCATATCAACGCGCGTGATACCATTGAGATCTAAGATCAATGAGTATGTGGCCAGGCATGCCGACAAGGTAGAACCGCAGGCGATCAAAAAATAGACGAAATTAGATGCTTCTAAATAGGCCGGAAACAACTGCATTCCCAAACCAATAACGACCAATGCACCAACAATGGATATATGGCAAAAGAATGTATGATAAACATCACGTTTGTTGAGGTTGAGAATACTTTCTGGTGTCGACAAATTGTTGGTATAGTGCCTTCTGTGGGCAATTTGAAGTGCAAACATGTAGAAAACTAGTGAAAGAAACACAAAAATTGCAAGGTTCGAAGAAGTTTGGTGGACATTTTTGCCGGCGACGAACATCAAATAAGGGCAGTATACAATAAACACATAAGTAAATAGTATCTGTAACATTATTTTACATTGACTATAAAACTTTTAAGGTTTACCTGGATGGAAATTATCGCTTTAGCGTTAAAAAAGCGGCCGAAAAGATAGACAAAGCTGTAGAAAATGCAAAGTGGCAGATAGCCAAGCGAAATAAGACCATTACAATTTTGACGGAACTCGATGACACAAAATAGAGATAGAAATGCTAATATGAGTGGACCGTGCTAAAAAACATAATAGAACATTGGTTCAAAACACAATTATTACCGTAACAGCATGATCGACCCATTTACTATGTCGCAACTTAAACGGTGAGTATATAACATAAGTTGGTTCGATTTCTTCCATAGTAGTGCTAGCCATTGGAAACACAACAACTATGCAGCTTTAAAATGAGAATGGAGTGGTCAATAGCGGCAGTCGCGAGCAGCTGTCGCCCAGCTGTCAGCAGTAGCGCCGTCGGCGGGTGTCATGAGTTTGCTTAGTTGTAAATCGATGGCACTTCTCAGCCGCTTTGCTACGCCCATACATAATTCGTTAGCGCAATGGCGAGTTTTTCATAAAAAAAAACAACGAAAAAGTTGTTATAATTACACAAAGTGTCCATAATTCAAAAGTTTAAAATTGCAAGAAGTAGAGATTTAAATTGGTAAATATACAATCAAAAAAGTAATACGAACTACGTTAAAGGAACGTTATCTTGTATCACATCAAGACGTCGTTCGTACAAATACGATGATAAATTTACTGATGAAAACACAAAGTTGGCATCGGTTGGAGCTTTGTGCTGGTTGCAAAATGTAGTCGTTCCGGGTATATCCGATGTTCGATTCGGCGGAACTCTAAATGCTACCTGATGCCAAAACAGATGCAAAAATGAAAAAAAAACAAAGTATTGTATTGGCAAACAAGCGGACGCAACTTATCAGATTGAAAATCTGTCGTGATGATAAGGGCTAGCGACATGTCAATAACAAAAGTTAAAAAATCTGTTTTAGGAGTTTTGGAAATCTTAACTTTATATACACACATTTAATTGAATTACAGTAAGTATGCAATTGTAAGATAGTAATAAACAGTTGTCATTGTGCAAAAAAGTCATGATTTTTTCTGTGATAAGGTTGATGGTGTTGAATTTAGCATTTTTTTTCCGTTTTCAACCCTTTTTTTCAAACATTCCCAAAATTGGGCAGTTCTATAAAGTTAATCTTGATAATTGGTATCATTATCATCAAAACTTAACAAATTCTGAATGTTCTCGACGGTGGCGAACTGTCTCTCTCGCTCGTTTTCCTCGTGCCTGCTCGCGCTGCCGATACGTGCCTGTCTGGCTACCACTGATTTGGTGTGTAGGTTCACGTCAGCCCACCGTTGCATTGACAAAAGTCCTGCAGTCGACGTTTGACTGCGTGGATTGTTCGTATCCCCTCTCCCTCGGCCATGTCAGACCGTCTCATCGGTCATTTGTTGCCCGGTTCATGACCGCGCTCACCTCATGATGACTTAAGCTTGTTTTCTGTTTTAAAGCTTGATAGCTGTCCTTTTTACCCTTTTTGAAACTATCCTTTTTACCCCCACAAATGGTAATTACCCTTTCATGCCCATTTTTCTTCGAAAACAGACATTTTTGTTACCAAAATCGTTAACAAAAAAGTTTTTTGCGCGTTTTGAGGCGTATCTTCGTGATTTGACCCAATGCCTCAAAGCTTCGATGCCTTTCATTTAACCGTTAGGCGGAATTAGCTCTATCGGTAGTGTCTTTTCGACTATTGCTTCTAAGTTTCCGCAGATTAAGGCATTGTCATCGTTTTCCCTAAAAATCACCCATGAATGTGACGCCTTCGGTTCAAACCGTACAGATAACATCGCCTGTGGTTTTATCAGCCATACCGCGAAATTCCATTTTAGTATCGTACATCGTAATCATCTTGATAACCTGTTCTTACGTGCTCATATTATAACGTAGTGATGATTGGATGTTGTTCAGATCTATGAATTTCAGGAAACAACCATCATGTACCGTCGTCTCTGCGACTACTTGGCCGATCAGATCAGGGTCATGAATGATCCCCGTAACCACGAAGAGCGCCAGCGCGGAATTCGCAACTCCGAGGTCGTCGTTTCGGCGCTGTTCTTTGGCCTAATTATTGGAGGCGCTATTTTGTTCAAATATAATGAACGTTCGTATTAGTTGTAAAATAATTTGTAATGTTTTCTAAATAAATGTTTGTATGGAAACCTGTTAACAATCGTTGAATCATGGGACACTTTTTTGGTTATGGGGACGGCAATACAATAATGCGTTGCGGAGTGCGAAATGGAAAGTGCACGGTGAATCGGAATAAAAACGATCTAAAAGGTGATTTCGAGGGGGTACAATCCTCAAACTGGTTGGCGCGAATTCGAAACGGAAATCTGCTCGAAAAATTTTGTGTCCACTTTTGTTGCTAAAGCTCAGTCTTTGTAGCTAAATACCATGCATTTATCAGCGCCATCTCAATTTCATGTCACCCAGAACATCTCATACGCATTATCCAATTCGCTTATTACATTACAATAAAACATTTCCAATTCACCGAGGCCATCACAACGTAGTAGTTATTTAACAATACAAACAAGTAATTTTTTAAGTCAAAGGTAAGATTCTTGCAGCTTGCATTTCATCGGTACAATTAAAAAAGATAATATCAAAATGGGTTACTATACTTCTGTAAGCATAGGGCCAAAGGAAATAAAATAGATATGTGTCATTGTTGTATGGGCAAAATACAGACCGTATGCCGTAAGCTCAAACTTTTCAAAATAAATGAATACAAATGAGACCGACTGAAGGGAACATTAATAAAGAGAGAATGCACAGGTAGTATCAGTACAAGGTATGCATAGCACGAGGAAGGGGGGCTTCAGTCGCCAAGGTTAAATTAAGAAAATCAAAATGAAAGCAAGTTGGAAAATGAGTGAAAGTGGAGAAAGAATCCTAATAGCCTAATGGGTTGCGTCGATTCAACGAGCACAAAGGTGCGTAAATCTAGTCAGGAATGACGCCTATTTCGCCGACTTGCTCCAAAACCTGCACCATGTAAGCGACGCGATCGGCTTCGGAGAGGTCTTCCGACGTGTTACTGGCGGAGATCTGTTGATTGCGGATCAGTGGGCGGTTAGAGTCGTCATCTTGGACCTTGTGACGGAGCGGTGAGCCAGGGGACTTGAGTGTGAAGGGCTGAAAGGTGAAGCGCGGATTAGAAAGGTGAAAGTTAGGCGGTAATAAATTAGATAATAAATAGTTTTAAAGTTAATCTTTTGAATGATCGTTCAAAACACGTACACTGACAGAGTTCGGGCTGAAGGTAACCACGGAAGCGTGATCTTTCTCCACATCGAGACGGCCGTTCTTGCGTTCCTTCAAGAACTTGATGAACATGTGGACACCGTAGCCGAGAAGAAGTGGTCCAGGCGTGAAGCAAGCGACGATGACTGGGATGAGGGAGGAGATGTCGGAATCGGGCTGCGAGAAGGAGAACTGAAACAACTTGGTTTAAAATTGCTCAAAAAGTATAGAAAAGCCAACCTTTAATAGCATAATAGCGATACCAGTGTTCTGCACACCCGTCTCGACGGCAATCGCTGTAACATCCGCAGGCTTTTGACGCAACAACAACGCTGTGAAGCAGCCAAACATGAATCCGCACCATGGCAACAGCAAACCAGCCAGAAGCGCCGGCAATGTCAACAACTTGAACATGTAGAGATTGACGACCATGCCGAAGCCAACGACGAACACCAGGACAAAGATAACAAAAGGCCGGAGGACTCCTCTCGCTTTCGCTGCCACATTTGGCTTGCATTTGCGGATGGCGATGCCGATGAGGAGCGGAATGACGAGAATGAACAGCCCACGGATAATGTTGGCATAGGGCACCTTGACATCGGTCTCATTGTAGCCTTGCAGGAATTTGTAGCCGAGAAGGTTCATCCACAACGGAATCATGGCAATCGAGGTCAGTGTGCTGATGAACGTCATGGATACGGACAGATTCACATTACCATCGAGCAGAAGCGTCCAGAAGTTGCTAGCACCACCACCGGGAGCGCAGCCCGTCACGAAGAGGCCCAGAGCGAAGGAATGGAGACCACGTGGGACGAGGATGAACTGACTGACAAGATAGGCAATGATGGGCATGAGGCCGAATTGGGTGCACATGCCGATCAGAGGGGCTGTGGGCTTCTTGATTGTCGCGAAGACGGCGCCGAGATCGAGCTGAAAACACAAAATAAGACTTTCAAAAGCTTTTGTTGATCAAAACTCACATCACAACCCATCAAAACATTAGCAATAGTGATCAAAGTAATGAGGGTGACAACAAAAATCTTGCTGAAGAGATCGAGATCTTCCGGACGACGAATCCACAAATCCATCCTCGATGAGCTCTTTTCAGTCGGCGATAGCGAGGATCCGATATCCTGGTCGACTTCAAGCTCCATCAAATCGCTAAAATCATCGGTGCTGTTGCCATCGACGGTGACGAGCTTGACTTCAAGGGCCGTTTTGCCGAGAAAGTGCGCGAAAACAGTCGCATCGGCATGGTAGCTGACTTCTGACGTGTTCGCTGACACGATCGCATCAGCCGGGCGGAAGATGACGTTCGGCGTATCGACCGAAGCGATAGTGTGATGGAGCGGACTGGAAAACAACCATCTTACCTCTGCCCAATTGGTAAAAACCTGTTCAAAAACTCACTTTATCGACATTCTCAAGTTCGATTTATCGTAACCGGCCGCTTCCAGCTGCGCCTTATCAAAGCTGACCGTAATCCCGACGGTTCGATTCTGCTCCTCGACGAGGTCATGCACGTAAGCTGGCTCGAATTGGAAGCGGGCAAGGTCTTGGACGCCGCTGGCAGCCGCAACGCATGCCTGCATCAGAAGGCCTAACAGCCACAACATTGGACATTTACTGCCACTCGTGCTGCGCAATAATGATTTGGACTGCATCGTCGTTCGGTGGAGATTGATGATCAGATGGGGGACCCAAAAGGTGTTTGGCAAGACAGGGCACACACACGCACACACCCTGAGGCGGAGGAGGGGGCACTGGGAAGCTGGAAAGGAATCAGAGGTTAAGAATAGGTATTTTTTGACGTTGAAGTGAACGCGAAGAAGTTCCAAAGTGAAACTACAATATAGTAGGAACTCCAAAAAAGGCTGTGACACTGATAGGGAATACAATCAGTGTGCGCGGCACGAAACAATGATTATTGCGCAGTCGCGGCCACGGTCAAGGGTCAGAAACTACGATAAGATTTTGGGTAAACATAACATAACCCGCGTCAAGGTGGGAAAGAAAGCGGGTTAAGTTGATTAGATGACGACAATTGTTGCGAAATGAAAAAGAAAAGACACAATGTGACTGTGCTCAAACACAGCGAACACATATCAACCTTCTCCGACGCCAGAGTGCCGTTATCGTCGACCCTAACACCCCTTTTAAGGCCCTCTGCAGATTAACGAGTCCCGACATGCCACAACTTTGCCAGAAAACACCACATTACGACATTCAAAAAACACTTAGCGCATATAGACATCAAAGCTGTCACGTAGGGCTTAATGGGCTGTCAGCAGGTATGAAAATGGTGGAAGTGGTGGTTCATTTGGTTCTTATTCGTTTGCTGCGTCAATTTGGCCTATTCAGAAATTTAAAAAATGTTAAATATGTATTGAAAACACAAAAAACTGTAAATTGTGCACACGAAAGGGAAAATACTTGACACAAGCAAGTTTTTTCAGCTGATTGCTGCAAAGAACGCTGAGTAGAAGTGGCGCCTACAAAAATTAAACATTCACAACTTGGTTAAAAATTCACAAGCACAACTGAGGCTATGGGCATCGCATGTAAGCTTATACTGAGATGGAAAGTTTTAAAATTGCACGTTGAGGCATGGGAAGGTATTCTGATGGCTGTGAGGGTGAATTGCGGCTAGCTATGAAGGAAACATAAATGACCGGCTGTCGTTGAAACAAAAAGCGATGAAAAACTTCCACTTGCGCATGCAAACATTTCGGATGCTGGGGCTGGCTGAGTGACACGCATATAAGCGGAATCAATCAACAAGGGCCGGCTGAAGGAAACTGAAAAGAACACCGCCGCAGGGGATCACTGACTAACCACAAAAACTGGTGAGTTGAATCGACTTGACGGAATATCATTTGTTCGAGGTGAGATCCATGAAGTATGAATGTCGTCTACATCTTTGTCTGGATGGATTCCAGCACAAACCAGCTGACGCCCAGTAGTAACACGTTTTCACGGAAGTTGGATAATGTGGTTTCAAGTCGGCAATAGACACAATAATAATTGAGTTTCAGCGTTTTGCAGGGGTGCGAAGAATCGGAAAAACAGAAAGGACGTCTCGAAAATCACCATGGAAAAAACTCGAAAAGCGCAGAAAACTTGGAATTTGCCTCCAACAAGATGAACACGTTGGTCCGCGCGGACAACCAGCCGATCGATCCATTGGAATGACGCAGTCAGTAGTCAAAAAAAGTTGAAAGAATCGCGCAGGAGGGAAGGAAGGAAATTCAATGACGCTCTTCGGCAAACACTAAACCCCCTACATTTTGTGTCGCGCAGAATAGCTCAAAAAAATGAACGTTACACAGAGCGTGAATGTGAATTAGACGCAGACGTGGGCGTTCAAAGTCAAGGCAAGTCGAAGGCTAAACCATGAGAGGAAATGGAATGGTTTGAAGGGCCCTTCAAACCATACAGAAAGCGTGGAATTATGTGCAATCTGAAGTCTGAAGCAAGGGGCAGAAAAACAGAAACAGACGCACCAAAATTAGAGAGGGGCCCACGTGAAGTTTGAAAAATATTGTGTCGAAGCAATCCAGCGGCGTCAAACTTCCTGTCTTTTAATTAGATGGTCGATGAGCAGAGTTGGAATGGAAATTGGCTGCGTAGGATCCTTCGGCGGTTCGTCGGTGACGACGCCTCGGGATTAGAATGGAAATAGGCAGGATGGCATACTTTGGTGGAATGGAAGCAGTGTACGTAAGGAGGGGCATGATTTGTGGGAAGTGGCGGAAATGAGGTGGTTTTTTGCAGGGTTTGAGGGGGTTGGGGGACAATTTGGAAAAAAATATGCTTTTGAAAGTTTGAACTTTTTGGAGTTTGAAAAAAATAAGAACTTTCCCAGAGGTCACCGTGAAAAAGGGTATATGTTACGCATATTTGGACACGCTGCCCGATCAAACACGACTTTTGCCAAACATCAGGTCGCCATTCATCCCAAAACACGTTTACCACCCCTAAAACGGTCAACACGCACCCCAATTGAAAGCAATGAAAGCGAAAATCAACGTCAAATGCGATTTGACTCTGACTCCGATTTTTGACGTAACAAAATGTTTGAATGTTTGAAACCAGTCAAGCCACAGCGTGTGGGTTGAGGGTCCTCGCAAAAGCGAAAAATGCGTCAAATAACGTGTCCCCGGCCTCGCCTGGATGGGATGAGAAAAAAAGGAATACCTAGCTAGACAACAGCCAGGAAGAAGCATGCATTCACTTAAGCTAGGGTGGCTCTTGCCAGTTTTCCCGTTCATCCCGCCGCAAGCGCTTCCTCAAGGCTTTACGCTTGCTTTTTTTCTTCACGCAACAACTGATGACGCCAATGCCATCCGGGCTACGCTGGGCTGGCTGTCATGCTCACGGAAAAACATTTGCAGACTGGCAATGAGAGACGGAAATGCAAAAACAAACTCGGCATAACACTCGAAGTTAGATTGATTAAGCGGATATTTTGCTGCAAGGGACATTTTGAACCCAACCTAGCGATTTACGATACCTGTAAATCTTACCCGAGCCCTGAACCGGTGAGGAATGTCAACATCGAAAGTTCGCGTCATGCCTCTCTCGGAACCTGAATGAGCAAGGTCAAGGCTATGCTAACTGATCCCACGCCACTTTTGTGTCGTCACCAAAATGCGATCTCTCAACTACCATAGCTCCAGAGCACCGTTCCGCCTTATCTGGCAGCATCTCGCAAGCGCAAAAACTCATAAAATGACATTCACGCTTCGGAACAATGCACTTTGGGACTCCCACCAGACGTGGATTAATTCCAGAACCTTGACGCCGAGGCTTACATCATATAACTTCCTGTAATGACGCTGCATCATAAACACAACACTGCAAAAAGTGACAGCGGATTATTTTAGAAATTTGCAACGCAATCAAGGTGTTCCAGGTCAGAGAGCACGTTCTTTCCTTTCTGTATTTTGCAGCCCTTATCACACGCTTCAAACAACAATACGTTCACTCACCTACGCAGGGTACAACCGCTATCGGAAATAGAGTTTCATGGATGTTGTTGTGGTCGATAAAATGGGGAGAAAAACAAACAAAATGTGTAAAATTTGGAGGAAATATGCGCGAAAATTGCAAGGGGTAGAAAAGTAAAACTGGGCAACGAAATGGAATCATTCAAAAAAAAATGACATCGGCGTTGATATTGTAGTCAAAAGAATATAAAAAGTCGGGATTATGAAAACAAAAAAGACGTGCAAAACGGCACAAAATATAACGCCAGTGGCAACGCTGCAAAAAAATGACGAACCGAGTTTAGGAATGTTTTCGTTATGGGAGTCGCTTTGGGGACTCTGGAAACACATGCGTCTTCATTTTTCTTTAAACTGTTGCTAATTTTACCATAAATTTATATTTCCTTTTACAATAACATTAAATGGTTATAAACTGACAACGTCGTATAGCATGAATAATGAAAATCTAAGTTCGAAAGAGAAAATCAAAAATATCCGTTTGCGCGTTTCGCCAACTTTGCCTTGTTGGACATTGCTTTTGCAAAACTGAATATCCACTTTTTCAGCCTCAATTTTTATAATTATTTCTAACCATGAGTACGGGTCCGAAGCTGCAAAACGAGCTGGAAGATGTAAAAAACGAATTGACCAAGGTTTCGGAGGAGATTCGGCGCTTGCAGAATCGAAAGAATGATTTGCTTACCAAGCGGCGACAGGTTGGTTTTTATATATTTTTTCTTGCCAATTTCTATATTTTTGTATCTAAACTGTTCACTATTCTATCGGCCGTTTTTTCCAGATTGAGAACCGCATCGCTGACCGCAATGCGCAGATGTCTGATGACTAATCAGTCTGGGAGACGGACAACTTCCCCTGGAGCTCGGAAGCCGTGACAGTCTTGAATGAAACCTTCAAACTGAACACCTTCCGACCTCTCCAGAAGTCTGTCATCAATGCTGTCATGAGTGGGGAAGATACGATCATCATCATGAGCACTGGCGGCGGTAAAAGCTTGTGTTATCAATTGCCGGCTGTTTTGGCCAAAGGTGAGGGTGTTTTTATATATTTTTTGCACTTTTATCTTTGTTTTTGCTTCAGGGTTAACGTTGGTCGTGTCCCCGTTGATCTCGCTTATCCAGGACCAACTGATCCAGTTGAAAAAGCTCGGAATTGAGGCGGCGACGATTAATCAAGGAACTTCGGCTCAGGAGGTTTGTTTTTGCTTTTTAAACTGGCTTTTTCTCACCTGAATGTCCTTCAAGGTCACCCGGATCCAAAATGCTATGATCGACCCGAAATCCCCTCTCCGTCTGATCTATGTTACCCCGGAGAAGCTGGCCAAAAGCAAGCGCTTTATGAGCAAACTCGAAAAAAGTGCCGAGCTCAAATGCCTCAAACTGATCGCCATCGACGAAGTCCATTGCTGTTCCCAATGGGGTCATGACTTCCGCCCTGATTACAAGTTCCTCCACATGTTGAAGAAGCAGCTGAAAGGCGTCCCTGTTCTCGGGCTCACGGCGACCGCCACGGGCAATGTCTTGGCTGATGTGAAAACCATCCTTGGCGTCGAGACAGCCATCGTTTTCAAAGCTGGCTTCAACCGCGAAAATTTGTATTACGAAGTGAGGCCGAAGCCGGGTTCAAATGATGCCGTTTTGGAGGATCTGTTGGGATTGTTGAAGGGCCGTTTCAAGGGTCAAACTGGCATCGTTTACTGTTTTTCGAGGAAGGAATGCGAAGAACTCGCCGCCGAATTGAGACAAAACGGCGTCACGGCTGGGGCTTATCACGCTTATCTGGAGCCAGAAGTTCGAGAAAAGTGCCATGAAAGATGGCTGAATGGGAAAGTCAGGGTCATTGTGGCTACGGTTGCTTTTGGGATGGGTATTGACAAGCCTGATGTGCGATTTGTGATCCATCATTCGCTGTCAAAGAGTATGGAGACGTATTATCAGGTTGGTTTTGGCATTTTAAAGTACAAAACTGAAGCTTTTATGGTTTTAGGAAAGCGGTCGAGCCGGACGTGATGGCCAACCCGCCACCTGCATACTGTATTACCGTTTTGCGGACGTTTTTCGCGTTTCGACGATGGTTTGCACGGAGAAAGTTGGAACACAGAACCTTTATTCCGTCGTTTCTTATGCTACTATGGTAAACTGACCTCACGAATTTTTTCGATTTCTCAATATCACAATTTCCAGACCTCCGGCTGCCGCCGCGTAGCCATCGCCGACCACTTTGACGAAACCTGGGACGAGTCTTGGTGCAACAAGATGTGCGACAACTGCCGAGCTGGCAAAAAGGCTTCCTCAACTATTGATCCATTGAAGATTTTGCCGACTGCCAAGGAGATTATTCAATCCCAGGTTTGTTTTATCATTTTTAAACTGTCCGGCTTCACCAACTTTCCAGTCAACCAACACCAAAAACAACAGCGGCCGCGTCACAGCCCCAAAACTCGCTGAACTTGTCCACAAAAAACTCTCCAAAACCGATACCCGTGAAACTGTTGAGTACGCTTTGGCCCGTCTGATTCTCGATGGCTACCTCGCCGAGGATTTCCACTTTACACCCTATGCCATCATTGGCTATGTCGTTGCCGGTAGCCGTCAACAGAAGCCCGATTCAAGCCAAAAACGTAAAGAAACCGATCCAATTGCCTCGTCGAGTGCTTCAACACCCTCCAAAAAGGCCAAAACAGTCAAGGAGGACGTGATTCATCTCGACTGATGACGGCGTTAATGATTCCCATTGATTTGAATGCTTTATGTTCTAATTGTTCCAATAAAACGGGTGCTTTTTCTACGTTTTATTGCCCCAAACTGTAAACTGTACAAAACGTTTCTTTTAAAAAGGGTGTATACAGATTTCAAATTGCCTGTACAACATTCTTAACGATAGCATTGTCTCATAAAGTAATTGTACATCGAAGAAGAAGCACAGTCAGGGCAGGGTGGAGGCGACCGTGGCCATGATTGTTCTTCCCTCGCAAAAAAGTTGTTCTTCAATGGCTTTTGGTGATAAGCTATCACTTTTTTGGCTGTACGATGGACATCGAGCCGGCCCCAGGGCGCTTCGGATAAGAGGGAGGAGAAGCGTCTGGCGCCAAAAAACGTGGCGCTCGATTGGTGGCTGACAGTGGCAATGGGCTTGCTTCATCGAAGGAATCGACGTGTCGGTCTTACGAGGCAAGCAAAACTGTATGCTCGGTCTCGGTCAGGATGGTGGTCGGTGCTTTTTGCTTCTCGGGAATAGGTCGTAAGGGGCGCCGGAGCAATGACTTTCATGAATCAGCGGCAGCTTTTTTGGTTGGCGGGGAAACAGGGGCATGGCATTTCAATTGGTGCGCAAAAGCGGTGGAAAAGGTGGTGGGGGGCTTGCTTGTGGTTGGTAAACTGTTTGGAAGCGGTACTAATGTAAAATTATGTAGAAAAATATATAAATTAACGTTAAAAAGCGACGGCAAAGCCGTGAAAATTTCGATCCTTCGCGAACGCAACCAAATTTGACCGCGTGCGCATCCTAAAATCCTCCCACCACGATAGTCAGGCGGGTGCCCTGGCGTTCTGTACTCGCGTGCGGTCTGGAGTGCTCTCTTTTTTTCAAATTTCCACCTCTTTCATGCTAATTTTCCTCATTTTGTCCATCGTGCCACCCTATATTTTCATTCCGAAATGCTATTCTCGCGCAACGGCTGCCCTTATTTGCTCATGCAATGTTTCATCTTGGCTATTTTACGACTGCTCGAGACCGACGCCTTGTTTTGACCCCTTTCCATCGTTATCGTCCGCTTCTCACGACCACGACACCGTCAACAACGGTTTATAGCAACAGCCATGCGGCCTTTCCCCCTTTTTATCATTATCGACGTTTATGGGAAGCGATTTAAAATGTTTGCGCTAATACATACAACACCCTTTGGCAGACTTTACTTTGGCTCCTATCTCCGATCGAATGTTTCTATCGTTAAGAGCTTCTTTTGCCTAGAACTGCGCGAATGATGTGCTTATCAATGACGGCGTCGGTGAATACGCTTTCGCGGGCTCGAAATGTTTCCATTTGCCTATGCTAACACTGTTTTGGCTTCGAATGGCGCCGACCGATCCCCGCCTTATCAATGAATCAGGTCACAGGTGATGTGAAGAGTATGTATGTGGGGCTGAAAACGGCGGTGATAACAGTTATTGGAGGTGAAGCTGAATGTGGTCGCTTTTTATCTACTGATTCGATGTTGTGGCCCCTCCCGCGTGACCAATCCGCCCACCGTCGTCGATGTGATGTCGTTGGTGCCGTCATCTCGAAGCAGTGGTCAGTTGCATCGGCTACTCGATCTGCTCTTCGGTTGGTCACTTCTCCTCACTCTGAGCCTTCAAACTGGTCAGTCTCTGTGCCAAGTACAACTATCGTCTATGAACAGTCGAAACCTTCTTGTTCATTGCGATTGGTTGGACTAGGAACGATATTGACACTCATTGAAGCGCTTGGACTCCAGTAATAAACTTATCGACTCTAAACGACGCTCTGATTGAAGTTATGTAAGTTTACTCTGTGTTTTATTCACAACTAATTTAAAAAAACGTCCATTGGCCAGCCAATATTTAAACCAAAAAACTGAAAAAACAAAAAGGCAGTGTTTATTTTCCCGTAGAAGTCGAAGGTCCAGCCGACTTTGCCGAAGTAGAGAGCTCCTGTTCCACAACAGGTCGAACTTTCTCAATAACGCTCTCCTTGTGGGCGTTGTCATACGTTCCAGTGGGCACTCGACCTGCAAATTCACAACGTAAACTTCAAAGAAACCTCAATAAAGCAAAAAAACTCACGATTCTTGCCCCTGACAAACAGCAAATCCGCCAAAGTCAACTCGCCAGGATTATCCGCCGTCTCTTGACGCTTCTTGAGTGATCGCTGGACCCATCGCGGCTTGTACGTGCCCAATCTTGCTCCGTAGCCATCCAAATCGACAATAACTTCGTTGGATTCTTCATTCAATCGCGGACGCTTTGAAGACGATGATCCAGGCTCGTCGATGTCTTCTGGAGTGCTTTCTCTCGGAGGAGGTGCTGGCGCTTTTCGACGACGATTTCGGCGTTTCGGTGGCGCCTTTTCGGGTGCAGGTGGAGCAGGGGGTGCCGTCGATGGACCAGGGGCACTTTCAGAGGCAGTCGGAAGAGGACTCGCTGGAGAGTCAAGCTCCGTTATGGTCGGTTCACGCTTGATTGGGGAGCTTTGGACAACCGTATCGATGACTTCGCTGATGTTTTTGTTTTGGGAGTCTGAAAAGTTCAAAATAAGGGTTGAAAATGCAAGTTAAAGTAGAAAACTTACGGATTTGCCGTACCACATCACTGAGCACACCTTCCCGAACAAGTCGAGTGTTGTCATCGCCAAAAAGGGTCAATTCGCCTTCTTCTATTTCACCAGTTTCCTCAAAAATGACTTCCTTTCGTCGTCGATTCCGGTGCCTTTCAAGATCAACATGCAGATTCTCCCGAGAGGCTGGACTCCGCTGACCATAGTCCATCATCATCGGCAGGAAGAACATTTTAAACATGCGTGCCCTCAGGACAAGATAGTCGATCGACTCCGTAATCCGCTTCGGAAGGCTGACATCGAGCCGTTTCTCCGCAATTTGATCATACGTCGCGCCAGTGAGGACTTCGTGGGTGCCTTCATCGTTGACTGGATCGTAGAAGTAATGCGCCAAGCCGGAAACAACCGACTTTCCACGTTTTCGCCATTCATGTGCCGCGATTAGCGTCCCACGGCACGGCAACATCAGATTGTTGAGCAGATATTCGAAATTCTCGAGCGGTGGAGCTTGGTCAATGGGTTCACGCGGGAAAACGGCCGGGACGGCTGGCAGGGTCAGCTGTTGGAGGTAGTATTCTTCCGATCGCTTGACGTTGTTGACGCGCCATTTGGAGTCATAGTTGTGCATGCTTGTCCGAAACATGAACGTATTCAGGCTCAGAAGGACTCCCAAAACGAAATCCTCACGCTGAGTGACCCAATGCAGGTCGCCGTCGTGATCTTCGTTGAGGACGATTTCATCGATTCGACGGATGGAGCCATCGGCTCGGATTGTCATGTCGTGGGGCATTTTAAAGAGTTGCGCGATTTCGGGGGTGAGTTTCATGTCGCGAATGATGGCACATTGCTCACGGAGCTGGTCTTCGGTCTTGGCTTTCGGGACTTTGACGAGATCGGACGGCTTTCGGCCACGGCGCTTGGTCTTACGCTTGCGAATGCGGACTCGGGGGAGCTTCTTGCGCATGTAGAGTTCGACGTCGCTAAAAGAACACAAAATCGGCTTCGAAAAGTGAGTAAAAGTCAAACTTACGTCTCATTGACAACCACAACCTCACTCGCAAGACGATTATTTCTCGCGATAGCCGCATCAATTTCTTCTGGCGTCATCACACAGCGAAGAGGGTCGCCTTCTTCTAGGTCTTCGTCGAGTTCTTGCATCCGGATTTCACGGACTTCACGACGCTCTCGCAGTTCAGCGAGAAAGTTTTCCAACTCTTCCCGGCCTTCATCGGTCAACTCACGATATCTTTTTTCGTATTTGGCGTTGCGGCACTCGTCTGGGGTCAAGAGCTTCCGCCAGCGACCAGAGCCGAGATGGTAGATACGGGAAGTCTTCTTCTTTTCTTCGAGATAGGACTCTGAAAACGCATTTTACAACCTCCAACTTCAACAAACAAGCAACTTACTCATGTTCCGAATCTCCTTATCCTGTCCCAACACAAAATTGCCCATTCCAAACCGATTTGAAAGGGCATTCAGCTGCTGTTCGCGTGGATCGGCCATCTCCTCCATCGCTTGGAATCTCGATAGAGTCAGATTGTTTCTCGGCAACCGTGGATATGGCGCATTCCGATTACAGTAGATGTAGCCCTGGATCTTGCTGTTGATAAACGACCGATACCGATTGACAATATCACTTGGAAGTCGGCGTGGGAGCAGGGTGCTGATGGCGGACCAGTTGCCGCGGCCGAAGATCTTCACGCCCATGAGCAGGATCTCGTCTTCTTCGACATTCCATGGGTCAGTTGACCTGTCAATGGATAAACAGCAAGCCCATCGAGCACGGCACTGTTGAGCATTTCGACCTGGAACGTTTTCGGCGATGCGGAACCAGTCAAAGGGGCCATAGCGGTTGACGGCGTCGAGAAGGAACTGAAAAACCACCAATTTAAAATGCTAAAAAGTAAATTTTAATGGACCTACCATATCCTCAGCTTCTGTCCACCTCCCATGTTGAACATTCGAACACAATGAATACTCATACCTCGCTCGACACTGCAACGGCGACCGATTTCCAAGCAACTTCGCCACTTTCGTCCACGGAATCGCCGCAATATTATGCATGCTATAAACAATCGAAAGCAGCTTCTCGTCTTCGGGTGCCGTCCAAGGGGACCTGTCATTGCCGTAGCTGACTTCGAGTTCCTTCGCTCGAACAGCGATTTGGTACTCAGATCGGCCAGTGCCCAACTCATCGGCCAAGAAGCCCCAATTCGTCCAACGCTCCTTCGCGGCCTCGAGAATCTTCTCATCTTCTTCTGTTGTCCAGGGTGATTTGTTGATTTGGGGGCATTGCTCGTTGCACCAACGCATTCGACAGGCAATGGCGCTTCGTTGGAGATCGAACTAAAACACATTTCATGAAAAATGACTTCTAAAATAAGAAAACTCACATCAACGACACTGATTTCGTGGAAAGAAACGCCGCTGTAGTCCATTTGAAAGATTTGTTCATCCGGAAGGGCCAAGTTTTCCTTCACTTGATAGTCAAGGCGTCTGATTTCGCGTTTCCAATCATCCAACTCTTGTTCTGTGTTGAGGGCGCCAAAGTTTTTGATTTTGCCTTGGAGAAGTTCGATTCGAGAAAGAAGGCTTTGGTTTAGAACCTTCAAAAGGTTCCTTCGGACGCCATTGCGGAGCTTTTGGAGGTCTTGTTCGCCCCATGGCCGTTCTTCTCTCAACAATGTCGGTAGCTGATGTGTTTGGATGAGTCTCTCTGCTTCGGAATTTGCCCTGGGTGTCTGAAATGGCGTTCATTTGCTTTCAAAACAGAAAAATTTATATAAATTACCATTCCAATTTCGTCCTTGAAGTACGGCTTGACATACAAACTCCATGCAACACCCCGTTCGAACTTGTCAGACCGTTTCGATGACGACATTCGTTCATGGAGAGCTTCCTGGGCTTCTCTGTTTTCGTTCAAAGCTCGATCTGTCTTGCTGATGAGGCCTTCGATGATCTCCAAATACGACTCATTGAACGCGATCAACTGCAGCAAATCGTCATCGCTGATATGCTCCATCTCGGCAGCAAGCTTTTCAACTTCCGCCTGAGCTTCTGGGCTAAGCTCTTCGAGATAATCGTCGCCATCTTCGTCAGCAGGGTCTTCAAAGTCTGACTGGACCTCGTCGAGGTTGATTACCTCCTGAAAAGATTAGAATTTATATATTATTTTGTAATTACAAACGTTTTATAAGATGGTAAACAAAGTAAACTTACAGGTTCACCCGCATTATTGCTGTTCTGACCAGTGGATCCAGCTGTAAAACCAATTTTGTAAAATGCAAAAAATCAAGAGCAAAAACAAACCTGCAACATCGACACTTTGAATCACTTGACTGTGGATGCTGTAGTCCCGGTCGAAGTCGAAGAAATCTTCGTCGGAATCCGCCATGACAGCAGATGGATGGAATTGGCTTCGAAGAAAGTTGAATGAAAGTTGCGAAAGCGAAGCGCAAATTCGGCGGACCGGCTCGATTTGAGTGAAACGCGCACCGTTTTCGTGGTGGGAGACACTTTGGGGACGGAAGTGTCTGAATTGACTTTTTTAAAAGCGGTAATCGAAAGAATTTGCTGAAGCATAAATTTTTGCAGGATGATGCCGTGGATGTAAACAATAAAAACGACAAAAATAAAATTTTTACTGGAAGTGTAGTTTTTGTGAAATTTGTAATGACGATACTGTGCTTTTTGTTGAGGATACACACTTTGACTTTTGGATGCAATTATCTTGCTTTTTCTTCATCGGGAATGTTTCTAGCGTATTTATTGAACAAATAACCAAAAATACATGTTTCAAAAAACACCTAAACGTTCCACTCGGAATAAGGCACAATCTGACACTCGCGTTGAATCTCCCGAATTGGTCGCTCGAAATGGTTTTCCCAGTCCAATGCGATAAGAAGTCGACCATTTACAGCTTGTTCCACGGACCAGGGCATGACACGTTCGAGAAGTAGTTTTGAATGACTGAAATTCTCTTATGTTATGACAAATTCGTAAATAATAGTCGAAATTGACTTACACTGGCCCCAATCTCGCTCCACCAAAGATAGCCGCGGTAACACACATCGGAAGACCAAGTTGGATGCCTTCAAAGTACTTGACAGCGACTTCCCCGAGCATGTTTGGCTTCATTTCGAGGAGGGTGTGGTTGAAATCGTGGGTTTCGCGGTACCTAAAAACGTTCTTTGACCATTGAAAAACCGTTTTTAGTAAAAAAAACCAACCTCTGCATGACGTAAACCAGCTCCTCATCATCAATGTATTGAACCGGCGGCCGTGCATCGGGTGAAGTTTTAAGTGAATCCAAAAAGCGACAGTATTCCCGTCCCAAAGTGCCATCAGCCAGCTTCCGAAGCCCTTCCCGATCGATGGTAGCATTCGAGATGCGTGGTCGTTGAGCCAGAAGCTTCTTCCCGCTAACGTCCTGAGCCATTCGATCCCTGATGTTCCGCAGAATCGGTCCAATGGCAGTGGTTTCACCCATTGTGGCGACCATGTCTCCGCGACGAGGGTCGGTGATAGCCGTGATGGCACTTCCGAGGCTCAATACAGCCTTCTGGATGGCATTGGTCGGGATGTGGGTGGGATAGAGTTTAGCGGCGTTGGCTGCCATCCTAGAAAACGACATTTTATATAAAAGTGTAGTCAAAATTGTAAACCTACTTCAATCCGCTCAATCGTTTCCGTCACAATCGCCTCAAATTCAACCGTTCCGTCCAAAGATCCTGCTCTTTTCACAGTCTCACCCTTCTCCGCAAGGATCTCCTCGATGTTTCGCTTGCCGTTGAGGTCGCTGAACCAGCCAAGATTGTCGGCAATGATGTGGTGGTTGTCGCAGGAGTTGCAAGTCACAATGACGACACCCTTTTCGTAGGACTTCTTGGAGAACTCTTTGGGACCCTGGAAACGTTATAACTTGATTTTCATCTTCAAAAAACAATAGCTTACCTGTCGACTGTTGCAAACTTTGCAAGTGTAAACAAGAGCCAAGCGCCGATCAACTTTGCCGACGGCAGTAGCGAAAAATCGACGATACTCAACGCCCAAAAGTGATCGGATGGGAGTGCGAAGCGCTGCCCACATGCAGATCTATAAGTCGGAAGATGAAAAAACGGAAAAAAGGAGATTTATCAGCAAGAGGGAACGAAATAGCCGCGGGCAATCAAAAAGTTGAGTAAAATGTTGAAATGCACGAACACATTGAAAATGAGTGCTAGAAAAAACGTCCTTTCAAAAGGACAGAGATCAGTGTGCGCGTTTTGTGTTTTCATGCAAATTTAGCACAAAATTAAGTCAAATGTTATGATTTTTTGTTCGTATTTTTGAAACGTAATTCTGTATTTACTTTCACAAAGAAACATGTAAGTTTTTTGATAATTTGCGCGTGGTTTTTTGTTGTAATTAGTTTCTTGCGTGAGGACGCACTTTTCTCATGATGCACCCCCAACACTCCCACCACGAAAGCACCACCCCTTGGAAAGAATGATGACAATCTGCGAGACGGACTTCGTTAGCTTTCGTGCGCTTCTTCCGTGGCTTCATCTCTTTTAATCTTCTTCAATTTTATGATTCAAACCTTCTTTCAGACTCCAGCAATGACGTCCTTCCTTCTTAACCAATGGCGCGCCCGGCCCGGTGGTCCCCAGGATCCGAGTAAGTTTATTTGGACTTTTTGAAATTTCTCCACCCCTTTCAATATATCCCGAATCTTGTTTCTAACCTTACGAAGCTTTAATTTATGTTGTCCGTATTGTAGCCCCGTTCATGCGCTCCCTCGGCGATGCTTCAACGACCAACCGCGACAAGGAGCTTATCGTCAAGACCTTCGACGACTGGGAGATCCTGACCTGTACGTGGTTCGAAGTCGCCGACTATCTGTCCACCATCGAGCGTCTCTCCGAAGATAAGTCCTTCTGCGAGCGTCAACGTGCTGCTCTCCTTGCTTCCAAGGTGGCATATTCGCTCGGCGATTATCCCGGAGCTCTGCAACTCGTGCTCGGCGCCGATGAGCTTTTCAGCCTTCACGCCCGACCGGCTCATGCTGAATACGGACCGCAGGATGAGCTTGTAAGTCATAACTTCCTAATTTGTATATATAATATATATAATGAACTTCCAGTACGTCAACAAGATCATCGAGCAAGCCGTTGACACGTACAAGCAAGCCAACCGCGATGGCGCTACCATTGATGCCCGTCTCGAGAAGCTCGTCAACCGCATCTTCGATCTCAACATGGAATCCAAGGAGTACCGCTACGTCGTCGGTCTCGCCCTAGACACTCGTCGTCTCGACCAGATTGAGCGTGCCGTCAAGGCCTCGGACGAACCCGCGAATCTGCTTTCGGAGACCGTTTCAAAGGTGCTCGGAAGCCAGCTCGATCGTGCTTTCCGCAGCCGTGTCCTCGATGTCCTGCTTCGTCTGTTCAGCGAGCTCGCGGAGCCTGATTTCGTGTCGATGTGCCAGTGTCTCATCAAGTTGGAGAAGCCCGGCGATGTCGCTGATATTTTGAACCGTTTGGTCAAGAACAAGGATGGCGAGCTACTCGCGTATCAGATCAGCTTTGATTTGTATGAAAACGCGACCCAGCAGTTTATCCAGCAGATTGAGAAGGCTTTGGCTTTGGTGGGTTTGCTTATTTTTGAATTTTATATATAAAAAGTGTGTTTAGGAAGCTACCAAGCCCCCTTCAACCCCCACCCCCTCCGCTGGCGCTGCCGAAGACGAAGCCTCTTCCTCGACTTCCACTGAAGATTCTCCCGCTGGCAGTCTCGAATCGGCCAACACGTCGGCCAACACCTCCGGCTCGTCCGGCTCCATCCCGCCCGATGTTCTCAACGCCCTGCGTCGCATCCTTCGCGGCGAAGAAACCATCAAGCATCACATGCAGTTCCTCATCAAGAACAACCACACTGACATGCTGATCCTGAAGAACATCAAGGATTCCGTCCGAATGGCCTGCACCCACAATGCCACTGTCATCGCTAACGGTCTCATGCATGTTGGCACGACCTGTGACGACTTCCTTCGCGACAATCTCGAATGGATAAGCAAGGCGACCAACTGGAACAAGTTCAACGCTGTCGCTACCCTCGGTCTCATCCATCGCGGCCATGAAGCCAACGCGCTGAAGCTCCTTGACCCCTATCTCCCCAAGGGCGAAGCTGACCAATTCGGCTACAAGGAAGGTGGCTCTCTCTACGCTTACGGTCTCATCCACGCTAACCATGGCAGTGATGCCGCCATCGACTACCTCCAGAAGCAGCTCGCTGGCGCTACAACCGCTGCCGTTCGTCACGGAGCCTGCCTCGGTCTCGGTGTCGCCGCCCTGGGCTCCCACAGTGAACCCGTCTATTCGCAGCTTCGTGAAGCCCTCTACCAGGACGATGCCGTCGTTGGTGAAGCCGCTGGTACCGCGATGGGTCTCGTCATGGCCGCGAGCCTCGATAACAATGCCTTCCGTGAGATGGTCCAGTACATAAGCGACACTGCCCACGACAAAATCCAGCGTGGTCTCCGTACCGGTCTGGCCCTCCTCGCCTACGGTCGCATGGAAGAAGTCGAACCCTGGGTTGCTGAGCTTCTCGAAGCCAAGTCCAGCGCTATCCTTCGTCAAACTGCTGTCTGCATGTTGGCCATGGCTTACGCCGGCTCCGGAAAGGCTGATGTCGTTCGTCGTCTGTTGGCCAAGGTCGCTGCCGATCCGAACCAGGATGTCAAGCGTTTCGCTGTGATCGCTGTTGGTTTCGTTTTGAGCAAGTAGGTTTTGTTTTGTCTTCTTATCCTCGGGGCTTCTCTTTTCCACCTCTCCGTCTTTAAAAAACTCATATTTATTTGCACATTAAGACCCATATCGAATAATCTTCTTTTCGCTTTCTTTTCGAAAAGGCCACTTTACAAAAACAAAACAAACTATAACTTTACAATTAATATACGAAATATCTCCGTATTATCCTTTTTAATTCCCAATTTACACCGAGAAGTACAACACAACAAAAACAAGGTATATTTAGTCTCTATAAGTAAGTTTCATAAATTTTGTGTGCCCGTATGAGTCGCCCATTAGAGGATGTTGTGGTAGTGCTGTTGTTGGTGATTGTGAATCCGCCTTCTGTGCCTGCGCTGGGGCTTCTATGGATCCCCGATGGCACTTTCATGCTGCCTACGGACCAGCTTGGCCGATGTTCCGTCACGACGGTTGATTTTATCGCGCTTGACCCGTAGGGTGTTGCCGAAGCTGGTCGAAGTTCCATTGTAGCCGAAACTGAGCGCGGCATGTTTCTATTGTTGTTGTTATTGTTGATGTTTGCAGACAGTAGAAAGCGTTTTGGCACCGTAGTTGACGAAGCCGTTAGTGGCGATATAACTTTCTTCGGCGTTGAGCTTGTTGAAGAATGTTTTGCGTTAATGAGGGGTTGATGTTCGTCGTCGTTTTCGCTGATGGAAGAAGATGCAGCGCGTTCGGCTGACGACGATTTTGCCCGTTCAGATATCTGAAAATTCGTTTTGTTTTTGTTTGGTTTTTGCGTTTTTGAAATCCCTCACCTCACTCTTGAGATTATCGTAGTCTGAGATCTGCATTGTTTGTGAAGCTGTAGCCGGTGGTGGTTGCTCAGGTGTTTGATTTTCCATCCCTTCTGTCGGTTTTGACCGACACGACGATGACGAGGCTGAATTTTTGATAGAATCCAGCAATTTCCGTGGTCTCACGGGCGAGTTTGGCGTCGAATAGCTCGTCTGTTCAATGCTAAAGGTTACTCCTTGTCGTTGTTCAGTGTTGCCATTGTCAACAGGAAACGCTAATGGCCTTGTTTTTGCATTTGCCATAACTGCCTGTCGAAATGGACTCCCAGCAGCTTTGCCAGGACTGTTCAAAGTTGCATTAGCACTCGACGTACTGATTGCTCGTGTGGCACAGACCGAAAGTAGCCCCGTAACAGGTTGTCGTGAAGAGCCCCCCGGCGGAGTGTAGGCTCGACCGTTGCCACCCTCTTTGCAGCTGTTGTTATTGCTGACTTTGCCGTCGAAATTAGACCTGAAATTTAAATTTATTAGTCATGAGTTATTTTGACTTTTTCTGCTAATTGAGTTTTTACTTTTACACGTTTTGGAATGTGACATTCGAATTCGTAATAAGGCGTAAACAAAAAGTTACGTCAGTTTCGGGCAAAATTAAACGTGCTCACAGGGGCGGAAAGCGTTCAAGAACATCAATGGTGTCTTTAGAAATGAATGTTTGCAACTTCCAAAACGTTGTGATTAGCTTTTCAAAAGCCCATTTTTAAAACTTTTGCTCCGTTTTTAGACTTACCATGTGTGGGCTTCAGTCGGCATATACGTATGCGTTCTTGAATAGCTTAAACTGGGGTCCCGGGCTGAATGCATGCATTGACAACGTAGAATGCGTAGGAATGCTTGTCTGAATCTTCGATTGAAGATTGTATAAATGATGGGATTAATAATGCTGGAGATGTAGCCGAGCCATAGGAACAATGAACCCATCCAGGATGGTACGGCCCATTCGTTACCCAGAATTCCGAGGGTAATGTTTGAACAGAAGAATGGTGTCCAACAGATGAAGAAGCAAATAAACACGACAGCGAGAACCCGAGTTGCTTTGTGCTCGTTTGCGAGCTCCATTGACTCCGTTTGAAGGCTGGATCGACGGCCGACTTTGGTGGAAATAGTATTTAGCACGGATGAAGTTCGATCACGTAGTCTGCCAAATTGTAGTTTCAATACAGAGCTCTGTTTCTCCAGCTTCTTCCCTGGCGGTGGCACCGGCTCTCCATTGAGAATTAGTTGTGTATCTTCGGTTTCGGTTGAGCTTGAATTGGTCCGCAGTTGTTGAAACCCGTACTTGGCATTCCTGTTGCTCCGATTGGCCGGCGTGCCAGGAGTGCCGGCATTGAGCGAGGCATAGCTGAGCGTGCTCGCTTTGTGCTGGTTCGTGGATTCTTTGGCGGTCGAGTTGGCACCGTACGAACCAGTCCTGCAAAAAGGACAAACAATCAAATAAAAGTTAATGGTTAACCCTGACTTTATCGGTCCCCCGGAGCCCTCCTGGGTCCGGAGTCCGCTTCGAGAAGAACGGACAAAGCAAATAATATGCGTATTCCGGTGCATGCACACTCACTCATCGTCGATGAGAGATACTTGCTCTAACTACCGGGCGCAATGTGTTTATCATATTGCGTAATGTCAGTGGTGTTAGTCATTAATTTTGATATGCCGGCTCGCATTGAATTCCTACCTGACATATCCCAGCTTCCGATGGGGCAACGTTCGTCGAAGCCCATTGTGGAACCGATCATTGGTGCGCTGACTGAGCAATGATGCTTGTTTGTTGAGCAATTTTGTTGTATTGATGTAGGTTGCCACCATGATTCCAAGGGGAATCAAAAATGATAGCGTCGACCCGTACAGCATGTAACCCCGATTAGTGATAGCACATTGGTTGTCGTGCAGGATGTTCCGTGGATCATGGATAGCTAGTGCCGCGATTGGGCTTGAGATCATGAGAGTGATGACCCATACAAGGGCCACCTTCATAAAGACGACAGTACGTGATTTATTGCGCATTTTGAGTGGCTGAGAAATGCCGAGGTAGCGATCGAGTGAGATGACAGACATGTGGACAATACTGGCACTGCATAGGAACACATCGGAATACGCGTAGAGGAAGCACATGGCAAAGCTCCAAGTCCAGTAGCCTGTAATTTTGGCATCGTTTCAGTTTTGTTCTTTTGGTTTTTTGAAAAACGTGAGGGCCAGTAATTTTCGAAACAACAAGAGCAAAGTGTTCCGACGACTAGAGTGACGAACACAATTGGGCCTTTGTTTTTGGCTTTCCACCTGAATGGCGTCGCGAAAAAAAGCGGCACACAAGGTGTTCTTCGGGTAATGATGCCTCCCGGGGCTACGGGATGGTCTGGACGCCGAAATTTTTGAATGTGTCTCGCAGAGTAGGAGATAGGATCCATTTCGGCTAGAAACTCACCGTGACGTGCTTCGGCGAGGATTGCCAGTGGCATCACAATGGAGCACACTAGCAAGTCTGCTAATGCCAATGAAAACAGGAAATAGTTTGTTATGTTTTGGAGGCGACGATCCGTGGCAATGGCTATGCAAACCATAGCATTACCGATGAAGCCAATAGCACATAGCAAGGGCAGTAGGAGCAAGGCTCCAATGTTGGGGGCCGTTTCGTAGATATCCGGGAGCGACGGTCGAGCGGTAGTGGTAGTGATAGTGATCTCGTCGGGCGGCCAATGCAGGACATAGGCCACAGGCGAAGCCCCGGTCCAGTCTGGTGCCAACGTCGTGCCCATGGCGTTGAGACGTAGTACCCCAACCGGCGACAGCAATCACTGGATGGTTGCGGTAGCCGTTGGCATGTCAGTCCAGGAGGGCGAGAGCGCAGATTAGGTCATCAGAGCGGATAATCTGGAATTGAGATGAACTGAAGGGGCGGGTTAATTAAACGCAGCGGTCTAGGCTGGCTGCTTTTTTTTCTGGGTGGGCCGAGGAAGTGAATGAATGGCGCTAGCAAGGGCTAGTCGCGCGCAAAAAAACACGTCTGCAAGATGTGGCAAGGAACATAACACGTTTACTTAAACGGCATAATGAACGGATGCTTATTTAGATGGAAGAGCAGGCTACTTTGAGCTTGCTGGCACACTAGACAAAAACTAACATTGTGGATGTCGCAAAAACACAGACAAGTGTGTATTCACAAAAATAGGGGTAATATAAACAGGCTTGAATGATTTGTCTGGGAACTATCTAAACAGAAAAAAAAGCACGCGCGTCTTTATCTCTTTCAAAAAGGACTATCCCAATATTGTTCGCGAGGTCCTCCCAGAAGATGAAGCAATCCCGGCTCGGCTCTCAAGCAGCTTGTTTCGTCGAGACATTTACTTTCGTAGTGTGTCTCTCGGCACACTTGGCAAAGAGCTAGTAGTTAGGTAGTCGTCTCCCGCGTTAGGCTCAGGCTTGATCTTCACTAGAGCTTGAATTTCACTCCTTTGCTCTCTTGGAGACAACGTCACAACTTAAGAAAAACTTGTAAACTGCGCGAAATACGTCAATGTTGTTGTCAAAAGTTTGAAAACAACGCTTGCAACATTAAGCTACATTCGAAAGTGAAGAGCAAGTAGCCCGGAGAACGACCAATCGAACCGAACCCAAAGCAAATTGACCAACTTGACAAATGTGAAAAAGTTAACAAGAAACATGGGCCAAGGTGACAAAGCCCTCTATCTCTAAACGCAATAAGTGTGACAAACGTCAATCAACGGCCGCCACGAACCCATCATAACGTGTATCTATCCTATCCCAAAGGTTGAGCTTGCGGGACTCCTAGTCGCCGTTGGCCGGGTGGACCTCGGGGCGGTTCTTGCCTTGTATTTTGTGTCTGGAAACCCTTTGACACGTACTTTGTCTCTGGCGCGAATTGTTGTAAACCCGAAGCTGGCTAGCCTCCTGGCCACACAATTTTTGAAAAGAGCGAAGATAAATTTTAAAAAGTAATGACAGGACAGTAAAAAAGAGCGTGATTTTTGGGAAAATAGAACGCTTCCGTGTCCATCTCTCGCACCGCGCACATAAAGCAGTTGCCAGAAGAGCGGCTATCAGCCCGCAGGACGCGTGTAACTTGAGATGTTTGCTGGGATCCGGATAAAAGAAGGGCTTTCCCATTCATTCAATTTTTGGCGGATCAAAAGGAACGAACAAGATTCAGATTGATCTTGGGTCTTGGCTGGATGAATCAATTGAAAGCCGCTGGAAAGTGTTGCGGATTCTATCGAGCCCTCGGTGGCGCGCGTTCGCTTCAGGGGCCTCGGAGCACAACTGCGTTTTCGTCCAAGCTTGGAAGCCGTCGCCCTCCTTTTTTTTCTTTTTTCTCCCCCTTTTTTTGCCGCCCACTCCCAAGGTTGCCGACACGTCTTCGTCGTCGTAGTGCTGCTGCAACTACGACGACAAAAAGCTTTACCGATTTCTACAGGCGGGTCTCGCCGGCTCCGCCCATGCTCTTTAAAGAATCGAAGCCCCGTCCGGCTTTCACACCTTTTCTCCCGGATGTCTGAGATCTCTATTACCCCCACGATCATTGGGAGTTTCTATGTCTCTGGGGAAGTGTATTGCAAAGTCAGAAGTAATAATGAACCCTCTTTCAGTGATCCCGAGCAATGCCTCAGCTACACTGGCATGCTGGTCGAGCACTTCAATGGTCATGTTCGCTACGGTGCCGCCATCGCCCTCGGTATCGCCTGTGCTGGCTCCGGATACAAGGTAAGCGGTTGATTTTGGGAATTGGGATTCTGCTTAAATGGATACTTCTCGTGATGGAGATATCCCGAGAAAAACGTTCTGTGGGTATTACTATTTGCGCTGTGACTAGCTACTAAATAGTTACGGCTCTCAGACTTGGTAAGCAGGCCATAGGGGTTTCGTTCATTCTCTCACGCATGTGTATGCGTCTGCGCTAAACCTAATGAGCTGCACGTGTGTGTGGAGGAGCTTAATTGAACTTCTTTTTCGTGGGGATGCTAGTGCAAGCAAAAAGCAAAGATTTAAACATAAAAAAAGAGTCCAAGTCCAACAGGTTCTATGTAAGCGAGACGGATATTCTTTCTGGTTACACTTTAAACTGGGTTCTAATTGGGTTCAAAGCGCTTCTCGGTAGCGAGGACTTCCTCGAGATAGATATTGAATCAACATTGATGGCCACCCCAAATTTGAAGGCATCGGTTCAGAGTAAATTAGAAATTAATCAGTGCGCGCTGCTTTGAGATTGAGAGACCGCCCCCGCAACCACCGAATCGGATTCCCCAGGCACTATTTTTAGCGCCCAAGACGGGGAAGAAGCCGCCGGAAGCATCAGCGATGGGCTATACTCTTGCGACGGCGGGTTCCGCGTCATGTCGGGGGCAACAACCTTCAGAAGGTTGCGTGTTGGTTTGGGGGCGCGCGTGGGACTAGAGGGCTTGGCTCTCGGCCCTGAACTTTCGCGCGTGTGTCCAAGTGAAATGGTCATTTTCGTGGAGGGTTATTTTTAGTCTAATTTTGGGTCGAGAATAACTTACTTTGCAACATTGGCATCAAAAATAGCCCTGCTTTTCTTTACCCTGAACTCTGATATTGTTTGCTATTATCTAAACCCCACTTTTGTGACGTCCTTCTCGGTTTCGTCGTATGTGTCGTTGGTCAAAGGGCACCTAACTGGCATCTGAATGGAACACAGACGCTCTCTAAACAGCGTTTATCTAGATATGCGCGCCTGCAGCATCATTGGGGACTTTTGAATGCTGCAATGTTTGTGGATGTTGATGGAATAAGGTGCGCTTAACAGAAGAAGGACAAAAACATCAACCATCACCCAGCCCTAGGGAATTGCCGTGACTGGGCTGGCGTCGGTGAACGTTGAACCTTGTGAAAAGACGCGTGGGGGCATAATGTGAAAAGCGCCTGGATTGATTATTGGTTCTGATTTCGGCGCAATTGCGTTATGATTAACTATAGGAAAGGGCGTAGGCTTCACGGACAGGAAGTAAAGCTTGGAGAGCTTGGGTAAAGCGCTCCAAGGTGCGTGTGATTCATCGAATTAACGAGGGGCTCAACGTAGAAACGCCTCTATCTATCCAGGCGTAGGCCTACGCGCTTGCAATACTTTGGTTTTTTTCAAAAGCACTTTGTTTTTTGGCGCCTTCACATTGACAAATACCGCCGGTGAATTATGGTTACCATTATGTCAGGGCAAGAAAAATGGGTTAGCTTCGCGACCCGACGCGAAATACGACCGTCGAAACAATCATCAAATTTGTGGGGTGTTCCGGAAGACCATTGGCAATGCTTTATGCATTTTTGATTTTCGAGCTATTATTGATAGAAGTCGTACTCAAATAGGTTAGTAGTCTTGTTGTAGATGACGAGACATTGGTTGAAATGGTCCCAGACGGATTGACCAATGCCCCTGATTGCATGAACGTGATAAGGAAAAGTCGTACAGACAGGGCGCGCCGACAGCCGCGTTAGTTTTTGCGCCATTGAATGTTCTTTCCCATATAATTAGTCGGTCTTGCGGAACACATTGGAAACAAATTTGTCGTCGATAGCCGGAGTGGCATCATTTATTATGCGACCGATTAGCTGCGGCGGTTCGGTTCGGCCACCACCAACTCTGCCTGCGGTGGAATGATCTTTCCCATCAGCTGAGCGGCGTTGGGTGGGCTTTTGGTGTGACCACGGTGTGGGGCGCCAGCCAGCTGTGATGACACCCCTGGCTACCGCTACCGTTGCGCTTTTCGTAGATAAAAAAAGTGCTGGAGTTTGGGTTTTTATGACCGATCATAACTCTCCCCTTTCGCAAGGTTTTGGTCGACGCTTGAGCTTTTCCACCGAAGCTCATCATCAATTCGACTGATGAGGTAACACCTATCGAGTTGAATGACCGAAATCTTGAGATTCGGGGACCCAAATGTTGGCACAGCAAACCCCAGAGCCAATGGCAAGAAAGTGTATACTAGAAGATGAAATGGCACGCTTTCGACAGCTTTTTTGCCCAATGCCGAGGAAGAGCAATTATTGTTTAGCAATCAGGCACTTACGGCACACGCAATCTCATTCTTTTGGCGCCGCCAGCCTGTTAATGTGTTGTGCTTGGCACTTTTATGGGAGTTGATTTTGAAAATTGAGTGAAACGAAACCATGAAAGCATGGTCTAGACTAAAAATGGAATTTTTGAGTTTGCATGGGTCGTACTCGCGTGTTTTTAACTCTGATCTATTGAGTAACAATTTTAAAAGTTAATAATTTGACATGCGTATGCCATGTGGGAGTGACTTTATTTCCTATTTACGGGTTTGAGCTAAACACGCAAAACTTTATTACTTTTTTGCGTCTTGCAAAAAGCAAAAGTTGCAGATCAGGAGAACAAGGAACAGAAGTTGTGTTTACCCAAAAGATTGGAAGCCTTTAAGGTCTTAAAAAACAAACTCTAATTACATTGACTATAAGTTTTTGAAATGACACTGAAAAGGAAAGACAATGCCGCAGTGGGAACCTGCGTGTGATTTGAAACTTCTAGCTGTTCGGATTTGAGTCAAAAACATATTTTGTTTGTTCAATTAGATTAATTTTATAGGCTTGATAGGGTGTCACACGTTTTACTAGAAAATTCATGATGTTTCTCTTTAAATTGTATTTTTGTAGCTCGCTTTTTTAAAACTAGCTTTAAATTGATTGGGGGTCTTTATAAAAAGTTGTACCTATTGGTATCAGTTACCGTCATCTTGTCAATTTGTTCTTTGCAAAAGTTTCAAGTTTGCAATGTTAGACAAAGCGAGGGTGAAAGGGGGTTTCCTAGTACTACTACGATGTAGTGTCAGAGCACATGTCGTCGTCGTTTCAGTGAATGAACAAGCGGGTAAATGCGCGTTGATGGCATCACAAGAGTTACGAGTCGGCAAAACGTTTAAAAAGCAATGAAAAAGGGGGGTGAAAATAGGTAGGAGGGAGGCCGAGATCGAGTTTCCAGTTGAACTGCGCTTTAGCACTTCTGTTTACCTCGACGACGGTCAGAAGTGGCTTTTGATCAGCGTCAGGAACCACGGGGTTGCCCCCGGCCCGAGCGGGTCGGATTTCGACTTTCATGAAGCGCAATTGTTGAATGAAAAGCAGAAATACTGTGCAAAATACATACAATGTTCTAATGGTGACTTTGATTTCAGGAAGCCATCGCTCTGCTTGAACCCTTGCTCTCCGCGAAAGAGAACTTTGTCCGTCAAGGCGCCCTGATCGCCTTGTCCTTCGTTCATTGCCAGCAGACCGAGCCGACATGCCCGAAGGTTGGCGAGTTCCGCAAGCTCGTCATGAAGATGATCACCGAGAAAGGCGAGGACTCCATCACCAAGTTTGGTGCCATCCTGGGTCAGGGCATCCTCGACGCTGGTGGCCGTAATGTGACCATCTCGCTCCACAACAGGAACGGTCATCCGGACATGCCGAGCGTGATCGGCACCTTCGTCTTCCTGCAGTACTGGTACTGGCACTCGTTTGCTCACTTCTCGTCGCTGGCCTTCCGTCCGACCTGCTTGATCGGGTTGAACAAGAATCTCGAGGTTGGTTTGTTTTCCCTTTCTATTTGGGGGATTAGCACAAAAACAGTTGCCTGGTTCCGGTCGGTTCATCGTCGATGACGCAGTTTACTCTTTAAAAAATGGCTCTACCATTGGGGCTTTTTTTGTGTTGCACTTTGCGACGGCAAACTTTTGAATGGCAAAACTTTTCTTAAAGAAGCGAACCGATCAAGCACGAAATCGTCATCTATGGCCTTCTTTGAGCTATTTTTCGAAAAACAAGTTACCACCATTCATTTTTAATCTGTGGGAAGCGCATGGTTTTGAAGTTTGCATTGTACCCGACAGCTTGCCGAAAAAGTGTGTGGCACTGCCCTCCAAAACTGTTTAGAAACACTTGATGCATGCAGGCAGAGGCAGCCTTCTTCGACCGCCGTCATTTGTGGGGCCGTCAAGAAGGCGGCTGTGAATGGCGCCACCACCACTACCAGCAGCTTCGAGGGCGGCGGTCGTACCTTATGTACGCTCAATTATTCAATTGTTGCGCCGCGCCGACGACCCTCTGTCCTGAGGAGACCAAGAAGCCTTTTTTGGAAGTCAAGGGGTAGTCCTCGGAATGGCGTCAACTGAAGGCAACTTTGATGAAGCCGGTGGCGGCCATCGCTTGGCTACTACCATTGGAATATGCGCGCCTTTGCGGGGGACCAATTGTGAACGCTTTGGAGTCAAAGCGCAAAACGACCGCTATCGGCATGTTCTTCACGTTCCACAGTTTTTTGTTGTTGGCACCCTGACTGAGACTTTGGAATTGCAAAACGTGTTACAAAAATGGAACTGACGAAATGGTGCCATCCTGAATGGCTAAGCAATGTTGCCCAGGGTGTTGGGCGCGCGCGCTTACAATTTACGGGGGTGCATCAGAAGGCGGAGGACGAGGAAATGGAACAGAGGTGGTGCTCTGTTGATTGCTAATGGCACTTTTCGAATCACGCAAATTTGAGGGTTCAGTCTGACGGCGCACACGGCACAATGAATGTGAGCTCTCTGTTCAAATAGGCTGGCCGCGATAGAAGCCGACGACGTGAGCCACGTAAAATGCCGTGGGCCACATTTCACCATTTTTTTGTTCTTCATTTTTTGAAACTCGGACTGCCCTCTTCATTGAAGATGCCGCTAAGGACCCGACCGAAACTGTTTAGAAGGGGGGTTCGACGACGATAGGGGGCCCTGCTCCGTGCTAAAGAACCAGCGAGGCCTGTTGCTTCTAGTGCTAAAGTGTTTCTTAAAGAGGAGGTGCTAAGCGAAAAGTCAAACAATTCCTGTTTTGTTTGGGGCTCGCGCCAGACGCCACCGTTGGCCCTGCTTTTGGGGACTCTGGCTGGTGATGATGAAGGTAGTGGTTGTTGTGGCAGAGGAGCTCGAAAGCTCGAGGAAAAAAGTTACAAAAAACAGTTTTGAGGGGATGAATGAAAAATCGCTACACTGAGAGCACTGGACCAGGTGTCTGGACATTAATATGTGCATGCGGGAGTTCCGACAAATAACGTCGAATCAAAACAGGGGTTTGATGGTGATGTAAACCCGACCAGGATCAGGCAACGTGAAAGGGGTTTGGAACAGGAAAGACTGAATTATTAATTTTGTTTTTATCAGTTGGGAGAGAGAGACAGCATGGTTAAACACGTGATTGCCTTTGCAGATGCCCAATGTCGAGTTCAAGTGCAACGTGAAGCCGTCGTTGTTCGCGTATCCGCCGCCGCTCGAGGAAAAGAAGAAGGAGGAGACGGAGAAGGTTGAAACGGCCGTCCTTTCGATCACCAACAAGAAGAAGCAGCAGCTCAAGGAGAAAGAAAAGACCGACAAGAAGGATGCCCCAGCGGCGTCTGCCGGTTCCACCGCGCGCACTACGCCGTCCAAGGATGTCAAGATCACCCCTGTCAAGCGTGAGTTTTGCTTCCCCGTTAACACGGCCAGCAGACAAGAGGCGGAAGCCTTTTCCGAGTAAAAATAACTAATTTTTGATTATCTTTAGCCAAGGAAGATGAAAAGATGGAGGTTGACGAGAAGGACGCCGCTACCACCAAGACCGATGAAAAGTATGTTTTTGCATTCTTCTTTTTTTTGCAAAATTTGGGGATAATTTAAATTGTTGTCCCAGACAGACTTGGGTTGAAACGAACAGAACGCAAATTGATTATGGAAGTAGTATTTTGCGGTTAAACGGGAGATATTTGTCGATGTAGTCTTTATGGAAGTCGAAGGGACATGCACGCAACCCCTTTGCCAAAACGTCAAGGCAGTCATCAAGTTTCATGGAGAAATAATGTCTCTCTCCACCTTTCTTCATCCGGAAAGGTTCCCACGTGCTTGGCATTTGCAATTGCCCTGACTAGTCACACCATCCGTCGCTGGGATTTTACACCCTCAATCTGTTTTTACCGATTAGCTACTTTTTGGCACGCGGAATTTAGCCTTTTCGCGGTGCCGTTGTAAACTCTTTTTACGTTAAGGCCGATTTTGTTTTGCAACGAAAAAGGAGTAAGCGAATATCTCTTCTATACCTACGAAGCCTACTACTTTTCATTCATTAAGCGCCCCTATCATCCTTAAACCCACTTAAAGTTCAAAACACAGGAGCCTTGCCATTGCCGTTGCCCTGGCATGTGCCGCTGCTCGAACTTTTTAGAGCGTTGTTGACAGTAGGCAACATTGTTGCGGCAAAGAGCGGTTTTTTTTTGTCTCAAAATGACAGGCGAAAGGGCGATTTTATGTCCGGCAATAGGGCAACATGTAAACTTTGCTTTTGACAGCGGAAGGACCTTCAACTTACTTTGAATATTCCTTTATTTGGGGCCCTTTCTGCTGCTCCTGTCCCCTTCCGACTTGACAATTGAACAAGAAATTATGAGAAAAATGTTTTGGGTTTCCGGTCGGTGACAGGCTTTTGACACATTTGAATTTAAAAACAACGCCGTTTGGCGCGACTTTTCCTGGAATTCAAACGGTTTGGGAAGGGTTTTGGCAGTGGACCAATTTCCGCGAGGCACCGTTGAACTTTTTGAACGCATTTTGAGCTGATTTTCATGAATGAAGAAAGGGTCGAGCAAAGGTCAAAATGATAACAGTATGACAAGAATGTTGCAATGAAAAAATTAAGAGTGCATGCGGAAGGAGAAAAAGCCGGTATATTAGTTTGTCATGCATAGGCACGCAATTTTACGCAATGAGGACTGACATCCTTGTCGATATCCGCCTCCCCCGCATAAGGACATATTTCATACGGCTACATTCTTGTGTTAGCTATGTTTCGAATGATGTCTTTCTTATTTGCCATAAGTTAAATTGGCCAGAGAAATATGTATTTGTTTCTTGATCGTGTAGGCTTTACTTTGGGGTTAAAATCTTTGTTTGCTTGCCTGCGGCACTTTCTTTTTATTTGTACGATGCTTTTTTTTACTTTTTTTTCAAAAAATAAGTATTTTGCATTACTTCTTTAATTTTAAATTGAGTATTCATTTTGCAAGCGCTTTTTACGTTTTCTTTTGTGACATTTTTGCTTTTGTTTTTAAATGCGGAAATTAATGGCGTTTGTGTGGTTAACTTTTACCAAAGAACACAATGTGCTTTTTCCTATGAAAAGTGTCTGACGTTTTTTACTACAACTTTTTCACCTTACAAAATTACAGTGCCATTGTCTTTGAATGTTTCGGCGTTATGGTCGTTGAGCGTTTGGCGCAAAGAGGTTTGAGGATGTTATTTATCTCGAAATCTTTGGTTACTCATTACGCCAAATGGTCCGAAAGATTGTGTGGTGGTGCCGTGTCAGACACAATCTTTCTCTCCATGGACCAATTTCGTGCCTTTCGCGCTGAATGGCCAACTGATGACTCTTTCGGGGCGCGTAGACCACCCTGTCTGTAGCCATTCTCGGTGATTTACTTTCGGCAGACAAACGTCAGGCTAATTCTGCGTTGATGTGCTTGGAAAGAAGTCTGAAACGCATAGTGAAACATCACATTAGGGGCTCCAATTCGGATGATTGCTTTGACCAAAGATTGATCTTTTGGGGCGGCTTTTTCGATTTTTGAAAAGTGCGGGACTGTTTTACAATAAAACATGAGCAAATGAATAAATTCTATCTTATCGCATTTCAAAGTGGCATGCGTGTCGGTTGCTAGCCGCAATTGACTCGGTCGTTGCAAACTTTGGATAGTTTTGACTTGTTTAGTGTGTATCAAATGCTAAATTTTTGTTCGTTCCAGGAAGGATGCCGTTACGACCGCCAAGGAAACGGTGCCGGAGCCGTCATCGTTCAACATCAAGAACCCTGCTCGTGTCGTGCGTCTCCAGCTGAAGACGCTTCAAGTTTTTGAGGAGTCGCGCTACAAGCCGCTCAAGAGCCTTCATCATGGCGGTATCATCCTGTTGAAGGACACGAAGCCCGACGAAAAGGAAGACATTGTCGCGCTTGTCCCCGCTGGCGGCTCCACCAACGCTCCTGGCAGCAGCAGCTCCGAGGCCCCGTTGCCGTCGACCTTTGAGATCAACCTTGCCGACTACTGATCGCATGGTTTGTAACTTGGATGTTTCTTTCCGGAAGTTTTCCGTTTTAATGTAATCTTAAATTATTTAATGGTTTGAGACGTAATTGATACCCACTGTATAATGATGTTGTCAATAAATATTCAAACTGACAGTGGATTGTGTTTATGGGGCTGTTCGACGTAGAGATACGGTGTTCACCGATCTTATGCACTCGTAAGCAATGACACAGCTGATGTACCACATAATGAAAGTTGTTAGGCATTGTTTGATGGTAATGAAAGTAATAATTGGGAAAATGATTAGAAAAAGGTACTGTAACATGTCTGGGGCTCCAGGTTTCGTAAAGCACATGTAGTGATGGAACAAGTTTACTTTCTTTTCGCCGTCGTTAGAAATGTGGAGCCAAAAGGGATCTTTTCGGATGCCAAATGTTGTTCGGAACTCGTTTTTGAACGTATGTGTTGGATGGTTTTGGAAGGCATTTTTGAGTCGTTTTTGGAGGGTGTTGCCAACGCCGATATGGGATTTGAGTGCTAACCTAAAAGAACCTGTTACGATGGGAATCTGGAAGTTTAAACTTACGAAAACTCGGGATCCACAGTGTGTTTCACAACGAATTTTATGAAATCGTCATGCTGTTCATGAGAAATTCGAAAGTATCCATCCAATTGAAGCTGTTTGACACTTTTATGCATCAGTTTCAACACATGATCAAAGTTGTAGTTGCCGTGGAGAACAAGTTGTTGATAGCTACCAGTGATAAGATTGACTGCTTTGTCGTAATGCTTTACATCAGCAAAGTTCAATAACAATGTTTTGGCTACGTAGATGCGTTGTGTAACCGTGGGCAATTCCTCGTCGAATAAAGCGTTGAACCAGTAGGGATAAAAGTTGAATGGTCCATCGAGGTAATGCGAAATGAAACTCAGAATTGACAAAACATGTTTCATGAATTTGAATGATTTAGCTTGATCTTGTGCCCATAAAAATGCATCTGGTTTATCGGTAATATATAACGTTGGAAGGTATGACACTTGTCCCCGACGAATCGATAAGCGATAGGCTTTATGACCGGTTAATTGAAAGCTAGTTAGTACATCGACCGGCGCCAAGTTAACAAGTCGTTGCTTGAAGGCATAGGGAAGCTTATAAAACGTAAT
Source organism: Panagrellus sp. LJ2284 (assembly GCA_024447225.1). Classification (NCBI taxonomy): domain Eukaryota; kingdom Metazoa; phylum Nematoda; class Chromadorea; order Rhabditida; family Panagrolaimidae; genus Panagrellus; species Panagrellus sp. LJ2284. Next base: position 3,876,913 of record JAMRYC010000005.1, on the reverse strand, counting down.
AGTAGTTTCATCCGACATAACTTAACATTGAACTGGCGTTTAACAGCTTCACTAACACCAAACTGTAAAAAAATATATAAAGACACCACGTATTGTAGTGCCAATCGAACAGCTTAATGGGTGCTCGCTGAAGCTCAACTTGCGCAGGTCATGTCATATCGGTCGATGTGTCCCGATATGCGATTATCTGGTTGCGCATGTTGAATACTTCGCTCTCAATCACAATATCTAGCAAAAAAAACAAAAACCGGTAAAATCTTTGAAGCCGAAAATTTACATGAAGTTTACTTTTTTGGTGTCAAAGTCTGGAATGGCCACCATAAACAGACCCTGTTGCCGACGGAAATCAAGAGAAATGGCTGAATCTGTAAAGTCAACACCTGATGCCGGCGGAAATAGCGAGGATTCATCAACGTAATTTTAGATGTTTTGAAAGCATATCCGAAAGCAACATTGTCGTTTTAGGAAAGCAGCGGATCCAAATGCTCTTCCAACCATAACAGCCGTCGACAATGCGTTTGAGACTCAGGACCCAGCGGCGTTTAAGAAACCCCCTAGTCCATCAGCTGGCCCTACCGAGTTGGTCATTTCGGGTTACTGTAGGTATTGAAGACGTGTTTTCAGCCCGCCATCCCGCAAAACCGACCTTTTTGAAACCTCCGAACTGGCCCTGAAGCTGATAAAACCGACTTCTGCCCAAATAGACGAGCCAAAAGTATTGAAAGTGCTAAACGAAGTCTTTCCCCGTGAAAACTGGGGTGAAGGCACTTTCGAAGATGCGACCAATCCAGAATGGATTCGCGTCGATCGCAGATTGATTCAGTATTTGCTAATGAATCGTGATGATTACTACCTTTTGAAGTACACCCACAAGCATTGTGAAACCCCGGCGGAGAAGAAGAAGCGTCTCGAAATGCGGTCCGAATACGAAATCGAGAGATCCGTCCGACGTACCATACTCATGTTTGCCCGAGCACGGGTTCCGGTAGCGCTGGAAGCCTGGGAGGAAGAGAGGAAAAACAAAAATCTGCCGCATCTGGACAAGGACAAGGAACACTGTCCAGAATACTGGAAGCGTCGAGCAAAGTATCACACTGCCAGGGGGCCAATTTGGGTCGATTCGACGTCGAGTCGGAAACTCGGGAATCCGGATTACGATCCGTGGGCGTACATTGACACATTTTCGAAGCACTTGGAGGAGTATGGCAATGTTGGGTATTTGTTGTCGCAGAAGGAGATTAATCGGATTCCAAAAAAGTTTGCGTTAACGGTAGGTGTTTCTGGCTGAATACAGTAATCAGACTGCATTTTTGTTTCAGGAAGTGAAATTCCATGCGAAGACAGAAGGCAATAACTGGGTACTATGTCTGCCATGGACGTTGGAGATTCCATTGGACGGCGATACGGCCTATTTCAACTTGGTCAATATCAGCCCGGTGAAGTTGACCATCAAAGTTGGTTTTTCTGTCATTTTGAGGCCTTAAAAAAGGGTTTCAGATGAAAATAACGGGCACCGACAACTTCACAATCCGCCCTGGCCTCAAAACCTTGGAGCCGTATTCGACAAAGCCACTGGCCTTGAAATACAAACGTACAAAGTCGATGAAGGACCCCTATGAATTCATGAAGATCTATTTCATCGATACGGAAGCTTTTGAAAAGGCGAAAAAGAAGTTTCCGAATAAGCATGTTGAAGTTGCGACGCATTACAATGGTGAGTTGTCAATTGTTGCCAAATATTGCGAAGTTTCGTGTTGGGACCTTGATATTGTCAATCTTTCGTGTTGGGACCTTCGGTGTTTTCAAACTTTCGTGTCGAAACCGTTCAACTTTTCACCTTTCGTGCCAAGACCTTTTGTTTTTTAAAATTCCTTTAAAAACCGATAATTTTATTCCAGGCCGCCTAGTCGTCCCGGTCGTCGTCAACAACTACCTAAACCACCATCCCATAACCCACAATGTCGCTGACATGTACGATGCCAGACGAGCCCGTCGATCTCGAGCCATGGTCGCCAAGTGGAAGAAGGAACTCGACGGTGTCGCCGGCACTCGGAAGCTGCCCGAACACTACAATTACGGCATCAAACCCAGTGACAACACGGATTCATCCGATACAGAAGCGCTGTACAAGAAGGAAATCAGTGGCCTGACGTATGAGGAGGAGCAGGAGCAACTAAAGATCGACATTGAGAAACAGAAAAGGTTGGACAGAAAGCTGGGCAAAGACGCCTATGTTTTCAAAGAGCCGAAGAAAGACACCATCAAGGCTACTGGGGTCGATGAAGACGGCAAAGCGGTGAGCCGGGTGTCGAATGCTGTCAGCTCGGACATGCCAGTGGTGCCGAACACTGTGAGCCGTGATGTGCCCAATACGGTCAGCCGGGATGTGTCGAAGAACTCTGTCAGCCGTGATTTGCCGAAGAATACAGTAAGCAAGGAAGGGAACACAGGCAAGAAGGTCAAAAGCGACAAAAAGCAAAAACAACAAACATCCAGCAGTGCCGCGCCATCGGACGAGAAGATCAAAAAGAAGCCGAAGTCCGATAAAAAGGTGAAACCAAAGTCAGACCACAAAAAGTTGAAACAGAAGGAGTCCAGCAGTGCCGCGCCTTCCGAAGAAGAAGTCAAGAAGAAGCCAAAGACGAAAACCGACAAGGATAAAGCCAAAAAATCGAAGGATGTGAAAAAAGATGCCAAGAAGAAGCCGGGCGACAAAAAACCAAAACCAAAGAAGAAGCACACAAAGACAACTACGGCGACGAGATCTGCTACAGAAACCTATCAAGCGATGTAAAAGAATTAATTAAAGTTGTACTGATTTGATTAAATAAAATAAAAAAAGATTGCCCATGGGTGGAATCGAACCACCGTCGCCACGGCCACAACGTGGAGTACTAACCACTATACTACATGGGCCGAAAGCGTGGACGCGTGGTTTTTGACATGTTTGAGGGACAACTTTACTTCATTTTCTTTATTATTCAACATCTTACAGAAAACACAATTTAAATTACTTTTTTGGGCTTTCAGCTATCACAATACGTTTATAAGAAATTTTTTCAAACGAGTTTCGGCTCTGAAAAGCGCATCGAAGATAAATCAAAGCGCAAAAGGAAATCCTGGCGTTGTGTCCCCAACACCCACCAAGCTCGTGGTGCATTTTCCGTCGACCAATTTAATTTCGTCAATCCATCCTCGCTCCTGAAATCACTTTTCCTCCATCAAATCCAGCCATGTCCGACGATTCTAACTCCCCCACAAACTCGTCCGGCAACGAGGAATCTGAAGCCGGTTCATCGAGCACCAGAAAGTTGGATATTAATGCGTACAAGAATCGGTTCCGTGCGCTCCACCAAAAACGAGTAAGTTATATATTTTTCTTTTTTCTTTTCACTTCTAAAGTCGAATTATTACAGGAAGAATCCCGAAAACTCAACCACGAACAAGTTGTCGAAGAAGACCGACTGAAAAAGCTGCCCAAGAACTACATCCACAAGCGTCAGCGACAAGAATGGGAGTTGCAGGAAATTGAGGGGAAAAAGGTATGTTTATCGATTAAAAAGGCTTTGTTTTGTATAATTTTGTCTTTTCCAGCTCGCCGAATCAGAAGGCTATGACTACGAACGTGTCAAGAGCCTCAACATGCAGGCCGATGTCGCCGAGAAGCTCGAAGCCGCGAAACGCCGAAAGAAGAACCCCGACACCGGTTTTGCCGATTATGAAGCCATGTCAATGCGTCAATACGAGCGTCTTACCAATGGTTTGAAGCCGGATATGAAGTCCTATGAGGAGATGAAGGCTGTTGTGTATGTTTTTCTTTTATTTTTACTGTTTTTTCTTTAATTTTTATCGTTTTTCAATGCATGTTATATATATTTTTCAGCGGTGAAGACCAATTCTACCCCTCCGCCAACACCATGATCCAGGGCTCCCATTACCCTACCAAAAACGCGCTTGATAAGCTTTCCAGCGACGTTCAAGGCCAAATGAAGAAACGTGACCAGTACCACCGTCGTCGCATGTTCGATGTCGACGCCCCCATCGATTACATCAACGAGCGCAATCGCAAGTTCAACCAGAAGCTCGAACGCTTCTACGGCCCCTACACCGACGACATCAAGGGCGATTTAGAGCGTGGTACCGCTATTTAACCGTATGTACATATTCCTTTTCTTCATAAGTCCGTTTTTGGCTCCAAACTTTTGTATCGCTTTTTTTCTCCGCTATTTTCGTAGGCCCATTCATTCGATATTTGTTTTTTTGCTGATTCACTGAATTTTCGGGCATAAAAATGGCGAGTGCAAACATTTTAAACCTTTTTATCGTGCATTTTTGGAAAACAATGGATAACTTTAAATTGATAAGGAATTTGTGTGTTTTTATGTCAAAATTAAGTGTAAATGTGCAAAACTTGAAGTGAGAAGGGTAGGAAATAATGATGTTGAGTTAGATGCGGGTTAATTAGTGCCGTCCAGGCTCCTTATCGTAGTAGACGACGCCCGGTGGCGCAGGGGAATAGCCAGGCGTCGGCTGACCGGGGTGGTACTGTTGTTGGCGATGGTTTCGGACTTGGCCTCGAGCCAGTGCCCTCTGGCGATTGTAGAGCGGGCAGCCTGTGCAGTAGCGGCAGGATAGGTAGATTGTTGCTAAAAAAAATTTATTTTAAAAGGTTCAAAAGCCGTGAAAATGGACTGATCTCTGATTTCGATTAAATCAAAAGCGGTATTTGCGTTTGATTAGTGGTAGTTCGCAAGTACGTTTTTGGTTTGAGCGAAATCGGGCGATACAAGTTTCATTTTCGCGATTTTGAGCTTTTTTGATGGTCTCGACACGAAATTGCGATTTTCGTGTCGAGACCATCAATGCGCAATCCTCACCTGCCAAAAGTAGAAAGATAGCCAAGCAAATAAGGATAATATTCCATGCCGAGATCGCATTATAGCAGCATCCACTTCCGAACCACAAAAATGTCGAGCAACAGTTGGTGTATTCATAGCCGTAGCCGCTTGTTGGACAATACGTCGGATAGCCTTAAAATGTTAAAATTCAAACTATTCAAAACCCTATGTCTTGAAAACCATACCTAATCCACTCGGACACCAATTCCCACGATTAAATCCGCTATAACTGTCGCCGCCATAGTTACCGTATCCGTTTTGGTAGCCTATATGGCCTCCACCGAAACTCATGATCACACTCTATACTGAAAATACAGAAATTAGAACCGATTAAAGGTCCAAAACTTGAGCGGTCCAAAAACCTAAAACGCCAAAAAACAAAATTAATAGTAGTGTTTACGAACGGAAAAGAGTTGCACATGACTTGCATCTCGCATTTTGGAGTGGATAAGTAAGTTCGAACTTCGAACGACCGATTGATGTATACTTTCAAGTTGTTTTGTTAATAATGTTTGGAAGTGGACAACAAAAAAGGGGCCACGCACCGGAAAAACAACAGTTACATCGTTATTTCAGGTTTTGGAGCGAGTTCCATAAAGTTGGAGGAAAAAGAACGTTAAAGTTTATGAGGTGCGCAAAATTGGAGGGTTATTTGGAATTGGAATTGGAACTGCCTGAGGGGTCATAAATCAAGACAAGCCACACGCAATATTGGTCCAGGTGTATTATACGTTGCGCGCTAGCCCAGAGGGCTAAAGGGCTCGCTTACGTGATGGCTGTCTCGCGATGAGGAGCCATTACGAATGTGATGCATAAAACGTTGAAATGAATTTGAAAGCGATCATCACTGGCGGTCGAAAAAAATCCGAAAGACGCATTGAAGCGCGACTGATGGGGGTATTTTTCGATCATCAGAAAGCAAATATTCCAAGTTTTGTCTTCAGGACTGCCTTGCATCCAAGATGGGTCGTTGTCGTCGGCTGACAACAACGATCAACGAAAGGAGGGTGGAAGACGCAAATAAATATGGCAGCGAGCCAGGAGGGGCCTCGAGGGTTGGGATGACACCATGAAAACGACGACCTCTCGGAGGCTGGGGTTTGATTATCAGGGCTTGTTTTTAGGCATGGTTGTACAAGGCAAGGACAGGAAAACTTGTAAGTTTTAAAGACCAAGAAACAAACATGAATTTGAATTTGAATCGCTTAGAATCGCTTTAAATCACGCAAGCGGAAGTTCAATTTGTACGAAATCAACTTTTAGAATAGCCACCGACCCCACCCATCGATGAATCAGCTTCTTTGTCTTTGATAACAGCTTACAACCTCGCTTAACTGACGTTTTTTTCAAGTAGCTAGACAGTTTTCTCGTCTGTTGACGAAAGAATGCAACAAACAAGCAACCCCAACAAAAATATCATTCCGATACAGAAAGGTGAATCAGCTTCACTATGCTATTACCTGTAGACACGTAAAACAGACTTTGGACAGTTTTTGAGGGTCCGAGGCACGTGGTTTTCGAAGACCAAACAACGGGGACACATTTTATGCGGGGATAAACAATACTATACAGCTTTTTCTGCAGCCTGAGGCTACAAAAAGAGGTCGCGAGGAAGGTACATGTCTAATTTTAGGAACATCAGGTTCGAGTTGGACAGTTTTTGGGTCGCTAGAGCAAAGAAAGGGCTTTGAAACTTTGAATTTGAAATTTGTAAGCTGGAGACAGAAACAGCAAAACACACGTAGGCCTTGTTGATCTTTTGGAAGGTGATGGAAAGTCAAGTGGGGAACGGGTAGCTTTTACAAGCGATAGGATTGGAAAGCATGGTTAATTTTTTTTTGATGTTTTGATCGAAATTTATAGATTGGTTTTGCGGATTTTCAACATTTTGTTGATTTTGGGAGACAGGTGAAACGTGCGAATCGACAACTACCGCGGTGGCTGCCATTGTAACTGAATCCCAAACATGTTGAAATGGAGGGTAACGGTGGGTCGTCGTTGAACCTGGGCCAGGTTGGCTGGCCTGAGGACGTCTGCGTGCACGCCAAACAAACAAGAAACGCATGGCAGCGGCGCATGACAAGCGCAGAGACTCTCGAACGGTTGAAATACAAACAGGGGCGAGAGGTCAAGTCAAGTCAGGGCTCAAAGGCAAGAATCCGGGGATCGGGAGTGGGTCCGGGAAGGAGGGTGCAAGTTTGAACACGTTAGATCGTTGCTTTTTTTAAATGTTAGGTTGTAACATTGTCCAAATTCTGAAAGACTAAATTTTGATCGTGTAAAGCAAAGGTTTGAAACATTTGTTAGCAAATTTTAATCAAAAAAAGCGTGGCCCCAGATCGATTCGAAAATCAAAACAAACTCACACGACCCTTCTTTCTTCGTTTTCGTCTTCGCATTTGTTTACTTCCCAAGGAGTTCTTTCGACTTTTTCCCTTAACTTAACCCTCACCCTATGCGTGTACTGATATCAACTTCAAGAAGCAGGGAGCACAAATCTGATTCAAAAAGCATGGTAGAGTGGTCACAAATCAAAAATGACAGAAAAGCATAAGTAAAGCTACACCACGCAATCAAACAAGAATGACAACAACTTTACATTAGAACAAGGAAATGGAAAAAAACTGATTTTCTCTTTCTCAATGACCAGCATGAAACACAAGCAAGCCCGTGATAACTGTTATAGCATGTAACGTAAGGTAGCAGTCGGCCATCGGCAACAAGCAAAAAACGGACGATGAGCAGTCGCGGTTTCGCCTTTTTCGGTCCTACTAATCATTGTAACGGAACGGGATTGCTTCGACGGGGGCTTCAATGCGTATTATTGCCAAGATTTTTTTGAATAGCGAAAAAACGGAACAATGAGGGTATAAAGGATCGGTTTGCGGGTGTTTTGCATTTGAGATTGATCGAAGATGCATGGGGATGATACATAAATTTACGGAAAAAGTAATGAAAAATTATTGTAAAAATGTTGTTTTTAAAAATTTAAACAAAAAGTGCGATTAAAAAATGTCGATCGCTCTGGCTGTGACGTATAATCAATAAAATTTATAATTTAACAGTACCAAAATCAAAACTGAAACACTAACCAACAAAAAGAGCAATAAGTAGGCAAATGTGTATACCCGAATAGTTAAAGTTACCAAAAAATACAATCAGCAAAACTGCCAGGCGCACTTCTGAGAACGATTTGAGTCACTTCCAAAAACGAAAGCGTTGAAAAAAAGGCTGATTCAAGCATTCAAACAGTGGTGGGCCTAGACGTGAAGCTGATCTTCATGTACGCGGACTCTTCATTGATAAGTTGGCGGTGATCATTGCGGCGTTTGACGAGTGTGTAGCCGTTGTAGATGGGAAACAGGCATTCGAGGTAGATGGCAAAGGCTATCGAAAACACGATGGCCGCCAGGGCGAGGAATTGGGGACACGTGAAACCGGCTGAAATGGGCGTTTTTGGCTTTTTTGACGTTTTTCTGAAAAGAAAAGCCTACGGATCGGTGATCTCATGAGAAACATGTCAAAAATGGACAACACAAAGATGCCCCAGGTGAAACAGAGCAAGAATCCAGTGACAACGCGAGCAAGAATCTGAAAATTATCGATTTTTTTGCCTTTTTCATAACAAAAAAGCCAAAAAGTGTCATAAAATTGACTAAAAACCCACCTCAGCCACCAAAAAAGGGATCATAATCCAGTCATTTTCCGTCGAAATGCCTTTATAATACAAAAATGCCATTACCGCAAAGAAAAACGCCAAAATTCCAAACGCAATCTCTCCAGGTTCGTCAAAACTTCGATAACCGATGAAAAGACTCAAACCCAAATAGAAAAGCGTTGCCAAGAAGGACAAAACCTTCAAAGCTGGCTGAAATGTGTTTATTTACATTAAAACCACCCTTAAAGGCGATAAAAACCAACCAAAAGCGACCAACACCGGCAAAAAGTTTCATTGAACCGTTGATCGAACTCGTCCATGACTCCTCAATCCGATTTATCAGATTGTCGCCGCCGCGAAAGCCCGGAATTGCCAGTCTAACGGTGATTATTCACATTCACGGACAGATGGGTCCCGATCGTTTGCCTTGAGGCCCTCGGGCTAGTACGACGGCAGTTGTGAAATGACTATTTTGATGGTTGCTGCCTTTCGACCGGAGGCTGCATGGAAGCAGCAAGGCAATGGATGCAAAAAAAACAGAAACAGTTGCAAAAAACGTGTGTAGGGATGACTTCGGCACGCGTTGGTTGAAACAAGGAAGGCAGGCAAAAAACCTGGAAGGGTATCTGTTTAGTTGGAATTGGAAGTCTGGAAAGGAAATGGAACAAAGTAAAGCGATGGGTAGCCGGAAAATGGCAAGATTGGAAGGGCTTGTAAACGATTATTGTGAGGAACGATAGACAACAGCTGGCAACTGTGGCGTGGCGTGCCTATGACTGGACAATGGCTTATGGCCGCGATATGGGGGGTTGGATATAAACAAAAGTTGGGACAGCATCAAATGGAAAGTTTTAAAAGGGCATTTGGAGGGCTAAGTGTGACGAAATTTGCGCGCAATGACATACAGTATACCTAAAATGGCCCAAAACGCTTCAAAACGGCACTTTTTTTGACTTTTACATCAAATATGCAACTAAAAAGCATAAACTTAAACAAAGTAAGCTTCCAAAAAGTGTGAATCATCACGCAATTGATAAACACAACCAACAAAAAGCGTCTTTATAGCCTATCTGTCCCTTGAAATCTAGCCAGGGTGGCAAAATTAGCCATTTTTCACCGATCAAAATTAGTCACCGATAAAAACAATGACTATTTAGCTATATTTATCCGCCCTCCACCAAGCTGGTGCCCCATAAACTTCGACCGCGGCCGTCCTGCCTCAAAAAAAGCAAGCTTAACGGCGCCCGAAAAACGGAGGAATCAAAACTCAATTATCGGATTAAAACGTGCCGCGACTGTCTTTAAAAAACATTAAATGTAATATAAACGGAGGGCATCGATTACGTTTTGAACGTTAAAAAGTTAAAATTAAACTTTCTAGTCGACCAAAAGCGCATTTCTGCCTATAAAGGCGGGAGGCAGGTGAGCCGTGCGCATGTGTGCGTAAAGCTGGAATCAATCTGCCCTGACAGGGCCTGATGTGAAGTCTCTAACCAAATAACAACGCTTGTTCATCGTGATTGACCCCTATTTTGGCTGACATGGAAGGAAAGCGTGAGTCAATGCCCACCGGGTTGGCCGCCGACGAGTTGATTCAAAATTCAGACCCCAAGGCTGACCAAGCGAAAGTGAACGGTGTTCACCCCCTGACAGCGGCCCACTTTTTCCATCACTTTCGACGCTGCCAACTTTATGGATCATCGAAAACACACGTCCCCTTCCCGTTCTGTTGGTGCTGAAAAACAGCTACACACCCCTCGGGGCCGGGAACAACTGCCAAGCCAAAGGCGGGTCCAATCCAGGCCAGCTTTTTCAAGTGCCTCGCAGGTAAGCGCATCAATGCACTGGCTAGCTGAAGGTGGAAGTGAAAGTGAGCGGTCGGCGATAGCCCGAGGGGTACATTGGAAGCAAACTGACCGGACGAACGGCCTCTCCCTTGCGGACTTGGCTTTTGTTAACGATCGCTAACAATTGTCTGGGTGAAGCCTGGATGCTTGGTCAAAGATCTGGGAAGCTGTAAAGCCCGGAAGCGGTGTGACTGGTAGAAAAAAGGGACACTTTAATGGAGGCTTTTGTGGTGATCGCTTTCGGGTTTGACATTGGAAAGGTACTTGAGGGCGCTATTAGTTTTTGGAGGGGTGGTTTTTTGGGGGATTGGATAAATATTGCAAAAAATAGAGTAAAAAAATTGAAAACAAGATGGAAAATTTTCTAAAAAGTTTATTCACGTCATCTTCTCTTTAATTTTAATTCATAATTTTCCCAAACATAGCTCAAATGACATCATCAAACTGATTAATAACACAATTGACCCCATACTGTACCAGTGCAATGGCCCTGGCCAACTTGACACCCCCTTCTTTTCGAGCATTCACATCAGTCGCTTTCTCAATTTCAGAAACAATATCATAAACATGGCTCAGTGTAGCCGCAGCATAAACGTTCTTTTCACTGATCGAATACAACAAATGCCGAGCTTGAGGTAGTGTTGGACTCATGTTTGGATTGATGAAGCATCTTTCTGTTTTAGACACCCTGTTCGAATACCATTTAGCAATGCTGCCACCAAATTGAACTCGCTGATCAAGGTCTCGCACACGATACAGAAGTCGTTCACTGGCTGTGGCAAACTTTTTGACCTGATTTGCGGCATCTGCAATTTCCGGATGCTTTTTCACAAGCGATTTTACGACTTTCTGCAGATCGTGGACATAGCTGTGAACCAATTGTTCGGCAAAGATTGTCACATTCAAAGGAATGACAGTCTTATCGGCATAGGACCGCGCTAATTCTGCCCAAAACTGCCCCAGGGCTCTATGAACGGCAAAGTTTCTGGTATCGAAAATGTGTTCTTCGGCAAAGACGGTTTCGTAAAGGCTGTGATAGAGGGGGTACTCGGTCCATGTCGCATTTCTGTATTTGAAATCAATCACTGGGACGCCGATGTAATTGAGAAAACCGGCCATGTCGGAACTGCCGCCAGGGATGTCCATTTGCGGGTAATCGGGGTGATTTGGGATGGATGTCGATGGGAATGTGTGGAACCATGTATCAAAGAGGGTTTTTCGGCCGGCTTGGATTTCTTTTTCCATGGGATTTGGGATTAGTTTGGCTGTTTCGATGACTTGGGCGTACATTGACGGGATTGTGTCGGCGGCGCTTAAAATGGGCACCTTTTTGGTATACTGTAGGTTACATTAGATGGATGGAAACTTACAAGGAATCGTTGGACTTGATTGAGTCAACATTCAAATAAACAATAGCCCTTTCAGACAGCTGTTTTTCGAACTCTTCGATGAATTCCGTCGAACCCATAAGGCCATATTCCTCAGCATCCCAAGCACAAAACATGATTGTCCGGGCTGGCCTCCAATTTGTTTGCTTCATCGTTTTGACGAAAGCACGAGCGACTTCGGCCAAGACTGCTGTTCCACTGCTAGGATCCAGGCTACCGTACACCCAGGCATCGTAATGATTGCCCAAAATCACATATTGGTCAGGTTCGACCGCGCCTTTGATATATCCGACGATGTTTCTGATGGTTCTAATTTCAAGTTTTGAGTTAACGTCAACTTTGATCACAGAATTTGAGTCATTAAGACCCGGGCCAAAGCGATATGTAAAGTTGAATCCGCCTTGCCAGTCATTTGGTGCCTCAAATCCGGACAAGCGCGATAAAATGTGGTAAGCATCGCCGTATGAAAGTGGAATCACCGGTATCTTTGGAATGATCTGTTTTTCGTACGCCTCTTCGACGGTTCGAGTTGAATAGCCGTCTTTGATCGCTGGAACTAGCGGGGTTAAAATGTCTCCACCAGTACCAACTTCCAAGGATCCTCTTTGGACACCGCCGGAGGGCATCCATTCAGAGAAGGGATATGTTTTGGCTGAAATTTGACTTTTTCATCATTCTATTTTTCAATTGTCAATACTCACATGGATCAGTACCATCCTTGGCCACCTCGGCAGGATCCGAAAACAAAATAACAGCTTTAGCCCCATATTTCTGTGCCAATTTCACTTTATTTCCCCGGTAGCAAACTCCATACCGAATAATAACTATCTTGTCTTTGACGCTGACTCCGGCCATTTTTAAAGTTTGAAAGTTCTCTTCCAAGCCATAGTGAGCATAGACAGGTTCACCAATTGCGGTTCCATTTCCGGAATACGCCAGCCACTGAACACCGGCACCAGGAGTGCTTTGTTCAGATGGGATGATTACCGGACTCGTGCCATTTGTTTTGAAATACGTCGTTCCAGTAGCTTTATCAATGATTGAAACGTGATTTGGGTTATTGTAGTCAGGATAGCTCAACAGAGCGTTGTATTCTTTGAAATGGACATCTTCAAGGCCGGCACGTTTCCAAAGATTGGCGATAGTCTCGGCGACACGGGCATTTTGTGGGGTGCCGGCAACATGGGGCTCGGCGGTGATGGCGATCAGATTTTCTCGAATTTTGAGACCGTCGACGTTGTTTATTAGGACGGATTGGGTCTTGGCACGGTTTGCTGGAATGGAAATTGAATCATTGGCATATTTCAGTAAACCAGGCTAAACTTACGGTCAAGATCATCATATCCATATACAAGAAGAATGAAAAAAGAAATTATGAGAAGATGGATCGTGCGCATTTTTCTGAAATTTGCCGAAATGAACGACCGAAAGAAACGTTTTCAGACAGTCAAAAGTTTGTATGTTATTTATTGTCTGTGAAAGTCTTCCCAATCGCTCAAAAATGAACTAAAATAGTCACAGGCAATAAATAATCAGTCTCATCATCATTATGACCATTTTAATTGCTTTTTATATGTTGATTTTTAATGTCACTTTTATGACTTTTTAAAGGGCCTGTACAACTTAACTTTATTCAAGCAGCTTTTGATGCAATTAAATAAATACAAAATTTTTCAGGAGCGATGCTACAGCAATTGAAATGCTTTTAACTTACTGGAAAAAAATTTCAGCAACGAACTTTGTTTGCATACTTTTATTATAGAACTTACACAAAACTACAAATTGTGAGAATACAGATTGTGTTTCAAAAAATTAACAATCAGATAACATCGTCAAACTGATTAATAACACAATTGACGCCATACTGTACCAAGGCAATAGCCCTGGTCAATTTGACACCTAATTCTTTTCTGGTGTTCACATCAGTCGCCTTTTCGATTTCAGAAACAATGTCATAAACTTGACTCATTGTAGCAGCGGCATAATGGTTCTTTTCACTGATTGAATACAACAAGTGTCTATTCTGAGGTTGTTCTGGGCTCATGTTCGGATTGATGAAGCATCTTTCTGTTTTTAACACCCTGTTCGAATACCATCTAGCCATGCTGACGTCAGTTGAAACTCGCTGATCAAGGTCTCGCACACGTTTCAGAAGCCGTTCACTGGCTGTTTCAAACTTTTCAACCTGATCTGCGGCATCAGCTATTTCAGGATGCTCGTGCACAAGCGTGTCTACAGTTTTCCACAGATCGTAGACGTAGCCGAAAAGCAATTGTTCGGCAAAGATTGTCACATTGAGAGGAATAACAGTCTTGTCCGCATAGGACCTCGCCAATTCCGCCCAAAACTGTCCAATCGATCGGTGAATGGCAAAATTTCTGTCGAAAATATGTTCCGGGGCAAACATTGTTTCATAGAGGCTGTGATAGAGCGGATATTGAGCCCAACTCGCATTTTTGTAAGTAAAATTGATTACTGGGACGCCGATATAGTTGAGAAAGCCAGCCATGTCAGAACTGCCGCTTGGGATGTCCATTTCTGGGTAGTCTCGGTGATATGAAAAAGTTGTTGGTGAAAATGTTTTAAACCATGTGTCGTAGACGGTTTTTCGGCCAGCTAGGATTTCATCTTCCACGGGATTTTGGATTACTTTGGCTGTTTCGACGACCTGGGCAAACATTGATGGAATGGTTTGGGCCGAACTTAAAGTGGGCACTTTTTTGGTACTGTAGATATCGTTTTAAAGTTAAACTTACAAAGAGCCATTAGACTTGATGTTGTCAACGTTCAAATAAACAATAGCCCTTTCAGATAGCTGTGTTTCAAACTCTTCGACAAACTCTGTCGAGCCTATGAGACCATGTTCTTCAGCGTCCCACGCACAAAACATGATTGTTCTTGCCGGTCTCCAACTCGTTTGTTTCATCGTTTCGACAAAAGCCCGAGCAACTTCGGCCAAGACAGCCGTTCCGCTGCCAGGATCTATGCTACCGTACACCCAGGCATCGTAATGATTGCCCAAAATCACATATTGGTCAGGTTCGGTTGCTCCTTTGATGTAGCCGACGATGTTTCTGATGGTTCTAGTCTCTAATTTTGAGTTTACTTCAACTTTGAGAACAAAGTCTTGGCCATCGAGTCCAGGACCATAGTGATATGTGAAATTTAACCCGCCTTGCCAGTCCTTTGGCGCTACCTTTCCGGGTAAACGCTTTAAGATCTCGTAAGCATCGGCGTATGGAAGTGGAATCACCGGAATCTTTGGAATGATCTGCTTTTCATACGCTTCTTCGACGGTCATAGTTGGATAGCCGTCTTTGATCGCTGGAACTAGAGGGGTTAAAATATCGCCGCCAGAGGACACTTTCAAGGATCCTCTTTGAACACCACCGCGGGGCATCCATTCGGTGTTTGGATACGTGTTGGCTGAAATTAACTTTGCATTTTTAGATTCAATTAATGTAACTCACATGGATCTGTACCGTGCACTGCCGCTTCGGCCGGATCTGAATACAAAATAACAGCTATAGCCCCATATTTTTGTGCTAATTTCACTTTATTTCCACGGTAGTTACGTCCATAGCGTATAACCACAATTTTGTCTTTGATGCTGACTCCGGCCGATTTTAACTGTTCAAAATCCTCTTCCCGACCATAGTTAGCGTAGATAGGTTCACCGATTGCTGTTCCATTTCCGGAATACGCCAGCCATTGAACGCCGGCACCAGGAGTGCTCTGCTCGGATGGAATGATAATCGGACTCGTGCCATTTGTTTTGAAATACGTCGTTCCAGTGCTTTTATCAATGATTGAGACGTGATTTGGGTTATTGTAGTCAGGCACACAAAACGGGAGTTTAAAACATCGGGTGTTTGACTGAGCCTAGAACATCAAATGTTTGAAATGCAATGACTTGGGTGTTCAACTTTTTAAACCTTTGGGAGTTTACCTTCATTGTTTGCGTTGCGACACAGCGAGTGTTGAATACACCAAACATTTTGGTGTTTGAAACGTTATTCAACGGCGTGCTTCGGACAAAACTCTAATGACTAGTTTCTAAAACTCTAGGTGTTTAAGCTTCCGGATTCGTTTGAAGACGCGCTGCAGTCATCGATTGAGGCTGGTGCAGGCCGACGAAGCCTCAGTCTTTGTTCTAGAAAAACGATGACAAAGGTTTGTTTGTTGTTTGCCATGTTTGTTATATTTGCGCCATAATTTGTTGTTTTCTGATGCTAATGACCGTTGATGCGCCGTAGAAGCTGTAACTGCAGGTAAGAGTTCTAATATTGACATGTTTAAGTGTATTATGGGATTCCTTTTAGTGTCCTGTAAGTCTCGGGTCAACGTCGATTACGAGTACGTTCAAACGAACAATCTTTTGGTTTGTAGAAACTGGGTAACAAGTACATTGTAATCAGTATATGTTTTCAGTACTCACCCCAAATGCTTAGCTCACACAGTCACCAACTCGAGTTTCAAACGTTTCGGTGAGTTTAATCGGTTGAATTATATATAATTTGTAACCCTTTTGACTTTCAGTACCTATGTCAAACGCATTCACGATACAATAACGACACCACTCACAAACGGCACCATAAATACCGGTAAGCTTTTAAATTTTACGTCCAGTCAGCAAATCCAAAGTGTTCAGTTTACAGATTTCGTTCTTCTTCAACCGAATCCACCTTCAAACATACGTGTTTCCTTGCCCTTTCAACATCATCTCCCGCCACCAGTCCAAAAGTAATAATGCAACCGCGTCAGTACGTTCGACTCATCAAGGTCGCTGAGCTTATTTTACAGTTTTCCAAGTGTTTTAATATTATTGTTTGTTGTTGTTTATAAGTAATAAAGTTGTTAGATGCACTATTTGAGTGAACCCAATGCAAGTCAATCCGCATATTGCACGCAAATGAAGGGGAAGGTTGAAGCAAATGATTAAATTATCAAACACCCGATGTTGCACATAAAAAACAATAATGATTTGTAGGTCAAACACCCGCTGTGTAAACGGCTCCAACAAAACACCCAATGGTTAGAACCGAAAACTAAAGTGTTTACTATAGAAGTCATTGGGTGTTTTGTAGCTTGCACAGCAGTGGTTGCCACGATGAACAGCGGAGTTTTGGACCAAATCCAGGACACCGTTGTTTAAAGAACCAAACACTCCGCGTCTAACCTTGTAAACTCCCGCTTTGTGTGGGATAGCTGAGGAGAGCTTCGTATTCTTTGAAATGAACATCTTCGAGGCCGGCACATTTCCAAAGATTGGCGATAGTCTCGGCAACATGGGCATTTTCAGGAGTGCCAGCAACATGGGGCTCGGCGGTGAGGGCTCTTAGATTTTCCTTGATTTCGAGGCCGTCGACATTGTTGATTAGGACAGATTGGGTCTTGGCCCGGTTTGCTGGAATGGAAATTGAATGATTAGCACATTTCAGTAAACTTGGCTTAACTTACGATCAAGGTCGATTCCACAGACGAAAAGAATAAAAGCAAAGATTAGTAGAAATTGTAGGTTTCGCATTTTTTCTTGAAATTTAACAAAAACCTTGCAATTCTTGATGAATGTGCAAACTGGTGATGAATTGCAGCTTTTATACAAATTTTGTAAGAAATATAACTTTTGCTCAAATCGATGCCGCATAATAGCGATGAATAGGCAGTCACGAGGAAATGCTTTTTGTTTTCAAATGTCATCATGTGAATTTAATTTTATTTTCAATTATAATTGTTCAATAAATATGCACACGTTGGAATAAACCCTTCACCAAAGTTATACAAAATGAATACAAACACCCCAGCTCAAAAACGGATTTTCAAATGGCAGCATCAAAAGTTTTCACGGCACACTGAACCCCCAACTGGACAAGCGAAATAGCACTCGCAAGCTCCCGGCCAGCTGCCACCTTATCTCTGGTCGTTTTGGCGTTAACAAGGTCATAAACGGAATCATAAACTGTTGACATGACCGTTGAAGAGTAGCAATCCTTGTCACTGGTGGAATATAGCAGATGCCGTTTTGTTGGTGAACCTGGTTGGCCTCTTGGGTTGATAAAGCATCGCTCGACTTTCATCAGACGGCGTGAAAGCTGGGAAATGCGTTGATCTGGATTTAGGAAGTCGTGGTTGCGCTGTTTGAGGGCTGTGATCTCGGATTCGACTTGACGGGCGCGGTGGACAAAGTGCTGGAATATCGATTGATTATCGATTGGTTATTGATTGCATATTGACTGATTATTGATTGACTATCGATTAGTCATTGATCGATTATCGATCTTGGTTATCGACTGACTATTTGTCGACCAACTGCTTATCGAATGAATATCGATTGATTATTGATTGAATAACAATTTATCACAGAAAAAGTCCAAATTGTACAAACCTGGCAGTGTTTGATCAAATGGCTCAACTGAACCCGTGCATCTTCAGCTTCCGGATACCGATGTTTCAACGGCTCAATGGCAACCTTCAAATCATGGACATAGTTGTTCAACAATTGCTCTGCCAGAATTGAAATATTGATCGGAATAATAGGTTGATCAGCAAACTTCCGTGCCAACTCAGCCCAGAATTGGCCAACCGCTTTATGAACGGCAAAATCATTGGTATCAAAAATGTGTTCACTGACAAAGGGCGTCTCATACATCGAGTGATAGAGAGGGTATTCTGACCAGGAAGTGTTCCGATACAGGAAATCAACGACAGGAATGCCCAAAAAGTTTAGAAAACCAGACTGGTCAGAGCCACCACCTGGGACTGGCATGTCCGGGAAGTCGGGGTAGGATGGAGTTTTGTTTCCAGGGAAGGCACGGACCCATGTATCGTAGACAGTTTTGCGAGCACGCTTGATTTCGGATTTCATGGGGTTTGGGATGCGTTTGGCGGTGTCCACGACGACTTGGAAGAGGGACGGGATTGTGTTGGCTTCGCTAAATTGAGATAAATATTTTAAAATTGTTAATAAAAAATTAGATTTTGAAACAGTCAAAATGGTAGCAAAAATGTAGTTCGTTAAAGAAGATTGCCGATTTAAAGCTGAAAAACTCACAAAGAAAGATTAGAATGAATAGTATCAACATTCAAGTAAACCACAGCCCGCTCAGTCAACTGCTTCTCAAATTCTTCCAAGAATTCCGTCGATCCGACTAAACCGAACTCCTCGGCGTCCCAATTACAGAACATAATTGTCCGAGCCGGTCTCCAATGCGTATCTTTCATCGTTTGGACCAGTGCTCGTCCAACTTCGGCCAATGTAGCCGTTCCACTGTTCGGATCCATGGCTCCATACACCCAGGCGTCGTAATGATTACCTAGAATAACGTACTGATCTGGTTCGACTGCGCCTTTGATGTATCCGACAACATTTCGAATGTGCTTCTTTTTCAAGGTTGACCGAACATCAACTTTGATCGTCGTTCCGGCATCTTTGAACCCTGGCCCAAGGCGATAAGTAAAATTGAGCCCGCCTTGCCAGTCTAATGGCACTGGGCGGCCGTTGAGACGGGAAATGACTTCATAAGCGTCGCCATAGGAGATCGGAAGGACTGGGATTTTAGGGAGGACGTGTTGAGCGTAGGCTTCATCGATAGTACGAGTCGGATAGACATCAGCTTTCGATGGCACGAGCGGTGTCAGAGGGTCGCCATCGCCGTTCATGACGGATCCGCGCTGGACACCGCCAGAGGGCAGCCATTCGGAATTGGGGTAGAGTTGGGAAAAGTCAGTGTCATTTTTGGCAACTTCAGCTGGGTCGGAGAACAAAACGACGGCGATGGCACCGGCTTTTTGAGCGGCGGCTACTTTATCGCCGCGGAAACAGAATCCATACCGAATGATGGCAACGCGGCCTTTGACGCTGATTCCGAGCTTTTCTAATCTCTCGAAATCTTGTTGCCGACCATAATGGGCATAAACTGGCTCGCCTTGAACTGTCCCAGCAGCTGCGTAGGCTACCCATTGAACGCCGGCACCTGGGGCTGATTGCTCGGAGGGAATAATGACCGGGCTGGTGCCATTCGATTTGAAGACTGCTTTGCCAGCTCTATCGATTACGCTGACATGATTTGGGGCATCATAGTCGGGATAGCTGAGAAGGACATCATACTCGACGAAATGGACATTTTCGAGGCCATTAGCCTTCCAAATTCGACTTATTGTATCAGCTACTCTGGCGTTTGCAGGCGTACCTGCAACATGGGGCTCTGGGGTGATGGCACGTAGGTTTTGGCGGATTTTTGTGCCATTAACGGATTTTATTAGATGATCGCCGATTGAGAGTCGGATTTCTGAAACAAAACCATCCTTAAGTTAGAAAAAATGTGATTCAAATTTACCGTCGAAAGTTTTTAGTTTTGGCGGCACACTAACATGATTATTGTGATACTTTCCAGCAAAACTGATACAAACTATTGCAACCACAGCAAAGCCCAGCAGCGCCAAGGCCGTCGTCATGTTACTGCTGCACAGGTTGGCTGAAAATTATTTGTACAATCTTGGAAATAATCAAACTTTGACCATCAATGGTGTCAAGAATGTCACTTGACTCTTTCCGTTCCCACGTTTTTACAGCTGATTAGACTTGACAACACTTCTATCCAAAATGATTGACTAAACTTGTGAATCCAAACATGGTCAACGGAAAATAACAGACACGTTTGATGGCTACTTACCTGTTGGATCCTTATCTTTCGGCAGCATGATTATAACTACTTATCAATGGGTAATTTTGAGTTCCAGCATGAAACGGATAAAAATTGAAATACTATTTGCAACCCACCAAGATTTGACGGCCTCGATCGACAGCAACGTGATTGAACACGGCTCGGATCAAAGCCTTTGACACCGAGAACAAGTGCTTTTTCCCCCAGCAAAAAGCATCGATGGCCTCCATCGGCACATGAGGGCCATCAATTTGCTTTGCTTTGGGGCATAAAATGAGTGACCAGGTGGTGTTGGCAGATACGAGGGTTTTATTTATGGATTGGAAGAGGGTAAAAGCAGGGAAAATTGACAACCGTGGCAACTAATGCGAACTGGATGCAACATTGATTGAAATTTTAAAGACAATTAAAATTTTGGTTCAGACATTTGTTTTGTTTGAACACAGTATTGTATTTTATTGTATCTGTAGTCAAAGGAGATTCCCAAATGACGAAATTAAACAAAGCTATAGGACAGATGCAATGTCTAAGTGCGCAACTGACAAAAACTAACAAAATCTAATGTGTGGAAATGTGTTAAACTTGCAAAAAGACAACATCGGCATTTACTGGCCTTCAACTTACCTAGAAGTTTTGGAACGAATTCTTTTTACAGATGTGTCGCCTGATATCAGTATTTATTAACTGTTTCTCATACTCTTATGTAGTGAGAGTCAAGTGTTAGCCACCTCACATGACGTGGCATATTATTAGGTGGTGTGGTTATAAAAAGCACATTAAAAAAGCATATCAAAAATAATACCATCGTAAAGAAATATTATGCTTGAGCTGAGCGATCGTCCCGCACAATAATGTTCAAAAAGTCATAACAGGTAGTCAAAATATTTTTGGTTATCAAAATAAAACAGCGTCTAATATGACAGATAATAAGCCTCCCACTGCAAGTCTTCGTAATAAATCACAACGTTTCGGAAAGGTGCCGCCGCCGCTTCGCCAAAGTTGCAACTGTTTACTGAAAAGGCAGATGGTGTACTTGGGGATAGTTACATACAATTGAAATGTGGTCGACTGTGCCTTAATTTACGTTTATCATTCTGCATGTTATCCTGGCAAAATTGACCTTTTATTGTGAATTTTTGTAACTTCACCCCGTAAGACAACCCTTTGTCATATTTTGAGACACTAGATTTGCATTTTATTTGTATCTGCATTCCCAAGAAGTTCCCAAATAAATTATAAAAAAAAGTTTAAAGTAACAAATAGTCAAACCATTTAGGTTATCACAGAAAAACTGCATTTAAATTGGTATATAGTAACAATAACGCCTCACATAAGTTTCAATAACAACGTGAGGGAAAGGTGGTAACTTATCCCCAATCCAACCCGCCAACTGTTTACGCAATACACGGCTACCGTCATCTACAACGCTAGAATCCGGGTTGCGAGAAACAGCTACATACAACTCAAATGTGTCCGATTGTGCCTAAATTGATGTTATCATTTTGAAAGTATTATATAGAATAAAAACATACTCTAAGAAACTCGACCAAATCACCTGATGCAAAAAGTTTAGTACAACTTTTTATGTTACGCATGGTCACTTTTTCCAACTTGTTCTTTTGATACTTCATAATATCTGCCATCCATGTTGCGGTGGGAATAAACTTGTTCACACTTAAAGCAGTAAGGTGTGGAAAAAATTTGAAAAAAGAGCCAAAGTTGAATTCATTTTCGTTAGCACGTATTTGAATACTTTTGCATTCAATAAGTAAATTATTCCATATATCCGATGTCAACATTTGTTGACTTATATGTTGTATGGAAAACTTGTTAGTTAAAATAACTACCTCATCTTCGCCAAAGACAATAATTTCCGATGGCGCAAGCCAACCTAGTTTTTTTCGCTTTACAATACACTTCCCATCGACGACATCCAAGGTTAATCTTTTCTTTTTAAATGCAATTACTTTTGGTGGACAAATGGATTCAGTGCCAGCGGCAATCTGGAGACGGTAGCGTTCGACAGGGGTAGAGAGCTCGTGGAGACGGCATCGAAGGCCATAAGCTAGTTTGGAGATAGGGTAAGGCATGGTTGGGGGAGTAAAATGTGGAATATAATAACGCTTGGGAAATAGACAATACTAAGTAAAGCACAGCGCGGAAAGCTAGAAAAAGCTAAAAATTGTCCTCCCAATGCGCGAGCATTACAAGGTCCAAAAATACGATCAATACACACACGCCCACACATTGCAATTTCAATAATTTGTGTAAAACATGCAGTCAGAGGTCCTTAAGTTGTTTTTGTTTTGTTAATCTTTCAAGTCTGTTTATTTTTTGTAATCAGCACTTTTTGCAACTGCGACTTTTCAGGTGTCCATCCAAACCCGATAAGACAACCCCCAAATCCCGCCATGTCCCAAGATTTGCACCCCTTTCTCCACAGCTATGCATGAAGCCGTCGGCCCCGTGTCAGGTGATGAAACATCCGCAGTCCCGGAGTTGGCCCCAACTCGTCGGGGCCGATAACCAAAGCCGTATCGGGTCAGGGGCTCGCTCACAGCCGGAGCTTTTGGGGTCCGCGTGTGTTTACCCTGTGCTTGTATTTACGACTTTGACAAGCCCCGGACCCCCAGATTAGGCGTCCAATACGTCGTTGGTCTCGGGGTCTTTAGTGATACATGGCGAGGTCCAAACTGGACGAAGATCTGGTTTATGGTTTTGTTTGGAGATTGGAAGAATCAGCTAACAGACAGAGATATGCTTTGGGTTATCGGAGGTACTGTATTTTCAACTTGGACTTTAAAAATTCAATCAATAATGCAATTTGAAAAACAAAAGATTACGGTAGCATCCAGAAACTAATAAAATCAAAGCCCCTTGCCTCCAAATCGAAGATCGTCCGCGGAAGCCGGCCGTGTTTTTGCACCTTCCGTCGCCATCACCAGAAGTATTGTCTGTCCCCGGCGATTGCGCAAAGCCGCCAAATGCCAGCCTCCGGCGCCACCGGGCTGTCGTCGCCCGTGAATAGAAGCACTTGTACCTCAACCCTCAACCCCATTATGGACGGATGAGTCTACGCTATTATGTATTTTGGCATCGACATCGTCATCGAGGTGCAGCTCGCCACAAAAAACATAAAACATTTGATCGGCTGAATCGCGCCGATGCGATAGTGCCAGATTTGCTTCCTTTTGCGCTTTCTGCCCTCAATACGATGTGTCCGATAACGTATTTCTGCCTTGGTGCCACCACATTGATATGCAAATATTCGCGGCGGCGCGAGAGGGCACCCATGAATGGAATGCCATCGCCGTTGCTTAACGATCTGCGCGTTTGGTTCGATGTTCTCACCTGGCTGGCAGTGGAAGCGAGCGAAATCATAAAAAGGCTTCCATGAGCGGGCTGGATGGATGGCTGGTCTGATCGGGGTCGGCTGAGACGTTAGCAGGCAAGCTAGAAAACAGTCATTGGGCAAAGCGGCTCTGCGTCCGTAAAAGGGGCCGAGACCCTGCCCTGCTTTGGAAAGGCCGAATTCACGGCTGAGTCAAGGCTTGGCTTCCCCCTGCCTAGGCGGTCGGTGTTAGCAGCTCCCCAGCCCTGCCGGAGGTGATCGTGGTCGTCGCCATTTGCCAGCCGTTGCCTTCGGCTGGATGTTGTGAGGACCCCGGCGCCAATCGACGCCTGCGTCATCACCTCACCTCGCCATCTTAAAACTGAGACTGGCGGCTGTGGGGCTGGGCTGAGATTACGGTGGCCGGCTCGGAGGGAATGAAATTGTTGCGCACGAAGTCGGGCGGTTAGGGCTTTGTTTGTGATTTCGAGGGGTGCAGTTACAGAAAGTGGGGACATGAAAGGGTTTGAAACCTCTGGAAGAAGGTCGATAGCAAGATAGCGCAGGTCCATAAGGCCGCCGAGACACAATACGGCAGCTCAAAGCAACTTGATAAAAGCATATGATGTATCTTTGAAGTCGGATATCAACCCCCACACCCGACCCACACCATATCGGCCACCGCCCAACTGATAAGCCCACTCAAAACCCATGAACCACCAAAGACCTTCTTCTTCGCCCCTCATGGCTCACCTCACCTGTGCAGTCATTTCCATCACAACAAAAAAGGAAACAAAAACCCTCTTTCCTCACTTCTTCCATGCTAAGTATGTTTTTCTTCCCCTCCGACCTGCCATCCATCCCCATTGGCGTCGATGTCGATCCTACCCGACTCGCATCCACAGAATGTCAGACTCATGATTCCCGCCGCCGTTTCACACCCTCTAGCAGCTTCCCGAGAATCGCATCACAGACTCTGTCTTTTAAAGCACCAGCCAAGGGGCAGAGAGCACGGCGCAACATGCGCTGATCAAGGAAGGCTTCGTCATCACTTCTCGTTCGAGATCGGAGGCCGGCCCTCGCCTCTCTGGGCTGCTTCGGAGACTGCCTTATGTGTCGATGAATGGGATCGCGGAACATGCGTCTCTCGACGAGCTGCCTCATGTGAGCTAGCTGGTTGGTGGTGTTGCCCCTGCTTACTGACAGCTTTTTCCGATACTTTTCATTCCGCTCTTGTGTTTTTGGTCTGGGGCTGGGGGAGAGCTTAGTCAGTTGGATGGTTACGGTCGATCTGGCCTAAATTGGCATCACTGGAGACGGATTTGGAAGAAAATTTCTTGTTTTTGGTTTAAGATAGTCGGATGTGGTGGCAATGGTCACCTTTGACGTGTTTTCATGCAAATAGCTTTCAAAGACATTGCGAATGTCCGATGAATGGCCAGTTTTCTGACCCTTTAGTTCGTCCAGGGTGCCTTTAGCGCTTTAGCGGTGCCGCGGGTCTGCGCGACTGGTCGGAAGGGAGGGGCGAGAAAGGCGCTTCTTCCCGATCCGTAACAAAGCCCTTTTTTCCTCAAACGCTGTCTTTGGGATGGATGATGACCATTGGGGGTGCCAGGAAGGTGTTTCGTCTTGCCACAGCCTCGCAGGCCCTAGCCAATCAGCCCAAATCTTGCTTTTTTCTAGTTTGCAGCCCCCGAAATCGCGTTCCCACCCCAAAGGCTACCGTATCCAGCCCTCAGATTTGCCCCAACACTGACACTGGTCATTTCAATTCCAGTAAACTCACCTTTCTTCACCGCTATTTGACTTTTCACCCCGCCCGGAAGCTATCAACACACCTGACCATCCCAACTAACACTCGTCCATCTCCACCTCCCCGTGTCGTATAATACTTTCATGTCCCTCCATGTGTCTATTTCACTCCCAATGTTCTGTCGTCCGCAAAAAGCGCGACTTCCTCCGATTTTATCGCTCTGAATCTCATTTATTTCAAAAATCGCTACCAATTGAAAGGAAAAGCGCGTCCCAAACAGCCCTTTTTGACAGTGCGGATGTTGTGAATGGCCAATTTTTCAATGTTTTCCCCCTTACTTATGGCTAGGGCGTCCATCCGCTCCTCCAAAAAAGGGGTGTCATCTCGACTCAACGAAAGCCCTTATCGCGTTTAGCCACTTACCGGCTTTTGGCACACCAGCCGAAGCAGCAAGCATCCTCTAAGCTGGCTGGCATGAGATCCAGTGGTCTATCTGTCAGCTTCGCTAGCTTGAGAGTGTGAGCCATCTCCAACAAAGCTGGTATGGCCCAATGATGCCATATTTGCATAATGCATTGGGACAGGGCTGGTGGATTTCCCGCAGGCGCGAAATACCGGAGCAAAGGCTTTAGCCGGATAGAATGAAGCAATGGCCGGGATTACGTACTTTGTTTGAAGGCTATACGCAAAACGCCTCAAGTGGCCTTGCGCCTCAGGGCGTGGATGGGTGTGTTAGCCGGCGTTAGCTCAAAGTTGAGAGGCACATCTTCCGTCTATGGAGATGGAGCTATCTCATCCGCAGGTTTTTGGCGGCACAAGGGCCGGATGACGGGGGTGTTTAAAACGAAGGACGACGAAGAAGGGTAAGGGTTTCGCCTTCGTTTTTAGCTCTGAAGGCGAAGGCCGTTTTTCGGATTATGCAATGGATGGATGGGATGCGCGCAATTGCGTATGGCCTTCTAACCAGGCGTTTGGGGGGTTTCATGGAGGTCTGCCATTTGAATTGGGAGCGATAATTTTGGAACTCGCAGATGGGTGGGACACGCTTTCACACCTTTTTGACACCTTATTTGTCTCTTTTAGCACGGGTATTGCCAAATAGGTGTAGATTTGTTTGTTTACTTCTTTCCGACAGTTTTCTCTTCCTCACTTTTTTCATAATAGGCCCAAATTGGTGTGACAAATCCACCATCTAGCTGTCTGCACTCATGCCTCCTTTCCCTTTTTCCAAGACGTTCAAGGCCAGCCACATCACGTCGCATCTGAAGCAAGACCGATTCCAAGGGTGAAGTAGTTGAGTGAGATTTGTGAGGATCGCGCCGGCTGACAAATCGGCCTCCAGCGCAACACCACCAAAACTTCTTGCGTGCAGTCAGTCCCCAAAACCGATCACAGCCTGCCCTGTGCAAAAGCGAGCCACCTAATGTAAAATTTCATACATAGATAGATAGTTGAGCCACCCGAGCCCCGATACATACCTACATACCGACGGCGACAGCAGAGACCGAAACAACACGCCCCAAAAAAGGAGCGAATCGAAAGGAGAAAAAAAAACTACTTATCTCAGGCGGCAGATCAATTCAAGGTCGCCGATTGGCTCTTCGATCCGCATCTAGCAGAATTTAGGGGAAGGGTGCTTTTTGAATGATTTGGATGAAATGAAAAATTTTAACTTTTCTGTGAAAGTTGGAATTTTGAACAAAATTTTTCATTTATGCATTTTCGAACGTTCGTCATGTGTGCGAATGGAGCCCCCTCCGTTCGGTTGACTGCGTGCGCACTTTCCGAGTGCGTGTGGTCCCGAAAAGATTCACTCGAGATGCGGCTGGATAACCGCAGCTTTTCAAATTTGCGTTTTTTCTTCGAACTTTGATCCGTATTTGTCACACTTTCCATCTTTCCCATCGCTCTTTTTTCCCTTCCAATATGATCCACATTGATTACCAAACCCATCAAAGTCGTGTAGTCCCAGCAAAGCTCCTCTGATCAACATCTATTGCCCCGAGGCCGTGATCGCTTTCGTTTTCGCTTTCATCCAAATCAAATCGCTCGTATTGCCTGAATCGTGTTGCGTTCGAAAGTGAAAACGACCGCCCAACCCCCTCAGCCCAGCCATCATGATCGCATCGTTTTCCCTTTCTTCGGAGGGGCCGGATATGGCGCAACACGTTTCGCGCTCCAGAGAGGCAGTCGACAACGACAACAGAAGCTGATGGCCTCCGGCCGGATTCGATTTGATTTTCTTTCCACTTTCTTTTCTTCTCATCTCATTTGCTGCCGGTGTCCGCGTGTATGTGATGCGCGCTCCTGCTGTTGCGTAAGGAAGGGCGTGTGTCGTCGCGTCGTTGCTCGCGCAATCCGAAGCCGACCGGTTTCAAGGATTCTGAGGGCGCGACATCGCAATCGCGTTGCGTTCGCAACGTCTTTTTGTATTCACTCGTTCAGATCAGTGAGAGTGCCTAGGGGCCAAGGGGAGGGTTCGACTGGATCCACCAGGGGGAGCCATTCCTGTCTAGCTGCACTTACGACTTTCACTTGGGCTGATCGACTTTCACTGGTTCAGTGAGGCCGTTTTGCCGGTTTTGAGGACTGTGGGGTGGCAATTTACAGTTTTGATTCACTTTTGAGCTTGTTTCTTTGCGTGTTTTGCCTATTTGTAATGCGCGCACTCTACCGTATCCCCCTTTTTTGCCAGGATTAGTCAGCTTCCACCTCCCCTGCCTCCGATTCCATTCCAATCCACCTTGTCCCATCTGTTTTGTCACTTTCACTTTCCGCGTTCGGGCGTTTAAACCTCGAGGTCGTTCGATTCCACGAGATCCGCGCATCTGTCCGTCACCATCGAAGTCGTCGTCGGATGGCGTCATCCTCCCCCTGTCTTCATCGCCCATTTCATGTTGCCACTCCAATCGGGGACCTTGCCTTACATTAGACGAGCAACTTTCACCCCCTGCCTTTCCTTTATTCCATCCCATCTAAGGCGAAGGCTTCGGATGAACGTGGACCCCGGTCGGCCTCGGGGAAAGATGTGCGCTCACATCTCGGGGACCCTCTGTTCAGTCTCAGAAGGAAGGAAGACCTCCACGCCGAACCGGTTCTCCCTTCCTTGCTTCCACCCGCCTTCCTTCCTTGCTTTCGCGTTGCCCCAATATGATCACAGAGAGCCTCCTTGGCTCTGTGCTGGCTGCTGCGGCGTCTTCACCACTTGCGCAGATACACCGATGACTGGGGGGTATGCCATGTATTACATCTGAGCCCCCTCAGTGGAGGAGTCGTCGGCTGCCCCCAAGATGGCTCATTCGATTACGCAAGGAACACGGACGAGAGGAAGGTGGAGGAGGCAGGCAGATCCGCCCTTGCATGGTTTTGGCTTGCCTTCGAAGTACACCTTTGAATGGAGGCAAGGCTGAATGCGCAAATGAAAGGGAAAACGATCTTTGCACAACATTCCCTGAGGCAATAGGCACATTTTTCACCCAAAAACAAAGCCAATTCATCTGACTCACACCCCACCCATCCAAGCTTTACCAGGATTTGTTTATGGATTCCGTCATGTCTCGGATTTTGGATTGGATCGCGTTTCTTCGTTGTCCCCATTGTTTACCACAAATGATCGCGCTCGCCCTAGCGTAAACGTCGTTTTGTCCTGAGGGCTTTGCGCGGACGCCCCCATCATTCCCTGGCATTTGTCGTCTGCGTGTTTCAAGCCGCAGGCGCCGGCTGCCTCGGCCCATCATACTTTGTTGCTGTTTTTCGAGTTTTTCGACCGATTTTTCACATTAACGGCCTTTCCTTGCTTGCGTCTGGCTGGCCTTGCGCAGCCAGCCCTGTGCCCGTTGTCTTCCGGATTTAACAGATCTTTCTTGACCGACCTTTGCTGCTCTGCCACTGAGCTGGCTCGTGGTATTTTGCGCTTGCCTAACGCTCCTCGGCAGGCTATAAAGGCAATTTGAATGTGTTGCGCGAAAATTGCGAGTGTGGGTTTTGACTTTTTACTTTTTTGTTGCGTCGATTGCGTAGGAACAGCTGTTGGTTTTGTGGTTTTCACGTTTTTTGACGTTTTAAAGCTATATGAAATCCGCTTTTTTTGAGGGAAAGTTACGGTGGGCTTATTTAGCCAGTGGGAAGTTAGATAGATGCCATCAGTGGTTAGGCGGGTCGGAAAAGGACGGCTTCAAGGGCGGAGCTTCCGCTTTCTTTCAGTTCCAAGCGAAGCAGCGGCCTCAAGCTAGTCGCTTCAGACAGGGACCCAGAGGCAGTCATGCTTGATCCCCTTTCGTTGTCAATGTCGACGGCTGCAACCACAGTCGTCGAGATAGCATAGCTATGGGTCTAGGCCTAGGCTTTGCCGATACAAAACAGCCCTCACGTCGCCCCATCTATCTAAATCGAGCCAAACGAGAGAGGCTCCACCCTTTTCGCGACGCGCCGGCTTTACGGGATGATAGTGTTTTTGTACCCCCGGCCAAAGCACCCCCCGCTTTCGACAGGCGATTGGCTCTCGTGAGGCGGCGGCGGTGGCAGCGGCGGCCTTCATGCACGCAGTGTGTCACGGTACATCCCCCTCTTTAGTTCAATGTTCGAGGGTGGGTGTGCCCCCATCTGTATCTATCGTATCTGCTCCCATCCATGTCCCCGGCCGAGTCCGACATCACGCATAAACGTGAGAGGCCCTCCGCTTCCTACCCTTATCCGCCCTTCGCGAATAAAGTATTTCGGTTTTGTCGGAAACCCTCGGGACTACGCTATTCACTTTTCCTCGTGCATGTTATTGTCACCCAGGCTCCGATTTGGGGGTTCCGCTATCCCACACGTTTTGGT
Source organism: Panagrellus sp. LJ2284 (assembly GCA_024447225.1). NCBI lineage: Eukaryota > Metazoa > Nematoda > Chromadorea > Rhabditida > Panagrolaimidae > Panagrellus > Panagrellus sp. LJ2284. The sequence goes on along the minus strand of JAMRYC010000005.1, from coordinate 3,846,554 downwards.
ATTTCCGTTTCTTTGGAGGGAAAGTCTGTCCATATGGGCGCTATCAGTCCATTATCGCTTTGTCGTTTTTTTCGAAATACAAACTTTTTGCGTGGAATCTGTTTTGAAATCGCCTTTATCCAAGCTTTTCAGATTCTCTAACAACCCCATAACCCTCAAAAACGGAGCACAGCCCGTCTAACCCCGTCTTCGCCCCCGCAGAATCCGAAGCTCGACACTTCTCACCGTCATGGCGAACATTGTCGACATGTTCCCCGTACGCGTGCTTGTCGAGACGGTCCGACCCCAGCATTGCCTCAGCTGTTCCCACGATGGCCAACCCATCATCGACACCTATGCCATCGTTTCCGGTCAAACGGTCCTGAACCAACTCGTCGAAAGTGTGCTGGGCGCGCTAGGCATGTCACAGCTGATAGCCGACAGTCGAGGTTGGTTCTTGCCTTACCAGTTTCACGTTTTCTGACTGACAAAAGATACATTTATCAATGCAAAAAGTTATACTATGAAACAATCACAAAAACAAAGCCTTCTATGGGGCTACACTCACACTTTCTCACGCTGTTTCCGGTGAAGTCCATCAAAGAAATCGATGATACGATTCAATAGGAATGTGTTTCCCGCTGTTTTACTGTTTTTTGTCTTCCCCAGTTTTCGTTTTTTTTGATCACCCACCACAAACAGTTGATGTTGGGTTTTGGGTGTTGGCCTACCCCCGGTAGATCCGATTTAAGAAGGCAAAGAGTGAAAGTTTTTGTTCCCGCTTTCCTTCTAGACCCCGTTGAAAATTTATGTTTACCTTCTTAGCCCGAGCCGAGAAAGCCGACTTGGAAGGTTTCTGCCTGCAGCTTCGGGATTTCTGTAGATTTGATTCGAAGGGAAGGTTTCTGCCAGCCGCCACGCGGGGTAAAAGAAAGATAGAAAGATTTAAGTAAGACCGAGGTGACGCTGTGAGGCTGAAGTTTGTGTATTCTGCTTGCTCCCTGCGCACTGTCCCGAGAAAGGCTCGACGTAATCCTGATTTGGACCATACCATAGCCGTAGCCGTATTTGCTGATCCTTTTTTCGACGTGTGTTTCCTCTTCTTTGTTGTCGGCGGCGTCATCCGGCAAGGGATCGCAGCGGATCGGTTTCGCGCAACACCATCTTCGGCATCATTGCGGCTGGTTTTTTATGCGCAGCTTTGCATGTATGTTTCTGACGGATATGCTACACGTTTTGCGCATCCACTAGGCCTTCTCCGCGCACGGAGGGTGAAACCGGCCAACATGGCCGATTACGCCATAGTTGCATGCTTATCGGATTTTAGCCTGTCTGGCTAGAGCTAGACGCTAGGAACCGCGTATTTGGTCAGATTGTCAGAAATTCCAAAAATTTCACGCTCGTTTAAGTTTCTCTGAGGCGCTTACGATTTTGGTTGGTGATTTCATAAGGACCAGGCGTTATTTCCATCTAGGGGCTGTCAGGCAGCTAGCTAGGGCTATGACGAAGTCCAAGGGCTGGCTTTCTGTATGCTTCGTCATTATGACTATTTGGCGTTGGCCGGGGTTCTTGTGCGTTTCGGGGTGCCTCATGTGGATACGGTTTTTATCTCTAGATGCATTTAATCTATCTATCTAGCTGCGCTTCGGCACCGTTAAGCTAACAGTGATCAGGGAAACAGCCAGCCCTGCCCTGCGTATAAGGGTGATAAAACTGATAACGACCCTTCCGAATCGGACGGAGCTTGCTTGTTTTTCGGCCTGGCCTGGCGAGAGAGAGCCTCTAAAAAAGGCGTCCATTAGCTTGTAGTCGGCCGAGATAGCCAGATAGGGGCATATAGACATGACATTCCTCAACAATCGCCCAGGCAGGGCCGAGATGGGACCAAAGTCATCAAATATTAGTTAGTGTCAGTCGTCGATTTGTGAGAGCAACATCATCATAGGCTTTCCGGTGAAAGCGTCCGGCCGCCAGCTCGCGATACATGTCGAGGTCGTATAATCCATCCTCGCAAGCTGGGGGCTCTCAAAAAGGCAAAGCAGAGCAGAGCACGTCAGCCCGATAGCGGCCAAAAGAGAGGAGGCGAGATCACGCCTAACCGGCCAAACATCGACAGTATGTGGCCTGGTTCTCGCGGGATCCCGAACCAACTCACTGGCGCCATGGAGCTTTCCGCACACAGCCTTCAATCACATCGCACAGATAGGGGACCAAAACCGTGTGACACCGATTTGAAGAGATCTACATTTTTACAATAATACTATAGGACCATCGCCGTGAAAGGGAATAAGCACAAAAAAGAGGGGATTGAAACGTATCAACGAAAAAAGCACCTCCTGGAAGCACTTTTTGTTACACGATTATACAATCACATCAAATTGAGATTGAGGGACACATTGCAATTACGTAAGAACGTGTTTGGAACGCATAATTGCAAAAAGTGGCAAAATGTCTCACAACGAATAAAAAAGTTAAATATGGTTAATTTGATTGAATTATGTACAGTTGAAATACTTGAAAATGCAATTTTATAGGTCTGATACAAGTAAACAACTGGAAGCCGCTCGCCTTTGACACGATCACCGATAACCCTGATGAACCCGTCGGAAATCTGCTCAAGGACATTTCCAGCAACATTACGCTTAAGATATTGACGAGAAAGTGAGTCTTTTGTGAAACTGTTTTGCGTGGGGATGTATTTTGTTGTTTTGATGGATGCTTTTGGGAATCTCTTTCGGGCGAAGTATACCAATCTCTTGCTCTTGACGAGATTTTTGGTTTTAGTTTCGCAGGGGGACAACAGAAACAGATTTAGTGTTCAAACTGCCAGAGTCTCTACTCTATTTTAAGAGCGAGGGTTGATTGATTCGATTTGCATTTGTGAATCGCGCGCCGACGCCACTGATCGCGAGGCCGTTTGAGGGGATCAATTGGTGGTGGTTGTTGGGACTTGGCAATGATGATGGGCTGGGGCTTGCTTTCCTTTGTAAGGACATTCTGCAAGAAGATGCATGGAGCCTAGATAGAAAAAAGGGAAAGTGGGATAGATGGCTGGGGGGAGATGGATACATTTTTCGAAACCACGCGGGGCCAAAACCAAAACCGGTTACACACGTTTTTTTCGAGGCGAGGCCTAGAGCGCCTTTTGGTATTACATCGAACATGACATCGATGGGGGCGATCACGGAAATTCGAAGCCCATCCGAACGGAAGTGATTCAATCAGGCTGAACAGTCAAATTGCATTTGAGGGACGATCTTGAACTTGAACTTTGCATTGAAATTGGATTATTTCAACATTCTGATAACAATTTTAATGAAAATGTTTGAAATTTTTAGCCAAGACAGTCCAACCAGCAGTGAATGCCTGGTCGATCTCAAGCAGAAACTTCTCAGTCAAGCCGTCGATCCAAATGTGGCCACGAACGGCAAGCAATTACGGGTATGTTGCTTTTTTACACTATCTTTACCGTATTCCGCTACTGTACTATAACTGTATACTTCATCATCAAAGACCCCAACTTGCGTAATCGCTCGCTTTCCGGTCCCGCAATCAGATATGCGTCGCCTCAGGCTATCAGCCTCGAGGCCTCGAGGGCCGTTAATAGGATGCGCTCGCGTCCATGACCTGATTTCACGAATTCATTGTGGACCCTTTTCTGTTCCTTTCGTCCACATTTTCAGTCGCGGAAGCTAATCCATTTCCTAATTTCCCCAGATGAATCTCACTTTCAAACTGTGTCATTTGGTGGCTTGTTTTTGGCTTGGCTGTTGGGGTGGAAAAGCGGCTCGCACCGGAAGCCCATCCACGACAGTAGTTTTGAAGCAAGGGGCCGAAGAAGCGTTTCTTTTTGTCTTTCCGAAAAGTGAAAAGGGATGCGACACAGGAGGCAAACTATCTCTAAAGCAAGGCCAGGCAGTCACACTTTTTATGGGGCTTGTCACGCAAATCGAGCCAGCCTCAGCCCAGGCGAGCTAATCCCGCGGATGGAGGGCCTTTCTTGCCTTCTAAGTTGATGAAGATGATGAATTTCGAAGGAAGGCTCGGCCAGCCAACAACTGCCTGGCAGCCAGCCCTCAAGGCTGTGCCGTGCTTTGCTCAATTGCGACTTTCACTAATCCCCTTGAATTGTTGTCCGAATTTGGTTGGCTGAGGGGCGCTCCTGTTTGAAAATGGAATTGGTCCTAGCCGTGAGCGAGCTTTCGGCTCACTTTGGTTTTTTGAGGCCTAAAATGGGGCGAGAACATCGTCGATGACGACACTACGGTTTTTTGAAGGGAGGAAACAAGCGGCTTTTCCGACGAACAGGGACAAACCGGAAATTCATGGCTTTGCAATCTGATGATGATGAGGGTGATGATACATGTGCTTATAACAGTGATACTTCAAAAAACTTGATGCAATGACAATTACAATCCACTTTGTAGGATCGAATTCAGCAACTCCTAACCAGTGAAGATGTACCACCACTAACGGGCGACCAGGTGGAAGCCCTGAATGAATGGTTGAATCAGATTGCCAAGGAAGAGGATGAGGAGAGCCACAGGAGAAGGTTGGTTTCGGCATACATGTTTGCATGGGTATAGCTATCGGGGATGCGATGCGATTTCTTTGAAGTGTGACGCATACGCACGCGGCCTAATAGGATCTCGTTAAGCTTTTGAGCAATCCATTGTCCTTATTAATCGTTGTTCGGGACCGCTCTTATCCCATCTGCGCGAAATCGGCCGGCTTGAAGTTTTATGGCTTGAGCGAGAGCGGGCTTTCTTTCTTTATCGGTTGTGCCCGATTAATCCCTACTTAGAGAGATATCCGACAGCTAGGTTGAGTTTGCATTCATTCATTTTGTTAGATGCGCAAGTCCGCGCAAATCCCGCGAGAGCTGTTCGGTCGTTTTCATCCACCGTAGCTGAGTAGGGATGTCGACGGGCGCAGGGGATACGATAATCCGGCGCTAGCCAATGGTCTTTTTGCAGTTGGATAGAGGGGGTGGATGCGAGATGGGATAGAGACAGCCAGTGGCTCTCTTTTTCGTCGGAACCCATAGGGCTGGCTGTGCGCACGAGACTGTCGTCATTCATCCATCCAGGCAGCCAACTGGCAGCAAGCAAGCTTTCTCGACGGCGGCTTTCCCAACTAATCCCGCGGAATGCAAGGAGGACAAAGTTAGAGGCAGAATCATTGCGTTGGCAGTCTAGCTTTGAGCTTTCGGCTATTCGACTTGTGTACTTCGGGAAGCAGCAAAAAAAGCAAGAAAGCAGTTGACTCTCGCGGGAGAGTTAAGCCATCCAGCCTATAAACGCAAGCCCAACACACGGACGGAGAGACAAACTTTGGGAATACTGAGATAATCCCATCCGGAAGCGGGGCTCTAACTTACGATAGACTTCTGGGGGCCAACTTTTGAGCTGTGATCGATCTCTAGGGGGTCATGCCCTGAGGCTGTGATGGTCCTGATCCACTTTCACTTTTACTGTTTACATGTATAGCGCCGTTCCTGTGTCCAAAGATTACAAACTGGTTTCGACCCTCGTTCAACGTAAAGTGAATTACGTAAAGCTCGATCGGGGGCGCGATCCGATAGACCGTAAAAAAAGGCCTCGCTTGACGAATCACGAAAGCGACAAAACACTTTGATCTGTCCTTTGTCCCTGTTGATGCGCTTCCTGCTGTGCTCAGCCTCTGCATTGCTGACAGTCACAGGCAAGGTGGTGGTGATAAAATCGTATTTGTTCACTTTCACTTTTTTTAGTTTCGTTGTCTTCGCCGAGGGGTAGCTAGAGATATGTAGATCTGGGTCCCTGCATGGATAGATAGATGTATAGGTGTGTCACATGGATTCAACCATGTTCAGTTTTGGAGCAGAGCGCATATCTTGAATCACATTAGTCGTGTACACCTGTGCGACGACCAACGGCTGGGTTCACGTGGTAGTCGTCGGCGTTAGTCTTCCGTCCTCAAAATCGTCGGAATTGAATCACCATCGACCGTATTGTTCATGGTTTTCTGGGGGCTCCGGCTCGACTCGAGGCCATCTCGGTCGCCTTGCCTTTGGATGGGGATGTCAGATAGATGCAGATGGATGGCCCTGAGAGCAGCACACCTACCTCGCCTTCACCCAAGAGAGCCCTTATCGCATCAGACCTTCTTTGAAGGGGGGAGAGAGCATTGAAAGGAGATGGAAAAGTGAAAGTGAAGATGTGACACGGCCGACGTGATGCAAACCGGTCTTCAAATCCTTCTGACGGATGAACATGGAAATGGGCCCCTTTCGTGCATCTTCAGATTTGGCAGAGCTCTGAAAAAATGTTTAGTGGAACTGACTACATTCGATTTCACTTTCGTTGTAGTAGACGACCCGCAGAGGACCAGGCCAACAAACAGGAAGACGTGCACCCATTGTTCGGGAAATTGGAAATGGAATTGTGATTTTGTCAATCTTTTTGACACTTGCGGGGTTCAGTGAACTGGCCTAGAAAAAGTTGAAATTACGCACTTCTAAAGATCGCGGGACTGGCAAAACAGATAAAAACGACAAAATACAGTAATTAGAACTAAAAATGTTCAATCTTTCAGCCCGAATGGCACAGTCCAGACCCGCTTCAGCCAAGCCAATGAAATCCCGAAGCTTGAAAGATGGTTCCGCCAAGACCCCAACCCGAAACGGCACAAGCTCATGGAATACATGAAGATGCTCAACAATGGCATCTATCGTCGAAACCACAGCAAAGTGACCTATCAACAGATCAGCAACTGGTTCACTAATCAGAGGGCTCAGAATCGTGGAACTGCACTACCAGCACCGGCTGTAGGTACTTCCCAGATTCCTGTAGCTACGATGCCGGTCGATATTCGGACAAAGTTTGCGGCTGCTAATGGATACAATGCTGCTATGGATCTGCAAAGTGAATCTGAGGTTTGTCTTTTTGGAAGTTTTTATTGGTTAAAGTTGTCATTTTCAGCGAATCGACGGCGGTTCTGAATCCCCGACCGGCCAGGACGATGTTAGCGAGCATTCGATCAGCGACAATGACAATTATGTGAAGGAATCTGTCACACCGAGCCCGGATCCTCAGCAATTACTCGATTTGGCGGCCAGTTTGACCGGGGCCATGTCCCCCAGGCCAACCCAGCCATCCTCACCGACGCCGGCTTCGACGGCTGCTGCGGCGGCGGCTGCTGCGGCCTTCAAGTCGATGTTTGGGCCCAATGGCATTGGAGCGTTCTCTGCGAATCCGCCGAATCTTCAGGCCCAGTTTGCAAGTTTGCTGACCGGAGGCTTGGCTGATTTTGGCGCCGTTTCGGCTAGTCATTCACGTGAGAACAACAACAGCTTGAAGAATGGTAGCTCGCATGCTGCTTCGGCGAGCTCGTCTGGGACTTCTGTTTCCAATGCTTCATTGTTGCCTGAATCTAAGCCGTCTGTGACTTCGGCAAGTACCATCCCGCCGACTACGCCGGTGTCCACCGGCGGCAATGAGAACCAACGTGAAGGCTCGGCAACATCCACCACGCCCAATGTAGCCCGATCTCGGCTCATGTTCGACCCTTTGACGGAGTTGCCGATATTGGAGGGCTGGTTCGAGCAGAATCCGCACCCTGGATGGATGCAAATCGAGCAATTCACAGACACGCTTAACGGCCGCCCCTACAGACAGAACTACCCACCCATATCCACTCACAATGTGAAGATATGGTTCAAAAATCGCCGAGCAAAGTGCAAACGCCTTCAAACCAGCACCGATGCCGCTGACAAGCAGGCTTCCGTCGCCAATGCTGCCGCCATGTGTGGCATCACGCCCCAGGCGTTTCTTTCCATGGCAGCACAGGTCGGTGACCTGAGTTCAGTGTCATCCGTATAACTTTTCCAATTCAACTTTTTGACTTTCCCATAGTTTGCCAATTTTGAAATTTTGTATTTTGTGTCTTCCTTTCCCATCCTGGTTGTACCGTCCGTCCATTGGTGGAAGCCTTGCCGCCGCCGTCGGTGGCACGTTCCACACATTGCGGGTACCTTCTATCTGCTCTCAGAGGGTCTTTTTTGTTGGCTTTCTTTTTATCTTTTCAATTTTTAACCAACAACAAACTCAGCAAAACACGTTTAAATCGATGCTATTAAACAGACGCCCATCAGACTCTCCAAACTTTTTTTCACTAACTTTGCCATTGCCATGGTACTCATTCATACTTTCGGCTGTACAATAGTCTATTTCTCAATGTCGCGCTCCATTATTAGCGATTTTTTTACAAGCCTACTGTACCTACTCACATTTGAAATGGTAATATTTACTATTTTTGCCTACTAACCTTTTTGACGTCAACTTTTTTAGAACTTACTAGGTTTATATTGTTTACTAATCTTAATAATTTTTAATAATAACGCATGTAGCGTTTAACCTTACCACACAACTTTGATAATCAGATTTGACTTCAGTTAGCTGCTTCAACATTCGCATGTTTTGACTCACTTTGACATTTTTTCACATTTTTTGAACTTTATTGATTGATACTCTTGCCAATATTGAATTCGGTTCTTGATGTTTTTGTGGAAGACGCACAGAAGATATAAAAGTTATTGATTGTTGGTGTTGGAGAAAGCAAATTGTGGGGGTCGGAGAATGTGGGGTTGGTTTTGGGGTTTTGAGCAGCTTTATTGACAAAGAGAGTTATGACAACGAAGGAAAGTTGTTTTAACCCATAGTCTTCCATTATCCAAAATATGGCACTGCTCTGACCATTGGTTTATGAAAGGTAAAGTGTCGTTCCTCATACTTATTCAAAGGCCTCTTCGACCGCCTGACGTTCCTGCTTCGATAACCACTTTCGTCGTCATCGTCAAAATCGTCAGATGCGCGACGCTTGTAGTCGACAGGTCGATCAAAAGCTTCGTCGTCGTCGGCTTCGTGTTCACGACGATGAGCTAGACGGCCACGGTGGCGACGAGACGAGCCCTCAACGACCAAAGCAATGAGGCCGGCGATGAAGAGCAGATCAGCCAATTTCATGGTTGCTGACAGCTATCTGCGGTGCAATGCTTGTCGTAATGGAAGGTTTATATTTGTTAGTTCGCGGTGATGAAAGTGCGGTTTCTTCTTTGATTCGGGATAGTCAGAGCTAGTGTACTAACTACCAGTGGTTTCAACTAAATTGTTTCAGCGGTTAAATGAAAGAAATGCCGCCTAGCTGTGAGATACGGTACACTCCGCTTTCAAACTGTACCACACTTTAACTGGCGCACAGATAATGGCTTTGGATTGTTGATGTTGGGGGAAACGAATATATACAATGTGAACAGCTTTATTGATCGAGATGTTTATGACAACAAAAGCAGATTAAAAAGTAATGTACTATCACCCGTGAAACTGTTGCGGCATCCCGAAATAATAAGTTCGGCCGGGACATCTTTCTTTTTCATGATGCAGTCCGTCAGCTGCAACCAGCGCGTGCGCATTTTTTGTGTCTCATTGCGAAAAAAATGTTGTTCTCTTTTGCGCAATTTTGTTGATCTGCAAAATTCACGTGCCAAGCGTCGTCGTGTTTGCCTAAATTTGACGTCATAAAGTTGCAGATTAATCCCAACGTTTGTCAAAACACATCCGAGCCAAGATGCCAATCCCACCAGTTCCCCTACAGCGCCATCTCCTCTTCGAAGTCATGGATGAAGTCAGAATGTACGATGACGGTCGGAAATTGCTCCGTTTCGGCTTCGCGGGAAAAGAAAACTTTGCTGCTTTTCAATCCATCGTGCGGGATATTGTGGTTGTCGTGATCCCGCCGAACCAGACAGTTTGTATTGTGAGTTTTTGGCTTTAAAATGGCTTCTTTTGCAAAAATTAATCAATTTCTTTTAGCGCAGCGGTGGCATTAGCCAGTTACGTGATGTCAACTTTTACTTCGGCTTGTTCTTATCGTTCGATATCTGCCTTCACCGGAAACTAGTTGCCAGTCTTGCCTCGAGGTTGCGAGTTTGCTTGTCGCGGGCTTTGCGGCTTCCTGACTATGTGGGAGGTTTGTGTTTCTTTTTTAAGTTGTTATATATTTTATATAATGTCTTTCAGAGAACGTTACCGAACTGACCATCGGCGGCAAAAAAAACGAAAACATTTCGATCGTTCGACGAATCCGTTTCTGGTCGAATTTGGAGGTACTCAAAGTCAACTGTTTTTCAAACACGTTCATCAGTGGTGTCAATGCTGGTGCCATCAAGCTCGACCGTTTGAAGCGTTTGGAACTTTATATCAAGTTTGATCAACTTCATGTGAGTTTTTGAAAGCATTTGATTTCGAAATGATGTTTCCATTTTGCAGAAGCTGCTCAAAACCGGTGCCAAGTTCCCCTTTCCCGAAGATGTTACCATTTTCATTGGCTACAAGCACGTCTCGCATCAGTTGTAAGTGACCTTGTGGTGAAACAGCTTCATTTTTTTGATTTTCAGTAAAAGCGCTCTGAAATTTCCAAAAGTCAAACACCTTCGAATCAACATTGAGAACTGTGAAGACGTGTTGGACGTTCTCGTCGATCTACCTACCATTTTTCGATGCTTTCCCAACGTCAATGTCGCCAAAGTTGAAGTCTACGATGTCCGCGACGGCGCTTATAAAGAATTTGAAAACGTTGAACAACTTCAACTTTTGGTAAAAAATGCGGTCTTCACGATCCCCGTCGAGATCAAAGTTTTTCAAGTGCTGTTCATTACTGTGAGTCGATTTATTATTTGAAATCTCTTCATAAACGTAACAAACTTTTCAGAATCACCATTTTGATGCTGATGAACTGTTGACCATGATCGGCTTCAAACAATCAAACTGCATTTACAACTTCAAAAGTGTCAAAGAGAATCCTCGCGTCGAACTTGATTACCGCCTCGTAGCTCATGATGAGTGCAACCAACATCCACACGCTGATCATTTTCAACTTTATCTCGAAATCCTTCAAGGAAATCGTGACGATTTTGACGATTTTAAGGATCAGCGTTTCCTCACGCGCGGATTTCGTATGCAGTGCCTGTAGTGTATACGTTATTTAGTTCAGAATCAATTTGTTAATCGTTTTCACACCTTTGATTTGTTACGTTTAAAATTTTCGGATGTCTTTGTTTAGTTCAAAGTTTTGTCTTTGTTAATCTTGGTTTTGCTGTTTTTATAAAAGTCACATAAGTAATATGAACATGTGTAATTTGAGCAGCTTTATTGATAAACAACAGTTGGCATAGCAAATGCAATTAGTAAAACGAAGGTTTAGCCAAATGGCATAATATCATTGTCCCACCGAGGATCGTGCGGAACTGGACGGGGTGCTTCTGTTGGCTGGGGAAAAGGATCCATATTTAAACGGTTTGACACGTCCATATACCTGTCCCCATACTTATTCAAACGCTTCCTCGACTTTCTGACATTCCTGTAACGGTAGCCCCTTTCTTCGTCGTCGTAGTCATCAGATGCGCGACGTCTAGAATGAACATGTCGATCCAAAGCTTCGTCGTCGTCTGCTTCGTATTCGCGACGATGAGCCAGACGGCCACGGTGGCGACGAGACGAGCCCTCAACGACCAACGCGATGAGGCCGGCGATGAAAATCAGATGGACCAATTTCATGGTTGCCGGGGAAATGTATGCTGGTGAAGAAGTTCAGAAGGGTTTATATTTGCTATTTTGTGGCGATAAAAGTGCGGTTTTTCTTTGGTTCAAAGCCCTTTTGTAAAACAAACGTGACTGTTTGAGCGGTAATAGTAAAAGAAACTAATACAACGCTTAAAAAACTTGATAGTATATAATTGGCCGCGGTTGGTTCTTGCAGATGACTTTACAGAAATTTGCAAGCAGCTTTGATTAACAAACTCGCTTGAAACAATTTACATCAAAGGAAAGTCCCGCTTTCAAATACAGGAACGACAGAAGGTCGAGGAAACGTTTGAATAAGTATGAGAGACGATCGTTTTTCCCTTTCTCAATGGGTTTCACTGGATAAAAAAACCTTTTTCATATCTTTGTTATCATCAACAGTCCCGTTTTTAAACAGAGATGTTACCTCCGGAGGAATAGGACCCAGATCCTGAGATCCGAATATAGAAAATCTGTAAATCACTGAATACAATTTTACATTTATTGTACAGGTTTGTTGGAAAAAAACAACAGTTAGTTCGCAACAGATCCAATGGGACTAAAGCCAGCGGCGCGTTTGCCATAATAGGCGGCGTAGCTGGAGTAGGGATAACCGTAGGCGGCTCCATAGGTGCCGTAGTTGTAGCCGTAAGCAGGGTAGGCGGCTTCATAGGCGTATTGGGCGTCGATGGCGGTGAAGGCGATGAGGGCGGCCATGAGGCAGATGAGGACGAGCTTGGCAGACATTGTTGGGCTTGGAATTGACTGGATTGGTGGGAATTTGACGGAATGGAGCAGCCTATATATCGCTTCCAGGGGTTTAGTTGGCAAACACTAATGTGTGCGCAAAGTGTCAAGCTCGGGCGTGAAAAGTAGTAACTGTTCGGAACGTGCAAAACGTTTGCTTAGAAATGCAGCGCAATTCTAACTTTTCTAATTAAACAAACAAAACTTTACGTTTCGATTTGGTTGACTTTTTATGATCAATTATTGACACTTCTGCGCACAACTGTATATAAACCGTTCCATTCCGTCTAATCTCCACCAATCCAGTCACTTCCAAGCCCAACAATGTCTGTCAAGCTCGTCCTCATCTGCCTCATGGCTGCCCTCATCGCCTTCACCGCCATTGACGCCCAATACGCCTATGAAGCCGCCTACCCTGCCTACGGCTACAACTACGGCACCTACGGAGCAGCTTACGGTTATCCCTACTCCGGCTACACCGCCTATTATGGCAAACGTGCCGCTGGTTTCAACCGTTTTGGATCTGTTTCACAGTAATTGTTGCAATGTTTTTGAAACTGTACAATAACTTTGCATTTGCGAGTGTGGAAGTGCAGTAAAGACAATAAGCCCAATTCGTTTTAATTTTTTTTACAGTATCGAAAAACAATTATATATATTGATTGAAATTTTTAAGTTGGATGTGTACCGTATGCTCACCTTTTATATTGGTTTTGCTTAGCTATTGTGTCGTCACAAAAGACGTCATCAGTTGCACAAGTTGATGCACACAGACGGACATCGCCGCAGGTTGCTAGCTTGGAACATGCCCGTAGTGGTGTAAATACATCAACTAGCGGAGTTTTTTGCGCATTGGCGCGCCGGAAACGTCCGATAAGCTTTTCCCGCCTAACTTAGCGGAAATAATCGGATCGACTCAACCACATAATTTTAAACAAGAGATTAAACAGGCAACTTCAATCTACGTGCTTCAGTAACGGTTTCAATGTGTCAAAACCATTAAAGAAAGAAGTAAAACAAACTTTTGTCACAGTTTCAGATACTATAATGCCGTAAAACAGTGGAAAAATACAACAAAAGGTCGTTTGTTCGCGAGCATCGATCAGTGCCTTCTACCGTTGTCCGCGAGCATCAAGCTTATCAGGTTGACCCTGCTAAGTCCTCTCCCCTAGAGTTGTTCCGGAGATATCAAGGTGTGTGTCGTTGCGCAGGTCAACAAGCACCGACAGACATCGCCGCAGGCTGCATACTTGGAAAATGCACGCAGATGTGTTAATAAACTAACTAATGCGTACGTTTCGCGCGCTTTTTGCCGAGAAAGTCCTAATTAGCGTTCCCTGCTAGGTCCTCTCGCCTAGAGAGTTGTTCCGTAGGCCTCGCGGTGTGCGTCGTTGCACAGGTCAATGAGCACCGACAGACCTTGCCGCAAGTCTGCAAGCTTGGAAGATGCCTACAAAGCTAAGGAAGAACAAGCTTTACCCGCCTAACTGATCGGAAAAAAATCAGATTGACTCAACCAGATAATTACAAAATAATATTAAATTTGATAAGAAAAACAGAAATGAACAAACAGCATGTTTAAAACATTGCAGAAAGAATGATAAGGTGTAACAAAACAGTGAAATACTGATAAAAGAGGTTGTTACCATGCACTTATACAGTATCTTTGTCTCCACCCTCTTGCATTCTTCTTTACTTCGGGAACCAACACTGGTCAATTCCGATCCAAATCAATCGATCGGTGACCTTAAGCGCCGTCCTCGAGCAGCAAGCTTATCAGGTTGACCCTGCTAAGTCCTCTCTCCTAGAGAGTTGTTCTCATGGCCAAGAGGTGTGTTTCGTTCCGCAGGTCAATGCGCACCGCCGGACTTTGCCATAGACCTGCAAGCTTGCTATCTGGCCTGTAGAGCTAAGGCAGTTCGGACAAGCCTGCCCGCCAACCTCGTCGGCAGTATCCGATGTAGTGGGGCGGGCGTCCACCGAACCGCATAAATAGTACAGTAAGGTCCCTTTTTCCATCAGTCTGTAGTTTTTAGTACTGTAGGCTTTGTACTGTAAGAGTTCAGTTCAGCTAGGCGGTCGGTTTGAGATATCGAGACTCGATGGTTTTTGAATCTGTGATTCCGAAACCATATAGCAAAAGTTTTATTTCTCCAAAATCCCATCGTGAAAGCTCGTTCCTGCATGATTTTTGTTTTATCCGTGTAAAAATAATTATGTTAAGCACTCCTTTTCGGTAATTACGTGTTTTACATTATGTTTTTTGGTTTTCTGTTATTTCAAATGAGTTACGACTTGCAAACCGGTTCTTATTCTGCATTTTTCCTTACTTTAACTCAAACTCTTTACGTTTCGTGAAGAAATACGCTTGCTTTTTTTTTACATTACTGACGTTATAATACAGTAACCGTTATTATTGCCGTTTATTCGTGTTTTGAGTTGACGTTAATACCATATTTGCTCCCTTTTCAAAGTTTAAGTTGTTAAATTTCAGTTCAACATGGTGCATTCCACCCATTATCAACGTTACACCCGCTTGTCCACCGTCAACGGCCGCGTTTCCAAACGCCCTCGGGGACCACGTGAACAGCGTTGCTCCGCCAAGAAGAGCGAAGTGACACGGGCACTCATTGCTGAAAAGCATGCAGTCCTGTTGGAAGAATTGGAGCTGGCTCCAACCACCATCGGAGCAGCTGCCGCCAAATTTGCCGCTTTCGTGGAAGTGGAGAAGCTGGCAGACCAGGTGAGTAACACTTTCATCCAATCTTGAAGTCATACAAGTTTCATCCATTGCTTTACAGCTCGACACCCCGCTCGCCGATAGGCTCATCGCTTCGGAAGTCCGATTCGCGGACAGTTACCGCGTTATCGCGACAAAGAAGCAGGAACCGGGTCAGAAGGGCAAACCCGTCGTTACGGTAATTGTATCCCTGACTGTCGGGGCCAATGCTAATTGGCAACGCGTCAAAGAGCGAGAGGGAATTTTCCTCGCCAAAAGCCCGGAAGACGAAAAAGAAGAAAATGACCAGCCGCAGATCACCAACTATGCGTGCCTTGACGCGCCGATGGAAGAAGCGCCGAAGGAGAAGCCGTCGCTTGGCCGACGCATTTATGGGTGCATCACGCAGCGTAATGGCTGCTTTATTCAAGTCAGACTAACTTGTAAAACAAGTGTTCTGGACTTGTTTAAAGAACTGGTAAGTTCAATTCAAATCATGGAAGTCAAAATTACCGTATTCTTTTCAGCCATTGCAACTTTACGTGGACATCAACAGTACAGCGCAGGAGAACCAGCTCGAAGCGATCGCTCGTGTCGCTGAAAAGCAGTTTATCCAGGAGAAACTTGGCTATAAAGTAAGTTTTCTTTCCAAAACTTTGTTGAATTGTGAATAAAAGTTGACTTTTCAGATTGCTTCTCCCCCAAAAACTGTTTTGGCACCATCCCGGTCTCGATCACCGTCGATAATTTGTCTCGACGATGAGATGGACGGCAAGAAATCAACCTTTGCTTCATCCAGTTCGTCCTCGATCATCTGTCTCGATGACTTCCCCGAACAGCCGCCGAAGCCTTCCACCTCTTTGGCCGATCTCAATGAAGAGCAGAAGCGCGCTATCGAAGAGATCAAGCGCGACGAAGCGAACAATGTCTTCATGTTGTTCGGCCCTCCAGGCACTGGAAAGACGCACACGCTGGTGAAGGCTATCGCCGAACTCGTCCGACGCGGTGACAGGGTGCTTATCTGCACCCCGTCAAACAAAGCTGCCGATCACATTGCCTGCGGGCTGCTGAATGAAGGCCTCGGCAAGAGCACCGATGACGCCCTCTATCGCCATGTTTCAAAGACATTGGATGCGTCGACGGTCCCTGCACAGCTTCGGAAGCATGCCGGCATCGAATCAAATGGCGATGAGCTCCAGTTTGCCACCGACGACGTCAACCTCGACGACTATGCCATCGTCATTTCGACTCTCGGATCGACACCATCTCTAAAGAAGCTTTTTGTGGAATCGGACGAGAAGTTCGATTACGTTATCGTCGATGAGGCCGGGCAAGCCGCTGAGATGGAGGTATGGATGCCTATGGCATTTTTCGCCTCCCGTCGGACGAGGCTTATTGTCGCTGGTGACCCTATGCAGTTGGGCCCAGTGGCATCAGTCCATTTACTCGATGACCCTGCATATGGCTACAAAACTTCAATCTTGAGCCGACTCTATCAAAATGATTTGACCTTCTTTTCTTACAGTATTATAACGTCACTTTTTTTAGCCGCAACATGGTCCAGCTGACCAAGAATTACCGATCCCACGAAGCCATCGTCAAGGTCGTGTCCAACATTTTCTACAACGACACACTGGAATTCACCCGCCCCTCCGGCCACGACTCCCTCGACGATTGGCACCGCCTCCCGCAATACAAGTTTCCGGTCTTTTTCGAAAATGTCTACGGTCGCGTCCGGACAGACCGCAATGGATCTTCCTCGAATGAAGCCGAAGCCAATGCCGTCGTATTTTACATCGAGTCATTGCTCCGCTCCCACCGCGTCAAAGCCCACGAAATTGGTGTCGTTTCGCCCTACACGGCCCAGACCGAGCTAATTCGCCACCTTCTCGGCCCCTCCTCCGAAGTCACCGTCGACACCGTGGAGAAGTTCCAGGGATCGGAACGCCGAGTTATCATCATGACAGCCGTTCGCAACGGCACCGCCCTTGGATTTATGGACGACCGCCAGCGGCTCAACACTGCCCTGTCTCGCGCCCAACAACTACTGATCGTCATTGGGCATGGTCGCAGTTTGGAAGCTTCTCCTGATTGGTTCAAATTCATCGACTACTGCAAAGCCAACAATGCCTACGTCGACGCGGATATCTCTGATTCTCGGATGTATTGAATGTTTTTGATTATTTTGAATATTATTTTATTTTCGGGTATTTTGCTATTACTACATTGTGTTATTCTTATTATTTTTGAGTTTGTTGATTTGATAGATTTTGTACATAATAAAAGTAGCTTTTTTACTTTTTCTTCGTTCCACGTTTGCACAAGTTAAATGATCAGAACAGACTTTCGAACAGATTTTAGCATTCCGATTGTTTGGTTTCTCAAAGCGTGCCGTGACTAACGATTTTTTAAAAATTCGACACACTGCTATAATATATAATCAGGTGTCCAAAATGAGTCTTTTACTAAATAAAACGGAACAGTTTTTTTATACAGATTCCAAATGTTTTGTTAGCAAACACGAATGTGTGCGCGAAGTGGCAAGCTCGGGCGTGAAAAGTAGTAACAGTTCCGAATGTGCAAAACGTTCGTTTGGAAATGCATAGGTAGCTCAATTCTAACTTTTTAATTGTACAAACATAACTTTACTTTCCAATCCGGTTAAGTTTTTTGCTCAATTATTGACACGTCTGCGCACAACTGTATATAAACCACTCCATTCCGTCAAATCTCCACCACTCCCGTCACTTCAAAGCCCAACAATGTCTGCCAAGCTCGTCCTCATCTGCCTCATGGCTGCCCTTATCGCCTTCACCGCCATCGACGCCCAATACGCCTATGAAACCGCCTACCCTGCCTACGGCTACAACTACGGCACCTACGGAGCCGCCTACGGTTATCCCTACTCCAGCTACGCCGCATATTATGGCAAACGCGCTGCTGGATTTGGCTCTATTGGATCTGTTTCGAACTGATCGTTGTTTTCTTTCCATTGAAACTGTACAATAAATGCAAAATTGAATTTAGTGACTTACGGATTTTCTATCTCCGGATCTCAGGATCCGGGTCCTAATCCTCCAAAGGTAACTTCTCTGTTTGTGCGGTACCCGAATAGAAACTTTAGAAATATCGGTTGCCAAGTAATTACGGGTACTTTATGTTGTTTTATCATAAGCGGGACTGTTTATGATAACAAATGTATGAAAAAAGTTTATTTATCCAGTGAAACCCATTGAGAAAGGGAAAAATGATCGTCTCTCATACTTATTCAAACGCTTCCTCGACCTTCTGACGTTTCTGTGACGGTAACCACTTTCGTTGTCGTCGTAGTCGTCAGATACGCGACGCTTGTAGTGAACGGGTCGATCTAAAGCTTCGTCGTCGTCGTTTTCGTATTGACGACGATGAGCCAGACGGCCATGATGGCGACGGGACGAGCCCTCAACAACCAGCGCGATGAGGCCGACAATGAAAATGAGATAGGGCACTTTCATCGTTGCTGGTGGTACAATGTTTGTTGAGAAGTTCAGAGTGGCTTATATTTGTCACCTTGTGACTGTACATGTGCGGCTTTTCTTTATTTAATGACGACCCAACTAAATTTGTTAACTAAAAGTGGTTCCAATCGCATCGTTTTAGCGGTGAAACAAAAGGAAAACTGACTAGCAAATGTTCTGCGCCAAAGAAAACACAAAGAGAAAGCCGTCATAACAAAGTTTAAAAACAGCTACACCGACTAGTTGCCATACAGCTTGCATCTTCTAGATTTTTTTAAATTCAAATCTTGTAACGTGTTCAAAACAGGGCAATGCGTGCGCATTTGCTGTGTCTTACCGCGAAATATGCGACTGTCCAGTTTTCGCGGCTGTTTGGTTTCAATGTTTTGCAATAGTCGTAGCTCCTACATTTCCCCTGCATGTTTCCCTTCGTTGTCTTTTATGTTCTTTAGCAAGTCTTTACCAGTCTATGCTAGAACAAATACCGAAGTAGCAGAGATAGTTGAACGTAGAGATTGTTCATTTTTTGGTTTTATTTGGTTGTCTACCTGGAATTTATTGTAAAATGCAAACTATTTCGTAACTGCATTTCAGTTGCCTGGCGATTGCGTCATTTTGTTCGATTTCATCCGCCGCGTTTTACGACTCTGTAGAAGCTTTTTGCATATTGTTTTTTATATCAATCTTGTTTGCAGGATATTAGTTTACGATGTCCGACATTTCGAGCAATGACGATTATGAAAGTGATGAACTTGTCGACTTTCCTACTTCCAGTTCTGCTTCTCGATCGAGGAAACGGCCTGCCACTCGTCGTCCGCCGTCGTCGTATGTTCCCAACAAAAAGCCCAGAGTCAAGTAAGTCACATTTTTAAACAGCCGAAAGCCGGCATGCAATTTGGAAATAACCTTAATCTTTACTTGTTTTAGAAGCCCTGAAAGCCCTCTCGCCTCGAATGTGAAGAATATTGGCGAACGTTCTCGCGCTATCCAAGAGCGTGAAAAGCAGGACCTCATCAATCGCTTTAAAGGCGTCTGCCAGCGGCGAACTTACCGTGATGATAAGGGCCGAGCCTTGCCAAAGTACCCATCCGCGCCGCCTTTCAATTCGCCCAAAGGCAACCAATACGAGGAGCTTGTGCCTTCATTGCAGAGCATTGGCGAACGTATTGCTGCTGGTCTGAATGGTACCGGATCAGTTCCAACTTTCTTTCACCATGGCCTCCACACCGACTACCCCAAGAAGGAGCAAATGTTCATGATCGACAAACAGTCCAAGTATTACCTCCCGGCTGCCACCATTAAGAACGATGACAACGCTTACGACTTGGTTACGTCTCGTGCCGTTGCTGCCATCCCGCTGATTGCCGACACCCGAATCTGGCAAACCATGAAGGCCTACATCGAGAATACTGCTACGATCCCTCCGACGATGAAGAAGTCAGTTTTGACGATGGCTTATCACGTTCTGTGCACGATTGCCGGTTTTGGGGAAGGCATTTATGCGAATGGCGCTACTGAAGACATCCTTCGTCGTGGGAAGAATCCGAATAATGTCTCTATGGGTGATGAATTGAAGTTCATTGGAAACTACAAACAAGCTGAGGAACTCTTGGGCATGCAGACCCCCCGCCTTGTCGTCATCATGCTGTACAACTCGTTCTTCCGTGTCGGACGCCATGATCAGCCCGACTACAGTATCAAGAAAATTGTTGCATCTGGCCTCTTTGAAATGGCCCGATTCTATCCAGATGGCGCCATGCCTTCGAATTCCGGTCCACTGTCTGCACTCAATGCCTTGATTGCCCCGCTGTTCTTCAACATGGCCATCCACGACACCTGCCATGAGCGCTTCTTCTACTATCTCAACAATCCCGGCCACACATTCAACCTAATTGGTGACGTCAAGACCGCCGATCTCCACGCCTTCTCGCCGGCCTACTACGGTGGAGCTCAAGTCTGCGGCAGTCGAGCTGTCATTAACATCTTGGATATGCTTCACCAAGCTGAAGACAATCCGGAATCGAAGCAACAGTTGAATGACTTCATCAAGGCCGTCACCGAAAACAACAATCTCGGCTTCATTCGCTTTGGATCAATGTCCGAACGCTTCTTTGGCGCAACCCAGCTGACTCTTCCGTCGTACATCAACACGATTGTCAATGACTGCAGTGCCTGGGCCGCCGCCCTTCGAGCTGCCAAGCGAACGATCAGTTCCCCGGTGATGTCTGAATTGCCTGCCTTCGATTTCCACGGCCTTGCCAACAGAAACAACAACATTCTATGGACAAAGATCTATGAAACTCGAATCACTCTTCTGTTCAATACTTTTGACTACCTACGTTTACCTCAGCGCTCGGTGGATGCCTGATGGCCAAATCAACGCCACATTGCTTCAATTTGTTGTCTTATCTTTTTTTGATTTTTGGTTTTGATGGTTCTGTTTAAGAATCACAGAAGATAATAAAGTTTTTGATTGTTAGTGTTAAAAAGTGAAAAATTTGGAATGTATATTTCGGTTTTAAACAGTTTTATTAATATAATCTTTATGACAAAGAAAAGGGAAGGTGTGAAATGACGCATTAACCGAACCATGGAGATTTAGATGGTGTATGGATCGGCACCGCTAAATCCCAAATCGATCTCTTAACTTTTCTGCTTCGGTAGCCACTTTCTTTGTCGTCGTCATATTCATTGGATGCGCGACGCTTATGATGGACAGGTCGATCCAACGTTTCGTCGTCATTAACTTCGTTTTCACGACGATGAGCCAGACGGCCACGGTGGCGACGGGACGTGCTTGCGACGGTCAACGCGATGATGCCAGCGATGAAGAACAGATGGATCACTTTCATGGTTGTTAATAGTTGGCTGTGGTACTATTGTAGAGAAATCAAGGAGGGTTTATATACGCTTGTTTGATTTAACAAACTATCGGCTTTTTTGACGTTTTCTGGTAAAGCAACTACCCGCGTCAATTTATCTATTAAGGCTTTGTTTTGGCGGCTTTCTTTCGCCGTTACCGCCTAAACAATCACGTTTAATTTACAAAAGCGTTTGAAATCAAAGAAGAACCCGCGCTTTCATCGCCACAGTGTTACGAATATAAACCTTCCTGAACTTCTCCACCAGCATACACTGCAGTTAACCGCCTGCAACCATGAAAGTTGTGCATCTGGTATTCATCGCCAGCCTTATCGCGTTGACCGTCGCAAGCTCGCACCGTCGCCACCGTGGCCATCTGGCTCATCGTCGTGAATACGAAGCCGACGACGAAGCTTTCTATCGACCCGTTCATAGACGCCGCGTGTCCGATGACTACGACGACGATTATGAAAGTGGCTACCGAAGCAGGAGCGGCAGGCGGTCGAAGAAGCGCCGGTATGAGGAACGGCATTATGGTGACAGTCGCCAATTCTTTGATCCAGCTCCACCTGTAGAAACAACGCAGCCACCCAAGTGGGACCGAGACATTATGCCCTTTGGTTAAAACATTATTTGAAAAGTCGTCTTTGCTATTATAAACATTGCTGTCAATGCAACAACAACAAAAATTTGCCAAATTAGTATTTGAGGACACAAAAAACTGAAAGAAAAACCAAAAAAACCGACGATTTGTACAGTTTTATTTTTGATGGGTCTCAACGCTTTCAAAGTAACAGTTCAACCAAACCGTATGAAAGGGTTCTCCACATTCGCTGCATCGCTTTTTCCTTGAAATTCATTTGACTGCTTTTTAAATCTTCTGACTTTGTTGTTGTATCCGCGTAGGATGACGACATTGTAATCAGATTCGCGATGTTTGGGATTAACAGGTAGAATCAAAGCAAATGCGTCGTCAAATCGGCTTTCATGACGATGCACAAAACCTCCATGGTGGCGTTGAGATGAGCCTGCCACCACCAACAAGATGAAGCCGGCGATGAAAATAAGATGGAGCATATTCATGATGTCAGCAGTTCAATGACTTGCTATGTTTATGGAGTTTCTAAAAAAGTATTTATACGACTTTTTATGCCAAAAAGTGCGGCTTTTCTTTGATACAGTGGTATAAAACTTAATGATGGTTGTGTTTCTACTGTTTTGCCGGCAACATAAGAAGGCTGCAACGACGCGTTCTACGTGAATAATATACACTAAGTATCAAAGGTGACGTTTGAATGACCTCCTAACTATGTGACAATCCAATATCGACAACTATTTATTTTCGTTAATTTTGCTACTGTTTTGCGTAAGGATCTGTAAATCGGCAAAATGCAAATTACAATATTTCAAATTTTAATTAACCCAAGTAGATTTTGTATAATTCATTCGTATCCTTTCGAATCTTCGCCGAAATGGGTAAGCTATCAGTGTTTGTGCATCCACCACAGCTTCTCTGCTTCCAGGAGGTATGTTTGGCTGATATTTGTCCAAACTTTTAGTGGTTTGTCGTTGTTCCAGACGATAATCGACAATGAAGTCCGCTACGAGTCCCTCTTCGAGATCGAGAACCTGTGCCACGATGTTGTCGCCTTCCGGGTCCGAACCAACGCGCGTGAACGCTATCTCGTCCGACTAACATGCGGCTTCCTCGCCGATCGTGAGCGCATTGCCATCTGGGTAATTCGCAAAGATGGCGCCAAGTTTCATGAGCGGGATAGATTTATTATCCATACAATTCGTATACCTGGAGGGAGTTGGTCACTTTTATCCATACCGTAGCCATAAGAACGAACTTCAGCAACCCACACCGCGGCCGAATTCTGGAAAACGTCCACCGACATCCCAGAACGCTGGAAACTCTGCGTTCGATGGCCGATGCTATCAGTCACGGCGCCGAATGCGTCAATGGACCGATTTCTGGCCCAAATTTCCGGCCTAAAGCGCGAAGTTGACTTTTTGCGAACGACAAATCGGCGATTGACGATGAATGTGCATGAAGTAAGCTGATGTTTCAAAGTCAAAGTTTAGATCCGAAATTTGATAAAAACTGGTTTTAGCTACAAATCAAAAACAAAGTCAGCGAAGAAAGCAGAGTCGATTCAATGTGGAATGTCTGCCTGTGTTCGACGTTGGCCGCGTTTGTCGCCATTATCATTGTTCATCTGGGGATCAGCAAGTTTGCGGCCTTGCTGTTTCCGGAACAGGCCGAACTTTATTAATTTTATGTTTAAAGTTTAATTTTTTTTGTATTTAATGAAGTTTCTTTGCACTTTTACGTTTTTTGTTACGATTTTTGGCCTTTTCGATTTTGCAGACAAATTCCAAGTATGAATAAGATTTAATATTTTGACGTGTAGCGTTCGATTTTTGCTTTATGAATGATTGCATTACTAAAAGTGCATCTGAATCATGTATAATCGTTGATGATAAGTATTGTTTTTAAGGGAGGAGCGATCAATTGTTTTCACGTTGTCAAAAGTTCTGAAATGCGGGTGTTTTCCATTGTCTGTTTGCTGGTTCTTCAACTTTCTGCAGCTTCGGAAACAGAAATGAGAACCAAGCTGTTCGTGTACGGCACCCTGAAACGTGGAGAGCCGAACCACTACTTCATGACTGATCCATCAACTGGGAGGCTGTGGTTTATCGACAATGCGACTACTGTTGATAAGTTTGAGATGTTTGTGTCGAGCCCGCGGAACATCCCGTTTATCGTCAATTCTGTCAACAGGACTGAAGGCTACGTAAGTTCTGAAGTCGCATTCTAACTATTTCAACTAATAATCAAACTTCAGCAAATCAAGGGTGAACTGTACGAAGTAGATGACCAGAAGCTAGCTATAATGGATGAGGTCGAAAAGTTTTACACGAAAATTAATATTGATGTCACCGATTCCAAGGATGTGATCCATACAGCTAAAATTTATGTTTTGCCAAAGAAATACTCGAAATTGGAGGCTACCAAGACCATAAATATTGACAACTACTACAATGGCGTTCAGGGTCGGCAGTACATTAAGCCGAATGAAACTGTATTTGAAGTGCCAAGACCAGATTGGCTTGAAGATGAAGAAGACTCCACAGAAACTACAACAACTAGTTTTTAATAGTTGAAAAGTTTGCTTGATTGAGACTGTTCCTATCACTTAAAAATTGCTCTTTCGACATTGATAACGTGTAAAATTAAAATGCGTTGCAACTTTTTGTGTTGATGAAAGCGTGAAAAACTTTACGACAAAACAGTCGAAAGATGAAACACCCAATAATGCTAACGTTGATTAGGGGCCCGATCAAGCGCAAAAGGAAACCCGGCAAAAACGGAAAATGTAAATATCCCTGATTAGATGTTTACCACTACATGGCCGTTATCATATTTGCATATAAACTTCCAATGTTTATCAACATGCAAAGGCATGCAAACCCAAAAGATGTAAGCCACTGCGAATGGCGGCCCATTGCACTGTTGCAGCTGCAGCTGTCGCTTGGACAAACTGCGTCGTGTAAAATGTGCGTATCAAGGTCGCCCAACAGTCTTTTTCGCGCAAAAAATGTTGCTCATCGACCCCGACATAGAGTTGTGGTGGTCTTTACTCCACGAATGCGAGATCCATCTTCGATCGGTTTTGCTTTCATCCTGCCCGTAAATCGTTAGTTGCGAACGATTACGCATTTCCTATCGATTCATTCTTTTGGTTCTTGCAAAACACATCTGTCTTTGCGTCTTTTTCACGTCTAAAATCCGCTTTTCAGCAAAACATGGGCAAACCAGGCCTGGGTCACCGCGCCGACCGGCTATCTCCCACCTCTGGCCGAGTTGTGAAACGACCATGGGAGCCGAGTTTTCGAATGCGGTCAGTTTTTGAGCTTTTTGTTTGTTTTTTTGAGAAAGTTGGGTTTTCAGGCGTCAGCCAACCAAAAAACGAAACAGCGAAGTGACCCGTGAATACATCGCCGAGCACCACCCCGCATTGCTGGACGACCTATTGCTGGCCCCGACCGACGTTCGAGCAGCCGCGAAGAAGTTTATCGCTTTTGTGGAGTTGGAGCAACTTGCCGATGAGGTTTGTTATCACTTTTTTGTCTCTTGTCAAGGCTGTCATTGAAGTTTGTCTGGCGTTTGTAAAGAGGGTGTGTCTTTCAGCTCGATCAACCCCTCAAAGAACGCCTCATCGCATCGGAAGCGCGATTCACGCACGACTACCAGATTCTGCCTTCGAAACGGAACAACGAAGAAAAGGAGAAGCCGAATGTGGTCGCGATTGTGAAGTTGAAGGTCGAAGAGAGTGCGGATTTCCGGTTGGCGAAAGAAAGGGAAGCGATTATCCTCGCAAAAGGGCCAGAAGACGAGAATCAGGCAAATGGTGGCAATGGGAAGCCGTTGAAAGTTGAACTGGCGGAACTGCCGAGGGATGGAGCCAATCCGGGAGTGGTCCAGAAGAAGAAGAAGTCGGTGCTGGGTCGACGGATCTATGGGTTTATTATCAGGCGGGAGGGTTGTGAGATAACGATCAGGGTTACCTGCAAAGTTGGGGCTCTAGAGGCGTTGAAAGATCAGGTTAGTCAGATTTAACTTGCTTAAAACACCGGTACAGTAGTCTTTTCAGCCACTGAAACTCTATGTCGACATCAACACAGTCGCCCAGAAGTTCCAGCTCCAAGCACTGTCTCGGGTTTCCAGCAAAACGTTCATACAGAAGAAATTGGGCTTTGACGTGAGTTTTTTCTTCAAAAATATCGATTTCTGGTTCAACAATGCGATTTCAGGTCACTGCACCCGAGTCTCCGCCCATCATAGAAATCTCTTCCACCTCCCCATCTCGATCGCCATCCATAATCTGGCTCGATGACGAGATCGATGCAAAGTCGACCACATCCGATTCTTCTTCGGTCATCTGTCTGGATGACTTACCTCCTGAGAAGCCGCCGACACCTCCACCTTCCACATCGGTCGAGAATCCCGTCCAACCCCCTTCCACCGGTCTCAACGATGAGCAGCAACTCGCCGTCAATGAGATCACTAAAGATTGTACGGAAGACCTTTTCATGCTCTTTGGGCCTCCTGGCACTGGAAAGACCTTCACTCTGGTCAAGGCTATCGTCGAATTGGTTCAGAATGGGTGCAGAATTCTCGTCTGTACGCCGTCCAACAAGGCTGCTGATGTCATTTCGTGTGGAATCTTGAATGAAGGCATTGGCAGGAATTCGTTGTATCGACATGTTTCCCGAACATTGGACCCGTCCACGGTGAATCCACAGCTCCGAAGTCACGCGGGAATCGAAATGAACGGCGAGGAAGCGTACCATGCCAATGAGGACATCGACCTTGACGATTATGCCATCGTTGTGTCGACACTTGGATCGACGCCGTCTCTTCGGAAGCCGTTTGACAGATCGAAGAAGGCATTCACGCATATTATCATCGATGAAGCCGGACAGGCCGCCGAAATGGAGGTCTGGATGCCTCTGGCGTTCTTTTCCGCTGAATCGACGAGGCTCATTGTTGCTGGCGATCCGATGCAGCTTGGCCCAGTGGCGTCGGTGCACATGTTGGATGACCCTACCTACGGCTACAAAATTTCGATTCTGTCTCGGCTGTATCAAAACGAAGCCTTCCGGAGTGACACGTAAGTTGTGTTTCGACTTCTATACAGTATGCCAATGTCCCTTTTCAGCCGAAACATGGTCCAGCTGACCAAGAATTACCGGTCTCACGAAGCCATCGTCAAGGTCGTGTCAAACATTTTCTACAACGACACGCTGGAATTCACCCGCCCTCCTGGCCACGACTCTCTCCACCACTGGCACCGACTTCCGAAGGACAAGTTCCCCGTCTTTTTCGAGTCCATCCATGGCAATGTCAATACAGACGGCAACGGAAGCTCATCCAACGAAGCCGAAGCTCACGCCGTCGTGTTCTACGTCCAATCTTTGCTTCGATGGCGAGTCCAGGCCCATGAAATCGGCGTCGTTTCACCGTACACAGCGCAGACCCAGTTGATCCGCCGCCTTCTCGGCCCCTCCTCCGAAGTCACCGTCGACACAGTCGAGAAGTTCCAGGGATCAGAGCGCCGAGTCATTATCATGACGGCCGTTCGCAATGGCACCGCTCTCGGGTTCATGGAGGATCGGCAAAGATTGAACACGGCCCTTTCGCGGGCACAGCAGATGCTGATCGTTGTTGGACATGCACGAAGTTTGAAGGTTTTGCCGGACTGGAAAAAGTAAGTTTAGAAGTTTTAACGTTTGTGCATTTTACCAAAGCTGTTTTCAGGTTTATCAAGTATTGCAAGAAACACAAGGCCTACGTCAAATGCTCGGATACTCTCACCGATACGAGAAGACACTGAATATGGGTACTGTTGAACGGGAAATTGTATTATTGGGTACTGTGCTACTACTGGTTTGCTTGTTGTGTTACATTTTGGATTTTGTTGATTTGTTTGTTGTTTAGATCGTTTCTAATAAATACTTTTTGTTATTATCGTTCTTATTAGAAATCATTCAATTAGTTTCAAGCAACGAGACCAAGTTGGGATAAGCACAATGGACCAAAACAGTTTCATAAAAGTGGATAAAAACTCAAACATTCGGCATAATCAATCAAATCAACCCCCCGCAACACACAGAAACCGCTGCGCTGTGTCTTCTTTTTCGTGGTAAGACATTCAAACCCGCAATTGACAGCGCACTCACCAAACACTTCAAACGTTTTTGGCGGTTGAACTGTTTTTGCAGTTTCTGTTCAATCTGTTTTCATTAAAATCCATTTCCGTCATGGCCAAAACAGCACGCAAGCAATGCCAATGCAGCAAGCCATCGTCGTCCGTCCAAAGCCGAGTCAAGAAGCGCCCTCGGCAGCCGAAGCCGCAGCAACCAAGACCTTCCCGAGATCGTCGTCAGTATGTTTTTTTAACTATTTTGAATCAATTAGATTACTTAAAGTTAAATTTTAGATGCCAGTCAAGTAAGAAGCAAAGGAGCAAAATCACCCGCAACTTCCTCCTCCAAAAGCATCCTGAACTCTTAGCGGATTTGGAACTTCCAGTCATGAATGTCGAAGAAGCCGCCACTAAGTTTATTGCTTTTGTGAACCTCGAAAAACTTGAGGATGAGGTTTGTTTTGTCTTTCTGGTTTCGAGTTAAAAATCACTATCTTCTTCAGCTTGCCGATGATCGCCTTATTTCGGATGATGCTCGATTCTTCGGCGAGTATACGATTGCTCCAGACAAAAAGCGTCTATCTAATTTGCAGCCTGGTGAGTTTTTGGTTTCAAAAAAAAGACAAAAAATGAATTATTGTCTGTTTTTAGCCAATCCCAACGTCGTTGCTACCGTGACTTTGGTTGTCGGTGAAGGTGCAAACATGGATTTGGTCAAAGAGCGAGAGGGCGTCGTCGTGGGGATGAGTGACAAAGAGAAGAAGGAAGAAGCGGAAAGTTGTGAGCCGGCATCGGCACCAAAACCATCGTCGACAAAGTTAAACTCAACTGCGCCACGTCGAATTACTGGATTCATCATGAAGCGAGATGAGTTATTGATTACGATCAAAGTGATTTGCCCTCCTATAATTCTTGAAGCGTTGAAAGACTTGGTGAGTCGAACACAATTAAAGTTTAGAAATATATTTGTCACTATTTCAGCCACTAAGACTCATTCTGGACATCAACACGGCTCAGCAAAAATCGCAGCTTCAAGCTATCTACCGAGTGAAGAGAGTTTTGTCCATACAGCAGAAATTGGCTTACGAGGTACGCTTTTTTAGCAATTTTTTACTTTTAAATTTGTTAAATGTTTCATTTTTAGATCACTCCACCCATAACTAAAGTCGTTTCGCAACAACCCACCACTTTGACCAATTCCGCAACCACTGTCGATGCACCTTCAACCAAGCACACCGACCTTAACGAAAAGCAACAACTCGCCGTCAATGAGATCGCCCGAGGCGACACATCTAACATCTTTATGCTATTTGGCCCTCCAGGCACTGGAAAAACGTTTACCCTGGTCAAAGCAATCGGCCAATTAGTCCGAAATGGCAAACGTGTCCTGATCTGTGCCCCATCCAACAAAGCCGCTGACGTCATCTCATGTGCCATTTTGGATTCGGGCATCGGCGACGATCCACCGTACATGCTTCACCGACACGTTTCGCGCTCCCTGGATCCATCTTCTGTCCATCCACAGCTTCGCAGTCATGCTGGAATTGACATGTCCTCCAACGAAGCCTACTTTGATGCCGATGAAGTCTGCGACCTCGACGACTTTGCCATTGTCGTTTCGACTTTGGGATCGACGCCCGGCCTTCGAAGGGCACAGGATGTTTCGAAACAGAAGTTCACGCATATTATTGTTGATGAAGCTGGGCAAGCCGCAGAAATGGAGGTCTGGTTGCCACTTGCGTTCTTTGCCGGCGACTTTACAAGACTGATTGTTGCTGGCGATCCGATGCAGTTAGGCCCCGTGGCTTCTGTCCATCTGTTGGATGATCCTACCTACGGCTACAAAACTTCCATTTTGTCGCGTCTGTACCAAAATAAGGTCTTCCGGAATGACTCGTGAGTTGTTTTTGACTTTCATACAGTATGCCAATGTCGCATTTCAGCCGAAACATGGTCCAGCTGACCAAGAATTACCGCTCCCACGAAGCCATCGTCAAGATCGTGTCCAACATTTTCTACAACGACACGCTGGAATTCACCGGGCCTCCTGGTCACGATTCTCTTCACTACTGGCACCGTCTTCCCCAACGCAAATTCCCTGTCTTTTTCGAGTCCATCCTCGGTCGTGTCCATACAGACAGCACTGGATCTTCATCCAACCAATCCGAAGCTCATGCTGTCCTCTTCTATGTCCAATCTCTGCTCAGATGGCACGTCAAAGCCCACGAAATCGGCGTTGTCTCGCCGTACACCGCTCAGACCCATCTGATTCGCCGGCTTCTCGGCCCCTCTTCCGAAGTCACTGTCGACACGGTGGAGAAGTTTCAAGGCTCAGAACGGCGAGTCATTATCATGACGGCCGTTCGCAACGGGACTGCCCTTGGATTCATGGAAGATCGGCAACGGCTGAACACGGCTCTGTCGCGGGCACAGCAGATGCTGATTGTCGTTGGTCACGGCCGCAGTTTGAGTGTTTTGCCTGAATGGCACAAGTAAGTTTGCATGTTTGGATTCCGATAGAAGTTTTTAATTTGATTTTAAGGTTTATCGCATACTGCAAAGAGCACAAGTCCTATTTCAAGTGCCCGAATACTACTAAGAAATCGCGTTGATCGTTATTTTTGTTAGTGTGGGACGTGTGTTTTGAACGTTTGTGTTGTTTTGTGTTTATTGATTTGGTTTATAAAAGTTGTTTTGATGTCTATCCGTTTACGCTAAATTCAAGTCCTATCAACACATCTAACTGTCGTTATAACTACGCATTGTTATAACTAAGTCAGTTCGAGTCTGTGGTGATCATTCAAGTTGTGTAAAAATGAATAGAGAAATATAAAAAAGCTAATTTTATTATGTACAAAATATATCAAGTCAACAAACACAGAAAATTCAATCAAATCACATTGTACAAATAACAAAATACCCGTAAATATAATAATTTTTGTAATAACAATAGGCATTTAATACATCCGAGAGTCAGCAATATCCGAGGCGTCGACGTAGGCGTTGTTCGCTTTGCAGTAGTTGATGAACTTGTACCAATCTGGAGAGGCTTCCAAGCTGCGGCCATGTCCGATGACAATCAGGAGTTGCTGAGCCCGAGAGAGAGCCGTGTTTAGCCGCTGACGGTCTTCCATGAATCCAAGAACAGTGCCATTGCGAACGGCTGTCATGATAATGACTCGACGCTCCGATCCTTGGAACTTCTCGACTGTGTCGACGGTGACTTCGGAGGAGGGGCCGAGAAGGCGTCGAATCAGTTGGGTTTGAGCCGTATACGGTGAGACAACGCCGATTTCATGGGGCTTGACGCGGCGGGAGCGGAGCAAAGATTCGATGTAAAAAACGACGGCGTTGGCTTCGGCTTCATTCGAAGAGGATCCGTTGCGGTCTGTCTGGACGCGACCGTAGACGTTCTCGAAAAAGACCGGGAACTTGTGTCGCGGGAGGCGGTGCCAGTCATCGAGGGAGTCATGGCCGGTGGGGCGGGTGAATTCCAGGGTGTCGTTGTAGAAAACGCTCGAAACGACGTTCACAATGGCTTCGTGGGAGCGGTAATTCTTGGTCAATTGGACCATGTTGCGACTAAAAAAAGTGACGTTGGCATACTGTAAGAAAAGAAGGTCAAAAACAACTTACGAGTCACTTCGGAAGGCTTCATTTTGATAAAGTCGGCTCAAGATTGACGTTTTGTAACCATAGGCAGGGTCATCGAGCAAATGGACTGATGCCACTGGGCCCAGCTGCATCGGATCACCGGCGACGATCAGCCTCGTCTGGCTGCTGGCAAAGAAGGCCAGAGGCTGCCAGATTTCCATCTCGGCAGCTTGTCCTGCTTCATCCACGACGATGTGGGAGAACTTCTTTGCCGATCCTTCCAATGGCTTTCGAAGGGATGGCGCCGATCCAAGGGTGGAAACGACGATGGCGTAGTCATCGAGGTCGATTGCATCGGCGGCATACACAAGCTCGCGACCATTCCATAGGATGCCAGCATAGCTTCTGAGTTGCGATGGGACGGTAGATGGGTTCAGGGAGCGCGAGACGTGGCGATGAAGACCATACTTCGGGTTCTTGCAGAGGCCTTCCTTGAGAATGCCGCAGGCAATGTGGTCAGCCGCTTTGTTCGATGGGGCGCAGATAAGAATTCTGCCGCCATTTCGGACTAGCTCGACGATGGCCTTGATAAGGGTGGTGGTTTTGCCAGTTCCAGGAGGCCCGAAAAGCATGAAGACGCTGTCGGTGTCGCGACGGTTGATTTCGTTAATGGCCATTTGTTGCTCTTCGTTGAGGTCGGCATTGCTGGATGATGTCGAGGCGATCGGCTCTTCTGGGAGGTCATCGAGGCATATGACGGAATCTCCGGACGACGCAAAGCTGGATTTCTTTGCATCGACTTCATCGTCGAGCCAGATGATGGATGGCGAGCGGGATCGGCCACGAGCTGGGGCGGGTGCTTCCATGGCAGGCGGGGCATTGATAGGGGTAACATCAAAACCCAACTTCTTTTGAATGAAGCCCTTGTTGCAGACGTGGGCGATAGCATCAAGCTGTGTCTTCTGCGCCACCGTATTGATGTCCGCGTAGAGTTTGAACGTCTGAAAAGAGTACGGTAACGTTGATTCAAACATAAAAAAGTGTAACTTACCAACTCTTGGAAGACTTCAAGAGCGTTGACGCTGCATGATACCCTGACGGTAATCATTGAGCCTTCACGGCTAACAATGTTACCGTAGATACGACGTCCTAGCGACGGCTTGGTCTTCTTGGAGGCTTCTGGCGTCGGCGATTCCTGGCAGACTTCCATCGGAATCACAGCATAATTGATAAATTCGGGCTTCTCTTCATCGTCGGTCGGGCCCTTGGCCAAGATAACGCCCTCGCGTTCCTTGACCAAGTCAAAATTAGCATCGGCACCGACGATGAGCTTGACGATGGCGGTAACGACGTTCTTGCCTTTCTGGTCGGGGTTCCTCTTCGCCTCGAGGATCTGGTACCCGTTTTGGAAACGGGCTTCTGAAGCGATAAGTCGATTGACCAGGGGGCTGTCCAGCTGGTCGGCCAACTTCTCTAACTCGACGAACGCCTTGAACTTGTCGGCGGCGGTTCGGAGGGTGCAGGGGGCCAACTTCAGGTCATCCAACAAAGCTGGATGCTTTTCGGCAAGGAGGTCTTGGGTGACCTCACTCTTTTTGATGGAGGGTCGATGAACCGGTCCGCGAGGCCGCTTCGAAACTTGACCGGTGAAGGTGGAGGAAAGGCGGGATTGGCGTTGGTAACGCGTTGATTGAACCATGTTTATCTGAAATTGTACAAGTATGAGTTTGAACGTCAAAGAACTACGGTAACGCAATAGTTTTTATATAGATAAAACAAATTTCACGCAGTAACGAGCTTCACGATGGCATTTTGTAAACATATAACTTTCGCTTTATGGTTTCGGAATCACAGATTCAAAAGCCATCGAATCCCGTAATCTCAAACCGATCGTCTAACTGAAGTGAACACGCATTGTGCAAGGCCTACATTACTAAAAAACTACAGACTGATGGAAAAAGGGACCTTACTGTACTATTTATACGGTTCGGTGGACGCCCGCCCCACTACATCGGATACTGCCGACGAGGTTGGCGGGCATGCTTGTCCGAACTGCCTTAGCTCTACAGGCCAGGTAGCAAGCTTGCAGGCCTATGGCAAAGTCCGTCGGTGCGCATTGACCTGCGCACCGACGCACACCTCTAGGCCTTGAGAACAACTCTCTAGGAGAGAGGACATAGCAGGCTCAACCTGATAAGCTTGATGCTTGCGGACGGCGCTTAAGGTCACCGATCGATTGATTTGGATCGGAATTGACCAGTGTTGGCTCCCGAAGTAAAGAATAATGGAAGAGGGTGGAGCCAAAGACACTGTATAAATGCACGGAAACAACGTCTTTTATCAGTATTTCACTGTTTTGTTACACTTTATCATTCTATCTGCAATGTTTTAAACACGCTATTTGTTCATTTCTGTTTTTCTTATCAAATTTAATATTCTTTTGTAATTATCTGGTTGAGTCAATCTGATTTTTTTCCGATCAGTTAGGCGGGTAAAGCTTGTTCTTCCTTAGCTTTGTAGGCATTTTCCAAGCTTGCAGACTTGCGGCAAGGTCTGTCGGTGCTTATTGACCTGTGCAACGACGCACACCTCGAGGCCTCCGGAACAACGCTATAGGCGAGAGGACCTAGCAGGGAACGCTATTAGGACTTTTTCGGCAAAAAGCGCGCGAAACGCACGCATTAGCTAGTTCATTAACACATCTGCATACATTTGCCAAGCTAACAGCCTGCGGCGAAGTCCGTCGGTGCTTGTTGACCTGCTCAACGACACACACCTTGAGGCTTTCGGAACAACTCTAGTGGAGAGGGCCTAGCAGGGTCAACCTGAGATGCTTGAAGCTTGCGGACGACGCTGGAGATCCCCAATCGATTTGGACCGGAAAAATGAAAGTTAGATCAGATCAAAGTAAAGCGGAAGGAATATGGGTGGAGCCAAAGATACCGTACAAACAAATGCAATGAAACAACCTTTTCATTCTGTATTGCAGTGTTCATTACTGCCACCAATCGTAATTGTTCATTTATTTCGATACTTTTTTTATAAATTATTCAAAATTTACAATTACAACTACACAGGAAGAACAACATTTTGTATAGATTTTGCCGGTGGCGACTTCTTTCCTAACATGCTGCACGGATTGACAAAATACTGCTTCAGTTTTGCGAAGTTTGAAAATTCACCATCATCAAACCCTAATTCACTTCGCGATGCCCCATACAGAAAACAATACCATGCACGACCACCACTGTCATATTCGACTTCTTCGAGCAATTCCTTGGTGATGCTTGCATTAGTACGGTTCCACTCGCGGATTTGCAAGTAATGTCGAATGATACGCCTTTCAAAAAGACATACACAAATAACGTAGATAATGACAGGTATTGTTAGAACTGCACATACAAAAGTTGTGAATAGTCGGAATTTTGGATCTTCGGCAGAATGGAAGAGTAAATCTATTTTGAACAAGTTCTGAGATTTTGGATTAAAATTATCAACAGATGAGTAAAAGAAGTAAATTTCAAATGCAACTGAAGACGCAATTATTACATACCGCATCAAGAAAAACGTATAATGGTAAAAATCGTATTTGTTCAGCTTAGCAATGTTTTCAGGCGTTGAAATATCGTTAGCATAAAACTTTCTGTGTGCAATTTGAAGGATAATTGAATAGCAAAGTGGTGTAAGGGCACAAGGTGTTAAAATTAAAGTTTTAACGAAGTTGTATGGAGAATCAGGAAGATTAAAAGATATGAAAAACATTAAATGCAAGATAAATAGTGTAATAATGGAAGTTAGAACTATCTGAAAAGTTGTCGGTCATGTTAATTTATGTGCAAATAGCTTACCTGAATGATAAGTAATCTTTCGTTGGTTAAGCTGTGGTCAATGATGTACAAAATAAAGAAAAACATAAGTGGCAGGACACAAGCAATCCAGAATTCGGTTTCACAAATGTAGCAAGCAATCATGCAAACAAGCATTTCGGCAGCTATTATAAGAGAGCCATGCTAAATGTGGTCGCAAATAAGTGTACGATGCGTAATTAAAATTACGGTTTATGCTTACCTTTGCCAAAAAATATATCCATTTTGAGTTGTGGCACCAATAGGGTGAAATTAGTACATAGGTTGGCTTGACTTCTTCCATCATGCCTTTAAATCAATGTTTTGCTCAGTGACAGCGGACTGCCAAACAAGAATGTGGCAATGCCGAAATGGACAATGTTTGACAAAGTTGTCAAAAGAAAAAATTGCCGGAAGTAGCGGGTCCTAAGGTCGGTTGAACATGCTTTAGCGAAATGGAAACAATAGTAAAAGCTTTCCAAGCATGGCTGGCATGCTCTGTATGATTTTGTGTTATTTTAAAGGTAAACATTCGGTACACTTCCAACTTAGAAAAGTTCAATCAACGGTAGTATCTTTTTCGTGTTACTGTAATAAGTTTTAAGAGGCCGTTCGCGAGGTTTTTTAGGAGGGCCGACCCCCGATTTTTTGACCCCCAAATGTTTTGAGCCAAAAATGTTGGCATACCTAAGGGTGCTTCGGAACCGGAAGGATTTTGTCTGAAACCTTCTGCTTCTGGAGATATGGCTTCTGAAAGTTTTGTACCCGACTTCCAGAAAAGTACTTTCCCGACATCGTAGAGAGGTCCGGTTTGAAGCATTCGAAGCGTTATGATCTGAAAAGTTGAATGACATACTCGAAATTTTTTTAAACTGCCAAAAAATATAAAATTTTATTTTTTGAAAACTTTGACTGGAAAAATCTCTCTTATTCTGTCGATGCACACCGAGCGGTCGGTACCACGTTGTAGCCCGTCTCATTCTGCGTCGAATGGCACCAACCGGGGTTTCTGGGAATGGAGCCAAAGTGAATAAAGTGGATTTGAAGCCGAAAAGCCGCTAGTGCGCTGGAGAAAAACGACGCGTGCAACAGGTTGTCGGCTGCGTGAGGTCCTCGACACTTTTTCGCGGTGGGACCGTTCCGTGCGCGTCCGAGGATCTCGCGAACACGCACACGTTTTCTTCAAGCGCACTAGCGGCTTTTCGGCTTCAAATCCACTTTATTCACTTTGGCTCCATTCCCAGAAACCCCGGTTGGTGCCATTCGACGCAGAATGAGACGGGCTACAACGTGGTACCGACCGCTCGGTGTGCATCGACAGAATAAGAGAGATTTTTCCAGTCAAAGTTTTCAAAAAATAAAATTTTATATTTTTTGGCAGTTTAAAAAAATTTCGAGTGTGTCATTCAACTTTTCAGTCCAAGCCGCTTCGAATGCTTCAAACCGGACCTTTCTACGATGTCGGGAAAGTACTTTTCTGGAAGTCGGGTACAAAACTTTCAGAAGCCATATCTCCAGAAGCAGAAGGTTTCAGACAAAATCCTTCCGGTTCCGAACTACCCTTAGGTATGCCAACATTTTTGGCACAAAACATTGGGGGGTCAAAATTTGGGGGTCGGCCTCTCCCCCTTGTTCCTAAAAAAGGTCGCGAACGCCCTGTTAATCATACTTGTCTAATCCCGTTCGGGCTTTACAAATGCAAATTTATTGTACAGTTTCAAAAACATTGCAACAATTACTGTGAAACAGATGCAAAACGGCCGAAGCCAGCTGCGCGTTTGCCGTAATAGGCGGCGTAGCTGGAGTAGGGATAACCGTAGGCGGCTCCGTAGGTGCCGTAGTTGTAGCCGTAGGCAGGGTAGGCGGCGTCATAGGCGTATTGAGCGTCGATGACGGTGAAGGCGATGAGGGCGGCCATGAGGCAGATGAGAACGAGCTTGGCAGACATTGTTGGGCTTGAATTGACTGGATTGGTGGGGATTTGATGGAACGGAATGGTTTATATATGGTTCTGCGCAAAAATGTCAATAATTCAGCATAAACATTTAACCGGATGGGAACGTAAAGTTATGTTTGTTCAATTAGAAAAATTAGATTTGCACTATGCGTTTTCAAGAAAACGTTTTGCACAGTCGGAACAGTTATAATTTTCACGCCCCGCTTTTGACACCTTGCGCACACATCCATGTTTGCCAACTAAACCCTGGAAGCGGTATATAATCTGCTCCGTTCCGTCTCTTTACCAATCCAGTCAACTCCAAGTTTAACAATGTCTGCCAAGCTCGTCCTCATCTGCCTCATGGCCTCCCTCATCGCCTTCACCGCTATCGACGCCCAATATGCCTATGAAGCCGCCTACCCTGCCTACGGTTACAACTACGGCACCTACGGAGCCGCCTACGGTTATCCCTACTCCAGCTATGCCGCCTATTACGGCAAACGCGCTGCTGGCTTTGGCTCTATTGGATCTGTTTCGAACTGATTGTTGTTTTCTTTCCATTGGAACTGTACAATAAATGTAAAATTGTATTTAGTGACTTACGGATTTTCTATCTCCGGATCTCAGGATCCAGGTGCTACTTCTCCGAAAGTAACATCTCTGTTTGCAAACTATGGGGATCAGGGAAAAATTTAGGGTTGATATGGGGGTTTTGAGCAGCTTTATTGACAAAGAGAGTTATGACAACAAATGGAAGGGGTGAAATGATGTATTAACGACCCCAACAATGATGGATGTTGTAAGGGCTTTTGTTTTGATTCAACAGTGATCTAAAAAATGACCTTTCTTTGTACTTGTTCAAAGGCCTCTTTGATCTTCTGTTTTTCCTGCTTCGGTAGCCACTTTCAAAATCATCGTCGTAGTCATCGGATACGCGGCGTCTATGGACCGGTCGATCCAAAGCTTCATCGTCGTCGGCTTCGTATTCACGACGATGAGCCAGACGGCCACGGTGGCGACGGGACGAGCCCTCAACGACCAACACAATGAGGCCGACGATGAAGAGCAGATGCACAACTTTCATGGTTGCCGGCGGAGCAATGCTGGTAGAGACGTTTAGGAAGACTTATATTTGATACACTGTGGCGATGAAAGTGCGGTTTCTTCTTTGATTCCAAACGCTTTTGTAATCAATGTGATAGTTTAGGCGGTAGCGGTAGAAGAAAGATGCAAAAACAAAGCTTGACAGTCTTAATAGATAATTTGCCGCCTCAGTTTTTGGACTTTTCAGTTATCGAAGTTTGTTGTTAGGAATCTGCAACCATCTTTAGTATTAATTTGGCTTTTAACAGAAGACATCAAAGAAAAACCGATTGTTTATTGCGTCAAAGAAGACTATATAAACTTTTCTCACCTCACTTCACGACAAGCATTGCACCACAGCTAACAACCATGAAAGTGATCCATCTGCTTCTTATCGCTGGTCTCATTGCGTTGACAGTCGCAAGCTCCTCCCGTCGCCACCGTGGCCGTCTGGCTCATCGTCGTGAACACGAAGC
Source organism: Panagrellus sp. LJ2284 (assembly GCA_024447225.1). Lineage (NCBI taxonomy): Eukaryota > Metazoa > Nematoda > Chromadorea > Rhabditida > Panagrolaimidae > Panagrellus > Panagrellus sp. LJ2284. The sequence continues at coordinate 3,807,497 of JAMRYC010000005.1, read as the reverse complement.
TAATGACGGCGAAACTTTGGATCGACCTGTCCATCATAAGCGTCGCGCATCCGATGAATATGACGACAACGAAGAAAAGGGCTACAGAAGCAGGAACTTACATTTAAAAAGGCGTTCGAACAAGTACGAGGAAAGATTCTACCGCCCAACTAATCTTTTCGGAAGGCCGCAAAAGTCTATATGGGGTAAGGTCGTTTATTAAACAGTCTTTGTTGTCATATAAACCTTTGACGATGAAGTCTCTCAAAACACCTATATTTGCCTTCTAACTTGAAATTAACGCAATTCGTAATCTATAACATCGTTAATTGGAAAGGTTAGATTGAAATAAACTGAAGTTCCAAGAATGTGATTGTAGACGATTCGAGATCTTGAGGCTGTCGAATGTGGAAACGGAGTTTGCGTTGTTGCATATTGATTAAAGTAACGTTGTTAACGTTGTAGCGACCACCAGAAGTTAGGCGGGAACGCTAAGCAAAAAGCGCGCGAAACGCATGCATTAGCTAGTTGACTATCACCTCTGCGGGCATTTTCCAAGCTTGCAGACATGCGGCAAGGTCTGTCGGTGCTTATTGACCTGCGCAACGACGCACACCTTGAGGCCGCCGGAACAACTCTCTAGGCGAGAGGAGTTAGCAGGGTCAACCTGATATGCTTGATGCTACGCTGTAGGTCGATTTGAACCGGAGTTTACCAGTGTTCATTCCCACAGTAAGGAAGAATGGATATGGGTGAGGCGAGGAATACTGTATAAATGCAATGAAAAACACATTTCTATCAATTTACCAATGTTTTGTTGCACTTCATCTTCTTGATTCGTTGAAAAAGGTTGATTCACTTCTTTCTCCGATGTTTTAAGACGGACTATTTGAGAAAATATCAGGGTCAGGACCCCTTGATTTTACATTTTTTGATATATGATAGGGACCCATGAGACTGCTTTAAATCCCAAATATGAGGGTCTGGAGCGGCCTTCTAAAGGAGTTATGATTTTTCAAAAAATGGCTTCTGAAACAACTTTTTAAGTCACAAGTCGGTCAGTTTAACAGATATCCGCATGAAAATTTTTTTCTAGCGTCAACTTTTGATGCTGAGTCTTATGGTAATAGCCAAACTTTGTTATGGTTAATAAAAATTATCGATTAATTTTTTTCAAAAAATCGATTTTTTTCTTTTGATAGGGCGGGTCCGTTTGATTGCAGAAAATGAATCTACATTCAAAGTTAACATGAAAAAAATTTTTTGCCCGAGGGCAAAGGGGGCTGGAACGTCACCGTTATGGCCGCCGAAAGTGATGCAAAGAAAAAAAGTTGCTCGGATCCGGAAACAGTTTACATGTTTGGAATCAGCGTTAAAAATCATGTCGAAACGAATGTTTGGATGATTAGTAGGAGTTTATGCTAATTTAGTCATTTTTTGCTTAAAAAGGAAAAAAACGCACACCGGGATCGAACCTGCCGCGCGCGGTGGTGGGCGACCGGAACCACGGCGCCGCGCGCGTGGGTTCGACTCCCGGTCGCACTTTTTTCTTTTTTATAATAAAAACCACAAAATTCAGACAATTAGGTATCAGTAATCTTAATACTTTATCCGGACTCATTTTTTGCGCTGATTCCAAACATGTAAACTGTTTCCGGATCCGAGCAACTTTTTTTCTTTGCATCACTTTCGGCGGCCATAACGGTGACGTTCCAGCCCCCTTTGCCCTGGGGCAAAAAATTTTTTTCATGTTAACTTTGAATGTAGATTCATTTTCTGCAATCAAACGGACCCGCCCTATCAAAAGAAAAAAATCGATTTTTTGAAAAAAATTAATCGATAATTTTTATTAACCATAACAAAATTTGGCTATTACCATAAGACTCAGCATCAAAAGTTGACGCTAGAAAAAAATTTTCATGCGGATATCTGTTAAACTGACCGACTTGTGACTTAAAAAGTTGTTTCAGAAGCCATTTTTTGAAAAATCATAACTCCTTTAGAAGGCCGCTCCAGACCCTCATATTTGGGATTTAAAGCAGTCTCATGGGTCCCTATCATATATCAAAAAATGTAAAATCAAGGGGTCTTGACCCTGGTGAGGGTCCGTGATTTTCTCAAAAAGTTCGTCTTAAATACGTTATTTGTTGATTTCTGTTTTTGCTATCATCGAAGTTGCTTGTTCATGTTAGGCGGGAAAAGCTTGTTCGGAGGTTTACGGCGTGCAATACTCCTTTAAAGCCGTGCTAGTTAGCTGATTGACACCTCTGCATGCATTTGCCAAGCTAACAGCCTACGGCGAAGTCCGTCGGTGCGTATTGACCTGCGCAACGGCACACACCTCAAGGTCGGGGAACAACTCTCTAGGGGAGAGGACCTAGCAGGGTCAACCTGATAGGCTTGATGCTTGCGGACGACGGTAGACGTCGCCACCTCGAGAACAAGTCCATCATTTATTGTTTTATCTCTTTTCATGCTTGCCTACTTCCTTGCTCAACTAAGATCATTCCGGTTACGGTACTTTCCTTCAGTAAGCCGTTTTTTGTTCTTTTGTCTTCGTTTTGAGTCCGTGTTTTCTGTTGAGCGTACTGTAGTTATCTGTAGCCGTTTTGTTTTATCTTTGTTTGCGAGCTTTAGTTCACTACCTTGTCTATATCCGTTTTTAAATATCTACTTATTACGTCTTTTTAGAAAAAAAAATGGTCAAATTCGCTTCCAACAAGCGCCACCATCAAATCCCATCGCACTCCGGACGCGTCTCCAAGCGCCAATGGGCCTCAAAACCGCATTTGCAGAAGCGAAATAGTGGAGTGAGTCAGACGTTCCTCCAGCAAACTCGTCCGGCACTCTTGGAAGGCTTGCTTTTGCCTCCCATCGACATCGCAAGAGCGGCGGCGAAGTTTAACTGCTTCGTCGAGCTCGAGCGAATCGCCAATGAGGTTCGTTAGATTTTTTTCTTATTTCATGCACTTTTTACCGTAAAAATATTCAGCGTGAACAACCCGTCACGGATCGTCTTATTGCTGCCGTTGCCCACATTGATGGTTATCATGTGCTTCCGGCGAAACAAAGCCCGGAAAGCTCTGAAAAAACCAACGTTATGGCTCTGGTGCACCTGGCTGTCGGACCGGATACTGACTTCCGGCTGGCTAAGGAGCGAGAAGCCGTCATTCTGGCTGAAGCAACAGATGATGTTGCGGAGTCGTCGCTCAGCCGATGCATTCACGGCTTTATCACGAAGCGCCAAGGATGGCAGATTGTGGTCAGAGTGACCTGGAAACTGCAGGACCTCGAAAACCTAAAACAACTGGTGAGTTACAGTATTCAAATTTTGCGAAACAAAAGTTACCGTAATCCTTTTAGCCCCTTCGACTGTATATCGATGTCAATTCGATCGCCCAGAAGTCGCAGCTCGAGGCCATTACAAAAGTGTGTCAAAAGCGGTTTTTGCAGAATAAGCTAGCTTATAATGTGAGTTTTGGTTGAAAATTTGTTTGTTCTTGGACGAAAGTAAAAGTTTCAGGTTAAACCATCTGCCACAACCCTCGTCCAAGCCCAAGAACCTCGTCGTTCTCGATCGCGCTCACCGTCGATAATCTGGCTCGATGACGAAGACGACACCGAATCATCTGAAGATTCTGCGCCTGCTCCACCAGCCGAAACATCTGCAAATGGTCTTAACAAAGAGCAGCAACAAGCCGTCGACGAAATGACCAAATACGACACAGAAGACCTCTTTATGTTATTTGGACCTCCAGGAACCGGAAAAACTTTCACCCTCGTCAAGGCTATTATGGAATTGGTCCGAACTGGCGGCCGAGTCCTCGTCTGCACGCCGTCAAACAAGGCTGCTGACAATATTGCTTGCAGCATTTTACACGAATCTGAAGTCTCTGAAGATGGCTCAATGTACTCAATGTATCGGCACGTTTCCCGAACTCTGGATCCGCTGTTGGTCGACCCTAGACTTCGTGGCTACGCCGGAATCGAAACAAACGGCAATAAAGCTTATTATGTTGCGGACGAGTTTGTCAATCTCGACAATTGTAATATTGTCGTCACAACTCTTGGATCTACGCCAGGCCTGCGAAAATCTGTATTGAAGAAGGAGTTTTCACACATTGTGATCGACGAGGCTGGTCAGGCAGCGGAGATGGAGGTTTGGATGCCTCTGGCATTCTTCGCTGCTGAGTCAACAAGGCTCATTGTTGCTGGCGACCCAATGCAGTTGGGTCCTGTTGCCCCAGTGCGCCTCCTGGATGATCCTGCTTATGGGTACAAAACGTCTATTTTGTCGCGTCTGTACCAGAATGAAGCCTTCCGCAGTGACTCGTAAGTTGTTTTCGACATCTTTATAAATACAGTACCCCATTGCTACTTTTTTCAGTCGAAACATGGTGCAGCTTACTAAAAACTACCGCTCCCATGAAAGCATAGTCAACTTCGTATCGACGGCTTTCTACAACAGCACCCTCGAATACACTCGCCCATCAGGCCACGATTCTCTTGATGACTGGCATCGTCTTCCACAACACCAGTTCCCCATCTTCTTCGAGAACACTTATGGCCCAGTCTACACGGATGCCAATGGATCCTCCTATAATGAGACCGAAGCCAACTCGGTCGTATTCTACATAGAATCTCTGCTCCGATCCCGCCGCGTCAAGGCTTACGAAATCGGCGTCGTTTCACCGTACACGGCACAGATCGAGCTGATCCGCCACCTTCTCGGCCCCTCCTCCGACGTCACCGTCGATACTGTCGAGAAGTTCCAAGGCTCAGAACGGCGAGTCATCATCATGACGGCCGTTCGCAATGGCACCGCTCTCGGATTTATGGAAGATCGGCAACGGCTCAACACGGCCCTCTCTCGGGCACAGCAACTCCTGATTGTCATCGGACATGGTCGCAGTTTGGAAGCCTCATCAGATTGGTACAGATTCATCTACTACTGCAAGGCCAACAACGCCTACGTCGATGGCGATATTGCTGATTCCCGGGTGTATTGAGTTCACATATTTTGTATATATTACTATTTACGGGTATGTTGTTATTACTGGTTTTAATTTTTTGTTTATTTGTTATCATTCCGTTTTTTGATCTGTTTTTGTACATAGTCGAATAAATGTTGCTTTATCATTCTTTTTCTTTATTACATAGTGCTCAGGGGGAGGACAATTGAGATAGCATTTTACTTATTAACTTAACATAATTAGATTCAATTATTCGTCACCGTTGGGATCTCGACGGTACTTGGTTGAAGTTCACGAATTGACTGTTGAATGGAACAAATCGTGTTCCTTTGACCGTATCCACGTACGAACGGCGTGATTCAGATTTTCCGCGGATTCGAACATTTGACGGCGGTGAAAATCCAACACTTTCAAAAGGTTTGTGTGAAACGTTTTTTGAGGTACGCTTCCTATGGTCGAGAACGTCAATCGACGTCTGAGAAGGTTCCACGTGCTGATTCTTCGTTTTGGAATTTGCATTCTTAGCATGCTGTGTCTTTTTGCGGCCATTGTGGTCTGTTTTCTTCCTTTTTTGAACGCCACCAGGTCGAGTCATAGTTGAACATTCGATCGACGATTCCTCGTGAAGGATCGTATCCAAAAAGCGTGCCCGTTTTGGAGGAGCCGATTCAAAATCGTCTTCAGAGAGCCAAACTTCCGGAGCAGCGCTATCGTTGCCGCTGTCATCGCTGGATTTGATTTGGCATGGTTGGTTGAGCGATGGGTGCCGTTTTTTCGCATTCTAAAACTCAAACTAAAGAGACTTTTCATCAGAAACTTCTTTACCCACCAGTTTCTGCTTTTTCATTTTCCACCGCTTTAGTTCTTCAACTTTGCTGTCAGAATCCACAATGAAGCTTGAATCGGCAACTTCTTTGGCCTTCTTTTTTGCTTCTCTTTTCTCCAAGAAAGTCTTGACACAATTCAAAGCGCCATCGCCAACAAAGTTTTCGTACGGTTCCCAGGTTGCCTAGAAAGACGGTTTCCAAAAACTATTCAACAATCTTATCAAAAAACTTACATCACTCCGAGAATAGCCCCGCCATACGACTCTATACAGGACTTTTCCACCTGTTTCTTTGCGACCAATCACTTTTTTGACCTGAAGCAATAAGTTTGCCTATAACTCAAACGTGAAGATCACGACTCACTTCGAACAAATTGTTGTTGCTGTCCGGCGATGAAGCAGGTGCTGACATCGTGATAAGCTCAAATGTCAAAGTTTTAAAACGAGTTCTACGGCAGCGCCAATGGGACAAGGCTTTGAACGATCGAGTAAAGTTATTGAAGCCACCGGTCTCGGCAAAACATTTTTGGTTAATTTTCTATATTCGGCGAATGAAAAACATACAAATTATGCAAAATAGAGAGGAACTCTTTACGAACGAAGAAAAGGAAGATCCGTAAATTTTATTGAATAAGGACATCTTTGTGTTATTGTTTTCGTTTTCTACGTCACTATTCTACATCTAGATTTCGGGTAAGCAAGTTAGTGAATATTGATCGCGTTGTTGAATTGATCGTCGCCAGAAATGATGAAACAGGGCAACTCCGACCGTCAAAATAAACTTATTTTCGGCTTTCTCTATACTTGTTTGGAATTCAATCCAAACAAGTATAGAGAATAACGATTTATTAAGTCAATAGGGAAATCACACAGTATCACCATGATGAGTTTTGTATATATTCTGTTGTTCTTGACAGTACTCCATATCAACAAAACTGTGGAGAGTCGACATGTGACCAGCAGGCGACCGATCAACGACGTGGTAACTTCAATCAACGGCATTTGAGACTTCAACTGAAACCCGCGACTAACGTTGGCATTTAAGCCGGCGTCAACATCCTTAATGGCCATCGGCTCGGCGAACTGAGTCGATAGCCAATATATACAAAATTCATCATGGTGAGTGTTTTCATTGCCACGGGCTGTGTTGTCCTTGATGCTTCCTTTTTGTTGTCACGAAGGCCTCAGATGTCACTTGTGCTGCATCAGTCGAAAGCGCCTCCATTAAAATAAATGGTATCAGCTGGGATCTTAAAACAATCAAGCCCATAATAACACCCGAATGATGCACCATTTTAGGTTGATAAAGTTTGCAGATTTTGATAGTGTTCGGCAGTTACTTTATTCTGAAACTCAGTTTTATTGTCACATGTTTTAGTTTAACCTATACCTGTGCAACACAAATAAAAGTGCTGGAACTCCGTCAAAAACAGTAGTGAACCGTTCAAAAAACTAACCAACCAGTCATAACAATATTCGACAATACGTTATGATTGTCGATGCCGGTTTCCTTTAGGTGCAGCCTAAATAGAAACCGGCGTTGATTATAACCTTTTAAACCGCCAAGAAACAACAATAAGTTTCAACAAGTCGCTCCTGAAGTGCCAAACTGCGCGACTGACCCGTTCTGGTCTTTTTTGATTTTCGCGATGTATGGGCGTGTCGCAAGAAACATTGATGCTTTGCTTTGCCATTTGCGATCGCATAAACAATTGGTAAGGTTGAAGAAAGCTGTGTTTATTTTTGCGCAGTTCATTTAACAGCGGTAGGATACCATACGACATGCTAGATCGTATCGGTACAGTGAATGAATAGATGAAAACTGTTTTGTGTTATTGTTTAGCCGATTGTTTACAATTGAGCTATCATTTATTGATGTCAAAAAACTTTTAAGTGAGTAAAACAATAATATGGATAACATAATAAATTTTTGAAAATTGCAATTACTCTAGAAGGACAATGGGCTTTTCGGTGGCGACTTCTTTCCAAACGTGCTGTTTTGCGAGGTTTGAAAATTCACCATCTTCAAACCCTAATTCACTGCGCGATGCCCCATACAGAAAACAATACCATGCACGACCGTCACTGTCATATTCAACTTCTTCGAGCAAATCCTGGGTTATGCGTGCATTAGTACGATTCCAATCGTAGGTTTGCAAGTAATGTCGAATGATACGCCTTTCAAAAAGACACGCAAAAATAATATAAAGAGTGATGCACACTCCCAAAACTACACAAAAAGTAGTAATACTTTCTCGGGCTCTTGGAACATCGGTATGCACAGAATCCAATGGAAAATCCGTTGTACAAAGTTTTTGGATCTTCGGATTGTAAAAAGTTGAGTACAAAAAATAAACTTCAAATTCCAACGATAACATGATTATGACAAACCTCACTATGAAGAAGGAATAATGACAAAAATCGTATTTGTTAAGTTTTGCAATGCTTTCAGGCGTCGAAATATCGTTGGTATAAAACTTTCTGTGAGCGATTTGAAGGATAATTGAATATGAAATTGGTGTAAAGGCACATGGCATTAGAACAAAAGGTTTTACATCTTGGTATGGGGTGTCATAAAGATCAAACGATATAAAATTCATCAAATGCACGATAAATAGTGAAAGAATAAAGTTTAGCGCTATCTAAAAAATGTCAGTCATTCTGATTTATATGTGAACGTAGCTTACCTGAACTAAAAGTCGTTTTTCATTATTTAAATTATAGTTGTAGAAGTAGAAGAAAGTGAATAAAGTAAGTGGCAGGACGCAGCCGATCCAGTATTTCGTTTCACAAACAAAGTAGCAGAATACCATGCAAACAAGCATTTCGGAAGCTATGATGAGAGAGCCATGCTAAATGTGATCGCAAATAATTGTACGACGCTTAATTAAAATAACGATTTAGGCTTACCTTTGCCAAAAAATGTATCCATTTTGAGTTGCGGCACCAATAGGGTGAAATTAGTACATAAGTTGGCTTGACTTCTTCCATCATGCCTCTAAATCAATGTTTTGCAGTGACAGGCTGCCAAACATGAATGTCACAGTGCCAAACCGGGCCATATTCAACAAAGTTGTCAATACAACAAGATTGCCGGAAGTACCTGGCAGTTCGACCACTGGTGGCATACTTCGCATTGTTTTTAATATTTAAAAAGTGTGCTATCGGTATTTTCACTGTCTCAACCAGGGATGCGCGTTGGCTTGAAAAACCCTGTCGAGCCAAGTTGGCTCGAGGATGGGCTGGGAACCCCCGAGCCATGCATAGGGACCGGCAGATAAAAACAAATGTCGACCAATTCGGCTGCAATCGCTCTTATTCGACGCTAAATCATCGTAGATTTTGATTGGAAAAAGAATTGGAATTTTAAAAAAATCATAAAGGCCCGAAAATGCCGAGAAAAGAGCGCAAAAATCAAAAAACTTTTTCCAGGGGGACTCACGTCTCGTTTTCGCGTACCGTCGTTGTCAGTAAGAACGCTTTGCCAAGCTTTCCGCAGTACGCGTTGTCTCTGTTGACGCAATACTTTTCAACGAACGCAAACGATGCATTTGCACATGCGAGCAAACCAATCCGTGACATTAGCGCGCTGCGTTTCAATATAAAAATTGACAATTCACATGCCATAACCATGGCAATGTGGTTTTGACGATGCAAAACAACAACAAATGGCCTTTATAGCAAAGTATCCTAACTAATAAACCCCTTGTTGATACAAAATAGTTTTTGAAAAAAAAAACTTTAAATGTCGTTTTTGGCACTTTTTAAGGTATTTAGGGCAAAACCAATAACATCAATCGATTTGTCGTACTTAAAAAGAAGTATTCAGATGGCGAAATCACTTGATTTAGCAAAATTTGTTTTTGGCATTTTCACTTAAAAAATAGTGGCACATTTTGGGGGTCTTGCGGGATCTTCAAGTATTTACCACCGATGTAACTTTTCATGCTGCGTCGAATGGCATAGGTGCCATCTGACGGCGCGAGGCTGCGCATGTCGAAAACTGTGAAAATGTAATGCCAAATGTCGGTTTTGGCACTTTGTGACGGCTTTAGAGCAAAACAAAAATTACCAATCGATTTCTCAGGTATGAAAATAGGGGTGTAGCCTTGCTAAATACTCAAATTGATCAACTTTTGTTTTTGGCATTTTCACTTAAAAAATCGTGGCACATTTTGGGGATCTTGCGGGGTCTTTTCCGCTTCACTGCCGATGCAGTTTTTAACGCTGAATCGAATGGTATAGGTGCCATCAGACGGCGCGAGGCTGCGCCCGACCAAATTTTCAAAAAACCGTCAAAAATGTGGCAAAAATGATTGTTTTGGCACTATATAGCGACTTTTCACTAAATCTGATAACATCAATCGATTCGGAAGGAAGCGAAACGTCCGAATCCATTATGTGTTATCAAAAAAACAACAAAAAAATTTTCTACAGTATCCCGCGGGGACACGTTCAGGGTGACCGAGTGTTCTCCGCCTGCCGGTCCCTAGCCATGCACCACGACACGACTGTTTTTCGCGCTTCAGGAGTATCTCACCTCACTTTACAGCCGCACGCAGCGTTTGTTGATCATGCAAATTTTAGACGTTTTGTTTTTTTTAAGAGTCTTTGCTTGCTTGGGGTGCTCCCGAAAAAACAGTTTGGCTCGGTCGAGCCAAATCAAAAACGAGCCCAGCCCATCATGGCTAGCCAACGCGCATCCCTGCTGACAGCTATCTGCGGTGCAATGCTGGTGGAGAAATTCAGGAAAACTTATATGTGATTGTTTGAATGAGCGGCTTCTCTTTGACGTATATAGTTTAAAACGAGTTTGTTAGTAGAAGGTGCTTGCAGATTTCTGTAAAGGTATTGCGACAATAGAAAAAACTGAACGCAGCAAACTATTTGTTACTTTTAGCTTTGTTTTAGCGGCTTTCTTTTACCATTACCGTCAAAATAATTATCTTTCTTTTACGAAATAGCTTTCTGTCAAAGAAAAACCGCACTTTCAAGGTCACAGAAGAACAAATATATAGACCTTCCTGAATCTTTAAACTAAAACTGTACTGGCAACCATGAAATTGGTTCATCTGCTCTTCATCGTCGGCCTAATCGCTTTTGCCGTCGCAAGCTCGTCCCGTCGCCACCGTGGCCGTCTGGCTTATCGCCGAAAATACGAAGCCGACGACGATGAAGCTTTGGATCGACCCGCCCACTACAAGCGTCGCGCATCTGACAACTTTGACGATGACGAAGAAAGTGGCTACAGAAGCAAGAAAAACAAAAAATTAAAGAGGCCTTTAAAAAAGTACAAAGAAAGGTCGTTTATTAGATCACCGTTTTCGAATCAACTCGAACGCCCTTTTACCAGGCCTCCTTGTGTTTTGCGTTTGCATGGTTAATACGTCATTTTACAGCTTCAGTTGTTGTCATAAATAACTCTGTCAATAAAGCTACTCAAAACCCCCATATCAACGCCAACATTTTCCACAATCTCACGACAACGAAGCTTAAGATCTATCAAGAACAAGTATGAGGAAAGATGCCCCGGCATAGCTAATGTTTTGGGAATGCCACAATCGTTTAGTTCATGGAAACGATGGGGTTAGTACATTATTTTTGTCATTAAGAATTTTGTCAATAAAGATGCACAACAGACTTGTATTTGCCTCTTAATTTTCAAACACGCCCCTTTTGTATCTTGCAACATCATTCAATATATCAAATACTTCATTTTGCACACCAAAAACTACTATGAATATTTAAATACAATTAAAAAAGTTTTCAAACATCAAAATCATTGTTATCAACATTACCAAGGTCTTCCATTTCTTCGTCCATAAATTCATTGTCCACCGGGACGGTGTATTCGTACTTGCCGGTATCAGCCCCGACCAGTTCCATTACTGATTCGTCGCTCGCAACAGCCACAATTCTGGGAAAAAATGCATCAACAGTTTCTACACTGGTGACAGTGGTGCCAATGTGCTTATGAATAGTTTCATAAGCAATGTTCAACCAAAACTGTTTAAAATTTTCATTTTGTAGGGAAACTCTGCAAAAGAAAAAATAGATATAAATGACAAAAATAAAAATAAAACCAACATACCTTTTAATTTTGAAACTTAACAGAGTTTCGAAAAATTCCTTCATTTCATGAACTGGAAGGTCCATGTAGCCCTGCAAGTTCACGATTTCCACACTTTCGTGAAGAAACTCGATCACTTGCGTCCAGTGGTATTCACCCTGGAGGTACAGGTCGCGAAAATATTTACCGTCCATTTTCGAGAGGAGACCTTCAGGTGAGACGTCGGGGCCCATATGAACGGTAAGTCGTTCGAGAGGCGTTGTGTTGAAACGTTGATTCATCACATCAGAATACAATGTAAAGTTAAACCAAGGATAATCTTTAAACGTATCCGTTTGGACGTTTAAGCATTTCACAAATTCTCCCCGGAAACTAGACAAGGACTTGACAGCCTCGTCCCGATTACGCAACATCGTCAAATCTTGCAACGGCATGATGTCGAGGAAGTTGCGTAAGACTGGGAAGGATTGGCTGAGCAGTTGGAACGGAGTGCTAGCCGAATTCATAGAAGATGTAAACTTAGATGCCATTTTTTAACAAGACGATGAGGAAAGCGAGTAAGCAGGAAGTGAATGCAATGAAGCAGTGAAGAAAAAGTGCTTTGGGATTTTCTTTTATACATCCTGGAGTGCGCGGATAATGGTGATGTAGGCGGTGCTTGTTCGGGCGCGCACGCTTTTGTGTTAGTCCCTAGGTCTCTCTATTACCTCTGCGGATCTTTTGGACTGATCGATTAATACTCTATGCCATCGAGGTGAGTGCAGGTACCACTGGTGCCTGGGGTCGTCAAAGTCTATTAGCTAGTAACTTGACAATTATCAGTCAACCCACATTTTATAAGGCCAAAAACACCGAAAGTTGACCAAAAATACCACTTAATAGCTGGTAACTTGCTAACTGTCGATCCAATTATAATTTGAATCACTTTTTTTAATTCCTCGTGTTTTCGCGGTTCAGAAACACTTATTCAAAGTGGTCTAGCTCAAAATTTTTGCACCTACCAGAACACGATTTTGCTAAAAGTCACACGAAAAGGGTTCTGGTAAGTTTTCAAATCAAAAATTACCGATTCCAGTGCATGTTAAGTGGTATTTTTTAATTCCACGTGTAGTAGAAATAAAAAACACATGTTTTATGTGATTTAAACTGACATTATTTCATCTTTTAGTTCAAAAAACCGCTAAAAATACCATTTATTAGCCGGTAACTTGCCAACTATTGACTAAATCACAACTGAAGTCTCGTTTTCGAAATCCTTATGTTCTTACGGGTTGTGTTAACATAATCATATCTGGCAATAAAGATGCTTCAAACCTAATTGCAATTACGACGTGAAAATCGAAACAAGATTGACAGAAAATCGCGTTTCAATCAGATTGAACGGACTGATCAAACGTTCACGCTCAAAAACGAAGCAGTCAGTCCTTAAAATACCCCGTACGCAATCAACAAAAGCAAAATCAAATAAACTTATTTATTAATTTCTGAAACACTTCCAATTCCAAAAAAGTCAAGCTCAATGACCACTTAGTATAAATTATCAAAATATGAATACGTGAGGTCATACATACTTTTAGTGGAGTCCAATAATAATCCAAAGTCAAAGAGAGAATTCAAGAGCGATGATTGAGGATGGAAAGAACAGTAGGATAAAGATAAAGGAAAAACGCAGGGAAAATCAACGAAAAGGGTTCATCAAAAAGCTGGGTTACGCATTCTCAAAAGCATCAGCATTTTCTGTGTCTTTGGTGTACTCATTCTGGAACTTTTGGAACTTCTTGATAAGATCGTCAACCTTGATTTCACCGCGGACGGCGTTGTCGCGTGTACGGACGTTGACGGTGCCGTGCTCCTGTTCACGGGGGCCCAGGACGAGGATGAAGTTGAATTGGGCGAGCTGGGCGTTACGGACCTGCTTGTTGAGGGTGTCGGGGCAGTTCTTCTCGAATTCGACCTCGAAACCAGCTTCAAAGATGCGGTTGTAAACTTCCTCCGCGTAGTCATTCAATGTCTCGTGGACTGTGATGATCTTGGCTTGACGCGGGGAGAGCCAGAAGGGCCATTTGCCACCGAAATTCTCTGTGAGGATGGCTGTCATGCGTTCGACGGAGCCAAGGACGGCACGATGGATCATGACGGGGCGTTGCTTTTCGTTCTTTTCACTGAAAAGTGGTTGTTTAGAAAAGGCTGTTTGATAGGAAGTCAAAACTTACTCGAAATAGTTCAAATCAAATCGAATCGGCAACTGGAAGTCAAGCTGGATGGTAGCACATTGGTGGTTGCGACGAAGGGCATCCTGGATGGTGATGTCGATCTTGGGGCCGTAGAAAGCACCATCTCCAGGGTTCAATTCCCAAGGATGACCGCTGGCGTTGAGGGCTTCCTTGAGCTGGTCCTCGGCGTAATTCCAGGTCTCGAGATCGCCAAGGTAACCCTCCTCAGGGCGTGTGGAGAGGTTCAACTTAAAGCTGAATCCGAAGACTTCCTCATAAGCGTACTTCAAAAAGTCAAGGGCAGCATGGATTTCTTCGACGATTTGGTCGGGACGGCAGAAGATGTGGGCATCATCCTGTTGGAAACGGCGCACACGGGTGAGACCAGACAGGGCACCGGAGTACTCGTTCCTGTGCAAGACGCCGAAATCAGCAAAACGGAACGGAAGCTCGTTGTGGGTGTGCGGCTTATGGGCGAACATGAGACAATGGCCGGGGCAGTTCATCGGCTTCATGGCGAATTCTTCCTTTTCGACTTCGAAGTGGAACATGTTTTCAGCGTAGTGCTGCCAATGACCACTCTGCTCCCACAACTTGACGTTGTAGATGTTCGGGCTGATGACCTCCTTGAATCCACGCTTGCGGTACTCCTTCTTGATGAAGTTGACGAGCTGGTTGTTGATATGGGCGCCTTTGGGGTACCAGAAAGCCGAGCCAGGGCTCATGTGATGAAAGAAGAACAAGTCCTGTTCTTTACCGAGCTTACGGTGATCGCGTTTCGCGGCTTCTTCCTGCAGCTTGTTCCATTCCTTGAGTTGCTTGGCGTCAGGGAATGAGATACCGTAGACACGTTGAAGGGATTCAGCTTCAGCGTCGCCCTGCCAGTAGGAAGACGAAGCCTTTGTGACCTGGATGGCCTTAACCTTGCCAGTGTGGCGAACATGGGGCCCACGGCACAGATCAATCAACGGGCCACAGCGGTAGACTGTTGTCTCGTCGGTCTGGACCTTCTCGTTGATGATGCGCTTCTTGAACTCGTTGTACTTGAACATTTCAAGCAGATCGGCCTTCTTCATGACCAGACGCTCGAACGGCTGCTTATCCTTGACGGCGCACTTGGCGATCTCTTCGAGCTTCTTGAAATCGTCCTGATGGATGGTGAGGTCATCCTTCCAGAGATCATAGTAAAAGCCTTCAGCGAGCGGCGGGCCATAACACAGGTGACCTCCGCAGTAACGCTCGACAGCTTCACCCAAAATGTGGGCCGAGCTGTGCCAGAAGACCTGCTTGCCTTCATCGTCGTCGAAGCGGAGAATCTTGAGGGTAGCGTCGCCTTCAAAGGGGCGGTCGAGATCCCAGAGCTTAAAAAGACGAAATTAACATTCACTCTGTTTAAAAAAGACAAAAACTTACTTCTCCATTGACCTTCGCGATCACAGCAGCTTCACCCAAGCTCTTGCTAATGCCATGAGCAATATCAAAAGGGGTTGTCTTCCAGGAAAGACCTTCGACAACCTTTCCATCGCCGAGAGTAATCTTGATCGGCAAATTCTCCTTCGCAGCGAGATCGGCCTTGTACTGCGCCATCAGCTTGTCGAACAAGGCAATGCGCTCCTCAATGAATTCGGGCCATTGGGAAAGCTCTTCCTTAGATTTTGTGATTTTCTGAAAGATTTTATATAAACTACAAGGATTTAGAAAGCTTAAACGCTTAACGTACCACCTCACGTGCCGGCGAGGCCTTCTGTGGTGATGCAACAGCGGCACTCATGGCTCTGGTGCAGATGTTGTTGGCAAAAAAGGGCAGCCGAGCTCCGAAAATGCGGCGTAAAACGAGCACAGACGTCTTTGAACTGCAAATAGGGTTCTAATTATCGAGAGAGCATTAAAAAACGCACGTACACGTATTGCTGGAGGCGCCAGACCGAGAGGGCGGCTTCTTATCAGGGAATTGGAGGGAATGGGATATAAAAAGAAGGAAAGGGAAAGTTGGAATTTTGGGATCGCGTGTTTTGCATTGACAACTGTGAGAATGGGGACACGAATAGTACAAAAATGAGTCAACGTGGCTCGGGGGAGGATAGGTGGCCACGCCTATGGTTGTTTGTTTGTAGGAAACGTGTCTCGTTGGCGAATTTTCGATCGAAAATGGTGTGGAATTGGGTTTGAGGGAGTTTAGGCTGCGGGGAGAATGACTGTGGGAGAAAAGAGGGATGGGATTGTCAAAATATGGAAGAAAGCAGTGACGAAATAAAGATAATAAAACTAAAGTTGTGTAAAAATGACGTTCCGGAAGAGAATGACGCAACGAAGCGAAGCGAGCCAGCGACAAGGCGAACGCGAGGTTCGCTTTTCTCTCTCGGTTGCTGCCGCTGGCCTTGGGCCCCCGCTCCGTTCTGTTTGCACTGCCCCGCATTCGCGCCAAGACCGGCAACGCGTGCGCACTTTCAACTCGCCCGACCACAGGCGTGATTGCTGGCGGCGATGACTGGAGCCCACGCACAAAAACGCGGAATAACCACCGATAAAACACCACAAAACATAGTACAAATGACACAATCGCTGCGGGGGTAGCGAATCAGTAATTCCATCCCAGTCTACCCCGTCAATATGTCCAAATTAGGCCGACAGTTCCTCCTGAGCATCGACATTGGAACGACGAAAATCCGGGCCTGCTTGTTCGATCTTGATCTGAATCTCGTTTGGAGCGAGGACGACGACGTCCAGGTGATTACGGTGGTAAAAGGCGAGGCCGTCCATGTGGAGATCGATCCGGATAAGCTTTGGGACCAGTTTTGTGGGCTGATTAAGGCTGCTGGTGAGGAAAATATATATAAAAACAACTGAAAACTGTATATTTATAGCGAATCACTGCCCCGGGGGCGCGAAAGCCATCATTTCCACGGGTATTTGCACCCAACGGAACACGTTCATCACATGGGATGTCAAAACACTGAAACCGTGTCACAGGTTCATTGTCTGGAAGGATGGACGAGCGATCGATGCGGTCAGATCATGGAATTCGAGCATGAGGGTAAAAGCGTTGAATGCCGCCGGCTATGTCGCCCATTTTGTGACAAGGAGTCCGCGATTCAAGGCTGCACGGATCTTTTCATTCATCAATGCGATGGTTACATTAAGATTGATGGTGACACTGGATGGAAATGAGGAAATGAAGCGACTTCGATCGAAGGGGAAGCTCGCTTACGGTTGCATTGAGACATGGCTTTTGGCTAAGCTGTCCAAGGGCCGATTAATCGTGACCGAGCCAAGTTGTGCATCCGCCACAGGGCTCTATGATCCATTCAATGCGACCTGGGGATACACGATTTTGAGATTGATAGGATTTCCGACGGATTTACTGCCTAAATTGGTTGATACAGTAAACCCGGGGGTGGTTTTATTGGATGTTGATCCGGATGTGCTGGGATTTCCGTTGAAAATTGGCTCTGTTGTAAGTTTTGGGCAATTGTAAACTGAGTAAAAAACGTTCATTTCAATTTTCAGGTAGGCGATCAAACCGCCGCCGTCTTCGGAGCCGGCTGTCGTGCCCGTGGCGACGCTAAGATCTCTCTCGGCACCGGGACTTTCGTCAATGTCCTCACAGGAGCGACTCCACATGCTTCTATGAAAGGTCTCTACCCTCTCGTCGCCTGGTCAACCCCGAAACAGATCACTTATGTCGCTGAAGGCAAATCTGACGACACTGCGACGCTAATTGCTTGGGCATTGTCCATTGGTCTCTGTTCAAACGTCGAAGAAACCTCAGCCATCGCTCTCGAAACTGAAGCATCTCCTGGTTTACAGTTTATTCCAGCCTTTGGCGGTATCCAAACCCCCATCAATGATGACCACGCTTGTGCTGCCTTTCTTGGATTACGATCGGAAACGACGAAACCACAAATGCTTCGGGCCATTTTGGAAGCGATCGCCTTTCGAGTTTACCAAATTTGGGAAACTTTGGAAGAGGAAATGGGAAAGAACATTGGGGACTCGGTCAGGTGGGTGGAAATTATAAAAACTGTCGTTGGAATCTCATTTTTGTTTTCAGAATCTGTGGCGGAGTCGGTCAAAACGACTTTGTTTGCCAAACAATAGCAACACTTTTGATTAGACCTGTCGAAAGGGTCCTGAATGAACGATTCGTCAGTGCCAGTGGCGCTGCAATGTTAGCTGGGATATCTGCAGGTGAGCTTAAGCTATGACATAATAGAAAACTGCTAATATCTGGTAGGAGGATTTTGTAGATCTCTGGACAATCGAATCATCAACTGAATTGACCCAAATCGAATCCACATTTCGGCCTGATTTGGGCGAACGCCCGCATTTATTGCATCAATATAATTTGTGGAAAAAAGCTGTTTCGCGTTGTTTGAATTTTTATGAACCTTCCTAATAAGGGTATAAACTGAATGTGCCTTTCAACTGTTAATAAATTTGATTGTTTTGACGGGTATTTCCGAAGCAACGAAAATTTTAACTATGTAAAAATGGTTCAAACTGAAAACCTGTTTTTTATCTGTAAAACTGCGTGAAATAAGTACGAAATTGCTCCAGACAGTCCACCAGACAGACTGTAAAAGATTCAAAAGGAAAAAAAAGCAGTAAACTGGAGGGAATACGCACAAAAGGATCAAAACAAAGCGCCCCAGGCGGCGAGCGCGATCGCGTAGGAGGAGAGGGCGTGGCAAGAACAGCTACGATAGCATTTTCGTTATTGGAGTTCAAAACGCGCACGCGGCACATAAAGCAACCTTGGCTTCGTGCGCCCAACATCCATTTCGCGAAAACGCGATCGAACGCGACGAAGCTCGTTCGACGGCTTCTTCCAGCTTCTTCGCTACCTCTGTTTCTGCCGTGTCCACGCCCTTTACATCTTCCCCGTCTTCAACTACAGTGGATGTCTGAAACAGAGTACTGCGCGCCCGAGGAGTGTTTGAACTTGATCCAGTCCATCGAGCAAGGAGTTCGCGAGTTGCTTGCGACGTAAGTTTTCATATATATTTTTCGTACTTGACCATTCTAAAACGACCTCCATCTATTTCCTCTGTATTTTTGAATCACCCACTCATGTTTTCAGTATCAAATCAGGCCAGTTCGCCGACGTCCGCGCCCGCATTTCGCAACTCCAAGCCCTTTCGACCAATTTCAAAACCAAGGTCGAGCAACTGCCCAACTTGAAGCGGACCCCCGAGCAGCAACAGCGCGAAATCCAGAAGCTTGCGTGCAATATCTACGCCCGGGACAACGCCATCAAGTACATCGACGACCAAATCGAAAGCATCCTCAAGGCAAAGCGAGAACTCCACCATGACTGAAACCGGACCCAACTCGACCGACTACAAATGTGTCCATTGCGGTAGCGTTGTGCTGTTAAAGGGCACCGGCGAAGTCGTCGACAATCTGGCCTACGACGTGCCGTTGATGGTTCAAAAGAAGGACGCCGCAACACCGGCGACCGAGGCCCTCACCAAGTTCTGCATCGTGGACCGCGTTGACAAGTTCGAGAACGTCGGCGTCACGCGTAGCACGAATGGTTTCGTGTATCTAACCTGCGCGGATTGCGAGATGGGTCCGTTAGGGCTGAAGGATCCGTCTGGAAATCGCTTTTTCGTGGCCATCGAGCGGGTCACGGCTTCGTAATGTTAACATTCTGCCGCTTAACTATTCACTTTTTGTATTTATTTTCTTTTTGTAATAAAATTAAGCTTTGATGGAACATCTTTGGAAATGAAAGCAGGTTTCTATTGCCTGGAAGTACTTTTTTATATATAAAATGATAAAATTTACATGTATTTTGGTTTGTAGAACCATTCCCCAACCAATGCAGGATGATCTCAACATTTCCGATCTCTTCCGATTGTCCGAGGATGAACAATCACCGCAGAAGAAGCAACAACAAGCTACAAGTGCTGTAGATATGAATGAATCGCTGGATCTCTTTGCCGATGAGAATGATGACGTCGTGCCGATGTCTCCGGAGCCGAGTTCCTCCGATGTCATCCTTTGCGACGACGATTTTGAAAGACCCGATGAAGATGATGATGAAGTCGAGCTGGTGGCGGTCACGAATCCACGGAAAGAGAAGCTGCGATACCCTGGGGATCCTTTTTTCGTCCCTCCGAAGACTGATTCAAAGCCGAAAACTGATTTGGCGTCGCTTGTGAGGCGGCGGGATTCACCTGTGAGGTCAAAGCCGGTCGTGACGAGGAAGATCGTTCTCAACGTGCCTTCGAAGACGAAAAGGAAAGCGGGTAAAGACAGCAACGAAGAGTTGAGGCCGGATAAAGGGCAGTTGACGATTGATGCGCATTTGGCCTGGAAGGATGGAAAACCGAGAAAGGTGAACTTTTTTCTTGCTATATGACGCAAATTCTGAAATTTTTGTTTCAAATTTTGTCACTTTTGAAGTTTCAAAAACGTTTTAAAAGATTTTTTACCCACCCAAAGTTTCCAGGTAACCCTCGCATCTCGTCGTCGCCACATAACCCCTCCACCATCCCAAAACTCCATCAACGCTACCAGACTTGCTCCCATTTTCAAAACGCCTTCCCCAAAGAGGCCGAAGAAGACCAAATCCGTCGCCCAACCATCCCCCATGTCCGCCAAGATAGCCGCCAGGTTACAAGCTGCCCTCAACTCCCCCACTGTCGTCGCAAAGAAGGCCAATCTTGCCAACAATGTCCTTGAAAAAGCCCGAAAAGATGCCGCCGCCCGACCACGGTGTGCCCATTCACGCGCTCTGATGCAAGGATTCGAGTGTACCTGTTGCTCCGGCGTCTACGACAATCTCGGCCTGACTGGAGCTGAACGTCAGCGATACATCCAGAAACACAGCCATCATCGTGGCTTTGAAGAGCGGCCTCCAACTCCGGAACACTATTGGGACATTGATGCGCCAACGGCGGAAGAACAACGTGAACGGGGCTACGTAGTCGACTCGGAGTCGCCATTGTTTAAGAAACGGAGAAAGCGGGAGTGATTAACTAACTTATTGTTATTATATTTGCATTTCATACTTGTATTCGACATCGCGGTGATGTAATTTGCAATTTGTACATTAAAGATACTTACCATATTTGTATTTTCGAAGGTTTCGTGGAAACTGGCGTTCAAAATCGCATGATTATCTGAGTTCCTTTTGTCGTTTATCTATTTTAAGCCCTCTTTTCTCAGAATCAGCCATGTTTGCCAACATTGATGCCGTCAAGAAAGAGTACGAAGAACAACTCAAAAACTACCAAGTTGCTGAGAAGGGTGGGTTAATTCGATTCTAATTTTGAATTATTTGAACTCCAATTTGCAGAACGCGACAAGCTGATCCTCCAGCGGCAACAACTCGAAGCCCAGCTTACCGAGAATGAGTTGGTTAAGACAGTGAGTTCCTTTTTGTATTTAGTTTCTCAGAAGTTTGATTCCTTCTTTTTGTACTTTTCCGACTTAACTTTTCTAAACCCCCACCTTTTCAATGGCTTTTCTTCAATGTTGCCATTTTGTGCTCCGTTCTTCTGCCCTGTGTTTTTATTTGCTTTTTTGACGATAATCCCAACACTAGTTATCTCCCAAATGGGCTTCCCCCAGATTTGTGACAGACATGCATCACCCTTTTTCTAATCAAGTCTTTGATAATCACAGATTGGTTTCCAACCAGTCATCCTATTATACCACGTAATCTGTGGCTGGCATTTCGCCTTAATGAATATCCGTGTTCCAGGAGCTGCAATTGCTTCAGCCAGGCACTAATGTCTTCAAGCTGATTGGGCCCACGCTAGTCAAGCAGGATTTGGAGGAGTCCAAGGCCACCGTCGATAAGCGTTTGGAGTACATTACTGAGGAGATGTGGGTTCACTTTGGTGTTTCAATTGGATAAATGTGACTCATAAACATGGTTTCAGCAAGCGCAGCGAAAAATCCCTCGTCGAAGTCACGAACAAGGTCAACTCTTCCAAGAGCAAGGTCGAAAACGCGCTCAAGGAAGTTCAACAGAAGCTGGCTACTCCCCAGAAGGCGTGAGGTTAACGCTTTTCGAGATTTTGGATCCAAACAGATTTGATTTTTAAAGTTGTTACCGTTGCTTGTTTGTTTTCTTTTTGCCTTTCTGGATACTCAGCTTTTGGTTGGCAATTTCTAGCTTTTTCGAGTTTTTAAATTTGCTTAATAAAAGTTTTAAACTTTACATTTTGAAACAAGAATTTTTGTTTGGATACTGCCGCAACAGTTTTGTAATACGCAACTGTTGTCAAAAACAATGCTTACGTAAACTTTTTTTTTTTTTATTAAAAACGTCTTAACAAAATCAAAATTGGCGTAATACGGGGATTAGTATACAGATTTGTTACACTTTTTAGAATCATTACAAGTATGCATTCACACAAACAATGACGCCAACACGTTATCATTGTTTGTTACATTCGATAGAGACCGAGATAAAATGACGCAGTTTTCAATTAAACGACGACCTTTTGTGCCGTCGAGGGAGCGGGAGCCCTGCTGAGTCGGTCGAGGTCGGCTTCCGAGAATCCCTGCATCGAGAGCATCCTGCGGGACTCGCTAGCGCCCTGAAAAGCACAGAGATTAGGGATCAGTTTGAACAGAAGCCTGCTTTTAGGAGATTAGAAGGGTTTTAAACAGATGCAACAAAATGATAAGTGTTAAAAGGTAAAATACAAACCTTTCGGTCGATTTGGTTACGAACTGGGACTCGAACGGCCTGTTTGTAGTAATCTATGGCTTCATCCGTGCGGCCTGATCGTCGCATACAGTCGCCGATGTAGAAGAGATTGGCAGCGGAAATGCCGGCCTGGAAAGTGATGTTTGAGAGGGGATAAAGTTTGAATTGGCATGTATGGGGGTCATTAGACTTGCTAATTTGCAACTTTAAGAAATAAAAATAGCAGCAAATGTGTCAATTATAATAATTTATGGTAATAAAAAGCTCAAAGAACCAACCTTAATGTGCTCACTTCTTAAAAAGTACTTTAAAGCATCGCCATAGGCTTTAATCGAATAGAACTGGAGGCCAATACTGTGCCAGATGAAGGGATCATTCGGGTTTCCATCGGCCACACGTAAAAGATGTTTCAACGCTTCCTCGACGGATTTTGTTCCATAAACTCGGGCCATTTCGAATTTTCAGAGACAGTTTTCTTTCGCGGTGGTGGTTTTGGTTTAGCTTATCACCCTCCCAGCCTTTATTTGAACCCTCTTCTGATGGGCGGCCCCAACTGGGCGTGTCCATCTTTCCCTCGCCACCGGCTACGTGTTGGCGTCAAAACCACATGAAAGCAAGCATGCGATAAGCACAGGATTGTGACGCCGGCGAAGCACAAAGCCCTTCGGGGTTTGACAGAGGTCACGGATGGCAACGGCAAACATCTAAGATGAGCTATCTCAAACAAAATGAGCGAAGACATGATACCTTTGGCCTTTGAACTTGGTCATAGTCAAATTAAATGAGTCAAACAACGGAAAAACACTTGAAACAGACGTAATTAAAGATAAAAATGTGTGTTTTGGAGGGGGGATTAAGTTCTTTATCGCTTTAAAATTGGATATTTTGCAAAGTTGGTGTGAGTAAAAAGGGTTTTGATGAGTCTGTATTTGGCTTTGGAGTTTGGTTAATCGTTGGTCAGTTCAGGGTTTGAAATTTTTGTAAGTTGGCTACTGTAAGTTGGATGTAGCCTCTAATTGCAGAAAGTTCATTCATTTGCAAAATTTAAGGCAATTTTTAACAAATTACGCGAAATGCGTTTTTAAGTGGCATGAAAAAAGTGCGAAAACTTACAGGTTGATTAGAAAAAGAAACCATGGTTGATTTTTACACGCAAAAAATGATAGTACAACGCGTTGGTGTCAAAATTTAACACTTAGATATCCAGTTAGGAGTTTACAAAACTTTTCAGTATAAAACATCACTTTAAGTTACACCTGCTAAGCAAATCAAACTACACAGAGATGAAACAGAGCTTTTTAGGCTGGGTAAAGATATGCGCATCCATAGTCAAGTACGGGAATAGCCATAGGGCAAGCTTTTCAACGACAAATGGGGATTGTGTTTTGCATATTGCTTTTCATTTGCGATGCTCAGGTGTTCAAAGTGACAGAATACACATTTAGAAGTGGCTTGGGATGAGGTTTCTTGAATGGGCAATGTTGGACGGTTGACTTTAACTTTTCTAACATTAATCAACTTGAGCAGATAGTTGACACGGTAGCATTTTTGACATCATTATTATTGTTTATAACTTTTTGTATTCACATTTTAAAACATTTCTGATCTCCTCAACTCCCGGATGCACTTGATTCACTTCCCACTCCATAGAAAAAAGCACCCCACCAATGCACCCCGAATTACAACATCATTTCGCGACTTTGATTGTTGCGAACCCTAGACGTCGCCCTCCGAATCCCAGACAATCCTGTAATCCGCAGATGTCAGTCTCGCCCCCAGAGGCCTTCGAGGTGGAGCAGTTTGTCCAAATACGCTCTTTTTTCTGATCGCGATGACCACACCTGATAGATATTGTCCTTTTTTATTGCTTCCTTTCAACGGTGAAGGTGAATCGACTTTGCATGTTGCAGTCTGTCGGCTGCGGACAGGGTTCCTTCTGACAGTGACGACGCCTAAATCCAGTTCGCACCTGTAGGTCGTCGTCGGCGGCTTCCTGATTGCGAATTGACATCGTCGGGAGCGAAGGCCCGGCCCCCGCCGACGGATCACAAAGGCGCTCCGACGCGGCTCCAGGACGCGGTCCCGCCAGTTCCGCTGTCTCCCGGCTGTCGAGATCGGGTTTCCGGTGGTCCTGCTCTGAGGCCTTGGGGCTGCGACTGACCCTCTGGTCAAAGAAAAGGTTGCATGCAGCCGGCTGGCTGGTCAGGTAGCCCAAACGGGGGTCCCTGTCCATTTCGTCTTTTTCGTACCCCCGCAGCCCCTACAGTTCATCACCTCTGAAGAACTGACTACCAGCTGCAGCTAGATATTGGTCTCCCGTTTCCCCCCAAGAGGGCGCTATGCGATCCGTTTCGCTTGCGATTGAGCTGTCAGCAATTTTTTCAAGATGGTTTTGAGCATTTCCCCCCTGAGGGCGATAGAGCGAAGGTCTTTTTTTCAATTGGCCTTTTTAACAAGCGATCATAGGATCTTCAATTTGAGGTGGATATGATACTTGGCTCCTGCGCGGTCGTCTGCAAACGACGATTCCCACATCTTCGTGACGTTTAATGATAATTTCATCCCTGATCTTTGCTCGAATAAGGCCCCTAATCAGTGTTCTAGGTACATCTTTTCATTTTCAACCCTGACCCGCTCGCCCGTTATGCAGCTCGCCGCTGGCAATCGACTCCTCTATGCCGTCGTTGTTGTCGGCTTCGTCGCGGCGGCAGAGCTGGTGTTAGCGGAGGATGCGGCGTCACCGAGGGTATGTTTGACTTTCACATTTTATGTTTAAAAAATATAATTTTATGTTATTATACTCATATTGACCGTAATCAAATTCTAAACACTTTTCGTTCGACCCCCCACTTGAGCCCCCCACACAAACAGCCCCCCACTTCGACCCCCCACAAATCACCCACCCTTTCTAGAGACACCAACGTTCCAACAGTGCCCCTCCCGAGCCTGAAAACGCATTCAAAGAGTTTCTCGATGCCGTAAACCCGGCCTATCTGATCATCATCGGCTGTCTCATCGCAGCTGGGTGCGCCTTCGAGCTCGCCTACGGAACTCGCGGATCCTCAGGCCGAACTGATTGGTCCCATGTTGCGAGTCGACAGCAACCCTATAGCGTCACTACGGCTTAACTTCAAACACATTGCATTTCCTATCCATCCATTCAAATTAGACTCCATTTCCACATGTTTATCTTATTGTCTTTCAAGTTTTCTTCAAACATCCTAAGTATTGCGGTGATTCTGTTTTCCATTTCCATTTCTTTGAAGTCAAACATTTGGGTATGTTTTGCCACTTTTTATTGCCTGTATTTATTGTTGATGACACGGTTTACAAAACACACAACAATGAACATTTGTCTTTCTTTTCTTGATTATGTCATTTTTAAGTGCTATTGATCGATTATTGATTGAAAAACTGCCTAGTTCAATGAAAAACCCGATAGTTTTGATGATTACTTATCCATGGATTGTACAATAATGGAATCGGATTCGAGGGTCCCCATGTTCATAACGTAGTGTTTGCCTTTTTGTTTCGAGATCATGGCGGATAGGCGAGAGTAATTGGCTGACATGCACATTAGCAGGTATACGATACCAAGTAATGCCATGACGGAGCAGAGGAATGAGACGATGAATTCGCCTAGATAGTTTGTGTCGCAGATGGCTTTCTTCTTTTCTTGGCAGAAAACGAGATCGATTTTCTGAAATTATCGGTTTTTTACAAATTATCGATTTTCTGGAATTATCGATTTTTTAAAATTATCGATTTTTTGACAAGTTTTCATCAAAATTACTTACATTTCGACTCAGCTTCTTAACAATCGGCACCAAAACAGCAAAATCAAAGCACTGTGTATCCACAAAAGCGCAGAACTGATGCATTCCAAACCAAAACACGACGTACAAAATCAATGCCATCGCGCAGACGCAAAACACAACCAGCCATAAAATAAGTAAAAAATTTGCCACCATCATGATTAAAGCTACTGTAGAGCGATGAGACAAAATTCTGTTGTATAATGGAAGTCTGTTTTCTGGTGATGATTGAGTAGCAATTGCTGAAACACATTTTCATGACCTTTTTTCCATGTTTTCACCGATGTCATCATCGACCTTTCCACCAATGGCGCCCAAACCCATCAAATGACCAACCTTTAGTCGCAAACACGGCAACAACCAGAAAAAGAAGAAACGCGCCACAAAATACCAGCGCCAAATAGACCAAAACAAGTCGAATTGTGGCTGTCACTTCGGGGCCTATGACCGGGGCCATCGTATTGATCTATAACGCGATCGACGGGCGTACAGATGTTTTTTAATTTGTTTTCAGAAAGAATAAAAATGAAAAAGACAAACTTGAAATAAAAATCCTTCAATTCCATCAGCAAATATCGCACAAAACATCACGCAACCACTGATAGCGACCAAAACGGATGCAATTGATGCCCATGGTAGCTTCGGGCAACAGGGCATCTTGACCGTTGAATAAACTATAAAACTATGCTACAAATCAAATGAAAGTTAGAAGAGTATCCGAAAAATGAACAAAAAACAACCAGCCGCGCGAGTGAGGATGGAACTGACAGCAACGGCGAGGGAAAGTGAGAAGAACCGCGTGCTAACAAACAAAAACAGTTAGGAAAAGGGTAGAATCAACGGAAAAGTGAGGGAAGGTAGGGCAGACTGAAAGCAATAGGACGACCAGACGTGATGCTGGTTGTGGCCTTGAAATTGAAGTCGTTTACACAGACGCATAGGTCAATGGGGAAAGTCATGTTACAGATAAAAAAAGGGACGAGGTGGAGGTGGAATTGGGCGGGAAAATGGTTAAATTGGAGAATTTGATCGTAAAATAAACACAAAAGATTAAAACGCAGATGATCGTTATCATTAGCTAGTAGGTGATCGTTGTTATTAGTTTGTTAATAAAATGCAAAAGTTTCGAACAAATATAACTTTTCATTTTTAAAACTGTACGCATTATGAAAAAGTTTTCATTGATGAATCGTTTACCAAAAAAGCATGATTAAGCGGATCTTAGTTCACTAAAATAGAAAGCAACTTTTAAGCGTACAGGTCAAACAAAAAATGAACCAGATAAGCCTTGCTCGTCGAATCGTGCGATCGAAGACACATTAAATGAAAGGAAAATGCTAGTATTGATGGTCCGTGTTGTTTTTGATGCAGAGACAGCTTGTAACGAGAACAATATGTTGGTTGAGCAATGCAAAAAGCATTACAGTTATCTTAATTGATTGAATTAATGTCGATTCAACTACAAAACCGTTTTACAATGACACATTTTAAGTTAAGTGCGATTCTTATACAACTAAAGTTCGATTTGGCACATAAATTAAGTTATGCTTTGTAAAGAGATTAGTTTTATCAATTGCATTCATCATTATTAGAATGTTTAATGATTAATTTTCGATAAGTTTGCTTTTTTTTCGTTAAAAAAGGTAAATTATTGTTATCGAAACTTGAGTTTATTTAAAAAGGTTATATCCCAAAGCTTCCGTTTCGAATATAACCATTTCAAGATGCAACTCAAACAACTACATTCATACTTTCAAGCTTTTTTTTCAACCCTCTAAACACACGTCAATGCCCTGCCAAATAGTGACATCACTCAAGCTATACTTCTGTGCAACTTCGCGGGAGTCTCTCCATCCAGAGGGCCCAGTAACGCTTGTCCCCAAACTAACTCGATTGGAAGCTTTTCCGCGGTGGTGTATGCCTTTATCCGCTCGTCCCTTTATCGTGTTGCTATTTTTGGGTGACAAGGCTAACAGCCCGAAAAAAATTTTTATGGAAGAATTTGGCTATTTTTGGTTTTTTGCCCTTCCCTGTGGATACTGTATTCATGTCAACTAAAACTTTTTTTATAATTTTTTAAACTTTAAAACTTAAAATCAAATTTCAAAACAATAATGTTTCATTTTAATAATATCGCAATTTCGTTCCAATTTCGACCAACAGGTGCCTAACATGGTCAAGCTAATCACGTAATTTCACATGTCTGCGCAGTGCCAAGTTTCGAAAGTGAGAAAAACGTATGTCTGTTAGCCTTTTTCAAGTTAGATCATTCATTTTTCATGATGTTTTTGTTGTTTTTTCTCCGAATCATGGTGACACTCGTTTTCGGTTTCTGGTTTACGGAACGCAGGGGACCTGACGGGCTGACGGCTTCAACGTCCTGTTGACTTTATGGCATTTGAGTCGGTTGTCGCTTTCACGTCGGCCCTCTTTTTTCCGGGCCAAACCACCCGAGTCTGTTGCCGTCGACGGAAAGCTGAATGGGGATGCCTGTGACGATGCTGTGCCCTCCGAGCATGTCCCACTTTTTTTCGTCATCGTAAAACATGAATATATCTACGAAAAAAGGGGGGATGGAGAGTGAAATATTCTCGACGAGTGTGATTTGAGACACTTTCGACGAGGGGCATAAAACATTTATACCATAGTATCATGCAGGCAGGCAAGCGTCGGGATGGATAAAAAACGATGGATGCTAATGTTATAAGTTGCATTTGACACGCGATGGCGACACTTTGGAGAGGGTGAGGGGATGATGGTATCACATTATTTTAGGGTGGGGTCTCGGAACGAAAAGGGGGGAGATGGGAATACAAAGGAGTGGGGCTAATTTTTGTGATGGGGCTTCCGTTCGGGGTGGAATCAAAGCAGTTTGGGGTGGGGGGAATTGAATTAGAAGGCCATCGGGCGACTTATTGATAGCCATGGAGGGCAATTCAGAGGGAATTGTTGCGGAGTGGAAAAATTTCGTGAAAGACTTTCCGGAGCGGAAACAAAGAGAAACTAGAGCGACAATTTGAAAGTTAGCTATGTGAAACAAACGTTTTAAATGGCAAAATAAAAAATTTTAAACAAAAAAACGTATAAAAAAAGTGTTTCAATTTCCTTGGCGGTTCAGATCTTAATAAAAAAAAAGAAAAAAGTTATTTAAAAAAGTCCTAATTGTAACATTATTAACTAAACAATATCCATGTCATCAAGGTAAATGTCTACTCTACTGTTTTTCGGTAATTTTAACCCCTGTATTATGGTTTCCCCGTGCCATGGCATTCGGAACACTTTGCCAATACTTTGTTTTGATGCATTTTTTTGGGTTTTGCTCTGTGTTTGCAGCTGCTGTATATGGGTTAGATTCTGAAGTGGGGTCCAACTTCGATTTCCACGGGCCTTCCACTTTTTTTCACGACTGTTTTGCCTCTCAGACCGGACGCTCGTTGCAATTGGCCCACTCCAGCCCCGGCCTTGGCCATTCATCCCGTCAATGCCCCCAGGCTCCTCCGTTCCGGACACACATGGCCGTCGGACGTGAGCCTGCCTCACTAACAGGGCCAACGGCTATATGGAGTGAGTGAAAAAAAACGTGAACATGGCACGTTGGTGCGTTCATCGGACAGGCGCCTTTTTTGGCCCCGAATGCTGCTTCTTTTTTGGATGGGGTGGGCCCCACCACGTTCCGGAGATCCTGGCGGCCTGCAGCCTTCTGAGCCGTGGGGATACTGACGGCAGTGGCGGCGAGGCGACTGGGCTTCAATGTAGACGGCATGTGTATCGAATGTGGGGCAACTACGAGAGCGAGCGAGGCTTGGCTGGTGTGTTAGTTGGTTCGAAAAAAACCGAGGGGGACCCTTGGTCTGAAGAGCTCGAGGGGAAGGAAGGGGGGCACAGAGATGCCACAGGCGACGGCCGTCACACGAGAACAGGCGGCAACCGCGACGCCCCATCCAGCCTTTTGAGAGGACGAGGAGAGGCCCCTGGTTTGGGCTCGTTCGCTCTCGCTCGGGCAACCGACGACGCCGTGCCCCCGGTGCCTGTGGCTATTGGCACCATTTCGGTGAAGGGGGTTCAAAATGTGTTTGTGGGATTCTGCTATAGATGGTGAGACATCGATCGAAATCAACTGGATGCCAAAAGCTGGGTTCCAGATGGCTTATTTGTTTTTGGCATTCGGGGACACAACGCCAAGGATGGTACCTGTTACTGTACTTTTTTAAAAAGTGGCTTAAATGATGGAAACTTGACTTTCTTTTGCTATTTGACCGTCTTATTACTACATTAATACTATTTGAACATTTTTACAATTTAGAAATATTGTCTTTTGACTTTTTTTTTTCATTTCAGCCGACTTTGCCTTGCACCCCCAAGCCGATTTTTGTTAAAATATCCACATCGCTAGGCACTACTTTTCCGCTTGAACCCATTCCACAGATTCGGGACCCCCAAATCCAGTCAACCGCGAACACAGCCGGTAGCCAGTCCGGAAGAACCAAGATTACCGTCGTCAGAAGCGCAATAGACAAAAAAATAAACGAAGCACACGGAAGAAAAAATAACAAATATTATTTGCTTCATCCATTTTAATACACTTTTGTCCAATTGCCATCTATTGTATTGTGTAAACACAACACACCTGAAGGCGGAAAGTATTCGATTTTGTTTCCAGGCCGCCGCCCTCTCCACCTGAATTGGCATTTTTATTTCCAACTCGTTTGTGGAGAGAGTTTTTTTTCCTTCTTTTTCCTTGCTCCGCTCTACGGACCCCGGCAGGCCCGACGGACGGCAGCAGCACGTTTTTTGTGCTCGTCTCTCCTTTCCGTCTCCGAAAAGTGCCGCAAGACATACAGCCGGGCTGGCTTGGGCTAGCCAGCCGGCGTCATTCGTATATATCCTCCGCTTCGGGCTGTTGTCGTCGTCGTCTTGTGAGGACAGCCAGCGAGCTGGGGCTTGCGGCGACACACGCGCATACAGACGACGACCACGAAGAAGAAGGTCGTCGTCGTCGTCGTCTTCTTCCATCGACTCGGTCGCCGACGACGACGACACCGCGCCACAGGGGTAGCCGTGGTCTTCCTCGCTTCTCTGAAGTCGGCTTGCGACATCGTTTCTGCGACTTCAGAGGCCCTTTTTTGGGTGGTTTTCGCGATGAACCCCCACTTCCATGGTCTCGTGGCCTAATTCGTGAACCCCATTTTTCAATTAACCAAAAAACCGAGCATCCTTTAGTGCCCACCACCCCGAGTGTATTCAATCATGTCGTTAGCCGCTGGCATGCCGTGCAGTTGATCTGGTTGAACGTTGGTTTTCCTTGCCATTTGCCGGGCTCTTCTTTGACTTGGCCCATCCGGTGGGGATCGATTGAAGGTGGGTCGTTTTCGCACCTTTTTCGATTTTTATTTTACATCTTATTTTTTTTCATCTTCAACATAACTTTTTATTTTGTTTACATACTTATTATCACAGCCCACCCAAATCCGGTTCTCCCTGCCCTTTACCACACGCATTATTATCCTTTGTACCTCCGGTATTTACCTCGAGATTGTATCCCTGCATGCAATTTTGCAAAAAAATACTCTACCTATGCTTATGGGCCGCCCCCATGTTCATTATGTACTTCATTACCGCAAGCAAGAACACTCCTTCCGGCTGGTTAGGGGTTGTATACATGTGTTTTGGGGTGAAGGCGCCTTGGTTAGAAGGCGCAGTCAATTCCGAGAGTTTGTTTCCGCCTATGACGTGTAAATGAACATACTAAAATGTATACATGCCAGTAATATTTGTCTTGCCTTGCCGCAGTATTTCGTTTCCCAGACCTTGGCCGACTAAACAAGAGTCGCGCAAATTGCAATGTCCAACCCACGCATTTCATTGATTTCACCTCAGCCTTCACCTTGGCCAACCAAGCTCTGAATGGCACCGCTTTCAACTTTCATTTAAAATCGTAGCCAACCATGGCCACCGCAGGCTATTTTTCCCATAAAAATTTAACTGTATCAAAGCGAAATGCGGCTCTGCGTAGGCTCGCCTTTTCCATGGAGATTTTATTTTTATGGGTTTTGGCCTGAGCTCACATCGGTCCCGTCACTCGTTCAATAAAAAGCCTTGCAAACAGGCATCTGATTTATGGCAAGAAGGGGCATTGTTTCGTCAAACCGCTGCACCCCACACACGCTTTGCCTTAGTTAAGACGCAGTATTTCAGCCAGCCACGGAATAAGGTGAAAACGGCCGTCCCCGATTTTTACACTTGAAAATGTTTTGAGTCAAATATGTTAGGTACCCCTAGGTGAGTTCGGCCCTGCAATATTGAAGTCTGTAGGTGGCGGATTCTGGAGATACGGCTTCTGAAACATTCGGGACCCCTTTCAGAAAAAGGTCATTCCCGACGTCGCAGACCCCTGATTTTTTGGTTCCAGGGTCAAATTTTGCCAAAAGTAAGAATGCCATACTCAAAATGTTTGTAAAATGTCGTTAAATATCGAAAATTAAAAGAATTTTTTTTAAATGCAAATAACTTTTTTAAATGGATACCGGGGGAGTTGGCCACCTATCCTATCTTGTAGCCCGTCTTTTTCTGCATCGAAATGTCCCTAAAGATCGAAAAACGAGGCTGACCAATTTGGTCGTTATTAGCTTTAAGCGCAAAAAGTGATCCATGTGCGGGGGAAAAGTCGTGCGTTCGGCTGTGCACCGCACTGCGCATGCCGGTCGCTCGCACGGGGGAAATGCGAGCGACCGACCCCGGTCGGTGCACACTTCGCGCGCGTCTTTTTTGCACCAGCACAGTTGGTGTACACACCACGTTTTTTGCGTGTAAAGCTAATTACGACCAAATTGGTCAGCCTAGTTTTTCGATCTTTAGGGACATTTCGATGCAGAAAAAGACGGGCTACAAGATAGGATGGGTGGCCAACTCCCCCGGTATCCACCTAAAAAAGTTATCTGCATTTAAAAATAATATTTATTAATTTTTAACATTTAAAGGCACTTTAGTAAAATTTCGAGTACGGCATTGTTCATTTCGACAAAATTTGACCCTGCAACCCAAAAATCAGGGGTCTGTGACGTCGGGAATGACCTTTTTCTGAAAGGGGTCCCGAATGTTTCAGAAGCCGTATCTCCAGAATCCGCCACCTACAGACTTCAATATTGCATGGCCAAACTCACCTAGGGGTACCTAACATATTTGACTCAAAACATTTTCAAGTGTAAAAATCGGGGACGGATCCACCCAAATCCTGTGCGAGACTGCGTCTTAAATGCCAGAAATTTCAATTTAAATGTCAACCCTTCAAAAACCTGTAACTGTAATTGCACCCCAAAACGCAAAAGTGGATTGTGCATCGAGTGCAAAAAATCTATCGAGTGGATTGTACGCATATCCCGGACTTAGAAGATTTTACCCCAATTTTCCCCGAACATAGAAGAATTTTTGAAAATTTTAAGGTGAAGAAATTTGTATGCGTACAATCTACTCGATAGATTTTTTGCACTCGATGTGCAATCTATCTCCATAAGTTTTCCGTCGTTTTGGCGTTTTGGGGTGTGCCTCTGGCGTTCACCCCAAAACGCCAAAACGACGGAAAACTTATGGAGATAGATTGCACATCGAGTGCAAAAAATCTATCGAGTAGATTGTACGCATACAAATTTCTTCACCTTAAAATTTTCAAAAATTCTTCTATGTTCGGGGAAAATTGGGGTAAAATCTTCTAAGTCCGGGATATGCGTACAATCCACTCGATAGATTTTTTGCACTCGATGCACAATCCACTTTTGCGTTTTGGGGTGTTGGTTGGCATTGGCATGCATATCCGCCAAAATTTCAATGTTGATGGATGCACCCGCTTCTCATTGTCAAAATACGCATCTTGCAATGCCGTCCAGACAAAGGCATAAGCCGCTTTGGTTTGATAAATGCGATTTTGGTGGTACGGTACGGTACGACATTCCGTATAAAATGCCTTCCTTAAATTTGAAATTCTTCATTCCATCCATCCAGCATTTTCACTCCTTCACCGAGACCGTATCCGATGACGCCGCTGATGCATCAATTTACATTGCGGAAGTTAAACAACATAAAACTGTTGTAATGTTACTACAAAAGTGCTTCCGAGCATGCTGATGATGACCAATCCTACCCCACTTCACGTTTTTACCGTAATGCCCACGTTTAGTGGCACTTTGACAATTCCCGGGAGGCGTTGGATTAGTGCCATTCAATGAAGTTGCCGGTTTTTTGGAGCCTTTTTAATTGAAGTGTAAAAATTTATTTAATAATGTTTCAAAAGTACATTACAATATCAAAGTACGTAATGTAATGGTGCCGCCCTTTTTGGTGTTGACATTGTTACGTTGTAGTTAGGTCGCCGTATTACGTAATTTCGAGCGAGGTGGTAAAGTGGCAGCCGACTGGCAGCATGATGCGTGTTGTTGTTTGCGCGGAACATGAAAGCCCCATAGAATCGCGGCGCGTGCCCCGCGGCCCCCTGACGCGACTCACGCTTAAATGAAGCTACTTTTTGCCGGCCTCCGGGGGGCGACCTTCGAATCACTAATGCCAAAGATTGTGAATTCAAATCTTGGTCTTGGTCCCAGAATTCGGCGAATCCCCTCCTACACCCATTTGGCATTGGTTCAATGCATGCCTTCCCTGGAAAAAATAACTAACCATTTGGCGACAGCGGCATCCATCGACGAGGCTCGCGCCACGAGGAAGGAAAAATACAAACTTTTTTTGCCTACTTTTTTCTTTCTCCTTGTTTGTGTGTCTGTAGATGCCTAAGTGGGTACGACGTAGAATGTAGTAGCTCTCTTCACGCCTTTTTACATAGAGTGGACCCCCTCCAATGTACATTAGGCACCTACTCAGAGGCCTAGAGGAGCGGGGCACCCCCTTTTTTCCAGGCATACTTACATGTACATGTTACATAACACGGTTCATAGGAAAAAGGCAGGGGAGCCTGACGTCCTCGCGCATGATGATCGAAGTGACGTGCCCTGTGCCCTGGGGCGAAGGGAGGAGACAGGAGCCAATGCGTGACGCTTCTACTTCCCGGGAGCCTGACCTCTGGCGGTGTTGACAACAGCGTCATCTGGAGTTTAAACATCCGGTCAATGCGGCTAAAAAGGGGGCGGAGCTAATGGGGTTGAGATTGTGTTTTTAATATGGGTTGTTGAAGCGTTTCAAACTTACTTATATGTTATGCGTGGAATGTGTTTCGACAATATAAACGATTAGAAAGGGGTTGGTTGGCTTTTAGTGCCGGTTTTGGATTGAAATTTGTGAATTGTCGGTGGCCCTTTTGGACCACCCGCAGTTTACAACTTGCGTCCCTTATTACTTGTTTCACATCCTTTGGGTCAAAAGTTCGATTCCCATCCGTCTCGCTTTACTTTTTGTTATTTTTACTTATTTTTGTATCCTTGTTTATGTCTGTCTGAAGTCATAAAAGTGTTCAAACTACACTTTTTTAAGAACTTACTTCCAATCTAATTTTGGCACTTTTTTAGTTTTCGGCCTAAACCATGACTGCCGAAGGCCACAACGTCGACGCCAACCTGCTGGCCATCGGCCGTGATCATGGCCACTACTTTGTCAAGAAAACGTTCGGCAAACCGACCTACTGTCATCATTGCTGTGACAAAATCTGGGGCATGCTATCACAAGGTTTTGCTTGCGAGAGTAAGTCGTCGCATTTCTACTTCCTGACCGGCATAATTAATCGGTTTACACTTTTTTTCAGTCTGCAATTTTGTATGTCATGAAAAGTGTTTGCGAACAGTTGTTTCGTACTGCAGTGGAGTCGCATTGCAATTAATTAAGGTAGAATAACACTTTAAAGTTCTTCGAATGACTAAAAATGATAAACAAATTGTTGTAGAACCCCGTCGCGCATACATGGTGTCAACCCCAACATGTAAAACGAAAATTTTGTTGTGTCTGTCGGAAGCGGACCGATGATGTCATGAGTCTGGAGTGCGAAGTCTGCGAATACTACGTCCATGTCGACTGTCAGGACCTGGCTGTGAGTGATTGTCGCGAGGCGGCGACCTTTGTGCCGAGTTTGGACACGGTGTCGGCGAAACAGTATCACCATTTTCGGGAGGGTAATCTCCCGCGGGACTCGAGATGTATCGACTGTAAAAAGGCGTGTAATTCGTATGAATGCTTCACGGGCATGCGATGTGAATGGTGCGGGATGACGGCACATGCAGTTTGCTATCGTCGGGTTAAGAAGGAGTGTAATTTTGGGGCTTTGAGGAAGATTATGCTTCCACCGAATGCAATCACTATCCCGAGGACAGAACTACCCATGGAGCAGTTGCTGAATATCCATTCCCAGCCAAAAGACGACTCCAAAGATGACGGTTCCAAAGCGTCCGGATCAGGCACTAATGACAACCTATCCAAAGACAAAAACGAGTCATCTAGAAAGGTCTCCTCCCCCTCTCGACTCAACGCCGATGAACCCCAACCCACGGATGAGAAAGAACGCGATGATTGCGAGATCCTGCGCATCTATGACGGCAACAACAGCATCCGAAATCAAGTCTTCCGCACTGCCAGTGTACCAAAGACAGCCACAGTCGAACAGATTCGAGACATAGCGATGAGGCGGTTTCACATTAGCGACAATCCGGAGCATTACTACATCACACAGGCGCCGTTCGACGAAAACGACGAGGAAGAAAACCTCGAAGATCCGATTCCGCTCCGGAATCTTAAGAGACCAGATGGCAAACGGGCCCAGATTTTCCTCAGGTATCGGGATGACCCGGAAAAGGCGCTTGTCAAAGTTTATGGTGGATGGCTAAGGTGAGATTTGGCACTTTATCAAATGCCCTGAGGCTATTTATGTTAAAATTTCCAGAATACCGGTAACATTTACGGAGATAACGGTTACAAAAGAAACCCTAGTTCAAGATGTGTTGGCGGATTCACTGGAAAATTTTGGGCTTGAAAGGTCAACTTGGAATAAGTATAATTTGATTGAAGTCAGTCTGGAGCGCGGAGTTGCTGAGCGGACAGCGAATCCGCAGGAAAATATGCTTCAGTTGGTTAGGAATTTACGAAAAGTAAGGTTTTATTATGATTTAAGGGGGTTTTATTTCCAAAATCGAGCTAAAATGGCATTTTATGCTTTTTCGTGCGAGAAAAGGCGCACAGCCTAGTCGAAACCCAGCCACTTTTCGGAACTGCTCCGATGGCTCAGTTGTGTGCTGCGCGCGTTTTGCACACTGCACCTCGCTGGTTGGAATCCGAGCTGGTGTAAATGGGTTTTTCACAATTCGATCGTTGATGACAAACATACTTTTGGCTAATGACATAATCATATTGATGACAAAGTACGAGGCATTTGCCTGAGATCGTTTTTCTTTTTAATTTTCCAACACTTATTCATACGACTATTATGTTAGGACTCTCTCCGTCGCTACCACGTCGTCCGATTCTACGTCCAAGAAAAGGAAGACCCCCACGATCACGCTGTTTTCGTCGGAAACCTGCCAGTATCCCTTGCCCAACGCCAATATGAACGCATCTTGCTCAAGCTTCTTGGTGCTAAAGGTAAGCTATCCATTCACATTGCAAATTGCTTTCTCTGTGTGACAGAAAATGGTTTTGATTGACCGACTTTAGGGAATGAGCTTCCGGGTATGCGTGAAAACCCATTGTCTGCTATTCTGTCTCCGCTTGATTTCCCTATCGTATTTACAATTATAGTTTGCATTTGCCTATGCTAATACCCCCAGCACTTGAGCACCCTTTTCACATTATTTTAATTCACTCCGTTTTCTGTCGCACAATGCCATTGGCCTTCCTTCCTCCGTTTTTGAGTTACACTCACACACTCTAA
The DNA here is from genome assembly GCA_024447225.1 of Panagrellus sp. LJ2284. NCBI lineage: Eukaryota > Metazoa > Nematoda > Chromadorea > Rhabditida > Panagrolaimidae > Panagrellus > Panagrellus sp. LJ2284. The sequence continues at coordinate 3,769,099 of JAMRYC010000005.1, read as the reverse complement.
CTTGCAGAAAAGCCTTTCACCGCGATCGGACCGATTTACTTCGAGTACGGTAGCCTGGTCATAACCTTCAACACGCCAAAGGCCGCGACGGCCGCTGTTCAAAAGCTTCAGAATGCCGTTTTCGAGGATAAGAAACTGATAGTTTTATGTTTGCCAAACGTCCAGGTGCACATGTTGCCACCGGACGTCGAACCATTGCTTGTTTTGATCAACGTCAAATCGGGTGGCTGTCAGGGAACTGAATTGATCACAGCTTTTCGAAGGCTGTTGAATCCGTTTCAAGTTTTTGATGTGCTAAAAGGTGGTCCGCTGGTTGGATTATACGTGTTTCGAAACATTCCAAAGTATCGCATTCTGGCAGCTGGGGGTGATGGAACGATTGGATGGGTCTTGCAATGTTTGGATATTGCGAAACAGGTTAGTTAGGGTTTATACGGTTACACCGGTGTTTTTGGGGAAAAGTGGTCCCGACACGAAAGTTGCCAAAATGGGTTATCTCGACGGGAAAATATCATATTGGCATTTTAGGATGCTGCCTGTTTCTCCCCGCCTTGTGGCATCCTTCCTCTCGGCACTGGCAACGATCTGGCGAGAGTATTACGTTGGGGCGGTGGCTACACGGGCGAAGACAGCCCGCTGGACATTTTGAAGGATGTAATCGATGCCGAGGACATTAGACTCGATCGATGGGCCGTTGTGTTCCATGAAGAAGAGCGCTCCCAACCACCGACGTCTTCCGTGGCCGAACCGTCGCCAGACACCGAGCAGATGATGAACAACCCTGAGGATCAGACATCGATGATTATTATGAACAACTATTTCGGCATTGGCATCGATGCGGATGTGTGTCTTCAGTTTCACAATAAACGTCAAACTAATCCGTCTAAATTTAATTCACGGCTGTTCAACAAAACTCAATATGTGAAAATTGGGCTTCAGAAGGCGTTCTTCGAGCGGAATTTCAAAGATTTATGGAAGCGTGTCGAATTGGAAGTCGATGGAAAGGTTATTGATTTGCCGCCATTGGAAGGCATTGTCATTTTGAACCTTCTAAGCTGGGGCAGTGGTGCCAATCCATGGGGCACGGCGAAGGAAGAACCCGGTTTCCAGAAACCGACTCATTATGACGGTCTTTTGGAAGTTGTCGGGATCAGTGATGTCTCGAGATTAGGCTTGATTCAGTCAAAACTGGCTTCGGGAATTCGGATAGCTCAAGGTGGAAGTGTATGTTGACCAGTTCTGCGACATCGAAACGTCATAATTGCCCTTTTCTAGATAAAAATAACAACCAAAGACGAATGGCCGGTCCAAGTCGATGGTGAACCCCACATCCAGCCCGCTGGCACAATCACCATCCTGAAGTCTGCCCTCAAGGTTGGTTTTGCCTTTCTCGTTGTGACTTTTTACACCGTTAGTACCATAGTTCTAAAAAATGAGATCACATTAGTTATACTACAAAAAGCACAAATTTGATAGCAAAGACAGAAAAAGCACGTGTGTTTTGCTCGCGGCCGATATCTTTCCATAGGTACTCTGTTTTTACTGTATTTAGAGACGACTTATTTCAGCCACCTCGTGTTTGTGGTTCGATATTTTTTTCTCTTTTCTTCCTTCATTTTGGCGAAAATATTGCAGTGATGAACTTTTTCTGGGTTTTGAACTTAATTTCGCCTAAAAAAATTGTAATACACTTCTCTTTATCGCCAGAGAGTGATATTCATTATGCACTTTTACATGTTTGAACCCATTTTTAATGCTGCATGATTTCCGCATTCAGCCAATTGTGCAAATGCACTGTTTACGTTCATTACAAGTTGCGTGCAAATGCTTCACCCTTGTTTGAAAACTTTTTTTACTTTTCGATCATTTTCATTTTTATACCCACCCATTTCAAAGCTATTCATCACTGTAAGCGCCAACATCCGTCTCTAGCAACCTTTTTTTCTTTATTTTCCATAGAAAAAGCAGCGCTCTGTACTCTGTTACGCCCTACTTTGTCCCTTTATCCCCTTCGATTGACCTATTTTCATGTAGCGTGTCTTTTAATTTAACAAAAAATGCATACTAACATTGATTTTACATTAACCATGCCATTTTAGTTTAGTGGAAATTTAATTTTCGTGAAAATGCACACATTACAGGAGTAGTAACATTGCTTTTTGTGTTCGCACTGTTAGTTGAATATGCTTTTTTCACGGATGTTTTACAGTATATTCAGTTGGGGAGGGGATTAGTTAATTTTGATGGGTTTGTCAAATGGGGTTACGGTAGTGGTCCCGAGGGGAAAGTTTGAAATGACTAAAGTTTTGGAAATATTGACCCATTTGTGCCCTTCAACGAATATTTTTTGCTTCTTTGCAGGCAAAAATGCTGAAAAAGGCGAAGAAGTCGCGTCGCAGTGCGAGCGGGAGCGCGAGTCAGCAGGTGCGTGCCGTGCAGAGCGAAGGCTCGCCCTCGAGTTACGGGCATCAAGCGCCCCACCTCGGCATCGACATCCAGATGAGCCACGGTCGGAGCACGCCCGAAGAGTTGCATCATGCCGCCATGGACGACGAGGAGATGGATGCCTTCTTGTGACACATTCACCTTGTCCCTGGTTACTGTAGATATTCCCGTCCCGCCCCCACAAAACACACCAGCCCACCCACGCTTTGTCCTGTCGTTTTGTGGCATTTTTCTGGAAAATTACAACATTTCATTCAATCCAATCCACAACATGTGAACTACCTGTTATCATTTCTCAGTCAAAATAAGTAAACGTTAGCCATGATTGTCGCAAAACGATTACGGTAGCGAGGCTACAGTACCCCCACTGTTCCATTATCCAATTTAAACAACTTTGGGCGGTCTAATAACACTCCACCAACCTCGCAACGCTTTCAAATACATACAAAAGTCGTGCCAGGCTACTGTAATTTCCAAATTATCCAACCAAAAAAGGTGCACCAAAAAACTTCGTCAATTGACCCTCGCATATTTCTATCTGATTGCTTTTGTTCATTTCGTTCTTACTTAATTTCAACATTTAATAATAATAACCACTACCATGATGGGTTTCCGGCGCTAATGGGCTCCTTTCTGTCCGTCATCTTTCCAAAAACCTGACTTCCAATTTCTCACCGCTTCGCTGTTCTGTACCGTATCGCCATAATGTGTTTAGCTCACAGTAACGTTCTGTGCTTTGCGTACTTACGATGTAAGTTCGAAATCAATGACTTGTGCAAAGTGCTTTTTTTTGTTGTTACGACGAAAAAATCGATAATCAATCGATAAAATGCGCATGTGACTGCTTTTTTTCTTGGTGACAGCTGTCAGCAAATAAGATTTGTTTCTAACACCCCGCATAGATGTTAACAGCTTCTCAAACTGTCAAAAGTATGAAGTTACTTGCCTGTTTTCACACGCCTGAATCCGTATCACTTGCCCCGCCCATCCGGTCACTCACAATCACCAATATATTCTAACACACATGCCATGCCACATGCCTCGTTTTTGGGACTTTTATAACGTTCAAATTGCAATGCCAATTCACTCTTTTTATCAATCAAATCATCGGTCATTCAGAATCGCTTTTTTTCTTAAAATTAGAATTTTATCAATTAAATGGTCAGCTAATTCGAAAAAAGATATGTCAAAGTTATTGATAATCTATCCCATTGTATCTCAAAACCCTTCTAATTCTAGTCACGCTAACTGTAACATTGTCCCCCGTCGGCCCGTCTTTGCCCACAGTACTTGAAAGTTTGATTGTACAATTCACTGACTTAATTAATATGAAAGTTAATTTTAATAATTTATGCAAAATGAATCAATTAAAACTGATCTGGTGATGGTGGCATTTACTGTGAACTTTGATTTGTGGATTTTGAAAACTTCCTTCTTTTTTTGTGGGTATGGTAGGTTCCTTTGTTTTACAGGCCACAATGCTGCGCAAACCGTCGAAGAACCGCATCCAACTCCAACGAAAGAAGGAATTACTAGCGCTGGCATCGGCATCAGCGCCTGCGGTCGTGAGCCCGGACCAGCCGAGCGGGAGCGGCACGACACTGTCCGCTGGCAGCGCTATATCTACCGAAAAGCATCACTACAGTCGGTTGTTCAATTTTAAGCGACGGATTATGCGGTCACGGCTTGGGAAATCGTTATCACGGTATGCTTTCACTTTTAAAGTTTTCATTTTCCAAGAAAACCAAAACTGCCCAGTTACAGCCTCGACCACCGACGAAGCAGTCTCGGAAAGCACTCCGAAACTGGCGAAGAAACTGAACGCGTCATCCCCGAAAAAGAGTGTCACAGTGCCGTCGAATACCTCGAGCACTCATCCAGTAACTCTCAAAATGATCTAACCGGGCTGTGACCCCTTCCAACCATCACACTGCCTGCCCAAAATGGCTCCAACGCACAAAACAAAGCATCTTTCAATCCCAGTTTTTCAAATTATTTATGTCCCAACTAATTTATCATCACAACTTTTGTCTATCAGCTTTAACGCCAATAATGAGGTACTATCATTCGAAAAAAAGGTTCAAAGTTGTCGTCCTTGCTCTTTCCCGCGTGATTTACGTTACAATGAGAAAGTCTTCTCACTTTTGTGTAGGTTTTAACTAACCAAAACTTCATTATTTACTAAAGCGTTTATGATTAAAGTCAACTACAAAGTTCAAATGCAAATCATACAAAATGTAAGCACAAACAATCAAGCTTGGCAGAAAACGACTTAAAAAATGGCATTTATGCAAACTCCCAGTTAATGAGCGGGAGACCAAAAACTTATGAAACATACACAGGTATAAAATTAAAAAAAGCAGTTCGAAATAAGACTAAATGCAAAAATTATTATTGTTTTGTAAGGATGAAGAAACCGACCCTTCATTGTCTGTGGGTGTACTGAATCAAGGCTGAGACCATGGAAGAACCTGCCAAGGAGGAGCAAGAGTGACTGAACGTGACACTGACGACGAATATGTTTGTTCCGGCGTTGAAGAAGGCACGAACGACTTCGGTGGCATCGAAAGCTAGGCGACATGCGGTTTTGGCCTTGTGTGGGATCGGAACATCGTTGAGATAGACAGCCTGGACTATCGACGTGTCAGGTCGGGACATGGTGATCTGAAAACACCAAGTTAGAGACAATAAAGTAAAAAAAAAAAGAAAACAAACCTTGGTTTCATTGTCCTTCAGAATGCCAAAATCAAAGATAAAGATGTCGTTCATCATGCTCATAGGGGTCAGCTGATCGAGAACTACTTTATAAACGTACTGCTTGTTCGGCTGATAGCTCTCTACGTAGACTGACGAGGTTATGATGCGGGCATCGTTCGGACCGAAGGTAAAGTGGAGTTGGCGCTGGTCAAGCTGCACAAACTCCTTCAGAATCTTGTCCCGAACGTAGAACGGCGACTCCTGGACTGCCAGATTCCGCTCGTACAGCAAAACCGCAGCCGGATTGGCACCTTTGATGATGAGACGGATCGCGGCGTCGTTGTTGACCTTTTTGTATGCCAAGAACAGCGGATACTCGTTAAAGTGGTTGGCACAGTTGGGATCACCGTTCAAGTCCAAAATGGCATACACCATATCGTTCTTGAAGTGACCGTATGCGTTTGCTTCGACAGTTCGGAGGGCGACGTGCAGCAAAGAATCTTCAGCGGTGTTCCGGAAGTTGATGTTGGCGTTGAAGTTGGTGACGCACATGCGAAGGATCTCAATGGCTTCAGGGGTGTTGAAGGCGGCGAGCTGAAATCAGACAAATGTGGATTTGAAATTTGTGGATGAAAGCTTACTCGATGCAACAGCGTATTCCCGGTGACATCCAAGTCACGTTCAAAGTAGTCACGCGGAACTTCGCGTAGGCTTGAGATCTTGCTGTAGTCGCAATCCTCGATGTAGGTTTTGAAGGTCTAAAAAATGCCAAATAGAAACCGAAGACAAGTCGATTGTACAAGTTACCTCAAAGTCGACACTCGTTGGAATAACCGGCGGTCTGAATCGTGGAGGCCCGCTGTTGAAAAAGCGTGGACGATCACGACCGTCATCACGATGCCCGCGCGACTGTTCACCGCCAAGATGGCTAGGATGGATGAATGGTGCACTGCCGGAGCCGCGCTGGGAGTTCGACACTTGATGCGGAGGCACAAATTGACCGTTGAATGGACTGAATCGTGTGCCTTCAACCGTATCAACGTGAGAGCGTCGCGAATCTGGCTTGCCAGCAATTCGGACATCTGGCGGCGGCGTGAACCCAGGATTCTCGGAACCTTCACCATCTGCTGACTTGCCCCTGCTGTGGTGAGTGTTGGCGTTGAAATAATCGCGACGAGCAATGTTGGGGTTGGGGGAGATGAAGCGAATTTCCGGTTCAGAGGAAAACGATACGCTCATTTTGCTCGTGTTCAACGACTTTGGCTTGCGGCGGACTGGTGGTGTCTGAATCGAAAGATGTAACTTCGAATGTTAAAAAAGAGGTAATCACCATTTGACTTGTGCGGCTCATGATTGTCTTGTCTTTGCGAGGCTTGCGAGACGACGAAGGCGAAGGAGAAGGTGCTCGCTGACCGGGAAGAGGCTGAAACAGTCATAATTGAAAAAGATAATTCAAATACAGTCCCTTACCAAAGCCATAAGTCCATCGAGAACATCAACTGGGGTCTGGGAAGGCTTCGCATGACGCTTTTTCTTCTTTTCATGGCCATCTTTCTCGGTTTTCTTCTTTTTCGGACTACCATCAGCCTTTCTCGAAGAATACGGCTCAACAAACGACGATTCACCACGGGTCTTATCATCCGTCTCAAGACGTGCACGCTTTGGAGCGCTTGCCTCAAAATCGTCCTCAGAAAGCCGAACTTCTGGAGCAGAGCTGTCGTCGCTGCTGTCATCGCTGGAAAGGAGTCGGTACTGTTTCTTCAGCGGCTTTACTCTTGGGGAACGTTTCCGAGCCGATCGTGGGCGCTTTTCAGCCTTCTGAAACATAAGTTGAAACCAAGTGTCATCAACAAGAATCATAAAAATTCACAAACCTGTTTCTCCTTTTTGATCTTCCGCTGCTTTCGCTCAGCTTCTTCGTCATCGGACTCTACAACGAAGTTCGTATCGGTAACTTTGGCCTTGGCCTTCTTTGCTTTTTTCTTGTCCAAGAAGATCTTGATGCAATTGAGGGCACCATCGCCTACAAAGTTCTCATACGGCTCCCAAGTTGCCTAGAAAGATGCATTCATAGAACGTAATATCAAAAAGCAAAGGCATACTCACCTCACTCAGAGGATAGCCTTGCCACAAGACTTTGTAGAGGGTTCTGCCGTCGACTTCTTTGCTGCCGATGACCTTTTCAACCTAAAAAGTGGATTTTATAAAAAAATGTCAATTAAAATGCAGAAATTATGACTTACTTCAAATATGTTGTCATTGTTATCCGGGGTAGCTGCTCTCGACGACATTATGATCGGTTCAAATACCCAAGTTACTGAAAATGGAGGGAATGAAGCTGACAAATGTGCGGATTTTGTGCGATCGCAAAAACGGATCAAAAATGGGAAGACAGCCGATTGGAAATTGGATAGGATCCATGGTGAGATGGTTATTAACATATGGGGACAAAAAACGGGGAGAAGGGAAGAGAGAAACATGGCAAAAATTGGGAAAGAAAACGGTGCCAGAGAAAAACTGATCTCTGCGTTGAGTGGATTTCATGATCAAATTTGGCAAAAACGCACTTGTGAAAGTCGGCGCGCGTATTGGGAAACTGTCTGGGATCGTCGCCCGGCACTTTTAGAAAGATAAAATATATAAATTATGCAAAAAGATAAGAAATATGATCGGAAATCTAATCATCGCGAACGGAGGAAAAAAGATCCTCGAACGTCCGCGCCGAACCAGGTCCCTGTGGTCTCGCCACGAAAGACCAAGGTCAGCGGAAAATGCGTTCTGCGAAGAACGCAGTCGCGTGGTGCGTGCATGTTTCGCGCAGTTCTTCGTTGCCGCCGGCTGTCTTTCGTGATCGCCCTGCTGTTTCTCCCTTCCTTCGACTTGCCGCCGCGCCGCTATGGACGCTGTTTATCGACCAAAGCCTAAGGCAAAGATAGCTGGCTCGCGTCCAGCGAGAACGGGTGAGTTGTTCGTTCTGTTCCGTTTTGTTGCAATGTGTGCTTTTTCGTTTTTTATGCAACATTTTTTTCGCTTCCAGCCACTTCCAACGCAGCCGAGCATAATCAGCGTTCGTCCCAGGAAGGAATGCGTGGTCGTCAGTCCAACTCCAGCGAAATCGAATGCATTACAATCGACGACGACGACGACGAGCCGGTTCCCGAGGCAACGCCGGAGGCAGCAAACAGTTCATCCGGAAGTGAACCCGCTGCGGCGGTTACCGAGACATCTGCGCCGGTAAAACATGAGGTTATTACGCTTGAATCGGACACTGAACCCGAGGAAGAGCCGAACGGTAAGTCCATTTTTTTGTTTTTGTACTTTTGCAATTTTTGTTTACGTTATTTATCCTTTCAGACGACTTGTTCGAACAGATCTTCGGCAAGCGAACACCTCCGCCGCCGGTCAAAAAAGAGACATCAACTCCGCGGAGATCAAAATCTACGGCTGTACTCACTCTTCCGTCCTCAGGCAGTCCAAATGGGTCGCCTGCCGCTGCAAAAAGCAATTTGTCGTCGGCGTCAAAGCCATCTTCGTCGATTGATGTCAACGAGCCAGCTCCAAAGCGCCGGAAGATTGGGTCATCATCGTTAACAACTTCCCTTCCATGTTCATCGACGTCCATTGTTGGACAGAATGCAGCGATTCCAGTGCCAGTTCAGACGCCGGAGCCAGTGCCGGTTCAAAGCGCGCAATCTTTAGTGCCTGTTGAGAATGTTCCATCGCCTGGACCCGTTGAACCCATGTCCCGATATGAAGCTCCAGATCCAGCGGTTTCATGGCTGTTTGACATCCTTCCGGCCGATAAGTTGCAAACTGTCGAAAAGGAGCAACAAATCAGCCCAACGCCGGCCGAAGATAGTGGAACAAGTTCCACTGATTCGACACAGACCGATACCATGGAATATGATTCGCCGTCCTCAAATTCCAGTCAGCCTGTGAGTTCGCTTGTTGAACGGCAATCGAATGAAGAGGTGGAATCAGTCTCAAGCATTGCGGTTACGCCATCTCCAGAACCTGAAAATGTCAACCCATCGTCATTCTGGCAGATTCAACCGCCATCACATGAAGCCTCTCCATTTGATGTAAAGCCGATAATCAATCAGCCTGAAGAGATCGACACCTTCGAAGTAAAAGTAAGTCAGATGCTCAAGGATTTGGTCGTCGAAACACCTGCAACGTCGGCTCCAGCCACTGAGGACCCTCCTGCCACTCCATTTGACTCATCATTGTCCAGAGATGAATCTGCCGTTGAAGCAATACGCCGTTTCAATCCAAACCGGCAGACTTCTCCGCATGATGATGTCATCTACGCCGAAGTCAAGGCATCGATGGACAGCATACTTCAACACTTCTCGCCCAACCGTGAGGATGCTGATGCGACAGATGAGCCTCCAGGTGACTTTGTCGTCGATGTTATCGGTCTTGAAGAAAGCGGTGATTCGCAAGAAGTCGCAGAAAGACCCCAATCTTCAACCAAGCACCACCCGAGCCCCATCGACATCTCATCCGACGAAGACGGCGAGCTCTCCGACGCATCTTCAATCGAACTCTTCGAAACCGTGTCCCAAACCGAGTACTTCCGACCCATCCCGGCCTATCCCGTCTTTTATACTCGCGAACCTGGTGTCTACGTTGATACCCGCCAACTCGGTATCTACGGCATCTATCCACCACCGATCGAGTCAAACCGCGAGCCATCGCCAGAACTGCCGGACGAGCTCTATCTAACTCAAACGTTTGAACCGCTTCTCAAACATTACAATGTCACCACTGCCAGTGCACTGTTTAAACTGCCAGCCTTCAATCTACCGCCCTTTGAAAAGTTTACAGAACATCAAAAAGAAGTGTTTACCAAGTTTCGAAGTAGGTTTCTGCCTTTTTTGGGTGTTCTATCCACAAAATTTGGCATTTCAGGCGAGAATATTCAAACATACGACCGTCTACTCAGGCTCCTGGACCCCAATCGTCAAACGCCCTACTTTCACATTATCCATTCTGCCGGTGGCAACATCAACGACAAAGTGACGAAGCGATGTCCAAATGCGCCGACGAAGTGTGCTCAATGTGGGAAAGTTTTGACAATGGGGCATCTGTTTTCGAGGCAACACTTCAAAAGTGTGAGTTTAAACGGTTTTAACGAGTTTTGGAGTGATGAAGTTGGTTTCAGTACTATCTCGCCGGCGGAAAGGGAGCTCCACCATACGTCATTGAAGCCATCAAGGCTGATCGCCGTTATTAATTAATTTTTTTTGTATTTGTAATCTATTAGAGGATGCTAGGTAGTTGTTTTTCACATTATCCGTTGAGTTTTACTGGTAGATAGTCTGATCTAGCCCTTTTTACACATTCCGTGAAACGTTGTATCTATTTTATCTATGGAATTCATCAATAAAGAAAACTTTTGAACTTCAAAATTGTATCTACTTTGGATTAAACTTAACGAAAAATATTACAACACACAAAACTGAAAATGTGAAGCACACAACACAGCTGGCAATCAATACGAATGGGGAAGGCATTCAGTAACTTCGCGAGCCAGTACGACGGCAAAGATCGTTGGCTGGCGTTTGACCTCGTCATTGCCTGCGCAACCATTAGCTTTTTCTGTGTGACTATTTTTCATTGCTGCTTGTTTTTCATCTTTTTCTACCCGATTAGCCGTTCAATATGTCTTCCGTTTCATCAATCGTCACAGAACCTACTTATGTTCCCTTTAAGCTACACAATTTTTTTTTTTTTTTTTTTTTTTTTATCTTGATCTCCCAGTTTTCCACAGCTTCCTGGATCTCATGCCGTCTGCAGATTTATTCCTTTTGCGTAAACACGATGCGACTATTAAAAAACTGTCTCATTTCCGAGGGGATATTGTAAAACTTCTATATGTTAGGCCTGACACTGTAGAACTATGGAACTACCTGTATGTAACGTATTCTAAAGTATTGAGCCGTCCGGATAAGCTAACAGTGTCTGATCGTTTGGAAATTCACATGGGTCCGGGTATCTGCCCTGAGACTTTGCTTTCCAAGATAAATGAGAAAACATACCGTGCTTTATGCATGGCTGGTCAATACCATTGGAAACAAGTCATTTCCTTCCTACACACGGGCCTCAACGATCGTGTGGTTCTGTACGACGACATGGACTTACCAGAAGAAGACATGGAAGAGTTTTTTGAAAATTTATACAACTTTAAAATTAAAATGTTTGTTTAAAAAAATCGTGTAACTGTTATTTTTATTTTTATTTTTCAGAGTCTATATTCGTAACCAAAACTGCACTAAAACATGGCTAGATGCGGCCTACAAAGCATGGTCTTCACTGAATGGCACTACTGAGCAATTCGTCAAGTATTTTTCTGATCGTGTAACTGCAGTCGTTAATAATGACACACTGATAACGTTGTCATTAAGATGTTTGAAAGACGATGAAGAAGAATCAGATGACAACGTGGAAGATTGGGAAGACTGGGAAGATGATGATGAAGAATCAGATGGCAAAGTGGAGTACTTGGAAGACGATGAAGAAGAATCAGATGACAACAGCTGATGGCAGTGAAATGTGTTTTCTGTTGTTTTAATCAATCTTTGAAATGCGTTTTTGAATCTTTTGAACTTGCTCAGTTTTTTGTTCGTTAAAGTATAAGGATGCCAATTATTGTTCCAATGAAATTCATTTTTAATCGTAAATGTTAGGTCAGAATGAAAAATTGTATCTATTTTATGAATCAAATTAATCAATAAAGACCCCCTTTGAACCAGATTTCAAACGCTTACTTCAACTTCCCGCAAATGTAATAAGCGCCCGCGGTGCTGCAACAACACGGAAATGCTTCTTCGCTTTCGCAACAAGCCAAACAAGGGCCGCCTCGACCTGGGCGATTGTATACGTGACCGGAGGTGAGCGCCTTGAACAAACAAACCCTGGTCCAATTCGGGGCTGGTTGCGTCGACGCCAATCGCGAAGCCCTTGCCCTGTGGCTCTCCGACTCGGCTTGGTGACTCGCCTTGCCCTTGTCGAGGTGCTCTCCACACCGACGACCGCCTCGAGGCAATGGTTTTATTGTTGTGCAACGATCGGCCGGTCGCCGCTGACCATTATTGTTTCGCAAAGTTTTAGCTGTACAGTTTTGGAAGCTTCCCAAGGAATGCTTGGGAATGCAGTTGATAAACTTTTTTAAAACTTCATTCCCAGAGAAAGGAGACGTTTTTCACGTTTTTGAAAGCATCAAAAATCGTCAAAAGTCGTCGTCAAGGTGTTTATTTACCTTTGCTGTTGATTCATTCTGTCCTATTTCCCCTCACTTTGAAGCCGGGTTTTTACAATTTTTGTTTAGACATGTGACAAATCGATCGCGGTTGTGGTTTTCGTGCGTTTGGGGTTTGAATTTACACTTTTTTGATCAAAATTTCAGCGAATTTAGCCTCAAACATGGCGTTTCCGTACCAGTTTGCTGCCTGTGCCGGTCTCAAGCTTATAATTATCGTAAGTTGTGCTTTTTTTGATCATTTTAGACCCTCAAAACCACGAAAAGAACTTTCAGCTCCTCACAATCGCCGTCATCTGCCTCATCGACCCTCGCTACGTGACCACCTACATCTCAATCAACTACCAAATTGTCTTGATCTACATTATTGCCGCCCTGACACTACTGTATTGCATCGTTTCCCTCATTATGTACGTTTTGATGTATCGCTCGAACGGTGAAGATATGTCATTGACCAATTGCTCGCTTTCGGTTTGTTATACGCTTTTCAGACCTTCGAAACCGAAAAGAATCTCAATTTCAGGAAATCGTCTTCTCCGGCTCCGGCATGATTGGCTGGATGATCGTCTGCGGCATCGGCGCAAACGTCTCAAGGCGAACCCTTCTTGAAACTGGACAGTTCTTCGGCTGGATTGGAGCGTGTTCTGGTGTCATTGTCGGCATGTTTGCCGGTGTTTTGGCCGTGTTCACCCTGAATCTTATTAACGAAAAGGTTTTGAACCAGAACCGGAAATACACACGCGCCAATCCGCCCTACGCTTAAGCTTATGATTGTTGAATTGGATCTACTTACTTATACAACAAATTTCATGTTATGAACAAAAACACGTCGAACTCAATAAAAATAACATACTTTTTAAATTTGAAATAAACTTTTTCCGTAAAAAAGGTTTTCTATCGACTATTTTTGCGTTTTACATCAGCTGCGTTTACTGCTTTGGCGTTGCATTTCAAAGTTCCAACGCTATCATAGCAAAAAAGAAGATTGACCACCAAATTATACGCCTTTTTGTTTATCTTGGACCGTTTTACTAACCGCTAGGACAACATTGCTGGCTAATCCTTTCTAAATAGATGATGAAAGTTGTCTCAATACTATGCATGAGACAACTTTCATCGATTTCTGTGCCTTTGGCACTCGCCGCACACGGCAGCACAGCCAGCCGGTGTCCAACAGCTAGTCAGTCGCATTTAGAGCAAGCTTTAGCTCTGAAGTTTTGTCACGTGCTCATTTGCTAGTCCTTTCCACTTTTTTCATTGTCTTGTTTCACATGGCTGCCATCAACATGGAAAAAGAAGAAGTTCAACCAACTTATGTTTTGATTTATCCATACGCTTATCAAAGCGACAAAACTAAATTTATTGCCAAGGTGAGCCACATTTATCGCAATAACATACTTATGTTTTATGTTTCAGCATGGCTTACTTTTCTTCGCCGTAAGCTACCTTGTTTGCATGATTCTAGTCTACCTCAACACTAAAGACAATTTCTGTGCTGTGTATCTGCCGCAGTTTCTGTTCTACAGCCTTGTCTACATATTTGGACGCAATTCTGAAATGAGGCATTTCAACTAACGCAGGTTTGATATCACATTTATATATAAACGATTATCAAACTTCAAAAATTTCAGATTTTGATTACATATATTTTTTTCTATTTTGATTACTATTTATCCATTTTCACTCTAAGCAATGATTTCGATTATGGAATGCAACTGTTACCCCTTCTCCTCGTCTTGGCCAAGTATTTTTACGCGCCAGTTCTACAATTTGTGCACAGAAAACACTACACAAAAGACCTATCAACTCCACAAAGCGTTACCAAACTAAACAACATTGATTGTTGGCACACTACTCTTTTAACAACGTGCGTGTTGACTGCAATTCTATTAACTCAGTTATTGACCAATGTTTTTCCCGTTTTTGTGTATTACATCCCTAATCCGAAGAACAAGGTGCAAGCACAACTTGTCGACTCTATATTTAAATTTTTCGTTGCAAGCATTGGAATAATTAGTTTTTGCGCAACGATCATTATAATTGCATATCAACGAGTCTTGTACAATCGGGCTACAAAATGGAATGCTGCTAAAAAGATGGCACGCAGAAGGAATGTTGTATTCGACAGTAACGGCCGTGCATGGTATTGCATTTCATGTGGTGGTCATGAAGTAGACTTGTTGGTGGCTAAATGGAAAAAGTTAACTTGTTGGAATCGGTCTGGTGTTCGGCCAGAAGCTCAAACACTTCCTTTGAAATTGGCTGTCGAAAATAATGTGTAATGTAATGTAAAAGTATTTTGTTTTTTTTTGTATGTATCTGAAGCAAAATAAAACTTAAAACAGTGGTACTAACTAGCGGTTGAAAGCGCAGTAAGGGCAAACCGCTGCATCGGTTTTTCATATCCCAGTGAAACGGCTAAGCCCACCCACTGCCGCTGGCAACGTTGCGGACAGCTGCCCAGCAGACTTGCCACTGGCCGTCGTCTTCCTTTCTCACTTTTTATTTCGCATCGGTTTACTTCGTTGTTGTGTTTTGCACTGATAGCATGGAAAAAGAAGAAAAAGTGCAAGCAACTTATGTGTTGCTTTATCCATACGTTTTACAAAACAACAAAAAAGTTGCATTCGTTGCCAAGGTAAGCCGTTTTTACATAGTTGAGCACATTATAAACCCTATTTTTTTAGCATGGATCACTATTCCTTGCAACAGTCTTCTTCACTTGCATGATTTTCTTTCATTTCAACTTCATCGACCAAACATGGATTTTGTTTTTGCCATTGTTTGTCTTCTACAGCCTAGCATACATTTTTGGACACATTTTGAGCAACAAAATCTTCCGACTCATTCAGGTTTGTTGATAAAAATAAAATTAACTAATGAATAAACGCTTTTAGACTTTTATTACAACGGCTGTTCTTACTCCATACAGTTTTTGTGTGTGTAATTTTATTATTTCAAATAATGTGTTCAGTTTTAACTGGAAAGCTTTGCGACTTTTCTTTTATTGCACAATGTCTCTATACGCATTTATGCTACACTTTAGTAATAGAAAACTTTATGTCAAAGATCTTTCAACACCAAAAAGTGTCTCCACGCTAAATACTCTGGATTGCTGTCAGTGTTTACTATTCATTGTTAGTATCTATGTTTTGGTGCCCCTAACTGACATGTTGAGGATTTCATTTTCTCCAAACCACTTTCTTCCAAAGTTTAACTTTTACTGGAATATCCCGTCTGATATTATTTTATTTTTCTTTTATTTTATATATTCTTGTACTGATGGCGGCATTGGACCAAGTTCAACTTGACAGTCAGGGCCGTGCATGGTGGAGTGGGAATCATCGGTTTGATGTCGCCTGGTTGAAATTGAAACTTGGTTGTTCAATACTGTGCTGCCCTGCTTCATCCATTAAACGGTATCAGTCGAGTGTTCAACCAGAAGATTCGCAAAAACTTCCTTTGAAGAATCTTGCCAAAAAATTAACACAATTTGCTTTTTTCGAACCCATCTATTACAATCAAAAAATGAAAGTTTGACGCTTTCGTTGCAATAAAACACTTTATTTTTATAAAATTATAATATCGAAACAACCCCAATAGAAAGAAAAATAAAGACAATAACAAAAGTTCACCGGTGTTAATATAAGAAAACGTTAATAAAAAAAAGGAATGATAGAAGTGATGTTAAATCTGGGATATTTCATTAAAGCGACCCTTTACCAGTCCAAAAATCACCAGCTTTCGAAGCTTGCGACGGATCCGACGGCACAAAACACTTCGTTGCTACAGTTGGGTCCATGAACACACTGCGGTTTCGGTCGGCGTATCTGAAGGTCGACTCAAAGTAGCGTAATCCAGGCTCATTTGATGGCTGGATTTCGATGTTGATCCTGTCAAATGCTGTTGGAATGGCGACGAAACGGTAGCGTCTGCGATCGGATCGATATGATATTGTTGACATGCAGCACTGAAATGGCAAACATTCGTTAAATTGGATATAAAAAGGAAGAAAGACCAACCTGAATCCCGACTTCACCCGATTCCGCATCCACATCGACAGTATTGTCGTCGCCGGCGACACACAGATTGCCAGCATCTGCGTCGTCGTTGAATTTAGCGAGAATGCCGATGGACATGGTCGATGGACGACTTCGTTTTAACGGCGGACTTTCATCTGCATCGACATGAATGGTTGGTTTGAAGGTCCAGGGACGGAATTTGAGGCAATCGGCATCGACATATCCGAAGAAGGCGTCGTTAATGGGCTTTGAAAGCGTGATTCCGCCGAACTCGCAGACTTTCTTGAAAGCGGCCGACGGAGTCGAAACCACTGGAGGTACAGTAAAGGGTCGAACAATCATGTCAGTCCGGACCTTGACATTTGGATCAAATGTCCAAACCAACACCCATCTCGCGGTTTTGCCGGTCAGAATCATGTGCGAAGCGAAGGAGACGTGATCAATGTCGTCGAGGATTTGCTTCAGAGGGGTTAGGCTCTTCTTCTTGCCGACCAAGGTTGTGAATAACTTGATTCGGTGCTGGTAAATGATGGATTCTTTGATGATGCGTTCGATGAAGGCCACTTCGCCGCCCTGAAATGAGCCGAAAATCAGATTCTGAAGGCTAGCAAAGCCAAAAACTCACAGAAACATAAAGCTCCTTCGACTTTGCCTTCGTTGCCGAAGCAGGCCCCCATCGTCGGCGCTGGCTTGGAGATCCGGCTGTTTCTCCGGGTGTGTTTTTGAAATCGGCATCAGAATCTGGGACAAATCGCGATTCACATTCGTCTTTGTCGAAGAAGGGTGGATTGCACATGGTAAATGTGAAGTTGGCTTCTCTGTAGGTCGTCATGATGTCCTGTAAACTTCAAAAGTAAAAAAGAATGTCAAAAACTGTAAAACCAACCCGAAGAATATATCCATCCTGAGCCGGAAACACGATAATCTTGTCCTGAAGGCCGTTTTTCTTCACATTTGAGGTCGCAATGTTGTAGCTGGCTTCATCGATCTCAGTGGCTAGGAAGTTCCAGCCACATTGACGACTTCCGAGCATGGGGTAGATGCAGGATGGGCCGGTTCCTGGAAATCACGACTTTTCATAAGGATTGAAAGCACACAGCCGACGGCAACGACAAAAGACACAGCTGTTTCGTCATAAAATGTTAACAAAATCGTCGAAAAACTCACCAATATCAATCCCCGAAACATCCGTCGCCAATCCACTACTCTTCAACAAGTCCTCAATCAGCAGAATATAGTTCAATCTGGCCGGAATCCGCGGAACCAGGGCATCACTGGGCAAGTGCACATCCAGCTTGAAGTCTTCTTTGAGCAGGGTCGTTGCGAGGCAGCGCACCGCTTCCGGGTCATAGAAATTCAATCTGACGTGCTGAAAAACAACAAACTCACTTACTATCACATGATAAACCTCAAAAAACAACTAAAATTATAAATTGTAAACCCCAAACTCACCCCCGAAGGCGCAAAGCTCGTAAACTTCCGAAAATCCTCATACTTGGCGGCCAATTGCCGGAAATTCGGCTGCTGCTGTCGGTACAGGTTACGTGGATGCATCACCGAACACTCTGGTACCAGCCCAAAGATCGCAGCAACCTCGTTGGTTAGTCAAATGCCAGGGGCAAGGAGCAAGGGGCCTCGCTAGTCGGCCAAGCCGAGCACTATCGACGACGCATTTCGCAAAAAAGTGCGTTTGGCATGACGCGCGTTTTGCCAGCACTTGGATAAACTGTGAAAATTCAAAAAATCAAAGCTTTCAGAAAAAGTTATCCAGGCTCAATACCATTTTAAAATCCAATCCTCATCCATCGAGACTTGTTTTTTTGTGGCTTGCGCCTTTTTTTATTATTTTTTTAACATTACGAAAGGACATTCATTACAATGGAATGCGATTAATCAATGCAATGACAAGAACAGAAACTCACGGGGAGACAACAATGTTCGGGGTCAACAATAGGAAATGATCAGTCAAAGAAGTAGAGAGCAATTAAAACAAAAAACTTCATAATTATACATCACAATTAAAAATGCGATAGAAAACAAAAAAAATATTACATTAAAAAAGAAAACGAGGTATTCATGGGATGAAAGGGCACTCTAGGCAGTGTAACGGATGATCTCAAGACGGCTGTTTTGAACACTGAGCATGCGAGTGAGAATATCAAACTTGTAGACACCGTTCTCGGTACCACGGGAAGCCAGGACTTCGCGGAAGTAGTTCTTGAACCCTTGGAAAATGTAAATGCCCCGGTGGGCCAGAACCTCAGCCTGATAAACCGGTTCAGGGAGGGCCGTCGGGGCGCAGGTCAGCTGGTGAGAGTAGGCGAGGGCATGGACAAACTTGTGAAGGGCGGTAATCGAGTGCTTGGCCTCATCTTGAAGGACAGTAACCTTGACGGGCAGAGCGGTACCCTTGATGGCTTTGTGCGGAATGATAACGAATTCCTTGCCAGCGCGAACGATACCGGTCGAGATGATGGAGCCGGGAGTCGGGTTCTTGATGCCCTGCGGCGTGGGGAGGAAGACACGGGTAGCGTGGTCCTTGGTGGTCACCATGAAGGTGATCTTGGGCTTGTAGGCCGGGCCGAACTTGGTGGTGGCGCGCTTGATCGCGTTGAACTCGACGTTGAGAGCGTTCTCGAACTGGTACTCGGACAGGCCATCACGCATGACG